>CM048753.1:91696396-93030979 GCA_026315105.1 Locusta migratoria | reverse complement strand
CAGGTTACTATCGCAATGTGTAGTGGAGGTGTCAGCGTTTGCCGCCCGCTAGATCATTTGCGGTACCAACTATTCGCCAAGTCTGCCACAAGAAGCAAGTTAAATCTTGCAATGTTGCTACGTACAAAAGATGCTGCGTAACATCATTCGTTAGGGACTTACCACCAAGACCAAAGTTGGATGGGAAACCCCTTGAGAAATGGGGCTGGAATCTGGCATCGACCCGATAACCGTTACACTGAGCTAAGCCGCAGCACCTGAAGCCCTTCTCACATGCAAAGTGAACCTCCAGAAAAGCGGATTTGAAACGTTCAAATGTTCGTAAATCTATGGGACTCAACAGCTAGGTTATTAGTCCGTAGCTTACAAACTACTTAAACTAAGGTAAACTAAACTAAGGACAACACAAACACCCATGACCGAGGGGGGATTCGAACCCCCGACGGCGAACGGCCGCGCGCACCGCAACACGGCGCTCCAGTACGCGCGGCTGCGGATTTGAAATGTTCTTCAGTGAGCAAAAAATGTATTAGCGTCAAATGTGAAAACGAGCCATAATTTTTATATAAAGACAGAGGAGAAGATGTAATGGAAGATGATGTGGAAACTGACAACTAAACATACGAACGTGAAGAGGCTGACTTGCTGTTTAAAGAAGAGGTCAACCTGGGACCAAATCCATGTACACAACCTGAATCAGCAACCCAAGGTATTTCTGATGACACAAAGAAACCTGCCACATCAAAACGTCGTAAGTGATGCTCATGACCTTTTCAAGTGCGCTGAAGTTGAAGTACAATAATAGGAGTATTTCACATTCAGAAGAACCAATATTTGTTAGTAACTCATTGTTTTTTATTGTAATAAAGCTACTTACTTTTAATGTTAACTGTGTGCTTTTTAATACACAAGAAAATTAGTTATCTACTTAGGTTGCCTGATGCAGCTAATAATAGTACATTGCCGCGTGGGAGTAGCCGAGCGGTCTGGAGCGTAACGTTGCGGATCGCGAGGCCTCCCATGTCGGAGGTTCGAATCCTCCCTCGGGTATAGATATGTGTCTTGTCCTTAAGTTAATTTAACTTAAAGTAGTTTGTAAACTACGGCCTAATAACCACGCGGTTGAGTCTGATAGATTTACAAGCATTTGAACATTTTTGAATAGTTCATTTTTCTGTCACACTGTGTGTGTGTGTGTACCTATATTTCTTAATTATGTATTTTTATATTTATTTTATATTTTATATTATATTTTATTTTATATTTTTATATTTATTATTATTATATATTATATTATATTTTTTATATTTATAGAAACAGCAGGGCTGAGATGGCCTATAGTAAACTTCGGCTAGTGATGTACGAATCACAACAGATGAGTGGCTAGAAATCACCAAGTTGCACACAGAAAAATTGAATACCTGAAAATAAGATATTAAATTCCAGCTGTGATTATATATAGAAACTGAAATAACAGTGTTCAAAAGTTTAGGTGTTTTGCCACTTTCACAAATTTTGAAAAATCGACTTTTCTTGACGGACTGTGACGCTTTAGGTATTGGGAACAGAAAAAAAGGTACGAATCAAATTTGTAGATGATTTTGTGCTCTTTAAAAAAGGATGGAGACGTAAAAGCGGCAGGAGTACAAATAACGGAGATATTTGGAAAAACCTGAAAAAAGTCAGAAATTTTAGAAGTTTTTTTTCCCCGTAGAAAGTTTTCCCAAGAGAATTTTTGTTGGCAAAACTTGCTTTCCTAATTTTCCAACCATATTAACGAGTTAAAAAAATTAAATCTTCTACTCCATCTTTTGCAAGGTATAGCTACTATTTGACTGGACTACATGTATGTGACCAGATAATGGTGACACAGTTCACCGAAACCGGTCGTCATTCAAGAAGTTATTAATGTGCGATCTTAGCATCTCATTTTGAAAACTAAATCCCAGATTGTGACCTCCCAGCCTAAATTGCCATTCGACCATTTCCGTATTTTTTTTAATAATTTTTTATGTTTATTTATTTATTTATTTATTTATTTTTCACGTGTGCTCTGTGCGCGGCACGTTCGGGGTGGCAGTGGCGGCTAGGCTAGCTAGTGCAGTGCGAGGGAACGCGAGCCGGTTCGGGGCTTGGCCGCCGATGGCCGACTGGCAGGCGTCGCCGCCGGGACGCCACCCGCGGACTCCTAATAAGGCGGCGGCTCGGGTTGCGCACGGCGCATGCGCAGACGCAGGCACCGACGCCGCGCCCCGGGCTAAATCCGAGCTGGCCGGCGCCCGTGACGTCACAAGCCACGGTGCGCTGCGCTCCGCTCCATTCGCGCCACTCGACCTCGCGCCGCCGGACAAACACAGGCCTGACGCCTGCAGCTCTAGCGAGGCGGGGGCGGCAAGGCCGCGGTGGCCAGGTGCGCGGCGGTGAAGCCCTGTATAGGGAAAGTATGGCCAGCCTGCCAGCGGCAGCCATGCTGGGCCTATTCCGCTGCTGCTCACGCACCGACCACTACAACGTTCGAAGCGCTTAACAATACTTCTCAACCGAATTTGCGAAAACTATTCAATGAAAAACTTTAATTTTTTCACGTGTTATAGTGTGATATATTCTCTCGATAATGGTCTGATTTTCTATTCATTATTACTTATAATTTCCTTGCTACATCAAATTAAATAAACTACTGAGAAAAATTTTCATGAGTTTGCAGAGGAAAAGTCGCAGTGCGTAGACTTTGCGTGCGGTTGATTTTAGCACATACAATGGTGCGGACGAAATGTAGGTAAGATATCGAAAATTTATTTAAGGATGAGAGCAGAACGATAGCTGGCCGCGGTGGCCGAAGTGCCTGCCGCGCTCCAGTCACGGTCAGCACGGCCACTACGGTCGGGGGTTCGAATCCCCCTCGGGCATGGATATTTGTGCCATCCTAGTTCGTAAGTAGTTTGTAAGTTTAGGGACTGATGACCCCGTAGTTAAGTCCCATAAACTTAACAAACATGTGAACATGTGAGCAGAACGATAACTCATTTCATTCTCGAGATAGAGGGTGTTATATCCGACGGACAGATGTGGGAACTTCACGTACTTCTGTCCATGCGGACCTGGCTGCTCTACGAAATACTTATCGTCCGATTTTAAAAGAACTGTTTCGTCTGTGGCTCCAGATCTAAACAGTTTACATATAAATTTAGATTGACCTGTACTGTAGCGAAATATTTCAATAGACCGCGAGCATGTCGTCATCGGAGCATAGTGTAAATTAAGAAAACAAATGAGATTATGGATAAGTCTTTGATGAGTATTTTCTTCCGTATTATGTACTTATATCTAAGGTTTCTCATGGACCAACATGGCGGAAAGAACCACGTGACTCGATTTCAGCCAATCACGAGCTGCAGACGGCGGCAAGCGGCGCGGAAAAGGATGGCCATACTTTCCCTATACAGAGCTTTAGCGCGGCGGAGGGTGCCTGCTGCGTTTACGAGGGGTACACCAAGTATGGTACCAACGGGTCGTAGGTATGTCGTGAGGGAATTCCTGCAGACCATCAAGCTAAAAGGATTTATCCCAATGGGCCTTGATTTCCAAGAAAATCGACATCAAATTCGCAGCAAATTACCACGCGTAACGTGTCTACTTATACATGGCGGTTACCGCTCAGCGAGACAGCATGGTGTAATCGGCAAGGTGCTACGCTCCCATGCAAGTCTGTATCACGTACCGGATACAGCTCGTGCCCTCTTTATTAGCTCCCAGATGACGATATGGACACGTTGCCCGACGAGCCTTACTGGTCTTCTATTGTCGACTTATACGCCGGCCTCACTGTCAGCTCGGGTCATGCTGTCGGTTAATCCAGCTCCTTTCCATTATATCAGATATTTTATTCTCGAGCTTAGCTATCTCCACCTCAACGTGTCCAACCCGTACTTACGCAAAACTAAAGCTGTCTATAATGTGCTACAAAGACGTCTACCATCAAACCAGATTGAACAAAAATTTCCCCAGTTTGACTGGCGCTCCATCTGGCGTTCTGTATCTGCTTCTTTTCTTGATTCTGATGTACAGTCAGTCTGGTACCTTACTGTCAATCGTAAGCATGTTTGCAGATTTCGACTTCATCGCATACATCTCGCCCAATCACCTCTCTGTCCCAGGTGTGGGGTGGCTGACACGGAAAAACATCGTTTTGTTTGCGGTACTGCTGCTGACGTTTGGCAACTGATTCGCCGTATTATAGCTTTCCTCGCGAGAACTATTCCAGAGAGTGTTACTCCTCATTCGCTCTTATTTCCGGATCGAGTGTATTTTCCAAAGGCTAAGACCAATGCAGTGACTTGGATTCGCGGACATGCCATACACTATCTTTTTGGACACAATGCAAAATCTACACTTGATTTTTGGACTTCCCCGCAGCTGGAATGTGTTCAGTCAATAGAGAAGAAATTTAAATGTTTGAACTGCTGACCCTCCTTGAACTGTTCAACGGAATGCACATTCTACGAGAAGCCGTGACTGAACTTACTAGCCGCAGGGGACCGAGATCTTCTGAACTATACAACGAACATCAAGCTCTATTAAATAGAAATAAATCAATCAAAATAATGAAATAAAAACATAGTAATGTGAATAAAGAGAATTTTTTTGTTTTGTCTGCTACACATTCCCCTTCCTTTTCTTTTTTTCTGTTCGCTTAGTTTCCAGGGGTAGTTTTAGTTAGGCGCCAACGCCTGAAGAGGTTGAGGTTCTTTTTTTTATTAAGGTCAAAGTGGCGGTGGCACTTTAGTTTCCTTTCCTTTTGTAGACCCTTTAAAAAAAATAAAAGAAAAAGAAAAAACGGTAAGAAGTCTTAGTAACAAACATGGAGATCCGGGTTCGATTCCCGGCCGCATCACAAATAATATTAAAAAAAAGAGTCCGACACGGGTCAATATGTTTTCACACCTGTCCGATGATTGTGCATAATGAGGTATTTTTATAACCATTCTTATGTAAATGTTTGCAGTAAATGGTCACGATAAAACATGTAACATTCGCTCAACATGTTATGTATTGCGCGACGATTATTTTATTTATTTCGTTTTTTCGAAGCACACTTTTAAGGCGATTTTTGTACAGGTGTTAAAGATAGTGACGATGGCGACAGTGAGTGAATAACACGGCGCAATAAGTAAAATAATCAGTTGCTACTGTGTTATTTGCTATTACCTCGACTCTTTACTCAAGCTCTAACATAGCAATGGGTATAAAGGCATATAATTTTGCACAATAAAAGAAGAGAAAGGTAAAAAAGGTAAAGCAGTCAACAATCCGAAGATTGGTTTGAACACCACAGTGCTTTACTAGGCATGGTCCTGTTTGGAGGTGGTATGCCGTTGCCTTCCTCCGACCTTCGAACTGACTTACCCAGCCAGTTATAGGGGGACCTACAGTTTAACGTGGGTTGCGAACCACGGTGCTATTCGGTATTTTTCACATGAGCAATACTGCCAGAGGTGAAAGAAGTGGAAAGTGACAGATAAAAATCCTAGGACCTGGCGGGGATCGAACCCGCGACCTTTAGATTTGTAGTCTGATACTCTGCCACTGTGCAACCGAGGCGCACATGAAGTGAAAAATAAATGACCGGAAGGGGAAGATATTTTTTTTATTTTCTTGGTTATTTTTTCATGGTTTGACTTTTCATTATTTTTGTTTTTATTTCTTTATATCTTTTTCTTTGCTTCATTATTTTTTAATTTTTTTCTTTTTTTTTTTAAATATAAACAGTAGCAATTACAATTTTTAAAAATCGTTCTGCCGCTAGGTATCGAACCTGGGTTTCGTGCAGGGGAGCCTAGCACCTTTCCAATTACGCCACGCTGTCTCGCTAAACGGTACCCGCCATGTACAGTAGACACGTTACGCGTGGTAATTTGCTGCGAATTTGATCTAGATTTTCTTAGAAATGAAGGCCCATTACAATAAATACTTTTAATTTAATGGTCTGGAGGAATTCCCTCACAACATACATGCGATCAATCAAAATCCGTTGGTACCATACTTGGTGTTCCCCTTGTAAGGCTCCTAATAACCCGAGCTGAACTGTCCGCCATTTTTTCCCCAAGCTGTTGGAGTCGCCACGTTCCGGACGAAGCTCACGCGTTACCTCGCGTTTCATTCAACTCGCTCACACTCGCAAACTACTCACTCTATGAGCCTGCAATTTTCATCAATTTCTTCGTTAAGAGCTACACTACACTTTAATTTTAGTTTTATTTATGGCAATAATTTATAAACAGCATATACTGACAGTTTACGAACTTTCTGACGACCTTACGGAATTTTCTACATGCGAACAACTTTTTTTCTGTTGAAGTTAGGTGAACATATTAAGCGAATGAAATGTTCAAAATACATCAAATTTTCATCCTCCTCAAACAGTAACTCTGTGCGAAATGTATAACTTGAGATAATGTCAGTTAAATGTAACGCACTAGGATTCGCCCGCCCGTCTAGTAGTAACACGTCTTCCGTATTAGAGCTCCTAATAATTAGGCACATGTCGTTACTGCATAACAGCCATACTTGAAGATACTGGTACTGACTGCTTATAACCCATTAAATTTAATAGTTGAACACTACAAAAGTGCTGTGTCTCTATGCAATATTCAATTTCAGTTTTTTCAGCTATATGAAAAGGATATTATGTGAGGAAATGAGAACAAGTCAGTTCGTTAGCTAGTGAAGAGATCCTTGCTATCTGTCATTTTCAAGTATTCTCACATAAAATCCTCATTAGATCTAGTAACTTCCGTTCTGTTTCTGCTACGCGTTAAACTGAAGGAAATGTAACTCCTATCAGGTTTTCGAAACGGAGTAGTGGCTCTGAAACACATTGGACAAGAAACAAAGAAATAAACATTTGTTAGTGACAAAGGAATATCTACAAATGGGATAATAAATTACTAACTTTATTCTTCATTCTACAACTATATATTTCCTTGAATAACGCGACAGTTTATGAAGTTTTGCGTAGTAACCCTGTGGCAATATACTCCCCTCTTTGCATGTTATCATTTGTCAAAATATCATTTTGATACCTATAACCATGTATGGGATACGCAATGATTCATTCTGGCCTTATCGCCATCGGAAATGAGTGCGCTAAATAAAATAAAGGTTAGCGGTATGAGTGAAAAGTAAAGATCTCCTCCTAAGTCGGAAATAAAATTCAATCCATTAGGAAAGTTTCATCCGCAACAACATATGGTGCAACAAGCACCAAACGGAATATCATTACACCTTCTATTTTATACTGCAAACTTTTCCTAACGTAGCGCAGTCTCTTATTTCGAAGCGAATATCTTATTAACTATGACTATTAACGGAATGACGAGCATTTCGTCACAATGCTGACGTATAAGTAGCGCAAAAATTAAATATTTCTACCAATTAGTTTTTGCGAAATCGTTTGTGGAAGATGGCAGGGCATGCGCCTCTACGCTGTTAGTGCAGCGCGATTCCAACCATGATGGGGAAAACATGGCGGACGATTCAGCTTGGGTATTTAGGAGCTCTAGTGTGAACAGTTGCGTGCACTCTTGCGTCAGATGGGAGGCGTGCCGTATTAGTCAAAGCAGTAGGGAGACGCCGATGCAAAAATTATCTTCAGAAGAGTTTCCACCCAAGTTGTTGTGTTCTTCAGTGCGCAGACTGGTTTGATGCAGCTCTCCACGCTACCCTGTCCTGTGCAAGTTTCTTCATCTGAGAAAACGAACGGCAACCTGCATCCTTTTGAATCTGCTTACTATATTCGTCCCTCGGTCTCTCTATACGATTTTTACCCCATACACTTTAATGGTAAGCTGACGATTCCTTGATGTCTCAATATGTGTCCCACCAACCTATCCCTTCTCTTAGTCAGGATATAACACAAACTCCTTTTCTCCCCAATTCTGTTGAGCACCTCATCAGTTACGTGTTCTACCCACCCAATCTTCATCATTCGTCTGTACCACCACTTTTCCAAAAGCTTCTATCATCTTTTTGTCTGAACTCCTTACTGTCTACGTTTCACTCCCATACGATGCTACATTCCAGACAGATGCTGTCCGAAAGGACTTCCTAACATTTAGGGGTGGGTTGTTTCGTTGGGATAGGAGGACAAAACTACTGAGGTTATCAGTCCCCCGGTGGGGAGGGGAAGGAGTGAGGATAGGAAAGCAGGGGAGGGGGGAAAGAAATGTAGTCCGGGAAGTAAAGAAGGAAGGAAGACTGCTTTAGCTCGGGGCCCCGTTCTCGCCATGCACGTGCTAACGAAAGATCCATCAGCCCCCTGGGGGTCCTAACATTTATATTAATATTCGATGTTAATAAGTTTCGCTTCTTTAGAAACGCTTTTCTTCTCATATCCATTCTGCATTTTATTCCTTCTTTACTTCGGCCATCAGAAGTTATCTTGCTACCCAAAAAACATCAACTACTACTTTTATTGTCTCACTAGCTTATATGCCCGTGATTGGCAACGGTTGATAAAGAGGAACCTGTGTATATCATGGTTTTATAGGTCAGCGAAAACAGAATCCTTGTCGGATCGCTCTGTTAATGAACTCATTTCTTCTAGCCAAAAATGTCAAATTTAAGTAGAAATCATTGTCGAAAACGATGAATGTTCATGAAGTTTTCATACAAAAATTGGAATTAATTTCAGCCCGTACTCAGAAACAATGTAAGTTCATTGTTAAGTTATATTAGTAAAGTTAAGACTGCGGAGTGTAATTGTCTGTTTGGCGTAAACTTCTGAAAACAGTTTATCGTTGAGATGAGAAATAGTAATAACAGCGCCATGTATTTTTTGCTTTCTAGCCCCCATGAAAGCTCGTGTAGTACTTCTGGAGATTAGTCTTTGCAGATAGATAGTGATTGTTTTAAACAAATTTTTAAATTATGATATCTTTATTTTCTCTGATCCGATTTTGATGAAATGAAACGTGTATCCAACCGCACGATATGCTCAAGCTACGGCTGAAAATCATACGAAAATTCAAGTACTCTTGGAGATAAACATGTTCTAAGAGACAGACAGACATAACGCTCGTAGATACAAAACTTTAAATTATGAAACGAAGTTGCCCCATGTAAATCCGTGAAGGACTTTAAGAGATTAGAGATTTGTAATAGATAGCTGTACACCCCTGCTTCACAACGGATATTAAAGAAAGGATACAATCACTTGTACAGAACTACACCATAGTTATGAGCATAAAAAAACAGCATTGCCTTCTATTAGTTATTTGGCGTACTACGTAACTAACAGCACCTCTATATGTTCTTTACTGTACTAAACCGTTTTCTGGGCATTTCTAAAGAAAAGGGACTCAAGATCTAATAAGCAAGCACGGAAATCAGAAAGTAAACTACATAAATTTGATTTTCCTTGCAAATAATTCTTATTAAATGAAAACATCAATAGACGCGAAGGAACGTCGTTATTTCTAGAATTCAAATTATACCCGTCGAAAGAGGCACTTCTTTTCTTTCCATGACATTGCAAAGCATGTGGGTTACAGCTGGGTCAAATTTTGCTTGCAGTGGCAGCGGTTTAGTTTGCTATCATTGGCAACGTACTATTCGCTTTAGGAGGATTATTCATTTACTCATCAGAACAGCATAAATTATTTATTTCATCGTGAACATCAAGAATTATTCCCCTCATTCTACGTGACTGATTTTTCAAAAAGCATTGAACGGCTGTTGCCAACATTAGCGTAGTACGCCGATGCCGTAAGTAAAATTGTACCCCTTGTTGTAGCGTATTAAACCACAGTTATTAGAATGAAGAAACGAAACATCGGCATCTGTTAGTTATTTGGTGTGCTATGTAACTAACATCTCTTCAATTTGTTCTTTCCTTTACTATGGTGTTTTCTACGCATTCCTAAACACAACGAACTCAAAATCTAATGAGGATAGGCCTACAACGAAATCAGAAATAGAACTACATAAATTGGATTTTCCTTGCAAAGAATTCTTATGTAAGTATATTCAAAGAATTCACATGGAGGTAATTTTGTTACTGTCAATGCAATTTTACCACTTGAGCAGCATATACTTATATATGACCTACGAACTTTTCATCACACACATACATTAACTTATGTCTACAGTGTATGTATTGCAGTGAGCTCGAAGATAATATGTAGCCGGCCGCGGTGGCCGCGGGGACTGAGGCGTTTCAGTCACGGTCTGCACGGCCACTACGGTCGGGGGTTCGAATCCTCCCTCGGGCATGGATATTTGTGCCGTCCTAGTTCGTAAGTAGTTCATAAGTAGTTTGTAAGTTTTGGGACTGATGACCCCGTAGTTAAGTCCCATAGTCATTTGAACAAAACATTTGATATTATGTAGATGGTACTATGTATTATGAAACCCTGATGCTCGACGTATAAGCTATTTGTCTCTCTAATCGAGTTGTCAGTATTTTGATACTAAGCACTACAGTAGTCTTTCCAGTGTTTATATTCAGTTCATTGTTGAATTGCCAGTGTAGTTAATGCTCAGTTAATGTATGTCTGTACTTCCCAGAGTTTCATCTTTGAATCTTCTTATCTTTGAGCATCTTTTGATCGTCGTATTGCTCCACATTTTACGGATTTTTGTTCGCCACACTCATCCACCACCACATACCGCGACCAAAACACCACAGTGCACACCGCGAACCTAAAGGCTACTCTCATGCATAACCGCCATTGGTCTGCAGTGAATAATTTTGGCTACCAACTGAAATATACGGACACACGACCCACGTTCCATTTTTATACATGCATATTGGTTACCTAATCTAATTCCTTCAGAATCGCCTGATTTTCTGACATTACATTCGATTGACATCGTTTTACTCCTCTTAATGTTCATCTTATAACTTTCTTTCAATACAGTGTCCATTCCATTCAATTGCTCTTCCAGATCCTTTGCAGTCTATGACAAAATTACAATGTAATCGGCAAACCGAAAAGTTTTTATTTCTTCTCCCTGAACTGTAATTCCGTCTCCAAATTTCTCCTTGCATTCCTTCACAGCTTGTTCAATACATAGACTGAACAACATTGTGGAAAGGCTACAACCCTGTCTTACTCCCCTCTTAACCACTGCGACCTTTCCGTGACCTTTGACTCTTATAATTTCTGTCTGATTTTTGTACAAATTGAATATAACTCTTCGCTCCCTATATTTTACCCCTCCTATCTTCAGAATCTGAAAAAGTGTAATCCAGTCCACATTGTCTTATCTTATAAGTCGTAAAGTGATTATCGCCTCGCGTGTTCCTATATTTCTCCTAAACCCAAATTAATCTTCCCTAAGGTCGGATTCCGCCAGGTTTTCCATTCGTCTGTAAATAATTCGTGTTAGTATTTTGCAATCATGACTTATAATTCTGCATTTTTCACATTTGTCTGCACTTTCTTACTTAGGAATTGGATTCACTATAGTCTTCTCATACATCTTGGATACCAAGTGGAACGATTTGTCCATGACTGGCTCTCCTAGCGATAATAGCAGTTCAGACGGGACAGCATAATCATCCCAGCCAAGGCGGCTAATTTTTTAATTGGATGGCCGGTTTCGATGCTACTTAGGCATCTAGAGTTATTATTCAAATATAGCTGTTCAAACACAACCCACAACATATGTCGGAATTTTTAAAAATTGTGTACCTCCATCATTCATCCAATGTATCTCCTGTAATGGTAGTGACATAGGTTTTTACATATTTTTTCTCGCAGACATTCGTGGATATATATGTCAAGTGAAACGTGTACAAAATATGAAGAATCAGTCCTGTAAACAGTATCTCAGTAAAAGATTTTTTTAAAGCAATTTATAAGTACATTCTAATTGATAACAAAATAAACAAAATAGAAAATGTAATACAAGAGATGCAACATAAAGTATTCGTCCACCATCTGAACGTTCCTGACATCTGTGTCCAGTGATTAAACTAAAACGCTGCGTTTTCACAATGAGTGCAAATACTTTTACGTGATATGCAAAGTACCGTGTAGACCACGGTCGACGATCAATAGATCGTTCTGTTCGAGGTAGTTCATAATGTTTGAGGAAAGTGTATGTTATAAAATCTTGCTGCAATCCGACGTTAATTATGCGGGTACTCATATTGCTTTCCTTAAATATTGGAGTCTGGAAAAGATGTTTCGGTTCCCGATTTACTGAATACAATACCTATTCACACTTTACTTAAAGAGCTTCATGGTAAGTTTGAAATTTATAAATTGGATACAAATCCCCCTCATGCAAGACACCTTTTTTGAATTCTTCATTCTTCTCCTCAACGTGTTTCGGCGCTAATGTAACTTTCCAGTTGTGCTTTTTTCCACTTTAACTGACTGAAGATAGCACAATAATTGCCGAATCTGAAGAACTGTAACGTCCACAAAATTATCACTAGTATTTACACTTCTCTTTCACTGCACAAAAGATCAGTGTGTCCTTATGAGCCGAAAATTCTTAGCAAAAAGACGCAACCTGGCAAGCCAAGAACGTTAAAAATACTGTTGCGTTTACCGTGGGCACGAAAATCTAAAGTGGAAAATTGCTTTATAAAAGTGTATTTCTGGAGTCGATTTGTTAGTGTTCAGGTGAGCAACCAAGTAAACGGAGCGAAAGAGAACGAGAGAATTCCGTCTCTTGTAAACGCAAACAGCGTGTGAACAATCGGCCTTGTACCGTGTTCGGTCCCCATTTTAGTCTAAACATTACGAAGAAAAAATTGAAAAAAATATTACCTTCACACAAAAAATATGAGCGTACGGGAAATTAAATTTTAAATAGAGTTTCAATATCATGAAACTGAATCAAATTTGGAAAAATATTGTAAAAGCTTTCTTAAATAAAAACCTCCGATGAAAAAAAAAAGTTAAATTATGAAATTACATATCTTGAAGCAACCTAGCAAGTATTTTTGTGGATATCAGTTGCTTTTTTAGTTTTTCTAATGCAATGTTTTAAACATTTTTAAAACCGTATTCTCTATGACTCGTTAGGATTCACGTGTAGGACATGGTAACTCAGAAAAAGTACTTCTTTACAACATTTAAAAGATTGTTTTTATAGATACTATATCGATTTAGTGGAAAAAATGGCTTTTCGGAAAGTGGCTAAATTTTCTCAGGGAATCGACCTGGTCCTCCAGGTCCTTTGCTGTCTCTGACAGAATTACTATGTCATCGGCAAAAAACAGTGTCTTTTATATCTTCCCCCTGAACTTTAATCCCTTCTCCAAATTTCTCCTTGCTTTCCTTCATAGCTTGCTCAATGTACAAATTGAACAACATTGGAGAAAGACTACAACCCTGTCATACACTCTTCCCCACCTCTGCATCCCTTTCATGTCCTTCATTCTGATAACAGCTGTCTGATTTTTGTACAAGTTCTAAATAACCTTCCGTTCCCTATATTTTACTCCTGCTGATTTCAGAATTTGAAAGAGAGTATTCCATTCAACATTGTCAAAAGCTTTCTCCAAATCTACAAAAGCTAGAAATGTAGGTTTGCCTTTCCTTAGTCTAAGATAAGCGGTAAGGTTAGTATTGCCTCCCGTGTTCCTACATTTCTCAAGAATCCAACTGGTCTACCCCAAGGTCGGCTTTTACCAGCTTTTTCATCCTTCTATAGATGTGTAAAATTTTGCAACCATGAGTTATTAAACGGATGGTTCTGTGATTTTCATACCTGATTAGCACCTGATTTCTTTGGAATAGGGATTATTACATTTTTCTGATATTCTGAGGGTACTTCGCCAGTCTCATACATCTTACACACCAGGTGAAACAGTTTTGTCGTGCCTGACTCTCCCAGAGACTTCAGTAGTACTGACGGAATTTCGTACAATCCAGGGGCCTTGTTTCGACTTAGGTCTTTCAGTGCTCTGTCAAATTGTTCTCTCAGTATAGTACCTCCTATTTCAGCTTCATCCACATCCTCTTCCCTTCCTACAATATTGTTTCCAAGTTCATTCCCTTTATAGAGCCCCTCTGCATACTCTTTCCATCTTTCAGCTTTCCCTTCTTTGCTGAGAACTGATCTGCCATCTGTTGTTTATACTCTTGCAACTGCTTTTCTTGTCTCCGAATGTCTGTTTTATTTTCCTGTAGGCGGTATCTGTTTTTCTCTTATTTGTATATTCTTCTACAGACTTGCATTTGCCTTCTAGCCACTTCTGCTTAGCTATTTTGCACTTCCTGTCAATCTCATTTCTTGATCGTCTGTATTCCATTTTAACTGTTTCATTTACTGCATTTTTATATTTTCTCCTCATCAATTAAATTTAGTATTTCCTGTGATATCTTGCCTTTCTACCTGTTTTGTCCTCTGGTATCTTCACTATTTCATATCTCAATGCTGCCCTTTCCTCTTCTACTGATTTTCGTCCGTTTCTGTCAGTTGCTGCTTCAAGCTCCCTCTGAAATTATGTTACGATCAAAACATGCTTTTGTAAATGTTGCCGTGTTGTAGAGCGTTGTTTTCAATTGTTTATCTCAATTTCAATGTTTGCAAAACCACGTAAATTTCTGCTAGCTTACAGTAGAAAACTGGGATATGTTTGTCTTGCTAGTATTGGAAACTGAATAATAACGTGAAGGGGAGAGTGTTTTAGCTGTAGCAGGCGGCGGAGTGGGGCGGGCGGTGGACGCTAGCTCCGAAACACATAGTGGAACGTACCATTAAAAATGAAAGTTTTATCTAAACTAACTAGGCAATTAACAAAACAGATGTTGTGATAAAAATCAAAATTATAAAAATAATGATGTACTCAAAACTGTATATTGCATAAAATTTAGATATGAATGACCATAACATTCGTGTTTAGCTCCTGAAGCTATATAAAATAAAAAAAAAGGACTTTGCTACATGGCCAGAACCCCGATATCAAAGATTTTACAAGCGGCGACTGTTTAGAATCAGGCTAGTCGTTTAGAATGACCTCAACGCAGTTTAACTTCCTTCAAGCGCATTGCTATAAAATGTTAATTACGTTCAGTACATTTCTTTAAAGAAAAATCGCACTGGCGTGCTACGGCCCACTTTAGATTTGTCTGTGGTTTTATGATTTATTGCAAACATTTCGAACAAAAATATTAAAAATACAAATGATGAAAAATTATGGACGGTACAATTACGACTCTACTATTGTGATAATATGTATGCACCCAACACGTAATATTCTTTCTGAACATACGAGGCGCGTCCAGAAAGTAAGTTCCGTTTCCATTTATCTCCGTTGCAGCGCTGCGATTGTAGTTCCGCACATGCGCTGTAGACGATGTGTATCAAGGAGAAAAACGTGCGCCATTTGGAGATCGCTATCAGTTGCGTACGCTTTGTCGTGCTTGTTTGAAATGTCGGCGTTGATTGAAAATCCCTCCGCCTGTGAAATCAGGTCGGTGATTCGGTTTCTGAATGCGAGGATAGTGAAACCAAGTGAAATTTATCGGCAAGTTTGCGATGTTTACGGATCAAATGCGATGAGGAGTGATTCGATGGCGAGAAGATGGGTCCGACAGTTCAATGGCGGGCGTAGTGATGTGCACGATGAAGAACGAAGTCGTCGTCCAGCTTTGGTTACAGAAGAACTGGTCCACGCGATTGATGACAAGATCCAGGAAAACCGCAGGTTTACAATTAGTATCCTCGCTATGGACTTCCCCCAAATTTCACTGTTTCCAACTGCTTGAAGACACAGGCGGCAGATTTCTATGAAGAAGGTATACAAAACCTGGTGCCACGCTATGACAAATGCCTGAAAAATTTCGGCAGTTATGTGGAAAAGTAGTTGTAGAATTTTGTGCAATAAAAATTTCTTCTGTTTGTGTGTACTCTTTCATTTTATAACCAAACGGAACTTACTTTCTGGACGCGCCTCGTATTTGAACAACCGACCAAAATTATTGGATACTTGAATTTAGTTTTGACATAGTCTTTTTTGAATTTTTAACCTTTTAACTATTATTTTGATATCTCTCCCACATTTTCATTACCTTTTCCCTTTAAACCATTATCACCTGTCTTGCCTTGGTAGTTTGTTCTAAGTTCGTTTTCTTTGCCTGTACTGGTTACGAATGGTTATAGCCTGGAATGAATGTATACGTACATTTGGCGGTCGGACGACTAACTACGGCCTGGAAGGAACACAGCGTACATTTCGCGTTCGGAAATCAGTCACGTGACATCTGTCGTCCGAAAACTTGCCCAAAACTCTCTTTTGCATACGCCATCTTGCTTTCTGTATTTGATGATTTTCTTACTATAACTCAAACGTTGTCATTTCAAAGCAACAATTATCGTAACACGTCGTCCTTAGAACAATGCCATGTTCTCTCAGCTGTTCGCCGTAGAGTATAGGGCGGCGCATTATTTTGTGATGTACGAACATGTTAGACAGACGGTGGTTCGAAACCTGGCGGGCGCGGAGGCTCAGTGCGCTCGGTCAGAGGGCATGGTAGTTCACCGCGCTCGGCCACAGGGCTCGACCCTCCGTAGCGCAAAAACTGAGTCAACGACGAAACGATCAAAATAAAACAAAACAAACCAACGTCCACCTAGGGCCAACCAAACTGAAGGATCATTGAAAAGAGGGAAAAGAAAGAGGACTGAGCAAAATTCCCAACGAACTATCCAGAGCGAACATTAACAAATGACCTAAAAGCATCGATCTACCTAAAGAACAATACATAGAAAACCACCACTGGATGTTTTTTTTCTTCATAATCTTGCTTCCTAAAAGGTTTTCGTTCATCTTATTAATTGAACATAGCTATATGCTGTACGTTTCCGAGTTGTTCAAAGGTAATAGCGATATCTCTGAAAAGTGCATTTGTTCCATTTCGTGAACATGCTATGAAATTCATACCAACGAATTGCAAAAATACACTTCTTTATCACATGTACGTAAACTGTGGAGATATTGTTATAATGACTATTGTAAATGATGTAATGACAGTAGTGACTTTGTGGAATTCAGTTTTATCACACTTATTCCAATGGTTACTTTAGCTTAACCGTTTATTTTTAGGGTATTTCAAACATAGTAGCATATTTAAAACTAGAGACGATTTTTACGTTCATGGAGTCTGTGCTGTATTTGCTTATAAATGCTCTTTTCGTCTTGTCCTTGCTTGTGTGCCTTGCATGTAGCTACGATTATTTCTTTATCTACCTTGCACGTATCAAACTATATCTTCAAGATTGAGACTTGCTAATATTAACAGTTCAAATGTTTGTAAGTTTAAGGCACTTAACTGCGGGGTCATCCGTCCCCAAACTTACAAACTACTTACTAACTAGCTTACACTAAAGACAGCAAAAACATCCAGGTCCGAAGAGGGATTCCAACTTCCGACGGGGAACGGTCTCGCGCATCGTAGCATAGCGCCTCAATGCGCTCGGCCATTTCGCCACGGCATTTAACAGTTGCTCGACAGTTTATTTATAGTTACGCGCACACTTTTTCAAAATAGTAGGTAACCTTGTAGTGGGACGGATTATTGACTCCGTTACATATCTCATGTCAGCTCAGTTTGTGCAGGATAACTTACTTATATTTGTGTTATTAAATGATTTTTATGTAAAGATTTAATGTTATATGATTCTTAAAGAAGTTTTTTGTATGTTTTTTGTTTGTTTCATGTGCTGTGAGGCGAGTCAACCTACGAGGGCAACATCTTCGACGCCGATTCCAAGGAGTAAATATCCGGCCACATCAAGTCGCGGGTCGACGGCCACGAGGCAAGAAGATGTTCATCTCTGCGGTTGTCGTCGCAAGAGTTGACATTATTGTCGACATTTAATGTTAAAATAACAAATTTTAAAAGTCAGTTCCCTTTGGTCTGTCGATGACTACATATGTAATGTCTTAGAAAGTAATAAATGTTATCGTGTTTAAACTTGACGAAAGTGTCAGAGTACATCATTTACGAAGAATTATTTTACGATGAATAATATATTAATGAAATGTGCAGATAATTTAATTTAAATATTCTTCAATCTGAAGGAAGATTCTTATGAATTTTAATTGGTGGGAAAGTTACGTCAAGAAGACTTCGATAATTTTTTTTTTTATAACTTTGGTTAATCGATCATACATATTGATCGATAATCATTGAAGAAATATTATTTTTTTATCTGTGGCTATAGCAACGACCACAAACTGAAGAATTTCTTTTGAACGTCTTAGAACGAACTTAGAAATATTTTAACAAGAGTGACAGTTAAAGACTTTTTCCCTCGGCGCAAGAATCTGATTTTGAAATATTGCAACGTATAAAGATTTTACATGAACATATATTTTTTTTTTAATTTTATATAAATTTTTATTGGCGAGTGGACACCTCAAGGATTACGAAGTCTGATACGGCCACATTCAACCCTAATCATACAGGACGAGTGCTTTTGAAGATAAGGTTTTAGCACACGTTCCGCCGTACGAAGAGGTCGTTCCGCCGCACGTGGCGACCGATGATAAAGGACTTGTGTGCCATTCGAAGAAGAAATTTGGCACACAGACGCGGAGGAAGAAGCAGCCTGTGTCACTCCATCAACGAGAGGTCTGGTTGACGACGGGGGCAGCCAGATATTCTACTAGACTACGCTGCAGTCGTGAACAGCATGTTGCTGTTCCCGACACCCTTTCTCTTTTAAGCTTAACAGGCCCAGTCCAGCAGCTGTGAGCAGTCTTCTCTGCGGCATCGCTACGACTCTGTCGTGGGTGATTACGGTGCGCAGTGCAGTGGAGAAGGGCCGCTGGTGACAAAGCAGTTGGGGTCGTCGGCAGCGTCTGCGAGAGAGAGCAGACACACCGGCATCGGCATCATACGGTGCAACGCAGACGGCAGTTGGTGTGGCTGCGAGTAACATCTCACCTATCACGGAGCTGCATAAATTTAAATTAAAACATCCGCTGAGTCAATTTCACGTAGGCAATATTGGTGTGTGACAGTGAACAGTGTACAAAAGGTTATTTTACGTGTGTAGACAGTGCATATCTAGCCAATATGTCAGAAGGTGAAATATCCGGTGACGAACAAGTAGGATTACCTCCACTTAGTAGGGAAGGACGGTTTCTCAATAGGAAAATATACAAATCCATAAATAGAATTGATAATAAAATAAGTGACAATAATAATGAAATTAAGGACGTGCTTAGACAGATAGCAGCTACGCTAACCAAAACCCAGCAACAAATGGCTAGAATGGAATCGGCTCAAACTAAAATAGAATCTTCTCAAAACAAAACCCAGGAACAAATGACTAGAATAGAATCGGCTCAAACTGAAACTCAGGGACAAGTATTAGGTCTCAATAATAGGCTCGAGGAACATATCAAAGAGTCACGTGAAGAAAAAATTCAAATGCGCCAAGATATCGCTGAGCTAACACATAGATTAGATAATATTCATGTTTTAGTAACTACTGAAATAGAAAAGAGTAATGTTATGTTACGTGAGGAGATAGAAACAAATAATATTAAGATACGGGACGAGATAGAAGTTAATAATATTAAGATCCATGAAGAGCTTATATTACAAACCGAAAATATTCGGAAAGAGTTACAAGAATCTATCCAAGAAATTTCTACCAGGAACGTAGAAAATTCTTCGATAGAAAATCCTGCTTTAAACCAGCTATCCCAGCAAGTGGAAAAAGATCATGCTGAGATAGTGAATATTAAAACTTTAATCTCTGATATCTATAATAATATTGAGACAGTCAGAGATAGTGACAACCAACAGTCGGCAGAATGTTCAAACTGTGGTGACAGTCGAAACGCGGAACTGTTAAACCGTGTGTCCAGTACTGAGCTCCAGTTGCGCGAAATTAATACACAGTTAGCAGAGTTCAATGCCAAAGATAATATGACTAACAGTAAAAGCAGTTCTACCAACATTGCTAGGAACGATAGTCGTACCGCTAGTGAAATTTTAAGCGCTGACAATATAATTGTAGCACGTATGTCAGCAGATAATAAAAACGATGCGACTACTTCCTCGCAATGTGAAGTGAACAAAACAAGACCAGTTAATGATTGTGGAGGAAACTGTCATGCAATAGTGACCTCAGAAGCAGCAAATAAATTTCCGACCTTCAACCCAGTGGGTGGCTTGCATCCTATTATATTTGTAAAAGCCATAGAGAGTTCACTTCCTGTTAACTGGGATGATAGACGAAAAATACAATTTATAATCGGACAATTAGAAGCTAGTGCTACTGAATGGGCTATTTTAAACCGTAGTGAATTTAAGACATGGGATGATTTTATCACCCAATTTAAAGAAAAATATTGGTCAAAAGGGGAGCAACAACGTCTTACTCTTGAATTATTAGACCCACCCTATTATTCAAAACGTTGGGGAGGATTCAGAAAGTATTTTGAATGGCATTTAAATCGGGTAAAACTGATAGAGCATCCCATAATGGAAGAACATCTAATCAGGGTATTGATTAGTAGACTACCTTATTATGTTAAGGAAACGATGATAGAAAGGGAATGGTCACGTCCGAGAGATTTATTAAATACCTAGAACAGCTCGACAACTTAAACAAAGAAAAGGAGGACGAGCAACTTAGGAATAACCGAGAAAATAATGTTCGGAACAACGGCAATAATCGATTTGAGCCTCGCAAAGGCAACAACGCAAATCAAAGTCGTTTTTGTCAAGTTAAGAGACCCTATAAAGATACTGGTAGTATAGGGAATAAAGAAAGTGGTTCTAAGATACGTAAAATACGTGGTCAAGGTAATCAATCGAACACAAAACCAATAACGGATAATGGCGAGATCATAGGTGACATCATCATAGAAAATTCGGGAAACTAAAACCGTCCCTTAGTGCGGGTCTACTAAAGCGGACCGTAGATTTATGTTCTAAACGACCCACTTCTAATTTTTCTTTAAATCGATCGGATAAAGATAGTATACAAGATGATCTCCTGTTTCAAGAGAATAACATAAAGAAAGTAAGGAACTTTAAACCAGTCATGAAGGGTTTCATCAAAGATACAGAAGTAAATATCATTATTGATTCTGGTAGTGAGGTTAGTATACTATCTAAAGAATTATTTAAAATCAAGAGGAAATATTGGAAATTTCCAACGTTGCCAGTAAGTAATGTAAGAATTGTAGGGGTTACTGGCAAGAAAAGTCAAAACATCAATGAAGAAGTTTTTCTATCTTTTACAATTAACCAGCAAGCTTTCTCGCATTCATTTCTTGTAGTGGATAAATTAAATGTAGCCTTAATCTTAGGTGTTGATTGGCGGACGCACAGGACACCGTTCCCACGGGTGCGGTTCCTGTAGGGGGATGCTTGTCCACTTTTGGTAGAGCTGATCTCTACGAGATTACGAGAGTAACTCGGGCGTCCGATCTTTGATTGTCGTGAGTGCATTCGTGTTCTCTTGATAATCCATTTTTAGTCCGGGGCAAGTCCCGGAGACAAATTAAATTGGTCCCAATCCCCCTGTTCCGACCAAGGTTTTCGGGAGGTTTTCCTTGGTTGTAAGGCGTATGCCGGAACTGGTAAGCCCCTCCCACTTATTCCCAGTTGGGATTCCCCCTTTGCCCCACTATCAGCTTGTCTGATAATTGGCTGAATAGAACCGCGACTCTTTATGGGCCGGATCTCAAACAGCCCGCTCTACTCCTCGGAGTGGAGAATGAAAAGAATAAGTTGTTTTTTTTTTTTTTTTTTTTTAGGTGTTGATTGGTTATATAAGCATAAGGCTCTCTTGGATTATGAATCTCTGCATCTTAAATACGTGGATGCCATGAACTTATCATTAGATTGTGAGGAGGTTACATTTTGATTTCAGTGATAGTATCTATAATGAAATAAAAGATAAGTGTTATTCAAAATACATTCCTCTCTCAGCAGGAGAAAGAAGAGCTTGAATTAGTATTATTAAAATTTAAGTCAGTTTTTTCAGACAAACCTGGATGCATTAAAGACTATGTATGTAAGCTTAAGATTAAGAACCCAAATCCGTTCTTTAAGAAACCTTATCCAATTTCTGTGGAGCTAAAAGAAGCTGCCACAAGAGAGGTAAATAAAATGTTGTAACAAGGTGTCATTGAGAGATCATGTAGTCCCTTCAACAGTCCATTGTGGACGGTGAAGAAGATTGGAGGTGGAGTATTAGATGCTAGGGAATTAAATAAAATCATTGAGATGGAAAGGGATAGACCTTTACCTATGGAGGAAGTACTTTTAAGAATTGCAGGATCTCATTATATGAGTACTATGGACTTAACAGCTGGATATCATCAGGTTACTTTACATCCTGACTCAAGAGAATATACAGCTTTTCTCTTTGAAGGTAAGTCTTACCAATTTAAGGTGTTACCATTTGGACTTAACTTCTCTGTGGCAACGATTATAAGAGCGTTAGACTCTGCATTAGGTACACAACTGTCCAGTAAGATAATTGTGTACGTTGATGACATCCTTGTTGTTACAAGAACATGGGAAGAACATCTCTCTGTTTTACAGGAGTTGTTCGAAAGGTTGATTGCTAATGGTATCACTTTAAAATTGTCTAAATCATATTTCGGGAGAGAAGAAGTGAGGTTTTTAGGACATATAGTGAATAGTAAGGGAGTAAGACCGGATCCTCAACGTATTGAAGCTATTGCTAAATGCCCTAGTCCTAGAAATAAGAAGCAGTTAAAATCCTTCTTAGGAATGGTAAGTTTCCTGAGAAGATTTATTCCAGGAACTGATAGTACAAATCCTAAGCTTTTAGATTTGCTTAAACAAAAGTCTGTGTGGACTTGGGGACAGGAAGAAGAATTAGTTTTCAATAGAATAAAGAATGCTTTAATAAACGCGAAAATGCTATACCATCCAAAGTTCGAAGAAGAATTTTGTATGTATACAGATGCCTCCGATTACGGAATTTCGTGTGAGATCTTTCAGGGCGAATTAAATGACGAAAATGGATTACATCGTCCTATAGCTTTTGCTAGCAGAACTTTGAATAAACACGAAAGAAATTACTTCGTAACGAAAAAAGAAGCACTTGCAGTTGTTTGGAGCTTCCAAAGGTTTCGTGGATTACTTAGCGGAAGGAAAACTATTGTGTATACTGACCACCAGGCTTTGGTTTTTCTGTCCAATTCTAGGTTATTACACCGTAGGTTAATGAGATGGGTTTTGTATTTACAGGAGTTTCATTGTGATATACGTTATATAAAAGGTTCACAGAATGTAGTGTCAGATGCATTAAGCAGGCTTCCTCTAGGGATGGAAAATATTTCGATCACTGAGGAACCAGGGACTAACTATCATGTGTATTTCCTGACCAATAAAGAAAGTGGGCAGAAAATGAAGCAAATATTAACAGCTATTAAAGTTAACCAACGACTTGACCCTATCTTTGGTAAAATATTGCAAACCTTTGACAAGAATGAGGACACTTACGTAGTTAAAGATAATTGGTTGTACTTTAATAATTTATTGTATTGCAAAGCGAAACCTGAACGTAACTATTGGAAGATTTGTGTACCTGAAGCCGTCGTACATGACTTGGTAGTATACATACATGAAGGATATGGTCACTTTGGTATCCACAAATGTGTTAAACATCTCATGAAGTTTTACTATTTTAGGAATATGACACGTATAGTTAGAATTATTATTCGAACATGCGAATTGTGTCAGAAGGTAAAACTAGGAAATAGTCCCCATAATTATAAATTATATTCTATAATTCCTCTTTGACTATGGGATATTCTCTCAATGGACTTTTCGGCCCTTTACCACGTAGCTCAGGTGATTTTAGTTATATCTTTGTAATACTGGAATGCTGGTCGAAATATGTGAAGCTGTACATGTTAAAAAGAGCAACAACTTCAAGTGTAATACGTTGTCTTAGTAGAGATTATTTTGTTAATTGGGGCACACCTAAGAGAATATTATCTGATAATGGTAGTGCTTTTATCAGCAACAAATTTAAAGAGCTGTTAAGGTCATATAATATAAAACATATTCTCATTTCCAAATATCATCCACAAGGAAATCCGGTGGAACGAGTAATGAAAGAGCTAGGTAGACTTTGTAGGACATATTGTGCTTCCAGACATACACGATGGGCTAAGTTAATTCCAGAATTTGAAAAGATATTAAATGAATTGCCTCACTTAAGTACTGGTTTAGCACCACTTGAGATCTTAGGTAAACGTATCATAGGAGAACCTTTATTAACTGCTATTCCTTGGCCTCCATTAAATAAAATTAATCCTATACAGGAAAATGATATTAATGAACAACTGATTAAAAACGCTGAACAACGAATCAGGAAGTATAACGAGCAAGCTAAGGTAGCCTGTTACCAGATTGGAGATTTGGTACTTGCTTTGTCTCATCCTAAGAGTCGTAAAGAAAACAAATAATGCAAGAAGTTTTTCTTTTTATATAAAGGCCCTTATGTAGTATACAAAGTTCCTCATCCGAAGGCTGTAGTGTTGCAAGAGCCTTCAACAGGAATAATAAAGGGACTTTATAATGTAAGTCAAATTAAGCCTTTCTTTCCGAAAGAGGGGTGAGAATGCGTAACATAGTAACACGATCATCCAACCGACCGACGAGAATTAAATTTTGACACAAGACGATGATTAAATTTTAAAAGAAGTCTGTTAAGTATAAGTAAGTTTTTATACAGCTCACCGAAGAGAGATCTTTCGTTGTGAATACAAAAGCAACATATTTAGTACACTGTACTCCTCAGCGAATACACATAATGAATATGATGTGACTTATGTTGAAGGGTAGCGAGTCTATCCTTATTAGGAGATATTCTCTAAAATATGAATTTATTAAATTTTTCTTTTAGTCTTAAGCTATAATAAGACTACAGAGGTACATATGAGATTTTAGCAGTAAATGGCAAAGGAAACTCGGATTGTAGTCGTAATAGGAATGGATGTTAGTTTATATTAAATGAAATGTGGACCATGAGGCGTCTGAAGCTACGGCTTGTGAGAACTTAGTGATGTGTCTTATATATAAGTTTGCATGGGTCAAACTTGACACTGTCACATTTCTCATAGCTAGTTAATACTGCATCCATTACCCTAAAATACGTACGAAGGCCGAAAGGAAAACGCCGTGCCGATGTCTCAACGACAATGCAAATTAATCTTCTTATGACCTCATGTAATTAAGAAATATAGAGAATAATTCTATTCAGAAGAGAATATTTATTTATTTATATATTTCTTTTTTCATATACGTATGGTGAGGTAAGTACAAAGAGTGTACAAAAATACATTGGTATAGCCTAGTGAGGATCTCAACGGGTGACTAGAAAAATTTTACTTGAGGCGACGAAATGTCGAAAGCTTTATGGTAGTGTTTTAGTCATATCTACCGATTATGTAAGGAAGCAAATTAAGAATTGTTAAGGTATATGATATCTTATTAAGATCAGTTCACTATAATTGTGAATTTAAAGTACGAAAATAATAGAAGTAGGTATAATTTCGAGCAGTTGGCAACACGTCAGAGATGTTACGTTGACACAGCAACTGGTCGTATTATTTCGATAACGTCTATGATGAAGACGATTATTTACCGTTTTATCGATAGGTATATATTACGAGGTTTATTAAAGTGATTAGACTTATAATTTTATCGGTCAAATAATTTACTTACGTGATAGTTGCAGAAGACATTGGGTTTATGTACGGTGTATTCACTATAATAATATGTGGTTGATCCTTTTCTGACCGAACCATATTTCAATAATAAGAAAGATTTTCCTAAATTTGTTTAGGGAATAAATTGTATTTTTCGTATTTGAATTGAAATTAATTTAAACAACGGCATTCTGATATGAAGGGAAGGAATTTATTCCTTAGAATATCTAGGTAATAATGTCATGAGAAAATATTTGACACTGATTTATTACCGTTTGGATATTCTGTCAGACAATTATCATATGCACATAATGTTTCATATATATAGGTCCATAAACGTCAAACAAGATTTTAATGTATTATGAAGGCAAGCAAGAAATATGATGACTGTACAATAGTGGTGTATATAAAATACACAGACACTCAGAGTCTATACATAAACATTTTTTAAGAGAACAATAAACTATTTTCTTTTTTAAGATAAAAGTTATGTGACATTCAGAATATTACATGGATAATAAGAGCCATGACTAACTAAACCTGTTTGAAGTGACTCTCGCAGTGCTTATGTGGAAACTGTTTAATGAGTTAAAGCATGACTCTGATAATTATCACGCATAGCTTATGAAGCAGGACTTCTTATATTCTAAAAGATTAGCTAAAAGAATTTTATTTCATTCTGATTACCTGCTAAACTGAGCTTGCGGGTGGGGTATGTAGTGGGACGGATTATTGTCTCCGCTAAATATCTCATGTCAGCTCAGTTTGTGCAGGATAACTTACTTATATTTGTGTTATTAAATGATTTTTATGTAAAGATTTAATGTTATATGATTCTTAAAGAAGTTTTTTGTATGTTTTTTGTTTGTTTCATGTGCTGTGAGGCGAGTCAACCTACGAGGGCAACATCTTCGACGCCGATTCCAAGGAGTAAATATCCGGCCACATCAAGTCGCGGGTCGACGGCCAAGAGGCGAGAAGATGTTCATCTCTGCGGTTGTCGTCGCAAGAGTTGACATTATTGTCGACATTTAATGTTAAAATAACAAATTTTAAAAGTCAGTTCCCTTTTGTCTGTCGATGACTACATATGTAATGTCTTAGAAAGTAATAAATGTTATCGTGTTTAAACTTGACGAAAGTGTCAGAGTACATCATTTATGAAGAATTATTTTACGATGAATATTATATTAATGAAATGAGCAGATGATTTAATTTAAATATTCTTCAATCTGAAGGAAGATTCTTATGAATTTTAATTGGTGGTAAAGTTACGTCAAGAAGACTTCGATAAATTTTTTTATAACTTTGGTTAATCGATCATACACATTGATCGATAATCATTGAAGAAATATTATTTTTTTATCTGTGGCTATAGCAACGACCACAAACTGAAGAATTTCTTTTGTACGTCTTATCTATAAGAGAACTTAGAAATATTTTAACAAGAGTGACAGTTAAAGACTTCTTCCCTCGGAACAAAAATCTGATTTTGAAATATTGCAACGTATAAAGATTTTACATGAACATGTATTTTTTTTAATTTTATATAAATTTTTATGGGCGAATGGACACCTCAAGGATTACGAAGTCTGACACGGCCACATTCAACCCTAATCATACAAGACGAGTTTTTTTGAAGATAAGGTTTTAGCACACGTTCCGCCGCACAAAGAGGTCGTTCCGCCGCAACCTCCAAACTTTGTCAGTATATAGGCCAATAATTTTTGTGAAACGTAAGTAATTAAACAAAGCAGTCTCTGCTGAAATAGTTAATCGTCTGGAATCGGAACTTTCAAACATAATTTTTATACTGCAGTAAAAACCGGGTGATCAAAAAGTCAGTATAAATTTGAAAACTTAATAATGTAGATGGAGGGGTAAAAATTGACATACATGCTTGGAAAGACATGGGGTTTTATTAGAACCACATCTACCGTTATCCGGCCTTTTTTCTTCGAGGAACTGCGTGATTCTGGTTTTGTAACTGCTACCGCGACGGGTGCGAGGTATGCCGATATGTTACAGAATCGCATCATCCCCAGTGTGGCTGATAAACACCTGCTGGAACGTACGATTTTCATGCAGGATGGCGCTCCACCCCACATTGCTAGACGCGTAAAAGATCTGTTGCGCGCGTCGTTTGGTGATGATCGTGTGCTCAGCCGCCACTTTCGTCATGCTTGGCCTCCCAGGTCCCCAGACCTCAGTCCGTGCGATTATTGGCTTTGGGGTTACCTGAAGTCGCTAGTGTATCGTGATCGACCGACATCTATAGGGATGATGAAAACATCCGACGCCAATTCCTCACCTTAACTCCGGACTTCTTGATGCTGTCGCGTCGTTGAAATATCTAGGCGTAACATTGCAGAGCGATATGAAATGGAACGAACATGTAAGGACAGTTGTGAGTAAGGAGGACAGCCGACTTCGGTTTATTGGCAGAATTTTTGGAAGATGTACTTCATCTGTGAAGGAGAGCGCGTATAAAACGCTTGTACGACAACGTCTTTAGTATTGCTCAAGCGTCTGGGACCCGCAGCAGATCAGTTTAAAGGAAGACATAGCAGCAGTTCAGAGGCGAGCAGCTAGGTTTGTTACCGGTAGGTTCGACCAATGCGCGAGTGTCACGTAAATGCTCCGTGCAACTCAATTGGGGATCGCTGTAGAAAAGACGACGTTCTCTTTGTGAATTTCTGTTGAGTAAATTTAGAGGGCCAGAATTTGAAGCAGAGTGTAGTACGATCTTGCTCCCACCTACTTACATTTCGCATAGTGATCACAATCACAACATAAGAGAAATTAGGGTTCGTACGGAGGCGTATAGGCATTGTTTTTTCCCACGTTCTATGTGGGAGTGGAATAGGAAGGCAAATGCCTAGTAGTGGTACAGTGTACCCTCCGCCAATCAACTTACGGTGGATTGTGAAGTATGTGTGTAGATGTAGAAATGCTTTACAGTACTGTTCACAACATTATTGCTCGACTACAGCTGTTCTTGAGGAATGATGGTGAACATCATCTTTTGCTTTGCTAATTATTGCTTTTCTGATCAGATGAAACGCCATCTGTCGGAAATTTCTTGAAACTCCTTTTTTTTTTTTTTTTTTTTTTTTTTTTTTTTTTTTTTTTTTCTAATAATAATTCCAAGCATGTGTGTCAATTTTTCCTTTTTATCCACATTATTCAGTGATTTTTGATCACCCGGTACTATGATATGGTGGTGATTAAGCTTTTGGTGTTATCGTTAAGAACTAAAGCGTCGAAGTTAATGAGTTGCGAAAGATTTTATAACTAACCGGTAACATTTGTGTCTTACTTCTAAGCATGCTTTGTTATTGTTGGAAATGAGATATTTCCGGATTATAGTTTTGATAGCTGCTACGGTTCATAGCGCCAAAAAGTTCCTAAATACGATGGTATTTTGAATGTGCTCTAAATACAGAATCGTTTCGCGGTGTGTTTATTGCAGGCCGCAGTGGCCGTGCGGTCTGCGGTGTGCCAGTCACGGTCTGCACGTCTGTGGTCGGGGGTTCGAATCCCCCCCTCGGGCATGGACGTTTGTGCCGTCTTTAGTATAAGCTAGTTCACAAATAGTTTGTAAATTTACGGACTGATGACCCCGCAGTTAAGTCCCATAAGATTTACGAAGACTTTTGAATTTTGGTGTATTTATACGACCCAGTGCTGCAGCTGCGAAATTGTCAGAGATTACCCGGCAGTTTGGCGACTCTTGTGCTAGACTGTGGTTCAGTTGTTACCGTGGAGGAAAGCTAGCGAGGATTACGCAGCTCTAGACGGGAAACTGCGTCGCAGACGCAAGGGCCACGTCGTCGGCTGCGTGTTGTCGTTTGGAGGAGTCGATAGAAGCGGACGGGAAACGCGGCCTGCGTAATGGAGCGGCTGTGTTGTGACTGCCAGCCAGTTAGCGCGCCAACACTCGCTATCAGCACGGGTTTCCCTGAAAAGTTTCCGTAAACTTCCGGGAGACGTGACGTCGCAGCGACCGCCGCCACCCAAGCCCCAGTATCCCAGCTCTTTTCACGTCCTTCTGCTCTCAAGTTGTTGACAGTTATATGGCATGTCCTTCTGCTCTGAAGTTGTTGCCAGTTACATGAGATGTGCACCGAATGAATCCCTGATTTCAAAATATTATATCTCGGAAACGATAGACGCGTATGTCCAAAAAAAAAATAGTTTTATTGTGAAAGCTGTAAGAATGTTATACACACCCACTAGCTCAAAACCTGCCGTTGCTCTGGACTTATTTATTCCTCATCCCTTCTCTCTCTCTACACCTCTTCCCTTTGTCCATATCCTCATCTCCGCTCTCTTTGTCCGTCTCCTCATCTCCGCTCTCCGTCTCCCCCTTTGAATACCTCACCCCACCCTCCCTTGCTCCCTTTATCTGCCAGAAATGACCTCATCTCTGTGTCCAACTCCTTCTCCACCTCCTCAGCCCATTTATCAGTGAAAAATTAAATACTTGTTAATTTTAACCCTTTAATGCACAACTTTTTATTTACAACTGTAAAAATTACCACGATTAATGTATAGAGCGTTTGTTGTTGTGGTCTTCAGTCCGGAGACTGGTTTGATGCAGCTCTCCACCCTACTCTATCCTGAGCAAGCCTCTTCAACTCCACATAAGACCGGCAATCTACATCTGTCTGAATCTGCTTACTGTATCCGTCTCTTGGTCTTCCCCTGCGATTTTTCCTCACACACTTCCCTCCAACGCTAAATTCACAATTCCTTGATGTCTAAGAATGTGTTCCAACAATCTATTCCTTCTTTTAGTCAAGGTATGTCAGAAATTTCTTTTCTCCCCAATTCTGTTCAGTACCTCCTCATTAGTTACGCGATCCACCCACCTAATCTTCAGCATTCTTCTGTAGCACCACATTTCAAAATCCTCAATCCTCTTCCTGTCCGCACTGTTTATCGTCCATGTCTCACTCCCATAGAAGGCAACACTCCATACAAATGCCTTCAGAAAGGACTTCCTTAGGCTCAAATCAATATTCGATGTTAACAAATTTCTCTTTAAAAAACGCTTTTCTACCTGTTGCCATTCTGCATTTTATATCCTCTGTACAGCGACCATCATTTGTTATTTTACTGTCCAAGTAACAAACCTCATGTACCTCCTTTATTGCTTCGTTACCTAATCTAATTCCTTCAGCATCACCTGATTTTCTTACACTGTACTCCATTACCCTAGTTTTGCTCTTGTTAATGTTCATCTTATATGCACCTTTCAGCACACTGTCCATTCCGTTCAATTGCTCTTCCAGGTCCTTCTCTGTATCTGACAGAATTACTATGTCGTCGACAAAACGCAATATTTTTAATTCTTAACCCGGAACTTTAATTCCTTCACCAAATGTCTCCCTGCTTTCCTTTATAGCTTGCTCAATGTACAAATTGAGTAACAATGGAGAAAGACTACAACCCTGTCTTACTCCCTTTCCAGCCACTGCATCCCTTTCATGCCCTTGTATAGAGCGTATACACTGAAATATTGAAAAAAATCCTTAAACTTATTATGCAGTACTAGCAACAAAAAGTTCATAGCTGGTCAGCTATATAGTGCTTATGTGATGTACCTGACGCAGTAAATGTCACTATTATGCCTGTCATCTTTCCAGAAAGTAACTCACAATGCAACAGTAGTATGTGATTCATTACTTTTGCATGGAAAAAGAGGAAAATAAACGCACATGTTAGGAGTAACTCAATGCAGCTAACTGTCGACCTGATTCAGTAGCTGTCTGAAATTTATAATTTCTACGACGAGCTACTAGCATCTGTAACACTATATATACAAGCAGCTACAAATGAATTTTTAGTAAAATGTTTATCAGTTTGAGAGATAATCGAAAAAAATAAGGTATATAGCTGATCAGCTACACTATGCGTTAAAGGGTTAATGGTGATCAGTGAAGTGTTGTCTAACTTCACTACAAGTTACTGTCCATACGAAATCTTATGTAGACAGTGAAGTGTTGTTTGAAGGTGCAGTGTGCCAAATTTTATCAAGATTGTAGTAAAACCTAGATTTTGTTGAAATACGTATGTAAAGTACCCTCCGCCATTCGCCATGCAAAATACTATGCACGTAGTGACCTTCGTCATAGTTTGAAACTCAAGTGTGCAAAATGTCATCAAGATCGGAATTCCAATGTAGAGTTTGTCGAAGTCCATTGGTTAAGTGTCCTCTGCGACGTACCATACGAAATTTTATGTAGACTGTGACCTTACTCTTGTTTTCAGTCAAATGTGTAAAATTTCTAGAGTACTGGTGATTGAATGAAGTGAGAGCTGCTAGAATTTTCGGAAAATTTAATTTCATTCGAAACTTCGCAGAAATATGAAAATTAACTGTTTAGTCACGGTAATTAACTGAAATCATCGTAGGTAATCTGAATATATTAACACTGCACTGATGAACTGAATCGTTGAATCATATTTAAAAATTTCATCATGGTCGAAGTATAACTGTAGAATTTTACGAACTCAATATTAAAGTGTCCTGCGTCATGCAATATCCAAAATTTTATGTGACAGTGACCTTCGTCTTGTTTTGAAGGTCAAATGCCCAAAATGTCATGAAGATTTTATGATGAATTAAGTGTCCTTATTCACATGTCGCATGGTGCCACAGGTTTGGAGGCAACGAGCTTAAATTTCATAGAGTGGCTAACATATGGGCCACAGCACTCTTTGCTGCAAGCTGCATAAACTCAGCCGCCATATTTTTGCTGGTCAGTAGACTTCAGAGTAGTCTGTCTATCGTATGTTGTTGTTGTTGAAAGTGAAATGCTGTTTAGTCTACATTGTATTTAGTGTATATTTTCTGTAGAATTTTTGCTCCTGCAATATTCCTAGAGTGTGTTCAGCATTTCAATACACAAATCTAAGTGTTAAAACGACAAGTACTTCGTGCAAGAACACCAGATGTTTTGCCTTGTTTGATCTCAGTCTGTCTGTACTCAAACAAAATTCTTGACCAATGGCACTTCGCTGTCCCAAGAGTGAAGCTTCATATGATCTATCCTTCAATTCCCTTGAAGGACAAGCCATAAAAAAATGCTTGTTGTCTGCATAGTGTTGGTGAGTTTTTGAGATATTTTTTCTTCTGTCGCTCCTGTGGTTGATGAAATCACACTTTTGAATGTCTACACCTTCTTTAAAAATATTTTCATATGTTGTTGACAATAGTTGATCGACCAGTGCGAAACGTGGAATCAGTAGCAGCAGCCAGAAATTTTTCACTTGTATATGTGTTCTTTGCAACAAATATGTACTTAGTTCAGTGTGGCAACAACGAAAGTAAGTAATGATACGTTATTTTGGTGTGGAATGCTTTTGTGGCAACTGACCCAGGCACATTTTTATTACAAAAATCTGTTGTCACTTTCGTCTTTGTACTCAAATTTCCTCCACTAAAGCTTACAACGAAACCCTTAAATAGCAATTTTACCAGTTTGTAGACTTAAGAGGTTTAGTAAACACAAATAAGTGTATACTGGACTTTATGAAAGCAGTTGTTACAACTCATTAACAGCAGATGAAGATCTATGGTCATCATAACCATTTCTGTTCACTGTTTTGTTTAGCAGCTCGTTTAGACCATGTACCTTCATTATAATCAAAACAGATGTTTTCGCAGTAGCACTTTCTTTGTTATTGCAAACCTCAGCTGTTATACTTCGAAATGGAATTGTAATATTGACAGGTTAACTATATTTCATTACCGCATTTTTAGGAAATTTGCCACCAGGCTCATCAATTCGTTTCGAAAACGTCTGATTTAACTTAATGCACAGCTTATTCAGTAGTCAATCTTTATTTAAAACATGGAACTGTAAATAAGTAAAATCCTCTAGTTGATGTGGGATATCCGCTGTCAGCCATTACCCCAAATAACATGGTGGATGCCAGTTCAGTTTGCCTGAAACATGGCGGACCTGTCGCCACTCTATGGAATTTAAGCTCGTTGGTTGGAGGCCAGTCTGCCATCTTGGCTCCAGTTGAGAGCCGCCATATTTCCAGAAAGTTTGCCATGAAGATATTCCACTCACCCATGTCAGAAGTGCTATCAACTAAAATCACAATCGATTCTCAAGATCACACACTTTTAATTCAATCTGTGCTCACATATACCTTTGGTAACCTATACCTGCCTCTATGCCTTGTTTAATGTGTTTGGTGGTAAGGAAAAACGTTCAAGAACACAACATTTATTCAATTTCTGAAATAATACATGAAATCTTCAACGACTATAATTTTGTAACAATTACCAGAACCTTTAATCCAACACACAAACACCATTGCATTTTGAAGAGAATCGGATGTAGACTCTTAAACATTTTCTGTCTGATGGAATGCTTCAAACCAGCCTTTGCAGCAATTCTTCACACAGATTTTTGTCAAATAATTCCAGAAACTGTGGAATCCGGTAGGGAGGTTAGATGATTGAAAATGGGAAATTCATAGGTTGAAGTTAGATATTATATGGATTAATGAAGTTCGGTGGAAAAATGAACAGCATTTCTATTCAAATAAGTACAACTTTATAAATACAATATCAGTTGTAGTTGGAGGTATTAAAGGAGTGGGAGTAATAATGAATAAAGAAATAGGAATGCAGATAAAATACTGTGAACAGCACAGTGACCGAATTATCAAAGATAGGAAGCCAACACTGATCACAGTAGAACAGTTTCATATGACAAATAGCTCAGTCGACGATGAAAGAAATATACTGGGAAGTAAAGGAAATTATTCAGATAGTTAAGCAAGAGGAAAACTTGATTGTCATTGGGGACTGGAATCTGGTAGCAGGAAAAGGAAGGGAAGAAAAAATAGGAGACTATGGACTGGGGAAAAGGAATGGAAGAGGAAGCTGCCCGATATAATTTTGCAAGGAATACCATTTAATCACAAAAGATACTTAGTTTAAGAATATGAAAGGAGGTTGTATACGTGGAAGATACGAGATAGATTTTATTTTTCTAAGCTATAGATTTCGGAACTAGGTTTTAAGCTATAAGACAAATCCAGGGGCAGATATAGACTGACCATACCTTAACTGATTATGAACTGTGAAACAGTAGAAACTTCAGAAAGGTAGGAAAATAAGGAGATAGAACCTGGATAAAGTGAAAGAACCTCAGGTTCTTGAGAGTTTGAGCTACAAAAAAATCTTGGATATCACAGGAAATAGTGAATTCAGTCGATGAAACAAGAAACTATTAAAATGCAGTAAATGAAGCAGGTAAAATGGAGTACATATGATTAAAAAATTTGTTGACAGCAAGTACAAAATGTCCAATCAGGAGTAGCTAGAGGGCACATACAAGTCCATAAAAGAATATACATATAGCTGGGGAAAAATAGATGCAGCCTACACGAAAATGTTAAATATAAGAGACATTTGGAGACAAGAAGATTACTTGCATGAATATCAAGAGCTCAGATGGAAAACCAGTCTTGAGCAAAGAAGAGAAAGCTGAAAGTTGTAAGGAATATATAGAGGGGCTCTAATATTGTAGGAATCGAAAAGGAAATAGATGAAGATGAAGTAGGAGATACTGTAGTGAGAGAACAATTTGACAAGAGGACTGAAAGAACAAGGTCCCTAGAGTAGACGACATTTCCTCAGAGCTACTGAAATCTCTGGGAGAGCCAGGCATGATAAAACTATTTAACGCTCTGTGAAAGATGCATGACACTGGCGAAATACCCTCAGACTTAAAGAAAAATGTAATGATCCCCATTTCAAAGAAAGTAAGTACAGATAAGTGTGAAAATTACAGACATGGAAAGACAACGACTAAAACACAGATCCTGTGTAACGTTCCACAGGGTTACGTTATCGGTCCTTTGCTGTTCGTTATTTATATAAACGACTTGGGAGAAAATCTGAGCAGACCTGTTAGGTTGTTCGCAAATGATGTTGTCGTTTATCGTCTAGCGAAACCATCAGAAAATCGGAACCAACTGCAGAACGATTTAGATAAGGTATTTGCACCTTGCGAAAATTGATAGTTGACGGTAAATAAATGAAAAGTGAAAAGTCGTCGTGCAAGGCACTTCCCCGCTTGATCTAACGCAATGTAATTTAAAGAAAGTACCGTTTGTTAGACTCGTGTGCACGTCTATGAAACACGAGAGAACCAAATTTAAGTCAAATGTCTAAAAATGATGAAGCAACGGAACTTTAGAGATCAAAATAAAGAATTTCACCTAGTAACATGTAACCTAAGGTGGAGAAACATGACATTACCGTGACATTTGACTGTGAACTTTTTTTTCTCAGCCCACATATTTAGCAAAGCACATCAGCTACAAAAGTATTACCATTGGTTTAATCCGTTGATGACTAAGGCAACCAAATATAGTGAGGAAATGAGTACTAACTACTGAAAGGAAAGATTTTAGCTTAGGTATCTGATTTAAATTTAATTCACAAAATGACAGTGTAACAATATTGCCATAGCCAAGAATTCGACAGTCTACATAGAAAGAAAAATATCTATCCAAGAAGAAAAAAGTAAATATTTCGTGATAGTCACAGATATTGTTTGTTGTCTTTGTACTTCAAAATATTTCACAGATAATATTAAAAGCTCTGACTATTAAATGAAAATTCTAAAACCCTTTTAATGTAATTTTGAATATATTTTCAAACTTAAATATTGCACATAACACATTAAATACTGTTAGTAATGATGTTTAATAAGCTCGAAAGTAATTGATTCACATTTATTATTTTCTCCACAGAAATTCTAGAATCCATCCACAGGCCGTAATACACTATCGATAACTTTCTATACTAATATTCCCATTATCTGATAATTCTCTTTACTAATCAGTCTGAAATTATGTAATAATAAATTATCCTTCTACTAAAATAAATGCTTGCGATCTCAACACAATGCCTCGACAGAGATATAAATGGACGCAGCTACTTGAACAGAGCTAATCATGAATTCGAAAGAGATATCGAACGTGAAAGAGCTAAACTTGAAATGCAGTTAGACTTGAAAGAGAGAAACACCTGAAAGAGAGCTAGACTTGAAAGAGGCAGACACCTAACTGCAAGTCCTATTTATACTAATTCTTAGGAAAACACTGTTATGATTTGGGGTACTTTGACCTACTTATTCTATGTCTTTTGGCATGCTTTGAAAATAATTGTAATTTATGTCGATCTAATTTTGACAAAATGATGACCTCGCAAAATGTATTTATAAATTTTAATAAATGAGAGTTACTCAATATGCTGCAATTATTTTTATTATTTTACAACGGCCGTTTCGGCTTAAGCCATTGTCAAGTGACGCCTGCAAAGAACGTATGTTAGTCATTTTCTAAACACGTTGTCTGAGTTCGAAATGGATTCTTTGAGGCAACAATACTTACATCATACAGATAGATATTTTACATAGTATCTGTTTGTTCCGAAAATGTTTATTTCATTTGATATTTCCATTTTCGTATTTCAGTAAGATGTAATATTTATTTCAGTTGGTATAAATGCTACAAAGATGTTGTAATGGAAGTTAAATATAATCGTTTGTTATGTGATAATCTGTATCTGGTATCTCAGATGTTATATGCGAATATATTCTGAATTTTGTCATCTATGGATCTAAAATTCTCAATGACCACCCAGAATTTAAAAATAAAGTGTATTTAGAAAATTTAATCTAAATATTAAGATTAGAAAACTGATAATAGAAAGGTGCACTGTTTTAGATCCAAAAATTCAGAAGATGTTTACACATAACATCTGAGCGACCATTGATCTCTACACTACCTGGATGTTGAACGTAAGCTCTCTATATGTTCAAATTTCGTTTCTTGCCGAATTCAAATATGGCTACTATGCTGTGTTACAAGAAGACTAAAAGAAAACACGTTTCGATTGTGCCCCCATATTAGTCTATTACATAGCGTATTCACTTAAATTTCAGATCAATAAGTAAGCAAGCACTTCTTTGTCACGTAATAACTGATGGAAATTAGTTTGGTAAATTTAAACATGGAGCACGATACGAAAACGTGTGGAAAACATAGGAATGTGCAGGCACGCTGCAGTTCTTTGCTCAGACACCAGAGTTATACATCCAGTTTGTATAGAGATCATTGTAACAAACTATTTCATTTAATTTCCATTACAATATCTTTTAAACATATGGCATCTATACCATTTGAAATAAATATTACATCTTACCGAATTACGAAAACGGAAATATGAAATGAAATACACGTTAGTGTAACAGACAGATGCTGTATGAAATATCTATCTATATGATGTAAGTATTGTTGTCTCAGAGACATCCATTTCGACTCAGGAGACGTGTATAGAAAATGACTAAAGAGGTTCTTTGAAAGCATAACATAACAATGGCATAAGCCGAAACGGTCTTTGTGAAAGAATAAAAATAAATGCACCGTATTGGGTAATTATCATTTTTTAAAATTTTTTATTAAGACATATTTCGTTCTGCGGGCCCTACAGTGAGAAAAATACTTATAAATACTAAAATGTAATTCTACTACCACGCTCGCGGATCAGTAATATTCACGGCTGCGGAGTTTGGTTGCGATCGAAGGTGTTTACACTGTAGTAATTCTCGACCTATGTGTTTTTTTCCTGGGTGGCTTTTTGAAACTTATAAAGCATTTGACAAATTCAATGTACTTGGAAATAATGTAGAAAAATAAAGATATGTCTTATCTCTAATGTCTCATTCGGTTCGCACATCTAACCACAGTTGATATGGGAAACTTATTTTCCACGTCCCCCTCGTATATAAGTTTATGAGGGATAATTCGGGAGATAAGAGGTCACAAGTAATGAAATGCACGGAAAAACTGCTGCAACATGTGACAATATTGCATATCTCCTCTTCAACCACTGGCTCGATTTCAATCCAGTTTGGTGCACATATTCCTTACCTCATAGGTAACGTTTTCTGTATGGTTACACACCACTTTCCCTTCGACACATAGGAGGACACATGGAGTCATAAGTAATGAGATGCAAGATAAACCCAGGTAGTAAAGCTATTATAAAAAGTCAAGTCATTGTTTAACATTACTGCCCAGAATCTTGGAAAGTTCTTGGCCAATGTCTGTAATAAAATTCAGATAGACACAGACTACATTTTTTTTTTTTTTTTCAAAGAAATTATAGAGCGAGATCGAGAGAGAGTCGTGTCTTTCTGTTGTAGGAAAATCTACAGTTTTGTTCCAATGTTCATTATATTTTGTACATTTGAGCTTCGAAACAGGAGAAGGGTAACATAAAAATTCTTTCGGCCCCTGGTGGAAAGTAGAGTACGCGCAGCATAAATTGGCGCAGACGGGTGGGCAAGTGTGCGAATAGCAGTAGTGATGGGGGTAGAGGCCGAAGCTGTGAGGCGAAGTGACCAGCTCTGGAGGGAAAGTTTCGCTCTGAGCTGAAAGTCTACGCTCCACTACCTGCCGCAGTTTTATAAATACTCTCTTCTGTACCTAACCATGCCATCAAAAATACATTTTTCTGAATACTTAACACAATGTTATTAATATTTAATTATCTTTTTCGTTTTATTCACATTACCTATATTACTTGAAAATACGTCTTACTTCAAGCATTAGTTGTGTAACATTTGCAATAAGGGATACGGACTGATATCTTAGTATTACTGGTGTGCATGCAGGAAGTACGATGCTTCTGTTTAACTTGCAGTCATGGCGGAGTGGCTGAACTCACTGAGGCGCTATGCTCCGATACACGAGGCCGTTCCCCGTCGGAGGTACGAATCCTCCTTCGGGCATGGATGTTTGTGCAGTCTTTAGTATAAGTTAGTTTATAAGTAGTTTGTAAGTTTAGGGACTGACAACCCCGCAGTTAAGCTCCATAAGCTTAACAATATATATATATATATATATATATATATATATATATATATATATATATATATATAATTAGTCTTCCATTTACTACAGTCATCTGGATAGAGCTTAAACAGTCAGAAACAATACTAAATCAAACATCCGCTATACGAAACACGTTACTAAAACCGATGCTATTTCTGTCGCTGCATTATAGAACGTGCTTAAATTTAAAACGAATGATCACTTTCTCCTGTTCTACAGAATTGTATACCAGAAAACGTATTATAGTCTGCGGAAATAATTGTCCGTATCAGTTATGTCGGTCTGTCTGTCTCTCTTTGGCCCTTTTCCCCCACATGTTGGGTCGGCTCTGTGATAAAGCATCTGTTAATATATACAGGGTGGTCGGATGCCCTTCCTGCCGCTGCCACCCCCCCCCCCCCCACAGGAAAAAATGTATACCCCAAACGTCTGCGTATGCTGTGATATGCGTGTCTACATCTGCATGGGATATTCTGCAAATCACATTTAAGTGCCTGGCAGAGGGTCCATCGCACCACCGTTATACTATTTATCTCCCATTCCATTCTCGAATAGCGGGCGGGAAGAAAGAACACCTGAATCTCTCCGTTCGAGCTCTGATTTCTCCTATTTTATTACGATGATCATTTCTACCTATGTAAGTGGGGGTCAACAACATATTTTCGCATCGGAGGAGAATGTTGGCGATTGGAGTTACATAAGTAGTCCACGCCGCAGCGATAAGCGTCGTTGTTGTAATGATTCCCATCCCAAATCCTGTATCATTTCCGTAACGCTGTCTCCCCTGTATCCTGACAATACGAAACGAGCTGCCCTTCTTTGGACTCTTTCGATGTCTTCCGTCAATCCCAGCTGATAAGGATCCCACAATGGGTAGCAACACTCCAAAAAACGACGGACAAGCGTAGTGTATGTAGTTTCTTTAGTTGTTCTGTTGCATCTTTTAAGGGTTCTGCCAATAAAACGCAGTCTCTGGTTCGCTTTTCGCACAACACTATCTACATGTTCTTTCTAATTTAAGTCTGAAGTAATAGTAGCCTAATTCCTAGATATTTTGTAGAGTCTATGGCTTTCACTTTTGATTGATTTATTTTGTAAACAAAGTTTAACGTATTTCTTTTCGTACTCATGTGGACGACTTCACACTTCTCTTTACTTAGAGTCGATTGCCAATTTTTACAACATATCTTATTCAGATCGTTCTGCAGTTGATTTGGATCTTCAGATGGTTTTACTAGACGGTAAATTGACGAAGTTATTTTAGTTGATGCCTTACCATCGATTACTACGAACTGTGTCGTGTCTGACAGGAAATCCCCTATCCAGTCGCAAATTTGGGGCGATGAAACATAACCACGAAATTTGCTTAAAAGCCATTTGTGAGGTACGGTGTCACAAGCCTTCTGGAAATGAAGAAATACGGAATCGATTTGCGAAACCTTGTTGCTAGCACCCATCACTTTGTGTGAGTAAAGAGCTAGTTGTGATTCGCATGATCGAAATTTTCTAAATCCGTGTTGACCTTGGGCCAAGAGATAATTCATAATATTTGAATACAGGATATGTTCCAAAACCCTGTGGCAAATTGACGTCAATGAAATAGGCCTGTAGTTTAGTGGGGTCCTCCTACTGCCTTTCTTGAATATAGCTGGCCGCGGTGGCCGAGGGGACTGAGGCGCTCCAGTCACGGTCTGCAGGGCCACTACGGTCGGGGGTTCGAATCCCCCCTCGGGCATGGATATTTGTGATGTCCTTAGTCTTAGCTAGTTGATAAGTAGTTTGTAAGTTTAGGGACTGATGACCCCGTAGTTAAGTCCCATAAGCTACACTAAAGTCGGGCCCGGTTTATTCGGCGCTCGGCTGCCGAGGTGGAGGGACGCGCGGCGGCAGCGCTAGACGTGCTGGAGTAAACATCGGCTGCGTGGCTGCTACGAAGGTCAGTAGAGCGCTTTGCCTACTATTGCGTCTTTAAGTGATTTAAAATGACAAAATGAACGAGACTGAATGTGCAAGAATAGATACGATTAGATTTACCTCTGATTGGAACTGTACAAGACCGAAAGCGTTCGAGATAAAAAGATGGTTATCAGAAGAGGTTAAGATCACACGAGAGGAAATTATTGGAGTACATCTTTCCTTTGTAACAAATTCTGTCTTTTTAAAATTGAGTTCTTCTGAATTGTGTTGCTCTATTGTTGACAAGTGTGGTGGTAAAATGAAATTTCGCCACTCGGACGGAACCGTTAGTGAAGTTATTGTTTCTCATGTCGGGCTAGGCATCCGTACAGTGAGAGTTTTCGAGCTGCCAGTCGAGGTTCCACTGCAGCAATAAATGCTGCGCTTCAGCCTTATGGTAGGGTTCTATCGAATATTGCCGAAAAGTGTTTCCTGTTCTGAATGGAATTAGACAAATTAAGATTGAGCTTTTGAGGCATATACCTTCTTATTTGAATATCTGCGGACATCGCGCTCTCGTAATTTACGATGGTCAGCCGCGGACTTGTTCGTTATGTAATGCCACCGGGCACGTTAGAAATCAGTGCACGAGAAGGCGAGTCCCTCAATTACCGAATAATGAGGCGGTTGTCCCAGGGCAGGCCGTAAGCATGAAAGTGACGTACGCTGCCGCGGCCGTCAACCGGGCCCCCTCTCCACCGAGTATGGCCGAGCAGGCGGGACCTTCCGACGCGTGCGCGGAAACCGGAAGGAACGCAGAGTTGGACAAAGGAGGCGAGCCGATACCGGCCAACGATGACGTCACTGAGACCGCAACACGCATGCTTTGTGAAACCGAAAACTTTTCAAACGAGAGACACGCTTCCTAGACGACACCTGATGTAGACGTGACGAAAAATGTAACGACAGTCGCACACGACGATGCCATTAATTTAGAGAGGCCTACAATGGATGAATGTCCAACGTCAGACACACTAAAAGTGACAAAGGAAGACCATGCGGATGACAAGGTACCACAGGAAAAAACAGACAACTCCAATCTACCGGCAAAAGGTAGACAAAAACAAGAAGAATCCGAAGCACCACCCACTTCACGTGTCGAAGGAAAAGAAGCAACATTCGACTGCGAAATTAACGGAGTTAAAAAGTCTTCTGCTAAAAAGAAAGGCGAGGTAGGCTCTAGGCGATCTTCCATGGATTCGCCAGAAAGTTCACCAAAGATTTCACCGGAGAGCTCACCAAAATCATCAAACAAGAAAAAGAGGAGAATCGCACATCAAGCTGCAGAGATCTTGGCTCCTCCTTTAAGAGAGCGACTGAGACAGATACAGGAGCCTGACAGGAGAAAAGAAGTCACAAAAACGCAAAGAGTAGTTGCATGCTCTGATCGGAAAAAGAAACAGGAAAAGGTTGCTACACCGCACGGATCATGTGAACAATTGCATGAAAAGACGAAACCGGATATAGACGATGACACCCGACGTGGACATGCGCACAGACATGACACCAAGGAAACAAGAATCAACTGGGCGGATGACAAGGAAGGTGAGACTGATGCAATGGAAACGGAAGGGGCCTTTGAGGAAGAATGTTTTTATTAAAATTTGAGCATGAACTTATAGAAGAAAGAAAAAAGAAGAATGAAAAACGAAGAAAAAAATTAACTAGGAAAAAATTATTATAAGAGGCTCCAATTACGAGTCTTCTATTACACGTCTTGTAGCGTTGCAAAGTGGAACATACATATAATGTGACCACTATAAACATAAACGAAATTCAGAGTCAACCAAAGGTGGCTGCACTGAAAGACTTTCTGTATCAGTCAGATACAGATATCGCTTTCTTGCAGGAAGTTAACATAGATGACTTGTATATTTCTGGGTATAAGGAGGTGTTAAATGTAGCTCCAGAAGAATCGTGTGGGACAGCGATCCTTCCTAAAGAAGGGATTGAGATAACGAATGTGTGTTTTTTAGAGTCAGGGAGGGGAATCAGCTGTAAAATTTTTAACACCACTTTTATAAACATTTACGCGCCATCAGGCAACAATGCACGACAAGAGAGAGCGGCCTTTTTCAGGAGTGACATTTTATATCTACTCAAAGAGAACCCGGCATAAGTTTTAATAGGGGGAGATTTTAATTGTGTTTTGAATAGAAAGGACCATCGACCAAATTTTAATTTTTCTCGAGAACTGAAGGCTTTGGTCGAAAACTTGAAGTGGTTTGACACGTGGGAAATTAAATATCCTACGATGGTTAGATTTACGTACATCACTAGTACTACACGGAGTAGGATAGACAAGATATATGTCACCCCCAATCTAGGGACCAAAGTAAGTAGCATTGAGGTGATACCAGCTGCCTTCTCTGATCACTTAGCAGTGAAATGCAGTATCAAATTAACAAGGCAAAAGACTTACCGGGGTCGCCCACTATGGAAATTGAACATCAATATCCTCTCAGAAGATGCTCTGGCTTTAAAGATACAAGCAACTTGGGGAGCTGTTTTAAGAACGCGTAACAAGTATAGAACAAATATCGAGTGGTGGACGATGGCCGCCAAGAGAAAGTTAAGAGCAGCGTTGATATCTCACGCAAAGCAAAGAGCAATTTGGTCAAGACACACAATGGAATTCTACTACTGTTGTCTAAGGGACCTTTACGACCAACCAATATCTCAAGAGGCCATTATAAATATTAAAAAAAATTAAAGCAAAAATGATAAGTATCAAGAGGAAACATCTGGAAGGATTGCAAATAAAATCACACACTAGAACGACAGTAGAGGAAGAAAATACCTCCATCTATCACTTGATACAACACACAAAGAACGGAAGAAGAAATTTTATTGCCAGCCTCAGAACGGAAGGTAACAGAGTACTAACAGGCCAAAAAGATATTTTAAATGATGCACATAGATTTTATTCTGGAAATGCTACTGATGACAACTCCGTGCAAGAGCTTTTACAGAGCTCTGAAATAGAAGAGATAGTTTCAGAGGAAGACAATAGAGGTCTTACGTTAGACATTACGAATGAGGAGGTCCTTGACATCATTACATCTTCGCCTTCGAGGAAGTCTCCAGGCCCAGACGGCTTGCCGGTGGAATTTTATAGAACATTTTGGCAACTAATAGGTAACGAATTCACGGAGGTCGTTAATGACGTCTTGAGAGGCGTGGATATTCCTCCTGCATTTAAGGAAAGTGTAACTGTATTACTACCAAAGGGAAGGAGCACGGACCTAAAAGATATTAATAATATGAGGCCGATCACCTTAATGAATTCAGCTTATAAAGTAGTTGCACGTGTAATTAAAGAAAGAATGAAACCCATTTTAGAAAAAGTTATTGGAAGCTACCAGACTTGTCTCCCCAGACTACCATTTTTAAATCTGTATGTGAATATCGCGACATAATTGCTCTTTTCGCAACATCGTCAGCTAATGGCGGCATTGCCTTCATTGATTTTGCTAAAGCATTTGATAGAGTGAACTACGAATACCTCTTCAAAACTCTGAAACACACAGGCTTAAAGGACAACAACTTAACGGTTTTAATGAACATCGTCAGGGGTATAAAAACCAAAATCTCGATAAAACTAACGAGGTATCGATATTAAGTGGAGTTCCTCAGGGAAGTCCCTTGTCCATGTTGTTTTACGTAATTTCTCTAGAGCCTCTACTACGGCGTTCGAATGCAACCCTAGAAGGCATAACAGTAGCCGGACTCAAGACAGTTACAAACGCATACGCTGACGATGTGGGAGTTTTAGTGAGGAGCAATGAAGACTGTGCAAAACTAACGGAAACGTTAATGCTTTATAGCAGAGCAACTGGTGAGAGGATCAATGAGACGAAAAGTTCTTTTTTAAATTTAAAGGGACTTGAAAATGTGCAGCTACCGTGGGCACACACAGTGGAACTCCACAAGACCCCTTCATTGATTTTGCTAAAGCATTTGATAGAGTGAACTACGAATACCTCTTCAAAACTCTGAAACACACAGGCTTAAAGGACAACAACTTAACGGTTTTAATGAACATCGTCAGGGGTATAAAAACCAAAATCTCGATAAAACTAACGAGGTATCGATATTAAGTGGAGTTCCTCAGGGAAGTCCCTTGTCCATGTTGTTTTACGTAATTTCTCTAGAGCCTCTACTACGGCGTTCGAATGCAACCCTAGAAGGCATAACAGTAGCCGGACTCAAGACAGTTACAAACGCATACGCTGACGATGTGGGAGTTTTAGTGAGGAGCAATGAAGACTGTGCAAAATTAACGGAAACGTTAATGCTTTATAGCAGAGCAACTGGTGAGAGGATCAATGAGACGAAAAGTTCTTTTTTAAATTTAAAGGGACTTGAAAATGTGCAGCTACCGTGGGCACACACAGTGGAACTCCACAAGACCCTAGAGTAACGTTCTACAGTTGCCCGTTAAGAACAACGGCCGCAAATTGGAAACAGGTGCTAGGAAAAATAAGAGGCAGCTTAATAATGGACGAAACAAGAGACTTAAATATAAAGCAGAGAATTAAGCTAATAAATTGTGCAGTTCTATCAAAAGCAGCATACGTCGCTCAGATTTTACCTACATCTCCTGCAACTACGAGAACTATAATGAGCACTATCTTCAGATATGTATGGAAAGGCCATATATTCAGAGTAGCGGTAGGAACAACCACCATGAGACCAGAAAAAGGAGGCCTCGGGCTGACAGACATTCGGAAAAAAAGCACGGCCCTCTTCATTAAAAGGACACTCAACCTTATAGAGACACAACCGAACAGCATAACTGCTGCTCTGTTCAACCTTCTGAAACCTGGCAGCTTGCAGCCACCAGTAGACGTTAGTGAAATAAGCTAAAAACTGAAGCACATTCGGTCTTTTTACGTAGAGCTAAGCTACTTAACATGTATTCTAAGGGATGAACACAAGAGGACAAGCAAATATATAGTAGATAAGTTGAAATCAACCGATAACCAAAATAAGATGGAGCTGAAATACCCTAACAAAAACTGGGGGAAAATTTGGACGACTATAAACAACCGAGTGCTGACAACAGATATGCAAGCATCATGGTATAGAGTTATAAATAATGTCTTTAGTACGAACGATAAACTTTATTCAATAGGACTAAGCGCGACCAACGAATGCCCAAAATGCAAACATTTGAACTCATTAAGCCATCGCTTCATTTGTAACGGATACAAAAATATATGGAAAGACGTTATATTTCAAGTCGCTTTCATCAAACGGAGCGATGGAAGGGAATTAACAATAAACAATTTACTCTTGCCAGAAGATGTTTCTTTCCCATCACAAAAGAACAACGTAATATTATGGCTATTCAGAAACTTTGTAAATTATGTAGTCAACAAAAAAGGAACCGACAATGTACCAGAATATCGAGAATATATAAAAGAAGAATACTCCAAAATATACAAGAAAAAAGACCATAAAAAGAATTTTGGAAACAAGTTGAAAATTTTGTTTCAGAAACAAGGTATAGGTTAATATCTACATATCATGAAATAGACAGAACAAGGTAGAATGCCAAAGTAGGGGAGTGCTGTTGAGGGTGAAGTACGGTGGGGACTTCGTGTGCCCCGGGGCCGCTACGGTAGCCGTGAAGGCCTCAACAGAACCCCGAAAAAGCATTTCTGCCGAAGAAGAAATGGAAACAGATAAAATTCCACTAACCGAAATTAGTACTGGAAAACTATACAAATGCATAAGAAAAGGTAAAGTGACGAAGATTATTTTTCTTAATTATTTTACTTTTCTTTCCTTTTGAAAAACATCATTAGTTTCGTATTATTCAACTATTTAATAAAGCAAGGTATTCGAATAAGGAATTTTACGTTTGTCTTTAAAATGCAGAAAGGCATATTTATTTCAGTTAAAAAACAAGTATGTAAAATAAAAATAAAAAGTACCAAGAACGGTACTTCAAATACGAACTGCGAAGACACGGAAAAAAAATAGGTGGTCTTGGGGTAAAGTGCTCGACTGGAAACAGAAGGGTTGCGGGTTCAAAACCAGGTCGGACCTCAGGTTTTTTTCACTCTGCACTTTAACCAACCCTTCTCTCAACGCTGTTAGGAGTCGCCAGAAACGACACGTGGTTGGGATTCCACGTTAAGCTGTACGTCCCCTTTCCTTTCCCCGGTTGCATAACTTTTTTCCTTTCATTATTTTGATATGGTTGTCTGCGAGAAAAGTTTAATAAAAGTTTGAAATTATGTTTAAAGATTGTTTCAAGTCGCCAAGTACTGTCATTCTTATGTAGTGAATTTATAAAACCTCGTCGCAGTATGTAGCAGTTTTTTGCGATTCCTATTATTCATGACGTTATATCTCCTGAAACATGTGTCGTACGTGGTTCGTACGCCTACAGCAGTTGGTACCTCACGTAAGAAATGTGGGTAACAAATTTCGTTGAAATCGGTGCAGTGGTTTAGGAGGAAATGTGCAGCATTGTCGTTTGACGCGGCAGTTTTTCGCGCATCTCATTGTTTATGACGTCATATCTCCTTACGTATGTGTGATAGGTGATTCTCACCCCGACAGCGATTGTTGCCTGATAGTAGGGAACATGTGTACCAAGTTTGGTTGAAATCGGTCCTGTAATTTAGGAGGAGATGTGGAACATACGTCTTATAAAATTGGCTGTATGTGAGTATGTAAGATATTCTCTCGGGCTTCCAGCCGCGTCCAGTTGTTTGATATCCACGAGCCATCGGCCGAAATCTTCTCGGCCATTGTCAAGTGGTGACTGTCTTATTACTGCTGCCGCCGTCCTTATACACCTGCGCGGCCTCCTGTGACGTCACTGGTGCTCAGCCGCAACGCCATCTATGGCAATGTTTTTGTCGCGTGCCTGCCGTCCGATGGCCCGGTCCCAAGTTCTGCCCAGCTGCAAGCCGCCGTCTTTATTAAGAGACTAGCTGCTCCCCGCGGTGTTACCCGCGGTTCAATAGTCAGACATTAAAGTGCCAAGAAAGGGCATAAATAACTACATGAGTGTTTGCGACATTGTTAGCACGGAATATATAATTGTCTTGGTACGGATGGAGAGCCAAAAATCTATTGCAATACGTCCCTGTAAACGACGTTTCGAGACTTCTTGTTCTCCGAGTTTATGAGAGATTTCTAGCTCTCGATACACGGGAGCAGCCTACGTAGAGCTGTCCGTGCGAGAAACATGGCCAGATGAATACCTGCCACTTTTAACGTTTGTCCTTGACTCTTGTTTATAGTAATCGAGAAGGCCACTTTAAATGGGAACTGTAACCGGTTAACCTGGAATGGCAAGTTTGTTGGGATGATGGGAATTCGTGGTATTAATACAGTCTCTCTCTTGGCTCCACCGGTGATGATGATGGCCTGCACGATACGCCTTCTCAGGTCCGTGATGCGTAACCTGGTGCCATTGCATAATCGTGGTGCATCCAAGTTACGCATCAATAAAACAGGCACACCCACCTTCAGCTCCAACTTGTGGGATGGCACCCCTGACAGTAAGTAACTACAATAACAACAATACAGTAATCGAAAACAAATGCCAAGTAAAGGAACAAAATAAACAGCAAACCTAACGGAGAAATGTAACGAAATAAACAACAAACCTAACGCAGAAAAGTAAAGAGATAAAAAAGACATCTAACGGAGAAACGAACTGTTGAGATCCTACAAATGCAAAGCGAACCTACAAAAGAACTAATTGCAAACGTTCGAATGCTATAAATAATCGAAATCACCAAAGAAACTATTATTCATTGAAATCCAAAGAGAATACAATTTTAAAGAATTACGATAACACCACAATGTTCGAACATCTATAACGTTTCATATGTTAACTGCAGCGTACCGCTTGCCATCTGTTGAGTGCATTTGCTACTACTTTCGTTGCAGTTTACGTACGCTATTTATACGTGGCAGTTCGCGCTTTGTGCACAAAATAGGGCTTGGTATCTAGATCCCATTCTACATAAACGTCAATGTTTTTTCTTGCCATAGTACTTAGAGCATATTTTATTTAAAGTCTTCAAGTTATATACATACTTCCTTCTTTTGTTACAACAAATGAAAATGAATGCGGTATAAACGCCAACATTCAGATTTCTTGTGTATGTAATTATATATCAGTTAAGCCGTTTTGGCAGTATCCAAGAATCTTTTTGTATATTCGAAAGTAAAAAAGATAACAATAACAAAGAAAAAAAAATTCACTATAGCAGAACCCGAACCATTGCCCAAAATAACGGAAGACTATTACATGACGCGTTAACACTCGCGGCTACACATGACATACCCTGTAATGTTCTTCTGCTGTTATATTAGTAGCTTCTTACAACCGTTACGTATTTCTATGGATATATTTCAAGTAAATAATTTGTAATAAACATTTTGAAAAGTAGCCTATGTCCTAATCCAAGACATAAGAAATCTCTATATGAAATTTCATCTAAATCAGTGCTGTAGTTTTAGCGTGATGCGGTAACAAACATACAAATTTTCGCATTTATAATATATATAGGATTTTTCAGATATTTTGATTTCGATAGCCTCTTTTATTGCGCTATCCCAGAAAGTATTTGTTCTGGTAATGACTGATGTATCCTCGGACGCAAATGCTGATTTCTCGGGATAACGTAGGCGCAAACGTCTTTCAGGTTCAAATGTTTGTAAAGCTTATGAGACTTAATTTCGGGGTCATCAATCCCTAAACTTACAAACAACTTACGAACTACCTTATACTAAAGACGACACAGACATCCATGCCCGAGGGGGGATTCGAACCCCGACCGTAGCAGCCGTGCAGACTGTGACTGGCGCGCCGCAGACCGCTCGGCCACTAACAGAGGTGATATCGGGTGTTCCACAGGGTAGTGTTATTGCTCCTCTACAAACATGCGTGGCCGACGGGGAACGGCCTCGCGCATCGTAGCATAGCGCCTCAATGCGCTTTGACGCTCCGCCGCGGCTTTCAACACAACGCTGTTCAATATTGCGCGCTGCCTGTCCGATGTATGTCCACAACCACACGGTATCTTCTACACACCTCGCGTTCTAAGGCCTAGATCATCTTTCACATATCTCTTCATCTGTCGCTATTTTGTAAGAGTCCTGAAGACCGTGTCGATCTCGTGTCTCTTAAGAAACCGGCTAATCCTTCCCGCTACCGAGCCACAAAACGGCAAAAATGCAAGCTCCTTTGTCTCCTCCTCGACGGTCTCCTGCTTGGGTGTCTTCGGATTGAGGGCTGTTATCTGGCGGTTGCTGTAGCCTTTTTTCTTAAACATTTTCTCTAAGTGGCTCAGTTCCTTCTGCAGATGTTCACTGTCTACTTTTGCTCTGTGCACCAGCGTCCTTAGAGCAGATCGTTTTTGCGATGGGTGGCGGTGGCTCGTAGCGTGCAGATACAGGTCCGTGTGGGTGAGTTTCCGGTAGACACTATGGCTAAGGCATCCATTTTTTTCTCGCCTGACAAGTACGACAAGGAACGGCAGGGCACCATCTCTCTCTACCTCCATCGTGAAATTGACGTGATCCAAGAATTTAGCCAGTTTTTCACGTCTATGCGGCCAGACGACGAACGTATCGCCAACGTAACGATAAAAACAGCTAGGCTTTGCAGTAGCCGTGTCTATGGCGATGTTCTGAAAGTATTCCATAAACATATTGGCAATAAGAAAACATTCAGGAGAGACACAAAGTCGCTCCTGTTTAGGGTAGTTAAAATGATGCAATTTGACGAACGTGGTATGGAAGTACGCAAGTCTCGAGATGGTTGAATTTTGAGTCCTATGTATTTATGTCTTAATATATCCTACCTAGGCATGAAAGGGATGCAGTGGTTGGAAAGGGAGTAAGACAGGGTTGTAGCCTTTCTCCAATGTTATTCAATTTGTACATTCAGCAAGCTATAAAGAAAATCAAGGAGAAATTTGGAGAAGGAATTAAAGTTCAGGGGGAAGAATTAAAAACACTGCGTTTTGCCGACGACATAGTAATTCTGTCAGATACAGCAAAGGACCTCGAAGAGCAGTTGAATGGAATGGACAGTGTGCTGAAAGATGCATATAAGATGAACATTAACAAGAGCAAAACTACGGTAATGGAGTGCAGTCTAAGAAAATCAGGTGATTCTGAAGGAATTAGATTAGGTAACGAAGCAATAAAGGAGGTAGATGAGTTTTGATACTTGGGCAATAAAATAACAAATGATGGTCGCAGTACAGAGGATACAAAATGCAGAATGGCAACGGGTAGAAAAGCGTTCTTGAAAAAGAGAAATATGTTAACAGCGAATATTGATTTAAGCGTAAGGAAGTCCTTTCTGAAGGCATTTGTATGGAGTGTTGCCTTGTATGGGAGTGAAACATGGACGATAAACAGTGTGGACAGAAAGAGGATAGAGACCTTTGAAATGTGGTGCTACAGAAGAATGCTGAATATTAGGTGGGTGGATCGCGTAACTAATGAGGAGGTACTGAACAGAGTTGGGGAGAAAAGAAATGTTTGGCACACCTTGACTAAAAGATGGGATAGATTGGTAGGGCACATTCTTAGACATCAAGGAATTGTGAATTTGCCGAAGTGGGAAGTGTGTGGGGTAAAAACCGCAGGGGAAGACCAAGAGATGGATACAGTAAGCAGATTCAGACAGATGTATGTTGCCGTTCGTATGTGGAGATGAAGAGGCTTGCTCAGGATAGGGTATTGTGGAGAGCTGCATCAAACCAGTCTCCGGACTGAAGACCACAACAACAACATATCCTTCCTGATTTTAACGTTCTGGTTGATACCATTCTGATCCACTAATCACTCGTCTGTGAACGGGTGAGATGGAAGAGAAGCCGGATCTCACGCCCGTGCTTCTTCCCTTCAATAGGCAACCTTCGATGTTCCAGTAACGACATTGGTGGCGCTCCAACTTCACCCACACACGGCCACAATAACAGAAGACGCCTGCACGCGGTTAGCTCCACGTTGCTCCGGCTATTGCGCCTCTGCGAGCTGTTGAGTCTGGGCCAAAAGCAACATCGCAAAAGCTGCGGGTTTCAGAAGTTCAGGTAAACTGCCGCTCAAAGCGGAGGTCCCGTCGTTCTATAAATTGCGTGCTGCCCTCGGTAACCGTATTTATAGGGCTCGTCAAGTCGATGCATTAAACAATCGACAGCCGCTGTGGAAGTTTGACACGCGGCCAACAGATGGCAGCTTTGTCCACTGGCCCTGAAGTCCTGTATAGAGAAAATAGCGCCAACACAGGCGGACGCCATTTTTGGGCCATGCAACTGGCGTGCCCCCATACTAGTTCGTGTATGCCTTCTTCATATTTGCCGCCTGTGTGTTCAACCATGTGGTAACATGTTCTTTCAGCGCGTCATCATCGTTGGACTGTTGGCCACCAAGAAGAGATTGTAGGTTTAACAAGAGAACAAGCGCCTAGGATTACTGTCAAAAGGTTTTTTTTTTATTATTATTTCCCACGATAATGTTCGCCCTCACACGGCGAATGTGATCGAACAACTCTTACGGGAGGTTCAGTGGGACGTGTTTGATCATCCTCCGTACAGCCCAGACCTCGCTCCCAGCCACTTTCATCTGTTCCAACACCTGAAATCTGTCTTTGGTGATCAACACTTCAACGATGATGACGACCTGAAAGAACATGGTTGAATACACAGGCGACAACCTTCTATGAAGAAGGCATACAAAAACTTGTGCCACGCTATGACAAGTGCAAGCTATGTAGTTGTTTTATACAACCAAACGAAACTTACTTTGTGGACATACCTCATATCATCAGTGGCGTAACTAGAACTTGGCTTTGGGGGGTAGATCTGCTTGACGAGCAACATTTTAGTCAAATTAAAATAAACTTTTTAATATAGTTGTTATAGAAAATTATGTTACTCAAAAGCTTATTGACTGTTCTAGAATAAAACATACGTAGTAGATTAGTAGAACCTGTCCTAATAATTAAGGTAAAATAATGAACAATAATAATACTCGAAATTTTGCTTTATAACATGAATGTATTTTAGAAAGTTACAAGACTTCTGTTTGTTTGTATGAAAATGAAGGCGATGTACCATAACAAGTTACAGGACAAAGTCAAGTTTTCTTGGTTTTTTTTTCTTTTTCTTTTTTTTTTTTTTTTTGGTCATGTTAGGGTTCTGGGGAGAGGGGGTTCTATCCCCCTCATCCCCCCACCACCATAGTTACGCCACTATATATCATGATGCACACATGAACGTACTGCACTATTTCCAGTATTTACACGATGGACACACGAAGTAACGATGACTTGACAATCACAAGGTGAGTTATGCAATTTATTTAAAGATAGTTTCTGTGGAGCGGACACCTGGCTGGGGTTTAATAGGTACGAGAAGATGATGTAGTGTGGTTTAGATAATGGGCAAGTGAATGAATCAGACTTAATAAGCTCGAGAAGATCATACAGGAACGATGGCGAGGGCGAACAGTGGTTAAAATGTCGAAATGTTTGTAAATCTAAGGAACTGCTGAAGTGATCAGTCCGTAACTAAAAATTACTTCAACTTGTGCTAAGGACAAAACACGTACCCGAGGGAGGACTCGAACTATCGACGGCGAGTAACAGCGTTCCCCGCTGCTAGTCGCCTAGATCACTCGGTACTCCGCCGCGGCCGCGAGCAGACGGTTTGCTTTATGGTATATGCCTTTCAGCTACGATATTCCTCCAGTGATGAAAGCTACCGGAATTTGTACCATTTATGTGCTTATTTTCTCACTATCACGAGGGACATTACGTTTTAATTGCAGTTTTATTTCAGGAATGGTTCTGGACTTAAAATGATTTTGTGACCATAATAAATAAATGAATCCATTGAAAAAGTCCCTAGTGTCTATACCATAAAAAAATAAAGAAACTTAAGACAAGAAGAGAGAAATCCGGGTTTGAATTCCGGTCCAATTACACATTTTTTTAAATATGGTAAAATAAAGGGAGCAAAAGATTATTTACAACTTGTACATAAACCAAACAGCAGATAAAGTTGAAGGGCATGAAAGCGACGCAGTGATTGAGAAGAGAGTATTTCAGAGTTGTAGCCTTTCTCCAATATTATTCAATTTGTACATTTAAGCAAGCTGTGAACGAAATCAAGGAGGAATTTGGAGAATGAGTTCAGGATGAAGAAATCAAAGCCTTGCGTTTTGCTTATGCTATTGTAATTCTGTCCGAGACAGCAAACGTCCTGCAAAGCAATAGAACGAAATGGACGGTGAGTTGAAAGGAAGGTATAAAACGAACAACAACAGCAAAACAAGGGTAATGGAATGCAGTCAGAAAATCATGCTGTGTTGAAGGAATTACATTAGGTGACGAACAATAACGGCGGTTTATGAGTTTTGTTACTTGGGCAGTAAAAATAACATATGATGGTCGCGGTACAGAGGATGTAAAATGCTGAATGGCAATGGGTAGAAAAGCGTTCTTGAAAAAAAGAAATTTGTTAACTTCGAGTATTGATTTAAGCCTAAGGAAGTCCTTTCTGAAGGGATTTGTGTGGAGTGTTGCCTTGTACAGGAGTGAAACATGGACGGTAAACAGTGCGGACAGGAAGAGGATAGAGGCTTTTGAAATGTGGTGCTACAGAAGAATGCTGAATATTAGTTGGGTGGATCGCGTAACTAATGAGGAGGTACCGAACAGAATTAGGGAGTTGTAGTTGTGTTTGTCTACTGGTACTGTGTTTAATCTGTGTAACATGTATCTCAGAGCTGATTCCTTCTGGGCCTGTGGGTGGTTAGAAGAATGGTGCAATATTATGTCTGAAGCAGTAGTTTTTCTGTAGATGCTGAATGAGTGTGAGTTATTTTTCTTTGTGATGGATATGTCCAGGAAATAGATTTGGCATGCTTCTTCCTGCTCTAGAGTGAATTTTATGTTCTTATGTATTGCTTTTATCTCAGTGTGTAGTTGGTCTATTTTATTTTCTGGTTCACCTATCAAGCAGAGGATATCATACATATATCTCCACATTTGCCTGGTACTATTTCTTCAAATATTCTTTTTTCTATTTTGTTCATGAAAATATTTGCTAACTTCCCTGATATTGGAGAGCCCATTGGTAGCCCTTCTGCTTGTAGGTAAAACTCTTTATTGAATTCGAAAAAATTTTGATCTGTGATGAGGTGTAGGAGTGTACTTAAATTCATTGCAACGAATGGTATGAAAGCTGAAGTTAGTCAAAACAAATTGTGCAGGTTCATCGAATCGTGTAACAGTGAAGAACAATTTAGTGAACTCGTTAAAATTTCCCAGCTTATTTGCAGTCTCAGCCCATAACGCTTCTATTGAAAAGATTGTTCTCATTAATACAGGCACAATTGAAAAAAGAAAGAAACAATTTGTCAATTGACTCTTTAAGAGAGGTTGTGATGGTTAAATTTAATTTTAGATATTTAAACTGCAAAAAGCTTCAAATGTTCAAATGTTTTTAATTATATGCGACCAAATTACGTTGGTAATCAGTCTCTAGTCTTACAAACTACTTAAACTAAATTAAACGAACCTAAGGACAACACACACATCCATGCCCAAGCGAGGACTCGAACCTCCGACGCGGGAGTCCGCGCGATCCGAAATGTGGCGCTCCAGACCGCTCGGCTACTCCCGTGCGGCTGCAAAAAGCTTGTTTTAAATATTTGTGTCGACAGAGTGAACTTTACAAAAAATTAGATGCACTGAGAAATACTTATCTGTCAAGGGCTCAGATGGCATGTAGGCATATTTGGTGTTATGTTATTTTTTTATTTCTCATGCAATAAATGTAAAGTATGTGGTGGAACAGCCGATTTTTCCTTCAGATTATAATTGAATTCTGTATTCATTTTTTCAGTTTGATTTAGTCGGACTTCGACCCTGGCCATTCCACTACACTCGAATTAATAAAAATCTTCATTCATAGGAAAAAAGTCTTTTAAATATTCGCTGCTAGGTTCTTGTGCAAGATAATAAAAAAAATAAAACTTTTCCAAAAAATACTGTAAAAGTTCAAAATCTGGTACACACTTTCGTTGAATAGTCTAATATATATATATATATATATATATTGTTGAAGATTTCCTAATTTACTATCGCAGATATTGCTCACTGAATCAGTCGTAAAATATATCGATTCATAAAACTTGGTCTCACTGTTTTTCAGTTAATAAAATTATCGCTGAGTCCCTACACTGGCAAAAAATCGGAGAAATTCTGTTATAAGTTCCAAAAATATAAATTCAGTTCAATATGTAAATATCTTCTCTTCTTATTCAGTGCAATAATTATTTTTCACACACTGTACTGGAAGTAAAAGTTTACGTTTTATTTCGTAAGTCCACGTGATACATGACATACAATCAGAACTTGCTCGTAAGGACTCAACATCAAGACTGAAACTGTTTTGTAACATAAAACATGAACAGACTTTTTATTACAATACATTTTTCAATTTTTCTTGTTTATATGATTGTGACGGTTGGCAACGGAGGTACTCCAACAGGATCTTCTCTGAGCGTGTGACTATCGACCCGATTAGTGGCCAGGTACATCATCTTTGGCTTCAGCAGAGAAGATGCTTTTTTCGTAGGTTGCTCCGTTGTCACCGCACATGATACATAAAAACAACACATATTTCCTTTTAGAATGAAATACAACCTATTAAGACTAAACATGATTAACAACAACGTGTATAAACATGTTCTTTTACCTGCGAAACTGAGCTATGTAAAGGTGGTAGCAGGGGATAAACTAATATTTCGTCCCGCTGAATAAAAGTGGGGCAGCTCTCTTGAAGTTCTCTACCTACAAAATTTATATAAAACCCAGTATTCTGTATGGATGTGAAGTATTACTGCCAGCGAATGTATCTAAATTGGAGGTTCTTCAAAATCAAGCTCTACGCATGATTACAGGAGCAGTAAAGACAACACCAATTTCGGCTCTTCAAGCAGCGACTATCATTCCACCTCTAAAATCAAAAATTATGAGGCTGGCACTACTCCAATATGAAAAATTAACCAGATTACCCAGTGACACATATTGGACCAACTACCACATCATGCTAATCGGCTGCAAAAGCAGAAACGCTTTATGCAATGTATTGATGCAGTAAGACAAGACCACTGTCCACCAATCAGTAAAGAAGACTTCGCTGCCCCATTCAGTCCACTTAAACTATCTATGCCCAGTCATTTTCAGACTTCAACTGAATGAAAAGGTTGTTAAGACAGAAACAAAGAACTTCTTAAAAATATGACTCTAGAAATGATAAGTGGTAACTACATACAAACAGAATGGCTTCATATATATACAGATGAATCCTTGACTGAAGCAAATGGTATCGCTGGTGCTGGAGCCTACAGTGAAATATTTTGTTTTTACAAAGCTTTAGGACAGCGTTACTCCTGTATTTTGTCTGTATCCAAAGGTCACAAAGAGGTTGTTATATTTTGTTATTCAACTTCTGCAATACAGGCAATTGCATCCTTCCAAATATATCAAAGTGCTTGCATAAATGAAATAAAATCCTCTATTACCTCAATCACCAAAGCTGGAACTGAAATAGATTTTCAAGGGATACCAGCACTTACAGGTATACATGGGAATGAAATGGCAGACTTTCTAGCCAAAGAAAGGAACCAAGATTTCTCAAACAAATTGCCTAAAATTATCATACATCTCCATTAAAAGACTCATCAACAACAGTTTCAAGAAGAAGTTTTATGGCCACTTGACAACACAAGGACAAGGAAACACATGGCTTCTACTGTTAGAAGAGAAGAACGCACTTCCCAAACACCCACGAAAGGAAACTGTGGCAGCGTTTCGAAGAATTACTCGCCATGACCGCCATGCGGAACACCTGCACAGGATTGGAATCTTACCCTCACCGAAGTGTGTTATATGTGAAAGAGAAGACACCATTATGAACTGGGAGCATCTCAGAAACTGTGAAAGACTGCAATATTGTGACGAGATGTCAGATGGTCAATTGTATCGGGAAGTTAGAAGACTAATGACTATGTATCAAATGTCTGAGCATTAAATAAATAAATAATAAATATTTCGTCCCACTACAAGTATAAAAAGAGTCCTCATTTTACATCCTAAAATATAGAAACTGTCCTCATTTTCCAAATTAAAATGTATAAAATGTCCTCATTCTTGCATTCCACGATCTGGTAACCCTTAGAGTGTTCTGCCAGGCCGGCCGCGGTGGCCAAGGGGACTGAGGCGCTCCAGTCACGGTCTGCACGGCCACTACGGTCGGGGGTTCGAATCCCCCCTTGGGCATGGATATTTGTGCCGTCCTTAGTTGTAGGTAGTTCATAAGTAGTTTGTAAGTTTAGGGACTGATGACCCCGTAGTTAAGTCCCATAAGCTCAACAAACATTTGAACATTTTTTGTTTTGCCAGTAACACGTTTCACCGACCACCTTCGGAGCGCCACTACGTCTCGATTGCGTCAGGTCCCACAAAAAGTGTTGTGCGCAGCCTGGGAAGTTTGTTTACGGCGGCGCCAGGCCTGGCAGTGGTGCAGTGGGGCGGCAGGTGCTGTGCACACGTGCAGTGCTACCAACCTCACGTGGGCGACCGCTGGCAGCGGCTGGGCGGATTCCTTGGGCACTCGGCCACCCCACCCCACCCCTTCCCTTGGAGGGCCCACGCGCCATTGTTCTCACTCTCTAATTGCTCCCTTTTTCGCCAGGGAATTAGGTTTCCGCAGAAATTCTGTTGTTGCCTTTCGACATCGACACATATCCACTGGCGGCACTTCACAACACTCTGAATCACAAGGGTAAATACTGCGCAACTTACCGTGGTGATTCGCCACAGCTGACGGATACGTTTATTCAGAACGATTTTCCATTCTGCAGCGGAGTGTTTGATTCTAAACTTGTTGGCGGATTAAGGCTGTATTGACAACGTGAGCAACGTCACGTCAACCTTGCAAGAACCCCCTCGTATTGACTAAACCTACCTTGAAAGTGTAGGCGTCGTTAGAAGGCCGTAGAAGATGGTGTAGGCGGCATGCGGATTTGCCGGCCCACACTGTCCATCCGCGGTCTGCAAAGCCTCCCACCTGTTTTATAGCAAGCACTCTCGACGATGCAGTCACAGCTAGACAGCAGACGGGAGTATTGATAATGGAGCTGAAACACTAACTCGTTACGGGTGGGTATCTCATATACGAGGTATGTCCACAAAGTAAGTTCCGTTTGGTTATATAAACGAAACGTGAACAGATACAGAAAAAATATTTATTGTATAAAAAAAAATTGTAGCTATTCAACTACTTTTCTACATAACTTTCGAAATTTTGTACGCACTTGTCATAGCGTGCTAAAAGTTTTCGTGTGCCTTCTTCATAGAAGGTTGCCGCTTGCGTATTCAACCATGTGGCAAACATGTTCTTACAGCTTATCATCGTCGAAGTGTTGACCACCAAGTACAGATTTTAGGTGTAAGAAGAGATGAAAGGAGTCTGGGACGTGTTTGATCATCCTCCGTACAGTTCTCTCCTAGCGACTTTCTTCTTACACCTAAAATCTGTCCATGGTGGTCAACACTTCTGCGATGATGACGAGCTGAAAGAACATGTTACCATATGGTTGAATACACACTATGACAAATGCCTGCTAAATTTCGGAAGCTATGTAGAAAAGTAGTTTAATAGTTGTATATTTTTGTACAATAAATATTTTTTCTGTATCTGTACACTTTTTTTATATATAACCAAAAGGAACTTACTTTGTGGACGTGTCTCGTATTAAAAGAATCTACGATACCATACTACCCGACCGATTTCTTTCATTTTTTGCTTTAAACGAAAGGTTCTCATTCGCAGATTTGTCATCAAGTATCAGAATTAACTTAAGTCTCTCCATCCTTTATTTTCATTCTGTCCTTTCATTGAATATTTTAATTGGTTTCTTTTACGATCGGTTCCAAATTAATATGTGCAGTTCTTTTTGACCTAACGACACTTAGCGGATCAGGCTCTTTCATTTGCGCTTTTAATCACTTGAATTGATTGACTCTGAAGAAAGCTATGCGTAAACATTCAACTTTACTGCCATTCTTTCCCCATCTTTTTTGTCATTTCACTAACGGTGCGAAGTATCCGAACGGGTCCTTTAGTTTTGTCTGAATAAAATCCGGGATTACAATTATGGGGCTTTATTACTAGCCACACAGGGATACAAGACTGTTTAGTGACTTTTAAATTAACAATTATAATTTTACTGCTGACACAGAGCGTGGTTCGTATGAGACCGGTTCGGATCGGTCCTAACGCCGACTAACGATATTAGCGCGCAGCCGACACCCCTATAAAGTTCGTACATCATCGGAAGTGTTCGTAAATGTCCATTACATGTATCGTAATTAATTTATTTCTTTGTTTAGACATTTTCAACCAAATCTACATGGTCAGCATCAACTAGTTTTAACACCTGTTGTGTTACTAACGTATGTATGCTACAAAATTACTAAAAATTTCCGGGCTGTTATGCCGTGGTTTAGTGGATTTATTATTAAAACCCAACGTTTCGTCGCCGACTGCGGAGGATCTTTTCAAGGGGTATCGTGGCACTTTTGCATGTCCGATGCACACCATGGCTCGCTACTGACAAGCCAAACTCCGTTTACGAGGGCAGAGGTGTGACGTCAGATGTTTTTGACATGCGCGCGCAATTCGTCGTTGCCGATTGCCTCCGTCCGTTAATGTCGTCCCATGGTGGAAGACTGTTACATTTCTTCTTCAAAACCGGAATCCAGATATCATTTAGTCTCCCGCCTTCCTCCATCCTATAGAAATTATTGGGGTGTTTTTTAATTTAATAGGATGGGGGAGAGCGTGGAACTAAATGAAATCTGGATTCCGGTTTTGAAGAAGAAATGTAACAGTCTTCCACCATGGGACGATACTAACGGACGGAGGCAATCGGCAACGACGAACTGCGCGCGCATGTCACACATCTGACGTCACACGTCTGCGCTCGAGCCCTCGTAAACGGAATTTGGCTTCAGTCAGTAGCGAGCCAGGGTGTGCATCGGACATTCAAAAGTGCCACGATCCCCCTTGAGAATGTCCTCCGCAGTCGGGGACGAAACGTTGGGTTTTAATAATAAATCCACTAGACCGCGGCATAACAGCCCGGAAATTTTTAGTAATTTTGACCATTCCGGTCGTGAAAGTTTACATTTTACAACGTATGTATGCCACCAAAACATTGTAAAAAAAAAAAACATTAATAAACTACCTAAATTCCCGCTGCTTCGCACGCGTAGAGTGGATGGTCTGCATTGATTGTTTCTACTTCTAGATATAAATTTCCATACACTTAGGTTTAAAAATGCTTTCCTAATCAAGTAGTTTGATGCAACTTGGCACTCCGTATTGCACCATTGTTGGCAGAATTCAAAACATCCCGAAACGATACAATTACTAATTTATATCTGAGGAAAGTTTTAGGCACGGTTTTATAGCGATCTGATAGATATTTAGTAATGTGAAGAATTGTGAAGCAAGAATTACTCTTTGAAAATTATATTTACTCTTTGAAAATGGTTTTATTGTTTGTATTGTTACTTGAGGGTTGATAATGATAAGAGGGTGATGTATATTGGGATGGAAAGTTATCGGTGTACATAAAATTCTACGTGTGTGTGTGTGTGTGTGTGTGTGTTAATATTTCGGTCTGCAGCGAAAAGTACAGAACGCAAACGAAGGGTATGTGTGTAATTGTTGTCCGAAGTCTCCCGTTGTACACCATAGCAGTTCCATGCCAATAGGTATAAGGGGGTGGAAGATATGGTGGTTGAAAGTCGTCACATCATAAAAAAGTCGGACTGAAGGCCACCGATGACGTTTGCGACTCTATAGCAAGGAGGTTACATACAGCGAAACGTGATGCCACAGACCATATCTTTGGTCTATGCGTGCTACACAGTGATCTGTATACAAACTGGATGCATAACTTTGGTGTCTGAGCATAGAACTGCAGCGTGCCTGCACATTCATATGTTTTGCACACAATTTCGCGTTGTCCGCCATGTTTAAATTTGGCAAACGAATTTCGATCAGTTATTACGTGACAAAAAATTGCTTACTTAGCTTCTGATTTGATTTTTTAGTCAATGTGTGATGTAATAGAGTGTAATGGGAGTGGAATCGAAACATATTTTCTTTTGGTTTACTGATAATACTTCATAGCCGCCATATCTGAATTTGGCAAGAAACGAAATATGAACATCTATGGCTGGCACGCTCAGACAACTGAAGTTCAACATCCAGGTAGCATAGAGATCAATGGTGCTACAATGTCTTCAGCTCTTTCTCTGTAAGGTCAAACATACTGAAAGATAGCTTATCTATCATAATCAACAACACGCGAGCGGGGCCGCGGGTTTAAGCTAGTTGTACATATAAAAAACGTGGTCACTCAACTAAAATTTTATTGTCTCGTAATACAACGTTGCTACCACTCAAAGCTACCATTGACATACTTAATATATTACAATAATAAATAAAATGAATTTCTTCTTTAGCGTTAGCAATTATGCAAGACTATTATACATGTATCTGGGGACACGGCAGTGCCCCCGCCAAGTCGTGCGGACGGCCGCACCATCCTTCTCTCGAAGCAGTTCATGACACTTTCGACTCCCTGTATCTCAGTTGTGGATAAAGCTAGAAGCCTGAATTTTCGGTTACCAAGAGTATCTACTAAAGCTAGTTATATTTTCAAATTATGCTATTCTACATCGTATAGTTTACGAAATATTAGCAGTCGAAAATCGCTAGTTCTGTCACTCACTGACTCACCGATAATCTAAGGTACTTATAGCAGACACGGAAACGTCAAATTATGTAATTAGATAGTGTTTAACCTGTAATGGAAGGAAAAATTGTAACATCTGTAAAAATTAATTCCGTTCTAGAAAATATTTTCGCTTGATAGGAAAGTATCTGCAAACTTGTCGTTTTAAGCAATGTGTTGCAGGTGGCTTCTGGTAGCGCGTTAGGTTCACGAGTAGTAGATCGCGTGTTCGATTCCATGTGTGCTGTTTTAATTATGGCCGTCACTGTTCTAGTAAGTGAAGAGTCGTCAGAAATAACATCAGGTACCTGATGAGGGAATGAAGAGTAACTGATATGATATAGCTTAAATTGCTGCAAATGGGAACAGTGCCAATGACAACTACATTCCAGCTTGATTTCCGTTATAAATGAGAAAACTGTTGCTAGCAATGTCGAAAATTCCGTCACAAAACGTGGGGCAAAACTTCAGACCGGGAGCAAAAACATTAGATTACGCTTTCAAATCACAACACGGCAGAGACGCGAAGTCTATGTTATCTATGGTCTGTGCCATAAAGTGGAAACTCTCTGGAGTGAGTATTGCATTCTCTATTTTCTAGGAGGGGCTGGTTCTGCTCATGTAACCAACATTAAGCTAGGATTGCCACGTATAATTTCTATGTATAAAAGGAAGTGTCCCGATTGGCTGACTGATTGACTGACTGACTCATCATCGACCAGCCCAAACCACTGAAGATAGAAACTTGAAATTTGTGGAGGGTGTTGATCTTACTCTGTAGGAGTCATTTAAGAAGCGATTTTTCGATATTCCATCCGTAAGGAGGCGAAATAGGGGATGAAACGTTTTTTTGAAAATACGTAGCTATTTAGGCAATTTTGAAGCTAGAACTACAAAATTTCGGATTTTAATTCAGGGTTCGAATTTAAAAGACACGTGTTTCGGTTTTTTTTTTAAATTCGACAAATAAGGGGGTAAAATAGGTGACGCAAAAAATCGATTTTCAAAAAATCTTACTGTTCACTCAAATTTTAAGCTACAACTACGAAACTTCGGATATGGAATCTTGGTCAGGATTAAAAATCCATGATTTTAAGTATTTTTGGAAATTCAACAAGTAAGAGGATTAAATAGAGGATAAAAAATTATTTTTGAAAACACGTTGCTATTGATACAATTTTGAAGCTAGAGCTGCAAAAATTGATATTTGTGTAGTTGGTTAGACGTTAAAAAAATACGTGTTTCGGTATTTTTGAAAATTCAACCATCAAGGGGGTTAAATTGGGGTGTTTTTCGAAAATATGTTACTATTTAGGAAATTTTGAAGTTAGAACTACAAATTTTCAGATTTGGATTCGGGGTTCGAATTTAAAAGACACGTGTTTCGGCATGTTTTGAAATTCAACCTATAAGGGGGTGAAATACGAGATGCAAAAATTGATTTTAAAAAATATGGTGCTGTTAACTCAAATTTCGTGCTATAACTACGAAACTTAAGACACGGATTCTTCATCAGGATTAAAAAGAAACAACTGGTGCAGACCAACCAGCCTACGCATGCAAAGAGCTGGGGTGCAGCTAGTCATTATATAAATACGCGGACTTTAAAATTGCAGTGCCGATTTTCTAAGATAATTTTATTAGGATGCCAATTAAACTTATATAATTTGAAAGAGGGTTTGCTGTAGATGTGCACAATATAATAATAATTAGTGTACATAGCCGTCGAGAGTGGTACAACGGAGTAGATGTTTTCAAAGCTACAGCTCGGATCACGATTTAAAAATCCCCAACTCTAATATAAAGTGAACATCAGAAATTGAAATGCTATCAACAACTGCCCTTGGTAAGATCGATTTTAGGAAAACATCGATGGGAACATCAATGTTCAATCAAAGAAATCAATGTACGATGAGCACCGAAAGGAAAACGTCCGGGAATATCAGTGTGTTGAGTGCAGTGATCTCTATACTAAGATCAATGGTTGGGTGCCGAAACGAACACTCCTTGGCGGTAGGCCTACCACAGACACACATTATTAGATTGCCTCTACTGAATGCACTATTATTGGTCTTCCTGTCACTTTAATCTATGTAGCAACAATTATTTGTGTACGAATATAACAGTCGTAAGAGATAGGAATAAACTGATAAAATTTCGCCAGTTTCGATGTAAAGGCTAAATTTTACTTACGGCCGTGGCGTAGTGTGCAGATGTTGGCAACGAAAAGTTCGCTTTATGACGGATACGTACAAAAACCTGTCAACTACAGAGGAGGAACAGAATTAATTATTTACTTCATGGTCAACGTGAAAGATTATGCCCGTAATCCTTCGTGACTGGAATCCGAAGAGTCTCATTCGTCAGTCGCTGCCAACTGCAGCACGCTACGCCACCACTGCCGTAAGTAAAATTATATCGTGTACTAGACAAACTTGTTATTTGTGTAATACTAATTCACTAATCCGCAACTTCCGTGTATTATGAAATTAAAAAACTAATGAAATTCAACACTAACTTGTTGATATTTGTATATTGATCCACCAATGCTGGCAGTATTATACGTTAGGAAAGGATTGAACAATAACAACGTAATCGACTTTCCGGACTTTTCAAATACTGTTACATCTAACCAGACGAAACCAAAACAAACGAAAGAGGCAGGGAATGAATTTTAAGAAAATCCGTGGCTGATGTACAAAAAAATTTACAGAAAAGGACTACCTACAAAAAGAAATTATATCCCATCAAATCATAAAATGTACAAAAATGCAAGTCTCGCGTCCAATTCTTTGCAACATAATAAGTCGTGAGATCTTATGGGAAACCAAGTCGGTTATTTTAGTTAGTGTTCATGGAACCATCTATTCAACAGCTTGTCATAATATTTTTTATCAAATTACTTATCTACCAACATCTGTAGTGACTATATCAAAATCATACATCTCTATTTCTATAATAAATATAATGACTTGGCAATTGCATATAATATAATGATATTAGAGTAAATATAATGATCTGACAATCTTACATCGTCATAATGACATAACAATAATTTACATTCTATTATGTAACTGAACATAATCACATAAGAATGAAGAACACTCATGCGTGCATAAAGTTTTTTTAAGTATTAGTGTATGTTGCCACGGGAAACCAAGTCGGTTATTTTAGATACTGCTCATAGAACCACATATTTGTTATCTACCAATATTTATAGCGACTTTATTAGTATTATACATCTTTAGTTCTGTAATATAATAACTTCGCAATCTCGCCATAAAATAATGACATCAGAATACATATAATGCATATAATTTATCTCCTACTATGTATCCAGACGTAATTACATAGGAATGAAATACCTCACATCTGCGTAAAGTATTTTAAATATTAGTTTACGTTGCTATGCGATTGCCAAGTCATTATATTTATTATAGAAATAAAGATGTATAATTTTGATATGATATTGGTAGGTAACTAATTAGATAAAAAAATATGACATGGGTTGAATAGGTAGACACTACCTAAAATATAACCGACTTGGTTTCCCGTAAGATCTCGCGGCTTTTTATGGTGAAAGGAATTCGTCGCGAGACTTTCATTTTTGTACATTTTATGTTTTTGATGGGATTAAAGAAGAACAATACAACCATATTTTTACCCAGGAACTTACTAGCATTGGCTTCCAATAACAGATATAAAAGTCAGTTCCTTTTCTTCTTTCCTTTACGGCAGTTTGGTACTACTTTTCTTGTCAAAAATAACTCCTTTCAAAGATATATTTGGGCAATGTAATTAAGGCTTCTTTAATTACAAAATATATTACGTTTATTTTACGTAACATTAAATTTCAGTGATATTACTCCTTTGGAAACAAAGATTCTTATTGTATCTCTCTCAACTGATAACTTGTGAATTAAATATAGTCTTTCTTTTAAGCAGATACTTATAATGTTTTCTTTAAATATTTTCTTTGACTTTACAGCCCTTTTCTTAATAGATCGTTGCACTTTAATCACAGTCTAACATATACAGTCGCGACACTCACTGCTGTAAAAGTTGTTACCAACTGACAGCTGCAACGACACTAGCGCTCCTAGCGGTGGGTAAGCCACCGAAAGAGTGTGTTTGTTTGTAATTATTTGTGTGCGTAATTAATGAAGTAGTTAATATAATTTTTGTGTTACAAGCATCAGTAATATATCAAGAGGCATACATAACACGGAAAGTAATGTAAAACATTCGAACTTACTGATTCAGTGGTATAACGAAGAACTTCGTCATCAACCAATACTTACGAATATGTGTATATTTGCAGCTTATTCCGCTGAAAGTAAGTAGAATATAAACATAATAGAAACATAAATTTCTATTTTGGTGTGTTCTTACTATGAGAAAGAGTTTTTTGACATGTATCATTGTGGTATTGGGTCTAATGATTTGCACATTTTTAGGCTTCACTCGTCTTTATTATAAGCGCATATTCTTTTGAGTGTGATTACTGTAGCTTAAGAAGATATTGTCTTGAAGATTCTTGCCGTTTGTGGTTCAGCTGTAGCAACAATTGTGGAATTGGGTTTTTCTTTGTTGAATACAGTTTGTTTGCTTTTTTCAGTTTTCTTGTCACGTTTCTGATGTTTTCCTTCAGCGACAGTTGTGGTGGCTGATTTGGTATGTTAAATACCGCAGTTATTGCATTCTACATTCGTTTCCTACGTTCCACCCTCACTGATTTGATTGGGATTGGGATGGAGAAACGTTAACGTTCTTCAGAAGAAAAAACACGTCTTTCTGCCAAAGGGCGGGTATTCGGAGTTTCCTAGTCATTTTTCTATTTTAATAGTAATTTAAATTATTTAGTATAACCCTGTGGGTTACAAGATAACAGTAAATAAACTGTGCCGTAATGTACCGTTTCCAACCTTGTCAGTGAGCTTAGGAGACGTAAGGAAGACAAAGGTGGAGCTATTTTTAAGTTATTATCTATTTTATGATACTACATACGTTCTCTAATGTAAAAAAAATGTGTTAAAATCGATATAAACGATACTATTCGCACTCATCCACTATCGTATTCATAAAAGTAGCTTGCCCTCCGCTTGGAGCGCTGCTGTCACAGTGTATAACAAAAATCCGCGGAAGTGTCGTGACTGTATTTGTTAGACTGTGCTTAAATGCCTTCTATTTTAAAAAGAAACCTTTATTACTAATATTTATCTCCGTTTACCAAAGATGTTATTTATTTAGGTTTTGTTATGATCATTTCCTGCAGATCGATATCTTATTCAATTTTTAAATCTCTTTGAATGAGTTGCAATATACTGAAATAAGAAAAAATAATCTATTTTTATTTTCTGCCTCTAGGCTTAATATTTCGTTTTATTGGAAATTTTTTTATTTTAGTTACATACCTTAGCATTCGAGTGAGTTCTATATGCTATTCCCCCTCTATCTTTTTAAGGTGAGTAAAAAACCACCACTTACAGCTCCATATTTAACTTTACGAAATCTCGAAAAAAACAGCTTGGAGCCTTCTTCAGGTGTTGACTTACACATGACTCTACAGAAGTAATCTGCGTTTACCCACCAAACATGCGTCACTCTTAGTTTACTTTTGGGCAACGTGAGAGATCTCCAAATAGATTTGTTGGTTCCAAACCCTATTTATGTGTTTAAGCCGTCACTGTCACAACTTTGGTTGGATAGTTAGCTGGTTTACTCCTATTTGTAGTAACTCTCGGAACAGTTTTAGTAACAACTTGACCACAGAGACATTCGAATTATAACAAATGGATTCACGTCTCATACGTAATCCAAACGAACTCCCACAGGATTGGTTTCAATACCAATAAACTTCTCTGGACAAATTGTAGCGTCAACTCCGTTCGGCATTGACACACATACACCATAAACCAAAGAAACACGTTCCTTAATTGAGTTACTCTTTGCAAATATTCCGAATACACATCAGATATTCCGAATATACTTTCGGAAAAACCAAATTACAAAGTTCCAGCGTTACTACTTCCGACAAATCGCTGCATACTTACGCAGTTGTCAGTATTACCAACCTAACCTACATTGGCTTCAATCCTGACCGCGTAGTAAAATTTCACTCTACAAGGAATAACTGCATTTAAGTCTCCTCAGAATTAGTCCTAATACTTTTTATTACGAGAATTAATTATTCCCGATTCTTAAAAGGAGTTTAAACAGTTTGACGGATATTATTTTACACAATCGCTATTCCGTAATGGTCTGCCTATCCAAGCTCACAGATCGAACTCTAACTAGCAATTACCCTCAAGAAACTAACTGTGAAAACTCTTAGGAACCAAGAAAACATTTGGAGATCTTCATCTTTCACCTTACAATAATTTTAATATTCTTTTCTTGTCCATACTCTTCATAATTCTTTGCTGGTAAATACGATCTCTGATGTCAAGCCCCGAGTACCATACAAATTTTTCTTTTTCTTCAGTGCAGAAAAATATACAACACATTACAAACAAAATTCATTGTAATTTTACCAATATTACATACGTTTATACTTTAATAGAAATTTCAGAAATAATTATCAATAAACATATTTACACAATAAATTGAAACGAAACCGTTCGAGAACTCTGTAAAAAAAAAAAAAAAAAAAAAAAAAAAAAAAAAAATAATAATAATAATAATAAAAAAATCCCCTTCGGAATGCACTGTGAGGTGGATTCCTAAAGGTAGCTCATGCGTTAATTCTGGAGATAAGCTTTCTGCATTCTTCATTTCATTCAAATCCGTCGAGCTGTTTCAGCGTGAAAAGAAACAAGTGTATTAACCCATTCTAAGGTACCTTCTGCCACACAGCGTACGGTGGCTTACGAAAGGTAGCTCGTCTATTAATGCAGGGTATAAGGTATTCCCATTCCAAATTTCATTCCAAATTGTCCATCCATTTCAGCATGAAGGCGTAAGAAACGAATTAACAGATTGAAAAGCACCCTCCGCCATGCACCATACGAAGTTAATTTTAGTACGCTTATAACCTTCGTGCGAGTGCAAGCAATGAATTTACAAAGTTTTATCGCAGTCGGATGTACGGTATGGCCGTGTATAAAATAGGAACAAAAAAAACATTAATTTTTATGTATTAGATTTATTTTCAAATTCGCATTAAACCATACGTTGGTAACAAAATATTCCTTCTGCTGGTAGTTTTCACCCCAACGATTCGGTACGCATCAAATGTGATAGCCGAAAAACCATTTATAAATCTGAATGAGGTATCCTTTCCATTGAAGCATTTTTTTTTTTAAATCCTAATTTAAATTGCTAACATAAAATTCACATGGTGTGAACAATATTTGTGTTTTAAATGTTTCTTTGAAGATTATCACCCTGAAAAAGTAACGTAACTTCCAGAGAGAGAGAGCTGCTAGAATTTTCAGAAATTTTATTTCATTCGAAACCTCGCCGAAATCTGAAAATTAACTGATTAGTCACGTTAATTACATTAAATGATTGAAGGTAATGTCAGTATATTAATACTGCAGTGTTGAACTCAATTGTTCAATTTAAAAATTACATCAGGAACGGAAAACAACTGTAGAATCTGACGAAGTCCATATGTAAAGTATGTTCCGTTATGCACCATCCAAATTTTTTTGTGACAGTGACCTTCCTCTTGTTTTGAAGGTCAAGTGTCCAAAATGTCATTAAGATTTTAGGATGAATAAAGTGCCTATATTCGCATGTCGCCTGATGCCACAGGTTTCAACGATATAATTGTTTATGACGTTGTATCTGCTGAACTGTATGTCGTAAGCAGTTCTTACAGCTACGTCAATTGTTACCTCATGGAAGGAATACGTGTACTAAATTTGGTTGAAATCGGTACAGTGGTTTCGAAGCAGACGTCGCATGATTCAGCTCTTTTCCGCGCAATTCATTGTTTATTACGTCATATCTCTTGAACTATTTGTCATACAGTTATTTATTGGTGCCTATGACCATCGCGAAAGCGGAAGCGATATGTTGAAAAAGCATCATCACAATCAGCTGAACAGTGCGACCGCGCATAAAATACGAACACACTAACATTCATTTTTATCTATTATATTTTATTTAGCATGTTATCTTGAAATGCGGGCATCCGCAGCCAAATGTTGACATTGTGAGATTAGGTCCGCTTTGACTGCAAGTAGTTTTTACTTAAAATCACAACCCGTTTCGCATCAGGTGCTTAAATTATTTTAATAACACGTCTGCCGCTTAGCCAATCTCCAGCGTTCACGTCGGATGTATAAAATTTTTTGAACAGTTTAACGAGACCGTGAACGTTAGGTGCCGTTCAAAAAATTCTAAACATCCGACGTGAACGCTGGGGAGTGGCTAAATGGAAGACACGTTAAAAAAAAAAAAAAAAAGAGCACCTGATGATGCGTTTATAGGATGCGAAACGGGTTATGATTTTAAATAAAACCTACTTGCAGTCATCATCATAAGTCGTGGTGCTCATTGCTGAGCGTCGTGACCCCATGAACCAAGCGTCTCCATCCCGGACGGTTGTCAGCTTCTCCCAGTGCCTGCTGAAGAGGCAGACCGGAGATAATCTTGATCTGGTCTATCCATCTGCTTGCTGCTCTTCCTCTTGGTCTTGTGCCCTCGATCTTTCCTTGTAAGATTATTTTTTATAGGTTTTCTCCGTCTCTTCCCACAATATGGCCAAAGACCTGGAGAATTTTTTCGTCGACTCGAGAAGAAAGGCGTCTGGAGATATTCAGTTGTTCAATAATGGACACATTTGTTCTTCTTTCGGTCCATTTTATGCGTAGCATCCTACGCCAGCACCAAAACTCGAACGCATCAATACGTTGTTTGTCTCTGACCTTGAGTATCCATGATTTACAGCCATAAAAGAAGACAGAAAACACGAGTGTTTCAACTAGCCGGATCTTTGTGCTATTTGTTATTGCTCTGCTCTGCCAGATCTTCGTGAGCTTCTTCATAGCCACTCGTCCTAGCGTGATCCGTCTTCTTATCTCCACAACTACCTGTGCTGCAGATGGTTGACCCAAGAAAGGTGAAGAGCTGCACGACTTTCAGTTCCTTTAATTCACCTGTGAGCTGGATCTGTTCTTCTCGATCAGTTAACATGAGTTTGGACTTACTGAGGTTGATGTCTAGTCCATATGCTAAACTAATGTATTTTATTCTAGTTAGTAGCTCAGCAAGTTCATCTTCGCTGTTGGCTAAAAGTGCAGTGTCATCAGCAAAACGGAGATTGTTGACAGTTCTTCTGCCAATTGAGATGCCTTTGGTCCAACCATCAAGAGCTTTCCTAATGACGTGTTCTGCGTAGATGTTGTATAGTTGTGGGGATAGAACACAACCCTGTTTCACACCTTTTGAAACTCTGAAGGAATCAGACGTGCCAGCACTTGTCTTTACAACTGCGGAGTGATCATTGTACAGATTTTTGATCAATGCTGTCAAGTGGGGAGGGACACCGATCTCTGCAAGTACCTGCCACAACTTTTCCCACACAACACAGTCAAAGGTTTTCCTATAGTCAAGGAAGCAGATGAAAACAGAAATTCGTGATTTTGGCCCACTTTAGGTTACGGTAGTAACACTAAAAGTGGGCCTTTGCGATCGGCTTTTGACAGTTCGAAATTTAAATGAAAATAACGGCTTAACCATTCATCTAACACGAAAATTGAATAACCGAATTTATAGAGGAAAAAATTCTCTACAACTTTGCTCTCTTACGTTATTTTCATATCTCGTATTGTTTCAGAGATATTTGCAAAAATAACGGCGATTTTGGGATGTCTGTCTGTCTGTCCTATCTGTCTGTCTGTCCGTATCGTGTTCCCTGTTTTTAAGACGAACCGTTCAACCGACCAGCACCAAATTTTGCAGACATAATTGTAGGCCGTCAGAGACCAGAACCTCCCTATTTCAAATTTTTCGGACAAAAAAATGGTAGTAATTAAAAAAGGGCCGTTTGTAATATAATTGTAATTGCAAACGAACCGTTCATCTGACACGAAAATTGAATAACCCAATTGGTAGAGGGGAAAATTCTTTACAACTTCGCCCTGTTATGTTTTTTTTTTCATAACTTGCATCGTTGCAGAGATATTTGCAAAAATAACGGCGATTTGACGATGTCTGTCTGGCTGTAACGTGTTCCCACTTTTTAGGTCGAACCGTTCAACCGCTCGGCACAAAATTTTACAGACATAACTGTTGGCTACCAGAGACCAGAACCTCGCGTTTTGAAATATTTCGGGCAAGAAATACGTTAGTAATACCAAAAAAAGCCGTTTGTAATGTAATTTTAATTGCAAATAAACCGTTCATCTGACGCTAAAATCGAATAAACGAATTTGTAGAGGAGAAAATTTTCTACAACTTAGCTCCCTTATGTTCTTTTCATATCTCATATCCTTTGAGAGATATTTGCAAAAATAACGGTGATTTGACACCCTCCATTGAATTAACGAAAACCAGCTGTTCGCAGATGTCACGTGACATTCCTCGTCCGGAACTCTCTCTGACATACGCCATCTTGCGTTGTGTATTTGATGATTTTCTTATTGTAACTTACACATTCCCATTTCAAAGCAATTGCGCACTGAATAATTAACAAAAACACTCGTTCTTCGCACGATAATTGATAATTTAGTGTCTACAAATGCCATATTACCATCAGTTAACAACGGCCATCAATAGTACGAAATTAAAGAACGTAACTTCTACCTCTTATCCGTAGCGTGGTGGGCAATGCGTTGGCTGTGACACTGATGGTAAGTGGTTCGAAACCCACCACTACGTAAATTATTTTTCCTAAGCGGGTTTGAGACACTCTTATTACTTATTTTTTATTATTTAGATTATTATTTTTGTCCAAAATGTTTGGAAAAACTTATAAAACTACAAATCTAAACTGGGCCGTAAAACACGTCAGTGCGATTTTTTTCTATTATTGCAGTCAAAGCGGAACTAAATCTCACAACTTCTCGGAAAGTTTGCTAAACCGCTTGTGACGAGACTGCTGGCCCTCTCATCTCAATGTTATCGTGCGATGCCGTCTGCCTGGTCCTCCCATCTCAATGTTACCGTACGATACCGTCTACGTCGGACCCAGAATCATGTGGTTCAGTAGTGATATATGTTGCGTGTGAAGTTAAAAACGAAATAGCCAGCCTAGGAATCATTGTAGGACAGTGTCTCGGTGATAATGTGATTAAAACAAGTGATAGATTTCATTAATTAAGAGATTTGTATAAGACGTTTCCAGATAATTCTATAAACAATACTTTTGTCATTGTACATTATTTCAATAAATCGACAGACGAAGAGTAAAAACTTTTGTAAAACATAAAAATGAAAATAAATAGCATTGTATGTATGTTAGGCTCATAAACAAGTTGTGTTGACCAGATAATTGTGTTATTTCGACTATTACATTAATTATCAATATAGAATTCTTTGTATATATTGACTGACGTGAGATTTTGAGTATATTTTGTGAATGGCCATGAGATTTGATAGTTCAATATAGGTTAAAACATGTATGATGTACTCATTAACAAATTAATTGGCATTTATCATTAGTCTTTGTTGTGAAACAAATAGTATCGCGATTTCGTCTTAAAAATATGTGCCATCTAAAATTATTGTATGCATAGTTTTCATTTTATATTGTGATTATTCTTGTGTACATGAAATGTTTTGTGCGTTTGTTCATTGTAAATTAGTAAATTTAATTGTTATGAACAATGCATAATGTAAGGTCATTATTGCCGATGTTATATATTTGCCTCACCGCCTTGCGTGGGGGGTTCGAGTTTTTAGTCGTTTGCCAAGTGCACTTCTATGTCAGTCTCTGTTTTTAAATGGAAGTACTGTCGGCTAAGTTCTCTTGCATTGTTTTGAATTTGTTAAGTTTTGGTGGAGAAGAAGTTTGATTCAAATTAAAGAAGAAGTGAAAAATTGTACCTACGAGTATTTATTTCTACCACGACGCCCCAGGAGAATAATGTTGCAGCTAGCAGAACCCCCATACATCGCAATGTTGAAAAGATGAGTATTGTGTTGGAAAGTGGTAGAATAAACTGTAATTTACTTAACACGTTGACTACCAACTACGAGTTGTCTCGTACGTGCCGAACTGGCCACAAGCGCCTAATCCGAGTTAACTCATAGGAAACGAGTTCCTACATAAAGTCAGACACGAGAACGTTCGTAGCAAATACTTGCGATTTACAGGTCTTGGGCGTCGGGGACAGGTGAAGTAAATCATCTAGGCGTGGTGGAACAGGTATTTCAATTTCACACTTTGAATGAAGTAACAAAAGTTCATACAAATGATCATACAGATATTTTAGCTTTAAACGTAAAATGTATACTTTGTCTCGCTAATGGCAATCAAAACAAAGTTTTTGTCTTTATTTATGATGTGTCTTGAAGCACTCTTCTACGAAAAGAGCAGGTTTTTCTTCACAAACGGGACAAAAGTATCGCGATTCACGGTGTTTCTTTTGTTGTGTGCACACTCTGCACGGCTTTGTTGGCCGCAGTTTTCTCTCTGTGGGTGGTATTGCCTCTAAATAATGAAAGCTGCCCTCCCTCTTGCTTTTCTTATGGGTGTGTAGGGTTGCCAGATTGAACTCGAGGCAGGCTCGGAGACCAGACGTGCCCCCTCTCCCTTGGTCAATAACTCACCCCCCCCCCCTCCAACTGCGACCAACTCCACCCCCCCCCCCCAACCAGGATTACACGCGAATTCTAAAAGAAAAAGAAAGCTAATCATCTCCTCCCTCGCAGCAAGTATCTCCCCGGTGGAACATGCCGCAGCTGACAGTCCAGGTCGCCAGTTGCTGAGGATCAACAATCGGCACACTTCAGTCGGCGTGGCAGCAGAAGTGGCGGCAGCATCAAAGCTGCGCCTTGCAAGTGTTGCCGCTTGCGGCTCCGCGCACTGTGAATGGCCGAGCGCACTGAGGCGTCTTGCCACGGCGCGCGAAGCTGCTCCCGCCAGAGGTTGGAATCCCCCCCTAGGGCATGGATGTTGTGTTCGTCCTTAGTTTAAGTTACGTTAACTTCGATGTAGATCGTCGCTACATGAGCATAGTACTTAAAAAGCGTCGTAAAAAAAAATAATAAAAACGTTATGATGAAGGTTACATTCTAGCCCGGAGATGAGAGTCATTGGCCCGTAGACCCGGAGAATTCATTCCAAACCCGGGCACTCCGGGCGACACCCGGAGATCTGGCAACCTATGGGTGTGTGGCATCGTATCCCCAATCAATGCCTGAATAAATTTTTCTATAAAAGCTAGAGACTTGATACTCGTTCCTGCTGTCTGATTATAGAAACGTTGAGCATTCTGAAGATAAATTTCTATTATGTGTACAGCAAGCCGTGAAGTATCTACAATGAAGACAATAAATACTGACGTGGTTACAACAATGACGTTTCGTATTGTCAAATGTACTTCGAAATACTCAAGCTCGTCTCTGATTGTTGACAACGAGTTATCTCGTAGCTGGCGTCTGAACTGAACTTTCTACTCTTTACGCCAACTACGAGATAACTCGCACGCAAAAATGTTCAAATGTTTGTAGAACTTATGGGACTTAACTACGGGGTCATCAGTCCCTAAGCTTACAAACTACTTATGAACTAGCTAACACTAAGCACGGCACAAATATCCATGCCCGAGGGGGGATTCGAACCCCCGACCGTAGTGGCCGTGCAGACCGTGACTGGAGCGCCTCAGTCCCCTCGGCCACCGCGGCCGGAAACTCGCACGCCCCATTTTCCCGCCAAAAATGTTATTTTTAAAGTTTCGATGATAGAGATGGACTTCAAATGAGATGACGAATCAAACTGTATGAACTGCTTAACATGGCTTCTGGGAGCAGTTTACTCATTTTGGTCGTGGCGGTCAACGTGTTAAAATCTATCAAAATGTTTTAAGCTGCAGGGCAAACGTGTTGTGGAACCACTGCTTGGACGAGAAACAGCCAAAACGACGAAGTATGCCTGGCCGGCAGCTGTCGATCATAGCTGCGGCAGCCAGCAGCCGGTGGGGGCTGCTGGCACACTTTCGCCGCTCCCAGATAGAACAGAGCGCGCGTCTGAAATAGCCGACCGGCATAGCTGGCCGCTGACCGGCTTTCGTTTCTCCGATGACCCGCGCACCGCCCAGCCAATCAGCCGCCACAGCCGTGGCGACAGAAAGGGATGCCCGCGCGACTCCACACCGTGCCAGACACGGCTGCCGACGGCCGGATGATGGGTATTAAGCGCCGACCACGAGGGAGCGAGCTGCCAACGCGGGAGCGAGGGCCAGCAAATGCTGACTCTGAAAGGCACCGCGAACTGCTGCCACCCGCTGATCCCACCCATGATTATTTACAACCCCCCCCCTCCACACATTCACAGGGAGGGAGAGGGGGGAATGGTTTTTCAGGCGAGACTGTCACGGAAATGATACACGAGTTCTGCATCTACATAGATACTCAGGAAATCACATTTAACTGCCTGGCAGAGAGTTCATTAACCAAGAAGGGACATTCAATATAGTCCGCAAGAATAAACATGTGGCCAGGAGGATCCTGACCGCACCATACATTCAATGTCAATGGATTCAGACGACAAAGCGCTCTTCATTAACCAAGAGAAACATCCAATATAGTCCGTAAGAATAAACATGTGGCGAGGAGAATCCAGACCGCACCATACCTTCAATGTCAATGGATTCAGACGACAAAGCGCTCTTACAAGGAAAGTACTCTGACTCTAACAATCACAAATACACAAAAATCGTGTTAGAGATAATGTAGAGGTCCCTTATTGCACTAGTGATACTCCCGCATCTGCAAAACTCTGCAGTCGCCCGTTAGAGGCCTCTGCGTGTGCCATGCCGCATTGCGCTTTGACCTGCCGGTACACCAGTAGTGACGGTGCAGTGTGCTACTGAAGTTGCGTTTTGTGACGTTATTTGTGTGGTGAAGCGTCAGATGGGTCGGAGGTTAGTAATCAAGCCTGATACTGGATTGCGATTGTTTGAGATGAAATTCCGAAGAGCCCTTCTTCGTGAAAATGGTCTTGGTGTAGATGATTCATCCGCATGTTTTCTGGTATCTATTACAGTGCATAAATATGAGCATACATTAGAAACACTATAATAGATACCAGATAACATGCGAATGATTCATCTCCTACACCAATACCATCTTCACGAAGAAGGTTTCTTCGTAACTTCATCTCAACCAGTCACACTATATAGTGACTGCACCGTCACTACTGGTGTACCGGCAGGTCAAAGTGCAATGCGGCATGGCACACGCAGAGGCCTCTAACGGGCGACTGCAGAGTTTTGCAGATGCTAGAGTATCACTAGTGCATAAGGGACCTTATCTCTCAAACGACTTTCGTGTATATTTGTTCGAGCCCAAGTACTTTCCTTGTTAGTGTGCCTTTACTAGAATAACACGGAATAAAACCGTGAAATAAGTGTAGTTTTGGCTTGGCAACAGTGGAGTAACCTACCGTTGTTTATGTTTACAAATCGATTCAAAATAAGCCTTTGTAGAGCGTTGATATACAGTCGTTGACAGAATTCGCGAGACCCCTCGCTTCATCGCTATGCACAACTGCAAAGTTTCGCTGCCTGTTTGGAAATATAAACAGCTAGGGGACAAGATTGTACTTACTGTCAATTATTCGTGTATCTGACTCGAAATCTGAGAGCAAAACAGTTAACTTCCAGTATCGCAACCAGTTGTAACAACACGCGCGCTTTCTGCGCGACGTGAAGGGGACGGTTTTTAGAAACTGCTTTGCGTTTTTGCCATAGTGTTATAAGCTATTCGCGACCGACACATTCCTTTCCACATTTCTTTTCTTATAGTTTCATTGAACGAAGACAGGAAAAAGAATTGAGGCGCAGCAGTTCGTGAATATTGTCGAACGTTACTGACACATTCGAATGGAAAATGTGCACGCGTAACGTAGAATTTATTGAATTACAAGACAGGAAGCAAATTTTCGACATTAGGCACTACTTAAAGTAACCATCACACAAATGCAAGTAGACAAATGTCTAGTGGGTGCTACACCGACACACTTGCTGGAGTCACGCTACAACACTTATTCGTTGAGTGAGCAGACAAAACGGAGCCTGTTCTAAACACCTTGTTACGAAGCACTATCGATTACAGTTGCACCATGATGTTCAGAGCGATCGCGTGACGGTTTCCGGCCACCATCTCAGTCGCGCTATAAAGCCAACAGTTTGCGCGGCAGATCGCTGATGGCATTTTCGAGAGTGAACATATAATTCTTTATGTTATTTCCACTGGTTCTCTTTCGGTTGATGTTGCAAATAACAAGGAAATGGTCAGACTTGTCATGCTAAAATATGTTATTGATTTTTTTTGGCACTGTCAACATTGAAGGAAGTCTATATGCAGAATGTTAGTTGCTGACATGACCTGGAAGTCACCTAACAAAAATCACGAAAATGGCTGCTTTTTGCTGCTTGGCGCTTGCGGTGACGGCTGGCCACCCCTGGAAATGGCGAGTCGCGAGCTGTTGTTATGGTGAGCGTTGTGCGCATGGTCGGGAGGTGCGGCCGTCTTATCGCGGCGTTCACTACAGAGCAATATCGTTGCACGGTTTTGGTGGAAAGGGGAAACGAATATTTGTTTCTGTGGCATGCACTTCCTTTTCATTTCTGGTACGTATTTCGAAACATACCGACGTGAAACTGGTTAGAGATGTGAAAGATATTCTGTACGTCTACATCTATACCCCGCAAGCCACTTTACGGTGAACATTCAATCTCCCCTCACAGGTGATGGCAAACCCTGTAAATGTTTTACTGCTTGCCATGAAGATATACCACAGACGCCAAATGAAGCAATCAACAGATACACGCGTGAAGACTATGTGATGTGCGACATGGTAAGTTAAACTTCTAGACGAGCATGTAAATAGCGCACACATGTGGCTAGAAACGACTGAAACACTCGATATTGCAGACTGTGAATCTACAGACGACGAAGAAACGGAAGAAAGTTGCACACATGAAGACTCTTCGAGTGATAGTGCCACGTACCATCATCAAATATCACCGAAAGCAACACCAGCAACTACAATTACATTGTCAGACAAAGAAAAAGCGGTGAAGTATTGGTTGAACGTAAGTGGTAAGAAACGCCTACGTGTCAGTACTGTTCAAAATAGGTATCGCCTTGTCCGTTCTGAACGTGAATTGTATAGATGGAAAAAGGAAGTCGCTGGACGACGTAAGAGTCGACTGGAAATTGTGACGCGACGTTTTGAGCAATTTACCGATGCCAGACGACAGTCATTGAGTGTCAGCGACACTACTTTGCGGATTGGGCGTTAGAGATTGCCAACGCGATAGGCGCTAAAGAATTTACAGCTTCTCAAAGTTGGATTAGTCGCTTCAAAAGATCACATAAAATTGTGGCACGAAAAATAACAAAATTCTTATCGAGAAACAGGTCGGAAAATGAAGTGACTCAAATGGAAATGATAGAAGCTTTTCTTACGACTGCAAAAAATAAGATCGCCAGTTTTAGTTAATTTTTTCCTTTTACAATGCAGATCAATCAGGTTTTCAAAAAGAAATGCGTGCGAAAACAACACTTGTCATTCAAAGGGGATAAACATTTTGAGGCAATTGCGCATTCCACGACTGCACTCACCCATTCATACACTATAATGCCCATAATTGGTCTGGATGGTCCATTGCTGCCTAAACTACATGTGTCTTCAAGAACCAACTGGACGTTTTGGACCACGCGTCAAAGAAACAATGTTCTACGCAGACAATCTTGTGGTAGACGCATCGAAGTCTGGAAAAATGGGAAATGATAACGTTACACTTTTCATGCGTCATGCTTTTCTCCATTCTGCGGAAACAAATCTCTTCTCCTTCTAGATTCGTGGTTAGGTCATAAACGTTCTGATTCATTAAAAGCTGTATTTCGAGCTCACCCTGACAAAGAAGTAGAGGTACTATAGATTCCATCCGTCACGACGAACGTAATTCAACCGTTAGACAGAGAATTTTTCCGCCAGTGGAAAGCACTTTACAGAAAACTAACAGAGAAAATTATTGTGTGAAAATCACTGCAGCTTTCTGTCTGTCACCGTGACAATATTCTCGAGTTGCAATCAGTTGTACATTATCAGTTTTCCTCCCCACTGTTTCAAAATGTGGTTAAATATGCGTGGCACGCCTTGAAATATACTGATATTAGGCCTGATTCCTTCCTAACACCGACCGAGTTTTGTCTATGGACGTCTAACAACGTCTGAGATTCGCAGGGCTGTCATATGTCGTCTTTGATTGTATGTTCATTGTGCACAAAAAAACCTATGTCTTGAACATTGTATCAATATTTCGCATTTTTGCGGTAATTAGAAGAAATAAAATTTAAACGTGTTCTAAACCGCATATGTATTTGTGTCTATTTCATAGCTATTTCGATTTGTAAGAATGTTGCAGGTAACATATCAGCTACATTTGTCAACGAATTTATTATTATCGTATTTATTAATTATCGTACGATCGCTTTCACTGGGCGAATCAGCTCTTTCACTGCTGTGGCAGGAGAGCGGCGCGTAGCTACCGCCACCTTGTCCCTAGGTGGCGTTGGTATAATGTTGCGAGAGAGGTCAGGGCTGTACAACAGTTTTTACAGACTTCCAGGTCATGTCAGCAGCTAACAGTCTGCATACAGACTTCCTTCATTGTTAACTCACAGTGGTAAAAATAGCAACAAAGGTTTCGACATGACAAGTCTGACCATTCCCTTGTAAGATATCAACATGAATCTAACAAACGGAAGCCAGTTGTGTTACTACAAATTACAGTTCGCGTCAGAGAAATGGTATTGCTGTAATAAATTATCGGACACACTTGATCAATTTTGGAACAAAAGTTCTAGCGGTACCCAAAGAAAAATAAACACTATCCTTGTAGGATATAGTGGTCATGAATTTTATAAATAGCACCTTTAATATAGAAACGAATATTACAATTTTTCAAAAAAAAAAAAAAAAAAAAAAAAAAAAAAAAAAAAAAAAAAAAAAATGTTCAAATGTTTGTTAAGCTTAAGGGGCTTAACTGCGGGGTTATCAGTCCCTAAACTTACAAACTACTTACGAACTAGCTAATCCTAAGGACGGCACAAATATCCATGCCCGAGGGGGGATTCGAACCCCCGACCGTAGTGGGCGTGCAGACCGTGACTGCAGCGCCTCAGTCCCCTCGGCCACCGCGGCCGGCCAATTTTTCCAGTAAGAACAGCAAACGTATCTTTGTGTGTCAGTTAACAGATACGGTAATGAGTTAAATCTCACTAATGTTTGAAAAATTACTCCGAAACAAATTTGGGTGAATAAAATAAAATAAAGCAACAATTGTGTTTGCTGAAGGAAAAACAATTAACTTCCACAAAAGTAATAATAGTAGGTTTACCGCAAAAGGCGTGTGATTATTACTGCATTCTCTCTGGGTAGCCTTTAGGTTTGTAGCCGTTCTGGTGTGCGTCATACAGTAGAATACGTATAGTATGCTCTCCTGCGGAGTGAGAGTAAAGCAGTGAAGACTTACGCAGAGGAGGGACTTTACTTTCTTAGCAGACTGACTGTGACGCAATATTTCACGTCAGGCAGGGTTTAGCGTCCGTTCGCTTCGTAAATCTCATTCGCAACTTCGGCCGCCAAGATGGTGACGGACCATTAAGCGATTCTTCGCGTCGAAAACAAACTCGTAAATTTTAAAATTTGTTGCGCATTTCGGCTATGGCCACAGAATGTCCAGTCAGAATAGATGAACTCACTTGGTTGTGCAAAGCGGACGCAAGGAGTGGCAACAACTTCCAGCTGCAACCAATTTGTAACAAAACTATTTGTGGCTGTTTGTACCACACTTGTTTCTATGATTAGCGGTCCAGTTCTACTTAAATAAAAACAGGACGAAAACAAGTGAGCTTTCACTCATTATAGCTGTATTGCTGATATTGTATAATAAGCAAAATAATGTGTAAAATGCTAATGATACGTAACAATCCTTCAGTTGCTAATGTGCACTTCATGTGGTAACATTTTGGCAAGGAATCAAGGGCAGAATTGAGCCGTTTCTTCACGTAAGGTATTGACAGATAGTTTAGACAGGTACTGAGAACTTTCATCTGTAATCTATAGGGGTATACAAAATTTAAGTCGGTGTTTAATGCCACAAGTTTGAGATTGAATTGGTTAGGATAAGGTTGGGGCAAACGGACACGCTAAGCGGATTTTTATAATAACTATTAAAAAACTCTAATTCCAGATGTTTATTTTATATCACTAAGAAGCTTATAGCTTATTTCAAAGTAATAAATATATAATTCATTTTTAAATTTTATTTTTAAACCAGGATAATTGATACAAATGGATAGTGCGCCAATGTCCGTTTGCCCCGCACTATAGGGGCAAACGGACACTCCATGTGGGGCAAACGGAGACTTTACTTTTTAATCACTGTCATCAGTGTTACAATTATAGCAAACAAAGTAAGGATCATTTCCATTTGGAACACACACAACATTAAACCAGAGAGAACAGACTAGACACTGCATCCAATTTTCACCATTTTTTTTTTTTTTTTTTTTTTTTTTTTTTTTTTTTTTTTTTTTTTTTTTTTTTTTTACACACACATTGCACATACATTCTTACGGTTATCACATTTGGTGTTCACTCTGCAGCGGAGTGTGCGCTGATAAACTTCCTGGCAGATTAAAATAGGCAAAGGTCCCAGGTTCGAGTCCCGGTTCCGGCACACAATTTTAATCTGCCAGGAAGTTTCACATTTCGTATTGTTCGCTGCATTCTTGTTCGCCGACCTGGCCTTTTCCTCTTTTAGATCAGAAATAATAGTAGGATCTGTTAGAATGGATGATGTTCTCATCTTGCGTTTGTTTTTGGCAGATCCTGAAACCGATGGTATACCACTGAGGTCCTGGAAACTTCTCTCATTCACAGCATGTTTGGTGACCCTTGTTGTTGGCTGTGGTTGCAGTTCCGCCACTCGATTAGTCCTATTTCCTGGTACAGTTGTCATCTGCACGTCTGCTGTTTGATTCTCAGGATTTCCTACTGGATTATTAGTGGGGTCTTCATGCAGAGTTGCGGGAGCAAACACGTGCTCAGGCAAGCGATTAGGGTTGAAGGGATGAATCTCACCAGCACTGAAGCCATATACAGCGTTCCCGACTGTAGCTGCAGGGTTCCATGCTTCAGGCAAAACCAGCTCCAGATGCCACTTTATTAATTCCTTTCCCTGGATTTCTTCTGACGTACAACCTGCAGACTTCATTGAAACATGTCTTTAGTGGAGCAAAGAAAGAGACATCAAGGGGCTGTAGCCTGTGAGTACTGTGTGGGGGCAAACACCATAGACGCACACTGTTAGCTGCGGCCTTCTATCTGTGTTCCTTTTACGATTACGGACCATTCTGCATATAAGAATAGTATTCAGTCACTACTACTGAGAGTTACTAAAAATTAAATTATTAGTCAGTTAAAGATATTTGATGTATGGTTGTAGAGTCTATAGAACTTAACTACGTGGTAATCAGTCCCTAAACTTACAAACTACTTATGAGCTATTTACAACTAAGGACGGCACAAATATCCATGCCCGAGGGGGATTCGAACCCCCGACCGTAGTGGTCTTGGAGACCGTGACCGGAGCGCCTCAATCCCCTCGGCCACCGAGGCCGGCAAAGATATTTGATACACCTCCATAACTGTTTTATTAAGAAAAAACTAATGTGTCCATTTGCCCCCATGAACAAGTGTCCGTCTGTCCCACCTGAGCAATATTTGAGTTAGTGTCGTAAAAATACAACGAACGGCATCACCAAGGCATATCGTAACACCGGCACGTGAAGGAAAGCAGGAGCCCACCACCGGACCAGGATAGAGCCTCCGTAAATTCACTGAAATACAAACAACCCTTATTTCCTGAACAATATTCTGAACAAAGTCATTGCCTGCACAGCATATGCTGCTTACCTGCGTTAGTTTACAAGCCAGAAGGACGTTCTGAATAGGTTATTTCAAACAATACTTATCACAGTCAATCGTATACACAAACCTGCAAAAATCCGAGTCATAAGAACAACCTTACCCTATAGCGTTAAATTGTAAGAGTTGCTATTATCAGTTATCATTAGTGTTTTGAGGTGTTCTCCGACAGATTGAGGAGTTCGTGCATAATCATATCACTTGTATTTGCCATAAGTATCCATTCACAGAAGTTATACAGCGCAAACTGGATAAAATTTTTCATTATCTTTCAGGATGAAGCTGTAGTAGCACATTACAAACAGTACTGTAAGATTCCGAAAAAAAAATCATAAAGAAGGCAAAAAGTACGTGGTATGCGAAAAGAATAGCAAACTCTCTGATCAGTAGTGATGGAAGTGTCTGGTCAACAGCACCAGGTAGAGGATATAGTCAGTGCGTAGTAGAAATGTTTCTGTTACTAGAAAGTTAGATATATGTACGGTATTTAAATGATCACTTTCTGAATATAGTAGATGAACTAAACAGAACCCTAATTTCTGCAGGTAAGCATTTAACATTGTTAGAAAATAGCCTGAAATGGCCCTCGATGATTCTTACAAAGGGAAGATTGAGTCAATAAGCATATCATTAAGGACTAAGAACTCCTGTGGATGTGACGGCGTATGTAGCAGAATTCTAAAGGACTGCTCTACATATGTTAGCCCAGAACTAAGTCATATTTGTAATTTTTCCTTTCAGAACGGTCAGCTTCCTGAGAAATTAGTAATTAGTGAAACCAATTAATAAAAAAAGGGGAAGGGGATAATATGAACAACTATAGCCCTATTTTTATGCCATCGATTTTTTCTAAAGTTATTGAAAAGGCTGTACATTCAATATTAATTGATCATTTCAACTCACATAACTTGTTGTCAAACGAACAGTTTGCTTTCGGAAGTGGTTTAACGACTGAAAATGCTGTATTGTCATTTCTCTGTGAGGCTTAAATAAAAGACTACGGACATTAGGTGCATTCTTTGATATAACAAAGGCGTATGATTGTGTTGAATACAAAATATTGTTGCAGAAGTTGGAACATGAGCTGAGCGGTCTGCGGCGCGCCAGTCACGTTCTGCACGGCCACTACGGTCGGGGGTTCGAATCCCCCCTCGGGCATGGATATTTGTGCCGTCCTTAGAATTAGCTAGATCAAAAGCAGTTTGTAAGTTTAGGCACTGATGACCCCCTAGTTAAATCACATAAGCTCTACAAACATTTGATATCAATACGTTTGTTGTTAGCAATATCAGCTTATTCCTTCGAGTTACCAGCTTTCACTCGGTGAATACTAGAGAGAAATCGAATCTACGTTTGGATAACACCTCCTTCATTCTTCTGCAGAAAGACGTGCAGTATTCTGTAGCATCCATTTTCAAGAAGCTGCCACAAGAACTCAAGAATTTTAGTACTAACCCACGCGCTTTCAAATTTAAATTGAAGAGTTACCTCATGGCTCACTCCGTCTATTCTGTCGAGGAACTCCCGGAATAATTTACAAAATAATCGAATTCCTTTTATTCGTTATTGATTCTTTTGCTTAGGCTTAAGACTGCCATATGCATAGACTGCCGGCCGCAGTGGCCGAGGGGACTGAGGCACTTCAGTCACGGTCTGCACGGCCACTACGGTCGGGAGTTCGAATCCCCCCTCGGGCATGGATATTTGTGCCGTCCTAGTTCGTAAGTAGTTCATAAGTAGTTTGTAAGTTTAGGGACTGATAACCCCGTAGTTAAGTCCCATGTTGTTGTTGTGGTCTTCAGTCCGGAGACTGGTTTGATGCAGCTCTCCACGATAACCTATCCTGAGCAAGCCTCTTCATCTCCACATAAGAACGGCAACCTACATCTGTCTGAATCTGCTTAATGTATCCATCTCTTGGTCTTCCTCTACGGTTTTTACCCCACACACTTCCCTCCAACGCTAAATTCACAATTCCTTGATGTCTAAGAATGTGTCCTACCAATCGATCCCTTCTTTTAGTCAAGGTATGCCAGAAATTTCTTTTCTCCCCAATTCTGTTCATTACCTCCTCATTAGTTACGCGATCCACCCACCTAATCTTCAGCATTCTTCTGTAGCACCGTATTTCAAAAGCCTCAATCCTCTTCCTGTCCGCACTGTTTATCGTCCATGTCTCACTCCCATACAAGGCCACACTCCATACAAATGCCTTCAGAAAGGACTTCCTTAGGCTTAAATCAATATTTGATGTTAACAAATTTCTCTTTTTCAAGAACGCTTTTCTACCCATTGCCATTCTGCATTTTACATCCTCTGTACTGCGACCATCGCATGTTATTTTACTGCCCAAGTAACAAAATTCATCTACATTCTTTATTGCTTCGTTATCCAATCTAATTCCTTCAGCATCACCTGATTTTCTTACACTGCACTCCATTACCCTAGTTTTACTCTTGTTAATCTTCATCTTATATGCACCTTTCAACACACTGTCCATTCCGTTTAACTGCTCTTCCAGGTCCTTTGCTGTCTCTGACAGAATTACTATGTCGTCGGCAAAACGCAAAGTTTTTAATTCTTCACCCTGAACTTTAATTCCTTCTCCAAATTTCTCCTTACTTTCCTTTATAGCTTGCTCAATGTACAAATTGAATAACATTGGAGAAAGGCTACAACCCTGTCTTATTCCCTTCCCAACCACTGCATCCCTTTCATGCCCTTCAACTCTGACAACCGCTGTCTGGTTTTTGTACAAGTTGTAAATAACCTTACGCTCCCTATATTTTACTCCTGCTTGCTTCAGAACTTGAAAGAGTTTATTCCAATCAACATTGTCAAAAGCCTTCTCCAAATCTACAAAAGCTAGAAATGTAGGTTTGCCTTTTCTTAATCTATCTTCTAGGATAAGCCTTAAAGTGAGTATTGCCTCCCGTGTTCCTACATTTCTCCTGAAGCCAAACTGATCTTCCCCGAGGTCGGCTTCTACCAGCTTTTCCATCCTTCTGTATATAATTCGTGTTAATATTTTGCAACCATGACTTATTAAACTGATGGTTCTGTAGTTTTCACACCTGTTTGCACCTGCTTTCTTTGGAATGGGGATTATAACATTTTTCTTAAAGTCTGAGGGTACTTCACCTGTCTCATACATCTTACACACCAGGTGAAACAATTTTGACATGGCTGGTTCTCCCAGAGACTTCAGTAGCTCTGAGGGAATATCATCTACTCCAGGGGCCTTGTTTCGACTTAGGTCTTTCAGGGCTCTGTCAAATTCTTCTCTCAGTACAGTGTCTCCTATTTCATCTTCATCTACATCCTCTTCCCTTCCTACAATATTGTCTCGAAGTTCATTTCCTTCATAGAGCCCCTCTATATACTCTTTCCACCTTTCAGCTTTCCCTTCTTTGCTGAGAACTGGTTTTCCATCAGTGTCCTTGATATTCATAGAACTGTTTTTCTTATCTCCAAATGTTTCTTTTATTTTCCTGTAGGCTGTATCTATTTTTCCCCTATTTATACATTCTTCTATACCCTTGCATTTGCCTTCTAACCACTCCTGCTTAGCAATTTTGCACTTCCTGCCAATTTCATTTCTTAGTCGTCTGTACTCCATTTTGCCTGTTTCATTTACTGCATTTTTATATTTTCTCCTTTCATCGATTAAATTTAATATCTCCTGTGATATCCAAGGATTTTTTGCATGTCTTGCCTTCCTACCTATTTTGTCCTCTACTGCCTTCACTATTTCATCTCTCAATTTTACCCATTCCTCCTCTACTGTTTTATTTTCCCCTGTTTCTGTCAATTGTTGCCTAAAGCTCCCTCTGAAATTTTTAAGAACTTCAGGTTCCTTCAATTTATCCAAGTCCCATCTTCTTATTTTCCTACCTTTTTGTAGTTTCTTCAGTTTCAGCCTACAGTTCATAACCAACAAGTTATGGTCAGAGTCTATATCTGCCCCTGGGTATGTCGTACAATTTAAAACCTGGTTCCGAAATCTATGTCTTACCATTATAAAATCTATCTGGTATCTCCCGGTGTCTCCTGGTCTCTTCCACGTATACAACCTTCTTTTGTGATTCTTAAACCAGGTGTTTGTAATAACTAAATTATGTTCTGTGCAAAATCAGGCGGCTTCCTCTTTCATTCATTTTGCCCGGACCATATTCACCTACTATCTTACCTTCCCTTCCTTGTCCTACTACCGAATTCCAGTCGCCCATAACAATTAAGTTTTCCTCTTCCTTAATTGTCTGAATAATTCCCTTTAGCTCCTCATATATTTCTTCGATTTCCTCATCATCGGCAGAGCTAGTTGGCATATAAACCTGTACTACTGTTGTCGGTGTTGGCTTCGTATCTATCTTGACAATGATAATGCGATCACTGTGCTGGTCATAGTAGTTTACCCGCATTCCTGTTTTCTTATTCAGTATCAATCCTACTCCTGTGATACCCCCAATTGATTTTGTATTTATAATCCTGTACTCACCTGACCAGAAATCCTGTTCATCCTGCCACCGAACTTCACTAATCCCCACTATATCTAACTTCAACCTATCCATTTCCCTTTTTAAATTTTCTAATTTTCCTACTCGATTAAGGGATCTAACATTCCACGCTCCGACCCGTAGAATGCCCGATGTGATCATCTCCCGATGATCACATCCTCCTGAGTAGTCCCCGCCCGGGGATCCGAATGGGGGACTATTTTACCTCCGGAATATTTTACCCAAGAGGATGCCATCATCATATGTTCATACAGTAGAGCTGCATGTCCTCGGGAAAAATAACAGCTGTAGTTTCCCCTTGCTTTCAGCCGTTCGCAGTAACTGTGTGGCAAAGCCACATTAGCTGATGTTACAAGGCCAGCTCAGTCAATCATCCAGACTGTTGCCCCTGTAACTACTGAAAAGGCTGCTGCCCCTCTTCAGGAACCACACGTTTGTCTGGCCTCTCCACAGATACCCCTCCGATGTGGTTGCACCTACGGTATGGCTATCTGTATCGTTGAGGCACGCAAGCCACCCCACCTCGGCAATGTCTGTGGTTCATGGGAGTGGTAAGTCCCATAAGCTGTACAAACATTTGAACATGCATAGACTACTTTAAGGTTTTCTATTACCATTCTTATTGTAAACTATGCGTACTGAGTTGTTCCATGACATTAGAGTCTTACTTCTTAATTAGGTCCTGCAGAAGAGAAAATCATGTTATGTTGTTGTTGTGGTCTTCAGTCCGCAGACTGGTGTGGTGCAGCTCTCCAAGCTACCCTATCCTGTGCAAGTCTGTTCATCTGAAAATAAGTTCGGCAACCTACATCCTTTTCAATCTGCTTACTGCATTCGTCCCTCGGCCTCCCTCTACGATTTTTACCCCACACACTTTGTTTTAATGCTAAGTTGACGATTTCTTGATGTCTCAGAATGCGTCCCACCAATCTTCCCTTCCCTTAGGATATGCCAGAAACTCCTTTTCTCCCCAATTCTGTTGAGCACCTCCTCATTAGTTGCGTGATCTACCCATCTAGTTTTCATCATACGTCTGTAGCACCACATTTCAAAAGCTTCTATCATCTTTTTTTGCGAATTCCTTATCGTCCACGTTTCACTCCCATACAATGCTACACTCCAGACAAATGCTTTCAGGAAGGACTTCCTAACATTTAAATTAATATTGAATGTTGACAAGTTTCAATTCTTTAGAAACGCGTAGCCAATCTGCATTTTATATCATCTTATTTATTGTCTCCTTTTCTGATTTTCGCACATTACATTACCCTCGTTTTACTTTTGCTAATGTTCATCTTATATCTTCCTTTCAAGACACCGTCCATGTCATTCAATTGCTTTTCCAGATCCTTTGCAGTCTCTTACAAAATGTCATTAGCAAACTGCAGAGTTTTTATTTCTTCTCCCTCATTCCTTCACCGCTTGCTTAATGTACAGATTGAACAACATTGAGGAAAGGCTACAACCCTGTCTTACTACCTTTCCAACCTCTGCTTCCCTTTCTTACCCTTTGACTCTAATAACTGATGTCTGATGTTTTAGAATGTAACTCTCCACTCCTTATATTTTACCTTCAGAATTTGAAAGAGTATATTCGAGTCAACATTCTCCAAATATAAAACGCTAAAAACATAGGTTTACCTTTCCTTAGCCTGTCTTCTAAGATAAGTCGTAATGTGAGAATTGCATCCCGTGTTCCTACATTTCTCCTAAATCCAAACTAATCTTTCCCTAGGTCGGATTCCACAGGTTTTTCCATTCGTTTGTAAATAATCCGTGTTAGTATTTTACAGTCATGACTTATTAAACTGATGGTTCTCTAATTTTCACATTTGTCTGCACTTGCTTTCTTTGGAATTGGAATTACAATATTATTCTTGAAATCGGAGGGTATCTCCCCTGTATCATACGTCTTGCATACCAGGTGGAGCAACTTTTTCATGACTGGCTCTCCTAACGATATCAGCAGTTCAGACGGAATATCATCTACTCCAGGGGTGTTGTTCCGAATCAAATCCTTCAGTGCTGTGTCAAATTTCTAAAATAGTGTTGCGACATCTGCAGTCATTGTGTGTTAATAAACAGCTGCTAGACGGCATGCTATCTCTCGGAGCAAGACGTTGTACCGTCTCATTGCACCATTTGTAGTGCATTAAGTGTCTCCGTCTGTACAGGGCTCAAGGACCGATGCACATAAACAAGCGAAGCGTCGTCTGCTGCGGCGCTAAATTCGTTCACACGGTCACCACAGAAATCGACATCATAATGTGCTCTTGAAACAGGCGTGTGTTTGCATTAAGTGATACGATAAACAGGCATTATTGTGTTTACTAGGCCACGCGAAATCCGTACGTTCATGTTGAGCAAGTATTCAATGCTGCGGAACTTCACGTTTGGTGTGAGTTTTCATCAAGGGGACTGATTGGACTCCCTTTCTAGGGTACAATTACTGGAAGGCGTTACTTGGAGATGCTTTAATTTCACCATGTATTTGAGTTTTGTGTGGTGACGATCCCTTTTTCGTCCAACAAGGTATATCTTATTCCACTGCTATGCAGATATGCTTGGCTGTCTGGATAAATGGGTCATTGGATTGAAAGAAAGAGGTACGACCCCACTTGAGATTTACTTCTGGAGTTAAATCAAGAATGTGGTGTACAACAAAAACGCGCACACGAGAGAACTGCGCCGTCAAATTGGAACGGCTACTCACGCATTCCTGTAGCTACCCTGACACTTATAGCCAACGATGTACGCCACCATGTTCAAAAATGTTTGGACGCGGGCGGATTACAGTTTGAACACTTATTCTAACAACAGGTTTGCAGCGAAGATCGCTTTCTTCATTAAATTACTTTACCGGTTTCGGCGTGCTAGACGCCATCTTCAGACCTAATACACAAAGTTTTTTTTACAAAGTGAACTGCATACGTAATAAAATGTTTCAAATGTTTGTAGAGTCTATGGGACTTAACTACAGGGTCATCAGTCCCTAAACTTACAAACTACTTATGAACTACTTACAACTAAGGGCGGCACAAATATCCATGCCCGAGGGGGGATTCGAACCCCCGACCGTAGTGGCCGTGCAGACCGTGACTGGAGCGCCTCAGTCTCCTCGGCCACCGCGGCCGGCCATACGTAATAGCAAAAGAACTTATCTATCTACAAATATACGGTTACATACCTGTAGTAATCTTACATGAATGCACTGCTATTACAACAATCTTTTATGTAGTAAAACGGTGTACATCCACATTGATGTGTCATCCACAAAAAATTTATAAGTCAACAACAAAACGTCTGAACACATCTTCCTTATGGTCATAACCAGACGCACTTCAGAATCCAAGTTCAGTTGTGACTGAAGCTAAAATCATTACTAACTGTTAGGCGCGAATCCACAGACAAAGATGTTACATGTACAGTAGAATATATTACATATTTGTCTTTGCCTTTTGCGGCCGTCATATATATATATTACATGAAGTACTATTTTCATACATTGAATGTCATATATATATGAAGTACTATACTAAGCACTGTAGAGTATGAGTTGCTATGTCAGGTAACAAACATAAAAGTACCTACTATGTCAAGTGATCTACAAGAAATTTAAATACTTTTCCGACGTTTTATTGTTGACTTATAAATGTTATGTGGATGACACATGAATGTGGATGTACACTGTTTTACTATGTAAGTGAATGCATGTAAGATTACTACAGGTATGTAACCGTATATTTGTAGATAAGTTTTTTGCTATTACGTATGCAGTTCATTTTGTAGAAAACTTTGTGTAATAGGTCTGAAGATGGCGTCTAGCACGCGCCGAAACCGGTAATTTAATTAAATGAAGAAAGCGATCTTGGCTGCGAACCTGTTATTAAACAATTCCAGATCGCCCCAACGAACAATGAGTTCCTTATATAACTTATTCTAACACTTATCGTAATGTTCAAATGTTTGTAAATCTATCGGAGTCAACTGCGTGGTCATTAGCCCGTAGCTTACAAACTACTCAAACTAAGGTAAACAACACAAACACCCATGCCCGAGAAAGAAGGGGGGGGGGGACTCGAACCCCCGACTGCGAACGGCCGCGGGCACCTTAGCACGGCGCTCTAGTGCGCACGGCTAATGGGCCGAGGCTAATCGTAATTTTGTAATTTTTACTGATTGTATTACTTATTGTAATATACAGGGTGTATCGTAATTCGCACATTCGGGCTTTTCAGTGCGTTTCCTCAGCAGTCTTGCGAGCTACTTTTGGACACATTTTCCGAAAACTGTCTTGAGCAGTTAAACCGGCAACCCACGCGCAATGAAAATATTCTAGACCTTATAGCCACAAACAGGCCTGACCTTATTAACGATGTCTGTGTAGAGACAGGAATTAGTGATCATGATATCGTTATAGCGTCGATGGTGACCAACGTTCATAAACCAGTCAAGAAGGCTAGGAGCGTGTTTTTGTTGGGAAGAGCCGACAAGCAAATGATACGATCGCACTTAGAAAATGAATGGGCATCGTTTAATTCTGGGACTATGGATGTAGAGGAATTGTGGACTAAATTTAAGTGCATTGTTAATAAAGGGTTAGAGAAATACGTGCCAGTAAAACGATTAAGGATGGAAAAGATCCACCGTGGTATAATAATAATAATGTTAGAAAGCTGCTGAGAAAGCAAAGGCTGTTACACTCTCGATTCAAAAAAGAACACGCAAATGATGACAGGCAAAAGTTAGTGGAGATTCGTGCGTCTATAAAAAGATCGATGCGTGAAGCATACAATAATTATCACACCCATACCTTAGCAAAAGATCTTTCCGAGAATCCGAAAAAATTCTGGTCCTATGTCAAATCGATAAGCGGGTCAAAGCCCACTGTCCAGTCACTAGTTGATCATTCCGGAGCAGTAATAGAAGAAAGCAAACGGAAAGCTGAAGTTCTAAATTTAACCTTTAAGAAATCTTTCACGCAGGAGGACAGCACAAATATACCATCATTTGATCAACGTACTAATTCCGAAATGGAGGACATAGCAATAGGTATTTCCGGTGTAGAGAAGCAGCTGAGAGAGCTAAATACGAAAAAGTCTGCTGGTCCGGATGGAATACCAGATCAGGTTTTACAAAGACTATTCTGCGGCATTGGCCCCCTACTTAGCTTGCATTTATAGCGAATCTTTAATTCAGCGCCAAGTTCCTAGTGATTGGAAAAAAGCGCAGGTGACTCCCGTGTATAAGAAAGGAAAGAGAACTGACCCATACAATTACAGGCCAATATCGTTGACATCGGTTTCATGCAGAATTTTGGAGCATATTCTCAGTTCGAATATAGTAAATTTCCTTGAAACGGAAAAGCTTCTTTCCATGAAACAGCACGGGTTTAGGAAACATCGTTCATGTGAAACTCAGCTTGCCCTTTTCTCACATGACATCTTGCGAGCCATGGACGAAGGGCAACAGGCGGATTGTGTTTTTCTCGACTTCAAAAAGGCGTTCGACGCGGTGCCACACTGCAGACTGCTAACGAAGATACGAGCTTATGGAATAGGTTCACAGATTTGTGACTGACTGGAAGACTTCCTAAGTAATAGAACGCAGTACGTTGTTCTCGACGGCGAGTGTTCATCAGAGACGAGTGTATCGTTAGGCGTGCCCAAGGGGAGTGTGATAGGACCGCTGTTATTTTCTATCTATATAAATGATCTGATGGACAGAGTAAGTTATAATTTGCGGCTGTTTGCTGATGATGCTGGGAGGGGAGGGTGTCGTCTGTAACTGACTGTGATAGCATACAGGTTGACTTAGACAAAATTTCTAGTTGGTGCGAAGAATGGCAGCTAGCTCTCAATGTAGAAAAATGTAAGGTGATGCGCATGAGTACAAGAAACAATCCTATAATGTTCGAATACAGCATTAGTAGTGAGCTTCTTGATGCTGTCGCGTCGTTCAAATATCTAGGCGTAACATTGCAGAGCGATATGAAATGGAACGAGCATGTAAGGACAGTTGTGAGTAAGGCAGACGGCCGACTTCGGTTTATTGGGAGAATTTTGGGAAGATGTACTTCACCTGTAAAGGAGACCGCGTATAAAACGCTTGTACGACCACGTCTTGAGTATTGCTCAAGTATTTGGGACCCGCAGCAGATCAGTTTGAAGGAAGACATAGAGGCGGTTCAGAGGCGAGCAGCTAGATTTGTTACCGGTAGGTTCGACCAATGCGCGAGTGTCACGGAATTGCTCCGGCAACTCAATTGGGGATCGCTGGAACAAAGACGACGTTCATTCCGTGAATTTCTGTTAAGTAAATTTAGAGGGCCGGAATTTGAAGCTGAGTGTAGTACGATCTTGCTGTCGCCTACTTACATTTCGCGTAAAGATCACAAAGACAAGATAAGAGAAATTAGGGCTCGTACGGAGGCATGTAGGCATTCTTTTTTTCCTTGTTCAGTTTGGGAGTGGAATAGGATAGGAAATGCCTAGCAGTGGCACAGTGTACCCTCCGCCACGCACCTTACGGTGAATTGCGGAGTATGTATGTAGATGTCACCAATAAAATATGTCTCTCACAAAACTTTGTCTAGCGCATATTTCCAACAGATAATGGGCGTCGAAGGCTCAGACGTGTGGCGTTTTAGAACTACACAATAACACTTCTAGGGGATATAAGAGGTAACTTGAGGGACAAAATGAGCGTAGAAACCCATTGCCCAGAAACGCCGTTCAACGACGCTACGGAGAGTCCAAGTCACAGGCACCATCTCCTGCCGCTAGACATCCCCTCCAGCAACTTCGACGCTCTGTAGCGTCATTAGATGACGTTTCCGGGCATGGGTTTCTATGCTCACTTTGTTCCTCAAGACACCTCCCACGGCCCCTACAAGTTTGTTTGTCTAATTGCGTAATTCTGAAATACACATTGACGTTTGAAACACACACCCAGCTCAACGTCCATTCGTTATCGGAAACATGCCCAGGACGAAATTTTTTGAGAGACTTTGGGATCGTTTTTTGACAGCTTAACCGCTCATCTGAGATGAAAACTGAATAAAAGAAACTGGAGACGAGAAAACGTTCTACAACTGTTAGGATTCATTTTTTTTTTTTTTTTTTTTTTTTTTTTTTTTGTACGTGTTCGATTTACATTCCAAAGTTTTATTCTTGCTTATTTATTCACTTTTTCTTGTATTATATTTTTGTTTTGTTTAATAGAATGTTCTTTTATTTGTAGTAATTAAATTTAATTATCAAGTTATTTTGGAATTAAGTATTGTCATATTTCGTGCCAGCATCCGCGATTATACGAGTAATAGAAGTTAATATTTTTGGTTAATCTATATTAATAAAAATGAATTGCCACATTATGAAAGCGCATCACTTGAAAATAGCTTCATCGATTTCGCTGATCTTTACTCTGTTCTGTTCGTAATTCTCAAGACAAGGTTTGTATGACAGAAAATTTTTGGAAAATCTTCCGGAAAATATCAGAATTTGAGAAAAACTGAAAGTACGCTTTCATTTCGGTTCGTTTTCTAGATTCTCCAACAATCAGCTTATTCATTCGCTACTCGCCTAGCGATCAAATACACTATAACGGCCTGCCGCGGTGGCCGAGGGGACTGAGGCGCTCCAGTCACGGTCTGCACGGCCACTACGGTCGGGGGTTCGTTAAAATATGGTCAGAAAGAATATTACTTGTTGGGTGCATAGATATTATCAGAAGAGTTGTAATCGTATCGTCCATATTTTTTATTATTTATATTTTTTATTATTTTTGTTCGAAATCATAAAACTACAAACAAATGTAAAGTGGGTCGTAAAAAAAAGACATTTCTATTTTTTTTTCCAGGCTTGTAGAGAGAACGGAAAGCCGTCGTCTTTCATGCCTTAGCCGTAACACTGAACGGGTGTCACCTCTTTTTACTCTCTATAGGTGTGACGTCACCTTACTTTTATTGTAATAACCCCCGCCCCCCCCCCCCCCCCCCCCAAGTTTTATTTCAAATACTTTTTATTTCAAAATGCCCTCTTTTCCCAGTAATATTTAATTTTTTATTATTTTTTTTTTTTTCAGCAAGCCACAGACGAATGTAAAATACACGCTTGGCTACCACCACGGTTCGCTTCGCGATAGTTTTCTCGTGTAACTCAATTCATTTCACTTCACATCCGTATGAATGAGTATTCCAGAACCTGCACTCAATGATATTCTGTACTTTAATCACATATTGTGACAGTCACTCAACACGGTCAAGAAACATTATTCCGCAAGGCGTAAGATTACGAAGCATCTAGATCAAATGTTCAAATGTTTGTTAAGTTTATGGGACTTAACTACGGGGCCATTAGTCCCTAAACTTACAAACTACTTATCAACTACCTTATACTAAGGACGGCACAAATATCCATGCCCGAGGGGGGATTCGAACCCCCGACCGTAGTGGCCGTGCAGACCGTGACTGGAGCGCCTCAGTCCCCTCGGCCACCGCGGCCGACGAAGCACCTAGAGGGTGAGTAGATTAGATTAATACTTGTTCCATAGATCATGAATACATTTCGTAATGATGTGGAACGTGTCAGGTTAATGAAGGGTGTCTGTACAAAACGTTACATTACACAACATATTACATGACACGCACACACACACAATATATATATATATATATATATATATATATATATATATATCTAAAAAAAATCATCCAATTAGTAGAAGGAGTTCTTATTTAGAAATTCTTTCAATTTATTTTTAAATGCTATATTGCTATCTGCCTCGCTTCTGATGCTGCTTAGTAGGTGACGAAAGACTTTTGCGGCAGCATAATTTACCCCTTTCTGTGCCAAATTTAGATTTAGCCCTACATAGTGAAACTCATCCTTTCTCCTGGTGTTATAGATGTGCACACTGTTATTACTTTGTAACTGAGTACGATTATTAACAGACGCGGAGGAGTAGCCGAGCGGTCTAAGGCTCCTCGCTGCGGAGCGCGCAGTTGCTCGCCGTCGGATGTTCGAGTCCTCACCAAGAGCTTGGGTGTGTGTGTTGTCCTTAGGTTAGTTTACCTTAGTTTGTAAGCTATGGACTGATGACCACGCAGTTTCGTCCGATAGATTTACAAATATTTGAACATTTTTTATTATTAACAACAAATTTCATAAGGGAATATAAGAAATTTATTGTTAATAATCCAACCCAGTTCAAAAGTAACAGCAGTGTGCAGTCAGTAAATAAGAATCTAACTGAGGTAGACACGCCAGTAATGCGCGCTGTGTAGGGATATTTCTGTATTCTTTGAGGGATGCAGCAGATTAATGAACCAAGTGAAGTCACTGCTCAAGAGCGGCACTTATAGGATGCAAACGCTGTCACAAAAATTCCAAACTCCAGGCTATTAAAGCCTTTAAAGCTTTCTCGAACGATGGGACGAGCGTTTAAATTTACAGGTGGAGTCAGCTGAATAGTAAAGCATATTTCAGGCTTGTAAACGCAGTAATAGCGTTTCTACCTCAGTTTGCGACTTATGTACTGACTCTCTCTCGTATTTACAGCGGCAGTTTCAATCACTGGTCAAGTTAATAATTGCATCCCATCTAAAATTCATCCGGCCAATTTTCTCGTGTAGTGGTAGTTTCGAGTGTTGTCTTAGCTTTAACAATGACTACCGCAATTTTTATGCCATTATTATTCATGATCTACATCTACATGGGATACTCTCCAAATCACTTTTAAGTGCCTGGCAGAGTGTTCATCGAACCACCTTTATACCATTTATCCCCCATTCCATTCTCGAATAGCGCACGGGAAGAAAGAACGCCTGAATCTCTCCGTTCGAGCTCTGATTTCTCGTGTTTTATTCTGATGATCATTTCTACCTATGTAAGTGGCAGTCAGCAATATATTTTCGCATTTGGAGGCGAATGTTGGGGATTGGAGTTTCGTAAGTAGCCCACGCCGCAGCGTAAAACCTCGTTGTTGTAATGATTCCCATCCCAGATCCTGTATCATTTCCGTAACGCTGTCTCCCCTGCATCGTGACAATACGAAACGAGCTGCCCTTCTTTGGACTCTTTCGACGTCCTCCGTCTTACCTGCCTGTTAAGGATCCCACACTGGGCAGCAATACTCCAAAAATGGACGGACAAGCGTAATGTATGCAGTTTCTTTTGTAGTTCTGTTGCATCTTTTAAGGGTTCTACCAATGAAACGCAGTCTCTGGTTCGCCTTTCCCACGACATTATCTACGTGTTCTTTCCAGTTTAAGTCTGAAGTAATAGAAATTCCTAGGTATTTTGTGCAGTTCGCGGCCTTCACTCTACTGACAGGAAATCCCCTATACACTCACAAATTTTGGGCGATATACCATAACCACGCAATTTGATTAAAAACCGTTTGTGAGGTACAGTGTCAAAAACCTTCTGGAAATCAGGAAATCATGAAATACGGAATCGATTTGCGAACCTTTATCGATAGCACCCATCACTTCGTGTGAGTAAAGAGCTAGTTGTGTTTCGCATGAACGATGTTTTCTAAATCCGTGTTGACCTTGGTTCAATAGATTATTCTGTTCGAGGTAATTCATAATATTCGAATACAGAATATGTTCTAAAACCCTGCTGCAAATTGACGTCAATGAAATAGGCCTGTAGTTTAGTGGGTTACTCCTACTGCCTTTCTTGAATATAAGTGTGACCCGTGCAACTTTCCAATCTTTTGGTACAGATCCTTCTTTGAGAGAGCGGTAGTATATGGCTGTTAAGTAAGGAGCTATCTCTTCAGCATAATCAGATAGAAATCAACGGGTATACAGTCCGGACCAGAAGACTTGACTCCGATGATATCTACTTCTACGTGACTCACTCTGGCCTCTGTTCTTAATTCGAAATCTGGAATATTTGTTTCGTCGTCTTTGGCGAATGAGTTTCTAAAAGCTATGTTTAGTAACTCTGTTTTAGTAGCGCTATCATCGGAAGCATCGCCATTACTATCACGTAGTGAGGGTATTGTTTGTGTTTTGCTCCTAGTATATTTAACATATGACAAAAATATCTTTGGATCTTCAGTCAAATTTCGAGAAAGAGTTTCGTTGTGATAAGTAGTCTATTGTAAGCATCTCGCATTGAAGTCCTCGCTAAATTTCGAGCTTCTGTGTAGGATCGCCCATTTTGTGTTCGTTTAAATGTAGCATGCCTTTAACGTTGCTTTTGCATCAGTGTCCTGACGTGTTTTGTGTACCAAGGGGGACCACCTCCTTCTTTAATTAATTTATTTGGTATAAAACTGTCAATTGCAGCCGATACCCACCTCTTTGAATTTGAGCCACATCTGGTCTACACTTACGTTCAGTGTTAAAAACGAGTGGAAGTTGCCTTTCAAGAAACAATTTATTTCATTTAAATCTGCTTTCCTGTACAAATATACTTTTCGTCTATTTTCGGTAACTTTGGGACTTTCGATATTCAGTCTCGCTACGACAGCTCTGTGTTTTGACTTATCCCGTTTAAAAATTTAATTCCAGCACCTACTCCCAAGTTCATTGAATTTTATGCGCGTCATTTAATACAAATTTATAGTGGCAACACCAAACGAAAGAAAGTACCAGCAAATTGGTTGAAGGAGAGATATGCGGTTAAAGTCAACAGGAAGACAACTCGCTCCTATGAATGCTGACCGCTCTCAAGAAAAATAAAGTGGTTGTTGGGCACAAGAAGAAGAAGATGGTAAACAAAACTGGGGACCAGTTCAGGTTTTTTCTTTCCCCTCCAGAAAAATAATGGTGACCTAATTTACGACATTGCGGTTTCCACAGAAATAACTTTTACGAGAACGAGAAAAATCTCGACCCACTTCTAGTAGCGACGTTTCTCATACCGCGAAACGGTTGCGATAGGCTGTGTTCTCTTCCGAGGTTGACCTAATTTTTATTTTATTTTTTATTTTTTACCTCGCTCATCGCTTGCGAAAATCGGTCGCCATTCCGTTTTGTGGCGCCCTGGATTACGGAGGTTATTGTCCATTATGTTGAGGTGTTAAGGCGTCCAACCGGATGAGGCAAGAGGTGCTGAAGATGAGTACAAGGCGTTGAAACGTGCCATAGAGTGGCTTCTGGACCGGCGAAAATAGACGGCACTACCCAGCGACCCGAAGAAACAGATGTTCCTCTGAGAATTATTGCGCGCTTCTCTGAAAACAGAACACGCTACTCGTTTTGAAACAAACAAAAATCATTTATAGTTCTGTCCAGCAGGAATGTGGATTTCTTAGCTGTTATATCACATGGACTGTCATCATCTGAGGTAAAGAAGCTTAGCAGGATCTCCGGAACGACTAATGAGACTTACTGCTCATGTATTGTATGCTTTGCCCGCACCATAGACGACTTCAGAACATGACTGTTTCTTTCACATGCTTCCCCGTCAGATGCAAAACGGTTTATTTAGTTATTGCTGCTCGTATGTCTTTCCTTGAGGTTAGCTTCGGCTAGTACGCCGTTGTCAAGTATACTTGTTTGAGCGGGAGATAAAGTAATATGGACACCATGTAGTATGCGACATATTGTTCCAAGATGGCAGCACTGTCTACCTTTTAACAGTGAGACGAAACATTGTAATGAAAGTTCCGGATCACTGCTTATATTTTATTCAATAGCGCTACAGCTGTTTCAAAATTTTGTCATTATCAAGTGCCTGCGTATATAAGAATTTCATTAATTACAAATCAAATAATTCGAAAATATACATAAAAATTCGTTATAAATTTTCCTTACAACTTACGTCTACGATGTTCGGACGTTATATGCTAACATCTGGCGTGACTGTTGTATAAAATGAATTGAAATATTCACGTATTTCTCAGCTGGATACGTTTTTTCGCAGTTGGATACGTTTTTTAGCTGCCAGGTTTTATGCAGCTTGTTACGCTAAAACGTTAAAACAAAGAAAACTTCAATATTTTGCGTAATTAACAACATTTCTGCCAAAGATGTTTACATACATATAGTCATAGAGTAGAAATATCTCTGGAGTGAGCATTGCATTCTGCGCATGTTCTCAACATTAAGCTGGAATTATCACGTGATCTGGGGACGACGCTGTACGTTCAATCACACTAAGTATCACGCCATGTCATGTTAGGGTTTCTCGGTAGTAAAGTTTTAACAATATCGTGTTCTGTTGACTTGGAAATTTATTTTCGCCGCTATCTGTAGTTGATTTTGTGCTTTTGTTGTTCCTTAATTTCAGTTCATGACTGTGATTTGCAAATGTAACATTACGAATTACATTTTTTTATTGAGTGTTGTTCCAGAAGAAATGTCGGAATCTCATATCTCAAAATGAAAACTCACTGAGGTGAACAAAGCTTGAGTTTTTGATTTATGTGTTTGAATATTAGTCAATGGTTTTCGATAATCTGAAATGATGTTTTCCTTCTCAGTACTTTCCCCACATACAACTGATCAAGAACACGACCTCTACTACGGTCGTTAAATAATTTTATAGTTGTTATTTTCTCAGATTTGACACTATACTCAAAATATTTTATCATTTATAGTAGTTATAGCTTCATTTCCATTGCTCGGTACAGATCTAAGCAAGTTGACGTGACGTGACGTAACGTAAAACTTAACATGAGTGCCATTGTGAATCAAACTTTGCTTATGCTCAAAGGTTATGTTGCGTGTGATCCATTTGTTTACTCATAATAACAGAGGTGAATTACATGTGTTACAGAATTTTTTTGTAGGCCATTCATCCAATTGTCTCATGTTCTCTTGCTTGAAATTTCATCTGTCAATTACTAAGGGACTGTACATAGAATGCGCAATGTATATACGTAGGAGTGCTACCAGCACGTAAATATGAGTGCCAGCTTCCAAATAAATAAATAATTAAATAAAAAATAAAAAACCGAAAAAAGTAATGGAGAATCAATTCCGTCTGTAATTTTTCCAGACCTATTGAAAGCCAAGGTTTACTATAATGTCATTTTGCAACACCCTGGAATTTTGGTTGTGTTCCATTATATGAGGGTGAAACGGGATAACTCATTTGAGAATTGCTGAAGACAGCAAATCTGAATGTCGAATCAAGTTTGCTGCAAGAGATTAATGTATAGCATAGCCTATGTTCACGACAAAGTCGGAAACACTTTACCAAATTAGCACTTCTTTCATTTGCATATTGCTGCTGTAAAGTGAATAATCAATGCCTATCAATAACGATAGAAAACGGCAAAATATGGATGGCTTTGACAAGAGACTGGACTTTTCAACCTTTTAAATTGCTTAATGACTTTAACAATATGCTGCTCAAAGGTTCATTTTTCACACTTTACAGGTAATAACATATCACTGAACAGAGATACTGTTAAATTTTACTTATGGCCTCGGCCACTTTAGTGTGGTATTGTTGGGAACAAAATGTTAACAATCAGGAAGTGAGACGAGACTTTAGTGCACAACTTAACCCTTTTATTCCCAGTGTTGTTCGTCGACAATAACGTATGAAAAGCTGATTTACACTAGTAGGATATTTTCGCGTTTGGTAAGGCGTGTAGCCACATTGAGGCATTAATGTATCCGACTTGGAAGTAGTGTTACGTTGCTGCATGCATTTGTGTGTGTGTGTGTGTGTGTGTGTGTGTGTGTGGTTCATCTCATTTTATTACAAAAAAATGTTCAAATGTTTGTAATACTTATGGGACCACAATACGTTGGCCATCAGTCCCTAGACTTACAAACTACTTAAACTAAGTTAAACTAACCTAAGGCCAACACACATCCATGCCTGAGGGCGGATTCAAACCTCCGACGCGGGAGGCCACGCGACCGTAACATGGCGCTCCAGACCACTCGGCTGCTCCCGTGCGGCATTTTATTTCAGTAGTGAATTGTCTTGTCTTTGGTGCTGTGGCGAAGATTATGCTGACATTGTTGATCAGATAGTGTTAACTATCAAGAAAATGACGTCCGAAGTAACAATATACCTCGATACAAACGTGTGTGTTGTCCATGAAATATATGGCATAAAATAAGAATTGTTCGATGAAAATTTTTAAAACATCTATTTTGAAGTTAAGTGCTACTGTTTCAACACAGAAAACATTGAATTTTAATTTTTACAAAGCTGAAATCATAATGTGGCAACGAAAGGGTTAACTATGAAGTCGATGAAGTCTGCGACGGTCAGCTCATAATGTGGTGTCGCACAAGTACAAAGTGCGCGCCACCTACTTTCGCCGCGCGCCGCCATGCATGCACGGCGCGGCGTTCTTCCGACGACAGCCACGAGCGCCCTCTTGTACAACGCCGCTCGTGGCCACCACTGAAGGACATCGGCCACTTCGCACTTCGGCACTTCGGACTGAGCTAGCAAACAGTTACGACCTTCGTAATCAGATAGGCACGATTGAAGACTTCGCTATTGTACAGGCACTAGGCAGGCCTCCAACAACTATGTATCAACATTCTGCAGTACTATGTAAAAGTTAAGTATTGTTACATTCTGTGCAATATATATCTTTCTAATTTACTCGAGTGTTTATAGTTTCTGGCTGCTCCCCTCCGTACCTGCACCAGCGTGTCGGTCTGATTCCACTCGGCCACCGACACCTACGACGAGGCTGGGACACAAAAGCGGCGACGAAGTCGGGACACAAAACATAAGATTGGTGAAATGCGTGATCTCTCACGCCATCAAAGAGGCTATCTAAATGGCGAGCAATTTGTGGGAGCATCTGTGACGAAAACGGCTTCACTGCTTAACGTAGGAGTAGTTACGGAACAAATGCAAGTCTGTACAAGAATGTGTATCTTGTGGAATGATAGATACCGCCTACAGTAATATAAAAGAGACATCTGGAGAGAAGAAGAGCACTCTTATGAATATCAAGGACTCAGGAGGAAAACCAATGAGCAAAAGAGAAAAAGCGGAACCGTGGACAGAATATACAGAGGGGCTTTACAAAGGAAATGAACTTCAACGTTGTATAAACAGAAGATAACGTAGATGGATATGATTGGTGACAATATTCCGTGAGAAGAATTTGGCAGAGCACCGACAGACTTAAGTCGAAACAAGGCCCCTGGAGTAGACAACATACCCTCAGAATTACTGAAGTCTCTAGGAGAGGCAGCCATAAAAAACTATTACACCTGGTCTGCAAGGTCTACGCTACAGGTAAAAAAAAAGCCTCAGACTTTAAGAAGAATTTAATAGTGCCAATAGCAAAGAAAGCAGGTGCAGACAAGTGAGAAAATTACAGAAGTATCAGTTTAGTAACTCATGGTTGCAAAATTTCAACGCCATTTATTTACAGAAGGATAGAAAAACTAGTAGAAGACGAACCCGGGAAATATCAGTTGGTTTTAGGGGAAATGTAGAGACATGTGACACAATACTCACGATGTATCTTCGAGGAAAGATTAAGAAAAAGACAAATCTTATTCTCTAGCTTCGACAGTGATAATTGTAATACGCTCTCTCAGATTCTGAAGTTACCAGGGTAAAACACGGAAAACGGAAGGTTATTTAAAACTTGTACAGAAACCAGACATCAGTAAGAAGTGTCGAAAGACAAGAAAGGGAAAAATTGGTTGGGGATGGAATGAGACAGGGTTGCAGCCTTTCCCCGACGTTGTTCAATCTGCACATAGTGCAAATTGTCAAGGAATGCAATAAGAAATTTGGAGAAGGAATTACAGTTCAGGGAGAAGAAAGAAAAAAAATTGCGGGTTGGGGATGACGGTTTTCTGTCAGCGACAGCAAGCAACCTGGATGACCAATTGAACGGAATTTGCAATGTCTTGAAAGGAGCGTATAAGATGAACAAAACAGGACAAAAAAAGGGGGTAATGGAATGTATTATAAGAAAATCAGGCGATGCGTAAGGAAGTATATTAGATAAGGAAATAATGAAGGTAGTAGATGCCTTCTGTTACTTGGGCCATGAAATAATACACGACGGTCGTGGTACAGATAACACGCAGAATGGCAATTTTAGTGTTAGGAAGTCTTTTCTGAAGGATTTTGTGTGAAGTTTTGCTTTGTGTGGCACTGAAACGTGGACGATACGTAGTTCAGAGAGGAAGAGGATATAAGATTTTGAAATGTGTTGCTGTAGAAGAATGCAGAAAATTAGGTGGGTACATCGCCTAACTAATGAGAAGTAACTGAACGTTGGAGAAAAGAAATTCCTTACATACCTTGACTAAAAGTAGGTACAGATTGGTAGGACACATTCTGAGGCATCAAGCAATCGTTAGTATTGGAGGTAAGTGTATGTTCAAAATGTTTGTAATTCTATGGGACCGAACTGATTTGGTCATAAGTCTCTAGACTTACAAAGCACTCATCTAAGTTAAACTAACCTAAGGACAACACACATATCCATGCCCGAGGGAGGATTCGAACCTCCGAAGCGTGTAATGCTGCTTTCTTATGAAAATGGATGTTGCGTATGAAAGTTGAGATTGGGGACCGCAAATGAAATTTTACCAGGTAGTGAAATATTTTTAAATGAAAATACTGAGCAATTTTGACAAGGAAAGGACAATTTAAACAAAATTATTGGATTCCGCCAATAAATGGTAGCGGTCGTGACTTCGGTAGCAAATACAACACCAGAAAGCAACATTACAGAATAAGTCGGCGGAATCTAAATTTTACCTTATTGAGAACTGGTACTAATATTTCGATCATATTCTGTAGTGATTCTAGCTGAGATGGCTGGAATATTAATTCGATGAATTGATGCTGGGATTGTGCGTTTCGTTTACTTTTGTTCTATGACCGTGTTGAAAATTAATCATGATAGTCGCCAAAAATTGCAAAATTATCGGACTTTATAAACATCGCGGAGTTGTTGTTGTTGTTGTTTTTTTTTTTTTTTTTTTTTTTTTTTTTTTTTCAGGCATTAAAATGTAATAAACCATTCACAGACGCGAAATAAATAAAACTTGCACCAAGAATGTTCTAGTACAATCGCGAAACAAATCACAACAATACCCGAGCAGCACTTTATGAAGTACTGGATCTGCTGAAAATAAATAACTTTAAAATTAGTGAGGATGGAGAAGGGATTGTAAGTAAGTAAGATATTTCAAATTAACTGTGGGGGACCCGCTGTGGAGTAGCCGAGCGGTCTAAAGCGTCTCGCTGCGGAGCGCGCGGTTGCTCGCCGTGGAGGTTCGAGTCCTCCCTGGGGTATGGGTGTGTGTGTTTGTCCGTAGGTTAGTTTACCTAGGTTTAAGTAGTTTGTAAGCTACGGACTGATAACCACGCAGTTTGGTCCGATAGAAAAAAAAAAACTGTGGGGGTTTCTTAAAATTAATTTTTAAAAAAAGGAACTAAGCTCAAACTTAACAATAATCAGGCAAATTGCTGGAGCACATCCTACTACATCGAGGAGAAGGCAGTAAGTGACGAACAGTTCCGCTTTCTCCCTTCAGCTTGTTGCAAAAAAAGTTGAACGTGACAACTATCAAATGTTTATCGATACGCTGGCAGAGAGAGGGCAGAAGTCAGCGACAAGCATCGCACAAGTTATTAAAAAAAATGCATTAATGTATTACTACAAGCGGAAGGCCTCGCGATCTGCAACGTGGCGGCCCAGACCGCTCGGCTACACCCGTGTGGCAGGAAGTGTATGGCGTAAAGATCGTGCAGAGGTCGACAAAGTGGGAAATACAGTAAGCAGGCTCAAATATACGTGAGTTTCCGTTCTCGTGAGAAGATAAAGAGACTTGCTGAAATTGGAGAGCTGCATCTCTGGACTGAACGACACAACAACAGTAGTTTCCTGTAGTACGTTTTCAGCAGTAACAGCAGAGTATGAGACTTCATACATGATGCTGAGCTCACCGTCCTAGACTGGTTCAGTTGCTCCAAGACACATTCGTTTAGGGATGATTCGCGATCGTTCGTGAAAATTAGTCATCTAAGCCTCTCTTCGACCACCTGTAGTGTTTATGATAGCCGCTGGAATGTAGATTTCCTTGGTAATACTGATTAGCTTTCTGCGATCGAGAAGCACTTACAGGGTGTCCAGAAAAGGGCTCCCTGATTTCAAAATTAAATATCTCGAAAACAAAGATCGATAGATGAATGCAGTAAACGGTATGCTTATTGTGAAAGCTGTAAGAGGTTTACACAGCAGTTTGAAATAATAGTTACAAAAGCTGCTAACAGATGGCGCTATACGCTGTACAGCTCATATTAGCATACATAAGTGAAATAATCGTATGAAAACACACTTTGCAAACAATCACATCACAATGTTTTCAAAATGTACACCATTGGCACTACAGAGGTGGCGCAAACGAAGAATCAAATTCGCCATCACATTTCGTAGTGTCTCAACCGAAATGGATTCACATGCCACAGAGATCGCCGATTCAAGCTCGTCCAGCGTGGCGGGATGCTTCGGGTAGACCATATCTTTCACTGTGCCCCACAAAAAAAGTCACAGGCAGTCAAATCCGGCGAATATGGAGGCCAATCCATGCCTGCACCAGTAAATTTAGGATATTCCAAAGCAATGACTCGATTCCCGAAGTATTCCTCAAGAAAGCGAAACACTTTCCGGTCCGATGTGGTCGGGCTCCATCTTGCATAAACCAATCAGTACCTGGTCGTTCCTCTAACGCTTGCTGTATGGCGACAAATTGTTCCAAAATTGCAACGTTACGTGCACCACTGACCGTTTCTCGAATGAAAAAGATCCAATAATGCCTCTGCTGCATACTGCAGCCCACACAGTAACTTTAGGAGAATACAGGGGTTTCGCTTTACACCAATATGGCTTTTCGGAACCCCAAAATCACCAGTTCTGCTTATTCACGTATCCATTCAGGTGGAAGTGTGCTTCATCAGTAAACCAGATGCAGCCAACGTCAAATCCTTCACTATCAATCATTGTGAGCATCTGATTAGCAAAGGCAACCCTTTGTTCCACAGCTCGTACGGGTATGGCCTGGTGCGTTTGAATTTTGAATGGAAACACGTGTAGGCTCTTTCTCAGTATTTTCTGCGTGTTGGAACGCTTCAAACCAGTAGCAGATGCAATTCCACGGACGGATGACATTGGATTTCGCTTAATAATTCCAGAAACTGTGGCGATATTTTCAGGTATAACTGCGGTTTGCTTGCGGCCAACATGCCCCACTAGATCATCAGTTACGCTGCCTGTTCGGTGAAATTTTGCGAAGTGCGTACGAATGGTTTTCGCATCGGGTCCTTTTGGAACATAAAATCGTGTTGCCATAGGACTCTCTTCTAACCTGTGGTACTCTAGCACCAGAAAAACGCGTTGTTCAATGGAGTACATGGTTTTTATCTCTTCCTTCGGTACGCTAACCTCCTTTCACGTTTCACTAGTGGAACTGATCGCTCTGGGCTTCGGATCATTATTTATACTAGGCATTACGTATGGCGATTATCGCGCTATCTGTTGGCAGTTTTTGTAACTATTATTTCAAACTGCTGTATAAACTTCTTACAGCTTTCAAAATAAACATACCGTTTACTGCAATCCTCTATCGATCTTTGTTTTCGAGATATTTAATTTTGAAATCAGGCAGTCCTTTTCTGGACACCATGTAACAGTTAAACTGGTCTTCTCGGCTGTGGACGGGGACTCTCCTCTTTGTTAACGGCGGCATCTCAACATTCTCGACAGGAAACAATGCCTCCGGGGAGTATGTGTTACATGTACTCGTTGGAACAGCTTCCTCATTTTGTAGCTCAGATCTTCCACATTCAGTGACAGACTGGGATGCCTGAAGGACATCCAAGGCTGCCGCGATGGCTTAAATGATAAATTCAAATGCCTGCGTCCCGTTGTTGATAGCTATTTTTGCGACACATGTTCCTGCCGACCGGACGTATTTTCCATTTGCGACCTTCAGCACAGTTACTCCAGTATCAGAGAACATTGTCTTCTTTAGTTTGCGGCGGCAGTCATTTGACAATACAGAGGACAGGTTGGCCGTCGATGATGATGTCAGTGAGATTTCTCGACCTAGATGTGGGTTGATGTTTTTATGAGCAGTTGAATGAAGACGCTAGTTCTGGCTAGAGTAGGATGGAGACGTGGATCAAACTAGTTTTCGGACTGAAGACCACAACAACGTATGTCCAAATATTTATCACTTCCTTTTTGATTTATTCACGTATTTCCTGCATCCATTTCGCCGTATGAGAAGTACGTTTTCGGCTTTCACTCCATGAAGCTAGAGGCAGTTTGCTGCTTGTCATTACGGCTTTCGCAGCTCGGTTCCCCGTTGTGTGTGTATGCATAGTGCTTCGTCCGCCTGTTTGCTGATCCAACGCTGTTATCGGCCCTTCCGTTTAGGCCCCAAGCTGCGAAGTAAACTGCCGAATCACTTTTCGCAACAAACACTTAGCCTCCTGGGTTGCTGTCCAGCTGTGTTAACGGCGGCGATGAATAATGTGTAGTGGCTACAGCTAGCCGATACTCTTAGTGATGGGGATACACAGCTGCTCCATTGGGAGTTGGAATTATTTCTCTCTGTTAACGAAGAGAGGGCTGTAGATGTACTATAAAAAGAAGATTGGGGTTTGACGACCCGTCGATATCGATGTCATTAGAGACGGAGCAGTAGCTCGAATTATTCTTGGTTAAGGATGGGGAAGAAAATCGGCAGTGCCTTTCGAATGGAACCATCCCGGCATTAGCGTGGAGTGATTTCGGGAATTCACCAAAAACCTGCAACAGGATGAGCGGCAGTGGATTTAAACCACCGTCCTACCGAGTGTATCGTCAGGCGTGCTCCAGGGTAGTGTGATAGGACCGCTGTTATTTTCTACCTATATAAACGATCTGATGGACAGAGTAAGTTGTAATTTGCGGCTGTTTGATGATGATGCTGTGGTGTATGGGAGGGTGTCGTCTTTAACTGACTGTAATAGCATACAGGATGACTTAGACAAAATTTCTAGTTGGTGCGAAGAATGACAGCTAGCTCTCAATGTGGAAAAATGTAAGGTGATGCGCATGAGTAGGAAAAACAATCCCATAAGGTTCGAATACAGCATTAGCAGTGAGCTTCTTGATGCTGTCGCGTCGTTCAAATATCTAGGCGTAACATTGCAGAGCGATATGAAATGGAACGAACATGTAAGGACAGTTGTGAGTAAGGCGGACAGCCGACTTCGGTTTATTGGGAGAATTTTGGGAAGATGTACTTCACCTGCAAAGGAGACCGCGTATAAAACTCTTCTACGACCACGTCTTGAGTATTGCTCAAGTGTTTGGGACCCGCAGCAGATCAGTTTATAGGTATACATAAAGGCAGTTCAGAGACGAGCAGCTAGGTTTGTTACTGGTAGGTTCGACCAATGCGTCACGGAAATGCTACAGCAGCTCATTTGGGGATCGCTGGAGCAAAGACGTTCTTTTCGTGAATTTCTGTTGAGGAAATTTAGAGAGTCGGAATTTGAAGCTGAGTGTAGTACGATATTGCTGCCGCCTACTTACATTTCGCGTGGTGATCACAAAGACAAGATAAGAGAAATTAGGGCTCGTACGGAGGCATATAAGCATTCTTTTTTTCCTCGTTCTATTTGGGAGTGGAATAGGAAAGGAAATGCCTAGTACAGTGTACCCTCCGCCACGCACCTTACGGTGAATTGCGGAGTTTGTATGTAGATGTAGAATGCGAGTCCAGTTCAGATACAAATGTTTGTAGAGCTTATGGGACTTAAGTACGGGGTCATCAGTCCCTAAACTTCCAAACTGCTTATGAACTACCGTATACAAAAGACAGCATGTCGGCCGCGGTGGCCGAATGGTCTGAGGAGCGTCAGTCACGGTCTGCACGGCCACTACGGTCGGGGGCTCGAATCCCCCCTCGGGTATGGATATTTGTGCCGTCCTTAGTCTTAGCTAGTTCATAAGTAGTTTGTAAGCTTAGGGACTGATGACCCCGTACTTAAGTCCCATAAGTTCTACAAACATTTGAACATTTTGAAAGACGGCACAAACATCCATGCCCCTGGAGGGATTCGAACCCCCGACGGCGGCGAGTCCAGTGTGTTACCATTGGGTCACTTCCCTCAGTACGGTAATAACGTAAAAGAAAGTTAAATAAAGAAAAATCTGTGTAGATCGCAGAATGTAATTTTATTCCGTCTGTTTCGACCTTAATCTAGGCCATCTTCAGAAATATCTACACAGCCCATGTGGCTGGTGCTGACTTCTCCAGGACTGCCGTGGAGATGACCTAAGGTAAGGTCTTTACATTCTGCGATCTAGACTGCTACCTCCTGTCATAATAGTGTTCAAATTAAAAGTATAGTGTACTAGTGCAGCATATCGGACAGCTGAAACATTCAGCTTTAAAGTCTGCAAGTGAAAAGAAAACGTATCTGGTCCAGTACATAGAAAACTGCACTTTTTGCGAAGTGTCACTCTTCGCCTGACATATTGAGAAATCTGTTACGGCTATCGTATCGAGAACGTGCATTGCAAGAAGCAACGTGCGGAGATTGGTTTCTGTGATTCATTCAGGATTCACTTGAGCGCATTCATCTTTAGGAGAAAGATTTCAATTTCGACTGGTACATCAAGCAACTTCCTTTTAAGTGCAATTTCCAAATTTGAATTTCCATTTATGCAGGACGTTATCAACAAAGTGTCGTTCCATAAACCCATTCAGACCCTCTCCAGTCCTCATACACCCTCACCCATTCCCTTAAAGAATGGAATCGTATATATATAGTCTATTTCCAAATCTATGGATCTCTTCTAGGCAAATTTGGGCTCCATACAGGCTGTTTCACAAGACCCAAAACGGTGGAATTTATAGCCTCCTAACCAGAATTTTTTTTTTCCGGTTGGGGGGGGGAGGGGAAAATCAGAAATCTAATCTAATTTGCCTAGTGTGACTTTGTATTATTAATTACATCTCTTTCAATTACATTATTTATACCAATTATATTATTTACCTAAAATATACTATTTAGATAAATTATTATTTAAACAATTATATCTGGTATATTTATATCACTTGTATTGATCACTGGGGCTCTGACACACACGTACAATAGACAGTCAAGCTCACACAAATTCGGTAAAAACCAAGGGCGCATACAGGATTATTATTCAGAGAGGGGGGGGGGAGAATCGGAAAGCTAATTTTAGCTTCTATGAGTTTTTACATTGTGATATAAATACATATTCGAGGGCTAAGGGAATGCAGTCTTAAAAATCGGCCGATGCTGAAGGAATTAAATTAGGTAACGAATCCATAAAGGTGGTAAATTTTGTTAGTTGGGCAGTAAAATAACATGTGATGGTCGCAGTACAGAGGATATAAAATGCAGAATGGCAATGGGAAGAGAAGAAAAGGGTTTTGAAAAAGGGAAATTTGTTAACATCGAATATTAATTTAAGTATAAGGAAGTCCTTTCTGAAGTCATTTGTGTGGAGTGTTGCCTTGTTTGGGAGTGAGACATGGACGATAAACAGTGCGGACAGGAGAGAATAGAGGCTTTTGAAATGTGGTGCTACAGAAGAATGCTGAAGATTAGGTGGGTAGATCGCGTAACTAATGAGGAGGTACTGAACAGTATTGGGGAGAAAAGGAATTTCTGGCATACCTTGACTAAAAGAAGGGATCGATTCGTAGGACACATTGTTACACATCAAAGAATCGTACGCCAGTCGGTACCACCAGAGACGGTGCAGTGTGCCTCTCAAGTTGCGTTTTGTGACGTTATTCGTGTAGAGAATCGTCAGATGCGTTGGCGATTGGTAATCAATCCTAATAATGTACTGCGATTGGTTGAATTAAAGTTATGAAGATGGTGTAGAAGGTGAATCATTGGTATTACAGTCAGTTATTTCCGAGAGTAAATAGACGCGTCGTTCGTTACGGGTGGCAGAACGCTGGGTATGATATTGGTGTACCAGTGAACGACTTGAGAAGCGTAACTGACGTGGCGATCAACACTGATATCATAGAATTGCGTTCGGTATTACAAATTCAGGAGATGCTGAAGGAATTAGGTTCGGTAACGAAACAATGAAGGTGATATATGACTTTTGTCAAAATCAAATGTTTGTAAATCTATCGGACCAAACTGCGTGGTCATCAGTCCGTAGCTTACAAACTACTGAAACCTAGGTAAACTAACCTAAGGACAACACACACACACACCCATGCCCCAGAAAGGACTCGAACCTCCACGGCGAGCAACCGCGCGCTCCGCAGCGAGACGCTTTAGACCTCTCGGCTACTCCACCGCGGCTGAGTTTTGTCACTTGGGTAGTAAAATAACATATGACGGTCGCAGTACAGAGTATATAAAATGCAGAATGGCAATGGGAAGAAAAGCGTTCTTGAAAAAGGGAAATTTGCTAACATCGAATATTAATTTAAGTGTAAGGAAGTCTTTCCTGAAGCCATTTGTGTGGAGTGTTGCCTTGTACGGGAGTGAAAGATGGATGATAAACAGTGCGGACAGGAAGAGAATAGAGGCTTTTGAAATGTGGTGTTACAGAAGAATGCTGAAGATTATGTGGGTGGATCGCGTAACTAATGAAGAGATACTGAACAGAATTGGGAAAAAAAAAAAAAAAAAAAAAAAAAAAAAAATTTTTGGCATACGTCGACTGAAAGAAGAGATCGATTGGTAGGACACATTCTGAGACATAAAGGAATCGCGAATTTAGCGTTGGAGGGAAGTGTGGGGGGTAAAACTCGCATAGGGAAACCCACAGATGAATACAGTAAGCAAATCCAAATCGATGTGGGTTGCCGTTCGTATGAGGAGATGTAAGAGACTTGCTCAGGATAGAGTAGGGTGGAGAGCTGCATCAAACCAGTCTCCGGACTGAAGACCATAACAACAACACATATTCGATTTAAACTTTTTACAGGTCAGACAGGGGACGAGAACTGATTTGTTGTTTTATTAGTAACTCAAATGTCTGCAAAACAAATAGTCAAATATTTATTCAGTGTAGAATCTCAGTGTTTCTGGAGTGTCAGTTGAGAAACAAACACAGGAAGGAATCCAACTAACAGATGATTTAATACTTCCTTTTGTCATAATATAACCTAGTATGAAACTGAACATATTACACCAAAATGTAATGCAGCAAATGACAATACTTTATCGTCACGGGCTATAAAGCCACAGGTCAGATATATTGTGTAACAAAAGTATGATGATACATACGTAATATTGTTCTGATTATTCTGCTCTATGAATTTACTACACTTTGCAGTATTTTTTATTTTTTGTCTGAACAATGGAAAACTGTTTTGAAACGCAGGCGGATCTGCATCGAATTGACGCATGGTGCAGGGAATGGCAAGTGAATCTGAATGTAGACAAGTGTAATGTGCTGCGAATGCTTAGAAAGAAAGATCCCTTATCATTTAGCTACACTGTAGCAGGGCGGCAACTGGAAGCAGTTAATTCGATAAATTATCTTGGAGTAGTCATTAGGAGGGATTTAAAATGGAACGCCCATATAAAATCAATCGTCGGTAAAGGAGATGCCAGGCTTAGATTCATTGGAAGAATCCTAAGGAAATGCAGTCAGAAAACAAAGGAAGTAGGGTACAATACACTTGTTCGCCCACAGCTTGAATACTGCCCACCGGTGAGGGATCCGTAGCAGGTGGAATTGATAGAGGAAATAGAAAAGATCCCACGGAGAGCAGCGCGCTTCGTTACAGGATCATTTGGTAATCGAGAAAGCGTTACGGAGATGATCGATAAACTCCAGTGGAAGACTCTGCAGGGGAGACACTCTGTCGCTCGATACGGGCTTTTGTCGAAGTTTCGAGAACATGTATATACCGAGGACTCTAACAGTATATTTTTCCCTGCTAGGTATATTTCGCGAAGAGATCATTAGGATAAAATCAGAGATATGAGCCTACACAAAGGCATACCGACAATCTTTCTTTCCGCGAACAATACGAGACTGGAATAGCAGGGAGAACCGATAGTGATACTGAAGGTACCCTCCGCCATACACCGTCGGGTGGCTTGTGGGGTATGGATGTAGCTGTAGAATTAACGAGTAGGCATCAACTGTTCTTTTTGTTTCTGATTAGTTCAAAATGTTCAAATGTTTGTAAATCTATGGGACTTAACTGCTTTGGTTATTAGTCCCTAGGCTTACTAACTACATAAACTAACTAACCTAAAGACAACACACACACACACACACACACACACACACACACACACACACACACGCACCAGGGAGGACTCGAACCTCCGATGGTGAACAACCACGCGCTCCGCAGCGAGGCACACTACAGCGCTCGGCTACTCCACCACGGCCTGAATAGTCCGCTTTGTAATATTTATCATCGTTTCACACGAGGTTTTGCAGGATACCTGCCCAGCGACGGTTCCTATCCATAGACTTTTGTGCGCCATTTTCCAGGAATTCTCCCATAAGTGGTTGCATTTAATTCAGTTCGGAAATTCTACGATTCCAAAACAGATTACAGAATGCAATAAATAAAGAAGGAATATTTACAAGAAAACACAGAAAGGCTTACACACGACGTTAGTATTATTTGATATATTCTGGTCGGTCGGGAGACAAGTATTGGAAAATAGAAAATAATGCCACCTCACAACTTAATTGTAAAACGTTGGTCCAAATCACTGTAATGTATTATTTTATTTATTTATCACGGATGTCTTTCGACATTAAGTGCCGTCATTAGGTGTCTTTTTGCAAAAACATTTTCTTCTGTCAGTATGTATCCTCGTACTAGATAAATAAATTTGTGCGGTACGTACAGTATTTAGAGGCCTTAACTGCTTCAACTATTTATTAGGAGGTATTTTATATTTCTCTAGCTTATATGCCAGTGCTTTGCAACAGTTATTAAAAAATGCCAAAAGAAGCAAAGAAATGTCGTTAAGTATTTAATACACAAAGCTAAATCAGTAACACTATGTTCAATATTCGTTGGTTGACACAAGATTGCTTAAAGACGTTCGCTTCCTTGCTGTACTACCCATACTTATTTCACAGCAGCGGCATCTATTAGTTCTTTGGTGCACTACAGCGCCTCTATCGCTTATTTTCTGTACTATACCATCCATACTTCAAGTATAGCCTACATCTAAATATTTTTCCGTAATATCACTTTTATGAAACGAAGTTGCTCCATGTAAATCCGTGAAGCAGTTTAGAAGGTAGGTGTTTCTAATAGATGAACAGACAGTTACTGAAAACACTTGAGATTACCATTGTTTCCAAAATCAATTGATATCTTGTCAATGAATTTCTAGCATATTGTTGATTATAAAGTTCGGTCTTGCAATTATTTGTGTGTTTCGTTCTCAATCTTTTTTTTAGTTTCGTTAAACGTATTGTTTTAATGTAGTGACATAAATACAGTTCAGTGCGAGAATAGCATTGTTTCTCGTTCAAAGAAAACGGCAAGAATTATTCTCGTAATTGTGCCTTCTTATGATTACAGAGACTATTTCGCTATTGTACATTAATACCATTGCCTTTCACAGCAAATTTAACGTGCTCCAAACTGAAACATTAGATTCCGTAAGAAGACGATATTATTTATTACGAAGACAAAAGAAATGTTACGGGTTAATATTTTAGTATTAATGCACTAAAATGACAGTCAGTGCTAAGTATATGCTGCTAAACAATAGACATTATTGAATAAATATTAATAAATGCTCGTTATAAGTTATTTAAGAACTTAATTTTAACGCTAATTTTCAGTCTTTTAACACGTTGTACATCACGGCAAAACCGCCAGACGTTTCATTCCTGTTTTGAGTGACGTGAAACATCAGCTCTACAGTACCAACACTTTTCCAATATGGCGGAGGCAGGCTTCACTTTTTCAGCTCAGTGACATCTTCCTGTATTCTGACCTCCTTGTTTGAAATAGTCACGAACATTTTTCATTTAGTTTTTCTTATCTTATTATTATGCGACGCTACAGTCGAATCGGTATGAAACGCTCCCGCACTGCTGTGTTTGGCTATACGCCTCTGTCTCACGTTTCTAAAACGTGATTTTATAAACGTGCCTTTGGCAACACTTCGTCATAGTTCTATAGAAAGCTACTGATTTCGCCTGCCTCTGTATGCGCTTCACAGTTCAAAAATATCAACAGCACTCTCAGCTTTCAAAAATATCCTCAAGCTGACTGGATTGCAGTAGCGTCTTGTTAGTAGTAAATAAGAAATGTATTAAAACGCGGTGCATCATGTGTTTTTACCTACCACAGTGTTAATTTACTGTGTCATATCTATTGATGTTTGTGTTGCACAATGATATAATTTTGCAGGTATATATTCATTGGTATGTTTAAATGTTTGTCAAGCTTATAGGACTTAACTACGGGGTCATCAGTCCCAAGTTTCATTGGTATAAATACTTTATGTAGGTTCCCCTGTGAAATCTGTTGTATTTTTTCCTTTCTTATCTTAGGGCATATCGTTCTTCCCTTTCTGTTCATCGACTTCTACCTTACTATTTTTTCATTAAAGTTTAGTTTACATGCAGATCATTTGTGGAGAGTAATATTAGTAAACTGTCTGCGACGAATAAATAGTGATTAAGCCTCAAAAATCACGTGTCGCGCGTTGGGGAAAGTTTATTGTTTACGACATCATATGTTCCTGAACTATGTTGTCATAGGGAGTTTTTAACCACACGCCGATTGTTCTGTGATAATAAGCAATTTGTGTACTAAGTTTAATTGAAATCGGTCATTATTTTAGGAGGAGATGTGGAAAAAGAGCGCATGATGTAGCAGTTATTCGGAAATTTCTTTGTTTATGACGTCATATTTCGTGGAATGTGTCGTATTATGATGTAAATTCGAAGGTACAGTACATTCAGTGGTATACGTATGTGCCTAATGTCTGTAAAATATGTCTTGAATGGTGTTAGCAATAAAGAGATATGTACATTGATTTGACATTGAAGTATTATACAAAGGAGAGACATAAAAACATTTTCCGTTGAATAAACGTCATACACGTGCATTGTACATTCAATAAATTAAGTAGAGAGCTGTATTTACAGTTTTTTAAAGCAATTTCACTTAGTGACATAGCACAGGCTATGGTATACATAGAGTAAAGTGAGGAGGGATAAATAAGTGTACATATTTGTGTGTTATGTTATGTATTATGTTTCTTAATTGAAGGCCATATAAATTTATTGATTGTGCACCTGAGTGGGCTATTGTCCTATTTTAAGTTTATATCGCTTTACTGCATGTGGCAAAAGGAGCAGTGTTTATTACCTTTCTTAGTTTGCGTGGGGCTGTATTTTCAGTCATGTCACCTTCCGAAGAAATTGGATTGTGGCATATCTAATTCTCTCCATAATTAATGGACTGGGAATAGAACAGAAATATTATGTTATATTAAAGAAAGCACCAGCAGCTGTGTTTAATTTTATTTATTAACTAGGTCACTTACCTCTTAATATAAACCATATTAATTTAAAGGTTTTGTATTTTAGTCTAAGTATAGGTGAACGTCAAATGTGCAAAACATTATCGCAATCGTAGGAATGATATTCATATCCCAAAGAAAACAGATCTTTCAGTTTTCCCAAAATTTTCCTATTTTCTGGCCAAATATTCCAAACTTTTACTTCACACAAACCTTCCTCTCGCTCTGAACATCGAATGTGCAAAATTTTATCGCAATCAGATGAATGGTATTGATATTTCATAGAAAAATCTTCCTATTTTTTCTGAATTTTCCGGGAAACTTTTCCGAATTTTTATTTCATAAGAACTTTACTCTTGCTTTGAACGTCAAATGATTAAAATTTTATCGCAATCGGATGAACGGTTCCCAACTTACAGTGTTGAGTACAGTTAGAAACACATTAAAAAATGAAGGTTTGAATTTTGCGACTTTTCCTTTTTAACTGTCCCTATTCTCTTTTTTTAATTTTTCCAAGACCATAATGAACAAACTAAATAAGTAAAATTACCCCTCTCCGTCGTGCGAATAGTCAGTTATAGTGCTCAAATTTCCAAAAAAATGTATTTCATATAAATCTTATCCTGTCAAGTCGTACTCAAGTGATGCTCGTACAACTATGTGGCAATTGATTTTTATTCACAGAAAAAAAGTCGCATTAGTTTTTTCCTAAATTTTCCTATTTTCCGGGCGACTTTTCCATTTTTTTATTTTTTATTTATTTTTTATGCGAACCTTCCTCTTGCTTTCAACTTGAAATGTGCAACATTTAATCGCAATTGGACGAACGGTAATGATACTTCACTGGTAAAAGCTATTTCAGTTTTTCCAGATTTTCCTCTTTTCCGCGCAACTTTTCCATATTTTATCACCGTTTAAACCTTCCCTGGACTTACACGAATATTTCAAGACTAAAATTCATAATATACATATATTAAGCGACCAGTTGCAGTGCTTCACCGGCACCATCTTCAAGCCCCTCTACAAAAATAGAGTACAACAGCTACAATATTGTCAAATGATAAACGTATAAAAATCAAGCCATGAAAAAGTATTGTCAAGTAATGCGCATGTCATAAGGTCTCTGTATAAACAGATTATAAGGTTAATCACATAGTAAAATGTGTAAAATGGTGAATTATTTTTTTTTCCTTGATTAATGGGTCATTATAGAAAAAACATACGGTAATATCAGTAGATGCATAAAATACCCATGTGAAATTAAAATAACCTAATTCTATTTTAAAAACAAATTATCACAGTATTATTATTAAAATGGCCCATTATTACAGTATTCAGAAAGAAACAATGATGAATATATAGTTCTGGGATGTATCGGTCTATCAAATTTATTATGTATTATGACAATGCCTGTGCTCAGGAACATAACAATCAAACATCAAAAGCAAAATAGGGAAAGGATCACAGCCAAAGTTACCAATAACATTGTTCGATTACCCAGGTGTATATTAATTTGGAAACAAAAGTCTATATAAGGTGAGGAAATGTGTGTGTGGTATGAAACACAGTGACCATCAAGGTCAAATTGATGAACCCACAAATCATTGGCCCCACTCAATAACCATTCTTCAAATGTTCAAATGTTTGTAAATCTATCGGACCAAACTGCGTGGTCATCAGTCCGTAGCTTACAAACTACTTAAACCTAGGTAAACTAACCTAAGGACAACACACACACCCATGCCCCAGGGAGGACTCGAACCTCCACGGCGAGCAATTATTAACCATTATGAATGTGTAATAGCAAAAATAATATATACTAGAAATTGATGTATAATATAGAGGTACGTCGGGTAAGATGACGACATTAACGTTTATTATATTTTTTTCTGGCTCTTACGTTGAAATCAAATATTTTATTTATGGAAAAACTGTTGCTTAATGTATGTCCTTTGTAATAAAGATCTAAGACTGGAGATTTTTTTTAGCTAGACCAGTTTTTCTTAGCGACAGTACCATTCGTCGACCTGCCCTACAGGTAGGGTAAGATGACGAAATGAACACTTCGTTTAGAAAACAAAGACTTTTATTGATGCTTATCTACTTATCAACAGAGACACCGACGTGATAATTTTCCTTTGCATCCCTGAAATTTAAGCCCGTACACTGAGCAGAGGCTACTTCATTAAAATGATTTTTTTATAGTAGCTTTTAAAGTAGCTTCGGACGCCTTTAACTAACTCACCATTTCTTACTCGCTGCATTGCCTCTTTCAATGATTCCTTGCTCCATTTCTGTCACCCTGTTTTCCTTATCAACTGCGTAAATCGTCATCTTAACCGCAATCGACATTTTGGATTCAGACTTATACATGCGCACAGTCTTTCACAATAAATTCATTAAACCGTTATTAAAACACCAGTAAATCCACAAGGTTTAAGAGGAATCAACTCATATTCATTAATACAAAAGCATTACTTGCATGAAACTTATTTAAACCGCAGTAAAAATGGTTACAAAATCAGAATCCACTTCCTACCCTCTGTTTTCAACAAACCAAAATAATCGAGCGGTTCTGTTTCAAGAGACACGACTGCAGAGCGCGCTATGGAAGCGGCACCCTAGTGCACGTTAAGCGATCGTATATGGAAACGTAGGGTTATACCACATGGTAGTTACTTAATTAAAAAAATTATGATATTTTCTTCAATATAACACGTGGCATACCTCTTCCGTCTTGCATTTTGAATGGCCTGCACTGTACAGGTCAAAAACCACGCCTTCAGAGGTGACGCATCATACTTACGTTAATGATGTTCGTCAATTTCCTCTTGGATTGATGTTTAATTATTCTATAGCAGTTAGCGGATGGACATCTCCATATCTATACTAATAATAAATCTGTAAATGTAGGCCTGTCGCTGTTCCCTTAAATCTTAAAAACTACTGGACGAATCTTCATGCGGTTTTCACAGGAAAAATGGAAAAAGTTTGGGTCAACATATAGGCATAATTTTATCCAAATCAGATTTCGTAAAAAAATATATCGTAAATTTAAGTGTTTTCAGTAACCGCCAAGTCTGTTTGTTCAAATATTAAAAACCTCTTATCTCGAAAACTACTTCACCAATTTGCATGGGGTTTTCACAGGTAACGTGAGCGTAACTCGGGGTAACATATAAACTTTATTTCATAAAAATTGGATCACGGAAAAAAAAAGAATATCGTGATTTGAAATTATTTATCTACAACCGTCATGTCTGTCTGTCTCTTTGAACACGTTTATCTCCAAAACTACTTGACGAGTTTTCATGGGGTATTCACACGTAACTTGAGCTTCAATAATTAAAATCGGGTCAGAGAAAACGAAGATATCATAATTTAACTATTTGTTTAAAAGCTATCGTGTATGTCTATTTGTTTAAGGTAATCTCCAAAAGTACTACACGAACTTTCATGGGTCTCCACAGGTAAATTTGGAATAGTTTGGAGAGTAACATAGGCTACATTTCATCAAAATCGGGTCAGAGGAAGGAAAGATATCGTAATTTGAAGTTTTATGTGTATATTATGCTTATAAGTATGTTTTAGTTCAGCAAATCACCAGGAATACAATACGAACTTCCGTGATGTTTCATAGGTCAACTGAGAGTACCTTGGAGCAACATATGAGCTTCATTTCATTAAAATCGGATCAGAGGAAGAAGAGATATCGTAATTTGTAGTTTCTGGTGTACGCTGTGCTCGAATTGCAGCGTAGTATAACAAAGATCCGATAGAGGCGCTGTTCGAAACATAGTATACCAAATAACTAATAGATGGCGATATTGCGTTTTTTATTCACGTAACTTAGGTGTAATTGAATCCGTTTTGAAAATCAGTCACGTACAATGAGGGGAATAATTCTTTGTGTTGGTGATGAGATAAATAAATAAATAATGTTGTTCCGATCAGTAAATTAATGATCCCCCTAAAGCGAATATTTAGTTACCAACGTTAACATACTAAACCGCTGTCACTGCAAGTAAAATTTAACCCAGGTACGACACAAAAAAAATCATTTTCTTACTAGCTGTATCCCGCATGCCTTGCAATGTCATGGAAAGAAAAAAGTGCTTCTTTCCGCGGGTATCATTTCCTTCCTGATTACGGTGCGTACTTATTACATCTTGAGTCCATTCTATTTAGTAATGCCTAGAAAACTGGATAGTTCAGGACAGAATAAACAAAGGCCCTGTTAGTTACGTAGTGCACCAGAGAACTAATAGTTGACACTGCTGAATTTTTCAATTTTTTAATCTTTTATTTCTTTTCGATGATTATGCCATAGAACAACAACAAAGCAGTAAATGTGCTGTTGGTTTCGTAGTGTTGCAAAGAAACAATACATGATCGTGTATTACGTATTCCCTCAGTGACAGAAGTATTTTGAATTAAGAGCCGCAATCTTATCTCTGCAAACACAAACTAACATTGAACAGCGAGTTGCTGATTACACTTTGTATATTCACAGCTTAACGACGTATCTTTGCTTCTTTTGACAGGGAACATTTGAATTAAAAACATAACGACATTCCTTCGCGTCTATCGATACTGTAATTTACATAACAATTCTTTTCAAGAAAAACCGAATTTATGTAGTCCCCTTTTGATTTCGGTAATCCTCATTACATTTTGAGTGCGTTTTATTTAGGAATGCCTCAAAAACGCTATAGTACAGGAAAGGACAACGTGAGGCGACGTTAATTACATAGTACACCAAAGAACTAATTATGGCGTTGCTGCGTTTTCTTTTTTCATTCTCATAACTATCGTGTAATATACTACAAGAAGAGGTACAATTTTACTTATGGCGGCGGCGTTGTGTGCTAATGTTGGCAAGAGCCGTTGAATGCTTTTTTAAAAGTCAGTCACGTAGAATGAGCGGAATAATTCTTTATGTTCATGATGAAATAAATAATGTATGCTGTCCTGGCCAGTAAATTAAACATCCTCCTAAAGCTTTACAGTGCTCCTTGATTCAAAGAATTACTGTACACATTGTTAGGGTAAAGGTTCCAGCACTGCAGCAAACAGTCGATGCTGCCGTCCGTTCGTGCAAGACAGGTCTCCTGTAGCTCCCAGCAGCCACCGTGCGTTATCGTGGACAAATAGTAGTTGCAATGGATAGCAATCTAAATCGCTGCTACTGCAAGTAAAATGTAACCTAGGTAGGGTACAATTTTTTTTAATTCCTAATTGTATCCCATATTCTTTGCGAAGTCATGGTGAGAAAAGAAGTGCATCATTCGACGGATATAACCACTAAATTGTGCATGGAAGAAATATCTATGGAATGATCATTGCGTTCTGTTCATCTTCTCAACGTTAAGTTGGAATTACCACGTGATATTAAGACAAATGCACTATTTCCACAAATTTATTTGCTCTTACGATTGGTTTGTACTGCAATGGCTGCCCCCCCCCCCCCCACCACCACCACCATTTCGCAGAGAAACCACGTAACATGAAATAATATCTTAATAAATGTGTCACAGAAGCAACAAGGAAGTTGAGGAAGCGTCGCTAAAAGAGCCATTTACACATAGTCGTCTGTCTTAACCGAACAAAAAAGGACCAAGATAAAGTCAGCGATTCATATATTTTTCCCATTATTACGTGACATTTCCACCTTAACGTTCAGGACACTTACTGTTCTGCGTATTTGAATGCTCACTCCAGAGATATTTCTGCTCTGTGCCTGCCACCAGAGATAATATACACACGCGAGCAACGAACTCATCAGAAACATCTCTGATTTCATAATTGTTCCGTACAATATTGAGATTACAATTTGAAATTACTTACTTTTGGTGCGGACTACATTAAGATAGATACAACGTCTTCTTTTGCAGAGAAAATTGTACTTAGTGTCCTGAATATTCTATTAGTTCTATTACAGAAGGTCGATATCAATTTCGTGTTTTACGAAGTAATCACTGCAGGACGTGAGGACATGTATTATGTGAAAGAGTGGCCGATGCTGCTAACACACTCAAGACAATTCACTGGAAATACTATATTTAATGGAAAATTCTATACAGACGATCAGCTGACGGCATTCCTTCAACGATTACCAAGACTTATTTTATCGCACATTGACACCACCATGACGTCTTATTTATACAGACATGAACTGCTCTGTTGATTTAATAACCAAACTTTAAGCATTCGTCGAGTTTTCGATAGTAGGGAGCACTGCATACAGAATAACTACATTGTCCCCAGTGCAACACTGCAACATACTAATACTTCAGCATACACTTACAGTTTAGTACTACACCATAGAACCAATACATGGCGCTGTTATGATTATTACTATTTTTCATCTCAAGGATAGACGTGTTTTCAGAAGTTTGCGCCAGACGATTTCACACCGCAGTCATAACTTTATGTACACAAACTAACATTAAATTTACATCGTTCCGGAGTACGGACAAACTAATTTCACTTTTTGCATGAAAAGCTTTATGAACATTCAGCGTTTTCGACAATGACTTCGACTCAAATTTGACATTTTGGCTAGGAAAACTGAGTTTATTGACAGAGCGATCCAAGGATTCTGATTTTGCTGATCTAAGTCCGGAACCCTAGAAACCATGATATACACAGGTTCCTCTTTAATAACCGTTGCGAAGCACGGGCATATAAGCTAGTTAATGAAATAAATCGGAATTTGCGATCGGTTATGGCATCACTGTACTAGGTTTAGATGGAATACCAAAGGGCGGCGAATGAAACTTCGTGCCCGGCCAGGATTCGAACCCGGGGACCTCCTGCTTACTAGGCAGACGCATTGACCACTCCGCCACCGAGGACACAGTGACCAGCCCGACTGCAGAGGACTCTTCCCTGCACGTCTCCCGCCACACCCAAATCTCCATTCGCCACGCTGTCTCTTTCCTATTACCACAGCCTATTTGTTCTGGGATGCTCGCAGCCACAATACTGTATTTCCTCATCAGGGTAATAGGAAAGATACTCATCAATGTATCCTTCATTCTATAGCAGTCAGCTACTGTGACAATAACTTGAATAATGACAACGAATACTTGTGGTATAATTTTGTATTTTTATATTCCGACATGTTAAGCTATTAGCTAATCTCTGCTAACGCTTGACAATGGTACAAAACCGAAACCGGTAGCATTGAGAATTAATAAACAGCTATGGTCAACATGTCGTTTTGTAATTATCTGAAAGCTGTTATGTCCCATCTATTCACCTTTATAAATAATAGGAAAGAGACAGCGTGGCGAATGGAGATTTGGGTGTGGCGGGAGACGTGCAGGAAAGAGTCCTCTGCAGTCGGGCTGGTCACTGTGTCCTCGGTGGCGGAGAGGTCAACGCGTCTGCCTAGTAAGCAGAAGATGCCGAGTTCGAATCCAGGCCGGGCACTAATTTTCATTCGCCGCACTTTGGTATTTCATCTAAACCTAGTACAGTGAAGACATAACTGATCGCAAATTGCGATTTACTTCATTAAAATGAACGCTGTAACGTCGGAAAAAAAAATTTAATATCCGTATTAGTTTGATATAATCATCTGCTAGGTTCCTCATGTTGTGACACTTGACATTTCTACTACTGTATGAAGTAGGACAAGTGTACCTACCATTTATCGGCACCTGAAGGAGAGTCACGTTAAATATCATGTGTAAATCCTATTTAATTCTACAACATTGGTTGTAACTGAAAGTGACATACCACATAACTCCATCTGGTTTCTTATGGATATGCGCAAGTCCTTGCAATAACAATCAGTTCAATATAAAAATAATTACATTTATGAAATGCACCTTTCGTACCAGCGATCGGTAGTGGAAAATGTGATATGTCGTGGGAAAGGCGAACAAGAGACTGCGTTTTATTGGCAGAAGCCGTAAAACATGCAACATTACTACAAAAGAAACTGCATACACTACGCTTGTCCGTCCTTTTATGGAGTATTGCTGCCCAGTGTGCGATCCTTATCAAGTGGGTTTGACGGAGGACATCGAAAGAGTCCAAAGAAGGGCAGCTCGTTTCGTGTTGTCACGATACAGGGGAGACAGCGTCACGGAAATGATAAAGGATCTGGGATGGGAATCATTACAACATCGGTGCTTATCGCTGCGGCGTGGGCTACTTACGAAACTCTACTCAGTAACATTCCCCTCATAATGCGATAATATATTGTTGACTCCTACTTACATAGGTAGAAATGATGATCAGAACAAAATACGAGAAATCAGAGCTCGAACGGAGAGATTCAGGTGTTCTTTCTTCCCGCGCGCTATTCGAGAATGAAATGGGAGATAAAATAGTATAACGGTGGTTCGATGAACCCTCTGCCAGGCACTTAAATGTGATTTGCTGAGTATCCCATGTAGATGTAGATGTAGGTGTAGAAAATGTGTCGAAACCCTGTTACTGGCACTAAATCGTACTGTTTATCGCCAACAGAAGTTTTTATGTATAGACGAGGGATCTATTTAGCGATTAAATGGATATTTTATATGTACAATTAAAGTGCCAATTACTCGGACAGTGCCAATTACTGCTCCACTTACTCTAGCTGACCTCTAAATTGCTTTATGTAACAGTGTGCACTAAAATTTTAAACTCATCAGCTTCCTCTGGTGTCATCGCTTTCGATGTACACAGTTGTCGGAAACTCAGGAGCAAACAATTGCCTTCCGGTGGGTGTTTTCATGTCAAGAGTAGAAATAGAGCGAGTGTTTTGATTTAGCATCCTGCCAATACGACGAACCACTGTGATCAATTGCTGTTGTCCTAGCTATTAATAGGGCGACCGGTATGATACTGACGTCTCCACTGATGAAAATGAACAGTGCACTCTGTCTGCGCAACAAGTACTGTCATCGTCTCTGGATGTAGTAACACTGCACCACATACCAGGAGAAATGCCAGCAGCCAGTATACACGTCTGATGGCGTTTACGCTTCTACTCAAACTTCAAATATCTCGTAATTATTGCTCTAGCAAGGGAATGGCATATGTCTGCCACTAACACTGCTCGTGATGTGATGCGCATGCGCAAAGAGATATTCGTGTTACAGAAACCCTACTCTAGCGTTTCCACCGTTTCGTGAACAAATGAAGCATTTTGCTGTTAGAGTTGAAAGGCGGCGGTGTATTTCACCACCTTTCATGCTAAGTTTACGCCATTAACATTTATAAGTGACATTCATGTATAATACACCAGCTAAAAACCCGGCGTTACCCGGGTATTTATTTATTTATGCCATTTTTCAAGTATATATGCATTTGTATAAGGGTTGTACGTCTGTAAAATCTCTTGGGAATACAGTTAAAGGATTAATAGATTATATCTTGGTGCGGGAACGGATGGTTTTCCATGAACGTTACTGTTTACGTGCTCATATCTCATGAACTACGTGTCGGAATGTGATACAATTTAGAAGCTACATTCAACTATATATATGTATACTGTCTGTAAAATTTCATGTCGCTACAATTTGTAGTGTTCAAATTATAAATTGTAACGTCATACCGAGAGCCGTAGTTTTACTCCATAAACAGCGGAAAGTAGTAAGCGAGAAACGTTTTCCTTTCATCATTTTGCTATGGTTGTCAGCGAGAGAAAGTTTAATAAAAGTTTGAAATTATGTTTAAAGTTTGTTGCAAGTCGCTAAGTACTCTCATTCTCGTATAGCGTATTTATAAAGTCTCACCGCATTATGTGGCAGTTTCTTGCAAATCCTATTGTGTATGACGTCATATCTTCTGAATCATTTCTCGTATACGATTCTTAACCCTGCAGCAATTGTACCTTACGGTAAGGAATGTGTGTACCAAATTTGGTTGAAATCGGTCCAGTGGTTTAGGAGAAAATGAGCAGCATTGTCGCTAAATGCAGCAGTTTTCTGCACATCTCATTGTTTACGACGTCATATCTCGTGAACTATGTATCGTACGTGATTCTTACACTTACGGCGACCGTTCTCGTACAAAATTTCATAAATATTGGAACGAAACTGTAGGTTTGTATGCAACACGTACAAATATACCGACACACTGCTTTATATATTAGATTTATGGCCATCTCTTTTATTCCGTTTTATCTGGATTTAATTTAGGTAGGAAGATAGGGTGAGTTATTGTTGACTAGGTCACCATGAGAAATGGTTGATGCTGAGAGACAACATTTAACGTTATTGAATTTGCATGTGATATTTTTCCAGTGCGCCTCGGTTGCATAGTGGTAGAGTCCCAGACTACAACTGGGTGAGACAGTTCGAAGGTCGGAGGTAGGCAACGGCATACCACCTCCAAACAGGACCATTCAAGTTCTAAGGCCTCCGATTTTTCTTCTTCTCCGGACTGGAAAGAGATAGAAACATGCGCATTGTTTTAAAATGAGGCCGCGTTCATTGTCAATACTTCCCGGAGATGGCAGCACCGTACGGCAGATGGAATTTTACCGCCAGCGGCGCGAATGAGAACTGTTTTAGATACTTAAAATGGAGACGTTTTCCTTACTTGAACAGCGTGCAATCATTCGTTTTCTGAATTTGCGTGGTGTGACACCAATTGAAATTCATCGACAGTTGAAGGAGACATGTGGTGATGGAGTTATGGATGTGTCGAAAGTGCGTTCGTGGGTGCGACAGTTTAAACCGAAACAACCTAGGGCTCACAGAAGCCGGTCTGACGACATGATCGAGAAAATGGAGGGAATTGTTTTGGGGGATCGCCGAATGACTGTTGAACAGATCGCCTCCAGAGTTGGCATTTCTGTGGGTTCTGTGCACACAATCCTGCATGACGACCTGAAAATGCGAAAAGTGTCATTCAGGTGGATGCTGACGGACGACCACAAGGCTGCCCGTGTGGCATGTTGACAAGCAATGTTGACGCGCCGCGCAACGACAGCATGAATGGGACATTCTTTTCGTCGCTTGTGACAATGGATGAGACGTGGATGCCATTTTTCAATCCAGAAACAAAGCGCCAGTCAGCTCAATGAAAGCACACAGATTCACCGCCACCAAAAAAATTTCGGGTAACCGCCAGTGCTGAAAAAATGATGGTGTCCATGTTCTGGGACAGCGAGGGCGTAATCCTTACCCATTGCGTTCCAAAGGCCACTACGGTAACAGGTGCATCCCACGAAAATGTTTTGAAGAGCAAATTCCGTCCTGCACTGGGAAGGGCTGTAAGTGAGCTGTTTCACCGAGACAACGCACCCGCACATCGAGCTAACATTACGCAACAGTTTCTTCGTGATAACAACTTTGAAGTGATTCCTCATGCTCCCTACTCACCTGACCTGGCTCCCAGTGACTTTTGGCTTTTTCCATCAATGAAAGACACTCTCCGTGGCCGCACATTCACTAGCCGTGCTGCTATTGCCTCAGCGATTTTCTAGTGGTCAAAACAGATTCCTAAAGAAGAATTCGCCGCTGCCATGGAATCATGGCATCAGCGTTGTGAAAAATGTGTACATCTGCAGGGCGATTACGTCGAGAAGTAACGCCAGTTTCATCGATTTCGGGTGAGTAGCTAATTAGAAAAGAAATCGGAGGCCTTAGAAATTGAATGCACCTCGTAAAGCACTGTGGTGTTCAAACTGATCTTCGGATTGCTGACTGCTTTACATTTTTTTTAGTTTCCTGGTGGCGGGAAGTCGGAATGCAACTAAATTAGTCGGAATAGACAGCGTCCTGCCAGTAAATGTAGCCTTACCGGATGGGAGGCTTTTGTTGACCGAGCAGAGCAAGTTCGCGAGAATCTGACTTACCGAGGGCGTCAAAAGTACCAGGAGACGATACGATTTGCGGATGATTTCAATCGTCAAATGTTACGTGAATATTCCAGACAATTCTAGAAGTTCTTTGTGATGGGAAAGATCATCGATGGAAGAAAGTGGTGGGGGTGAGACATTCGAAACTGCAGTCGTGATTACATCTGACGGAAGCAGCACATGTTGCTTACTACAAACTGAGTCGGGGATTCGATTTGCTGCGCCCCTCGTGAGAGGAAGCAGCTAAGTGGTTGTAGGCAGTGTGTCCGGTTACTAGACTCGCACTATTATCAAATTCAAATTTTTAAAAATTTTTCAAATCTATCGGACCAAACTGCGTGGTTATCAGTCCGTAGCTTACAAACTACTTAAACCTAGGTAAACTAACCTACGGACAACACACACACACGCCCCAGGGAGGACTCGAACTTCCGACGGCAAGCAATCGCGCGCTCCGCAGCGAGGCGCTTTAGACCGCTCGGCTACTCCACCGCGGCAAACAACAGCTTTACCAAAGATGTTTACATATCAATGATATCTAAACATCTTTGGCACAGCTGTTGTTAATTACGAAAAATATAAAAGTTTTATTTAATTTAACGTTTTAGCGTAAAAAGCTGCATAATACCTGACAGCTAAAACCCGTATGCAACAACTAAATACGTGTATATTTCCATATAGTTTATGCAACAGTTACGCCAAATGTCAGCATATAACGTCCAAACATCGTAGACGCGCTTGAGAATGACAAACTGTTGAAACAGCTGTAGCACTATTAAATAAAATATAAGCAGCAATCCGGAACTTTATTGCAATGTCTTTCTACGATGTACGTTAACTTCGGCTAGATACGACGTTTAATCATCTAATACGTTACCGGATGGACCTCTTATTATTTTGATACAAAGAGCAACCTGGTCGTTGTGACACTTCCCATCTTCACTACAACGTAGCTTACCTCTAAATTCAACTACGTCACAGTCCGAGGTTTTGAAACACATCAGCTCTGTGTCGCAACATCGCTTTCCATCGTCACAGTTGTCGGAAGCTCCAGAGCAAACAGGTGACGTCCGGTGGATGTTGGCGTGTCTAGAGTACAAACAGAGCGAGTGTTTTGATTTAGCGTCCTGCCCATAAGACGAATCACTGTAATCAATTGCTGCTGTCCCAACAAATTAATGGCGTGACAGGTATGGGCGTATCCACTGTTGATAATAAACAGAGCACAAGGTCTGTTATCGCCACTGATGTAGTAACACCACAGTCTAACATACACAGTCGTGACACATGCTGTGAAAGTTGTTACCAACTGACAATTGCAACGACACTAGCGCTCCTAGCGGTGGGCATGGCGCCGTACGAGTAAAGTTTCTTTATAATTACTTACCTACGTAATTAAACAAATAGTTTCTACAATTTTTGCATTCTAAACATTAGTAAAATATCGAGAGACATAAATAATCGTGAAGTAAATGTAATAACAATCGAATTTCATTGTTCAGTGACTTAAACAATATTTACAACTATATGTATATCCGCAGCTTATTTTGATGAAAATAATAGAATAAAAAGATAAGATAAACATATATTACTGTTACTTTCTGCTGTTACATGCCAGGCACTTTCTTCGACGTGTAATAATCTCGTATGGAGTCTATTTATTGTAGAAATTTTACACTTCTAGCTTTTGTAGACATGGAGAAAGCTTCTGACAATGTTGATTGGAGTAGACTCTTTCAAATTCTGTAATCAGCAAGAGTAAAATATAGGGAACGGAAGGTTATTTACAACTTTTACAAATCCAGACAGCAGTTATCAAAGTTGAAGAGCGTGAAAGGGATGCAGAGGTTGCGAAGGGAGTGAGACAGGATTCTAGCCTTTCTCCAATGTTATTCAGTTTTTACATTGAGGAAGCTATAGAGAAAAGCAGGGAAAAATGGAGAAGGAATTAAAGTTCAGGGTGAAGAAATGAAAACCTTGCGTTTTACCGATGACACTGTAATTCTCACAGAGACAGCAAAGGACCTGGAGGAGCAGTTGAAAGGTGCGTATAAAATGAACATTAATAAGAGTAAAACAAGAGTAATGAAGTGCAGACTAAGAAAATCAGGCGATGCCGAAGGAATTAGATTAGGTGACGAAAAACTAAAGGAGGCAGATGAGTCTTGTTTCTTGGGCAGTAAAATAACAAATGATGGTTGCACTGCAGAGGATATAAAATTCAGAACAGCAATGGGAAGAAAAGCGTTTTTGAAAAAGAGAAATTTGTTAACATCGAATATTGATTTAAGTGTAAGCAAGTCCTTTCTGAAGGCTTTTGTGTAGAGTGTTTTCTTGTATGGGAGTGAAACATGGACTATAAAGAGTCCGGACAGGAAGAGGATTGAGGCTTTTGAAATGTGGTGCTACAGAAGAAAGCTGAAGATTAGGTGGGTGGATCGCGTAACTAATGAGGTGGTACTGAACGGTATTGGGGAGAAAAGAAATTCCTGGCATACCTTGACTAAAAGAAGGGATCGATTGGTAGGACACATTGTTAGACATCAAGGAATCGTGAATTTACTATTCGAGGGGAGTGTGTGGGGTAAAAATCGCAGAGGAAGACCAAGAGATGAATACACTAAACAGATTCAAATGGATGTAGGTTGCAGGTCTTACGAGATGCAGAGGCTTGCTCAGGATAGAGCAGGATGGAGAGCTGCATCAAACCAGTCTCCGGTTTTTTGTATGTGATGTTTTAGAGTCACGTTTCTGAGGTTTGTTCTTCAGCTACAGCGGCTGATCTCGTACGTTAAGTAAGTAGTTTTATGCATTCCATGTAAGTTTCTTACGTTCAACACACTGGTTTATATATTTTTGACGACGTTACAATGTTCATCTTAATGTAATAAATCGCAATTTGCGATCAGTTATGGCATCACTGTACTAGGTTTAGGTGGAATACCAAAGTGCGGCGAATGAAAATTTGTGCCCGGCGGGGATTCGAACCCGGGATCTTCTGCTTACTAGGCAGACGCGTTAGCCACTCCGCCACCGAGGACACAGTAACCAGTCCGACTGCAGAGGACTCTTCCCTGCACGTCTCCCGCCACACCCAAATCTCCATTCGCCACGCTGTCTCTTTCCTATTTCCTATACCACAGCCTATTTATACTGTAATGCTCGCAGCCACAAAACTGTATTCCCGCATCAGGGAGAACAGTCCATGAGGTATCGAGACACACTTAATTGTCGTCAGGAGCCCAGCCTCGGCTTGTACACAAATATATATTTTTGACGCGTTACGGCGTTCATTTAACCTTTGACGTATCTGAGTAGAAAAGCGAGGTGTTTCTGCAAAAGGTTGCGTCTTTTGTTGTTTATTATTCATTTTTTGTTCTTAATAGAAAATTAAGCTCTTCATGAAAAAGTCGTAGATACCACGAAAATGTTAAATAACCGGCCCTGCAATGTACGTTTTGATACTTACCAATGGATCTCACGAAACCTATTTATTACCGATTTTCACGGCACTACGTACCTTCCCTGTTGTAAACAGTATGTTGAAATGAATTTAAGCGATACTGCTCACACATCAGCCACGGTATTCAGAAATGTACCTTGCCGGCCTCTGCTGCCATGACGTATAGCAGAAATTATTGGGAGTATCCTACCAGGACAGCAATCAATATCATGAACGTCGGATGACATTGACGCTAGTATCCAAACCAGAAACATTGCTTCCTTATCACTCTAACAATGCAAAGGCGCATGTTTGCTACTAAGACCTTGGCACTCGTCATGTTACAGAAACCCTACTCTAGAGCTCCCACTTTTTCGTGAGCAAATATATTGCTTTTAGAGGTAGGAAAATAATGTACATTGCACCCCAGTTGTAGCTTTAACTAAACAAATAATTGTCACAGCATTTTTATTTATTTATTTATTTTGCCGTTTAGTGGACGCATCTATATAAATAAAAATGAATTGCTGTTCGTTAGTCTCGCTAAAACTCGAGAACGACTGAACCGATTTGGCGCATTTTAGCCTTGAAATATTCGTGTAAGTCCAGAGAAGGATTAAACGGTTATAAAAAAATGGAAAAGTTGTCCGGAAAAGAGGAAAATCGGGAATCGGGAAAAACTGAAACAGCTTTTTCCAGTGAGCTATCAATACCGTTCGTCCAATTGCGATAAAATGTTATACATTTCATGTTGAAAGCAAGAGGAAGATTCGCAGCAGTTAAAATTTTGGGTAAGTCGCCTGGGAAGTAGTAAAATTTAGGAAAAACCGAAAGCGATTTTTTCCATGAATAAAAATCAATTGCCACATGGTTGTAAGAGCATCACTTTGAGTACGGCTTGACAGGACAAGGTTTGTATGAAATTAATTTTTTGGAAAATATACCGGGAAATTGGAAAATTAAAAAAAACTGAAGTGTGTTTTTCAATGTGCTTTTGAGTGAATTTTGCACTGACTATTCGCACGACGGAGAGAAGTACTTTTGTGTGTGTGTTCATTATGGTCTTGGGAAAGTTTTCATAAAAAAAGTAGGGACACTTACAAAGGAAAGTCGAAATATTCGAACCAAGTTTCTTTTCCAATATGTTTCTAAATTTATTCAACACTATACGTTGAGAACCGTTCATCTGATTGCGATAAAATTTTGATTATTTGACGTTCAACGAAAGATGAACGTTCTTATGAACTAAAACTTTGGGAAAGTTACCAGGAAATTTTGAAAATTTGAGAGAAACTGAAAGAGCTTTTTTCAATGGGATATCAATATCATTCGTCTGATTGCGATGAAGTTTGCATACTTGATGTTCAAAGCAAGAGTAACGGTCTTATGAAATAATTATTTGGAAAAGTATCCCCGAATTTGGAACACTCAGAAAAAATAGAGATTTTTCTGTAAAATATGAGTACCATTCATGTGATTGCGATGAAGTCTTTCCACGTAAAACACGTCAGTGCGATTTTTTTCTTTTATTTTCAGATAATCGAACAGACAAGCTGCCATCTTCAGATCTTGTGCAGTAATTTGTGCAATTTGCGTCTTTACATGGATGTCAGCCGTACTGTTTTGATGGAAACTGTATTACTCAAGTGAATGTTGAGTTTGGCAGTCGTTTTTGCCGTGGTAGTTTTATGCCGTTTGGGCACAGCCGTTCTTATAGCTCGTAAATTGTTGTCAATTAACTTCAGGTTGTGCCCACTATTGCTGATGACGGTGTTTCACCTCATTACCCACATACCGTTGCTAGTGGAACAGTACAGCCGGTTTCGTCACAGGTCCTCCCACTAACTGCGCAACATTGAGTTGGTCTCTTTGCAAGTCCGTCAGATCGCGCACTTCACAGTTAATTCGTGTTGACCGTCGCAGAAAAAACCACACAAAACGTACAACCTCCTTGCGTACAACTTATTGGAATAAGTACGAGCTGACGCATTTGCCATTTTTATTCCCGTAGCTCGTAAGTGAAACATACTGCGGTGCTGTAGGATTTGCGTCACGGCACTTTAGCACGACATTATGGGTGGTTGTGTTGCCATAAACTGCTCAGATCACTCCAGAGGTGGCTACAGAATGTTTAATTTCCCGACAGATTCTGAGAGAAGAAAAACAAAATAAATAAAAATAGGGAACCCGGACCGAGAGCATAGTTATGTATTCTAAGTAAATATTATTTATTATTGTGACTTGAAGAAATATTTAATAGTAAAAATCGTCTGTGATATTCGAATGTAAGTTTTTGTTTAGCTCTTTTGAAAGTACTGCCTCTTAACAGGGAAGCTGCCTGTAGGGAGTTAGCAGCCGCAAAATATCATATTACACGAAAATATCCCAGAACATACTGTTTTTTAGAGCACAATATGTGTCTTATATCGTCTATTGATAAATACAGCACATCAGAATGTTTCGTTCTGACATTGCACAAATTGTTGAAGATTACGTTATTGCGAGAAAGTATTACAAACACTAAAACGGAAAATATAAATATACTGGGCAAAAAGTTGAGTTACGTCTGTGGCAGCGTACTGTGCTGATACAGGCAACTACCATTGAATGCTGTTGTCATTTTCCAACGTTTTAGAGTCATAACTTGTAGTATACAGTTTAAAGGAATATACCTGATGTTTTACCACAAAATACACCTTCAATTCAATTTCTTATTCGTAAAGTATTAACGCTTATCTATAAGAGACTATAACATTGCCGCGCAGGAGTAGCCGAGCGGTCTGTGGCGCCACGTTGCGGATCGCGAGGCCTTCCACGTCGGAGGTTCGAATCCTCCCTCGGGCATTCATGTATGTGTTGTCGTTAGTTTACCTTATTTTAAGTTGTTTATAAGCTGTGGACTAATAATCTAGCAGTTGACTCCGATATATTTACAAATATTCAAACTATAACATAAACGACACAGAATACTGGATGAATTTTACTTATGGCTGCGGCGGCGTAGTGTACTAATGTTGGCAACAAAATGTTTACTTTACAAGGATTATTAAATTACTGATAAGACAAGGATACTGTTGCATACAAAAGCCTGTCAAACTTAGAGAAAGAACAGAGTTATTTATTTCATGGTCAAGACAAAGGATTATTCCCCTCATTCTATACGATAAGGTTTTCAAACAGCATTCAACGGTTCTTGCCTCTACGACCGTAAACTTTAGATCCTGTGCACTAATATTCTACCTCTGTCATCTCGACTGCTAGTGATACGAGGCGGTTGGGATCCAGCACGGCGGTCCGTATTGCCCTCCTGAACCCACCGATTCCATATTCTGCTAACAGTCATTGGATCGCGACCAACGCGAGCAGCAATGTAGCGATACGATAAACCGCAATCGCGACAGGCTACAATTCGACCTTTATCAAAGTCCTTACATGAGGCATCACAACAACGTTTCACCAGGCAACACCGGTCAACTGCTGTTTGTGTATGAGAAATCGGTTGGAAACTTTCCTCATGTCAGGACGTTGTAGGTGTCGCCACCGGCGCCAACCTTGTGTGAATGCTCTGAAACGCTAATCATCTGCATATCACGGCGTCTTCTTCCTGTCGGTTAAATTTCGCTTCTGTAATACGTCATCTTCGTGGTGTAGCAATTTTAATGGCCAGGAGTGTATTATTCGCCCTCTGTAGGTTATGGTAGTAACACTAAACAGCTCGAATTCTATTTGAAAAAAAAAAAAAAAAAAAAAAAAAAAAAAAAAAAAAAAAAAAAAAAAAAACGGCTTAACCGACCATTTGATACTAAAATATGATATTGAATAAACGAATATAGAGAGGAGAAATTTCTATTCAACTTTCATCTCTTGTATTTTCCTCATACCTCTCGTATCGTTTCAATTTGCAATAATAATGGCGATTTGACACTGTGTGTCTGTAACGTGTTCCCACTTTTTACGTCGCGTCGTTTAACTGATCGGCGCGAAAAGTGACTGTCAGCGAACAGAACCTCCCCTTTGCAAATATATTGGACGAAAAGTAGGTTAGTAATACTAGAAATTGGCCGTTTGTAATGGCCTTGTGACAGGAGGAACTTAAATTGCAAATAACGCCTTAACTCTTTACATGAGGCTAGCAAATCGCACTATCGTGTTTTACGAACCACTGCAGGTTTATTTTGTTAACCCGTTTTTCGGCTTAGGGGACCTTTCTCAGACTTTACTTGCTAATCATAGTAGTTACAATGTTTACATCCAGACTTGAAAATATACGTTACTCGTATACACATAAATCAAGGACATACTGTCATTTTTGGCTGTACTGTGGTAGTACCTTTATAAGGTTAAAAATTAAACGTTAATTCCTAAATATATAGCAGGGAGGGGGCAGGGGCACGGGCAACCAGAAAAGAATTGTAAGATGCAAAATGTATGTGTAAGCATTTTAAACAATTAACCATTTCGATACATAAATTACTCAACCGCACCCCTAAATTTATTTTATAGAAATATTTAATTAATGAAAAGGGTACACTGGTATAGTTACCAGATTAAAGTTAAAATTTATTCCGAATCTTAAAGAGCCAATTGAATTAACGTATTTGTAGAGGTGAAAATTCTGAACGGCTCAGCTGTCTTATGTTATTCTATAAGTCGCACCGCTTCAGAGATATTTGCAATAATATCGGCAGTTTGGTACTGTCACTTGGCTTTACGAAAACCACGACAGGCAAAAAATATATAAATAAATAAATAAATAAAATTGAAAACGAGGACAAATACCACGGCAAGACAGATTACAATATTTTAACGGAAAAAATAATGAAAATACTGGTTAGATATTAAAGTAATAGTTTAAAGAGATGAAAGTTAAAGAAGAGTATTAAATAGATGGATGAAAATACCAGCAGCTTGTAACGTTTCTGCTATGTTGCGCACTCTCTACAAAATCCGTCGCCAACATTACAAACACGAAATATCCGACACCTAAAATAAAACTTCGCTACCGGACATGTAAAACATCAGATTTTCGCTTTAAGTTTGAAATATGATTAACGCTATTAGTAGAACATCTTTATGAAATAGTACGTTGATTTAAGCATAACTTTGGCTGTCCTTTTACGTAATTTTCAATTTTGATCCCATCGTAAATAATAGCTGCAAACATTAAAAAAGCATTACACTTAGTTTCGGAAATTGCTGAACCTAAAAAGATACTTATTTGTATAAAAACGACACTACTACATGTTATAACTATTGCACAACATTATTAAATATGAACCTTTTGTTTAAATAAATTAGTGCAGTGGATCCTAAATTACTCATTTTTCACGCACTAAAATTAATAATCCGTTTGGTACTAAGGAAAGCTTAGAAATAGACGAAACTACTACTACTTTACACAAATCAGTATTAATAAAAAATTAGACCTCAAACTGAAATACATTAAAATTCCATTTCTAAATAATAGTACGCCTACACAATATTGGCAAAACAAATAAGTGTGCATTTCGAAATCATAAATAATGTAAATAAATTGAGTTATTTTAAACCCTACTCAGAACACTACTTGTAATGTTTGTACCACATTAAAAACAAATTTCATGAAACAGGTACATACATTGAGATAAATAGTTAAAGCTTAAATGTAATATTTTAATTTCTGTATTTTGGCATATTTAAAGTAAAAGAATAGTGTTTAATTGTGAATTACAAAATATTGTCATTAGCCATATTACGCTGTTATGCTGCAAATGGTGGAGGGCGAGCCATGCTCTGTCACTCAGTTCATAGCTACAAACATGTTAACATCTCTGTTATCTGACGCTAAATGTTTCTAACATTATAATGTTGCAGAACTAAATAAATTTGTTTCCGTCACAATGGAACATCATCAAGAATGTCTGTGAATATTTAATTAAATCTCCTGAAACATATTCTACTATTTTGCTGCATGCTGAGCAACAACAACGCAGATGTCCGTTTTCAAGAACCAAGATATTATTTAGAAAAAATAAAAAGAGGCACACTGCACCGTCCCTACTGGCGAACCGACAGGTCAAAGTGGAATGCGGCATGGCACACGCAGAGGCCTCTAGTGTTTTGCAGATGCGGTAGTATCACTAGTGCAATAAGGGATCTTTACATTATCCCTCATACGATTTTGGTGTATATGTGTTTGTTCGAGCCCAAGTACTTTCCTTGTAAGCCACTTTTATCGGCTAACGATTTAACGGAAGTATCTTTACTTTTTGACGCTAGCAGTGTAACATATTTTTTTTGGTAAAGATCTGTTGGGCGGTAATTAGGACGCATTTCATAGTATTCGAGCAGTTAATACAGCAGCCGGCCGCGGTGGCCGAGGGGACTGCGGCGCGCTAGTCACGGTCTGCACGGCCACTACGGTTGGGGGTTCGAATCCCACCTCGGGCATGGATATTTGTCCGTCCTTAGGATTAGCTAGTTCGTAAGTAGTTTGCAAGTTTAGGGACTGATGACCCCGTAGTTAAGTGCCATAAGCTATACAAACATTTGAACATTTTGAACTTCTAACGGACGACTGCAGAGTTTTGCAGATGCGGGAGTATCACTAGTGCCATAAGGGATCATACGATTTTGGTGTTTGTTCGAGCCCAAGTACTTTCCTTGTTAGTAAAAAATCATAAAATTACAGGATAACCTGAGATGGACCATTAAAAAGGAGCCGGCCGCGGTGGCCGAGGGGACTGAGGCGCTCCAGTTACGGTCTGCACGGCCACTATGGTCGGGGTTCGGATCTTCCCTCGGGCATGGATATTTGTGCCGTCCTTAGTCTTAGCTAGATCATAAGTAGTTTGTAAGATTAGGGACTGATGACCCCGTAGTAAAGTCCCATTAAGTTCTACAAACATTTGAGTATTTTTTATTAAACAGGACAATGCGATTTGTTTTTTGTGATGAAGGCCACGGCGGAAAATTTAACCCTTAACGTCCCAGGTTCGGTCTCAGAGAACGCAAACGCTTATTGTTAGTCAATTTTTAATAGACAGGGGTGGGGAAGGGTAACACAGCGTTGCGTAATCGTTACTTCCAACACCTGCACTTTTTTCCATTGTCTGTAGCCACGTTAACGCGAGTCGGAGCAATATATCACATCTTCTTTTGTGCTAGCGGTCTCTGAGACCGCACCTGGCCCTTTGTGTTATGGATTCCGCACCGAGCTCTTCCTCTAATGTCGGTGCTACAGTCCCTCACTTTGAGGATACTGTTTTCAAATGGTTTGAAGACCATTCAGGAACTGATGTGGAATCAGACAGTGACTATGAGATTCAAAGTGAACGTAATTCAGACTCAGAATAGTGTGAAAATGAAGAAGAAATTGTATTGGCACCTGTGAAACGTAGAATATGCCCCACTGTGACCCAAAAAAAGAATAGAAAGACATGTTATGTTTGCCACTGTTGCAAGAAGCCCACCTACCTTGAGCGTTCTATCAAAATTTACTTCGAGTGCAGAGAAAAATTTTGAAAAGACAAAAGTTACCAACAAAGTAGTAGTGAAATTCTTAGTTTTTTTTTAAGTTTTTGGGAGAGTTTCTAGTTTTTAACATTAAATAAATAGTAAACAATAAAATTGGGGCAGAAAGTAAAATTTAAAAGCCAGCGAATTTTAGTTTTTTCAGTGATAATAAAATAATGTAATGTTAAATCTATTTTCTGCGGTTTTATGTTTGAATATATATGTATATTGTATACAATTACCTTTAATATACATTCCTTTTGCAGTATTTATGTAGACAAAAGTAGTCTTTTGCGTAATACATTGGATTATACAAATAAACAATTCCAGAGACGGATTTACGTCTCAAATATGTCAAAGACATTATTGATAGATCTGAAACATTGCATTAAAATTTGTGGTGCGGCCGGGAATCGAACACGGACCTCCACACTTAGTAGGCAGACGTCTTAACCGTTAGACTACCACAACACTAACGATTAGGACGCCTTGGAAGAGTGTATGTACGATTTCCCTCCACTAACAAACTTTAATTCAGCTTTTTTGTTCCAAAGATAATTGCCACTACTGGCAAGGCTCTCCATGCAGCGGAATAGCACCTCAGCAATGGTAATGGCAATTATCTTTGGAACAAAAAAGCTGAATTAAAGTTTGTGTTGTGGAGGGAAATGGTACATAGACTATTCCAAGGCGCCTTAATCGTTAGTGGTGTGGTAGTCTAAGCTTAGAACCTGCGGACAATGCTGTGCCAGTAAACCTCGCTCGTATCAACCCGGAACTGGAACACGTCAGAAAATTTTACCTCGAAGTAGGCTATATACGAGCACATCAACGGACTTACGATACTGCATCACTCTATCGCACATTCACTGACATAGTGCCACAGAATACAATCGAGCTGAAATATCCGCTTTATAACTGGACTGCTATATGGAAAAACATCCATAATTCAGTACTTGGTACGAAAGTTAGATCCACTTGGTATGACGTTGTAAATGATGTCATCCCTACTGGCGAAAAGATGTACAATATAAAATTAAAAGCCACGCCGTACTGCACTCGGTGCCAGCTACTGGACACGTTAGCGCACGCATTTGTCTGTCGAAATCAGACCGAAATCTGGACGTGGACTAGAAGAAGACTAGCTCTTATGACTCGCACCACAGCACTGAACATTACTGTACATGACGTACTGCGCTCTGCTTGGAAATATTATCCTGAAGCCAAGCATAATAGTTAGACATGGCTTCTTGAACAGTTTATTTATTATGCGATTAATCGGAAAGCTCCTACCTTACAAGATTTCATACTCTATATTAACAACCAGCATTACGTTCTACAAAAGCGTTCCAAATACAGGAGTTTGTTCAAAAACTTTTTAAACGTTTCACTTACGTATTGAATATCATTTCATTTGTTTGAATTACAAGCTTTTTTTTCTTCTTCTTGCTACACGAAGAGTGGGCAGTTCTTACTCATTCCATAGAGCATCATTTTAGTTTCGTATTATGATTTGAAGGGAAGACGCAATTGATTTGTTTTGCAATACAACACTGGTACCTACAGCAGAGGAATGTTTTGTTTTATGGCATTTGAAGCCGACGCCGAAGAAGGCGAACACTGGTGAGCAAAGGCCGGGCTGAAAGCGTGGAGAGGAGGCCCGTTAAAAAAATAAAAAAAAAATAAAAAAATAATTAAAAAAATCTGTTAAAACGTCTGCCTAGTAAGCAGGGAGGTCCGGGTTCGATTCCCGGCCGCAACACAAATTTTAATTCAATGCTTCAGATCTATTCAATAAATTGAATTAGTTCGCATAGATAACAATCAGGTCTATATATGGTTATTTAAAAATTGCTGTCTGTCGGACCGCACCTGGGACAGAGTGTGGCAGAAAAATGACCTGGGAAGCTAAGGGATAAGTTGGCGGCAGTGCTGGTGAGTCGCGCCTCCTTGCTGCAGGTGTTGAGGCGCGCGACGGCCGTTCGCCGTAGCGCCGGCTGGTGTTTACCTGCTGCTGCCGAATGCGTGGGCGGGACGCGTGCTGGACGGGGCTGCAGCATGTGCGGCCGGCACACAAATAGTTGTGATTGTGGCGCCTCCACTGCGCAGTGGCGACTCGCCCTTGGCCGTCAGATCAGCCACATGTCTGGAAAAACACCAGCTTACCGCCTGCACAGCTGGCCACAATTACACTGCTATCATTTACCTTGTTACGTACTCAGACGTCTGAAAAATGAGACTGACAGGAAGTGCAGACTGGCTAAGCAGGAGTGGCTACAGGACGAATGCAGACCGTAGAAGAATGCATAACTAGGGGGAAAGATAGTTACCGCCTACATGAAAATACAAGAGCTATTTTGAGACAAGAAAAACAGCCGTATGAATATCAAGAACTCTGACGGAAAACCAGTTCAAAAAATGTTCAAATGTCTGTAAACCTATCGGACCAAACTGCGTGGTCATCAGTCCGTAGCTTACAAACTACTTAAACCTAGGTAAACTAACCTAAGGACAACACACACACCCATGCCTCAGGGAGGACTCGAACCTCCACAGCGAGGCGCTTTAGACCGCTCGGTTACTCCACCGCGGCGGAAAACCAGTACTAAGCAAAGAGGGGAAACCTGAACTGTGGAAGGAATATATACAAAGCATATACAAAGGAAATAAACTTGAAGGCAGTATTCTAGAAATAGAAGACGAAGTGCAGGAAGATGCGACAAGAATTTGACAGAGCGCCGAAGGACTTGAGTCGAAACAAGGCCCCTGGAGTAGATGATATTCCGTCGGAACTGCTGATGTCGTTAGGAGAGCCAGTCGTGAAAAAATTGTATCGCCGTGTAAACAAGTGACAGGGGAAATACCCTCCGACTTCAAAAAGAATATTGTAATTCCAATTCCACAGAAAGCAAGTGGAGACAAGTGTGTAAATTACAGAACTATTAGTTTAATAAGTCATGGTTGCAAAATACTAACACGAATTATTTGCAGACGAATGGAACAACGTGTGAAATCGTTTGGGAAGGTCAGTTTGGATTTAGGAGAAATGTAGGAACACGGGAGGCAATACTCACATTAGGGCTTATCTTAGAAGATAGGCTACGGAAAGGGAAACCTACGTTTTTAGCGTTTGTAGATTTGGAGAAAACTCTTGACAATGTCGACTGGAATACACTATTCCAAATTCTGAAGGTATCAGGGGTGAAATATATGGAGCGAAGAGTTATATTCAACCTGTACAAAAACAAGACAGCGGTTAGTAGAGTCGACGGGCAAGAAAGGGACGTAGAGGTTGGGAAGGGAGTAAGACAGGGTTGTAGCCTTTCCCCACTGTTTTTAAATCTGTACATTGAGAAGGCAGTGAAGGTATGGAAGGAGAAATTTGGAGAGGGCAGAGAGAACGATGCAAAGCGAGCTATCACTCCTCACATTCAAACAGTAGAAGAAGAATGGGTAGCTCTGAGAGATATGGCAGTGAAGGCTGCAGAGGATCATATAAGCAGAAGGACAAAGCCTAATAGAAATCCCTAGATAACACAGGATATACTGGACGTAATTGATGAAAGGAGAAAATATAAAAATTCAGCAAGTGAAGCAGGAAAAAGGGAGTACAGACGTCTGAAAAATGAGATTGACAGGAAGTGCAGACTGGCTAAGCAGGAGTGGCTACAGGACAAATGCAGAACCTTAGAAGAATGCATTACTAGGGGGAAGATAGATACCGCCTATATGAAAATAAAAGAGATATTTGTAGACAAGATAAGCAGCGGTATGAATATCAAGAACTCAGACGGAAAACCAGTACTAAGCAAAGAGGGGAAAGCTGAACTGTGCAAGGAATATATAGAGGGCCTATACAAAGGAAATAAACTTGAAGGCAGTATTCTCGAAATGGAAGACGAAGTGGAGGAAGATGAGATAGGAGATATACTGCGAGAAGAATTTGACAGAGCGCTGAAGGGCTTGAGTCGAAACAAGACCCCTGGAGTAGATGATATTCCGTCTGAACTGCTGATGTCGTTAGGAGAGCCAGTCGTGAAAAATTGTACCACCTGGTATGCAAGATGTATGAGACAGGTGAAATACCTTCTGACTTCAAGAAGAATATCGTAATTCCAATTCCAAAGAAAGCAAGTGCAGACAAGAGTGAAAATTACAGAACTTTCAGTTTAATAAGTCATGGGTGCAAAATACTAACACGAATTATTTACAGACGACTGAAAAAACTTGTGGAATCCGACCTCGGGTAAGATCAATTTGGATTTAGCAGAAATGTAAGAACACGTGAGGCAATACTCACATTACGACTTATCTTAGAAGATAGACTAAGGAAAAGCAAACATCCGTTTTTAGCGTTTGTAGATTTGGAGGAAACTCTTGACAATGTCGACTGGAATACACTATTACAAATTCTGAATGTATCAGGGGTAAAATATAGGGAGCGAAAAGTTATATTGAACCTGTACAGCGGTTAGTAGACTCGAAGGGCAAGAAAGGGACGCAGAGGTTGGGAAGGAAGTAAGACAGGGTTGTAGCCTTTCCCCAGTGTTGTTTAATCTGTACATTGAGCAGGCAGTAAAGGAATGCAAGGAGAAATTTGGAGAGGGCATTAAAGTTCAGGGAGAATAAAATTAAACTTTGCGGTTTGCCGATGACATAGTAATTATGTCAAAGACCGCAAAAGATCTGCAAGAACAATTGAATGGAATGGACAGTGTCTTGAAAAGAGGATATAAGATCAACATTAACAAGAGTAAAACAAGTATAATGGAATGTAGCGTCAGAAAATCAGGCGATGGTGAAGGAATTAGATTAGGCAATGAGGCAATGAAAGTAGTAGATGAATTTTGTTATTTGGGTGGCACGATAACTTCTGATGGCCGAAGTAGAGAAGATATAAAATGGAGAATGGCTATGGGAAGAAAAGCGTTTCTAAAGAAACGAAACTTGTCAACATCCAATATTAATTTAAATGTTAGGAAGTCCTTTCTGAAAGCATTTGTCTTGAGTGTAGCATTGTATGGTAGTGAAACGTGGACGATAAGGAGTTCAGATAAAAAGACGATAGAAGCTTTTGAAATGTGGTGCTACAGACGAATGATGAAAATTAGATGGGTAGATCAAGTAACTACTGAAGAGGTTCTTAACCGAATCGGGGAGAATAGGAGTTTCTGGCGCATCCTGACTTAGAGAAGAGATAGATTGGTTGGACACATACTGAGACATCAATGAATTGTCAACTTATCATTAGAAGGAAGCGTAAGGGGAAAAACACTAGAGACCGAGGGACGAATACAGTAAGCAGATTCAAAAGGATGTAGGTTGCCGAACGTATTCTCAGATGAAGAGACTTGCACAGGACAGGGGAAGTGTGGAGAGCTGCATCAAACCAGTCTGCGGTCTGAAGGCCACAACAACTACAACAACAACGTACGCAAGACATATTCAATGTGCACAACCGAAAATAATAATTAGTGCACCCTCTTAGAGTTTTACACTAAACATTTTTTGTTACAACAGAGCATATGGAGTACATGAAATGATCAAATAACTAAATAAATAAAATTAAAAGTTTTATAAAATGCATCTTTAACCATCAGCTAAATTATCATAGTCAAAACTATGACTATGATTTAATACCTTTTTATCTATGATAATGGTCACGGACCGAAAGTAGTATTTTAATAAAACCGCTGATGGTTAAAGATGCATTTTAAAAATACATTACGGGTGTTAACACTGACCTTACCAAAACTTTGAAAATAAAAAGTGTTTTCAAACTAACAGTCTTCGTTTCGTTCTTCAGTCAGATCACTTTATATGCACAGTCAAAGTATTTTTGTCGCATGAGATACGTTTTCCGTCACAGAGACAGCACATATACGAGTCGTAGCGCAGCCGCTTAATATAGGCGGCAGTGGCCGCAGCGTTGCAATGCGCTTGCGCGGCTGAGGTTCAGATTCTCTTCAGAACCCCCTGGAGGCAGCATATGGGCGCTCCCGCGGCAGGGAGGGGCGAGGGGAAACGACGCTTTTAACGCTGGCGTTGGAGCTGGTAGAGACGCCAGCTCCTGGCTACTCGAGCTCTGGCTGTTACGCGCGAATGTTCCCGAAGCAAAGGCAATGGAGCTACTGCGCACCTCGCCTTGCGCACGTGCAAGGCAACATCCGCCATTCATATTTGTTTTTGCCGCATTCAAGATTCATCAAAAACATGTCATATTTGGTTAAATATAACTGTAAATTAAAGACGCAACAACTGTAAAAGCCTTCAGAAGATACGATCATGAATAATAATGAAGTCACTACTGTCCAACTAGCGAGAATAGGTGTGTAGTCGCCGGGCGCGTCCAGTCAGGGGGCTCACCACCTTCTGTAATAAAAAAAAAGCTGAGCCAAATACTAAACGAACAATAAGAACGAATTGAACGAACGACCGCGAACCTCAGATCTACCTGACGAATAATAAAAAAAGAGGACTCAACGCTCTCTGTAGTAAAAAAGCTGAGTCAAATACTAATCGAACACTAAGAACGAACACGACCAACGACCGCGAACCATCGATATAGCTGAAGAAAAAAATAAGTGGTTAATAGCATCGCTATGCGCTCTCGAAGATATTGGGTTCGAGACCGACTGCAAGCAATTTTTTTTAAATCCAGTATTCTTTTTAACAGATACGGAAACAATGACTTCTGTATTGTTACTTGCCACATTTACTTTGCACGTTTTTGTAAATGTGTCGCGATTTTGAGGATAAATGACATTTATGCTCTTCGTCGCAACAAACATTTAACTGTTTGAAAAGAACAACCTTTGCACATGCGTAAGATGTCTCTTCATCGTAACAGATTCATTTTGTTATAGTCACTTAACAGTGCAATCAGTTACTTAATGTCTTTTAGTGTTCATGTACACATTCACATGTTCTTGGTGTTTGTTATCAAAGAAAAATGTACCTTCAGTATCGTGTACAAACAGATTACTCAGCTTTAAGCTTGGAAGAGAAGTGCGAAATAACGAAGCTTGGTAGGCCGACGCCTGACGAGTTGAAGCGAGCGCAAACAAGCAGAGGTAAGACATCGCTACACTATTAACATCCGGGAATGAAAGAAGTGAACTCCCAGTCGTCTGAAGAACCAGCCGCCACTATCAATTGGCTGAAACGGTACGGACGTAGTAGCTGTCGATCCGTGTCGATGGGTTAAATAAAAGGTTATAGAAATTTGGCGTATTCTTTGATTTAAGAAAGGCGTTTGTTTGATTTTGTTGATCACAAAATATTGTCGCAGAAGATGGCACATTATGGAATAAGAGGAGTAGCTCAAAACTGGTACACCTCTTACTTTAATAACAGACAGCAGAATGTACTTCCCCGCAATGTTGAAAACGGCTATGATGTACAGTCACAATGGGGCAAAGTGAGGCGAGCCCCAGGGGTCTGTTCTGGGACCTCTGCTGTTCCTTATTTATATCAATGATATGTCATGTTTGGTTGTGTGGCCATGCACCACAAGCGCATTAAAATTGACTACAATAGATAATCCATGCTATGCTGACTGCAATTAAATACATTTGTTTTACACCAGACGCATTTCGCTTTTTATTTGAAAAGCATCTTCTGTGGTCTGTAAATGATACAAAGGCTTGTATACTTTGTTTTGTATACATAGATTAAAAACAGTTCTTAAAAACTCTGTGCACATTAGGCCTATTGTTTTTAAATTGTTATTCAGTCAACTCATGGTGTTGCCTCTTCTTAACATCTCACTGCTGTTTCTCTGTCTCGTTGGCTGGAGTTGGTTGGTTCCTGACGTGTGTTTCCCGGTTGTGCACGACACTTTTCGCATGTTTATGTACCGTTTCTGCCTTTTCATTTATTATCACTTCACTTATTTGAAACTGTGTTCCGTTTCCGTATCACCCATTTTAAGTGAAATGCCTTTTGTGATATGCAAACGGTACTACATATCGTGCCGAGCCTGTTGCTCGGCCACCATTGACCAGACGTTTTCATTTGGTGAGAGATCTGGAGAATGAGCTGGCCAGGGCAGCAGTCGAACATTTTCCGTATCCAGAAAGGCCCGTACAGGACCTGCAACATGCGGTCGTGCATTATCATGCTGAAATGTAGTGTCTCGTAGGAATGAAGGCTAGAGCCACGGATCGTAACACATCTGAAATGTAACGGCCACTGTTCAAAGTGCTGTCGATACGAACAAGAGGTGACCGAGACGTGTAACCAACGGCACCCCATACCATCACGCTGGGTGATACGCCAGTATGGCGATGACGAATACACGGATAGATACCAAGAAACCCTCATTACAAAATTGAATAAAAGAACCCAAAACAAAATAAAGAAACAAAACACCCAAAACCAAGGGCTCATAACACTCACAACTTACCCCCAGAACAACAACAACACAAATGAAAGACATAACACAGAAACTCAACAAACAAACTGGTACACACTTACTTAAGGAAATAAACTGACACACAGAATTGGAAACATCCTCAAGAAACAAGGTATCAAAATAGCATATCAAAGCCAATAACTCATTACAGAAATGCCTAATAAAAACAGAAAACTCTGACATCTACCAAAAAATCTGGTATTTACCAGCTCAAATGTAACAGTTGTGATGCTCTATACTTAGGCCAGACTAACAGGACATTTGAAACAAGATATAAAGAACACAAACGATCATGGGAATATGGGAACAGCCATTCAACATTTGCAGAACACTTTACGCAAGAAAACCACTATCCCACCAACATAGAAACCGACATGCAAATAGTCAGCTTTAGCAATAAGAAACACCTCCTGAACCTCCAAGAGAATTTCCAAATTCAAAAAGCATTAATAGAAAAGAAACACATATTAAATGACCAAGTAAACATCAGCAACCAAACATTATTTAAACTAATAAAACACATAGTAGACAAAGACAAACCTCCTCCACCCTCAAAACCACCACATAATACGACCACATAAGACAACAATAACAAGAAATCCCTACCCACACATTAACACGTGCAGAAAAATCGGAATCTCTCTCTCTATCTCTATCTCTCTCTCTCTCTCTCTCTCTCTCTCTCTCTCTCTCACACACACACACACACAGTCGCTAGTTGAACCAAAATCATATTTATAAACACATAATACAGTCAGAACATCACCTACAAACTTGATAGCAGACGCCTATTTTGACAGAAACGAAACAGAAACACACCTCACAGCACGAACCAAAGAACTCGAAAGCAAAGAACACACACACAGACAATAGACAAACAAAACAAACGACATACAGAAACTGCCAGGCCACAGAAATGGTTATGTTTCAAAAACTTTCGTAAGAAATGTTACTGTAAAAAGTGTAAAATAGTGTAAATATAAGCAGTGACAGCAAGTGACAATGTGCTACAAACCACACATGAAGATAAAAACATAAAAAAATTGTGAGTAATATTAATAGTCCAATTTATTCAGAATCAAAACAATCCAATTGCATGAGAACTGTTACACATCGAATTTCGTAATAACTAAAACAAATAGTGTAATACAAACCATCTATTGTACAGCTGACCACTGAAGATGTTTAAAATAGAGCGAAACGCGTCTGGTCTAAAGTAGACTAATTTACAGTTGCAAAAGACGGTCCCATAACCTATACAAAATTCAGTGCTATTGAGAATGATGAAGATTAGATGGGTAGATCACGTAACTAATGAGGAGGTGCTCAACAGAATTGGGGAGATAGAGTTTGTGGCATATCCTGACTAAGAGAAGGGATAGGTGGGTGGGACACATTCTGAGGCATCAAGGAATCATCAGCATTAGAAGGAAGTGTGTGAGGTAAAACACGTAGAAGGAGACCGAGGGACGAATACAGTAAGCAGTTTCAAAAGGATGTCCGTTGTCGTTCGTATTCTCAGATAAAGAGTGATTGCAGGACGCCTACATTCCTTAGGCAATCCCACCATCACCTGATTAGTGAGCTGTGGAAATTTAGCCGGTTTCAGACATTTCATTTCTGTATGTCAAAAGTCGATCTCAGTTGCAAAATTTTTTTCTGTATTTCACTGATGCGTTTCGCCCTTTTGAGGCATCATCAGATTATGAAAATATATAATGAACTATTATCATTATAAAATAAACTATTTATGGTGATGACTAATAGCTCACCATATATTTACGAGGGTCACTTCAAAAGATATGCACACTATTTAAAAAAAATACAGTTTTCATTCTGCATGGTTAAAAGTTTTACAGGGTGCAGAAACACGCTGTAACGTCGTCAAAAATATATCATTAGTTCAACATGTTCCCGTGAGTGTCGCCGTCACAGCATGTCTTCAAGATGGCTGATACACTTGACGTTCGTCAGAAGCAACGTGTTGTTATTGAATTCCTGTGCTGTGAAAACGAAATAGTTGGAAACATCCACAAGAGGTTGCAAAAGCTATATGGAGATGCTGCTGTCGATCGCAGTACAGTTAGTCGTTGGGCAAACAGGTTACGTGATGAAAGCGGGCACGGCAGTATTGAGAATTGTCCTCGCAGCGGCAGACCTGGTACTGCACACACTTCAGACAATGTACGGAGAGTTAATGAATTGCCGCGGCGGAGTGGCCGAGCGCATTGAGACGCTATGCCCCTATGCGCGAGGCCGTTCCCCGTCTGGGGTTCGAATCCCCCCTCAGGCATGGTTGTTTGTGTCGTCTTTAGTATAAGGTAGTTCATAAGTGACTGATGACCACGCAGTTAGGTCCATTAAGCTTAACAAACATTTGAACATATTTTGGTGACTGCTGACAGACACATCACAGTGAACGAATTGTAAAATGTAAACATTCACGGCCGTAATTCCGGGCTATTATGCCGTGGTCTTGTGGATTTATTTTGGAAACCCAACGTTTCGTCCCCGACTGCGGAGGACATTCTCAAGGGGGATCGTGGCACTTTTGGATGTCCGATGCACACCATGGCTCGCTACTGACTGAAGCCAAACTCCGTTTACGAGGGCTCGCACGCAGAGGTGTGACGTCACATGTTTTTGACATCCGCGCGCAATTCGTCGTTGCCGATTGCCGCCGTCCGTTAATGTCGTCCCATGGTGGAAGACTGTTACATTTCTTCTGCAAAACCGGAATCCAGATATCATTTAGTTTCACGCCCTCCTCCATCTTATTGAAATTATTGGGGTCTTTTACAATTTCTATAGCCTCTCTGTACAGTCTTTCGTGGTATCCATTTGTGGCTGCTAAAACCTGAGTCTTATCAAATTGAATAAGGTGGTCCCCTGGTTGAAAAACATGTTCAGCAACAGCTGATCTGTCAATCTCTCCCCTTCTACAGTTCCCCATGTGCTCATCTAGTCTTTTTTTATGGTACCCACGTATACGTCTCCACAGCTACACGGAATCCTATAAATTCCTGCTTTTTCCAGCGGTTTTCTAGCATCCTTCGCCTATTGGGCAGGTGATCCTGTAACTTCCGAGTTGGTTTGTAAATAACGGCAACATTCCGTTTCGTCAAAATTTTACCGATGCGGTCGGTGACGTCACACCTCTGCCCTCGGAAACGGAGTTTGGCTTCAGTCAGTAGCGAGCCAGGGTGTGAATCGGACGTTCAAAAGTGCCACGATAGCCCTTGTAAATGTCGTCCGCAGTCGGGGACGATACGTTGGATTTCCACAATAAATCCACATGGCCATGGCATATTAGCCCGGAAATTTTTAGTAATTTTTAACGGACGAATAGTCACACTAGTTTGGGATAGGGTAAGGAACTGTTTGCAGAATACTGAAAGTGTTGGCGTTAAAAAAGGTTTGTGCCAGGTGGGTTCTCAGAAAGAAACACGAAAAACGGTATGCAGCGTACTTTTGGAACAGTACAGGAACTGTAGTGATGCATTTCTTGGAAGATCATTTTCACCAGAGACGAAGAGGCGATCAGTGGCGTGGCATCATGCAAATTCACCTTCTGCTGGAAAAGTTATGGCTATGGTGTTTTTCGATTCCGAATGACTCTTGCTTGCAGACATAATGCCACGTGGAACCACCACAAATCCTGATGCATATGTGACGGCACTGAAAAAACTTCAAGCTCGACTGAGTTGTATTCGGCCATATCAAAAGCAGGATGTTTCCCTGATGCACGACAATGCACAGGCACATGTCAGTCAAAAAACCATGGATGCGATCACAAAACTGAAGCGATCACAATACTGAAGCACCCGCGTTACAGTCCTCAGCAGGCTCCACGTGACTATCATCTCTTTGGGAACCTGGAAGACTAGCTTCGTGGAACAAGGTTTGAAGATGATGACTCCCTTGTGCATGCTGCCAAACAGAGTTGTGCCAGAATTTTACCGTGCGGATATACAGGTGCTGGTTCCAAGATGGCGTAAGATAGCTGAGAGGGATGGGGATTATGTGGAGAAATGAAAATATTGTTCCTAAAGGATGTTTCTACACACTGTAAAACTTTCAAATATTCAGAATAAAAACTGTATTTTAAAAAAGAAGTGTGCATTTCTTCTGGATTGACCCTTGTAGATAATCTGATGATGCCTCAAAAGGGCGAAATGCGTCAGTGAAATAAAGAAAAAAAAATTGCAACTGAGACACTTTTGATAATGTTCAAATGTTTGTTAAGCTTAAGGGACTTAACTGCGGAGTCATCAGTCCCTAAACTTACAAACTACTTATGAACTAGCTAATACTAAAGACGAAACAAAAATCCATGCCCGAGGGGGTATAACGTTGCCGTTGCTCCGTATGATGCCATAATTGTTAAAGTAGATTCCGCGATTATATTTTGGTCAAGGAATAGATGGTACCGAATTTTGGAATTTGAAGTAATTTAGTTAAAGTACAGCACAAAATAAACAGTAAAGCAAATAAACCGCGGGTAGCATGTTAAAGTCGGGCACCATACAAGCAACAGCACGTTATAAGACTTACGGAAAGCATCTAGCTGGATCCTGCGCTTCGTATTGTAGAAGCTGGAAATGATAACTTTTACTTATTTAATACGTGAACGTTCGAGATACTTTCCGTAGGAGATCAAAGTTCAGACTGTGCACTTCGCTTTTCATTGTTGTGTGACCGTGGGTGGAACATGAAGTTAGTGGTAATCATAGAATAATAATAATAAAAAAAGATCGGACTTCGTGAAATTACAAAAGAAATGACTGCAGGTTCTAAAATCAAGCAAAGTATTGTTTACGGATGATTGATTGTGATTGGAATTTTGCAGACAATGCGAAGCGATTGTAATGGTGTCTGAACATTAAACTATTACGGACGTCGAGGAGCTGAAAACATTAAGAAATTAAATACGAGTTATGTCCACAAAGTAAGTTCCGTTTGATTATATCAATCAAACGTCTACAGATACAGAAAAAATATTTATACTTAACTTCCGAAATTTTGTAGGCACTTGTCATAGCGTGGCACAAGTTTTTGTGTGCCTTCTTCATAAAAGGTTGCCGCCTGTGTATTGAACCATGGGGTAAAATGTTCTTTCAGCTCATCATTGTTGAAGTGTTGACCACCAAGGACAGATTTTAGGTGTAAGAATAGATGAAAGGAGTCTTCTTCTTCCTCCATTCTCGTTGCCGCCCGACCTCAGAAGACGAATGTGACCAAACAACTCTTACGGGAATTTCACTGTGACGTGTTTGTTCATCCTCCGTAGAGAGTCGCTAATAGCGACTTTCTTGTTACACCTAAAACCTCTTCATGGTGGTCAACACATCAACGATGATGACGAGTTGAATGAACATGTTACCACATGTTTGAATACACAGGCGAAAACCTTGTACGAAAAAGGCATACAAAAACTTGTGCCACGCTATGAAGAATGCCTACAAAATTTCATAAGTTATGTAGAAAAGTAGTTTAATAGTTGTATTTTTTTTACAATAAATATTTTTTCTGTATCTCTACACGTTTATTTTATATAACCAAACGGAACATACTTTGTGGACATACTTCGTATTTGACATGGAGGAGTTTGATTTAAATGAAAACCAAGGAGAGGGAATGCTTTTAAATTCAAATAATATATTTTCAGCAACTGCTTGCATTATTCTTATTTACAGGTATGAAAGAAGTCTTGACACAACGGATACAGACAAGAGAGTGAGTAAAACTACTATCACGGTTCCGTCTTCTCGCTTGTTCGGAAGTAAAAATGACGAACGAAATTAAATTAGTTGCAATTATATATATTTTTGACGACGTTACAGCGTTCATTTTTAATAAAATAAATAGCAATTAGCGATCACTTATGGCTTCAGGTTTAGATGTAATACCAATGTGCGTCGAATGAAAATTTGTGCCTGGCCGGGATCTCCTGCTTACTAGACAGACGCGTTGAGCAGCCCGACTGCAGAGGACTCTTCCCTGCACGTCTCCCGCCACACCAAAAATCTCCATTCCATACACTGTCTCTTTCCTATTTTTATTTCATTAAAAATGAACGCTGTAACGTCGTCAAAAATATGTATATTTGTATACAAGCCGAGGCTGTGTTCATGACGACAATTAATTGTGTCTCGATACCTCATGGTCTGTTCTCCCTGATGCGGGAATACAGTATTATTTCATTAAATTAGTTGCATTGCGCGTCAGAGGGAACCGGATGCGTTAAGCATCGCTGATCAAAGATAAATAAGAAAAAATAGAAATTTTAGTTTGTCGTTACAGGGGAATTTTTGGGAAATTTTTGGAATACCGTGACTAAAAGAAGGAATCGCTTGGTAGGACACATTCTTAGACATCGAGGAATGGTAAATTTATCATTGGAGGGAAGTGTGTGGGGTAATAATAGCAGAGGGAGACCAAGAGACGCGTATAGTAAGCAGATTCAAGTGGATGTGGGTTGCCGTTCTTATGAGGAGATGAAAAGGCTTTCTCAGGATAGAGTAGGGTGGAGAGCTGCATCAAAACAGTCTCCGGACTGAAGACCATAACAACAACAACAACTGCAGGATCAGAAGTGACGTCTGTTCTTTCGGAACAGACGCCACATGTATATATAATATGCCGGTGACTGGCAATGATCCTATCGTTAGTGGGGAGGGGTGGACAAGTTTGAAGCCCTTACTCTTACGGGAATTAGTTTCATAACTACGAGTTTGAGTACTGTGGGCAGGGCGAAGCTGGGAATTTGTATCTGACGGGAGGCGTGCTTAGGAAGTCCTTGCAGGTGCGGTGATCACTATGTCCCCAGTGGTGTAGGGGTCAACGCAACTGCCTAGAAAGTAGGATGCCCGGGTTCTAATCCCGGCTGGGTACACATTTTCAGCTTTGCCCAATCGCAGTTGATGTCATATATTCTGTGAATATTGAATAATAACAACTGCAGGATCAGAAGTGACGTCTGTTCTTTCGGAACAGACGCCACACGCACACACACACACACACACACACACACACATATATATATATGAAATTTTAGTGTATCGTTACAGGAGGATTCAAACCCCCGGCCGTAGCGGCCGTGCAGACTGTGACTGGCGCACTGCAGACCGCTCGGCCACTGTGACCGGCCTGACTTCAGCGATATATTCGTAACGCTTTGTTGTACCAGCCACCAGTATGGAGCGGGACCAGTTTTACTTCACTCGTGTGTCTCGCATAGTCCATTATTAGCAACTGCGCACTATGTCGCCAGAGTGAAGACGCCCGTGACGCAAGAGAAACGCGCGGTTGGTCGCGGTAATAACTAGCCCCGCCGTCAGCCGCTATGTAGAGCCGGTGCTATTCCTGATAGGCGCTCCGTGTAAACACAGCGCGGGCGTCAATGGGCTGGTGCCGGCCGCAGGCGATCAATATCTGGGCAAAGTGAAGCTCTGGCGGGCCCACCGATCGCCTCGGCGGCCGCGGCGGCATTGACGGGCTGCCAGCTGCCAGCGACCGCCGGCTTTTCTTGGCGACCGGAGGCGCCAAAAGTTACCTAACCAGCCGCGCAGACGTCACCGCCAAACCACGGTTACCTGCCGCCGGCTTCAGTTACCTGGACGACCTTGCAACGCAGCAATACTTCACGCACTTTAAAAACAAGAAAAACAATAGAACGCCATTCCTTCAACCGAAACTCACATTACCAAGCCCTCGACATTACCAGTCTATACCGGATGTTACAAAAAGGGTGCGGGGGACCCAGATCGGTACTAGCCAGGTATCTCAGCTCGTTAAAAGTGCATATTCAATTCCTGATGACGCTTGCATGAACCGAAACCGATGACAATAACTTGAACAATGACAACGAATACTTGTGGTATAATTTTGTATTTTTATATTCCGACATGTTAAGCTATTAGCTAATCTCTGCTAACGCTTGACAATGGTACAAAACCGAAACCGGTAGCACTGAGTATTAATAAACAGCTATGGTCAACATGTCGTTTTGTAATAATGAACCGAAACTGTTTGAATAGTACCGTGGCATGACATACAGGTGAAAGCTTAAAATGTTTTATTCAAAGTATTTGCAAGGTGTAGACAGTCACTAGGATGAAGGTATGATAATTACTCTCTCTTCATAGTGTTTATGCCGGGTGTTACAAAAAGGTACGGTCAAACTTTCAGGAAACATTCCTCACACACAAAGAAAGAAAATATGTTATGTGGACATGTCTACGGAAATGCTTAGTTTCCATGTTAAAGCTCACTTTAGTATTCATCTGCATCTACATCTACGTAGATACTTTGCAAATCACATTTAAGTACCTGGCAGAGGGTTCATTAACCACTTTCATAACTTTTCTCTACCGTTCCATACCGCGCGGGAAGAAAGAACACCTAAATCGTCCCGTTTTCGATCTGATTTCTTTTATTTTACTGGGATCATGTCTCCCTAAGTAGGGCGGTGCTATCAAAATACGATGCGCATCCAGAAAGTAAGTTCCGTTTCAATTCATCTCCGCTACAGCGCTGCGATTGCAGTTCGCACATGCGCTGTAGACGATGTGTATCAAGGAGAAGAACGTGCGCCATTTGGAGATCGCTGTCAGTTACGTACGCTTTGTTGTGCTTGCTTGAAATGTCGGCGTTGATTGAAAATCCCGCCTGTGAAATCAGGTCGGTGATTCGGTTTCTGAATGCGAGGAAAGTGAAACCAATTGAAATTCATCGCAAATTTGCGATGTTTACGGACCAAATGCGATGAGTGATTCGATGGTGAGAAGATGGGTCCGACAGTTCAATGGCGGGCGTAGTGATGTGCACGATGAAGAACGAAGTCGTCGTCCATCTTTGGTTACATAGGAACTGGTTCACGCGATTGATAACAAGATCAAGAAAAACCGTAGGTTTAGTGCTCTCGCTATGGACTTCCCCCAAATTTCACTGTTTCCAACTGGTTGAATAGACAGGCGGCAGATTTCTATGAAGAATGTATACAAAACCTGGTGCCACGCTATGACAAATATCTACAAAATTTCGGCAGTTATGTGGAAAAGTAGTTTAAGAGTTGTAGAATTTTGTGCAATAAAAATTTCTTCTGTATCTGTGTACAATTTCATTTTATTACCAAACGGAACTTACTTTCTGGACGCGCCTCGTATTTTCGCATTCAGAAGTAAAGGTCGGTGATGGACACTTCACAAACAGATCACGCCGCAATGAATAACGTCTTTCTTTTAATGATTTCCACCACAATTCGTGCAACATTTCCGCGACGCTTCCCCCCCCCCCCCCCCGTAACGTAATAAAACAAAACGAGCTGCCCTTCTCTGAACCTTCTCAATATCTTCCGTCAGTCCCACCTGGTGAGGGTCCCACAAGGGGCAACAGTACTCCAGAAGAGGACGCACAAGTGTGATGTAGGCAGTCTCTTTGGTGGAGCTGGTGCATCTTCGAAGCGTTCTGCCAATGAAACGTAACCTTTGGTTCGCCTTCCCCACAATATTTTCTATGTGTTCACTCCAGTCAAAGTTGTTCGTAATTGTAACTACTACGTATTTGTTAGAATTTACGACCTTAAGGTTTGACTGCTTTATCGCGTAATTGAAGTTCAGCGGATTTCTTTTAGTGGTCATGTGTATTACTTCACACTTTTATTTATTTAGTGTGAAATAGTATTTCTCATGTTCATGATTTCATACCAACATACTCTACCTGTGCTTCTAAACCATGTGCATTTACAAGTACGACACAATATGAGGTTCATGCACGATGGAGCTGCTGCACATTTCAGTCGACGTGTTCGTACGCTTCTCAACAACAGATTCGGTGACCGATGGATTGGTAGAGGCTGACCAATTCCAGGGCCTCCACGCTCTCCTGGCCTCAACCTTCTTGACTTTCATTTACGAGGGCATTTGAAAGCTCTTGTCAACGCAACCCCGGTACCAAATGTAGAGACTCTTCGTGCTCGTATTGTGGACGGCTGTGATACAATACGCCATTCTCCAGGGCTGCATCAGCGCATCAGGGATTCCATGGGACGGAGGGTGGATGCATGTATCCTCGCTAACGGAGGACATTTTGAACATTTCCTGTAACAAGGTGTTTGAATTCACACTGGTACGTTCTGTTGCTGTGTGTTTCCATTCCATATTAATGTGATTTGAAGAGAAGTAATAAAATGAGCGCCGGCCGCGGTGGCCGAGGGGACTGAGGCGCTCCAGTCACGGTCTGCACGGCCACTACGGTCGGGGGTTCGAATCCCCCCTCGGGCATGGATATTTGTGCCGTCCTTAGTCTTAGTTAGTTCATAAGTAGTTTGTAAGTTTAGGGACTGATGACCCTATAGTTAAGTCCCATAAGCTATACAAACATTATGAAATGTAAACGTAATAAAATGATCTCTAACATGGAAATCAAGCATTTCCGGACACATGTCCACGTAACATATTTTCTTTCTTTGTGTTTGAGTAATGTTTCTGAAAGTTTGGCCGTACCTTTTTGTAACACCCTGTATAAACACACTGAAGAGAGAGTATTTATCATACCTTCATCCTAGTGACTGTCTACACCTTTCAAATACTTTGAATAAATCATTTTAAGCCTTCACCTGTATGTCAAGCCACTGTACTATTCAAACAGTTTCGGTTCATGCAAGCGTCATCAGGAATTGAATATGTACTTTTAACGAGCTGAGATACCTGGCTAGTACCGTGCTGCGTCCCCCGCGGCAAGCAGAAGTGCTGCAAAACGACGTGGCGTGGAATGGGATACTCTGCAAATTACATTTAAGTGCCTGGCAGAGGGTTCACAGAACCACCCTTATACTTACAGAATGAAACTTTCATTCTGTAGCGGAGTGTGCGCTGATAGGAAACTTCCTGGCAGATTAAAATTGTGTGCCGGAACTAGGACTCGAATCTGGGACCGGTCCCTTTCGCGGGCAAGTTCTCTACCGACTGAGCTATCCCGACACGACTCACGATGCCGCCTCACAACTTCTGGAAACATCCCTTAGGCTGTGGCTAAGCCATGTCTCCACCATATGCTTTCTTCCAGGAGTGCTAGTCTTGCTAGTTTCGCAGGAGAGCTTCTGTGAAGTTTGGAAAGTAGGAGGCGAGGTACTGGTGGAAGTAAAGTTGTGAGGCGGCATCGTGAGTCGTGTCGGGTTAGCTCAGTCGGTAGAGAGCTCGACCGCGAAAGGAAAAGGTCCCAGGTTCGAGTTCCGGTTCGGGCACACAAATTTTAATCTGTTAGGAAGTTTCACATTTATACTAGTCATCTTCTATTCCATCCTCGAATAGCGCGCGGGTAGAAAGAACATCTGAACTACTCAGTTCGAGCTCTGATTTCTCGTATTTTATTAAGATGATCATTTTTACCTATGTAAGTGGGAGTCAAAAATATATTTTTGCATTCGGAGGAGAATGTTGGCGATTGGAGTTTCGTAAGTAGCCCACGCCGCAGCGATAAGCGCCGTTGTTGTAATGATTTCCATCCCAGATCCTGTATCATTTCCGTAACGCTGTATCCCGTGTATCGCGACAATACGAAACGAGCTGCCCTTCTTTGGACTCTTTCGATATCCTCCGTCAAACCCACCTGATAAGGATCCTATTCCACACTGGGCACCAATACTCCAAAAAAGGACGGACAAGCGTAGTGTATGCAGTCTCTTTAGTTGTTCTGTTGCATCTTTTAAGGGTTCTGCCAATAAAATGCAGTCTCTGATTCGCCTTTCCTACATCATTATCTACGTGTTCTTTAAGTCTGATGTAATAGTAATTTCTAGGTATTTAGTGGAATTTACGGCCTTCACATTCGATTCATTTACCTTGTAAACAAAGTTTAATGGATTTCTTTTCGTACTCATGTAGACGACTTCACACTTCTCATTATTTAGAGTCAACTGCCAATTTTGACACCATAGTGATATTTAAGTTGTTCTGCAGTTGGTTTTGATCTTCAGATTACTTTTCTAGACGATAGATGACCGGCGTCAACTGCAAAGAACCTAAAGAAAGAGGGCTGCTCAGATTTTCTTCTAAATCGTTTATGTAGATAAGGAACAGCAGAGGATCAATAACAATATCCTGTGGAACGTCGGATATCACCTCTGTTTTGGTGGATGCCTTACAGTTGATTACAACGAACTATGTCCTCTCTGAAAGGAAATCCTCTATCCAGTCACAAATCCGGGGCGATATTCCATAACTAAGCAATTTGATTAATTGATTGTGTAGAGTAATGGCGCAGCGAACTGAAACTACCCATTCTGCAGGCCTGTCCCTAATTCCATAACAGTACGAGGGGGTGCAGATCCTTTCTGAACAGGGCATCCCAGATACGCTCAATACTGTTCATGTCTGTGGAGTTTGTTGGCCAGCGGAGGTGTTTACACTCGGCACAGTCTGCCTCGATTTACTCTGAAGCAGTTATGAACATGTGGGGTGTCGCAGTGTCCTGCTGGAATTCCTCAAGACCGTCGGAAGGCCCAATGGATACGAATGGATGGATGCAAGTGATCAGCCAGGATGCCTGCGTCAGAGTCGTATCTGGAACTATGAGGGGTCCCATATCACTCCAGCTGCACACGCCTATCACAGATCTTCCACTATCTTGAACAGGACGCATGGGTTCGTGAGGTTTACCCACACACGTCCATCCGCTCGACACAACTGGAAGCGAGACTCGCAGACCAAGCGACATGTTTCCAGAGATCATCAGTCCAGTGCCGGTGATGATGGACCCAGGCGAGGTCTAAAGCTTTGCGTTGCACAGCAAGGGTAGGTTCGACCGGGGCACATTGGCCATTGGGGCAGGATGGCGCAGTCGAATGAGTTCATACAGCAGACGCTAGATCGTCTTAGGATTCAACCAGAAAGCGGGTAGCACTGTCCCTCTCCTAAGGGTACGTCCATAGTGCACGGCTGCCCGCTAGCTGCTCGGGCGCTTAACTCGCAGCGGTCGGACCGCGCTCTGCAACGGCGCGATGGCAGCTGGTGGCGGTGGCGGTGGCGGCCACAGTGCGCAGCCAACCGCGCGCCGGCTGATGCCAATACATGACCAAAATTACTTTTCCATTTTATTGCTGAAAAAAAAATACTGCGTGTGTATGAAACAAAGCTACATCGCACTCTGGTATCAGTTTTTCGATAAAAATTCTCCTTCTGCTGTAAAAAAATAAAAACCACCTCTCCCGGTTTTATGCGTTTTGCTTGACGTAGGATACTTCTCACTCGATTCTGAGAAAACTAATTATGGTACCTCACTGAGTTTTGCACATCGACCAGGTTAACATAACAGCTTCATAACGGAGTGTCTGTTTTTCCGGTATTCGCCATAGGTATTACGATACTTAATTTCCAGTTAACCTATCGCATAACATTTGAAGCTTTTGCAGCGAAAAATATAGTCGCTGACTACTTTTCGTTTGGTTAACTTTCGGTTATACATTATTGCGTACGAAATGTAGCCAACATTGTGAAATTTTTTTTAAAACTGAAAAGAAAGCGATACATCGCTCCAGTATAGCGAACTGGGTGTTGAAATTTGAGGGCGCTAGCGCCGCGCGCTCTCCTTCGGCGCGCCATGTGCACGACTACTGAGCCTCTAGCCTGCAGCTCAGTCAGTCAACCTTCGTAATAAAGCACATGCCCGAGCCAACAGAAAATGTCTTTAAAAATAGCAAAGTTTATCTGGGACAGATGGCAGTTCTCTAACTCGTTTTAAAATATTGGTGGCATACAAGTTCGGATAAAAAAAAGACAGTAAATCTAGTTCTATGTCTTAAAGTTACAAATATTGGATTGCTAGCTGTCACTGACGGAATAGAAATGGTAAGACTAAAGTTACCGGAACAATTTTTGACAGAATCCAATAGCAAGTGTCTAAATGTTATCCAAGGCGCTGCAGCATTTTTTCCTCTGAATCTATATTAATTAGACTTTCTCCACAAAAACTACAGCGGGGGGACATTAAAGATGTTTTCAACGGCACTGTTAAGTTGGAATATGCAGTTCGTATGTGCAGCATAAGTGCATTTTTTCTCTAGTTGAGTTTAATGATAGAAAATCAGTGGTGCTATAATGTAACTGCTGTTATAACTTGGCACCATCCACGGATGATGATAACGAGAAAAAATGTTTTGATCGCAAATTGCATAAAATGCCAAAACTGGAGTTACTAGTTGCTGGCATGGGGTAGTAACCGTCAGATCACGACTGGAAAAAAATTGTAACTGCTGTCTTTTAATCTCAATACACATATAGTGTAACTATATAAGGCTTTCTATAGTCCATGGTGTGGCTCATACAGCAACCAGTCAGATTTTAATTTCAAGTAAAAACAGTTTTGGTTGTGAAGTGGTTTTATTGATTACCAATGACGCGTTTCGCCCTCGCAGCAGGGTATCATCAAATTATCTGCATGACAAAAGTTTATGAAAATTACTATAACAGACCCTGTTTCACTACTTTAAATGTTGTAGTAATTCTGGTGTAACATTTGTCATGCAGGTAAGATGATGGGCTGCTGTTAGGGGGAACGCGATATTGGTAATTAATAACACCACTTTGCAACCAAGACTGGTTTTACTTGAAATTACATTGTAACTAACAGTGTACCATCTGTCACAGTATGCGTAGATTATAGTAGGACAGGAGTTACAATTATTTCACTATCAAGGTTCCTAATCACGTACCGACATTTTATACCGTTCACGAACAAAAAAGAATTTTGGTACGGTAAATTGACATGGAATGACAGCAAAGTAATTATGAAAAAAGTATCCTCGTGTCATTGGATCCCCCCCCCCCCCCCACCAAAAAAAAAAAAAAAAAAAAAAAAATTTCACGTGCAACCTTTAGCAAAGAAGTAACAATTTGATATTCTGAGCTAAATAACATATCTACACGTAACTTATCTTGAATGTGTAGTTGTTTGCTATATTAAAGTACTGGTATTCTTGCACCAATATGGACAATAAGATGCAATTAAAGACATTGCAAAACCGGTTGTGCGTGTCTACAAAAGTTCAATAAAATTCAGCTAGAGTGAATTAACGGCCTTTCATTCAGCACTTCTGAGATAAACGCGTCTTCATCAGCTCCCATTAAACACAACACAGAGCACAGCGTTGAAACCTCGGCACCCGCGACCTGAGAGCGGAACAAGAAACATAAATTCTTTCTTGCACGCGGCTGTGAAAGCGACGTGAGCGAGCTGAGGCGGCCGCGCGGGTGCACTGTGGCCACCACAATGGGATCACCCACTGGGTTTTCCAGCCGCCTCCCTGCCGGCGAGGGGCAGGAAGCGTGGAGCGGCCCACTATGGCCGTACCCTTACACAGGGCCAATATCGCAGGCAGCGAACTTTTGGAGAAGCTGTAGTCCTTAATTGTTTTTGTGCGTGTTTCAGTAAAATCTACTCGTCGGTTAATGTGTGTTGTTTAACTTTTGCTTGCTTTAGGCGCAATGGGGTGAGTAGTATAATAAAAGGTGGAACTGTAAGGATAATTTCTATCTGTAGACTTAATTGTTTCGGTGAGTTTTCTAAAGAACAAAATTTAAAGATGGCGATGGGGCAGGTTGGCCAGCCGAGACAACCTGTCACGTCCTACAGGAGCTGTACTTCTTTCAACTCGATGAAAGGTTCGTTACTTTTATTACTAATAAGGTTTATAATTCTTCGAGTTTATTAAATAATTAGCATAATTGTCGAAGTTAAACATATTTTGATACGATTCAGAGGTCAAAAGATAGTCATATTCACGAGACAAAAAGCGTTGAATAAACGCCCAACCAGTAAATTTTATGTTACACAGTGATCTGAGAAGTCAGAATCTCTTTCATTTCCTTGTTTTCAAAACATGAGTTACGGCTCTGGTTTAAGCCTTTGTTTTGTTTGTAGTATCATAAAAATGATCCGAAATTATAAAAGAATGAAAGGGGAATGATTTCTGAAGATACGGTGGTAAGAGCAGTTTTAAAAGAAAATGAAAAATCTGTGAAGACTGTTAGCGAAGACTTTGGCATTCCACGAAAATAGTACTGGAGATACTGTGCTTAATACAGATAGGCCTCATGTCAGTTTGCACAGGTAATTGAAACTCAGGAAACAGAAGTTGAATTTCAACCCTAACCATTGGACCAAAGCATTGGAAAGAAATACTGAAGAAAAATTCGATCACAGGCTAGAAAAGCCCTTTTTCAAAAAGGAAGATGATAATGATGACGATGCAGAGTAGTCACAGAAATCCAGTTCACGAACTGTAAGCTCCTCACAGATGCATGAAAAATGAATCCGTGGACTAATTTATGATTGTTAAAACTGTGCTGATCCTTTGGAGCAGGACATTGATTAAAATTGACTGGTTTGTGTTCAGACATTATAAATCGTAATAAGTTTAACCTGTCCTGTTGTCATACTCCTCAATGATAAGCATTTAAATCAATATTAAACTTGATATTATGTACATTAAAGTATATTTCTTGATAACTGTTAGTTTTATTTTGATTTCCTAGTTATACTTACCAAAGACTACATTGGTCAACGTGCCCCAGTCTGTGGGCTAACTTATCCCAAGGTAAGGGCAAATTGGACCACTGACATATGTCCAGTAATTAATTTTTTCTAATACTTCTACTGATATTATCAAACGTAATAACTACCATCCACATTTATTAAAAACCTATCTAATTTCATTAATTTAAATATGTCAAATGAATTAATACACTATTGGTCATTAAAATTGCTACACCAAGAAGAAATGCAGATGATAAACGGGTATTCATTGGAGAAATATATTATACTAGAACTGATACGTGATTACATTTTCACGCAATTTGGGTGCATAGATCCTGAGAAATCAGTACCCAGAACAACTTCTGGCCGTAATAACGGTCTTGGTTCACCTGGGCGTTGAATCAAACACAGCTTGGATGGCTTGTACAGATATAGATGCCCACAGTTCATCAAGAGTAGTGACTGTCGTATTGTGACGAGCCAGTTGCTCGGCCGCAATTGACCAGACGTTTTCAACTGGTGAGAGATCTGGAGAATGTGCTGGTCAGGACAGCAGTCGAACATTTTCCGTATCCAGAAAGGCCCGTACCGGACCTGCAACATGCGGTCGTGCATTATCCTGCTGAAATGTAAGGATCGAATGAAGGGTAGAGCCACGGGTCGTAACACATCTGAAAGGTAACGGCCACTGTTCAAAGTGCCGTCGATGAGAGCAAGAGGCGACCGATACGTGTAACCAATGGCAGCCTATACCATCACGCCGGGTGATACGCCAGTATGGCAATGACGAATACACGCTTCCCATGTGAGTTCACCGTCATGTCGACAGACATTGATGCGACATTGATGCGACCATTATGATGCTGTAAACGAAAACGTGGATTCATCCTAAAAATTACGTTCTGCCATTCGTGCACCAAGGTTCGTCGTTTCGTACACCATCGCAGGCGCTCCTGTCTGTGATGTAGCGTTAAGGGCAACCGCAGCCGTGGTCTCCGAGCTGATAGTCCCAGCTGCTGCAAACGTCGCCGAACTGTTCGTGCAGATGGTTGTTGTCTTGCGAACGTCCCCATCTGATAACTCAGGGATCTAGACGTGGCTGCACGTCTTATGCGGATAAGATGCCTGTCATCTCGACTGCTAGTGGTATGAGGCCGTTGGGATCCAGCACGGAGTTCTGTGTTGCTCTCCTGAACCCACCGATTCCATATTCTGCTAACAGTCATTGGATCGCGACCAACGCGAGCAGCAATGTCGCGATACGATAAACCGCAATCGCGATAGGCTACAATCCGACCTTCATCAAAGTCGGAAATTTTGTGTCCCAGCCTCGTCGCCACTTTTGTGTCCCTGCCTCGTCGCCGCTTTTGTGTCTCGTTTCCGTCGTAGGTGTCGGTGGCCGAGTGGAATGAGACCGACACAGGAATAAAGATAGCACGCTAGTGCAGGTACGGAGGGGAGCAGCCAGAAACTAGAAACACTAGAGTAAATTAGAACGAGATATATATAGAACAGAATTTATACAATACTTAACTTTACAAAGATCATTACTGCAGAATGCTGATACATAGTTGTTAGAGGCCTGCCTAGTGCCTGTGCGATAGCCAAGTCTTCACTGGTGCCTATCTGATTCCGAAGGTCCTAACTGGTTGCTATCTCAGTCCCAAGTGAACGATGTCGTCAGTGGTGGCCACGAGCGGAGTTGCAGCAGAGGGCGCTCGTGGCTGTCGTCGTAAGAACGCCGCGCCGTGCGTGCATGGCGGCGCGCGGCGAAAGTAGGTGGCGCGCACTTTGGACTTGTGCGACACCACAGGAAACGTGATAGTTCGCATTTCTCCTCCTTACACGAGGCATCACAACAACGTTTCACCAGGCAACGCCGGTCAACTGCTGTTTGTGTTTGAGAAATCGGTTGGAAAGTTTCCTCGTGTCATCACGTTGTAGGTATCGTCCCCGGCGCCAAGCTTGTGTGAATGCTGTGAATAGCTAATCATTTGCATATCACAGCATCTTCTTCTTGTCCGTTAAATTTCGCGTCTTTAGCACGTCATCTTATACTAAGGACAACACACACACACACACACACATACACACACACAGAGAGAGAGAGAGAGAGAGAGAGAGAGAGAGAGAGAGAGAGAGAGAGAGAGAGAGACAGACACACACACACACACACACACTCGAGGGAGCACTCGAACCTCCGACGGGGAGCAGCCGCGCTCTCTGCAGCAAGGCGCCTCAGTGCGCACGACCTATCACGCACAGCTCCTAAATATAACAAAGTTTTATACCTGTTCTGTTTACACGTGATTTTCTTTACATATTTTGATAGGGGATGAGTTTTTCTTTTCTTCATAGAATGAAGGCTTTTACGGTAGGTATTGTCATCACTTAACCTCCCGCCTTCGCCTGCGGAAGGGATCCTCCGAGGTAAAGCGGGGTACTTTTCTTTTTCTTCCATCTTGTATAATTACAGATATGGCACCCTTTTATACAGCAACAAAGATGAGTGAAATAATTTTTTTTTTTTTTTTTTTTTTTTTTTTTTTTTTTTTTTTTTTTTTTTTTTTTTACATTAGAATAATGCTGTTCATAGCTAATGAAAAACCTTTGAGTGTCAGTTAAAATTGTTTCTATGGCTGAAAGTACTAAAATTTTATGAAATTTCAAAGGTACATTTGTTTTCTTAATACTAACTGATCATATATGATAGAATGAGGTTTAATGATAACGTCGCTGTATACTTACTTCCAAGTAAAAAAAATTCTGGTGACCCCCTCCAAATTAAAAATATTCTGGCGATATCCACTCTCCTCCTCATGAACCGTAACAAAACTATGTTATCTCAAAGGAAAGTAACTTAACATCTTCTTTCTTTTAAATTATCGGACGAAGGTCTTTTCGGGTATTTTTCGCAATCGAACACATTTTCGTATTTTTAGATGATTTCCGACAGAAAAAATATATTTTAGTTAATCATATTCAGAAGAGAATAATGCTCGTTAAGAAAAATCCCAGTACAGACAACTTGTATAGTAGTAGTTCTTCTCTTTCGACTTGTCTTTTTTTTTAAACTATCGATCAGTTCCTGAAAACAGTTGTCAGGCTTTGTGCTTATTTTTCATTAACACACTGTATTACAAAACCATGTATCTATTCAGTAGTTTCTCCCATGGTCGCCCCCCCCCCCCCCCCACACACACACACCCACCCACAGGTTGAAAAATACTGCAGTAAAGTATTCATTCGAACTGCTTTTTCTGCAAAATGTTATATTTTTAAGTTTCCTTTCGTGCTTAAGTATGTGTTTTGTGTTCGGCCAAGTGAGCATCGAAAGTTGATTATTTAGGTTACTGAGCTGTAGTGCATCCATATGTATTGTGAAATTTTTGGATGTAATCAAGACGATAATTCACGATTCAGACCATCTATAAGTTGGCCTATATTTATTGTTAGGTTTCTTGATTATTACTCGTAAAAAATCGGCAAAATCAAATTCGTAGCAGTAACAAATGAAAGTTGAAAAAATTCGCATAGACTGCAAAAACACTAAGTTTCGAATGCAGCCTCGACCATAACAAAATATAAGAATCACATATTGGACAGATCACTACGGAATTCGGCACGTGTATTTTTTCATGGAGAAGGTTTGTTTACTACATGAGGCACTACATGGGGAAACAAGAAGCGTGGTTCAGATCCTGTCGATGACAGCGCTACTAAACATAGATTTTAGAAACTCATTCACCAAAGAAGACGAAACCAATATTCCAGATTTCGAATTACGAACAGATGCCGTAATGAGTAACGTAGAAGTTGTTCCGTAATGAATAACGTATAAGTAATGCAGCAACTAAAATCACTTAACAAGAACAAGTCTTCTGGTCCGAACTGTATAACCATTAGATTTCTAACTGATTATGCTGAAGCGATAGCTCCTTACTTGTCATATACAACCGCTCTCTCATAGAAGGATCTGTACCAAAAGATTGGAAAGTTGCACAGATCACACCTATATTCAAGAAAGGCAGTAGGAGTAACCCACTAAACTACAGGCCTATTTCATTGACGTCAATTTGCAGCAGAGTTTTGGAACATATCCTGTATTCAAATATTATCAATTATCTCGAACAGAATGATCTATTGACCCAAGGTCAACACGGATTTTGAAAATATCGTTCATACGAAACACAACTAGCTCTTTATTCACACGAAGTGATGGGTGATATCGACAAGGGTTCGCAAATCGATTCCGTATTTCTTGATTTCCAGAAGGCTTTTTACACCGTACCTCACCAACGGCTTTTAATCAAATTGCGTGGTTATGGTATATCGCCCCAAGTTTGCGACTGGACAGGGGACTTCCTGTCAGAGAGGACACAGTTTGTAGTAACCGATGGTAAGGCATCGACTAAAACTGAAGTGATATCGGGCGTTCCACAGGGTAGTGTTATTGGTCCTCTGCTGTTCCTTATTTACATAAACGATTTAGTGGAAAATCTAAGTAGCTCATTTAGATTGTTTGCAGATGACGCCGTCATTTGACGTCTAGTAAAATCATCTGAAGATCAAAACCAACTGCAGAACGATGTGAATAATCAGTATGATGGAAAAATTGGCAACTGACTCTAAATTATGAGAAGTGCGAAGTCGTCCACATGAGTACAAAAAGAAATCCGTTAAACTTTGTTTACAAGATAAATCAATCAAAAGTGAAGGCCGTAAAATCCACAAAATACCTAGGAATTGCTATTACTTCAGACTTAAATAGGAAAGAACACGTAGATAATGGCGTGGGAAAAGCGAACCAGAGACTGCGTTTTATTGGCAGAACGCTTAAAAGATGCAACAGAACTACAAAAGAAACTGCATACACTACACTTGTCCGTCCATTTTTGGAGTATTGCTGACCAGTGTGGGATCATTATCATGTGGGTTTGACGGAGGACATCGAAAGAGTCCAAAGAAGGGCAGCTCGTTTCGTATTGTCACGATACAGGGGAGACAGCGTTACGGAAATGATACAGGATCTGGGATGGGAACTACAACAACGGCGCTTATCGCTGTGGCGTGGGCTACTTACGAAACTCCAATCGCCAACATTCTCCTCCGAATGCGAAAATATATTGTTGACTCCTACTTAAATAGGTAGAAATGATCATCGAACGGAGAGATTTAGGTGTTCTTTCTTCCCGTGCGCTATTCGAGAATGAAATGGGAGATAAACAGTATAACGGTGGTTCTATGAACCCTCTGCCAGGCACTTAAATGTGATTGCAGAGTATCCCATGTAGATGTAGATGTAGATTCTGCAGGAAAAATTAGGTTCCTTGTGCAAGGGATTTACAAGACAGCATCTTGTTGTGATAGGGGGTGGAGTGGGAAACAGTATTGATAGGGACGGGAAGTAAATATTGAGTGTGACCTGGTTACAATAGCGTATGCAAGTAGTCATACAAATGTTGGGCTGCTGCCTGCCTTCATGCGGTATTAATGGGCCCAGTTGAACAGCTCTGTAAGGAGGTCGTCTGCTCAGGATGGATATTTGTTCAGGCGTCAGTTTCGATCCTGTTGATGCTATTGTAGGTGGATTTCACTATGCATGGCCTGCATCTCAATAGGAAGGAAGGGGATACTGGCTGGGTTGATGGCAAAATCCTTACCATCTGTATATCGACGTTCATGCCACTTTTTTTACCTTCGTTGAGTACTTTTTTAGTATAAGATCAGTGTCCAGTGAGAAGCTCATACATGTAGGTATTAAAGCTCACAAAAAAATCTCACGATCTTCCAAAACTACAGTGAAAACTAGTGTTAGTATATTTCATAAAAATATTGGAGGATTGAAGAATAAAATAGATGAGCTTCTGATATGTTTTGATGATATATAGAAGCTAAGTGTGTAATGGAGGTACTATGCCTATTTGAGCTTCACAGTGTCACTGATATAGAATAGGTTAACGTCTATCGTTATAAACTCTCAGCACATGGTAGCAGAGATAATAAGGAGATAGGAGAAATTCCCAATTATATCAAAAGTGATGACTCTGTAAAAAAACTTAAAAACGTTTTGTGTGAAGCAAAATATAGAAGCATGTGCCTGTGAGCTTAAACTGAACGATGGAACTTTTATAATCGTAACAGTGTATATGACCCCGTAAGATAATTTTCAGATATTTCTGAAAAACGTGGATGCCGTGTTTTACTATCTCTCTGACAGTGGGAAAACTATTATTTGTGGGGATTACAATGTTGATTCTCTGAAAGAGTGTAATAGGAAGAATGACCTTCAAGTGTTACTTGGTTCTTTCAATCTGTTATCCGTTATTGATTTCCTACTGAGTTAGTAAAGAATAGCAGAACGTTAGTATATATCTTTTTTATATAGCAAGATAACTTCAAAAATATAAATGCTTATCCTGTTGAGAATCGTCCTTCTGATCATGGTGCACAGCTAGTTACGGTTTCTGATGCAGCCTCATACACCAACTTAAAACAGACATCCAAAGTAGTGTGTTCAGTCAATGATTTAACAATTTACTAACAAAAAAAATCAGAAGCTGGAAATATTTTAATAGTCACTTTTTAAACATTGTGGAGAAAATAGGATCGAAATTTTCAACAGAAGAGACAAGTCTATTAATAAATAAGGCCATACCTATGCAAAGTTGAAACATTTGCAGTTCCTCTCTCTTTGAAATTAAGAAAATAATAAACTCTTTCAAAAGTAAAATCTCATATTGACGCCATTTCCAGCAGAGTACTAACAGCTTGTTTCCAACAGATAAGCAGGTTTCTCAGTCACATATATAATAGCTCTTTTTTTCTATCGGACCAAACTGCGTGGTCATCAGTCCGTAGCTTACAAACTACTTAAACCTAGGTAAACTAACCTATGGACAAACACACACACCCATGCCCCAGGGAGGACTCGAACCTCCACGGCGAGCAACCGCGCGCTCCGCAGCGAGACGCTTTAGACCGCTCGGCTACTCCACCGCGGCCGTAATAGCTCTCTGAAGCAGGGTATTTTCCCTAGAGAGACTAACATATGTTTTTCTTAAGCTATTGCATTAAAAAGAAATGCATCTACCCAATCTCACTTCTGGCAGCTTTATCCAAAGTTCTTGAGAAAGTAATGTATTCAAGAGTAGCTTCCTATATTTGTAAAAATAATGTACTAAGAAAATGTCAGTTTGGTTTCCAGTAAGTCTATTTAACAGAAAATGCTATATTTGCTTTCACTGATCAAATACTGAATGCTCTGAGAAACTGAACATCACCCATTGGGATTTTTGGGATTTCTCAATGACTTTTGATTGTGTAAAGCGTGAAATTCTTCTAGGTAAGCTTAGCATTGTGGTATTAGTGGGGCAGTGCACAAATTGGTTAATCATACGTATCAGGAAGAGGGCAGGGAGTTGAAATAAGTGGTTCAGGTAAACTGCAAAAATTAGCTGATTTTTCAAACTGGGGAGCAATCAAGAATGGGGACCCACATCGTTCGGTCTTGTGTCCATTGCTGTTCTTCCTATGTATTAATTATTTGCCCTTTTATCTTCACGATGACACGAAGCTAGTTCTTTTTGTTGATAATACAAGTTCAGTGATCACAACGAACAAACAAGAATTACCTGTTTGAAATTGAAAATAAAATCTTTCAGAAAATTATTAAATGGTTCTCCGCAGTTGGCTCCAATTAAACTTTGATAAAACACGGAATATACAGTTTCATATGGTAATTGGCACGTCATCGTTAATAATAATAGTCCGTGAACAGAACTCCGTAGCTAAGGTAGAATATTCAAAGTTTTTAGGTGTGTAAATTGACGAGAAACTAAATTGGAAGCAACATATTGATGTTCTACTGAAACATTTGAGTTCAGCGACTTATGCTATTAGGGTTATTGCAAATTTTGGTGACAAACATCTCAGTAAATTAGCTTCCTATGCCTATTTTAATACACTGTTTTTATATGGGGTAATTTAGTACTGAGCAAGAGTATTCATTACAGAATAGCCGTGTGATTACAATAACTTCTGGAGCCCACCCAAGAATACCCTGTAGACGCTTATTTAAGGATCTAGGAATCTTCACATTAGTTTCACAATTATATATTCTATTATGAAATTTGTGATTAATAACACAACCCAGTTCAGAAGTAATAGCAGTGGCCATAGCTACAACACTAAGAGAAAGGACACTATTCAAAATTAAATCTAACTTTGGCATAGAAGGGGTTGAATTATGCTTCCACAAATGTCTTTAGTCACTTACCAGATAACATCCAACGTCCGACAGACAGTCAGCAGCATTTAAATACAAACTGAAAGAATTTATGTGTGACAATTCCTTCTAGTTAGTAGATAAATTTTTACACAGAAATGAATAATTTCACAAAAAAAAATGTATTTCATGTAATATTATCTATTACTAAACTGACACGCTCCACATCAATACGATGTCTAGTATTCAAGATCTATGGAACAATTATTAATCTAATCTAATTCAATAGACTTACATACGGTTTGATCGATCACGGTGAAATTTGGTAGATATTTGCCAATTCTCATGAATTCGGAGGTAAAGAAGGGAATGGACTGAGAAGCAGGAGGAAATTGATAGAAATGGGGTGAAGAGGTGATAGGCCATGGGAGGAGGTTGACAGAGAGGAAGCAGTAAGGTGATGGACAGGTGAGAGAAAGAGAGAGGGAGGTATTGGCAGAGAGAAGTAGGACAAAACAGACTGGGGGATTAAGTGAACAGAGCGAGAGGTGGGGGGATGCTCTAATTGAATAAATACATAATGCAGGAAATGGATTGGAGAGATTTGTGGACTAATATAATATTAAAGTAGATAAGTACCTGGATGGGAAGGCAAAACATATCTATCCTAACGAAGCTCTTCGATGAATGCATCAAAAAATACTATGAACTGATTGTCAATGAATTCCAATTTATTTCATTCCAGTAAATACATGATCGTACTTCAATGGTTTTGTTGCAATTCACACAAATATCGATTGGAAGAATCCTTTCTCAATGTATCCGAGAACAGAAAGTAAAAGCAATTTACCACTGGAGATGAAGACATGGTTTAAGATAAACCAAGACTGATCAAATAATCCTAAACTACTTGGGATTCGCAGACAACTTAGATACTAATTACTAACATTTAAAAAGCCGGAAATAAGATAGTGAACATACAAAACATAGCTAAAAAATAGCATTCCAAATATTCTTAGAAAAGACTGAGATCATGGTAACAGACCTACTAGTAATAAACCACATGACAGTAAACAACAGAAAAAATAACAATAGTGAAGCATTTTAAATAACTAGGAGAAATTATAATAAACAACCTGGACGAAAAACCAACTTGGAAACAAACAACTAATAAAATGATAAAAGCTAAAAATCAAACATTGTCCACATACATCATTGTCCATCAATTAAAACACTACAAGGCAATGGTTCAGCCTGAGATGACATATGCAAGCAAACTATTTTTAAAGTCACCGAGAAAAACTGAATTGACAAAATACTGAAAGTAGAGAGAAGAATAGCAAGGAAACGCGGTAATTAAAAATACCAAAAGGAGGTACAATGGCGGATAGTGCCAAATAAAGTAGTGTCCAGCTAACTAGAGCACATTACAGATATTATACGTAAGAAAAGGATTCCTTTCTTTCGCAATATCATGAGGACACCAGAAACCAAATTAGCAAGGAAAATTACAGAGGAACTGGAATCTGAAGCAACAAGTAGGATGGATCAACGAAATTAGAAAGGACATGGAATAATTAAAAATAATCCTGGTTGATCTGAAAACAGAAAATCTCAAGAAACTGAAAAACAAGAAAATAATATCTATACTGAAAATTGACAAACGGCACACAATTTACAGATGAGAAAAGACAGAAGAAATCAGAACGAATGAAAAAATATGTTGGGAAATGCGGAAAGAACGAAACATGCAGTTACCGGGACCAGAAAATAATTGACTAAGTAATCCAATGAAGTCGTAAAATCGAATTAGACAGAACCAGAGGCTGCACTATTCTTTTGTAATTTTTAGACCAGTTCTCTCACGTCAGTACCGTCCATGAGTGATTTAGTTCACATAATGTCTGAATCGTACCATAACTCTTCATAATGAATAATCCTTTCTGCTTTTCCAACATTGTTGACACATATACAGTCCTTTTCTCGCCTGTTGAGTAATTTCATTACTTTATAAGCAATATGGAGCTTGTTTTTCGTGGGAGACAAACTATTTTCTATAAAGTGTTCCCATGATTCTTCGTGTACTTTTCGAATTGTCTTTCCGCATTATTACTTTTTCTTTTATATTTATTATAGTTTTCATTCGTGGGCTCCTTAAAGTTTCTTAATGTTTCAGTTAGTATACCTCTATGTTTGCTGCAGATTGCATGTCTGCTCCCAGATCAAAGTTTGAGTACTAAGAAAATAAGTTCCCATTCGGGAAAGAAATTTCGGGAATGAACCTGCCGCAACGAATAACGCCTTTCTTTTAATTATTTCCAACCCGCAACTCGATCATCATTTCCAAGACTCTCTCTACCCTATAAGGCAAAAAAAAAAAAAAAAAAAAAAAAAAAAAAAAAAAAAAAAAAAAAAAAAACCGTAGCTGCGTATCTATTAACTTTCGCTATATCATCCGTCAGTCCCACTTGGTGAAAAGCGTACAATGAGGAGTAGTAGTCTAAAACAGGACGTAGAAGTGTAGTGTGGTCAGTTTCTTTAGCAAAACTGTTGCATCTTCTAAGTGTTCTGCAAAAGAATCGTAGCCTTGTGTTCCCCTTCCCTACAATATTTTCTATGTGTTCTTTCCAATTTAAGTTATTCATAATTCCTATGGATTTATTGAAATTTACGGCCTGCAGATTTGAAATGTTCAGCTGTTTCTTAGCCGCCGTGTAAGCGGTTTGGAAGCGCAGCCGCTGGTATTTTGACGCCACAGCGGAAGAGCGGAGGGGCCGCCGCCGCAGCCGCGCCTATAAACCAGAGGTGGGCAATGAGCGAGCCTCGCTCTCGGAGCCGCCTGCCTGAGCGGGAGCAGAGCCGCGAGCCGCGAGCCGCTGGCTACGGCGTCCACCACGTGGTTCCTGCCGGAGAGACTAGGTGGCGTTATGCGCAGCCAACGCGCTAATGTAGCCGCAGAAATGCACCTGGCCGAGTGCGTTATAACATAACTTATAAAGATAATAGTGCGAACTCTTTAGTATCCAACTCGAATGGTCAGATTCCACTGCTATGGGTATCTCCTGAAAAATGCTATTATGTTTATAAGTAACGGAACTACGTGCGACAGCAAGCATGCAGACCTCTAGCGGCAACTAGGATAACTACCGGCCGAGCGCGAACGCTGCTCTTTCTCCGGCCTGAGCCGGAGCGCTGCTCATTGAGCCGTTTTGTGCCCACATCTGCTAGTGAGTTGCAGCTGAGCAGCGGAGGCGTGCGCATCGTCGGTGCAGCGCGCTCTGTTCCAGTTGCCGGAGAGCTGTGAGGAAGTCCGTGCTGTGGCGGGAACGAAGCAAATTGTCGTTGCGTTGTTGTAACAACGCTGCAAAATTGTCGTGTCCTCCCGCACCACAGCATGGTGAAGAAATCGGCGCAGCAGAAGAAACCTGCAGTGAAGGGGCCGTCGGTCACGCAACTCATCGAGGCTGCAGATCACGGTAAGAAGACCGAAGAAGATCGTACACCTCCCCCGCCCTTGTACATCTCGTGCAGTGGCGCGTGGGTCGAGGTGTACGATATTATAGTCGGCTGCTGCAAGAAAGAGGTCGGCATCGAGCTGGTCAACTCGAACGCGACCATTTCGCTACAAGCAGCAACGAAGTCGGACCACAGGGCACTGAAGAGCGCTGTGGCCGCCTTCATCGTCGACGCTCCTCCCTTGCAGACGACGTCTGAAGGGAAGCGTGCGAAGTACACCAGGGCGCTCCTGAAGGGCCTGCCATGGTGCTGCGACGAGGCAGCAGTCCGGGAAGGGCTGCGGCGAGCAGGGTTCGGTGGTGTAACTGCTAAGTTGCACAACCGGACCAACAGGACGAGGCCGCCGCTCTACATTGTCGCCGTGCAAACGGTCGATGATGGGGGCGACGTCTTCGCCCTGCGGAAGCTCTTGGGCTTCCCAGTGACGGTGGAAGCTCTCCCCGCCGACATGGACCCTCTCCCTCAGTGCTTCAGATGCCAGGGGGTAGGCCATGTGGCCAAATACTGCCGCAACGCAGCGCGGTGCGTCAAATGCTCTGGCGAGCATGACACACGAGACTGCGTGCGCGGCAGGGAAGAGACGCCGACTTGCGCCCGTTGTGGCGGTCCTCACGTTGCCAACTGGCGAGGCTGCCCCGCTTTTTCAAGCCGGAGCCAACCAGGAGGTGGCGCGGCGGCCGCTGCGGCGGCGCCGCATGGTCGGCGGAAACGACGGCGACGACGACGTCGAGGGAACGGCGTGGCAGCCGCGCCCCCTGACCGCGACCGGTCGGGAAACACCGCCAACGGCGGCGCGGACCGGCCGAGAGCGGAAAGGGGGCCGGCGCCATCCGCCCCAAAGAAGACGACGCGGCCCGGGGATGACCTGCGCGCTGCCGCGGAGGAGGCAACGGCGGCATTCAAAGCCGCCATGGCAGCAGAGAGGGTGGCCTTCCAGGCCCAACTTGCTGCGGAGAGGGACGAGGTCTGCCGACAAATTCGGCAGCTGCACGCCGAACTGGCGCGCGACCTCTACGACGACGACGCTGACGACGACAACGCTGAGGACGCTACAGAGCCCGCCCCTGTGGCGCAGAGCTCTGGCGCGCCCACTGCTGTGACGACCGGCGCTCCTGTGGTCTTGCAACCGCAGTCGACAGCTGCCCAGACGTGGACGCCGACGCCTGAACAACAGCGGGCGATTGACGATTTCAACGCCAAACTGAAGGCCTCACTGGAGGGGCAATCACTGGAGGAGTCGCTGAAGAAATCGTCCGCCACCCAGTAAGGTTGCGGCCCAGACGACCGGCGGCAGGAACCTCTCCGCGCAGTCATTTGCGCGCAGAGGTACCGTGACGAATGGACGCCACCGCCGGAGAGAGGACGCAGAAACATCGCGGCTCGCTGCCGCACTTGACCAGCCGGTCGAGAGTTGCAGTGCAGCCCAACGCAGCAGGTTCTGCTGCAGCACAAACGGATTGATGTCTTTATGACGGCCTTAGCTCTGACACGGTAATCGATGCACGATACCCGCTACTAACTTAACCTACCCTTGCATGAACTATCGCAGCTAGCAAGGAATCCGCTACTGCCCTTACTACCCGCACCTGACTGTCGCAGAGGTTTTTTTCCCTTGGCGCTTGCCTTGGCACTTTTTTCCCTCTGCCCTTAAAACCGCTCTTCTTTCGAAGTTTTCGACCAATACTATCTCCCGATATGGACCGTATTAATGGGTAACCTTACCCACACGTACGGAACACATCACAGTACCCGCTCCTGTGACGCCTTCATTAACTTACTAACACATGCAGAGGTGACAGTAGAACTCTTGAGTTGGTCACCATGCTAGTGCGAGCGTGGAGGGGCTCCACCTCTGCTATAAACACTAGACAGGGCCCATGCTGCCTCATGAGGAACAGCGCACTGCCAATCCGCCGCGGTGCAACCGCCACAGACAAACTGCAGGCTATAAACACGACCTAAAGCTATGGGACAAGCTGCTGTGGTCATCAGCCCCTAGAATTAAACAAACGTATGCCAGTTACAACATACACACACACACACACCCATGCCCAACGACTTTCTGTCAATTGCAGCGTTCTTTCTGATAGGAAATCACGAATCCAGTCACACAGCTGTGACAATATTCCATAAGCACACAATTTGATTAGAAGACTTATCTGAAATGTTCAAATGTTTGTAAATCTTATGGGACTTAACTACGGGGTCATCAGTCCCTAAACTTACAAACTATTTATGAACTACTTACGAACTAGGATGACACAAATATCCATGCCCGAGGGGGGGATTCGAACCCCCGACCGTAGTGGCCGTGCAGACTGTGACTGAAGCGCCTCAGTCCCCTCGGCCACCGCGGCCGGCAGACTTATCTGAGGAAGAGCTTCAAAATCCTTCCAGAAGTCTAGAAATATGACTCGATTGAGATGCCTTGTAGATACCACTCATCACATCATGTGACTAAAGAGCTAACTGTGGTTCACAAGGACGATACTTTCTTTATTCGTGTTGACTATGGGTCAATAAGTCGTTCCCTTGAAGGCAGATCATAATGTTTCATATGGCGAAAAACTTCTACTTTTCATGGTCTTGCACACATCCTTTTGCAACTACATAAAAACTGAAAAATTTGCTCTCCAGGGCAATAAAAAAGTTCGTCCTCGCTCCTGCCTTGGTATAAAATTATACAGATCACTACAAATCATAGAATCAAACATAACATATAAAATCCTGCAGGACAATAAATAGTGTAAAATGTAGAAACACTATATGAATGCAGAGTTTGTAACGTAACAAAACCAGTCCCTTTCATTAGACAAACCTGCTACCAAAGTAACGTGAAATATTTGATTCCCAATGCAGTAAATAATTAAATCACTTTATTTTCTAATGTTGCTAAGTTGGAATTTTGACAAGTGCTGTTTCGTATTTTTCTCATTAACAAAAAATATTTCAATCTATTGTGACATGTTTTACCAATTTACTGATGGTATACACTCTTAATTTATGTTAGCATCAATTATTACAGTAATGAGACAATTTAATTAACACTGAAAATGAAAGCATTGTTTTAAAATATGTTTAAAGCTATTTTGTTATAAAAATTGTTTTGTTAAGAATTATTATTATAAACAAATGTTGTAAAACATATACTCCACTTTGCAACTTGAAATGCTGTATATTAAAATTTAGTGATTGTAAGTCTGATAAAATTAATTTTAACAATGAATTAGTCAAGCTTCTCATTGTTGAATTCTATGTAAGCGACTAGGGGAGAAAGATCATCATAATTCAGCACCATAATCACCTCATTACCATCAATAGTCACAATATCATTCCCATACCTTTCAATCTGTCTCTACGACTATCCTCTTTGACTATTTCTAAATTTCCTAAACCATTCAAACACCGCCGAAGGGCAAGTAAAGAATCATACAATAAAAGGCACAACCAAGAAGCCAACCAAAGATAAAGAAGTTCATAAATTTCCTGAAACACGTTTCTTGTTTCTCAAGCATTATACACTGCCTATGCTCCACAGCACGTGCTGTGAACACCGTGGGACGAGAAGAAGATCCCATGAGAAAAGTGCCATGGATCAGGAAGTCAGTTTCCGATGAGGTTTTGGAAGTAAAGTCTGTAACATCTTGTGCAATAAACCTGATTATACCGCAAAAGTACTTTGTGGAGTTTCATTATGAGCGAGTTTATCCTGAGCGAGTTTATCCCTTTTCCACAGTAACTTTACCATAGCAGTTATAGTTTGGATCCGGCATGACTGAAACGGACCACGGCAGCAGCGAACAGAACCATCGAAATTTAAGTGAAGTACTGAGTCAAACCCCAACTTTTACAAACAAGGAACATTTTGGACCACTTTAGGTTACGGTAGTAACACTAAAAGTGGGCCTTTGCGATCGTCTTTTGACCGCTCGAAATTTAAATGAAAATAACGCCTTAACTATCCATCTGACACAAAAATTGAATAATCGAATGTGTAGAGGGGAAAATTCTCTACAACTTTGCTCTCTTGTGTTTTTTTCATATCTCGTAGCGTTTCAAAGATATTTGCAAAAATAACGGCGATTTTGCGATGAATGTCTGTCTGTCTGCCCGTCTGTCTGTCCGTAACGTGTTCCCTGTTTTTAAGACGAACCGTTCAACCGATCAGCACCAAATATTACAGACATGATTGTAGGCATCCAGAGACCAGAACCTCCCTTTTTACAATTTTTCTGAGAAAAAATAAGGTAGTAATACAAAAACAAAGCCGTTTGTAATATAATTGTAATTGCAAAAGAACCGTTCATCTGACACAAAAATTGAATAACCTAATTGGTAGAGGAGAAAATTCTCTACAACTTAGCTCCCTTACGTTTTTTCATATCTCGTATCGTTTGAGAGATATTTGCAAAAATAACGGAGATTTGACACCCTCCATTGAATTAACGAAAACCAGCCGTTCGCAGATGTCACGTGACATTCATCGCCCAGAACTCTCTCTGGCGTCTTGCGTTGCGTATTTGATGATTTTCTTATTGTATCTTACACGTTATCATTTCAAAGCAATGGTGCACTGGAGAATTAACAAAAACACATAGTTCTTCGTACGATAATCTAATGTCTACAAATGCCATATTAGCATCAGTTAAGAACGACCATCAATAGTATGAGATTAAAGGACTCATTTTCTGCTTGATAGCTGTAGCGTAATGGGTACAGCGTTGGGCTATGACGGTAGGGGTCGTTAGTTCTAAACCCGCGACTACATAAATTTCTAGTCCTAAAAGGGTTTAAGACACTCTGATTAATTAAGTTTTTCTTACTTACATTATTATTTTGGTCCAAAATGTTTGCTCAAACTTATGAAACTATAAATCTAAAGTGGGCTGTAAAACACGTCAGTGCGATTTTTTTTACAAGTTTCACGGCGAGTGTTACTGTCACACGGTATCTTGTACACACTTGACGTTCTAGCTCGTGAACTTCAAAAAACTTGATGCTGCTGGAAGCCCAAGTAAATTTTATCATGGAAACCAGGAAACCCAGATACATAGGGAGACATGATTATCGAAATAAAAGAAGAGAAATTAGATCGAAAGCGGAAAGATACAGATCTTCCTTTTTCCCGCGCGCTATCAGAGAATAGAATGGTAGAGAAATATCATAACAGCACTCCGATGAACCCTCTGCCATGCACTCCAATGTGGATTGTAGAGTGCTTATGTACCATGTAGATGCAGAAATGAAGAAATGTGACACAAAATCGGAAATCCAATTTTTTCATAAAATGAAGTGTCTTACTGGTGATAAGAATTATCTAAGGTACAGAACAGTGTGCTCTAATATACGAAATGAAAGATAAATCCCACAGAAAAACTAGAAATACAGTATTTCTTTCTGAACACATTGATACGGACAACAGTGATCTGCATCACCCTACAATCAAAAACACTACACGAGGTTATTACAGAGAAGGTCGAGCGAATGTGTTCGGCAGCGATAGGCCGATTCCGCTAAAACCTACATCTACATACATACTCCGCAATCCACTGTAAGGTGCGTGGCGGGGGGCACACTGTACCACTACGAGGCATTTCGTTTTCTATTCCACTTCCAAATAGAACGAGGAAAAAAAAGAATGCCTATATGCCTCCGTACGAGCCCTAATTTCTCTTATCTTGTCTTTGTGATCTTTACGCGAAATATAAGTAGGCGGCAGCAGGATCGTACTACACTCAGCTTCAAATTCCGGCCCTCTAAATATTCTCAACAGAAATTCACGAAAAGAACGTCGTCTTTCCTCCAGCGATCGCCAATTGAGTTGCCGGAGCATTTCCGTGACACTCGCGCATTGGTCGACCCTACCAGTAACGAACCTAGCTGCTCGCCTCTGAACCGCCTCTATGTTCAAGTGTTTGTTAAGCTTATGGGACTTAACTACGGGGTCATCAGTCCCTAAACTTACAAACTACTTATGAACTACTTACGAACTAGGACGGCACAAATATCCATGCCCGAGGGGGGATTCGAACCCCCGACCATAGTGGCCGTGCTGACCATGACTGGAGCGCCTCAGTCACCTCGGCCACCGCGGCCGGCGAACCGCCTCTATCTCTTCCTTTAAACTGATCTGCTGCGGGTCCCAAAAACTTGAGCAATACTCAAGACGTGGTCGTAGAAGAGTTTTATACGCGGTCTCCTTTGCAGGTGAAGTACATCTTCCCAAAATTCTCCCAATAAACCGAAGTCGGCTGTCCGCCTTACAACTGTCCTTACATGCTCGTTCCATTTCATATCGCTCTGCAATGTTACGCCTAGATATTTGAACGACGCGATATTGTCAAGAAGCTCACTACTAATGCTGTATTCTAATATTGTAGGATTGTTTTTCCTACTCATGGGCATAACCTTACATTTTTCTACACTGAGAGCTAGCTGCCATTCTTCGCACCAACTAGAAATTTTGTCTAAGTCATCCTGTATGCTATTACAGTTACAGTCGACACCCTCCCATACACCACAGCATCATCAGCAAACAGCCGCAAATTACAACTTACTCTGTCCATCAGATCATTTATATAGATATAAAAGAGTAGCGGTCCTATCACAGTCCCCTGGGGCACGCCTGACGATACACTCGTCTCTGATGAACACTCCCCGTCGAAAAGAACGTACTGCGTTCTATTACTTAGGAAGTCTTCCAGACAGTCACAAATCTGTGAACCTATTCCATACGCTCGGATCTTCGTTAGCAGTCTGCAGTGTGGCATCGCGTCGACCGCCTTTTGAAGTCGAGAAAACCACAATCCGCATGTTGCCCTTCATCCATGGCTCGCAAGATGTCATCTGAGACAGGGGCAAGCTGAGTTTCACATGAACGATGTTCCCTAAACCCGTTCTGATTCATACAAAAAGAGGCTTTTCTGTTTCAAGAAAATTTACTATATTTGAAAGCCGGGACCAACGGTAGTACTTCAGGACGTTTCCTCGCGTTCGATTGCGTCTCATTAACTTAAGGAAACGGAAGTGCAATGTAATGGTTCATGCCTATGGTAGAACCATCAACAGTGTTTGAATGTTACTATTTACTACTACTGAAAGAAAATTCTGTCACTCTCGCTCAAAAAGACGTTCCGCGTGGCACAGTCAGAACACCACTGGCTGTCATCTCACTCCCAAAGAGGCATCGTGAAAGCCGGATCGCTCCCATACTCGCGAATTTAAAACGGACAGGAAGGTTAACCCTTTTTAATGCATAGTGTAGCTGATAAGTTAGATATCCTATTTTATATATTCAAAGACGACCGTCTGTCGTCTTCCATACATTTTTGTATAGTTTCTGTAAAGTTATAATTTATTTGATGTCGCTAGATTATCATTTTGTTAAAACTAAACCCCACTCTTTTCAAGGCTTGAGGAATAACATTTTTATTTCATGTGTTAAAATATTAGTTAATATTGCTAGTATTTTCTTATTTTGTTATGTTAATAATATATTATTGTATTAATTTATGTTGCATAAGTAGAGCTTCTCCGCTACGCCACTCTCCCTGTGAGAAGTGCAGTTGTTGTACTTTTAAGTGTGTGCGAGAATCTATGGCTGTTTGAATGTGGGGAGTGATAGCTCGCTTTGCATCGTTCTCTCTGGCTCAGAGTCGATAGCTGCTGAGGTGACCGAAGAGGTTTCAACACCGTTTGGTTGCGGGCTAGTTAGCGGACCTACACCAGCGCGAGTGTACTCGCTCTCCGTCCCCACCACCGCTATTTCACGGATTTTCCGGTTTCCGGTCGGATTCCCGCGCCCCGGTGGCCGCACGGCGATTCATTCTCGACTGGTCGTCTGGTGAGGTAAGGTTGGTTCTGCTCTTGTTTCTGGAGATGGTAGCGTTTAATTGACTAGAATGTATAAATTAGATTCGTGAACTAAGAATCTTCTTTTTTTTTTTATCGTGTGCGGAAATGTGTTCTCGTTTTTCAGTGCAGTGATTTCCAATACATAAACGCGGTGTGTGTGATTCTAGTTGCAGTTTGATAACGGCCTGATATGTTAAAACCTTTTGTGTTCATATGACGGTATATGAACTCTGTGTAAATACTTTCTAGCTTTGTGGCGCCCGATTTCTAATAGGTGATATGCTCATTTTATACAGTACATGTAAAGTTCTTCTCATCGTTTTCTTCCGTGAGTGATATGTGTTGCACGTGGTTGGTTCACAGAACAAAGCCTTCAGCTTTCACTCTTGTTTGTTCCATGCCCATCAGGCAAGTAACTATGCGGGTATCCTTCTAATTTCCACTAATACTTCGCGATCTTCTCTCCCCGCCTATTTTAATTCTGCCGTTTCTCCTCCGACTTATAGTACGAACCCCGACTGTGTCAGTAATTCTCTCTGAGCCTTGTACAACCTGATTCAATAGCTTCCTTATGTAATGCTAAGCATTTATATGGGTTGCATGCCGTAATTCTTATTTTATTTTTCCGACTTTCTAATTATTTCACTTTTACGAGTTTTTTGAGACTGGACTTCATCAGTCTCTGTAAGCGCTCCCTATTGCGTGTAGCTGCATTTCTTTCGCTTCTTCACGTAATCCTAAACATTTCTAATGGTTGCATGCTGTAATTCCTATTTTTATTTTTCCGACTTTATAATTATTTCATTTTTGTGACTTTTCTGAGACAGGACTTCATCAGTCTCTGTAATCGCCCCCTATCGCGCGTAGCTGTATTTCATTCGCTTCCTTGTATAATTCTAAACATTTCTATGGGTTGCATGCTGTAGTTAATTTTCTTTATTTTTTGGAAACTGAATTTATTCAATTTTATCGGTTTTTGGGATAACGTGGTTCCGAGTTCCGACTTCTGGGGTATGCAGCTAGACGCCTGAGTTCACGCCACTTCTCTTATAAAACCAGTACCTAGCTAGATTTCTAACAGACTGCAACAAGAATCCACCGTGATTTTGTATAATGAATCCGACTTTCATTTCACCTTCAGTGGAGTGCGTTCATGTAACGTAGCCGTGTGTCGCCGTTAGCGTGTTGGCTCGCGTTTTCTGTTCAGATGTAATTTAACTTGCTATACACACGCACCATCTTAAAACAGGCACGACAGACCAGAGCCAGCTTCAAAGTGTTTGTATATTGTGTTTTGTGCTACCTCCGACTTGCTGAATTTCGCCTACGGTAGCGGCGCCTGCTTCCGCCTCGTCTAAACACGCTGTTTTTGGTGAGTTTCGCTGTGGCATTGCGTTTGTGAGAGAGAATGAGTGTTGCTTGTGAATCCTTCCCCACAGCAGCGTTTAATAATGTATAATTTAGGCTGGGCACCGTCCGCATTAATTCATGTATTAACAAAACTGGTTCCCCATTTTGCTTGTTTTTATCTGAATAAACAAGTTTAAGTTCAGCATAATTCGTAAGTGTAAATTCCGTTGCGCCATAAATGATTCCTAGCCACCTTTCTAAGATAACTTTAAATGTGATGGCTTGTTTATTAATGCCTGTGTGTAATAACGTGTGAGCTGTTATGTATATTGACCACTGTAGTATTAACTTCCTGTTATTTAAGTAACTGATACGAGTCGGGGAAAGGCAAAGGTCTCAGGTTCGAGTCCCGGTTACGGCACACAGTTTTAATCTGCCAGGAAGTTTCATATCAGCGCACACTCCGCTGCAGAGTGGAAGATTCATTCTGGAAGCATCCATTAGGCTGTGGCTAAGCCATGTCTCCACCATATCCTTTCTTCCAGAAGTGCTACTCTTGCAAGTATCGCAGGAAAACTTCTGTGAAGTTTGGAAAGTAAGAGTGGAGGTACTGGCAGAAATTAAGTTGTGGTACAATAGCTGCAAATGGTTCCTTTTACCTGTGATCCTGCAGTCAAACACTCTATGTACAGGCTAAAATTTGCGAAATAATAATGATGTATAAAATAAAGCTAATGATTAATTCTTAAGTGTTTTACTGTAACGTTTGTAGTTAAAGTAAGCAACATCAGATAATTCAATTGAATAATGTTTATTCGAATACAAGATTCATCTGCTGCAAGTGCTCCTACACAAATAAAAGTATTAAATTACAAATAAAGCATTTAAATTTACTTGAAAATATGCTATAACTGCGTTAGGAGAATAGTAGCATAATCTCCAACTAAGAAACCATTGACGGTACTCAGATACTGTGTCCATTTCGCGATCCCGCAACACGAAATTAGCAGCTCAAAATAGATCAGATATAACAAGGAAAGTATTTGGGCTCGAACAAACATATCTGTATGAACGTTTGGTTACAAGTCCATTACGTACCCCTCAATGTGCTGGTGGATGTAGTTTTACTGCAAAGCTCTGCAGTCATGTTCTAGATAGCACTGCAGATGTATTTGCAGACGCTATGCTCAATGCAAGAAATCTTAACTGTAAATATAAGTGGGAAACGTCTATTAAATGCTCCAGGCGATATGAATGACTGCAAGACGCACAGTGAAGAAATGCAAATTGATTGCATGGCACATTTGCACATTATATGATTTTCTTCCTTCCGGACTTCTACAACCGTCTGTCTTCATCTTCAATAATTGGATCCGCAACAGTTGTTAAACCTTTTTATTTCTATACACTAACCTAGTTTCGAGTCCTGTATCTCATAATCAGGTGCATCTGCAAATTACTAATAAAACTGTGACGTCTATCATGTAATAAAATGTCTACCCTACATCTTTACTAAAATTATTCGGTACAAATGGAGTATACATACCTAGTCAGTCCGTTAAACTGTTATAAGTAATAAAAAATTAAAATAGTGAGTCCCTGGTATATGCAACGATCCGGGAGGTACTGTAGGCAACTTGGGCGTGGCATAGCCATTCACAACGCAGGGTCTACATGTAAAAGAATAGGTCCTATAATTAAGAAGCGGAACATAGAAAAGATAGAAAATCGACACTGTTAAGAACAGAAAAAATGTTTGTATCTTTCGCGCGCCAACAATGTTGTTTTTAACTGAAGGGAAAAGTTTTTAAAATCTTCAAATGACTTGGGAAATAGAACCCTATACTTAACTTTAATTGCAGTTGTATGTCATTTTTGTTATTGATGATCTTGGTTTTATCTGTAGATATACCTTTTGTCCTTCTGCTCTATGTAGACATTAAGCTATTTATGCAACGACTGACTTCTTTTCTCATAATATGAGAATTATTACCTTAACGTTTTATATATTACATATTATAAAAAAAAGAAAAAAAGTATTTCACAACTCCACTGTAGGACGCTTTTCTGTATTTGGAACTCTGTAACATATTACTTTATCTATATTTATAGTTATGTATTTCTACTCTATGTAGACATTAGGCTACTTGCACAGTGACTTAGTTGTCTTCTCATAATATGAGAAACTTTATTCCTTCATTTTTATATATGTTCCTTTGACGTTGAATTAGCGGTCCATATCGTTATGTTTTGACACCACTGCCACCTACTGGCAACCTGTAGCAACTCTGTTGTGCAATGTTTTCCTGTTCAGTGTCCTGTTTGCTTGGGCCAAGACCACGTTTTATTCATTATGACGAACCACCCTGTGATGAAAAACTTTAACAAGATGTTTACGTGTGTTAGAAGGTTATGTTTCTATTTCCACATATGACGCTAAGGCAATGTACATGTTTTGTTAACTGTCATTTTATGTGTATACCACAATTACTTTGCAGTCTGTAGACATTGTATAACTTGTGATTGTACCGGACTTTCTGAAGATGGTGACTGAGCTCACCGAAACCGGTTAAGGGACGAATAAAATTTTTTTGGATCTTGGCTGAATGAAATGTTTTATATAAACAATGGCGTAAAATGCCTTTTAACTATAACAATGTTGTTGTTATGGTCTTCAGTCCGGAGACTGGTTTGATGCAGCTCTCCACCCTACTCTATCCTGAGCAATCCTCTTCACCTCCTTATAAGATCGGCAACCCAGATCCATTTGAATCTGCTTACTATATGCGTCTCTTGGTCTCCCTCTGCGATTTTTAAACCACACACTTCCCTCCAATGCTAAATTTACGATTCCTCGATGTCCCTTCCTTTAGTCAAGGTATACCAAAAATTCCTTTTCTCACCAATTCCGTTCAATATCTCTTCATTAGTTATGCGTTCTACCCACCCAGCAATCTTCTGTAGCACCATATTTCAAAACCCTCTATTCTCTTCCTGTCCGCACTGTTTTTATCGTCGATGTTTTACTCCCGTACAAGGCAACACTGCACACTTGTGTAGTTCGCGAACGAACTAGTTCGGAAGAGTGCTCCCACAGGCGAACTACGCGAACTAGTTCGCAGATCCATCGCCTCTTAGTTCGTCCGCTCCTTTTCCGAAGTCTGACGGGTTACAGCGAGAGGACGCGAGAGCGCGCAGAATCGCGTGATTCCCTTCTGCCAGTTGCCGTCATTTCCAGATGAGATGCAGCTCAGCTGTAGTTTTAGTAGCGGTAGCAAAAGCCAAAACGAGCGGACGAACTAAAAAGAGCGACCTACTTCGCGGCCAAGCTGCGAACTAAAAGGAGAGGTACGGGTCGCGAACTAAAATATGCACGATAGGTCGCGAACAGAATTAAAAATCACGTGTTTGCCTTCTGCTGATGAGAGCCATTTCGAGGTTAGCTACTAGATTACATAGTTCAGTGCTACAAATTTTCTGTTTTGAATTATTCTGCACTCTGCAATATCTGACTAATAAATTCCATAATGCCAAGATACAGAGGTAACTCTAAATTTAAAAGCGAGAAATTATCCACAAACTGTTTCTTTTGGTTTGCGTGATATTGTTAGCGGCTCAAGCAGCAAGCGCATGAAGCAGCTAGGTGGGGGAACTTAACCCTCCACCAGCATGCGCAGACCACGTCGCTCAGCCGTCACTGGGAGCGGACGAACTAAACGAATGAACTAGTTCGCGGCAGAGCCGCGAACTAAAGTAAGAGCTCCCGATCGCGATCTATTATGCGCAAGTCTACTCCACACAAATGCCTTCAAAAAGACTTACTTACACTTAAATTAATATTCGATGTTGGCAAATTTCTCTTTTTCAAAAACGCTTTTCTTCCCATTGACATTCTGCATTTTATATCATCTGTACTGCGACCGTCATATGTTATTTTACTACTCAAGTAACAATACTCATCTATTACCTTCATTGTTTCGTTACCTAACCTAATTCCTTCAACATCTCCTGAATTTCTAATACCGAACCCAATTCTATGATGTTGATCGCCACGTCAGTTACGCTTCTCAAGTCGTTCACTGGTTCACCAATATCGAAAATGTTCAAATGTTTGTTAAGCTTATGGGACTTAACTACGGGGTTATCAGTCCCTAAACTTACAAACTACTTATGAACCAGCTAATACTAAAGACGGCACAAATATCCATGCCCGAGGGGGGATTCGAACCCCCGACCGTAGTGGCCGTGCAGACCGTGACTGGAGCGCCTCAGTCTCCTCGGTCACCGCGGCCGGCGCACCAATATCATACCCAGCGTTCTGCCACCCGTAACGAAGGACACGTCTATTTACTCTCGGAGATAACTGACTGTAATACCAATGATTCATCTTCTACACCATCTTCACGAGGTAAGGTTGTTCGTAACTTCATGTCAACCAATCGGAGTACATTATCAGGACTGTTTCCCAATCGCCGACCCATGTGACGTTTCTCTACACAAGTAACGTATCAAAACGCAACATGAGAGGCACACTGCACCGTCCCTGGTGGTCCCGACTGGCGTACCGCATGGTACACGCTGAGGTCTCTAAAGGGTCCTACCACAGGTCCTACACACGATGCGATTTATTGGGCCAGTTTGTTGATCACCCGATAAATTGGGCGGTTTTAGGCGCTACCCGATCAACTTCCCTTGTCGGCCGGTTGGTTGTGCCTGACCGCCCGATCTCCGATTCCCCCACCACTTCACCCGACAAATTGTGCCGTGTGTAGTTGCATCCCGACCAACTTCCATGCCTGAGGTCGTCTGCACAGCGAACACGCGAAAACAAAAAAACAGTTCGACAGACATACACCAGAATAGGGTGGCGCTGCGTGCAGTTGGTCGGAACGTGTGTAGGCTGCTAACAGTTGGTTGCTTCGGTGAACATCTTGTTGGTTGTACGATACATCGGAGCGTGTGTAGTGGCCTTAATGGGCGACATCAGAGTTTTACAGATTTTGGAGTGTCATTATTGCAATATGGGACCTTTACATTATGTCTCCCACGATATTGGTGTACTTACGATTGGTCGAGCCCAAGTACTTTAATTGTTATTCTGGGAAATAGCATACCAACACTTCTTAATTCTCGTGTAGACACACATACAGTGTTCAGTCTCAATTTCTAAATGGAATCTCAAACAGCTAAATTTCGGAAAACTTTGCCAAAGTTAGAGGTCTGACAAAGTTCCGAGAAAGTGGCCGTTTGCCGCGCAGATTCTAACACTCTTAAACGAACGAGTTCAGCTAACCAGACAGGTCCTCCTCCTCTCAAGACTTAATATGAACTGTTTCTTCAACTCCCAAGGAACTCTCCACCCCGGCCGTCGAAGTATTTCAGTTGACCGTGACCGTAGTAATGAGCAGTGGATTGCAGAATATGTACGGAGGGGGGGGGGGGGAGTTGAAATGAAAAGGTTCGAAACGACATTGTGGGTATAACTGAGTCTTTATTCAAAAGGAATCACCAGAGGTCTTGGCCACATTCTGTGTGATCCTGGAGACGTCTGGACGCGCGTTATCGTGGAGCAGAATCACTCCCTCCGTGAGCAGCCCAGGCCGTCTACTCTCGATGCGCCGTCGGAGGTTCGAGTCCTCGCTGGTGCATGTGTGTTGTCCTTAGGTTAGTTTACGTTAGGTTAAGTAGTTTGTAAGCTACGGACTGATGACCACGCACTTTGGTCCGATAGATTTACAAACATTTGAACATTTTTTTGCTCTCGATGGACTCGCGTAGGCTACCGAGCTCCTCACAGTACACGACACTGTTAATGGCTTTTGTACGCTCGATGAATTTCGATGAGTATCGGACCTCGTACGTTGAAGGCACTGCCTTGAATTTTTTATTTTTATTTTTTTTTATTTTATTTATTTATTTATTTATTTATTTTTAATTTTTAGGGTGAGGTATTGACGCATGCTTCGCGTCCCTAGATGTCCCAAAGCAGCATATTCATATTTCACCCCTTTTGGTTGTTAAGACATTTCGAACCTTTTCATTTGAACTAGTATTGCCTGTGGTCGAAAATCGACCAATTGTGTTGACAATGGTCACTGGGGGTAAAATTTTACGCATTATGTCGGCGGCCTCGCGTGACTATGTTGGCAACATCAACAACACGATTCAAAATCTTTGCCTATTTGTTCGAACCACATAGAATGACTCGATTCAAAAAATTGTTCAAATGTTTGTTAAGCTTATGGGACTTAACTAAGGGGTTATCAGTCCCTAAACTTACAAACTACTTATGAACTACTTACGAACTAGGACGGCACAAATATCCATGCCCGAGGGGGGATTCGAACCCCCGACCGTAGTGGCCGTGTTGACCGTGACTGGAGTGCCTCAGTCACCTCGGCCACCGCGGCCGGCATGACTCGATTAGTGTATCGTACAGACCATGAAGTGAACAAATAATGCTGTTCCTGCTTTATGGTTGACAGGTTCTTGTATGTACCCTCGCCCGCTCAATAAAAATAATTGCCCTCGTAAAGCGAAGATTCCATGAGAAAACATCAGCGTTGTCAAGCGATTGGCTAAAATGAAGACTCACAGGATTCTCACTATTCAGCATCTGTTGGCAACATTATCATAGGAGGCCGCTGGGATATTTGGTAAAATATCTTTTACGTGTTAAGAAAAATGCCTGACACAATAACAACAAATAAAAACGAAAGTATATACTTCTCATGCCATTTTCGAATTATATAACTTTCATTAGCCTAATATTTGAAATGGAACTACAATTTCGGTGTTCGTGTATTTATACATAGCCAAGAAATAATGTTATTGCGATATTCAGAATTCCAGGGCTGACAACATGTCGACTTCGTAGTTCCACCCGTGCACCGCTACATGCCTCTCCCGGCGCATCATCAGTTATATCGGCATTCAGAAAACATCCATCTTCTTTAACCACTCTTAATCACTGCGAAAATGAAGCATTTGAACGGCACAAGAAACTGAGTTGGGAGCAACCCATGTTTGGATATTCACTTATTTTAATACGTTACTGTAATACCGCAGATGCTCTGCATTACAGCGTCTTTGGTCGAGGCAAATAGCCAATCAGTGAGGTGATTGTTGGAGAATGTGTAACTTGATCCAAGATGTAGATAGGAAAATTTCTACTTCCTTTTACCACTTTTAATGGATACATGCACACATAATATTTATAGTCGTGAAATCTACGACAAACAATCTTTCGAATTATGTAATTTTAATTGGCCTTCTTGTACGAATAAATTAGTAATCTGTACCACAATTTTCGTGTTAGCGTATTTATATAATGATTAGTATAACTAAATATCAAAAATCTTGTATTTTGGTTAAAAAAAAAAAAAAAAACACTTTTGGCGGCGCAAAAGCGATGTTTCATTTACTTATACATGACGCGTTTCGCCTCTTCTGGGCATCATGAGACGGTGAAAGGGGGAAATTTACAAACTTTTTTAAGAATCAAGAGTTAACTAAAACTTTGTAAAATCTTTCCTAAGCAAGCAATATAAGAAATAGGGAAGGTGCAGACTGATAAAACTGCAGGCCATCTACATTTACGTCAACACAGATACCCCGAAAATCACATTTAAGTGTCTGGCAGAGGGTTCATTAATCACTTTCATAACTTTTCTCTACCGTTCCATTCTCTAATAGCGCGCGGGAAGAAAGAAAACCTAAATCGTTCCGTTTTCGATCTGGTTCCTCTTATTTTATTGGGATGGTCGTATCTCCCTATGTAGGTGGGTCCTAGCAACTTACTTTTACATTCAGAAGTAAAAGGAGGTGATTGAAATTCCGAAAATAGAACTCGCCGCTGCGAATAACGTCGTTCTTTTAATTATTTCCACCTCAAATCGTGGAACATTTCTGTGATGCTTTTCCCCCTGTAACGTGATAGAACTAAACGAGCTGCCCTTCTCTGAACCTTCTCAATGTCTTCCGTCAGTCCCACCTGGTGAGGGTCCCACCACAAGGGGCAACAGTACTCAAGGAAACGACGCACGAGTGTGATGTAGGCAGTCTCTTTGGTGGAGCTGTTGCATTTTCGAAGCGCTCTGCTTTGGTTCGCCTTCCCTACAATATTTTCTATGTCTTCTCTCCAAAGTTGTTCGTAATTGTAATTCCTAGGTATTTGGTAGAATCTACGACCTTAAGGTGTGACTGATTTATCGTGTAATTGAAGTTCAGCGGATTTCTTTTAGTGGTCATGTGTATTTGTAACGTCTCCGCTGCGTCCACCTAATCCTCGATGGGCGAAGTTGCCGTTACATTCTATTTTATGCTTAATCATTTAATAATTGTTCCAATGATTTGACGGTATGGGATGCGGACAATTACGAGGTTGATCCATAACAGTAAACTTTGTTAACTTCCTTTATTATGGAACGACCAATGTTAAAAAACTCTTCCCTTTAAACACACTGATTTAATAACTGCGTCCCACTACGATGAATGTCTACAAGTCCACACTGAAACATTTCACTATGCAACTGCAACCCGTATGCGATACGACGGAATGGCAAAAACTTTAGCCACCACTAAACGCAGGTTACGGACGCACTGCCAACATGCTACTGTACTGCCTCGCTCTGCGGTCGGCGGGAGACTGCCGCACACCGGCCAACAAACAAAGAACATTACAACCTAAGCATTGTTGCCAGCAGCTCTCGCTGCACACCAACGATAACTATCGTTCGACCAAAACGTACCAAAGAGGTTACTAACCTAAAACCCTGTATCCTTCACACTTTTCATTGTTGTTGTTGTGGTCTTCAGTTCGGAGACTGGTTTGATGCAGCTCTATAACGTAATCTATCCTGAGCAAGCCTCTCCATCTCCTCATAAGAACGGCTACCTACATACATTTGTGTTTGCTTACTATATTCATCTCTTGGTCTCCCTCTACGATTTCTACCCCACACACTTCCCTCCAACGCTAATCTCACAATTCCTTGATGTCTACGAATATGTCCTAATAATCGATCCCTTCTTTTAGTCAAGGTATGCCAGAAATTCCTTCTCTCTTCAATTCTGTTGAGTACCTCGTCATTAGTTATGCGATCCAGCCACCTAATCTTCAGCACTCTTCTGTAGGACCACATTTAAAAAGCCTCAATCCTCTTCCTGTCCGCAATGTTTATCATCCATGTTTCACTCCCATACAAAGCAACACTCCACTCAAATGTCTTCAGAAAGGACTTCCTGCTTAACTTAGTGTTCGATGTTAACAAATTTCTCTTTTTCAAAAACGCTTTTCTTCCCATTGCCAGTCTTCATTTTATATGCTCTGTACTGCGACCATCATTTGTTATTTTACTGCCCAAGTAACAAAACTCATCTACCTCCTTTATTTCGTTACCTAATCTAATTCCTTCAGCATGACCTGATTTTCTTAGGCTGCACTCCATTACCCTTGTTTTGCTCTTGTTAATGTTCATCTTACATGCTCCTTTCAACACACTGTCCATTCTGTTCAGTTTCTCCTCCAGGTCCTTTGCTGTCTCTGACAGAATTGCAATGTCATCGGCAAAACGTGTTAATGCCCAACTTTCGCACCATGTATAAATTTTGTCTAAATCGCTTTGCAGTTGCTTTTGATTCGAACCCCCGACCGTAGTGGCCGTGCAGACCGTGACTGGAGCGCCTCAGTCCCCTCGGCCATCGCGCCCGGCGTCAGTCGTAATGTGTTTCGTGGAGGCGACATGTCGAGGCGGCTGTAGCTGCAGACTGTCCTCGGCGCTTTTTTGGGCTGGTCAGGGTGGGGGAGATAACAAGGTAGGAGGGTGACGAGGGCGATGGCGATGGGAGCTGCTTGCGTCGGCCGGCAGTCGAGAATAGACGCCTGTCACTCAAGCCGCGACACAAAAGCAGCGCCAGCGCCCAAGGACGCCTCAGGTGGGAGGGGCAGGGGAGGGAGGGGGTGTAGACTGAGATAGCGGGGCGTGGGCGGGGCAGAAGCCGATGCTCTGGACAGGTCGACCCTGCCAGCCTCACCTGCTTCATGCCCTGTGCAGCGTCCGTCATTAGCGACAGAACCCAGTCCATATGAACCAGCATCAGCTGCATGGCACTTTTGAACGGAGAGTGCAACCGCCTTTGCTTTACATATTTTTGAAAACATTTTTGTTCCACTTTTCGGATGACAGCACTCTTATATACAGGGTGTCCCAGCTATCTTGTCCACCCAAAATATCTCTGGAACAATAACAGCTATTGGAAAACGACTTTCACCGGTAGCAATGTACGGCTGGGGCCCACGAATGTACATATTTGGAAACATTCTAAAACGAAAGCAAATGTGTCTTTTAACACAAAGTTATGTTTTTTTAAAAGGATACCCTATATTTTTTCTTCAGCAATCCGTAGCATGACAAACCACATAAACAATGGCGTTGATTGCATCGCAATATTCCAATTACATCCCGAGATATTGCGACGAGAAGTTGACGCTTGAAAAACGTGAAATGCGCTGCTAGCGCACGTCCTGAGGCTCAGGCGTGAACCCCATGCTGCCCGTAATCGCGATGTGATTGACATGCGTAATCGCACTTCCATACTTACCTAGACGTCCGAAACGAATAATACGGTCTGCTGCCATCCTGCATTTAAGTCGTACATTCCATCAGGTATTTATCCCATAGGCTAGGTGTGATGCGGTTATGTGCTTATGAGAGTTGATGAAAGCAGACCGCATTATTCGTTTTGGACCTCTTGATAAGTATGGAAGTGCGATTACGCATGTCAATCACATCGCGATTACCGGCAGCATGAGGTTCACGCCTGAGCCTCAGGACGTGCGCTAGCAGCGTATTTAGGGGTTTTTCAAGCGTCAACTTCCCGTCGCAATATCTCGGGATGTAATTAGAATATTGCGATGCAATCAACGCCGTTGTTTATATCATTTGTCATGCTATGGATGGCTGAAGAAAAAATAGAGGATGTACATTTAAAAAAACATGTGTTAAAAAACACATGTGCTTTCGTTTTGGAATGTTTCCAAATATGTACATTCATGAGCCCCAGCCGTACATTGATACCGCTGAAAGTCGTTTTCCAATAGCTGTTATTGTTCCAGAGATATTTTGGGTGGACAAGATAGCTGGGACACCCTGTATATAAAGGGTGTTAAAAAAAGGTACGTCCAAACTTTCAGGAAACATTCCTCACATACAAACAAAGAAAATATGTTATGTGGACATGTGTCTGGAAATGCTAAATTTCCATGTTAGAGCTTATTTTAGTATTTCTCATTAAATGTAAATTGAAATAATTCGTGCAGACAATTGTCAAAATACCCAATTGTTGCCTTAGTATGTACTGTACTCCCTCGATTCACCGCCAGTTGGCCCAATTGAAGGAAGGTAATGTTGACTTCCGTGCTTGTGTTGACATGCGACAGATGAGGCTTCATTCCAACGTGATCAAATTGTAAATTTTCACAATCAACAGATTTGGGCTGATGAGAATCCGCACGCAATTGTGCAACCACGTCATCAACACAGATTTTCTGTGAACGTTTGGGCAGGAATTGTTGGTGATGTCTTCATTGGGCCTCATGTTCTTCCACCTACGCTCAATGGACCACGTTATCATGATTTCATACGGGATGCTGTACCTGTTCTGCTAGAACATGTGCCTTTACAAGTACGACACGACATGTGGTTCATGCACGATGGAGCTCCTGCACATTTCAGTCGACGTGTTCCTACGCTTCTCGACAACAGATTCGGTGACCGATGGATTGGTAGAGGCGAACCAACTCCATGGCCTCCACGCTCTCCTGACCTCAACACTCTTGACTTTCAGTTATGGGACATTTGAAAGCTCTTGTCTACGCAACCCCGGTACCAAATGTAGAGACTCTTCGTGCTCGTATTGTGGACGGCTGTGATACAATACGCCATTCTCCAGGGCTGCATCAGCGCATCAGGGATTCCATGCGACGGAGGGTGGATGCATGTTTCCTCACTAACGGAGGATATTTTGAACATTTCCTGTAACAAAGTGTTTGAAGTCACGATGGTACGTTCTCTTGCTGTGTGTGAGGAATGTTTCCTGAAAGTTTGGCAGTACCTTTTTGTAACACCCTATATATATATATATATATATATATATATATATATATATATATATATATATGGGTGTTTCACTAAGTGTGTTTGCCTCTGTAACTTATAAAATAATAGATGTGAAATTTTAATGCGGTAGGTCAACACAAGAAATGTTACACTTTCTGCGGAGGTATGAACATAGTTTATTGTATCATTTTCCAAAGAGTTAAAGCTAAAATAATATAATTTTTTAATGGAAAAATAGTTTTTCCTATCGTGTATTGGATTCGTTTAAACCAGCTGCGTCCAAATCAATTTAAACTACATTCCTATCACTGTTAGTTTGGGAGCTACAACCCTTCAAAGTTCCGGGAGCGGAGGCTGCGATAGCGTAGCTAACTGGCCGAGTGGCTATCCCCTGGAACGCGGCCCCCTGTCTCATGACCACCAGCCAGTCAGCTACGCTATCGCAGCCTCCGCTCCCGGACCTTTGAAGGGTTGTAGCTCCCAAACTAACAGTGATAGGAATGTAGTTTAAATTGATTTGGACGCAACTGGTTTTAACTAATCGAATGCACGATTGAAAAAACTATTGTTCCATTTAAAAATTATATCTTTGTGCTGTAACTCTTTGGAAAATGATACAATAAACTATGTTCATCGCTCCGCAGAAAGTGTAACATTTCCTGTGCTGACCTACCGCATTAAAGTTCCCGTCACCTATTATTTTATAAGTTACAGAGGCAAACACACTTAGTGAAAGCCGCGGTGGAGTAGCCGCGCGGTCTAAAGCGTCTCACTGCGGAGCGCGCGGTTGCTCGCCGTGGAGGTTCGAGTCCTCCCTGGGGCATGGGTGTGTGTGTTGTCCTTAGGTTAGTTTACCTAGGTTTCAGTAGTTTGTAAGCTACGGACTGATGACCACGTAGTTTGGTCCGATAGATTTACAAACATTTGAACATTTTGAACATAGTGAAACACCCTGTATGGGTGTTTCAAAAAGGTACGGCCAAACTTTCAGGAAACATTCCTCACACACAAAGAAAGAAAATATGTTATGTGGACATGTGTCCGGAAACGCTTAATTTCCATGTTAGAGCTCATTTTAGTATCTGGATTGTTGGATGAACCATTCGCAGAGAGGCCAATCAGCTGCTGATAGTGCCTGCACACGCTGTACATGGTACGGAAACAACTGGTTCTCCCGTAGCACTCTCCATACAGTGACGTGGTCAACGTTACCTTGTAACAGCAGCAACTTCTCTGACGCTGACATTCGGGTTATCGTCAACTGCACAGAGAATTGCCTCGTCCATTGCAGGTGTCCTCGTCGTTCTGTCTTCCCCAGTCGCGAGTCATAGGCTGGAATGTTCCGTGCTCCCTAAGACGCCGATCAATTGCTTCGAACTTCTTCCTGTCGGGACACCTTCGTTCTGGAAATCTGTCTCGATACAAACGTACCGCGCCACGGCTATTGCCCCGTGCTAATCCATACATCAATTGGGCATCTGCCAACTCCGCATTTGTAAAAATTGCACTGACTGCATAACCACGTTCGTGATGAACACTAACCAGTTGATGCTACGTACTGTAGAGCAATGAGTCGCATGTCAACACAAGCACTGAAGTCAACATTACCGTCCTTCAATTGCGCCAACTGGCGGTGAATCGAGGAAGTACAGTACATACTAACGAAACAATTGGGTATTTTGACAATTTTCTGCACGAATTATTTCAATTTACATTTAAAGAGAAATACTAAAATGAGCTCTAACATAGAAATGGCGCGTTTCCGGACACATGTCCACATAACATATTTTCTTTCTTTGTGTGTGGGGAATGTTTCCTGAAAGTTTGGCCGTACCTTTTTGTAATAGGTCAACTGTTCAAAAGTTTGTAGAGCTTAAGGGACTTAACTACGGGGTCATCAGTCCCTAAACTTACAAACTACTTATGAACTAGCTAATACTAAGGACGGCACAAATATCCATGCCCAAGGGGGTATTCTAAACCCCGACCGTAGTGGCCGTGCAGACCCTGACTGGGGCGCCGCAGTCCCCTCGGCCACCGCGACAGGCCGTAATAGGTCCTATAGTGTAATAAATAGACTTGTATTTAAAAAAGCAATTGGAAAAAAATGTTCAAATGCTTGTAAATCTTAAGGGAATTAACGTCTGTGGTTATTAGTCCCTAAGCTTACATACTACTTTAACTTAAACCTAGAGACAACACAAACACCCCTGCCCGAGGGAGGACTCGAACCCCCGGCGGCGAGCAACCGCGCGCTCCGCAACATGGCCGCTCTGCAACTCCACAGCTGCAGCAGCAATTGCAACTTTATTGGGTAATGTTCAATAGCATTTCACATTACTGCTTGTCTGTATCCCCTATAACGTTGTCTGTGTAGAGACAGGAATTAGTGATCATGATATCGTCATAGTGTCGATGGTGGCCAAAGTTCATTAGCCAATCAAGAAGACCAGGAGCGTGTTTTTGTTGGGAAGAGACGATAAGCAAATGTTAGGCATTGTTTATCACAGGGACTATGGATGTAGAGGAAATGTGGACTAAATTTAAGTGCATTGTAAATAAAGGGTTAGAGAAATATGTGCCTTTAAAGACGATTAAGGATGGAAAAGATCCACCGTGGTATAATAATAATGTTAGAAAGCTGCTGAGAAAGCAAAGACTGTTGCACACGATTCAAAAAAGAACATGCAAATGATGACAGGCTAAAGTTAGAATATATTCGTGCATCTATAAAAATATCGATGCGCGAAGCATACAATAATTATCACGGCCATACCTTACCAAAAGATCTTTCCGAGACCCCGAATAAATTCTGGTCCTATGTAAAATCGGTAAGAGGGTCAAAGGCCACTGTCCAGTCACTCGTTGATCATTCCGGGGCAGTAATAGAAGAAAGCAAACGGAAAGATGAAGTTCTAAATTTAACCTTTAAGAAATCTTTCACGCAGGAGGACCGCACAAATGTACCATCATTTGATCATACAATGCAAACTTTCACGGCCGGCGTCAACTTCATTTAAAACTTCCGGGCTGATAAGCCGTGGTCGATTTATAAAACTTTCCCCTAACGTTTCATCTTCGGCTGCGGAAGACATCTTCAGAGGCAGAGTGGCGAACTGCGATGAGAACTTGAGGGAGCGCCGTATATATAGGCAATGTAGAGGGCACCACAAGACATCACGTGATGTCGGCTACGACACTATCTCTGGTATTGCCAACATTCTTGGCAGAGAATCATTTGATCAACGTACTAATTCCGAAATGTGGGACATAGCAATAGGTATTTCCGGTGTAGAGAAGCAGCTGAGAGAGCTAAATACGAAAAAGTCTGCTGGTCCGGATGGAATACCAGTTCGGTTTCACAAAGAGTATTCTGCGGCACTGGCCCCCTACTTAGCTTGCATTTATCGCGAATCTTTAATTCAGCGCAAAGTTCCTAGTGATTGGAAAAAAGCGCAGGTGACTCCCGTGTATAAGAAAGGAAATGGAACTGACCCATACAATTACAGGCCAATATCGTTGACATCGGTTTCATGTAGAATTTTGGAGAATATTCTCAGTTCGAATATAGTAAATTTCCTTGAAACGGAAAAGCTTCTTTCTGTGAATCAGAACGGGTTCAGGAAACATTGTTCAAGTGAAACTCAGGTCGCCCTTTTCTCACATGACATCTTGCGAGCCATGGATGAAACGCAACAGGAAGATTGTGTTTTTCTCGACTTCAAAAAGGCGTTCGACGCGATGCCACACTGCAGACTGCTAACGAAGATACGAGCTTATGGAATAGGTTCACAGATTTGTGTCTGGCTGGAAGACTTCCTAAGTAATAGAACGCAGTACGTTGTTCTCGACGGCGAGTGTTCATCAGAGACGAGTGTATCGTCAGGCGTGCCCCAGGGGAGTGGGATAGGACCGCTATTATTTTCTATCTCTATAAATGATCTGACGGACAGAGTAACTTGTAATTTGCGGCTGTTTGCTGATGATGCTTTCTTTGCTTGATTTTGGTTTTGCTCATGTCAGAGCAAGAGGAGCCCTGCTCGTATTACGCCTGAAGATATGGTGTTGGATGCAGTACAGCCCTCTCCAGGAACCTCGACTAGAAGAATTGCCACACAAGTGTCTGTACTAAGCCACAGCAGTGTATGGAGAATTTTACGTCGCAATTTACTGTACCCTTTATAATGTCCAATTTTTGACTGTTGTACGTGAAGAAAAAACTTTTGTTGTACGCAATGAAGTGTTTCGACGTGCCACTAGTGTATAAGATGCTTGTAACCAGAGAAATTCATGTGACGCACAGAGAATAATGATTGTAACTGGACAATCATAATTATGGAGGTCATTGTAAATAATTACTATATAATAAGATGTATGAAAAAGAATCGGGCTTGTCTTGTGCTTGTCCTTTTCGTGTCGTGTGCTTGCGATAGTAAAAGCGCTGTTAGATTGTTTCTTTAATGTACGATAATGGAACAACGATGTTAAAAAGGTGTGTAATCTGTATTATTTCAAAAGTGATACAAAATATAACGATATATTTTAAACTTGCATTTACATCACCCAATTATCACCTTTAAAAGTGTATGTGAGAAGTTTCAGATAAAATGATACCAGCGGATGCTGCCAATGGTCAACGATCGACATTGCCAAACGCCGCAAAGATTACGCCGCAAAATTAAATGTAATAATTATTAGAAATCAGGGCAGGGAGATATAAGATAGAAAAAGACTTTAATATAATTTATTTTTCAGCCTTCCTGAATTTCAGTGGCAATGTTTCTTGAAATAGGTTTCAGAAATTACTGCAACCAGTCGCCTTTTTCCTTCTCAATGAAGATTTATTAAACCATGACCGGTTTCAAGCTGCCTAGCAGCTCATCATCAGATGGTATATACATTCAGTGCAAATTACATTTGTATCTGTGGCGGGGCAGAAAACGAGTAAAAAGTAAACACTAATTTTGGTAGGCTACACTGAATAATTACAATATAAGTCTGTCTTCAAGACATTACTTACAGTTATGCGCTTCACATGACCAAATATGGACAAATTAAATGATACACGGATTGGATGACGGAATACATAACTATATCTTCAAACTAATCCAAGATATGAAACTCGAGAAATACCAGAAAATTTAAAAAAGACTACCATAATTCCTATAACAAAGAAACCAGACAATATAAAAAGTGAAGAACATCGTACCTTGAGCCTAATATTACAAATGTCAAAAATACTAACTGAATAATATATAAGCGAATAAAAAGTAAAATTGAACAGAATCTGGATTTAAAAGAATAGAACAAAAGAAGCAGTCTGAATGTTAAGACAAATTTATACCAATAATAAATGTAGGCCTGTCGCTGTCCCTTCAATCTTCAAAACTACCAGACGAATGTTCTTGCGGTTTTCACAGGAAACATGAGAAAAGATTGGGTCAACATATAGGCATAATTTTATCAAAATCGGATAGCGGAGAAAAAGATATCGTAATTTTAAGTGTTTTCAGTAACCGTTATGTCTGTTTTTTCAACTATTAAAAACCTCTTATCTAGAAAACTACTTCACTAATTAGCATGAGGTTTTCACAGGTAACTTGAGCGTAACACTGGACAACATATAGACTTAGTTTTATAAAAATTTGATCACGGAAAAAGAGAATATCGTAATTTGAAATATTTTATCAACTACCGCTATGTCTGTCTGTCTCTCTGAACACGTTTATCTCCAAATCTACTTGACGAATTTTCATGGGGTTTTCACACGTAACTGGAGCATATCGTGCGGTTACATAAAGGCTTCAATAATTAAAATCTGATCAGAGAAAATAAAGATATTATAATTTAATCATTTGCTTAAAAGCCATTGTGTATGTCTCTTTGTTGAAGGTAATCTCCAAACGTACTACACGAACTTTCATGGGGTTCCATAGGTCAACTGATAGTACCTTGGGACAACATATAAGCTTCATTTAATCAAAATCGGATCAGAGGGAGAAAAGATATCGTAATTTGTAGTTTTTAATGTATGCTATGCATGAAATGCAGCGTAGTACAAAAGAGATCTGATAGAAGCGCTGTTACTGACGTAGTATACCAAATAACTAATAGATGGCGATGCTGCGTTGTTTATTTTCACAATATTATTATTATTCTCAATGTAATACACTGAAACAAGGGCTATGATTTTCCTTACGGCAGCAGTGTAGTGATGTTGATAATGGCCGCTGAATCCTTTTTTTTTTTTTTTTTTTTTTTAAATCAGTCACATACAGAGAGGGGAATAATTCTTAGTGTTCATAATGAAATAAATAATTAATGTTGTTCTGATCAGTAAATTAATGATCCCCCTAAAGCGAATATTTCTTTGTCGACGTTAACATACTAAAACCCCTGCCACTGCAAGTGAAATTTAACCCAGCTACGGCACAAAAATATATTTTTTTTACTAGCTGTATCCCGGCTGCCTTGCAATGCCATGGAAAGAAAAAAAAGTGCTTCTTTCTGCAGGTATCTTTGAATGTAAAACATAACGACTTTCCTTCACGTCTATCGATGTTTTCATTTACTAAGAATTCTTTACACAAAAAACAGGAATTTATGTAGCTTCCTTCCTGCTTTCGGTACATACTTATTACATCTTGAGTCCATGCTATTTAGGAATGCCCACAAGTTTACGCCAAACAGACAATTACACACCGCTGTCTTAACTTTATGAACACAACCTAACATTCATTTATTTCGTTCCAGAGTACAGACTTACAATAATTTCACTTTTTGTATGAAAACCTTTATGATCATTCATTGTTTTCGATAATGACTTCTACTTAAATTTGACATCTTGGCTAGAAAAACTGACTTCATCGACAGAGAAATCCAACAAGGATTATGATTTTGCTGACCTAGGTCCGGAACCCTAAAAAACCATGATATACACAGGTCCCTGTTTCACAACCGTTGCTAGTCATGGATAAAATGCTGGATCTAAAAAGACCACTGTTGCTTTCGTGGACTTCGAAGAAGCCTTCGATAACGCGAACTGGAATGTTCTGATGGAAATTGTGACTATATTTCAAAGACAGACGGATAGTACCTGAGCTCTACAAACGTCAAAGAGTGGTTATAAATATACGTGGAGAAATACAAAAAACTTACATAAAGAAAGGAATACGACAAGTATGTAGTTTATCACCGGTGCTCTTCAACTTGTATATTGAGGAGGGAATTAAGGAATGTAAAGAGTCTACGGAAGGAATTAAGATCGATTGAGTAAAAATTAAAATGATAAGGTTTGCTGATGACATAGCCATCATTGAAGAGAGCGAAGAAAATCTGCAAAAGGTGTTATCAAGAATGAATGAGATCCTGCCAGATAAATACAACATGAAAATCAACACATGGTATGCAGCCACGAGCAAATTACAACTAATATTAAAATTAATGATTTACCACTGAAACAAGTTAATGTATTGACCTACTTAGGAAGTAAAATTACACTGGACATAAAAAGCAGAATTGCGCCAGCTAAACTAGCCTTCAAGAATAAACGGAAGCTTCTTATATCAAGAAATATGAGACCAAAGAAGAATTTATAAAATGCTATGTGTGAAGTGTGACATTGTATGGCTCTGAAACTTGGACACTCGGCGCTTGCGACGAGAGAAGACTAGAAGCATTTGACTTGTGGTGTTGGAGGAAGATGCAGAAAATCCCTTGTACGGCCAAGATGACAAACGAAGAAGTTCTTAGAAGAATCGGCGAAAAAAGAGCACTTGTGAAAACGATAATGAAGAGAAGACACAAGCTGTATAGGTACAATGACTGTATAGTAAATGTTGTGGACTGGAATGGTAGAAGGAAAAAGAGGCAGAGGAAGATCCAGATTGCAGTACTTGAAACAGATTCAAAGAGATATAGGAGTGGAATCATATGAGGAAACGAAGAGGCTATCCGAGAACAGAGAAGTGTGGAGGAGAAGAATTGCTGCCAAATAATCTTCGGATTGAGAACGAAAGAGAGAGAGGAAGAGAGACAGAGAGGGGGGGGGGAGAAAGAGAGACACGCTTCTAAAGCGCAAAGATGGATGGAATTAGTATTTTGACGACGTTACAGCGTCAGAGCACTGAATGATCTAAGTCGAAACAAGGCCCCTGGAGTAGATGATATCCCGTCAGAGCTACTGAAGTCTCTGGGAGAACCAGCCATGACAAAATTGTTTCACATTGTGTGTAAGATGTATGAGACAGGTGAAGTACCCTCAGACTTTAAGAAAAATGTTATAATCCCCATTCCAAAGAAAGCGGGTGCAGACAGGTGTGAAAACTACAGAACTATCAGTTTAATAAGTCATGGTTGCAAAATATTAACACGAACTATATACAGAAGGATGGAAAAGCTGGTAGAAGCCGACCTCGGGGAAGATCAGTTTGGGTTCAGGAGAAATGTAGGAACACGGGAGGCAATACTCACTTTACGCCTTATCCTAGAAGATAGATTAAGAAAAGGCAAACCAACATTTCTAGCTTTTGTAGATTTGGAGAAGGCTTTTGACAATGTTGATTGGAATAAACTCTTTCAAGTTATGAAGCAAGCAGGAGTAAAATATAGGGAGCGTAAGGTTATTTACAACTTGTACAAAAACCAGACAGCGGTTGTCAGAGTTGAAGGGCATGAAAGGGATGCAGTGGTTGGAAAGGGAGTAAGACAGGGTTGTAGCCTTTCCCCAATGTTGTTCAATTTGTACATTGAGCAAGCTATAAAGGAAAGCAAGGAGAAATTTGGAGAAGGAATTAAAGTTCAGGGTGAAGAATTAAAAACATTGCGGTTTACTGATGACGTTGTAATTCTCTCAGAGACAGCAGAGGACCTGAAAGAGCAGTTGAACGGAATGCACGGTATGTAGAAAGGTGCGAAGATCAACATTAACAAGAGCAAAACTAGGGTAATGGAGTGCAGTGTAAGAAAATCAGGTGATGCTGAAGGAATTAGATTAGGTAGCGAAACAATAAAGGAGGTAGATGAGTTTTGTTACTTGGGCAGTAAAATAACAAATGATGGTCGCAGTACAGATGATATAAAATGCAGAATGGCAATGGGTAGAAAGGCGTTTTTGAAAAAGAGAAATTTGTTAACATCGAATATTGATTTAAGCCTAAGGAAGTCCTTTCTGAAGGCATTTGTATGGAGTGTTGCCTTGTATGGGAGTGAAACATGGACGATAAGCAGTGTGGACAGAAAGAGGATAGAGGCTTTTGAAATGTGGTGCTACAGAAGAATGCTGAAGATTAGGTGGGTGGATCGCGTAACTAATGAGGAGGTACTGAACCGAATTGGGGAGAAAAGAAATTTCTGGCATACCTTGACTAAAAGAAGGGATAGATTGGTAGGACACATTCTTAGACATCAAGGAATTGTGAATTTAGCGTTGGAGGGAAGTGTGTGGGGTAAAAATCGCAGAGGGAGACCAAGAGACGCGTATAGTAAGCAGATTCAAGTGGATGTGGGTTGTCGTTCTTATGAGGAGATGAAAAGGCTTGCTCAGGATAGAGTAGGGTGGAGAGCTGCATCAAACCAGTCTCTGGACTGAAGACCACAACAACAACAACAACAGCGTTCAATGAATGAAGTAAATTGTAATTTGGTTATGGCTTCACTGCACTAGGTTTAGAACAAATAGGCTGTGGTATAGGAAAAAGACAGCGTGGTGAATGGAGATTTGGGTATGGCGGGAAACGTGCAGGGAAGAGTTCTTTGCAGTCGGGCTGGTCACTGTGGCGGAGTGGTCAACGCGTCTGCCCAGTAAGCAGGAGATCCCGGGTTCGAATCCCGGCCGGACACAAATTTTCATTCGCCGCACTTTAGTATTCCACCTAAACCTAGTACAAAGAAGCCATAACTGATCACAAATGTGATTTATTTCAAAGCGGGATAGGTCGAGGAGGACTGTACCTGATCTAAATCCTTTGGATTTTTGTGTCTGGGGTCACCTCAAGAGCGAAGTGTACAGCACACCAGTCAACAGGGTTGAAGAACTGGAGAGTTGTACAAGCTTGTCAAGAATTCCGAAATGATCCAGGTGTTTTCGAAAGAATTGCAAATTCATTGCAGAGACGAGCACAGTACTGTATCCATGTCAAGGAAGACACAACACCTCCTTTAACAGGTAACCCATATGTTAAATGTGAACTCAATGCGATGTAAATCTAACAGTAAAGTGTACACATTTCATCTTAATGTGTACTAACTAGGAACCAAACTTTCGTAATTATCTCGCAAACGTCTCGTTTGCGGACCGACGTTTACTGGGACATTTTGCTTCTGTTATCGTGTGCTTTCAAGCGTGTATGGTTGCGCCATCCTTTTTGATACACCCAGCATTGATTTTGTCAGGGAAGTTTTTGTGTCCCGGCCTCGTTGCCGCTTTTGTGTCTCGTTTCCGTCGTAGGCCGTCGGTGGCCGAGTGGAATGAGACCGACACAGGAATAAAGATAGCACGCTGGTGCAGGTACGGAGGGGAGCAGCCAGAAACTAGAAACACTAGAGTAAATTAGAACGAGATATATATATTGCACAGAATTTATACAATACTTAACTTTTACATAAATCAGTACTGCAGAATGCTGATACATAGTTGAGCTAGTGGTCTGCGTAGTGCCTGTACGATTGCCAAGTCTTCACTGGTGCCTATCTGATTCCGAAGTGTTAACTGGTTCCTATCTCAGTCCCAAGTGAACTATGTCGTTCAGTGGTGGCCACGAGCGGAGTTGCAGTAGAGGGCGCTCGTGGCTGTCGTCGTAAGAACGCCGCGCCGTGCTTGCATGGCGGCGCGCGGCGAAAGTAGGTGGCGCGCACTTTGTACTTGTGCGACACCACAGAAGCCAGAACAGTCTTGGTCCAACCCGCCACTGCCCGCACCGACACTAAGTTTATTGTGCGGTTACACCCAGCATATGTATGGAAGACATATTTATCTAATGTTGCATATTTCCTGCTATCACCGAACTAAGTGCAAAAAAAAACCGAAACCGTACATTTTTAGATCACAGAATTATCTTCACTACAGTCGATTACCAGAGAAAACATATAGCCTCTTTTCGCCAGAATTTTCATTAGTGAATCATGCAAAACTCCACAGTAAATCAGCCAAGAACAATTCGGGACTTTCGTTACAATGCACGAATTATTTACAGACGAATGGGAAAACTTCTGGTTTCCGAGCTTGGGGAAGATGAGTTTGGATGTAGGAGAAATGTAGGAACTAGGGTGGAAATACATTACGATTTAAGGAAAGGGAAACCTACGGTTTTAGCATTTGTAGAGCTGGAGGAAGCTTTTGACAATGTGGACCGGAATGCAATCTTTCAAATTCTGAAGGTAGCCGGGCTGGAATGTAGGGAGCGAAGAGTTATATTCAACCTGTACAAAAACTAGACAGCAATTATTAGAGTCGAAGGTCATGAAGGGGTTTTAGCGTTTTCTCAGTGTTGTTCAATCTGTACATTGAGCAAGCTGTGAAGGAATGCAAGGAGAAATTTGGAGATGGAATTAAAGTCCAGGGAGAGGGAATAGAAACATTGCGGTTTGCTGACGATGTAGTAAATTATGTGAGAGACAGCAAAAGACCCGGAAGAGCGATTAAACGGTATGGAGAGTGTCTTGAAAAGAAGGTATAAGATGAACATTAACATGAGTAAAACAAACGTAATGAATATAGTGTCAGAAAATCAGGCGTTGCTGAAGGAATTAGATTAGGTAATGAGAGTTTTGTTATTTATGTAGCAAGATAAACGAAGATATAAAATGCAGAATGGCTATGTTAAGAAAAGCGTTTGTGAAGAAGCGAAATTACTGTCATCCAATATTAATTTAAATGTTAGGAAGTCCTTTCTGAAAGCATTTGTCTGGAGTGTGTGACGATTCTTCATTTTGCTGATTCCAAGACGCTCCAGAAGAAATGTGTCTTTATTACAAGACTCAGTTCCATTCACAGGACGCCGGGGGATGGTGAGGTACACGTTATAAAAAATTAATGAAATGATTGTCGACGTTAAATGATAAAAATGACGAACTCACTTATTTAAACTTTTCTGAATGAATGTTTTATTTCCATTTAAACGAAGATTAAACCAGACACATAGTTGCACAATGCGCAACAAAAATCAGCAATGATGTTAACAGGTCTGTAACCAGGAACAGAGTGCCAGAGCATGGCTCGCACACAAACCTCTTTCAGCGTAACCGCGTAATAAGGCTAATGACAATGTTTTTCGGTTACTAAATAAATAATATAACAATACTTGAAATATGCCAAAATACACAAATTAAAATATTACATTTAGACTTTAACTAATTATCTCAATGTATGTACGTGTTTTATGAAATTTGTATTTAATAGTGTACGCACAATAAAAGCCGTGTTTTGGCTAGTTTTAAAACAACTCAATTTATTTACGTTATTTGTGTTTTTGAAGTGCACACTTACCTGTTTTGACAATATCATGTAGGCGTACTATTATTGAGACATGGAATTTTAATGTATTTCAATTTGCGGTCTAATTTTTTATAAATGCGGATTTGTATGAGGTCGTAGTAGTTTTGTCTATTTCGAAGTTTCTTACTACCAAACGAATTATTAATTTTAGTGTGTGAAAAATGAACAGTATTTAACTTAGGATCCAGAGATATATAAAATATGGTCTGCCCTAATTTATTTAAACAAAAGGTACATATGTGATCATGTTGTGCAATAGTTATAACATGTAGTAGTGTTGCTTTTATACAAATAGATATTCTTATAGGTTCAGCAATTTCCGAAACTAAGTGTAATGCATTTTTAGTGTTTGTAGTTATTATTTACGAAAGTATAAAAATTGAAAATTACGTAAAAAGGACAGCCAAAGTTATGTTTGAATCAACGTACTATTTCTCAAAAGCGTTTTAGTAATAGTGTTAGTAGTATTTCAAACGCGAAAATCTGATATTTTACATGTCCGGTAGCGAAGTTTTACTTAGGTGTCCGACATTTCGTGTTTGTAATGTTAGTAACGTATTTTGTAGGAAGCGTGCAACATAGCAGAAACGTTACAAGTGTAACATTCTATGGGAGTGAAACGTGGGCAATAAGGAGCTCAGACAAAAAGATGATAGAAGCTTTCGAAATGTCGTACTCCACACGAATGATGAAAATTAGATGAGCAGATCACGTAATTAATGCGGAGGTAGTCGACAGAATTGGGGAGAAATGGAGTTTCTTTCGTATCGTGACTAAGAGAAGGGATAAGATGGTGGGACACATTCTGAGACATCAAGGAATCGTCAACGTAGCATTAGAAGGATGTGTGTGGGGTGGAAATGTTGGAGACCTAGGGACGAATATAGTAAGCAGATTCAAAACGATGTAGGTTGCCGTACGTACTCTCAGATGAAAAGACTTGCACAGGACAGGGTAGCGTGGAGAGCTGCATCAAACCAGTCTGCGGACTGAGAACCACAACAACAACAACAACAAGGACATAATGCCACAAATAAAAATCACTACACAATATTAGAGTTTTACTATTCAATCAAGACTTATTCTAGACACAGTGTATATGGAGTAACTGAAATGATTGCATTTACAGATAAATAGCGCAAGCGTTACTGAGACACCGACAGCGGTGCGTAGTGTAGCCTCCACGACCGAGAATGTAGGCGCTGATTCTGCATCTGTTCGATCACACAGATGACAATACTGTCTTGGGATACCACGTCGACGTGTTTCTTCAAGCGCTATTGGTTAACGATCGTACGTGTCAGTTGTCATCCCATCATATCTCACTCCTGATCAATTTGTGGCAAGTCCGGAGATCTTTCAGAGCATTACCGTCTTGAAGCAACACATCACCTTCCTGGTGTACAAATGGAAAAGAAAGGGTATTACAACTTTATGCATGCTCCGACCGACAGTCACCCCACACATATCACAGGTGAACAAAGTTTGTAGCTTATCTCACTTCACACCAGTGTATCTTGGACGACACAGCTCTTGCAGACGACCATCACTGGCATGTATGCTGTGAAAAGGACAACAGGCCGCCTTCTTCCAAGGGACCCTCAGACAGCACCAAATGAGCCATGGACGTAGATATTGTAGCCTGACTGGAAAGTGGGCTAGGGATGTGCACGCCTGCAGTTCCACTGATAGTAAGCAGTTGGAAACAGTTGGTGTTGACTTCTCAGCTCACAAACCCAATTACACTACTGGCCATTAAAATTGCTACACCAACTGCAAATGCAGATGATAAACGGGTATTCATTGGACAAATATATTACACTAGAACTGACATGTGATCACATTTTCACGCAATTTGGGTGCATAGATCCTGAGAAATCAGTACCCGGAACAACCACCTCTGGCCGTAATAACGGCATCGATACGCCTGGGCATTGAGTCAAACAGAGCTTTGATGGCGTGTACAAGTTCAGTTGCCCATACAGCTTCAACATGATACCACAGTTCATCAAGAGTAGTGACTGGCGTATTGTGACGAGCCAGTTGCTCGGCCACCATTCACCAGACGTTTTCAGTTGGTGAGATATCTGGAGATTGTGCTGGCCAGGGCAGCAGTCGAACATTTTCTGTATCCAGAAAGGCCCGTACAGGACCTGCAACATGCGGTCATGCCTTATTATGCTGAATGTAGGGTTTCGCAGGAATCGAATGAAGGGTAGAGCCACGGGTCGTAACACATCTGAAATGTAACGGCCAACTGTTCAAAGTGCCGTCTATGCGAACAAGAGGTGACCGAGACGTGTAACCAACGGCACTCCACACCATCACGCCGGGTGATACGCCCAGTATGGCGATGGCGAATACACGCTTCCAATGTGCGTTCACCGCGATGTCGCCAAACACGGATGCGGCCATCATGATGCTGGATTCATCAGCAAAAATGACGTTTTGCCATTTGTGCACCCAGGTTCGTCGTTGTGTACACAGTCGAAGACGCTCCTTTCCTTGATGCAGCCTCAAGGGCAACTGCAGCCACGGTCGCCGAGCTGATAGTCCATGCTGCTGCAAACGTCGTCGAACTGTTCGTACAGATGGTTGTTGTATTGCAAAAGTCCCCATCTGTTGACTCAGGGATTGAGACGTGGCTGCACGATCCGTTACAGCCATGCGGATAAGATGCCTCTCATCTCGACTGCTAGTGATACGAGGCCGTTGGGATCCAGCACGGCGTTCCATTTTGCCCTCCTGAACCCACCGATTCCATATTCTGCTAACAGTCATTGGATCGCGACCAACGCGAGCAACAATACGATAAACCGCAATCGCGATAGGCTACTTTGATAAAGGTCGGAAACGTGATGGTACACATTTCTCCTCCTTACACGCGACATCACAACAACGTTTCACCAGGCAACGCCGGTCAACTGCTGTTTGTGTATGAGAAATCGGTTGCAAACTTTCCTCGTGTCAGCAAGTTGTATGTGTCACCACCGGCGCCAACCGTGTGTGAATGCTGTGAAAAGCTAATCATTTGCATATGCAACCAGCACCATTACAAATCGCGCAGGACGTCCAACTCGTGTGGCAATCCTTCCAGCCATTCGGAAAGCCACAAAATTGACCCTTTTGAAAGTCACTCAAATGGATGTGGGAAGCACACGTCCGTCTCCGTGTCAAAAATGTTGAAATGTTTGTAAATCTAACAGGCTACGGTGGTCACCAGTCCCTAGCCTCACAAACTACTTACACTAACTTAAACTAACTTGTGCTAAGGACAACACAAACACCCATGCCCGAGGGAGGACTCGAACCACCGACAGCGGACGTCCGCGCGCACTGCAGCCTTAGTGCGCACGGCTATTCTGCCGCTGCGTCTCCGTGTCATGGGCTTGTTTGCTTCATTGATGTCACACCGAGCCTCATGGCAGTACACATTCCCTATTAAAGGCTACACACTCACACACACACACACACACAAAGATGGCGTTTTGGCAGCTACGTCACTACGAGGTCTATTGGCGAACATAGTTGAAAGGGTAATCTACATCTACATAGATACTGTGCAAATCACATTTAAGTGCCTTGCAGAGGGTTCACTAACCACTTTCATAACCTTCTCTAATAGCGCGGGAAGAAAGAACACCTAAATCGTTCCGTTTTCCATCTGATTTCTCTTATTTTGTTGGGATGGTCATGTCTCTCGCTAGCAAAATATTTTCACATTCAGAAGTAAAAGTCGGTGATTGAAACTTCGCAAACAGATCTCACCGTAATGAATAACGTCTTCCTTTTAATGATTTCCACCCCAATTCGTGCAACATTTTCGTGACGCTTTCCCCCCTGTAACATGATAAAACAAAACGAGTCACCCTTCTCTGAACCTTCTCAATGTCTTCCGTCCGTCCCACCTGGTGAGGGTCCAACAAGGGGCAACAGTACTCCACGAGAGGACGCACAAGTGTGATGTAGAGTCTCTTTGGTGGAGCTGGTGCATCTTCGAAGCGTAATCTTTGGTTCGCCTTTCACCACAATATTTTCTATGTGCTCTCACCAGTCTAAGTTGTTCCTAATTGTAACTCCTAGGTATTTGATAGAATTTACGACCTTAAGATTTGACTGATTTATCGCGTAATTGATGTTCAGTGGATTGTTTTTAGTGGTCGTGTTCACAAATGCAAAGTATGGAGAAAATAGAAGAAAGTGAACTGCGTTATTTAGTGTTAATTGCCAATTTTCGCACCATTTAGAAATTTTGTCTAAATCGCTTTGCAGTTGCTTTTGGTCCTCTGTTGACTTCGCTAACCGATAAACGATAGCACCATCCGCGAACAGTCTAAGGGAACAATTCAGATTGTCTCCTAAATCATTTATGAATACAAGGAAGAGTAGGAGACCTATAACTCAAATATGTTCAAATGTTTGTTAAGCTAAAGGGACTTAACTGCGGGGTCATCAGACCATAAACTTACAAACTACTTATGAACTACCTTATACTAAAGACGGCACAAACATCCGTGCCCGAAGGGGCATTCGACCTCCCGACGGGGAGTGGCTTCGCGCATCGTAGCATAGAGCCGCAATGCGGTTGGCTACTCCGCCGTAGCGACCTATAACTTCTGTTTTACTCGATGACTTACCGTCAATTACAACGAACTGTGTCCTTTCTGACATGAAATCGTGAATCCAATCGCACAATTGGGGCAATATTCCATAAGCACGCAATTTCATTAGAAGTCGCTTGTGGGGCACAGTGCCAAAAGCCTTCCGGAAATCCAGAAATATGGAATCGATTTGAGATCCCTGGTCGATGGCACTTAACACTTCATGTGAATAAAGGGCAAGCTGTGTTTCGCAAGAGCGGTACTTTCTGAATCCGGTGCTATTGGTTAATAGTACAGCTACTTTCCCCCATATGGCATCAGGTGTTATCGGATAAAAATCGACACCGTCTGTTCAGTTGTGCAACTTTTTACCTACAGTATATATTAGTTGTATATTTATTATGTTAAAAGTTATAGGGCGTAAGTCCGTTGAAATATTCATAAGAGCCACGTGTACAAATTTGGAGTAAATCGGACAGCTACTTTTTTGTTATCCATCTTTAAAAACCTACTTGTATTTATACAGTAGTGTAAATGAGGGTATAAGGTACAAGGTAAAGCAATCAACAATCCGAAGATTGGTTTGAACACCGCAGTGCTTTACTAGGCATGGTCCTGTTTGGAGGTGGTATGCCGTTGCCTTCCTCCGACCTTCGAACTGACTTACCCAGCCAGTTATAGGGAGGCCTACAGCATAACGTGGATTCCGAACAACGGTGCTACTCGGTATTTTTTTCAAAAATAAGAACATTGCCAGAGATGAAAGAAATGAAAACTAACAGCTAACATTATAGCACTGTGTATCGAACGAATACGCGTCCGTCTTATCTATATCCTGTCACTAGGTAGATAAATGAATACACAAAATTTGTGAAATCAGAAAAAGTTTTGTATGTCACTTTAAAGTCTGTAATTCAGAGAGTACAGAATACTTTTCCCAACATATCACAACAACTGTATTAATCGATAAACAGTGGAAAAATACCCTCAACCCCAGTTTTTACTTTAAATTGATAAACGTTTGTATCGTCGTGATGATTTATTATCCCGCAATTAACATTAGAACAACTCTAATTGTTACTGCGGCGTTGACGCATTATTTGCAGTTGTGAACATTAATGTATATTCAATACAGTATTTTCAAAACTGTCTTCAATCACAATTTTTTGTGTTTTATTGGCTTACATGAGAAATTTCTAACCCTGTGGCATATTATGAGGTGCAAAACGTCTTCACATAATCAATTAATCAAGTTGCTAATTTGATAGAGCTGAAGTGTTTGTTCCTGTTATGGTAATGTTAGTCGTTAGATTATCTATTTCCCGAATGTAGTGATGAAAATATAATGTGACGGAGCGGAAAAAAGTTATGAAAAATTTACTAAACAGTGAAGGAAAGTTATTTTTAATATTTCAACGTCAGCAGAGTCGGTTTACCGCTCCTTACATCACGTCACTCAAGGCGCAAGTTTGTTTACACAAACTATAAACATTTCACAGATGTAGTTTAACAGGACACGATCAAAGATAAACTTTATCACATAGATTTCGGTGTCAAACAAAATTGAAGTAGGAAAGAAATAAATCTTGAAAATTTCGGAACTGTGGCTAGCGGAATCTGCCTGCCCAACTAAAACACATTCTTGTTTGTTTGATTTTATGGAGGTTTATATTTGTCTGACAGAATTAGGATTTTATTATTAGCTTCGTTATGAGGTACTACCAAATTGTTTGTAACCTGTTGATAATGTGTTTGGTTTCCAGAATTCGTTGTATGATAACTCATTTTTCAAACTGGAGCTATCTAAAAGCATTTGTGTTTGTGAAAAGGGTTTTGAATTTTTGCCTGTTTTACCTACACGCAAAGCTGAACATCTATCTGTCTGTTTTTATGTTACTTTAGAGGAAAATCAAAGCAGCTCTCTTAAGTTGTACGCAGATGACGCCATCATTTACCGTCTTGTAAAATCATCTGAAGATCAAAACCAACTGCACAACGATCTGAATAAGACATCACTTTGGTGTAAAAATTGGCAATTGACTCTAAATAATGAGAAGTGTGAAGTCGTCCACATGAGTACGAAAAGAAATCTGTTAAACTTTGTTTACATGATAAATGAATCAAATGTAAACCCCATAAACTCCACAAAATACCTAGGAATTACAATTACTTCTGACTTAAATTGGAAAGAACACGTAGATAGTGTCGTAGGAAAGGCGAACCAGAGACTGCGTTTTATTGGCAGAACCCTTAAAAGATGCAACAGAACTACTAAAGAAACTGCGTACGCTACGCTTGTCCGTCCTTTTATGGAATATTGCTGCCCAGTGTAGGATCCTTATCAGGTGGGTTTGACGGAGGACATCGAAAGAGTCCAAAGAAGGGAAGGTCGTTTCGCATTGTAACGATACAGGGGAGACAGCATTACGGAAATGATACAGGAACTGAGATGGTAACAACGAATAAAATACGAGAAATCAGAGCTCGAACTGAGAGATTCAGGTATTCTTTCTTTCTGCGCGCTATTCGAGAATGGAATGGAAGATAAATAGTATAACGGTGGTTCGATGAACCCTCTGCCAGGCACTTAAATGTGATTTGCAGAGTATCGCATGTAGATGTAGATGTACTTACTAGTAAACGTCCTAACTTATTATTAGTGTAGAAAGGAACTATTCTACATTTTAAACAGATTAGGTATTTGCTGTGTAATGCGATCTAGGCATGGCAGTGATCTGTTTTATTATTGCGTAAAAGTATTCTGAAGACTATTATGAACGACACACTGGTGGGAACAGGGTCCGAGCGGTCTAAAGCACCTCGCTGCGGAGCGCGCGGTTGCTCGCCGTGGAGGTTCGAGTCCTCCCTGGTGCATGGGTGTGTGTGTTGTCCTTAGGTTTAAGTAGTTTGTAAGCTACGGACTGACGCCCACGCAGTTTGGTCCGATAGATTTACAGACATTTGAACATTTGGAACAGGGACCACAATCGATCTGAGTCACTGCATTAAATAAATGAGGAAAACAGTCTCGACTGCAGGAGTACATTTAATTCGTGACGTTTGATCACATGTTGTTTATGCTGTAAGATGTCTCGAGTATCCTGTTCCAGCGGAATGAATAGTAATGTACACTCCTCGGCCCCTGTCGTCTGATGACTGTTGCTGTGCCGCGACGGAATAGCCGAGCGCACTGAGGCGCCGTGCTCCGGTGAGCGCACCCGTTCGCTGTCGGAGCTTCGTGACCTCCATAGGGCATGGGTGTATGTGCTGTCCTTCGGTTAGTTTAACTTCAAGTAGTTTGTAAGCTAGGGACTAATAACCAAGAATTTTAGTCCCATAGACTTACAAACATTTGAACTTTTTTTATTTTATTTTATTTTTATTTATTTTATGAAGAGGCGGCAAAGAACTTACAGCACCTGATGAGTCGGATGTTTGTTTGGATTAACTGCAAATGACAGCGAGAACTGTAAAGAGAAGAGAGGAAGTTTCTGGCGTTCCTGATGATGTGCGCTTATGGCAGTTGGAAAACGTTTTCCAACAAGGAGCACAAGGAGGCGATGCAGACGGAAGTAAATTTCATATGTAGCTACTACAAAGTACCACTATGAATTGAGCAATTTACATCTTCATAAATACTCCGCAAGTCACATTGAAGTGCATGGCAGAGCGACATCGGACCGCTGTTTTGATGATTCTGTACAGTTCCATTCTCTAATAGCTCGCGGGAAAAAGGAAGACGTAAAGCTTTCCGTTTTCGATCTGAGTTCTCTTACTTTATTACATTTGACTGTTGGTGTCCACATGTATTGGTCCTCTTCATTTCCTTGCATTTATGGTATCCATCCGTTAAATACAATAAGGCGGTCGACATCGCGAAACATCTACCATTATTCGTATCATGTGACACACCGCTGTACACTCCAGCAGCGTAGATGGTGCTGCCTGCTGTACAAGACGACACAACATAGCACCGTTATCACTCTCTGCCAGTCACATCCATTATGCTGTGCTGTTGCGTACAACATCGGAGACTGTGTTGGATGTTTTAGAGGCAATGAACCGTGGGGAGAAGACCAAGTACGTCACCATCAGCCATGACGGCCAGAGAGCATTGCATTCATAGGGAACAGGGCCTGTCCATACAACCACTAGCTCCATCTTGTCCACCGGCGATCGTTGCAGTCACTCGCAAACCACGAATATCAAACACCACATAATTATTACAGACCTGCCTGCGGTCTGTGTGTGTATATAGAACGGCGCGTTCGCCGCCCGCGGTGTGGCCTAGAGGCAGACGCCACCACCTGTAATTTTCACACTCAGTAGCAGCGTTGGGTGACGTTTCCTGACAAGGGTTCCCTACCGCATTTTGTTCCTCAAGCCATCCTGTACCACCCCCACGAAGTTTGTCGATATCATTTAGAAACACCTTGTATATACACGGTGTAGCTGAAGCCGCAGACTCGGGCTTCACAGCGCGGTTTCTCACATACCAGCTGAGAGAGCTGAATACAAAAAGGTCTGTTGGTCCGGATGGAATACCAGTTCGGTTTTACAAAAAGTACTCTGCGGCGATGGCCCCTTACTTAGCTTGCATTTATCGCGAATCTTTAATTCAGCGCAAAGTTCCTAGTGATTGGAAAAATCGCATGTGACTCCCGCTTATAAGTAAGGAAACCAAACTGACCCACATAATTACAGGGCAGTATCGGTGACATCAGTTTCCTGTAGAATTTTCGAGCATATTCTCAGTTCGCTTACAGTACACTTCCTTGAGACGGAAAACTTTCTTTCTATGAAACAGCATGGGTTTAGAAAACATCGTTGATGTGATACTCAGCTTGCTCTTATCTCACATGACATCTTGCGAGCCATGGATGAAGGGCAACAGGTGGATTTTGTTTTTCTCGACTACAAAAAGGCGTTCGACGCGGTGCCACACTGCAGACTTCTAACGAACATATGAGGATATGGAATAGGTCCACAGATTTGTGACTGGCTGGAAGACTTCCTAAGTAATAGAACGCAGTACGTTGTTCTCGACGGCGAGTGTTCATCAGAGACGATTTTATCGTCAGGCGTGCTCCAGGGGAGTGTGATAGGACCGCTATTATTTTCCATCTATATAAATGATCTTATGGACTGAGCAACTTGTAATTTGCAGCTGTTTGCTGATAATGCTGTGGTGTATGGGAGGGTGTGGTCTTTAACTGACTGTAACAGCATACATGATGACTTAGACAAAATTTCTAGTTGGTGTGAAGAAAGGCAGCTAGCTCTCAATGTAGAAAAATGTAAGAGGATCCGTATGAATAAGAAAAATAATCCCATAATGTTCGAATATAGCATTAGTAGTGAGCTTGATGCAGTCGCGTCGTTCCAATATCTAGGCGCAACATTGCAGAGCGATATGAAATGGAACGAACATGTAAGGACAGTTGTGAGTAAGACGGACAGCTGACTTCGGTTTATTGGGAGAATTATGGGAAGATGTATTTCATCTGTAAAGGAGACCGCATATAAAACGCTCGTACGACCACGTCTTGAGTATTGCTCTAGTGTTTGGGACCCGCAGCAGATCAGTTTAAAAGAAGACATAGAAGCAGTTCAGAGGCGAGCAGCTAGGTTTGTTACTGGTAGGTTCGACCAATGCGCGAGTGTCACGGAAATGCTCCGGCAACTCAATTGTGGATCGCTGGATGAAAGATGACGTTCTTTTCGAGAAATTCTGTTAAAAAAATTTATGGGCCGTAATATGAAACTAAGAGTAGAACGACCTTCCTGCCCCCTAGTTATTATTACATTTCGCGTAATGATCGCAAAGACAATAGAGATTAGGGCTCATACGGAGACGTATAGTTATTATTTTTTCCCTAGCTCTATTTGGGATTGGAGTAGGAAAGGAAATGCCTAGTAGTGGTACAGTGTACCCTCCGGCACGCACCTTACGGTGGACTGCGGAGTATGTATGTAGATGTAGATGTAGATACCAGGAATAAAGAAATTTCTCCAGAAAATATCGTCCTGCGCGTTATTTCTGGCAGTAAATTGACGTCGATGACTGGGGTGGCTGTCTGTTCCATAAGTCAGTGTCTTTCAGAATTACACAATTACACCAAAAAACATATAAAGGATGTAGAAGCCGTCTTCAGGAACAAAATGATCATAGAGTTGCAGAGCACGGGCTTCTCCATTTTTTACCTCGAGACGCTTTCCACAAAACTTGCTTTACATTAAAAAAAATGCATATAAACAAGAAAAACCCTTGACAACAAACAGTCGCAATATTATCGATACATAAAACTAATATTCAAATTTGGGGTACCTATGTTTCCAACCACACCTAGTTGCCACTGTAGTCGGTAACAGGTGACTCCTTGTGATACAGCTAAATCTACATGGGATACTCTGCAAATCACATTTAAGTGCCTGGCAGAGGCTACATGGAACCGCCGTTATACTATTTATCTCCCATTTCATTCTCGAATAGCGCGCGCGAAGAAAGAACATGAATCTCTCCTTTCGAGCTCTGATTTCTCGTATTTTATTCTGATGATCATTTCTACCTATGTAAATGGGAGTCAACAATATATTTTCGCATTCGGAGAGGAATGTTGCTGAGTGGAGTTTCGTAAGTAGCCTACTCCGCAGCGATAAGCGCTGTTGTTGTAATGATTCCCATCCCAGATCCTGTATCATTTCCGTGACGCTGTCTCCCCTGTATCGTGACAACACGAAACGAGCTGCCCTCTTTGCACTCTTTCGATGTCCTCCGTCAAACCCACCTGATAAGGATCCCACACTGGGCAGCAATACTGCAAATGAGGACGGACAAGCGTAGTGCACGCAGTTTGTTTTGTAATTCTTTTGCATCTTTTAAGCGTTCTGGCAATAAAACGCAGTCTCTGGTGCGCCTTTCCTACGACATTATCTACGTGCTCTTTCCAGTTTCCAGAGCTCCTCAGATTTTCCCCCAAATTCTTTATTTAGATAAGGAACAGCGGAGGACCAATACGCTACCCTGTGGAACGCCCGATATCACCTCTGTTTTAGTCGATGCGTTACCATCGATTACTACGAACTGTGTCCTCTATGACAGGAAATCCGCTATCCAGTCACAAATCTGATGCGATATTGCACAAGCACGCAATTTGATTAAAAGCCGTTTCTGAGATACGGTGTCAAAAGCCTTTTGCAAATCAAGAAATAAGGAATCGATTTGGGAACCCTTGTCGATAGCACACATCACTTCGTGTGAATAAAGACCTAGTTGTGTTTCGCATGAACGATATTTTCTAAATCCATGTTGACCTTGGGCCAATAGATCATTCTGTTCGAGATAATTCATAATATTTGAATACAGGATATGTTCCAAAATCCTGTTGCAAATTGAAGTCAATGAAATAGGCCTGTAGTTTAATGGGTTACTCCTACTGCCTTTCTTGAATATAGGTGTAATCTGTGGAACTTTCCAATCTTTTGGTACAGATCCTTCTATGAGAGAGCGGTTGTATATGACAAGTAAGGAGCTATCGCTTCAGCATAATCAGTTAGAAATCTAATGGTTATACAGTCCGGACCAGAAGACTTGTTCTTGTTAAGTGATTTCAGTTGTTTCACTACTTCGATGATATGTACTTCTACGTGACTCATTCTGGACTCTGTTCGTAATTCGAAATCTCGAAGCCGTCTTTCCAGGTGTACTAATTCTTTTTCTGGCAGTGTATATCGTCCTTAAGTTTGTAGAGAGGAACATTCTGTTCACTAGTTCACTGGTATTTCTTGTCCAACAACAATGACCAGTGCTCAACACATTATAGACGAACGTATGGTACGCTCATCTCACGGTTTTGTAGACTTTGCTTCTTTACTAGCCTTTTTTTTATATTTTTTAATCTTTACTGTATGTTATTGGTTATAATCAATCACCTTCTACATTAATGGTCTTTAACTCTTTGAGGCAAAGAACATAAGACCACTGAATTTCGTGTGGAAATTGATTGAAATAGTTGAAATGTACTGTAAGGAAATGAAAATTAGAATTTATTAATTTCTTTGTACATTCGCTTATAAATTAGGGAGTGGCTTCAACTGAAGGCACTGTAGCAAATAATGACAATTCTCATAATATATATGAAAACACAGAACATACCATGAATAGTGTCGAAATAACTACTTATGGAAAAGAATGAAACGATTACTGTCAGATAACAAACATAAGCGTACACCACATGTCTTACAATGCCATCTGAATCTATGAGGGGTCTGCTTCGTACTACGGTAGGCACAGTTTTGGAGGCCCATGCTGCAGCATGTGTTTTGCTTCAGAGTTTCTCTTCTCCATGGGCACGTGTGGTTTGAATCGTTTATGGGGGTGATGCACTACATGATGGACCTGGTAAAGCTGCCATATTTCTGGTACCTAGTGAACCAGTTGCAAAATTCCTTCCAAATTCTTTCAGTCTTACACTTTTATCGGTGTTGCACAATGTGTACAAAATAAATGAATTGACAATAGATACATCTACAAAGTACCAAAACAATCGTAACCAGGACCTTTTTGCTTTTCTATCAGTTACATAGAAACATCTTAAGATGTCAGCTTTGCCAAGACATCCCATATTCGCATGATATGCCTTATCTATGATGGAACAAGGAGTTTGCTTTATATTGCCATGAGCCTCCTTTCTGTTTACAGCAGAAACATCACCTGGAGAATTGACGGTTGATAGAAACATCACAGTGCGTTTGTCTTTCCATTTTACGCAGACTATTTCATCATTCCTTACTGACCAGTCCGAATCCTTTGTACTGAGTTCCTTATCATGGTTCAGTTGGGGCAAGCCTTTGAAATCACATCTCTCAGTTCCACAACTAGCCAGCCCACGTTGTTTTAGCTCTCCTACTAATGGCGCACAAACACAGCGGCCCCAAATGAAATGCGGATATTGTGCGGCCTACAGATATTGTTGTTTGTAGTTGTACACTTCAGAGTATATTTACAACATTTTCATACATAAATACCTAAGAACATAACTTATATATGCTCAAGAAATATTCACTGAAATAAATTGAACAGCAGCCACTATAACTGATGCAAACAAGTATCAGCAACTTTCTTATGACAACACAATACTCTTTGGAGGTACAAAATATTCTCTCATACAGCAGCAGTATGGACAGAAGGTGGCTCCAATGGAAACCATTGTTTCAGTCGACTGGAAAACAATAAAAGCTAAGGTGGGCGCAAATGAAGCCACTATGATACTGCCGGCCGCGGTGGCCGCGGGGACTGAGGCGCTTCAGTCACGGTTTGCACGGCCACTACGGTCGGGGGCTCGAATCCCCCCTCGGGCATGGATATTTGTGCCATCCTTAGTCTTAGCTAGTTCATAAGTAGTTTGTAAGTTTAGGGACTGATGACCCCGTAGTTACGTCCCATAGACTATACAAACATTTAGTATTTTAGTACTATGCTACTTTTATTAGTGAGATTTATATGCCCACATCGTTTCAAGTTACTATAGCTTGGATTGCTATAGTTCTACATTATCTAAGATCTACAGGGAACAATTTCTACTACTCACAAGGAAAGTACATGGGCTCGAATAAACATATATGTATGAACGTTTGCTTACAGGATCTCTACGTACACCTCAATGTGCTGGTGGGTGTCGTTTTTATGCAAAACTCTGCAATGATGGGAATGTAGATGTAATTGTAGACGACATACGTAATGCAGATATCTTAACTGTAACTTATTTAATAATCTTCGTACATGTTCTTTAGCGTATTGTCATCAAAAGCCGTGATGATACTTGCAACTTTAACCTTCTTCTCGGAAGACTGTTGGTATTCACTGCCACTGCTTCCATCGCCTCTTACCGCACTTACTATAGCACCGCTTGCAATGAGTTGTTCGTCATTATCACCCCTATTATCATCATTGTGTGTTAGTGTGTATCTAATTTATGCTCATATTTCTGTACCATAACGGATACGAGAAAGCATGCGAATGATTCATCTTCTACAATAATGCCATCTTCACGAAGAATGGTTCCTCGTAACGTCACCTCAACCAATCGCAATATATTAGCAGGATTGATTAGCAATCTCCGCCCCATCTGACGCTTGACAACACAAATGACGTCACAAAACGCAACTTCGGAGGCACACTGCACCGTCCCTACTGGCGAACCAACAGGTCAAAGTGCAATGCGGCATGGCACACGCAGAGGCCTCTAACGGACGACTGCAGAGTTTTGCAGATGCTGGAGTATCACTAGTGCAATAAGGGATCTTTACATTATCTCTCATACGATTTTGGTGTATTTGTGTTTGTTCGAGCCCAAGTACTTTCCTTGTCAATTTCTGCAGTGGCTACAGGCATGCAGGATGGAAGTATAAAGCCACTAAGTTGGCGAAGGTCTGCCAAGCTAAACCTGGCAGACATGCCCTTGGCACTGGGTGGCCATTAAATCTCACTGCAGGCTGCAGCGAAGCTACCTGCAATAAGTTTACCTCTACTAATTAACTATTTCTGATCACATCTAACTTAGCCTACGGTCTTCTGGTCCAGGAGCGGCAGGTACCACCAGCGTGCTGAAGGCCAGTTCGGCAGACGCCTGTGGTCAGTCCGGTGTGGCTGTCCCTCTACTGCTGCTCTATCAGGAAATACTGTCCGACCTTATTGGAAATAGAGTCTGCAGGAGTCCTTACAATTTGGAAGCTGTAGCATGTCATGTCGAGGTGTAAATATTGTGATTCGGTGATTGTTGTCTCAAATCATTTGCAGTGTTGTCATACATGGGGCCTTCGTTCACCATTTTTAGGAAATGAATATTATCAACCATCCCACCCACAAAATTGAATCCCGCCACCCTGTTGTCTCTCCCCTCCTGCTGAGCCCAGGGCCCCTGCCCCGCTGGTACCAGCACATCCCTACCTCCCTACACCTCCACACTCTCCACATCCTCTCCCAGAGTAACTTTCGCCGCCTGCCTCTCCCGGATGATGCCCTCCGCCCTGATTTTTTTTTTTTTTTTTTTTTTTTTTTTGCCAACGAGGCAGTTTTTAATAATGACCATGTGTGTTTTGAAGCCTTCATTTCATTGTTTTTAATTCGCCAATTTTATCTCCTTTTTTATTGTTAAATTCGCCAATTTTATCTTCTTTTTTATTGTTAAATTCAACACATTTATCTCCTGTTTTAAACCAACATTACCGCCTGTCAAACATTTATGTACACTGGACTGAAGAGCAGCCTATGAGGCTACTGCCAGCCTGCCCCACGGGGCATTAAAAACAATAAAGAAACCATCAATTTTATTGTAAATATAATAAATATAGTACGCAGCATTGATCGTTTTTATTAATGTTTTTGCAGATCAATTTCGATCACATAATGATCATCCTCAATGCACCAGTCATCGTAATATCAGCTATGCATAATCATATGCCATGTTAGCTGAATGTAACAGATTTTTTAATTTATTTTTATTTTTATTTATTTATTTATTTTTTACATGGTTGGACACTACATTGATATGTTCAAAAAAATCTCTTACATTCAGCTAATATGGCATATGATTATGCATAGCTGATATTACGATGACTGGTGCATTGAGGATGATCATTATGTGATCGAAATCGATCTACAAAAATATTAATAAAAAAACGACCAATGCTGCACCCTATAGTTTATTTATTATATTCATTGTTTTGTGGTCGCTGAGCACACCGTTCCAAAAAAATGGAATCAAACCTCAAAAAACCTTTATTGTGGTTATAACTTCGACCGGAAGTCTTAGCGTTAATCTTGATAAAGGTTCGAATAATACCTTATGGCTGTCGCCTGTCATCTCAATGAAAATTTCATCATTATGCCTATCCAAGCACGTGAGATGATTCTACAATATCTTATAAAAATGAAGATGATTAAATGTACACAAGCAATTTCTTTCATCAAACAATGTATCTCTTCACACATTATTCAAACTTTTGACGGGAGTAACGTTACGACTTTTCCGTGAAGATGGTTGAGAAACGAAACAGGTCGAAGTTATAACTACAATAAATAGCCGATGGTTGGTAATATGATTTCCTAAAATATCTTACAGCTGCCGCCAGTCATTTCAATCAAACTTTGAAACTTATTCATACTCCACTCGGTCGGATGTCCCACTATTGCTCCACAGTCAGGTGTCGTCCGCCACCTAAACCGACACAGGTATGGCGAATAGGCGCTATGGCCAGTGAGAAAGTTGATCATACCACGTCTTGGCAGAAATTGCTTCACTGCCAATCTCTCTTCCACACTCGGCAGCAGCTCATAGGCCCATTTACCAGTTTCCTCTACGTCTCACGTTTCTTTCCACAATTCCCCCCACCCTTCTTTTGATGGTTTATAGAAGCAAAGGTTCCCAGTATGTCAAAGGTCTTTTCCTGATTCCCTCTCTTTGCCCAGCACCATGCAGTTTGTTTTCTCATTATGACGACCAAGGGACATGGTCCCATTGAGACAAGAAGGGTTCCTCCACCTGGAGTTGACTTCTGATGGACAATCCCAGTTAGCCGGTGAAATGCCAAAAGCGACCTTTCAGTTACTGCATCTATGTGGGCCTCTTATCTACTACAACCCCAAGGTACCTCTCGTGACCCCACCAAATAACCACTAGTCTGTCAATTCAAACAGTCAGGTTACACACTAAGTTCCGTTTCAGGAACAAATAGATTTTTAGTACAACTGTCATTTCAGTACCCTTTCAACCCTAGACTGAATTTTTTAAAGATAAAAATAAGTTTAGTTCGCAAAATTTGATAATTTATTACTACAGGTAACCGGTTTCGATCTAAGATTAGATCATCTTCAGACCTCTATAAAGTACAATAAAAGACGATAAGATATAGACGGAAACAGGTACACCATTAATAGACAGACAACTTCTTTTTATTGTCTAATGCTTCAATTATTCTTTGTTACAGACATTGTAAGTATGTTTTATAGTTAACGAAATGCCTTTTTATTATCTATTATGGGTTATGTATATATACATATACATTTTTGTCGTATCTCTTATTGTATGACGTTCCTCATTGGTTTATGATGTGCTGATGCTTCAGGCGATGGATGGGGCTTATCCTTCATAACGCACCGTGTTCTCTCGCTGGTTAGCAGTCATCGCACGCTCATCGCGTGAACGAGGTATACTGTTTTACGGAATTTTCTAATCCTGTTTGTAAATTTATCATAGCTATTAATGGTGCACCTGTTTCCCTCTATAGCTGATCGTCTTTTATTGTATTTTACAGAGGTCTGAAGATGATCTAATCTTAGATCGAAACCTGTTACCTGTAGTAATAAATTGTCAAATTTTGCGAACTAGACTGTTATTTTAATCCTTAAATAATCATAAGTTCGCTTTTTTTCGAATTAGGAAACCATGTTTTCCAAACTGATGAAATTCTTGAAGTTGCGGCTGCCGAGCAACAAAAGTAGGTCATCTGTGTAGGCCATTACCTCTAGCATGTCTTCACCGGTTTCCATCTGACTCAGAAGAGGCTCCATATTCAAGTTCCAGAAGTGGCCCGAAGACAGAGCTCTGGCGACAACCCTTGATAACTACTTTGCTGGCACTTGTATTAGGGGATGATAGTCAGACCTATGTTCTGACACTTTTTTTTTTTCATTTACAATAACAATTAGGTCTGTTACCTGGGTAACTAAAACAGACCTTTACAATCAAGTATTATAAATTACAAATTATTTGGTTGTTAGTAATAAGTTAATGACAACTCTAAGTATAATTCCCGCCTCTTATCAAGCCTCCTGAATGGAGGCCAGTACCCATCACTACGACGTGGACGTGTCCGGGGCCTGCTTACTATCGTAACCACTGCTACTCTTATTAGTTTGTTAGATTATTTCTTTTACAAAACTGGTAAAGTACATTACTTCTACTAGTGGTGCACTAATTTACACTATCCGTCTCCTTTGCACCACTGGATTTCTAGTGTTGATTGGGTTTGGAAGGTAGCGAGGCAGCCAACACCAGAGAACTTATTCCAGTGACTTCTCCCTTATACCTTGCTCACGCAAGGCGGGGAAGTCGTCCAGCTCTTCACTCTTCGCCTCAACTAACCTTCCGGTCATGTTCGGTTCCATCCGTGGTGCCGATCCGACGTTAGCCGGCCAGACGCCTAGGATGGTGATAACCATATAGCAACCCTAGACACTATGTCTGCTGTATGTATGAGAAGAACGAAGGCAGTCCAATCTGTGTTATTCGGTTTGAGTCGCCACTTCCGTCCTGTGTCCCAGCCACACACATGATATGAGATGTCGAAGGGGATGAAGATGTGGTCACTGGTGATGAGTTTCTCATGTGCACGCCAGCGATGTATGTTATGAGACGCCGAGTGGTCTAAAGCGCCTCGCTGCGGAGCACGCGGTTGCTCGCCGTGGAGGTTCGAGTCCATCCTGGGGCATGGGTGTGTGTGTTGTCCTTAGGTTAGTTTACCTAGGTTTAAGTAGTTTGTAAGCTACGGACTGATGACCACGCAGTTTGGTCCGATAGATTTACAGACATTAGGAGATACTAAGGTCAGATTGATATTTGTGCCATCACCACCTCCACTGGTGTAGCTGGGTGGGTTCACAGGCCTATTTAAAATTATCGTGAATATATTGTCGGCAGCATAATAGTCACCATTGGCGTCTCTGATACGGCTCTTCCACACGGGAATGGGGTGGGCTTGGCGTTAATATCGGCCTCCATTGCAATTCTCCGACAACGCAACGTCGTGACCACTGTGAGCAAGTGGTCGAACTATATCTCACTATTTACAGCGTACTCGAAGTGGTCTGCAGTGGTCTGCAGCTCCACGGCGTTGCTTTAGTCGGGTTGCTGTTAAGTGTCACATCTGAGCCCCTGTAGTGTAGCCGTTTGCGCCGTAACCCGCAACAGCGACAAACTGGACGATCCGCGGGCGCCTGCGAGATTAACGAGCGACAGCTGTGGGCCCAGCGCTGATGCAGCTGCCGCCCTTCTGTCGCCTCGCCCACAGCGGCGCCAGTACTGCCACGTCTCACGGCCGTCCGGGCCAATTTAACGTTATTCATGTGCATATCGGCGGCGTCACTTAGATTTATAGCCGCTTCCACACGCTCGAATCTCAACTAGGCGACTACTAGGCGCGACGTTTTTCTCTCGCTTAATAAATAGAGAGACCTGTTTACTAGGGATGGGGAAACCCGACCTTTATTGTGCTGCAGGCCCAGAAGATCCAAAACTGATGGATTTGGATATGTAGTCACCGTCCCCAGTGTCGTCTGTGATGACGGTGATGAAACTGCATCACATCTAATCTTCGAATGCATTGCATTGGAGAGTGAAAGGGACAGAACACTTGGGACAACCAGACCCGAAGAAATTGTTTCTAATAAAGAACTGCTAAAGGGACATTGGTTGGCTTTACTAGATGTAGGGAGCGATAGCGCACAATAAACTTAGTTTCGGTGCGGGCAGTGGCGGGTTGGACCAAGACTGTTTTGGCTTCCCTGAAAAAATCAAATCACCGTAAATGACCTTCAGACATGGTTGCCTGTCTGGAAGTAACAGACACGGAGCAGTGGTATGCAAGGGGGGAAGGGATGGCTGAGGTCGATCAGCAGGCTAAGAATTGCGGTCTGGGAAGGGTTGAGGTCAATCACCGGGCTCGGGCTAAGGATTGTGGTCTGGGGTGGGGGTTCCAACAGGGTCTGGGTACGCCACTGACACGGAGGCAACTCCAGATTAGTGTCAGGATGAGGCGTGGAACCTGGTGGAGCGCTAGTAAAGCAGTATTGGAGTTTAACTGAGTACAAGAATTCGCGGTTGTGGCGCTAGCTCGGCAGTAGCTAGACCAGCAGTGACGTCTACTTCGGATGTGTCGGCTCGCCGTTTGCCGCGTCTTCTATGGGCCGGCTGCAGTGCCGTTCGGACGGAGGTGCCCACGCCGCGACGTCTGGGTGTTGAACCAAGGACTGCGAGGTGGAGTCCTCGGTCCTTTTCCGCTGCTTGTGAATCCTTGCTCGGAAACACCGGAGTCGGATGACGTGATGACAAATGACCTCTCGATACTGGTGTCAGCGTTAGCGCCAGAGTGCTAGAGCGTCGGCTGGATCATTGACCTTTAGGTAACCAACCAACGAAGACTGAGTTGGCCTCAGGCAGCAACCATATTCAGCGTTGTCGAGACGGTAGACAGCGGTGGTCAGTTCGAAGTGTAGCAGTTATCTTCGGACTCCATCTCCTTCCTGCGACTAGCGGCTACTAGTCTGTTCTGCTTTATCTGAGACGTACGATGGATACACAGGTTAGATCTGAGGCACACAACTACAACACTAGAAATAAAGATTCATCTCATAAGCCACAGGACTGCTCTTTATGAAAGTAACCCACTGTCCGCAGGACTAAGGCTTGCTAATACTGTACCAACTTCCATAACGTCACTTCTCAGTGAAAAATTTAAAGCCAGACTATAAAGAAGATTAATTACTAACCCACACTACTCTCTCGATGAGTATATCTGTTTTGTGTAGTATAGTCAATTTTATTGCAGATTCATTATGAATATTTAATCTCTGTTAATATAAACAATCAACTTTAGTCTGATGTGGTTTTTTTTTTTTTTTTTTTTGAAATAGCGAATCAAAATTGAGTATATCAGTTTTTTTGTACAGATTGTACTATATGCCTCACATGTATCCTTATAAATATTGTACTGTGTATACCATGTGTATTCCCTTGCAACCAACTGACATATTCAGAAAACTCCTTGTATCATTTGATATTAAATAAAGTTTATTTATTTATGAAGGGGAACTAGATGATGGAACAACGGAGACAAGGAAGGAGAGGAGAATGATCTGGTGATCGAAAAGAGTGAAGAGAATATTATTGGCAGATTGGAATAAACGCATGATGTTCGAATTTTAATGTCAGTTGAATGTATAACCACTTATATCAGAAGAATGGGAAGGTGAGTTAGAAAGGAGATGAATAGAGAGGAGGAGGAGACGATGGAGGTACAGGAAGAAGAGGAGATGGAAACTGCCAGATGAGGGAGGAGGAGATAAAAATAGGAGATGGTCGGATAGAGGAGGGAAGTCGGACAGTGAGAGGAGTACAAAGGATATCGACTAACAGAAAAAAAGTAATAATACCAGGGCATTTCAGCCAGTATTACACCAAATCTACATCGACATACTCCGCAGCCACCTGACGGTGCGTGGCGGAGGGTACCTTGAGTACCACTATCGGTTCTCCCTCCTATTCCAGTCACGTATTGTTCGCGGAAAGAAGGATTGTCGGTATGCCTCTGTGTGGACTCTAATGTCTCTGATTTTATCTTCATGATCTCTTTGCGAGATATTCGTAGGAGGGAGCAATATACTGCTAGACTCCTCGGTACAGGTATGTTCTCGAAACTTCGACAAAAGCACGTACCGAGCGACAGAGCGTCTCTCCTGCAAAGTCTTCCACTAGACTTTATCGATCATCTCCGTAACGCTTTCTCGATTACCAAATGATCCCGTAACGAAGCGCGCTGCTCTCCGTTGGATATTCTCTACTTCCTCAATCAACTGTAATGTAACCTACTTCCTTTGTTTTCGGACTGCATTTCCTTAGGATTCTCCCAATGAATCTAAGTCTGGCATCTGGTTCACCGACCATTAATTTTATATGGTCTTTCCATTTTAAATCACTCCTAATGCCTACTCCCAGATAATTTACGGAATTAACTGCTTCCAATTGCTGACCTGCTATAGTGTAGCTAAATGATAATGGATCCTTCTTTCTATGTATTCGCAGCACATTACACTTGTCTACATTGAGATTCAATTGCCATTCCCTGCACCATGCGTCAATTCGATGCAGATCCTCCCGCATTTCAGTACAATTTTCCATTGTTACAACCTCTCTATATACTACACCGTCATCTGCAAAAAGCCTCAGTGAACTTCCGATGTTATCCGCAAGGTCATTTATATATATCGTGAACAGCAACGGACCCACGACACTCCCCTGTGGCACACCTGACATCACTCTTACATCGGAAGACTTCTCTCCATTGAGGATGACAGGCGGCATTCTGTTATCTAGGAACTTGTCAATCCAAACACACAATTGGTCTGATAGACCACATGCTCTTACTTTGCTCATTAAACGTCTGTGGGGTACTGTATCAAATGCCTTGCGGAAGTCAAGAAACGCAGCGTCTACCTGAGAACCAGTATCTATGGCCCTCTGAGTCTCGTGAACGAATAGCGCGAGCTGGGTTTCACGCGATCGCCTTTTTCGAAACACATGCTGATTCCTACAGAGCAGATTACTAGTCTGCAGAAATGTTCCAAAATTCTACAACTGACCGACGTTACAGATATAGGCCTGTAGTTCTGCCCATCTGTTCGACGACCCTTCTTGAAAACGAGGATGACCTGCGCCATTTTCCAATCTTTCGGAACGCTACGCTCTTCTAGAGACCTACGGTTCACCACTGCAAGAAGGGGGTAAGTTCCTTCGCGTACTCTGTGTAAAAACGAACTGATATCCCATTTGGTGCTACGGCCTTTGCCGCGGTGGAGTAGCCGAGCGGTCTAAAGCACCTCGCTGCGGAGCGCGCGGTTGCTCGCCGTGGAGGTTCGAGTCCTCCCTGGGGCATGGGTGTGTGCGTTTGTCCGTAGGATAGTTTACCTAGGTTTAAGTAGTTTTTAAGCTACGGACTGATGACCACGCAGTTTGGTCCGATAGATTTACAGACATTTGAACATTTTGAACCTGCGGCCTTTCCTCTTTTGAGGTAGGTCATATAAGTTATTTGACAGTTCACTTATACAGTGTGTCCGAAAAGTCTCTCAGCAGTGGCGATCTCCGCATGCCTCGAGTTGCTGGGCGGGTAAGGTTGGCAGCACAGACAAAGTGCTTCTGCATATGTTCCATTGACTTGCTGAAATGTCCAAATGTTTGTATAACTTATGGGACTTAACTACGGGGTCATCAGTCCCTAAACTTACAAACTACTTATGAACAACCTACAACTAAGGACGGCAGAAATATCCATGCCCGAGGGGGGATTCGAACCCCCGACCGTAGTGGCCGTGCAGACCGTGACTGGAGCGCCTCAGTCCCCTCGGCCACCGCGGCCGGCCCCATTCACTTGCAGTGGTAGCAGGGTGGTGGTAGTGTTGCGTGGGCGTTACAGCTGTTACATGTGTTATTGACCTGTGTACGCTGAGTGTAGTGAGAAGGCTTACCGTTGCAGAGAGAGCCTTTTTAGTGGAAGAGGTTTTCCGGGTAGGATGAAACTAAACGCAGCATGTGAGACGACAATGTAGATTGGGTTTTCCTACGTCGAGGTGTCCACATCGTGACACTGTACGTGATTTAATTCACAAATTATGGACAACAGGTTCAGTTCATGACGCTCCCCCGAAGTGGTATGCCCACGATTTTAACAGAATGGAAGCTCGACGACGTTTCGGACATCGTGTTGCAGAGTCCAACAAAATCAGTGAGGAAATCATCACAAAAGGCTAATTCTCTCGTAGGATAGCACATAAGGCCGTAATGAAAGAACTGGGGCTGTATCAGTATAAAATTGCCGCTGTGCAACTATTACATGCTATGGACCATACGAAAAGAACAGCATATTGTGAATGGTTTCAACGATTTATTAACAGATATGGTGTTTTAGATCGAACATTTTTCACTGACGAGACTCGGTTTCACCTATCTGGATACATTAATTCTAAAAATTGACGTATCTGTTCATCAGAAAATCCACATGACTTAAGATAAACGCCATTGCACGCAAAGAAAATCGGGCGTGGGGTTGCAATAACACGAGTGCGAATTATAGGTCCGATACTTTTCGAAACTACCATCTCCACCGAAATCTATTGTTCCCAGATAATTTATCCAGTTATTGCGCTGCTGAATGAAAATGAGATAAATCATTCACTTTTCCAGCAAGACAACGCTGCTGCCCATACAGTACACCAATCTCTACGACTTTTAGATAAAATCTTTGGAGAAAGAATAATTACAAAAGGTATCTGGCCCCCTCGCTCACCGAATCTACCTCCTCCCGAGTATTTTGTTTGGGGTGCGACTAAAACATTTGTTTACCAACATAACCCAAAGACAATAAGTAAACTCAACACAGTGATAACTGAATATCTGTATTGAACACACGTGAAACGCTGGTAAAGGTATTGGAAAATAAATGTAAACGTGTTGAACTACTTCTTCCATAAAGAGGAAATCATTTCCAGCACCTAGTGTGATAATGGTTAGTACAGTGTATTTTCTTGTAATTAATGTAACTAATTAATTTCATTGTTTTAATGGTAATAATGTTGAATCTCATCTCGCGACATAACTGCAGCCAGTAGCTGTGGTTTAAACCCGGCAGCTAGCTTACACAGCTTATACATGAATGAGCTGCCACCCTTACGCGCCCCGCAAGGAGCTCGCCGCTGCAGGGAAACTTTGTGGACATACTGTACATATCTACAATTTTTTATTGTTAGACAAATACACAAAACAAATATGTATGCACAATACAACACAACACAAAATCCAGTGCAAGATTACTTTACACAACTTTAAAAATGTACAACATTTAGAGAAAGGAAGAAGGGAAAAGTAGGATTTATCGTCCAGCCAACATTAGAGACGCGGTACAAGCTGGGAAATGGGCACTTCGAAAGGAACGTTCCAGACAATAGTGCGGAGTGATTTAGGGAAATAACGGAAAACCTAAATCTAGACGGCCTGAGGCATCGTGGAGACTACGAATACAAGGTGTTTCAAGAAACACCTTACGTTTTAGAAACTCGTATATAGAGGAATTGCAATATTAATGTTTGTTAAGTACAGAGATACAGCACTTATTATGAAACTAAAAATAAAAAAAGAAACTCCCATGTCGTTCAAAGCCGATTTTCAAGAATCCATCGCCAATTCCAGTGCAGTCTTGACTTCTCTTGATTGCGTTCTTTTATGAAGGCTGCGCTATTCACGATCGTATCACTTTTTCTTCATAGATGTCACTTTTCACCCACAGACAAAAATCCAAAAAAGTAAATTTTTACTGAGATGTGTGTCAACAGCAGTAATATACACTACTGGCCATTAAAATTACTACACCAAGAAGAAATGCAGATGATAAACGGGTATACATTGGACAAATATATTATACTCTAAATGACTTGTGATTACATTTTCACGCAATTTTGTTGCATGGATCCTGAGAAATCAGTACCCACAACAACCACCTCTGTTCGTAATAACGGCATCGATACGCCTGGGCATTGCGTCAAACAGAGCTTGGATGGCGTGTACAGGTACAGATGCCCATACAGCTTCAAAACGATACCACAGTTAATCAAGAGTAGTGACTGGCGTATTGTGAAGAGCCAGTTGCTCGGCCAACATTGACCAGACGTTTTCAGTTGGTGAGAAATCTGGAGAATGTGCTGGTCAGGGCAGCAGTCGAACATTTTCTGTATACAGAAAGACCCGTACAAGATCTGCAACATGCGGTCGTGCATTATCCTGCTGAAATGTAGTGTTCCGCAGCGATAGAATGATGAGTAGAGCCATGGGTCGTAACACATCTGCAATGTAACGGTAACTGTTCAAAATGCCGTCGATGCGAACAAGAGGTGACCGAGACGTGTAATAAATGGCACCCCATACCATCACGCTGGGTGATACGCCAATATGGCGATGACGAATTCACGCTTCCAATTTGCGTTCACCGTGATTTCGCCAAACACGGATGCCACCATCATGATGCTGTAAACAGAACCTGGATTCATCCGAAAATGACTTTTTGCCATCCATGCACCCAGGTTCGTCGTTGCGTACACCATCGCAGGCGCTCCTGTCTGTGATGCAGCGTCAAGGGTAGTGGCAGCCATGGTATTCGAGCTGTCTGTCCAAGCTGCTGCAAACGTCGTCGAACTGTTCGTGCAGATGGTTGTGGTCTTGCAAACGTCGCCATCTGTTGACTCAGGGTTCGAGACGTGGCTGCACGATCCGTTAAAGCCATGCGGATAAGATGCCTGTCATCTCGACTGCTAGTGATACGAGGCCGTTGGGATCCAGCACGGCGTTCCGTATTGCCCTCCTGAAACCACCGATTCCATATTCTGCTAACAGTCATTGGATCGCGACCAACGCGAGCAGCAATGTCGCGATACGATAAACCACAATCGCGATAGGCTACAATACGACCTTTATCAATGTCGGAAACGTGATGGTACGCATTTCCTCTTCTTACACGAGGCATCACAACAATATTTGACCAGGCAACGCCGGTCAACTGCTGTTTTTGTACTAGAAATCGGTTGTAAACTTTCCTCATGTCAGCACGTTGTAGGTGTCGCCAGCGGCACCAACCTTTTGTGAATGCTCTGGAAAGCTAATCATTTGCATATCACGGCGTCTTCTTCCTGTCAGTTAAATTTCGCGACTGTAGCACGTCATCTTCGCTGTGTAGCAATTTTAATGGCCAGGAGTGTAGTTTAAAAATGCATATTGTGAACCATCGACTGTTTATTGAATTAATAATTTTACAGGTTTCGGTTATTAACCATCATCAGGAAAGCAAAATGAAAACAGACTAATTACGTTGGTGCAATTTCTGTCACCATATCTAGGTCAAACAATAAAAGATACGTGAAATACATTACGTGTTGAATATAAATAAAATAATTATTTTATATGAATCGCCATAATCTGTAGTAAATGTAAAATCTTATGGAAATGAAGAGCAGTAACAACTTCATTCTTACAGTTTCTGTTCACAGTAACGGAATTTATTTAAATCACTCTAAAATTGCTTGTAGTTGCTTTAATGTTCACTTAGATGTTGTTATTAGATTATTTATTCTAAAAACACAACATGTTTCGGGCCTAGCCCGTTAATTCTTGTTTGGCAATACATAAAAACCATATGTTTTAAATGACAGATTTAAATGCATCAATGCTCAATATATATCGGTCAGCAGATGATGGGATAAGCAAAAAATGTTCTGTTTTTACAATAAATAATCTACTAACAACAACTAAGTGATTATTCAATCAACCTATAAGCAATTTTCGAATCATTTAAATAAAGTTTGATTATGACGGTTGAATACCTCTACCAAGTCTTTCAGTCTAAAATAAGTAATGGCATTGCTGTCAAAATTAGCTCACGGTATACGTTTTCGGTCATCATAACATTAAATTCCGATAGTAACCCTTGTAGGATAATGTTCATGATCACTACCTATATATCTGTAAATAGTTATTCATTGCGACCATTTAATTACTATGAAAAGAGTGACATTTGACATGTAAATGCCAGATGTGATCGAGAGATCAAGTGTTCTTTTAGTGGAGCTTCGTAAGAAATGAGTTTTCAAATAATAGAATTAAATCTTCAAGACTTCAAGACTTTGTAACTAAATGACTAACAAGAAGATCACATGGGTACCTGATTTTAGAATTGTTCGATATTTGTGGTACGGGAAGTTCAGAACTCAAACAACAATCAGACAAAGCCATTCTACACAACTCTCAAAAATTCTCCAGAAAATTATTATTTTATTTATCATAAAGACCTCATGCCTAGTGACACTTCAAGTATCTTTTATTGTTTGAGATGGGTATGGTGACAGAAAATGCACCAACGTAATCAGTCTGTTTAATTTTACTTTTCTGATGATGGTTGATAACCGAAATCGGTAAAGTTGTAAATACCATGAACAGCTGACGGTTGACAATATGTGTTTTTAAAAAAACCAAAGAAGAAAGGTCGGTTATAGCAATTAATGTGGGCAAAAGTTTTGTCCTTTTGATGCTGCAAATTATTTTATTATTATAGCAATAGGTGTTTCGGCCTTAGACCATTTTCAAGCAATATGTTAATGAATTTTGCAGTTTGGATTCAGATAACTTTTTCACATAAACTAGAGATAAATATAATAAATGTTTCGATGCTACATGCAGTATTTACCTGTGAAGAGGTTACTGATGTTTCAGCTACGCTAATTGTACGTTTGTACGTATTGCGTGTAGCTATGACGAACTTTTATTAAATCTTTATGATGATCGTATTTACTGTAATATGACAGTTTCCTTTAAATGGTGCATGTTTACAAAGGTGTTGCTTTTCGTAAATTTCGTATTATCTCTGATCATGTAATAATGTGCCTCTAGTTTCCTGAGATGGTGTTTTCAAACCTTTCTTCATTGATCTCTGTCGCTTTATTCCTTTGACTGTATCATCTATGGTTGAAGTTTTTATTCGTCATTCCGTGCTATCTTTGTATATGAAAAAGAGTTTCTCTGGATTTATCAGCCGCGGTGGAGTAGCCGAGCGGTCTAAAGCGTCTCGCTGCGGAGCGCGCGGTTGCTCGCCGTGGAGGTTCGAGTCCTCCTTGGGGCATGGGTGTGTGTGTTTGTCCGTAGGTTAGTTTACCTAGGTTTAAGTAGTTTGTAAGCTACGGACTGATGACCACGCAGTTTGGTCCGATAGAATTACAAACATTTGAACATTTGGATTTATCAATTATCCAACTTTATAATAACGATACAATTTTCTAAATAAATACGATGTTTACATCTGTGTGATGCTTTAGAATTTCGTAGGGAATGCTTCTGTGTTAATGTATATGTCTAATTCGTCCAGGATATTCATATTTGTGCCTTTGGGAGTTTATATAATATTTTCAGTGGTTTTTCAATGTATGTGGTGGTGTGCTTCTCGTTCTTTAGATGCTGGTAGAAGGTGGACTGGTTGTTGTTATTATGGTGTGTTCCCTGAATCCAATCATGAAGTTACGTTCTGTATAAAATTTCTCACAGTTTTCACACGTGATTTCATAGATTCCTGGGTTTTTTTAATTTTTCTGTACTGGTTATGAATTTATGTAGCTTCACGTTGAAATTATTATTTGTACGGAAAACATGTTTTATTTGTGTTAGCCAGAAAATTGCATTAATTTTGTACGAGATATCTCCTATGAATATTGTAGGGATGTAAGTAAATTTTTCATGTCGTGATGTTTCTCTGTCGAGAGTTATGATCTACATCTACATCTGCATGGGATACTCTGCAAATCACATTTAAGTGCCTGGTAAAGGGTTCATCGAACCACCGTTATACTATTTATCTCCCATTCCATTCTCGAATAGCGCTCGAGCTCTGATATCTCGTATTTTATTCTGATGATCTTTTCTACGTATGTAAGTGGCAGTCAACAATATATTTTCGCATTCGGAGGAGAATGTTGGTGATTGGAGTTTCGTAAGTAGCCCACGCCGCAGCGATAAGCGCCGTTGTTGTAATGATTCCCATCCCAGATCCTGTATCATTTCCGTAACGCTGTCTCCCCTATATCGTGACAATACGAAACGAGCTGCCCTTCTCTGGACTATTTCGATGTCCTCCGTCAAACCCACCTGATAAGGAACCCACACTGGGCAGCAATTCTTCAAAAATGGACGGACAAGCATAGTGTATGCAGTTTCTTTAGTAGTTCTGTTGCATCTTTTAAGGGTTCTGCCAATAAAACACAGTCTCCGGTTCGCCTTCCCACGACATTATCTACGTGTTCTTTCCAGTTTAAGTGTCGAGTAATAGTAATTCCTAGACATTTAGTGGAGTTTACGGCCTTCACGTATGATTGATTTACCTTTTAAACAAAGTTTAACGGATTTCTTTTCGTACTCGTGTGGACGACTTCACAATTCTCATTATTGAGAGTCAATTGCGAAATTTTATGTTGCTTTGTATGGACTTTCTATCTTGTTTGAATCTATCATAAATTTGCTTGAAAATGGCCTAAGGCCGAAAGAGCTGTTGCTACAATAATAAAATAATTTGCAGCATCAAAAGGACATAACTTTTTTATTCCGTCGTTTTACGATATTTTCCTTTCCACGGGCCCAATGTTGAAGAAAATGGGGGGAACGCTCAATACTCAAACCATCTGTCTGCCTTTACACGGGGCGCAATGGAACTATTTCCCCACGTCACTACATAAATATACCGCAGCGGCAAAAAAATTATTAAGTCAGCAAAGACAACGTCGACATTGATCCGAAGACGGCATATGCCACCTGGGGGATGGTAGATGTACTGATAATGGTCTCAACACAGATCACAGACAACATAGACTGCGCGTGGCCCTAAATTTACTTCGTTTTAGTTTGAAACCAACGTCTAATGTTTCTGTCCTGAGTCACGTGACTGAGTTTTCGCCGTTTTTATAATAGTTTTTATCGTTTTCAGTTGAATTCAAGCACTGTGTTTAACAATAAAATGACTTCTCGTATTCCTGTTACAGTTATACGTAACGTAATTTTTCAAAATTTCTAAAAAGCCATCAATGATTATCGTCTCTACACTTACGTAGGTGAAAAGTACTTACAGTTCTTTTTACATGCAACACAATTACAAACCCTCATTACAGCCATGGATGAAGGGCAACAGGCGGATTGTGTTTTCCTCGACTTCAAAAAGGCGTTCGACGCGGTGGCACACTGCAGACTGCTAACGAAGATACGAGCTTATGGAATAGGTTCACAGATTTGTGACTGGCTGGAAGACTTCCTAAGTAATAGAACGCAGTACGTTGTTCTCGACGGCGAGTGTTCATCAGAGACGTGTGTATCGTCAGGCGTGCCCCAGGGGAGTGTGATAGGACCGCTATTATTTTCTATCTACATAAATGATCTGATGGACAGTGTAAGTCGTAATTTGCGGCTGTTTGCTGATGATGCTGTGGTGTATGGGAGGGTGTCGTCTTTAACTGACTGTAATAGCATACAGGATGATTTAGACAAAATTTCTAGTTGTTGCGAAGAATGGCAGCTAGCCCACAATGTAGAAAAATGTAAGGAGATGCGCATGAGTAGAAAAAACAATCCTATAATGTTTGAATGCAGCATTATTAGTTAGCTTCTTGATGCAGTCGCGTCGTTGAAATATCTAGGCGTAACATTGCAGAGCGATATGAAATGGAACGAGCGTGTAAGGACAGTTGTGTGTAAGGCGGTCAGCCGACTTCGGTTTATTGGGAGAATTTTGGGAAGATGTACTTCACCTGTAAAGGAGACCGCGTATATAATGCTTGTACGACCACGTCTTGAGTATTGCTCAAGTGTTTGGGACCCGCAGCAGATCAGTTTGAAGGAAGACATAGAGGCGCTTCAGAGGCGAGCAGCTACATTTGTTACCGGTAGGTTCGTCCAATGCGCGAGTGTCACGGAAATGCTCCGGCAACTCAATTGGGGATGGCTGGAGGAAAAACGTTCTTTTCGAGAAATTCTGTTGAGGAAATTTAGAGGGTCGGAATTTTAAATTGAGTGTAGAACGATCTTCTTGCCGCGTACTTAAATTTCGCATAGTGATCACAAAGACAAGATAAGAGAAATTAGGGCTCGTACGGAGGCATATAGGCATTCTTTTTTTCCTCGTTCCGTTTGGGAGTGGAATAGGAAAGGAAATGACTTGTTGCGCTACAGTGTACCCACCGCCACGCACCTTATGGTGAATTGAGGAGTATGTATGTAGATGTAGATGCAGATGTTTGGGCTGAACTAATAATGTTTTACTTTTGTTTCAACTGAGGACTGCTTTAGCTCTGATGACAGAGTTTTTATGTTAGTAAGTAAGTCATTTCTAGTGGAGATCTAAAAAAAAAAATGTTCAACTGTTTGTAAAGCTATGGGACTCAGCTGCGGGGCTGTTGTCTTTGTACATCGTGTTATCTTATCCCCCGGAGGAAACTGTATTGCGATGCCTGCCAGCTGTGGCCGTGCAGTTTCAGTGGGTGTCAGCGCCCTGCCACGGTGCCGGGCGGTCCTGACGCAACCGGCGGCGGCCTGCGGGGTCCCGGATATCAGCTGGCCTGCCGCGGTGTCGACACCGGCTAGCCTCCCCCAGGGTCCCGGAATAGCGCCGCGGCACGTGCGGCCTATATGCGCCTCCCGGGAACCCCCTCCCCCCCCCCACCTCCTCGGACACCGCTGTGTTTATCTCGCGGGTTATGGCCGCGCCGCTATGACGACCGAGCCCAATCCCAAAACTAACGACTCTCACCTCCAGATGCACAACACTTTCCTTCACCACCAAACTCACAGCAGCCCCGCGTATTGCAGCTAGAGTCCTTGCCCCTTATTCACATAAAGTGTTAAGTGCCATCGACAAGGGATTTCAAATCGATTCCATATTTCTGGATTTCCGGAAGGCTTTTGACACTGTACCCCACAAGCGGCTTCTTATGAAATTGCGTGCTTATGGAATATCTCCCCAAATGTGCGACTGGATTCACGATTTCCTATCAGAAAGGACACAGTTCATTGTAACTGACGGTAAGTCATCGAACAGAAGTGATATCTGGCGTTCCACAGGGAAGCGTTATAGGTCCCCTACTCTTCCTCGTGTTTATAAATGATTTAGGAGACAATCTGAATAGCTCCCTTACACTGTTCGCGGATGATGCTGACGTTTATAGGCTAGTGAAGTCAACAGAGGATCAAAAGCAACTGCAAAGCCATTTAGACAAAATTTCTGCATGGTGCGAAAATTGGCAATTGACACTAAATAACGAAAAGTGTGAAGTAATACACATGACCACTAACAGAAATCTGCTGAACTTCAATTACGCGATTAATCAGTCAAATATTAAGGTCGCAAATTCTGCCAAATACGTTGGAGTTACAATTACGAAATACTTAGACTGGAGAGAACACACAGAAAATATTATTGGGAAGGCGAACCGAAGATTACGTTTCATTGGCAGAACGCTTCGAAGATGCACCAGCTCCACCAAATACACTGCCTTCATCACACTTGTGCGTCCTCTCCTGGAGTACTGTTGCCCAATATGGGACCCTCACCAGGTGGGACTGACGGAAGATATTGAGAAGGTTCAGAGAAGGGCAGCTCGTTTTGTTTTATCACGTTACGGGGGTGGGGGGGGGGGGAAGCGTCACGGAAATGTTGCACGAATTGGGGTGGAAATCATTAAAAGAAAGACGTTATTCATTGCGGCGTGATCTGTTTACGAAGTTTCAATCACCGACTTTTACTTCTGAATGTGAAAATATTTTGCTAGCGCCCACCTACTTAGGGAGACATGACCATCCCAATAAAATAAGAGAAATCAGATCGAAAACGGAAAGATTTAGGTGTTCTTTCTTCTCGCGCGCTATTAGAGAATGGAACGGTAGAGAAAAGTTATGAAAGTGGTTAATGAACCCTCTGCCAGGTATTTAGTAATACAGAGTGGTGAAGTCTGAAATTACATTAATTCAGTCGCGGTGGAGTATCCTAGCGGTCTAAAGAGTCTCGCTGCGGAGCGCGCGGTTGCTCGCCGTGGAGCTTCGAGTCCTCCCTGGGGCATGGGTGTGTGAGTGGTGTCCTTAGTTTAGTTTATCTTAGTTTAAGTAGTTTGTAAGCTGCGGACTAATGACCAAGCAGTTTGGTCCGATAGGTTCACAAACATTTGAACATTTGATTTGTGATCATGCCGCGAAATGTAAGTAGGCGGCAGCAAGATCGTACTACACTCACTCTCAAATTCCGGCCCTCTAAATTTACTCAACAGAATATCTCGAAAAGAACGTGTTTCCTCCAGCAATCCCCATTTGAGTTGCCGGAGCATTTTCGTGACACTCGCGCATTGGTCGAACCTACCAGTAACAAACCTATCTGCTCGCCTCTGAACTGCCTCTATGTCTTCCTTTAAACTGATCTGCTGCGGGTCACAAACACTTGAGCAATACTCAAGACGTGGTCGTACAATCGTTTTATACGCAGTCTCCTTTACAGATGGAGTACATTGAAAGTTATCTGTTTTAACATACACTCACAGAGCCACCACGTACAAGTACGTTTGAGATTAACATTTTTACTTCACTTCAAAACAACTGACATCAATTAACTGGTCGAAAAAGTTATTGGAGGAAAAATGGAAGCTTCTACACACTACACAATAATGGAAGAGAAATTTCATTATCACACTTCTATTGAAAATTAAAAAGCAACAGCATTACAAAAACATATACATATTACGTTATACATTCTTTTCTGAACATTTTCATCCTATTCCGCAGTCGAGCTAACAGACATCCTCTGCCCACAGCTCACAGTTCAACCTCCTACTCGGCCCTATACATTAGAACAACTAGACAACACTGCCCATTCCCACCTTTACACTGAGACACCATTACCAGACAGAGCAATACTGCTGCACCTCTGACCAAGGAAGCTAACTATACTCTTTGACTTACAGGAATCTTATTCACAAAATAATACTTCCAACAGAATATTACAAAATATTAAATCCAACTGAATATAGACCCGTCCCAACATCTTCCCAAAATTCTCCCAATAAACCGAAGTCGGCTGTCCGCCTTACTCACAACTGTCCTTACATGTTCCTTCCATTTCATATCGCTCTGCAGTGTTACGCCTGGATATTTGAACGACGCGACAGCATCAAGAAGCTCACTACTAATGCTGTATTCAAACATTATGGGATTGCTTTTCCTACTCATGGGCATCACCTTACATTTTTTCTACATTGAGAGCTAGCTGCCATTCTCCGCACCAACTAGACATTTTGTCTAAGTCATCCTGTATGCTATTACAGTCATTTAAAGACGACACCCTCCAATACATCACAGCATCATCTGCAAACATCCGCAAATTACAACTTACTCTGTCCATCAGATCATTTATATAGATAGAAAATAATAGAGGTCCCATGACACTCCCCTGGGGCACGCCTGAGAATACACTCGTCTCAGATGAACACTTCTATTACTTATTAGCCCGTATCTTCGTTAGCAGTCTGCAGTGTGGCACCGCGTCAAACGCCTTTTTGAAATCGAGAAAATCACAATCCGCCTGATGCCCTTCATCCATGGCTCGCAAAATGTCATGCGAGAAAAGAGCAAGCTGAGTTTCACACGAACGATGTTTCCTAAACCCGTGCTGATTCATTGAATGAAGCTCTTCCGTCTCAAGGAAATTTACTATATTCCAACCGACAATATGCTCCAAAACTCTACAGGGAACTGATGTCGACGGTATTGGGCTATAATTATATGTGTTAGTTCTTTTAACTTTCTAACAAACGGGCGTCACCTGCGCTTTTCTAGGAACTAGCCTTGCGCAATGGAACTATTTCCCAACTTTATTTCATAAATAGACCGCAGGGTCAAAAAATTACAGCGTCAGCAAAGACAACGTCGACATTGATCCGACGACGGCATATGCCAACTGGGGGATCGTAAATGTACTGATAATGGTCCCAACACACACCATAGACAACACAGACTGCGCGTGGCCCTATATTTACTTCGTTTTAGTTTGAAACCAACATCTAATGTTTCTGTCCTGAGTCACGTGACTGAGTTTTCGTCGTTTTTATGAGTAATAGCTTTTATTGTTTCCAGCTGAATTCAAGCACTGGGTTTTACAATAAAATGACTTCTCGTATTCCTGTTACAGTTAAACGTAACCTAATTTTTCAAAATTCCTAAAAAGTCACCAATGATTATCGTCTCTACACTTAACTAGGTGAAACGTACTAACAGATATTTTTCCATGCAACACAATTACAAACCCTCATTGTTTGTGCTCTACTAAGAATCTTTTAATTTTGTTTCAGCTGAGGACTCTTTTAGCTGTCATGACAGAGTTTTCACGTCAGTAAGTCATTTCTAGTAGAGATGGAAAAAAAAATCAAATGTTTGTAAACCTATGGGACTCAACTGCGTAGTTATCATTCCGTAGCTTACAAACTACTTAAACCTAGGTAAACTAACCCAAGGACAACACACACAGCCATGCCCCAGGGAGGACTCGACCCCCCGACGACAAACGGCCGCGCGCACCGCAGTATGGCGTCCCAGTGCGCACAGCTAATCCGCCGCGGCTCTAGTGCAGATCTGCTTTTAATAGCGCTATACATAGCTATAGATAAATACATACCATTCATTAAACTTATAAAACCGTTTCTATTTATCGAGTAAATCGTAGTGTTTCACCGTCACATTATTTTAACAAACAGTAAATATTACGGATGTTCACGTTTAGGTTGACTGTATGGGGCAACACTCACAAAATATAAACGCTTGTATTGTGTCTAAATATGACGTAGTGGACACAAACACATTTCAGTTTAGAAAACTATAAAATACGTTCGTAATTACTTTTGAAGAATCGTAAGAATACTGATTCTTTCTCTCAAAATGATGTTTCATCTTCTACTCCAGAGGAAGCAACTAACTGAAAGTCTCACAGTGAAAAACAAAAAGTAAAATAAAGAAGAAAAGCTGAAGAACTTAAATTCTGTTGCTTGTAAAAAGAACTATCAATATGCACCACCTAACAGAGGAACAAACTAGTATAAGAAAAATTTTAGAAACTACGGAGAAATGACGTTCACTGTACTACTAAACCTTTGATAAGAATACGATAAGATTTTTCGTTGCTATAATCTATACTTAATTTCAGCAAAAAATGAGAAAAACTACGACTTTCAGCTACATTTCGCATTGTTCGTAGCAATTGTTCTGGTCCGAGTTTCAGTATAATGACGTCACGCGCAAATGGATAAGGCAGAATGCTAAACATCTTTCCGCTCAAGGATCAATGAGGAGTGATCCGAATGCATACTGATTTCCCCCTAGTAGTAACTTAGTGAAAGCTGCTAACTCTTAATGATACTACTAATGAATTCTGCTAAAGCAGGATTGCTTAACACAGCTTTCCGAAATTCCTTCACGAAAGAAGACGTAGCAAATACTGCAGAATTCGTACCAAGAACAGCTGCCAGCATGCGTAAGTTACAAGTTGATACCCCTGCTGTATTAAAACAACTTAAATCACTAAACAACAGTAAGTCTCCCTGTCCTGACTGTATACCAACTAGATTCCTCTCAAAGTATGCTGATGCAATAGCTCCATACCTGTATACCAACTAGATTCCTCCCAGAGTATGCTGATGCAATAGCTCCATACCTGGTTATCATAAACAACCGCTCGCTCAGAGAACGTTCCGTACCCAAAGACTGGAAAGTTGCACAGGTTACGCCATATTCAAGAAAGGCAATAAGAGTGATCCGCAAAATTACAGTCCTACATCATTGACGTCTTTCTGCAGCAGAATTTTAGAACATATACGTTCCTCAAACATTATGAACTACCACGAAGAGAAAAACCTATTGATCCCTAGTCAACACGGATTCGGAAAGCATCGTTCCTGTGAAACACAACTAGCTCTTTACTCACATGATGTGATGAGTGATATCGATAAGGGATGTGAAATAGATTCCATATTTCAAAATTTCCGGAAGGCTTTTGACACTGTGCCTCACAAGCGTCTTCTAATCAAACTGTTTGCTTATGGAATATCGCTACAGTTGTGCGATTGGTTTCGTGATATCCTGTCAGAAAGACACAGTACGTTGTAATTTACTATGAGTCATCAAGTAGAACAAAAGTCGTATCTGGCGTTCCACAGTGAAGTGTTTAGGGCCTCTACTGGTCCTTATTCTTATAAACGATTTAGGAGACAATCTGAGTAGCTCCCTTAGACTGTTCGCGGATTATGCTGTCACTTATCGGTTAGTAAAGTGAACAGAAGATCAAATGCAACTGCAAAATGATTTAGATATCAAAATGGTGCAAAAATGGCAATTAAACCTTAATCATGAGAAGTGTGAAGTCATCCATACGACCACTAAAAGAAATCCGTTCAACTCCATTTACACGATAAATCAGTCAAAATTACAGACCGTCAAATCAACTAAACCCATACGAGTAACAAGAAAAACTTAATATGGAAAGAACACACAAAAAATAGTATAGGATAGGCGAACCAACAACTACCTTTCGTTGGCAGAACACTTAGAAGAAATAAAGAAACTGCCTACACCACACTTGTGCGTCCTATTTTGGAGTATTTTGCGCATTGTGTGATCCCCACCAACTGGGACTGACCGACAATTTAGAGAAACTACAGAGAAGGGCAGCTCGTTTTGTATTATCGCGATGTAGGGGAGAGAGTGTCACAGAAATGATTCAAAAGTTAGTGTGTAAATCATTAAAACAAAAGCGTTATAAGTTGCGTCGAGATGTATTTGCAAAATTTCTTTTTCCAACTTTCTCATCAAATTGCGAACATATTTTGTTAGCACCCAACCACATGGGAAGACATGATCATCAAAATAAAATAGGAGAAATCAGAACGAAAACCGAAAGATTTAGGTGTCCTTTTTTTCCGTGAGCTGTTACAGAATGGCACTGTAGAGAAGTATCATGAAAGCGGTTCGATTAACCCTCTGCCGTACACTTCAATGTGACTTGCAGGTTATTTAATGTAGATGCAGATGTAATGACCAAATATTAACAACCAACAACATTTAGGAAAATATTTATGGAAATGCCAAAGTCAGAATTCCCAGACCACTAAACAGGAGTCGACAAGACTTTCGCAAGTTTACACCACATCTTGCTCAAAATGACCGTTTCTGCGCAATTAAAACCCATTTAGAATGGAAGAGATGAGCCAAGAGAGAGAGAGAGAGGAAAGATAATACGGGAAGAGAGATGGAAGAGGAAGAGATTGACGGAGAGAGAGAGAGAGAGAGAGAGAGAGAGAGAGAGAGAGAGAGCATTGGAGGGGAGATGGAAAGTATGCAATAAATAAATGCTCAGGCAACGCCTGGTTTACAGCTAGCGCGTAAAAGTACTACTGTACTGTTCGAACGTAGATAATCAAAGGCAAGCGAGGAGCATGCTTTACTACACCGCTGTACAGGTAAAGGGCAACTGATTTGTGGTGCACCGTGTAACGCATTTAGCTCTATGGAACAAAGCGAATTGTTTGTTCAAAAAAAATGTTCAAATGTTTGTAAATCTATCGGACCAAACTGCGTGGTCATCAGTCCGTAGCTTACAAACTACTTAAACCTAGGTAAACTAACCTAAGGACAAACACACACACCCATGCCCCAGGGAGGACTCGAACCTCCGATGGCGAGCAGCGGGGCGCTACGCAGCTGGGTGCCTTGGAACGCTCGGCCGCTCCACCGCAGCTCTAGGAAACACATTATTTTTAATAATGAAGCATTGGAGACCCTTTATGTCTAAGTATGTAAAGTTGGGACTGTCATTAATGTATAGTAATGTTCTAAATCCATAGGCTACAGGTACTCATAAATTTTGTGTATAACATAACTACTGAGCCAATACTTTAACTGCCAGTACTATACTTTCATTCAAAATTTGTCCTAAATATAAACAATACTACAGTAATTAGCCAGATTAATCTATCCAATTTTAATGTTTGTTGTTGTTGTGGTCTTCAGTCCGCAGACTGGTCTGATGCAGCTCTCCACGCTACCCTGTCCTGTGCAACCCTCGTCATCGGATAATACGTTCGGCAACGTACATCCTTTTTAATCTGCTTACTGTATTCGTCCCTCGGTCTCCCTCTACAATTTTTACCCCACACGCTTCCTTCTAATGCTAAGTTGACAATTCCTTGATGTCTCAGAATGTGTCCAAGCAATCTATCTCTTCTCCTGTCAGGATAAGCCAGAAACTCCTTTCCTCCCCAATTCCGTTGAGCACCTCCCAATTAGATACGTGATCTACCCATCTAATTTCCATCATTCGTCTGTAGCAAATTTCGAAAGCTATCATCTTTTTGTGTAAACTCTTATCGTCCATGTTTCAATCCCATACTATGCTACACTCCAGACAAATGATTTCAGTAAGGACTTCCTAACATTAAAACTAATATTGGATGTCAACAAATTTCGCTTCTTCCAAAACGCTGTTCGTCCCATAGCCATTGTGCATTTTACATCTTCTTTACTTTGGTCATCAGAAGTCATCTTGCAACCCAAATAGCAAAACTCATCTACTACTTTTGTCTCATTACCTAATCTAATTCCTTCAGCATCGCTTGATATTCTGACACTACATTCCTAGTTTAGTCTATTACTTCTTTACTACTAATTGTATTTCCAAGAGATTTTACAGACATACAGCCCTAATACAAATTTATATATACCTGAAAAATGGCAGAAGTAAATAGATTAATACCCTGGCAACGCCGGGTTTTCAGCTAGTTATCTATAAATGAGAGTGCGACGAATCACAGTCAGTCTTTAGTCCGTCTTGGGATTAGTTGGCTCATTCTCAATGATTGTTCCACCATGTTGCAGTGTCACTTTTCTCTTTTGTGAAAGAGCACACATAGAAGTCAAACATGTAACAATGTACGTCCATTTACTACGAAAGAACCCAGGCTGCCAAAATTAGTTTTAGGACAACATTGGTACTGGGAAGAAGCTGATCAACACAACAGTTTTGTTTACACCAGCAAAGCAGGTGATGAAATTCGTGTTAACCCTCTCGTGACGAGTGGGACGTCTGTGACCCACATACGAATTTGTGTCCCTGACTTCGCTGGGATATAAAAGTTCCCCATCTGTGTGGTGGTTCCGTTTAATGTTGAACACAGCAACAGTCTGGAGCAAACTGGCTTACTGTTTGGCGTCTACGGCACGTGTTTTCGCTTATTTGTTTCAGTTGTGCATAGTCTGATTCTTATTTTCGCAGTTTTATGGGCTATTTTTTCTTGTCTAAAATAGGTAAGCTTAGTAAAGGTATTTATTCTTTTCTTTAGTTTGTTTGCTAGAAATATACACACTTGTGCAAGTATTTATTGGTAAAGAATGACCTAGCCTTCAGTCATAAAATTTGTGTTTTATTTTACATAAACCATTTCGAGCCCTTAGCCATCATAAAAAGGTGGCTCTACGATTTATTATACATGTTTAAAGGCCTGGGCCTGTTAAGATCAAAAAATAGGTTGTGACAATATGGAAAATTTTAAAAAGAGTTTCCTATAATAAAAGAGATTTTACAATTGACTTACATATTAAAAAGTGATTCTGAAAGAAGTCTTGTGGAGTATGACAATTGGAGTACATTTGCATTATAGATAATCACCAACAATCATCGTAGCTATAAATCTTTGAGTTGTTATTCCACAATGTGTCTCAAAATGATAAGTGTGCTGGTGATTATTTAGACCTACAAATGTTCTCCAATCATCATACCGTACCAGACCCATTTCAACATCACTTTTTAATAAGTAATTTATTGTTAGATCTCTTTTATTATATGAAACTCTTTTTAAAATTTTCCATATTGTCACAACCTATTTTTTTATCTTAACAGGCCCAGGCCTTTAAACATGTGTAATAAACCATATAGCCACCAGATGATGAGCCTTCAGTGCTCTAAATGCATTGCGTAAAATAAAATACAATTTTGCGACAAAAGGTGAATTCAGTTTATTTTACTGAAGTACTACAGTCTCGAAACATCACTGACAATAATGGATTATTGCAGTTGTTGATGCAATGAGCTGTACAACGTAATGGAACCGACTTTTCGACGTGAGTAAATGAATAACAAGAAAAATTCTATTGTAAAACTTTGTTTATAACATTTGACAGTATCATATTTACGCTCGAGTAAGCAATTCCAATCATCTTCTTTTATTGTAGGGTACCACATAACCAAGGACTTTTCGCAACAATAAAAATGTGAATTACGTGTATGTGGACATGAACAGCTGTTTTATGATGAACTGGAAAGTTTTAAACCGGTAACGGCGTTATTTAGTAAATAAATAGCATACTCAAATGTGGTTGGTTGCATTTTCCTTTATTGTAACAATCATCCTGACAGCTGCAGAACATTCGCAGCTTTCTTCCAACTAAGACCGTTTCAAATTTTTACTTAGCTGTGACTTAACAGTCGTAATATATATTAAAGAAATACATAGTCAACCATCAGCTGTTTATTGTTTACAGAACTTTACCGGTTTCGGATTTTATCCATCATCAGAAGAGTCTGTTAAAAATTTTATAATCATGAATTATAAACAAGTTACAATGAAACTTGACGTAAACCAGTAGTGTTATCCAGAAGATTCTTACAAAATTAAACAGATTGATTGAGAACTACATAGTTAATCTGATAAACTTAGCAGAGATCGAAGTATTCATGGTATAAAAATAATGTATCTTTGACCGCCCTCACAGGATATATCTTTGATGAGGTGTCATGGCAATTGATACAGAGACTATTATGGTCCAAACTGTCATTTTACGTAATGTTTACATAATACTCTTTGTCATAATACTCTCAGTCGCCAACACACACATATATATATATCCTGTAATGGCGGTCAAAGATATACTATTTTCACATCATAAATATTTCGATCTCTGCTAGGTTTACCAGATCAACTATGTGGTTATCAATCAGTCTGTTTAATTTTGTAAGTATCTTCTGGATGACACTACTGGTTTATGTAATGTTTCATTCACGATTGTAAAATTTTTTAACAGGCTCTTCTGATAATGCTCCAGTTCACGAGTGTAGAGCTACACCAGTACAGTCACCGCTTTCAACGTGATTGTCACGTTCAATCACTAATTAAAGATACTTTATCTCCGCTCTTAAATGGGTATCGTACTTTCCTTGGAATTTATTTTTGGCCACATGCCCACACGTTATTTCTTTGATTCTTGTCCTCTGAGAGAATGTTTCCTGACGTCTGTCCCCCTTTTAAGGGATCACGAAAGAAAAAAACAGAAAGAATAAAATTTTAATCTCAGTGGCTTGCCACGTTACTTGAAAATCAGTTAAACTGCCTCGTAGTCTCCACGAGTGTAGCACAGTAGAAGAGTGTCTATGTATCCAGAGGTCACGAATTCGACGCCCGCTGCCCTACGATTCTTACCTGTCACTTTTCACCCTGGTAATGCTGCTGATGTGAAAATTGTCTCTACGGTCGGCGGTTCGAATCCCCCCTCGGGCATGCGGATTTGTGCCGTCCTTAGTGTCAGCTAGTTCATAAGTAGTTTGTAAGTTTAGGACTGATGAGCCCGTAGTTAAGTCCCATAATCTATACAAACATTTGAACAGTTTTGAAAATTGTCTTGGTACTGAACCCTAGTTAAACTGTAGGACCCTCTGTAACTGGCTGGGTAAGTCAGTTCAAAGTTCGGAGAAAGGCAACGCCATACCATTTCCAAACAGGACCATGCCTAGTAATGACTGCTTTACCTTTTAGTTTCCACGGTTGATAATACTGTCGAAATAGACAATGACAGAATAGTGGAAGAAGTGAAATGATTGTCATCGATGCAGCAAGGAAGGTACCAGCAGTAGATCACACTAATGAAGAAGAACTTCCCTAGTATCAGATATTGATGTGTAAGTTAAGGAGAATTTCAGAAAGTTAACGTCTTGAGCGCACCACTATACGTGCACTACCGATATTCCGGGAAAGAAGAAATGGGAAGCATTTGAAATGGCTTGACGAAAAGGATAGAAAGTGCGAAATGCAGAAATGACCGGTAAAGTTCTGAAAACAATAAACAGCTGATGGATGACTATGCATTTCTGGCCCACTTTAGGTTACGGTAGTAACGCTAAAAGTGGGCCTTTTTGATCGTCTTTTGACAGCTCGAAATTTAAATGAGAATAAAGGCTTAACTATTCATCTGACACGAAAATTGAATAATCGAATTTGTAGAGAACGATATTCTCTACAACTTTGCTCTCTTATGTTTTTCTCATATCTCGTAGCGTTTCAAAGATATTTGCAAAAATAACCGCGATTTTGGGATGTATGCCTGTCTGTCTGTCCGTCTGTCTGTAACGTGTTCCCAGTTTTTAAGACGAACCGTTCAACCGAGCAGCACCAAATTTTACAGACATGATTGTAGGCCGCCAGAGACCAGAACCTCCCTTTTTAAAATTTTTTCGGACAAAACATACGGTAGTAAAACCAAAAAAACCGTTTGTAAAATAATTGAAATTGCAAACGAACCGTTCATCTGACACGAAAATTGAATAACCTAATTGATAGAAAAGAAAATTCTCTACAACTTAGCTCCCTTATGTTTTTTTTCTTCATATCTCGTATCGTTTGAGACATATTTGCAAAAATAACGGAGATTTGACACCCTCCATTGAATTAACGAAAACCAGCCGTTCGGAGATGTCACGTGACATTCCTCGCGTACTTGATGATTTTCTTATTGTAACTTACACGTTGTCATTTGGAAGCAACGGCACACTGAGGAATTAACAAAAACACATCGTTCTTCGTACGATAAATGATAATCTAATGTCTACAAATGCCATATTAACGTCAGTTAACAACGGCCATCAATAGTATGAGATTAAATAACCCCTAATTTAATTTATGGCTGTAGCATAGTGGGCAAGGTGCTGGACTGTGAGGCGAAAGGTCGGTGGTTCAAAAACCCGCAACTACCTCATTTTTTTCCTAAAAGGGTTTCAGACACTCTTATTAATTAATTATTATTTAGATTACTATTTTGGTACAAAATGTTTGCAAAAACTTATAAAACTACAAATCTAAAGTGGGCCGTAAAACACGATATATATATATATATATATATATATATATATATATATATATATATATATATTTTTTTTTTTTTTTTTTTTTTTTAAGCCATTTCCACAGAAAAGATTGCTGCTCGTTCGAGAGTTGACAAACTGTAAAAAAGTGTCCTGCAGGGATCGGTAAATGCTCAGGGGTCGGAGGGAACCACGAACGAGGGTGCAAGCTTGCGATTAGCCGGTAGGTAAACGAACCGTGTGGAGCGACGGGCGTGCCGTGTGCCTTTGCCGCGGGTCATGGTCGGCGGACGGCGTAATACGCCGCGCTCCGTCGGCGCCGGTTGCATCAAGGACGTCCCCCTCCACCGCCTCCGCGACGCCTCCCCCCCCTCCCGGTCCCTCCCCCACTCCTCGGCCCCTGTGGGACACGGGCGGTGCAGAGCGGGCCTCGCCGGTAGTCGCTAGGAGCACACCGCCAGCTCAGCCCACCACCTCGCGACACCGCTCCACAGCAGGTAGGCAACCCAACCTGCTGCGCTGCTTCGCGGGGCTGCCTGCCTTGCAGGCGCAGCTGTCAGCTCCTACCGATTTCTCGCACTGGGTGTCTTCCTTTTCTTTTTCCCCCCTCCTGTTCTTCTAGCGGGTCGACACTGTTACGCATCGGTTTCGGCGGTGTCGGTGGCATCTGGAAATCATTCTGTGCTCCGCGTCTGTCTACAACTCGTGTAGATCGCAAATAAAACGACGTTTTTAAGTGTTACCGCAGTGCGTTATGAGTGTTCCAGCACGGTATTTACCTAGTTGATTGGGGGGAAAACCACCTAAAATTCACATCCAAGGTGATCATCTGCCCAGCAGTCGTCGCTAATCCGTGAAGCAGACTCGACCTCTCTTCAAAGCGTCGTGGGTGTGTTCGGATTTTTTTTTCGCCTCCCTTGATGAACTGTAGTAAAAATTAATATATACAAGGCAAAGGTGTTCGAGTGCTTTAGTGCCGTATGACAGTAATTTCTATTCAAAACTGATAAATTTTGGATTTTTTTCGAGCATTAAAAGGTCTCCACTGTTCAGGGCATTAAAATAAATTCAGTGGTGAAGTTGAAAATTTGTGCTGGACCTGGACACGAACCCGGGCTTCCTGCTTCGGGCCAGCAGTCACCCTAACCTCTTTTTATCTTCTTTTTTCGGTTTCTTCGCTCGTTCTTGATCTATGAAATCACAACTCAGTCTTTTTATTGCGCCTAGCCTTCTTCCTAGATGCGATCAGTTACCACGCTGCCAACCAGTTTAGTTGTGCTTCCGGTCCTATGCAAACTCTCAACTCACCATACACTAGTGTCTCCTGCCCAGTACATTTTGATATATCCTTCCGCGAGTATTTTCATTCGAAGGCCCCTACACTGAGTGACTTTCGTTCGTTTTAGTTACCCCAGTCGCCTCTGTGTTAAATTGCCCATCCATTCATTCCAGTGTCCTCCATCCGGCCATTACGAGACTGGGTCTCTTACAGCGCCCTTCGAATTACGCTTAGAACCAGACCTAAATATAGGCTATTACGGCGGTGCAGCTATTTTGCTGCCAGTTCGTCCCTGGGGAGAAGTCTTCCTAACTCTTCTGATTCGCCGAGTAGTTCACCAAGCGAACAGATGTGCCGAATCGGTAAGTGAGTCAACGCCTGTGTGACTGGTCCTGCGTTTGCTTAAGTCGATGTGGATAACGGCCTAATATCGAAATTCATGCCAGTTGTTAAATTTTGAGGTGGATTCAATTTAGGGTCGGTGTGGAAACAGATGCTTCAAAGCACTCGGTTAACTGGAAGAGTTATGTCGAGCCTGTAATAAAATAAAAAGAACTAATTTATCATTCACTCGGTGTATATAAATCATTTAATTCACCTCTCGCCGATTCGTCCTCAGATTTCTAGCAAGTCCAGTGTAGTCTCCATTGAAGTGTATTACCAGACATATTATTTTCCCTTTATTTTTATTTCATCAGCATGTCATCTAGTTTGACGACGTCTTTATACCTATCTTGCACTAATACTTTTGTTCGTATGTAACTACCATACCGTATAGAGTGCACGGTCTGTTTGACGTAAACCATTCTTTGCCTACACCACTCCATCGACTCTTAGCATTACCAATGCAGTTGTTCGACTAATCTCTCCCTTCCTCATGTACAGGTATCACATTCAGTTATGTAAAAGAAAATTCTTTGGACTTATGTGCTGATGTACTAATTTTTTCCTCATTGTGTGTCAATCCTTACAGCAATATACAACAAAACACGAAACATGCTATAGTACCTGTTAGGTGTATTCAAGTATTTCTCGCCTTCTACTAGTTTTCCCTAGCGCTGTGCCGTCTACTGCTGCATGACGTTGCGGATATCCCAGTCTCCCGGCCCTTTCCAAGCTGTCCTGAACACCGAATGTTTGTACGAAGTAGTCAGTAGTCAGAACGTACACAATTGTAGGCCACAAGATGTGGTCACGAAACCAGCAGCCCGGTATTTAGCTGGTTTAGTTGGATGGGGGAAATCATCACCACATTTGGTCGTTAGACAAGCGGTTTCGGTCAGTGGTGGGCATCTTCAGGTGTGCTATTTTCATAACACATCCTAGTGCTATGGGCAGGGCGAAGCTGGGAATTTGTATCTGACGAGAGGCGTGCATGGGTAGTCCTTGCAGGTGCGGTGATCACTGTGTCCCCAGTGGTGTAGGGGTCAGCGCAACTGCCTAGAAAGCAGGAGACCCGGGTTCGAATCCCGGCTGGGTACACATTTTCAGCTTTTCCCAATAGCAGTTGAAGTCATATATTCTATGAATATTAAATAATAACAGCTGCAGGATCAGAATGTGACGTCTGTTCTTTCCGAACAGACGCCACATGTATATATATATAATATGCCGGTGACGGGCAATGATCCTATCGTTAGTGGGGAGGGGTGGGCAAGTTTGAAGCCCTTACTCTTACGGGAATTAGTTAAACTACGAGTTTGAGTACTATGGGCAGGGCGAAGCTGGGAATTTGTATCTGACGAGAGGCGTGCATGGGTAGTCCTTGCAGGTGCGGTGATCACTGTGTCCCCAGTGGTGTAGGGGTCAGCGCAACTGCCTATAAAGCAGGAGACCCGGGTTCGAATCCCGGCTGGGTACACATTTTCAGCTTTTCCCAATAGCAGTTGAAGTCATATATTCTATGAATATTAAATAATAACAGCTGCAGGATCAGAATGTGACGTCTGTTCTTTCCGAACAGACGCCACATGTATATATACATCCTAGTGCAATAGAGCCATACTGGTATCGCCACAATTTAAAGTAACAACTGCAGATTATTTTAAAAATGTACGACGAAGCTATGCTGATGTTACATTTATTTCGTGACCAGGCTATTATGAGTCCGTTCCATTGCGACATGTTACAAAAATAACACATCTGGAGATGATCATCTCTGACCGAAACTGCTTGTCTAAGGATCAAATGTTGTAATCTCTGACATAAACATAGAAAGTTATTTAACATTCTAAAATGATTAATGACCATTACATTAGTGTCTCTGGATAATAGTTCACATTATGACGCGATCTACAACCCTGGATAGTTATATCGGACAAAGGAAAGCGAATGATCAGAATCGTAAAAAGATTGTGTTCTACAAGAAATATTACTGGGGCCAATTAATATCAGATCAGTTTGGTAACGTTGTCGGGATGGCGATGCTGTTTAGTACGGGAAAGTACCGTCGCAGGACAACTGCAAGAAAATGCACAACTGTTTGACATAAATTCCATCTAATGTTCTGATTACCAGCTCTTTTTAAAGTTTGAATAAACCCAGGTGCTTCTAGAAAAGAGATATAATCCAATAATAAACAGTGACATGTCTATTGGGAGGCGTATGAAAATATGAAAATTATGTTGCTAAATGGCGTCTACCTAAGGAGCCATACAACGTCATATCAACTTGTGCCCAGAAATGAGTTCCAGTGCAGATGGCTGACCATGCTGTCAACGGGTGGAAGGCATGGAAGGCAGTCCACCAGCGAAGGCTAAGGCAGAGGACCGTGTCGAACGTTCTTGACGTCACTTGCCGAAATTCCTCATTAATTAGTAAATCAGCCAATGATCGCTTGGATCATTTATACAGATGATCACCTGTTAGTGGGTCGTCTTCAGTCGCGGTGGAGTAGCCGAACGGTCTAAGGCGCCTCGCTGCGAAGCGCGCGGTTGTTCGCCGTCGGAGATTCGAGTCCTCCCTATGGCATGGGTGTGTGTGTGTGTGTGTGTGTGTGTTATCCTTAGGTTAGTTTACCTTAGTTTGTTTGTAAGCTACTAACTGATGAGCACGCACTTTGGTCCGATAGATTTACAAACATCTGAACATTTTGTCAACTTCAGAGCGATGTGGCCCCGGCTCAGCTTCACACAGTAGGCCTATCCCTGTCCCCTCCAGACCTCATCACCTATGGTACCTGTGGACTTGGCTCCAGAGGGACGGATTTTTCGCCGGTCTGCTTCACAGGCCACCGCCTTGACGGGATTTCCATCCATGGATATGGCTACGAGAGACAGTACCGCCAACCTTCAGCCTTCGCAGTACCCGTCTGAGGGCTACGGTGAATTCAAGCTGTGGTGGCGGCAGAACATATGCACTGGTTGTGGAGGGGGATGATTTGGATCAGACAGCCTCCCACAATGCTTCACAGGCGAGGCGTGGCTGCACTTCCAAAGGCTGCCCTTGCCTGCTCTGCTGGTGGAAGTGACCTTTGTGGGAAGGAAGCTGCCGTCACCACTACACGATGGTGTTTTCCGTTCACGAGTGCACAGCTACACCAGTAAAGTCACTAATTTTCAACGTGATTGACACGTTCAATCACTAATTAAACATACTTTATCTCCGCTCTAGGATATCGTACTTTCCTTGGAATTTATTTTTGGTCACTTGCACACACGTCATTTCTTTGCTTCTTGTCTTCTGAGGGAATGTTTCCTGAAGTCAGTCCCCTTAAGAGACCACGAAAGAAAAAAACTAGGTAAGAATAAAATTTTAATCTCAGTGACTTGCCAGGTTACTTGAAAATCTGTTCAGCTGCCTCATAGTCTCCACAAGTGTAGCACCGAAGACGAGTGTCTGTGGATCCAGAGGTCACGACTTCGATGCTCGCTGTCCTACGATTCATGCCTGTCACTTTTCACCCTGGTACTGCTGCCGATGTAAAAATTGTCTTGGTACTGAAACCTGGTCAAACTGTAGGACCCTCTGTAACTGGCTGGGTAAGTCAGTTCAAAGGTCGGAGAAAGACAACGCCATACCATTTCCAAACAGAGCCATGCCTAGTAATGACTGTTTTACCTTTTAGCTTCCACGGTTGATTGGTAATGCAAGTAGTGCAAGAAGTGAAATGATTACCATGGATGCAGCAAGGAAGGTACCAGAAGTAGATCACACAATCAACAAGAACTTCACTAGTATTAGATATTGATATGTAACTTACGGAGAATTTCTGAAAGTTTACGTCTTGAGCACACCACTGTACGTGCACTACCGATATTCCGGGAAAGAAGAAATGGGAAGCATTTGAAGTTCGTAGGACATCGTCTGCAGACGTCTTCTTTGAGCCAAGATGTGCCATAAATTCGATTCATTTCGTCTTCGCTGGTTATTCGATCTATCCATACAAGATAGAGCATTCTTCTGTAATTCGATGTTTTAAAAGTTTCTGTTTTACTCTCTCCACTGTCTGCAGTCTGCATACATTTCAGAACGAGGCTCCGTTTCCTACCACTTATATTTAAATTTTCTTCTTTCGGGTTTTTCCTTTACACATATTTTTTTCTTCTAAATGTCCTCTTTGTTGTTTGCTCAGTATACAAAGTGAATTACACGGGAAGAGGCTTCGAAATCAGTTTCCATTTCATGTCTTCCTTATAACTGTAGTTTGGACTCCGTATAATCTGCAAATAACATTTCTATCACTTCATCTCTATTATCTCAATAATTTAAAATAATATGTTCAATAGAATGTCAACTGTTGTCTCTAAATAGTTGTACAGACATATCTGCGTCTTTTTTCTGGCAAATTGTTCGCTTCCATAGTGTTCTCAGAGCAGGGGGCCAGGTTTAGATCCCCGGTCGAGTCGGAGATTTTCTGTGCTCGGGGTCTGAATGTTGTGTCAATGATGACACGCAAGTCGCCGAACTGGCGTCAGCTAAAAAGGCTACTACATTTACGCGGAACCAAAACTGACCTCCCACGGAAAAAAAGTCGCATCAAAGAGCTCGTCATCTTTACATCAGCACACGCTGCAATAGATAACTAGAAGTATATTACGTGAAAATCGTCACAAGTTCTGTTTTCTGCCGACCTTCACACACGACTCGAGCTACGCAAGGCCTTCCTTCAATGACACCAATTTTCTGAAGCAAGGGCAGAGTGGGCCGGTATACAAGTAGGCTGAAGAAATATACAGGCCGCCCATTTATAAAGAGGCGGGGAAGGGGAGAATATATTTAGCCGCGACCGCCTCAACTGGGACTGTTTAGAACTAGGCCAGAGGTGTGTCGAGTTACCTATTGGGCAAACGTTCTGAGTCCTGAATATCCAGGTTAACATTCGCTAATGTTACGTAAAATAACACACGCCAACGATTAAAAGTCTTTGTTAGTGAAAGTGCCCTACTCTTATCGATTGTTACACGAAAATTAAAAATTCAAATCATTCACAATTTAATACAGTTAAAGTAACTTTAAAAGAAAAAGGAATACAGCGATTTTAATTAATTTTGTTTCTTATATTACTTCAATTAATAATAATATTAAAAGGAGATTTCGAAAGGCTCTAGGACCTTCTAGTACAGGATTGCCACGATAAATTGCCTGCCGTATACATCTGAGTGCAGTCATCAGAAGTAGTCTCACATCTCTTTGTGTTCCTGCGATCTCGATACAGTCTCTCCATCACTATGACGTTCCTCACTGGCATCGTTGACATTTTGAGAGTAGAAATCCTGAGAAAACGTAAGAAATAAACTATATAACCACCTTCTGACAATGTTGGACCTGATTATATAGTTCGTGAAACAGGAGGAATGAAAAACGATGAACAATGTTTCAAATATCTCTCGGAACAGCTTTTACGTCTGGCGGAAGGTAAAACTAAAGACAATGAGATTAGCAAAAACTTTTCACTTTTTAGTCAAGGAATGACTCTGACTGAGATGGAAGTTTGGTCATCCAAAGAGGTTGTTACTGAGTTGGTAGGCAACAAAAAGGCTCTACATTATATTTCTGTTGTAGACAGGCACTCGAATAGTTCGACTTTTCCCTCGAAATTTCGGTGATTCCAGTGAGGAACAGTAGGTCAGGGTGATGGAGAAATGGTGTTGACGTTTCAAGAACACAAATGTGATATGGAGCTACTTTTGGTCACTTCATTCAGACGTACTTCAGGCGACTCATTGGAAAAAATACTGTACTAGATGTTTAACGAGGAATAGAGTGGACAATTTTAGGGTAATACAGAGATATTTTCATGTTAAACTTTTAATAGTAAATGCTAGTGTCCGGTAGAGTGCAGTACTAGGATCAAAAGGGTGACTTGTCCATTACATCCGTCAGCGTTTAGCCCCTGAAATATCTCTGATAATGATTTTGTATAAGACTTAATGGATCTGCCAGGACTGGAACAAGGAAATATTCGCGGCCGTGTCCGGGACTCAACTCGAGACAAAAAGTGTTCAAATGTTTGTAAATCTAAGGAACTTAACCACTATGATAACAGTTATTAGGTTTACAAACTACTTAAACTAACTTACGCCAAGGACAATACACACATACACACACACATACATACATGCACGCAGGAGGACTAGAACCTCCGACGGCGAATAGCGGCGCACTCCTCAGAAAAGCGCCTTAGAGGATTCGGCCACTCCATCGCGTCAACTAGGGTCACCCAGAGCTAGTGGTGTGTGTGTGTGTGTGTGTGTGTGTGTGTGTGTGTGTGTGTGGTGGATACTACAACCATGTGAGTAAAACCTTTGTGAATTTTCAAACATTAAATTACGTCTATTTCCTGTTTTAAGAGTTTTCGTAATTTTCTATTTTATGACAATCTCTTACAGTGGCAAAAAAGTTCGTGACGAAAAAAAATAAAGCCAGGATTGGATTTAGTCCACTTAACCAAAAATAAATAAATAAATAATTCTGTGGACGTGTGTCATCAGCAAATCCAGTTAAATAAACTACTGCACTTGTCTCCATTACATCAACCGGGACATTTTTTTCTGAAATTCATGCAGTAATGAATGCCGATATGTCTTTGGTGAAATGTTACCAGCAATCGAAAACGCAGATCCACAGGTTAAAAACTTTTTCAGTTGCCACATGGAACTAGCGTCAAATATCACTTTCGAAATGTCAGAATCTGACACAAGTAAATGGCAGATACTTTTAAGCTTGTAGTAACAATATATTGTTAACATTGTGTCAATTGTTGGAAACGAATGACTCTTTATAATTTTTTGAAAAAAAAAATCAGTGTTCCAAGATAGCTAAAGTTATTTTTTTATTTGAGTACCCGTTTCGACAGAATTAAGTTGTCATAATCGAATCTATAAATTTAACATGCAACGGTAACAAAATAAAATTACTATAATACATAAAACGTCATTCCCTTAACAATGAAAGCGTTTTGAAGCTTTGGAATGTACCGTGAAGTTATGCAGTTATTTCAACATCGCCTTCGAATGTTTCGCCAAATTATAATGAAAACCACTACGAACGTCAGCATGTCAACATGAAAAAATACATAATCGAAATGCAAATCATCTGCACGTTACTGAACTACACAATGGTGACTGAGCCAATACTTATATGACTGTATTGTTTACAGAGCCATACGTCAGCAATACAGTTATAGTAATCTAAAAACATTTCAAATCTCGGAAACAAAATACGAGACCTTGCTACTACCGTCATCTTATTAGAATAATTTTAAGGGATAACAAATATTCAAATTATATTTCTAAGGAATCCGAAATGACGTGACAAAAGGTTTTTGGCAAATGAGGCAATCTTTTGTATTTTTAGATTATAGGGGTACAACGGTAAAAAGTTATTTCGAATTTAAACGGAAACGAGGCGATAAAAGTGTTTACAGCACGTGATAGGTAGGTGGTTATTGAGAAGGGACAGAGTTAGAGTCCACGTCGTATGATCCTGAAGCTGTGCATAGAAAAGACCAGTAAAGGGGAGCAAAGGAGAAATTCAAAAAGATAGTTAAAGTAATTGCTATGGTACAACCGATACTAGCTAAGCAACGACCAACACTTTGTAATGAACAACTGGCTCTAAGCAATTAGTGACACTTTCCATGTAACATTCGACAAGTGCTGCGGATGACCCGAGCAGTCACAAGGACAAGAAATGTAGTGGTCGGGTGTGTTAAGGGCAGCGAAAGCTGTGCGTAGACATTGTGTATGCATTCGACAGTTCATTCAGTACAGCAGTGTTTCTCAACCTTTTAAAGGCAACGAATTTCATTTTCTTTCCACTGATCCTTATTGAAAATTGATAGATTAATTTTTTGTGTAATATATTGATTTATTTCAGTTACGCCATGTTTCTATATCACAGAACCATTACTATTTACACATGCACGACGCTGGTTATGTTTCAAGTACTTCGTCCTGCGATGACGATCCTCCGAGCAACACTTTGAGACCCTCTGGAGTCGCGCTCCACAGGTTGAAAAAGATTGCAGTACGGCGTTTGATGATAATAATGTCGTGTGGCTCATTAAGCCTGGTGCAAGCATTTTAATTGGACGCCACTTCGTCCACTTGCGTGTCCCTAACCTATCCCAGTTATCCAACCGGCGAAAGGGAACCTACAGCTTAACGTGGAATCCGAACCACGTGTCGTTTCTGACGACTCCTCACATCGTTGAGAGGTGAAGGATGGGTTAAAACGCAAACTGAAAAAATAGGAAGCCCGACCGGGTTTCGAACCCGCGATCCTTCGATTTACAGTCGAACGCTTTACTCCAAGACCACTTTTTTTTTTTAGGTCATCTGTTAGATCTATAGTTCGCGATCGTTTTTTCACTTTTTTCGTTGAATGGTTGGCTCAGCTTTTTTATTACAGAGGGCGTTCAGCCCCCTGACCGGGCGCGTTGGGCCACGGCGCCCGGCAAGCCGGGCCTGACAAGACATTCGATGAACGTATGAGTGAAGCATTCCCTGTGTTGTGGAAACATGACTGCAAGACATCATTTGATTGTACGAGCAGTCGGATGACATCAGACCAGTCAATGTGTATATATATCGTAGCCACAGTAATCGGAGTGTCCAAAAGTGTCATTAAAAAGGCAGCTGACGATGGACATGTTTTGCGAAAGTATGCTGGTGGTCATATAGAAACCATCATACTACAAGAATTGTCCTAGTGGTGAAAAGGAAGAGACATCCCACTTACAGGACAGGTTTTGTTCACATGTCTCTCTCGTAATCACTGATTAAACTAGGCTGACAAGTGTCCTCGGAAGCCCGTTAAATGCATTCCACTTCAACCACACAATTACAAAGAAAGGGTGTAAGGAGCATGTTGCTTGTTGAATACGGAGTGAGACAGGGTTTTGGCGCACAATGCATGTTACTGAACCTGTGAATAGAGACATCAGTAAACAAATGGCAACTTTACAAAGTGAATTTAAACAGTATCTGTTAAACGATGGCAATGATTTTTTGTTCTATCAGTGCTGCTTGACAATTGGTGAGGTACGATTGACACTAACTAAGGAATAACGGACACTTTCTAATGAACAACTGACACTTTGTAATGGACAACAAACACTTTCTAATGAACCATCTACACTAGCTACCGAACAACCAGTACATTTTAATGAAAAACTGGCACTAGGTACAAATAACAGACAATTTCTAATTAACAACCGAGACTTTCTAATGAACAACTGACACATTCAAACGATCCACTGACACCAGGCAAGAAACACGTTTTAAGCAACAACCAACACTAGCTAATAAACAAGCGACACTAGCGCAGGAACGACTGACAAGTGGCATTGACAAGAAATGTAGAGATGAGGCGTGTTAACAGTACGGGCGTGGTGTTTGCATTCTACAGTTCATGCATAGTGGTATCTGACGAAGGCTGTTGTGGAACCGACTAGTGCAACATTCTGTGTACTATGGCAAATGTCATCAAGACATCATATATACCCGTAAATTTACAACGTACTGGATGACTGTCGTCGACTGAAAAATATTTTTTGGCGGGGCTGAAAAAAAAGTGTATAAGGTACACGTTTGACAGGTAACTTAGCGTATGTGCACTTGAGTTCAACGTTCGGAATGTCTCATCAGCCAGCTTCGTGTAAACACAGTATTAGTAGCGCCAAATGTTGCGCTAAGTAATAGTCTGTTTGAACATAACGGGGAAAGTGGGGGGGGGGGGGGGGGAGGTCAAGGCCACTATTTCAAAATATTTGGGGGATGGGGAGGGTCGAAAGTACCTTACTCCCCCCCCCAGTTTGCGCCTCTGCATCGGATGTAGTTTTCTGTGGCGTGTTAGAGATTCGGACTAATACATTTTTTTTTACTCAATCCTATTGCGGAATAATTACTCACGGTACTATAACCTCCATTTTCAGTCAATATATATGGATACATCCTCTCAATTAACACAGTTACTCATAATTGTGTAGGGAGCACATCTTAGTTGCTGTTGGGGCGATTAAATAATGTAGTATCAAATAGTTTTAAGCCGTGCGCGATCTTGACTTATAACAATTAGTCTTATATAATTATTTCACAATTACTATGTTATTAATATTATTACTATCATTATAACACTGTAGAGAAGTAACGTTGTAATCTCTCACATCATGAAACTTTAAAGGGTGTTAAAAAGACATCGTTTCATGTAAATATGTCTAAAGGTACCAATAAGAAAATGTAATCAAATAATATTTCCCTATATGTTATGTGACTCTGTAACGGAGATTGAGGTTCGTACGAAGGGATATTTGCTGCGAATTTTCTCGCTCTTTCCACACGCGAACAGAAAACGACAAGTAATAACACTGGTGGGGAGAACTCTCCGACATTCACAGAAAAGAGGATTTCGGAGTATACATATGTAGATGAAACTCATCTTCTGAGTATACATATGTAGATGAAACTCATCTTCGCTCTATACATATGTAGATGAAACTCATCTACATAGTCTGCGCACAGTAGCTTCTCTCTTATTATGTTACTATCTCTCTCTCTCTCTCTCTCTATGGTGAATTTATGATGTTTTACAACAGAATAAATACTTTTTATAATTTAAATGTATTCGGCTTCATCCAGACGTAACTTACGATTGGTTTTACTTCCATATGTATTCTCAGTCCATTCTCAGGTTTAGTACGTCCACCGTATGTTTTGAATACATTCCTCGCCATCGTCGCCTGTGAAATATAGATAAGAACTTGTTTTAGCTTTCAAATATTTCTGAAAAATCATTATCTACCACAATTTTTTCCCTTTCTTAAAGTACAGTCTAGAGATTGACAGTGTATGGTACAACGTGACGTACCCGAAGCTATGTCATGGTGAGCCATAGGGAAGTTGGAAGGCGGATCAGAAACAGGCTGGAGTGTCCGAAAGTGTAATTTCCAGGACCTGGACGTGATTTCAGGCAACAGGAGCCATTTAAGGATGCCAAGGCCAAGATCACCCACAAGCAACGTCAGTAAGAGATGACCGTTATCTCCGTTTAACAGCCCTTCGAGACAGGAGGCTGAATAAAAGTCAGCTACAACGCACCCTCCAGGCCACAACAGGACGCGCGATATCAACACAAACAGTCAGAAATCGCCTTCTGGAATGTGGCCTCTAAGCACGGAGGCCAGTAGTGTGTGTCCCATTAAAACCACGGCAGCAACTGGGCGTAGGAACAACAGAACTGGAGGATGGACATTTTCAGCAGGTCAGAGCCCCCATGAGACGTAAGGTACTGATTTCTTCGTGTAAGATCGTACCGCCAGTAACATACCGCCGCGGTGGAATGGCCGAGTGCCGAGTGCTCTAGGTTCGATTCCTCTCTTGGACTAGGTCAGTTTAAGCTAGTTGAGTAGTTCGAAGCCTAGGGACTGATAACCATAGTTGTTAAGATCCATATATTTACGAACAAGAAATATTACCATACCTGTAATCATGAAAATAACACGGAATTAAGATACCCTATGTAACATCATAAATGCACGTATACTGTACAACACCGTTGCTTCATTAAGAACTTTCTCATTTGACTTTATCGTAATACATGTGGAATGTTAATCCTCTTCTTTTTTTAATTTTAATTTTCTTTTGAAAATTTTAAAATGTTTTGTATAAGGTTTTTAAAATGTTTACAATTTTATTACCCGTTAGAGTTTAGCTACGTGGGATAATACAATACGAGCCCCAATCGAAACGAAAGCAAATTGCTTTTCGATATGTCATTGTTCGTGACGTCATATTTATCAAATTATGACTAGTACAATGGTGCAATTTTGCACATACATTCTGCGATATGCGTACATACTAGCTGCAAATTTTTGTGTAAAGGAGTAAGAAGTAAGAAATTTTAACGTACGTCCGGAGGGCAATGTTATGCATCTGAATGCATGACTATGTGTCGAAGAATAATATAATTTTGCCTACCCATTCAGAGGTTCATGCGAGTATTGTCTGCGAAGAGAGTCGGAAGTAAAGTAGTAAGAAAATAAGAAGTCATGTCTCATGGCGATGTTTAAATCCAAGAAAAGAGAAACATTAGTAAGCAATGAACATTTTTCTTTTCATCAGCAGCGTGACTATGTTTTGTAAAGGTGTGACAATATGTCTAAATGTTCAAATGTTTCTAGAGCTTATGGGACTTAACTAGGGGGTCATCAGTACCTAAACCTACAAACTACTTATGAACTAGCTTATACTAAAGACGGCACAAACATCCATGCCCGAAGGGAGATTCGAACCCCCTACGGGGAACGGCCTCGCGCATCGTAGCATAACGCCTCAATGCGCTCGGCCGCTCCGCCGCGGCGCATTTTGTTTAAACTTCGTAGGCAGTCGCTCATTCTCCGGTACATACGAGTATAGTCCGGGTATTTCCGCCATCACAAATGCAGTGCCAAAAACACAAACGTACAATTTTCAAATGCAATAATGGCTTATTGTGTTGGTTTTTTAACGTAAGATTACACCTCACAATGAATAAATTTAAACTTCTTAACTCAGGCGATGCTGAAGAAATTAGATTAGGTAATGAGACAATAAAAGTAGTAGATGAGTTTCGTTATTTTCGTAGCAAGATAACTTCTGATGGCTGAGGTAAAGAATGGCTATGAGAAGGAATGCGTTTCTAAAGAAGCAAAATTTGTTGACACCCAATATTAGTTTAAATGTTAGGAAGTCCTTTCTTAAAGCGTTTCTCTTGAGTGTAGCATTATATGTGAGTTAAAACGTGGACGTTAAGGAGTGCAGACAAAAAGATGATAGAAGCTTACGAAATGTTGTGCTACAGACGAATGCTGAAGATAATAGATGGGTAGATCACGTAACTATTGAAGAGGTGCTCAACAGAATTGGGGAGAAAAGTTCTGGTATATCCTGACTAAGAGAAGGGATAGGTTGGTTGGACACATTTTGAGACATCAAGGAATCGCAAACTTATTATTAGAAGGAAGTGTGTGCGGTAAAAATCGTAGAGGAAAACCTAGGACGAATGCAGTTAGCAGATTCAAAAGGATGGGGGTCGCCGTACGTATTCTCAGATGAAGAGGCTTGCGCAGGACAAGGTAACGTGGAGAGCTGCATCTAACGAGTCTGCGGACTGAAGACCACAACAATCTAGTCTATAGCTACTTAAAGTATTGAAATTTAAATATTTGCTTCCCATGAACATTCAACTGGTACCTAGCCCAGTGATATCGCTATGCAGGATGGCCCAAAAAATTGTTGGCATTTGAATATTTCATGGAATAACATAGGTAGAGAGGTAACGTTGAAACACATGCTTGGAGTGAGATGGGGTTTTATTGACGTGAAGAACTGCACAAAAGAACCATCAAATCAGTACACTTGGAAATACGAAAAAATTATAATTTTCATCCGATCACGGCGGGTGCCTCCTGGGGGATAGTATACGTACTGATAATACTTGTAACATCGCCCGCCAACTGATAGATACCTGAGCGCCATGGTGTGTATATCCGTCAATAAGGAATGTCAACACCCGTGAGTGTCAGTGAGATAATGTGTGAAACAAACAGGCTGCTTCCCACGGACACAGACTCGTGCTTCGTACAGCCCACATAGCGAGCTTGAAATCGGTCAGATTGAGGCCTTCCGAGAGTGGGATGGTCATTTCGGGAGAATTGCCACGGGAGTTGGACCTCTTGTTCAACGATGGTCGTTGTAATGTTCAGGTGAAGATTCTCATACCCGTAGCCGAAGTCCTAGACCTCCACGCAGTACAGTGGCATACAGACATCCTGCAAGATAATCGTCTCGTAAAGCCATCAGTGGCAGATGATACAGCTAAAACACGACAGATAGGAGGGTTTGTGAACCCAGAAATGTCATCACAAACTATTGGCAAGCTGTTGCTAGCAGTGGGGCTGGGGGCACGCACCACTCCAGCCTGTCTTTCCCTCAGGCCACAGCCTCGACGTGCTCGGTTTGACTTTTCCCGTCAGAGGATGACTGGTAAGGGCGGGCCGTGGTCTTGAGCGATGAAAGCTGACAGTGCATGTTTTGCGGCGATATCCATTAATCAAATCCTCTCGGGTTACGAGCCGCGTCATGTGGTTTACTGCCCACGAGCTTTCAACAGAGATCTCCTCTGCCACTGTCAAGCGGATGAATGTCATTTCGAGGACGATGCCGTACTTACATACTTGCGTAAAGTTTTCGAGGTGGAGTAGTCGAGAGGTCGGGGCATTTTATTCACTACGTTATTAACAAGAAAGGGATTGGCACTGTCCAGGAATTTAAAGAACTACAAGAATATTACAAAATATTCCGGAAAAGAGATTTGAAAAAGAATAATGTTGAAGAGTCTCTTCGAGAAAGAGGGTGTAGGATGATTACTACAGTCAATTAACAACACAAATAGGAGGGGAAGTAGGGGATCGCTGTTGAGGGTCAAGTACGTTGCGGACTTCGTGGGCCCCGTAGCCGTGAAGGCCGCAACAGAACCCTGAAACAGCATGCCGCAACGGATATCGGACCACACTCATAACAGAAATAACCAGTTCATAAGCGGTCAAGAGAAAATGAAGAAAAAAGAATGATCACAGAATATTTTCAGTATTAGTCTTATTGTTATTTTATTTACTTAGGAGAAACCTTTCTGTTCATCACGCTACAGAGAAAAAATTCTTTCCGTCATCTAAAGTCAAAGAAGGAGAAATGAAATGCCACAGAAGAGGCATATCACTCGTTTTGTTTATGATTCATAATATTTCTTAACCAAATTTGTGGTCAATATTTAATGATAAAAAAAATCATTTGTCGTTATTGCGCTACTATTGCTTTCAATCTTGAGATAAGTTGTTATGATAAACATCACCTGTAACCAACGCTGGAAGATAAAGTGCAGGAACCACTGCGAGAGTAGTCAAATTTCAAGCATGATCTTCATATCTAATATCCACGGTAATAGGATAAGAGACAGAGTGGCGAATGGAGATTTGGGTGTGGCGGGAGACGTGCAGGGAAGAGTCCTCTGCAGTCGGGCTGGTCACTGCGTCCTCGGTGGCGGAGTGCTCAACGCGTCTGCCTAGTAAGCAGGAGATCCCGGGTTCGAATCACGGCTGGGCACAAATTTACATTCGCCGCACATTGATATTACATCTAAACCTTGTACAGTGAAGCGATAAGTGAGCCGCGGTGGAGTAGCCGAGCGGTCTAATGCGTCTCGCTGCGGAGCGCGCGCTTCCTCGCCGAGGAGGTTCGAGTCCTCCCTGGGGCATGGCTGTGTGTGTTGTCGCTAGGTTAGTTTACCTAGGTTTAAGTAGTTTGTAAGCTACGGACTGATGACCACGCAGTTTGGTCCGATAGAATTACGAACATTTGAACATTTTTGAGCGATAAGTGATCGCAAATTGCGATTTATTTCATTAAATGAACGCTGTAACGTCGTCAAAAATACATAATTGGGCACAGTTGAGGGTTGAATGATTTTCCGCTGTCGTGGCTGGTGCCTGCTGCCCCCACTGGCAGCGGGGGCGGGATGGCGGCTTGCGAAACGCGCCCCCGCTCTCGGACGTCACTTATAGCCCGGCAGGGCTGCCAACGGCGCGGGCCAGGAATAGCGGCGCCCGTCACCGTTACGACACGCGATTACCCACCAGCGAGTAGCGAGTAGCGCGGGGCCCGAATCCTTGGCCGCGCGGTCGCATCGTCTGAATCACCGCGTCCGGAAAAAGGCCCCGAGGGCCGTGGGCGGCGTCCTCCTACGAGTGTTTACCAGTAAAGTCGCCGGATACGGCAAAATAACCGTGAAAACGACGTCCTCACCCGAAACTCCCTGGCAGATTTAAACTTTGTGCCAGACCGGGATTCGAACCCAGGAATCGTACCGCCCAGTCTCCACAATGTTCAGTTGCCTATATAAATGCCCCGTTTTCTCAGGAATTGTGGTGTGGTTGATAAAACTTTCCATTTTTGTGGACCATACGTTGGCTTCACACTTTATGATTTTGATGTTGTTCTTACTTTTAATGGCGGCTGATCTGGAAAACTTCAATTTCTGGAAGATCTTGCAATGCATAAAAGTTGCTACACGACTAGAATTGTGATGGACGAATTGCGAATCTTGAAGGCAGAGGTTGCAACTAACAACATGTCAAAAGAAGCCAAACCGAATACAAGAGGAGGAGAGCACTGGCTGAGGAAGATGAAGAAGGAGGTGAGGACAACTATCCAGGAGGATTCCAACATATTTTTTATCTACCAGTTGGCTGCATATCAGTTTTTTTCTTTAAACGCAGTTATGTCAAATTGACTTTTTTTCACTACAAATGCCCCTTTTTCTCTGAAATTTCTGAATCTACATCAGTGAATTATTTACCACATAACATATATAGTACAATGATGTTGTAGCTCTACTTTAGTAGTATTTACCGTAATAGTTACAATTCAAGAAATTAAAATGGTGAAATCCACACACAAAAAATATGTTTAGGGGAAAAAATCATAACTTTTCTCCTCCTGTTATTTTAAAGTGATTGTAGAGAAATACAGTCACAAAACATGTGTGAACATGCATAAAAATTTTTGAAATGTCTTGTCGCACTGTTTTTATCTACGCGTTTCGATACATCATCATCAGATAACTTTTTTTAAAAAACGATGGTACTTAAAATATATCTTATTGGAGATGACTAAGTAAAATATAAACCACTATCGTGGATGTCTAGTCAAGCTGTGTCGACTAGAATAAGTTTAGCATGAGATTCTAGTCGACACACCTTGACTAGACATCCACGATAGTGGTTTATATTTTAGTTAGTCATCTCCAATAAGATGTATTTTAATTACCATCGTTTAAAAAAAAAAAAAAAAAAAAAAGTTAACCGTTGATGATATATGGAAACGCGTAATGATAAAATAAAAACAGTGCGTCCAAGACATTTCAAAAAATGCATGTTCACACATGTTTTGTGACTGTATTTCTCTACAATAACTTCAAAATAACAACAGGAAAAAAGTTATGTTCCCCCCCCCCCTAAACATATAATTTTTTTTCGTGTGTATTTTCACAATTTTAATTTCTTGAATTGTTACTCAGTAAACACTACTAAAGTAGAGCTACAACATCATTGTACTATGTATGTTATGTGGTAAATAATACACTGATGTAGATTCAGAAATTTGTGAGAAAAAGGGGCATTTATACTGAAAATAGTCATTTTGAGAAAATTGCGTTTAAAGAAAAAAATTAATATACAGCCAAATGATACATAAAAAATGTGTTATAATCCTCCTGGATGGTAGCCCTCATCTCCACTATCATCTTCCTCATACAGGGCTGCTCTCCTTCACTTGGGTCTGGCTTCTTTTGACATGTTTGTTGCAATCTCTGCCTTCATAATTCGCAGATCGTCCATCACAATTCTAGTCGTGTAGCAACTTTTATGCATTCCAAGATCTTCCAGAAATTGGAGTTTTCCAGATCAGCCACCATTAAAAGTAAGAACAACATCAAAATCATAAAGTGTGAAGACTGCACTTCCAACAAACAAAGAATCTAAAACTCGGTTAGTCGATAACTGTTGTAAAACAGAAACAAATTTACGGTTCAACGAGTTCGCGGCGAAGTACAGCTAGTGTAGGCAACTTACGAAACGGACAGTTCTCTAGAAAAAAAAAAGAAACCACAGCCTTATAGACTATATAGTTCCAGAAAAAAATGCCAATATGCGAAATGATGGAAAAAAAAACCTCAGAAATTTCGCTCCATGACTAATTTCAAATATTTATTTAAAATAGTAAATAATGGAATATTTCGATAAAACCAAAACTAAATTAAGCATAAACATACATATTTAGGGGACTGATGACCGAGCAGTCTAGTCCCCTCTAAACAACAACAACAACAATACATATTTTCATAATTTGTATAAAAGTAAAAATGTCAAATTTTGTCATTTTGGGCTCTATGACTCCCCATAAGTTCTTGGCTTAGTTCAGGATGACAAGAAACATATAAAATATTTCACGTAAACATTGACGACTTTTTAATATTAATATTACGTTCAATAAGTGCTTCAGTCTCACATCGAAAGTTTTGCACAATTAGGCTAAGCATCACAGTATGAAACTGTGTTGAGAAAGAGTAAGTGACACCTCGCAGACACCTCCGCTACATCCAAACAGAAAAAAAAATCCATTTCCTCCCTGACGCTCCCTACAGTACTGTTGAAGCGGAATGAAAGTTCATCGCTTACAATCTCCTTCCTTTTTCATGTAGTCAAAATGCAGCATCGCGCATCACAGTTCTCAATTTGTTGCTCCTTTAGCCCGGAGTCTTTTCATGTCATATACGTAGTATTAATACAGGATGACACAGAAAATGGGGAACATTTCCACAATCCAAAAAACTAGAAATTTAATTCATAGTAATTCAAGTCTTTATGGCGTCCTCCTGTACGAATACACAACTACCGTTACTAGAAACACAGCGATCGTTAATGAAGTCTCAATCGCAAGAGAATTTCTATTGTTCTTAAGCAACCGGTTTCAGTCTGCTTTGAGACCATCTTCAGGCCGACTGCTATACAGTAATGTTACAGATACTAAGTAGGATGTACAGAATGCGATATTATGGCAATAAACAGTAAAATAATAACAATACGAAAATACCCGGAGTGGCCCTATATAAACTCGACCGTTACTGCAGTATTCCGCAGTGGATTTCCGCAGCCAACGGTTCCCGACCCGCCCACAATCAACTGCCATGGGTATAACTTTTCACATTGTTATTATTTTACTGTTTATTGTCATAATATCGTCTTCTGCACATCCTTCTTGTTATTTTTAACATTGCTGTATTGCATTCGGCCTGAAGATGGCCTCACAAACAGATTGAAAGCCTAAGAAGAATATAAATTCTCTTGCGATTAAGACTGTGTTTTTAAAAAATTCAAATCCCGATGACGTTCATGAGCACCATTTACACGCCAGTAAAGCATGGTGTGGTTTTTCATCACGTAGGAATATCGGACCGTATTTTTTTCACAAATGAACAGGGTAACAACTATCTGTTCCTATCGTTACGTGGAGTTGTTAGGAATTTTCGTTGCACTTACAGTGAACAACTTTCCAAACGTTCAAGAAGCCTAGTTTCAACAGGACGGAAAGACATGACACACTCCACGGCAAACAATAACATGTGGTTGTTCGGCCAGCGTGTGGTCTCACGACTCAGCAACAATCCCGGCCCCCGAGATCGGCAGATTCATCCCGTTTGAGATTTCTTCTTGTGGGGCTACCACAAGAGCAAAGTCTACACGACTCGACCAAAAACCCTACATGAATTAAAACAGAGAATTCGCAAAGAAATTCACAGAATCCCAGCTGAGATGTTACAGTGGTCGATGAGTAATCTCCAAAGCAGATTTTACAAATGTATTCGTATAGGAGGGTGCCGTCTAAAGGTGTCATTTTTACGGTAGTAACACTAAAAGTGGGCCTTTGCGATAATTTTTTGACAGCTCGAAATTTAAAAGAAAGTATCGGCTTAACCGTTCACCTGACACGAAAATTGAATAAACGAATTTGTAGAGGAGAAAATTCTCTACACATTTGCTCTGTTATGATTTTTTTCGTATCTCGTATCGTTTCACAGATATTGGCAAAAATAACGCCGATTTCACGATGTCTGTTAGTCTGTAACGTGTTCCCACTTTTTCGGTCGAACCATTCACCCGATCGGCACCAAACATTACAGACATATTTGTTGACCACCAGAGACCAAAACATCCATTTTCAAATTTTTCGGACAAAAAGTACGTTAGTAGCACTAAAAAAAGCCGTTTGTAATATAATTGTAATTGCAAACAAACCGTTCATCTGACACAAAAATTGAATAATCGAATTTGTAGAGCAGAAAATTCTCTACAACTTTTCACTGTTATCTTTTTTCGTAACTCTCACAGCTATAGAGATATTTGCAAAAATAACTTGATTTTACGTAAACTAGGCGTTAGGAAATGACACGTGACATTCCTCGGCCAGAACTCTCTCTCTCTGGCCATTTCGCTCCCTGTATTTTAGAATTTTATTATTATAACTTACGCGTTGTCATTTCAAAGCAGTGGAGCAGTGATGAATTAACAAAAGCACGTCGTTTATAGTACAATAAATTATAATCTAGTGTCTACAAATGTCAGTTTAGCTATTAGCAACTGCCAGTAATACTATGAGAAATATCGGACTCTGTTATAGTTGTGCGCCGTGGTGTAGTGGGTAGTAAGTTACGTCTTCATGCATCTGGTCGTTAGTTCGAAACCCTCCAATACTTTTTTTTTTCGCCTTGGCTCCTTAAAGGGTTTCCGGAACAAGACATGTGCATTATGGTGGTTATTATTTTATGTATATTTTACTGTTGTAATTTTGACCAGTCATCCATTTTATATCTGACTATGCACTAGCACATGATTTCTATATATCACCAGTACACCTACCAGATTTTATATGGCGCATTATTATAAGCATTTTTTTTTTTTTTTCAATTAGACCAGATGATGAGAGTGTCGAAACCGGTCGTCTTGAATAAATAAAATAAAAATTGGCATCTATCCTATTCATACAATAAGATCGTTACCTAAGATGACTAAATTAAGTGATAATGAAAATGTAGGAGAGATGTTAAAATAATAGTTTAAAGAGGTAAAACTTTAAAAAAATTGAATGTCTTTCAAAACTGAACTCAAATATCAAATAATTTTGAATGATTGTTAAAATACGGTCAGGAAGAATATTACTTGTTGGGTACACATATAATTTCACAATAGTAGATTCGTAATCGTGTCGTCTATCAATTTTTGCTATCTATATTTTTATTATTTGTGCCCGAAATGTTAGCAAAAAAATCATAAAACTACAGCCCGCAGTGGGTTGTACAACACGCCAGGGCGATTTTTTAATGATAAATGAGATCGATGTTTCGTAAATGGTAAAGTTGTAAGATTTCAATTACTATGAATTAAATTTCTTTGCTTCATCACTTCTAGTTTTATTGGGTTGTGGAAATGTTTGTGCCACCTGTATATATTACCACGTGTACCTGCAATCTTATATCAATGTAGACAAATAGTTCGGAAAGTAAGACGTCATAAACTTTGGGTTGTCTCAAAAAACTAGGTTTCGTAACCCATTGAAATTTATTCGAAAAGAAAAAAATCGATATTGGTGTGTTTCTGACTCGACACGGTTTGAGTGACACCATGAAAGGTAAGCTGTTAATCGTTAACTGTGCTCTTAAATGACATACTTCCTTATTGTCACTTGTTATACGCCTATTCTTTCATCTGTTTAAATGCGTTAATTACCACCCTCAATATAGTTGTTAACCCCAAATGTGTTCTTGGGGCGGTTCGGAACACAGCAGAGCGGGATAGCGGAGTACGTGAAAAAGAGGAATAACTCCAGTAATAGCACATTCTCCTAATAAGAAACAGCTGCAGGCTGAGGAAAAGGAAGAGGCTGCAAAGAAAGCACAAATGTCGCGACAGGAGCGTCACCTGCAAAAAAAAAAAAAATGTCTTTCAGAAAATTAAAGCAAAAAGATTAAACTATGCAGCCAAGAAACAAAAAAAAGGATATGAAAGATCTTTAAAAACAAGAGAAAGATCATGCTAGAGAAGAGAATCAGACGGGGAAGAAGTTGAATGGAGCAGGTCAGACGCTAGAAATGTGCTCGCATAGAACGAGATGAAGAACAATTCTGATTCTTGATATTGTCAAAAAGATTAGAGTTTGTTAGTTCGGTGATTGTGAAGCATTAAAGTCCATTTTAGAACATTAAAATATTTTCCTATTTTAAAGAAAGATTTTAGTTTTATATTAAATTCCACAACCTTTGAGTAATATTGTATACAACATTATGCTATAGGTTTAATATGATATTACGAATAAATTCAACATTCGTGCAATCAATTAACTAAAATTACCGTGGGTGGAACACAATGGGAGAAATTGTCATTTTCAGTTCAGGGACATTAGGTTATACAACTAGGGGATTTTCTATACCCTTTAGATGCGTTTTTAACGAGTTCTATATTTTAGAAAAATGTTAAACCTTAAGTATCCCATACCTCTCCGGTCACGTTGGCTGACTGTGTAATGACTTGAAAACGGGTCGTAAGATAAAATACCTAGGGTAATAGAGAGTATTCGAATTAAATAACGCGACGTATGGAAATAACATAGGAAAGCAGTAACGCAGAACTGCCATTATTTACTAGTAACCTAATAATTGGTTGTGACAGCAGGTAGAGAGAATACTAAAGATGCATTGCGAATGGGCAGAAAAGCTATCTCTGACGAAGAAAAAAATTGAATGCCAGGAGGCTATTTCTGGAGCAATTTTCCAGAGTGGAGTCTTAGCTGTATTACTGAAGCTCTAAAACAAAATAAAAGATCTAATGCTTCTAAGATTATGAAGAGATTTACTTAACGAAACTGAGTGGAGATAGAGGAAGATTTTCAGACTCTTGTACCTATTAATAAACGTTACTTCTATAAACACGAGTGGACTCGCTCTTGACATATCGGCGTACTGAAAAGAGCGTTGCTCACGAACCCCAAAAATACCCCGTGATAAAGACGCGGAAGCTGTTAGCTTCCAGACCACCAGACGAGTGGTATCCGGGCGGTGTGGCCTCTAAATAGATCCACCGGGCCGCGTAAACAGGCGTGGCCGATCTGTGTCTCGACGTGGGGTCGTAATGTTCCTGATTTCCGTACCCTGCGACCCAAAGGTATTTCCTGACGCGTATACTCTCGACAGTCTCAGCTTGGAAGTCACAAACTGTAAAGGCGTTTTGGCATATGAAAGTGAAATAAATAAATCCACCTTCACACGGACAACGCTCAGACGTTTCAGAGGAAAATCTCTTTTAATAACATGACGCGTTTCATATGCCCACAATGTGCACTCAGCTATTGCGAAGACTGCGAGTCTCAGCTGAGGGAAAAGATCAGTGCTGTGAATTGGATCCTCTGGCATGCCATTCGTTATCTTTTTGTTGACATACTGTAAAATATTAACTCGTTTTTAGACTTACTTCGATGATCGCCATTATGTCGTTGTCCGTCATTGTAAACACAGACAATATTTCTACAACTTCCTTGGGAATACCTTCTATGACCCGCTGCGCAGCTGGAATTACGTTCGGTGAAGAGAGAAGAATGTTGTTTCATCTTCCGTCCGTACTTCAACTTTTCAACTTAACTGATTGGGATGTTCTAAATTATTCGTATTCACCACCCCTGACCCTCACTTGCCTTGTCTCTCCCTCATATACAAATTTTCCCAGTATAGCTTCAGTTAGGTGGCAACGCCAGCATACGTTCAAGATCTTCTCTTCCGTAGGGCCATAGTGGCGGTGCAGTTCTATATGAGCAACATGGCAGAGGATTCATCGGACCACTTTTATGATTTTTCTCTATCGTTCCATTCTCCGTATTCGATCTGATTTCTCTTATTTTATTACATTGATGATGTCTCCCTATGTAGGTGGGGGCTAACAAAACATGTTCGCATTCGGAAGAGAGAAAGTTGATGAAAGAAATTTTGCAAATAGATCTCGCTGCAGCGAGTAACGTCTTTCTTTTAATAATTTCCACCTCAGCTTTGCATAATTTCCGTGATTCTCTCTCTCTCGTATATCGCGATATATTGCGATAATACAATAGAATGTCTCAAAATATTTACATTCATGAGCCCCTGCCTTACACTGATACCGGTGAAAGTCGTTCTATAATAGCTGTTGTTGTTTCAGAGATATTTTGGGTGGTCAGCATAAACGGGACACCGTGCATACTGATCGAAACAAATAGAGGATCGCTTGACATATCTAGCTTCAGAAATATTATCATCGCTAGAATGAACTAAAATGGTTCGACGTCTTTCTGCCGGTTCTATGGATTGGAGACAACAACATTACGGCAAACCAATTAATAACAGAAAGTTGATGCAGAGGAGTTGACTATTGTTCACCCTGACAAACGAATTACTCAAGCAGTTTGTGCAATGCAACAACAACCTGGCTTACCCGAAGCTAAGGCTAGGAGAGCCATAGGAATGTAAGAAGCAGGACAGAGGCAGCGTGGTTTAGCTGTAGCTTTTGGGGTGTCCCAAAGTGTAATTCCAGGACCTGGACGCAATTTCTGAGAACAGCAACTGTTTAAAGAAGTCAAGGCCAAGATTGTCGATAGGTAACGTCAGTAAGAGATGACCATTATTTCCGATTAACAGACGGGAGGCTGAATACAACTCAGCTGCAACGCACGCTGCAGGCGGCAACAGGATGTGCAGTACCAACACAAACAGTCCGAAATCGCCTTCTGGTATGTGGCGTCTACGCACAGAGGCCTATGGGTGTGTCCCCCATAAAACCACTGCAGCAACTTGGCCTAGGAACATCAGAACTGGAGGATGGACACTTTCAGCAGGGTCAGAGCCCCCATGAGACGTCAGGTACTTTTTTCTTCGTGTAAGATCGTACCACCACTAACATACCGCCGCGGTGGAATGGCCGAGTGCTCAAGGTTCGACTCCACAATTGGACATCGGTGTTATCTCCGGTTAACAGTCCGTCCGGACAGAAGGCTGAAAGGAAATCAGCTGCAACGCACCCTCCAGGCAGCGACAGGACGCGTAGTATCAACACAAACCGTCCGAAATCGCCTTACGGAATCTGGCCTCTACGCCCGGAGGCATATCGTGTCTATCATTAAAACCAAGACATCGTTTAGCCCGCAGAAACTGAGCGGGGCAACATCAGTGTTGGAGTCGTTACAAAGGCGATGGGTCAACACCAGCTAGAGACAAGATCGCGGCGCTCTCGTGTAACGTCGTGCAAAGTAGGCATCGTACACGTAGCTGACTGGCTGGCCACTGGGGCACGGCCCACTATACCGCAGCTGCCAGCCAGTGAGCTACGTGAACGATGCCTACTCTGCACGACGTCACACGAGAGCGCCGCGGCCTTCTCTCTAGCTGGTGTTGCATGGGTACTGTTCACAGGTGAGGCAAGATTTTGCGTTCAACCGCAAAATCGTTGTTCCCTCATTTCGAGACAGAACAATCCTACGCCGGCCCAGTGGCCGAGCGGTCTACGGCGCACCAGTCACGGTCTACACGGCCGCTGCGATCGGGGGTTCTTTTCTCCCCTCGGGCATGGATGTTTGTGCCGTCATAAGTATAAGCTAGTTCCTAAGTAATTTGTATGTTTAGGGACTGATGACCCCGTAGTTGAGTCCCATAGACTCTACAAACATTTGACCATTTGAACAATTCTGCTTATGTGCAGGAGACATTACCATATCATGTTGGTGGGCGAATGGTGCGGGCAGGAGTCACTATTGGCGGACGTACGGTCCTCTATGCCGTTCATGCACTTTGATTGCTCAGAGGTATAGACACGAGATCCTTCGACCTTTTGCTATGCCCTCGGCTGGTGCCACAGGAGATGGGTTCCTTCTGGTGGACGGTAACGCTCGTCCCCACAGAGCTGCACTGGTGGAACACAAGCTTCAAGCTGAGGGAACTGAGCGAACGGAGTGGCCAACTTGTTCCCTGGGCTTAAACTCGGTTGAGCATGTCTGGGATGACGCATTGCAGCCAGACCAGCACCTCCCACAACGGTTACAGGGCTGGATATTGCACTCGCGGGAGAATGGTCGAATATCCCTCAAGAGCTGACAGGGTGTCCCACTCAACTGTTTCACCCCAGATATCTCTGAAAATAGAAGAGATATTTTACGGTAATGAACGTACGGCAGGGGCTTAATGAAAGCAGGTACTATGAGACACTCTAAAACGCGAAGAAATATTATTTTCATCACAAACTTATGTTTTTTAAATGGATACCCCATATTTTTTCTTAGGCAATGAAAAATCACAAAAAGAATGGCATCGGTTGCATCGCGATGCGTCAATTACATCCGGAGAAACTGCGAAGCGAAGTTGACGTTTGAAACACATGAGGCGCGGTGCTAGCGCGAGTCCGAGGCTAAAGCGTCCGAGCCTCGCCTGCGTACCAATTCTCAACTTTCCCCATTGTGTTTTTTTTTTCCCACTCCTTTGTGTCTCAGTTATAAGAGACTAGCTGAAAACCCGTCGTTGCCCGGGTATTTATTTATTTATTCCTGCCTTGAGTTAGTAGTTCTCCTATTCCTTCTCTCTGCGTCCATCTCCTTTTTTTCTAAAATCGTGTTATATTTAGCGGAGAATATATAAGATTTAACGCTGTCTTGAAAAATGTACAAAATTATAAGTGCAGTATCCAAACAAAGAGAGATAGCAGTCATAATAGAAATGACATAAGATCCGTACAATCTCTTATTTATTGAATTATATGTTGTACAATTGTATATTTTTTCAGGTATGTATTCATTTGTATAAGTGCTGTATGTCTGTAAAATCTCTTGGGAATACAATTAGTATTAAAACTTGCTGCGTCATGAGGCGGTTATCCATGAACGTTACTCTTTATGTGCTCATATCTCATGAACTACGAGTCGTACTGTGATACAATTTAGAAGGTACAATCAACTATATGTGTGTGTACTGTCTGTATAATTTACTGCGGGTACAATATGTAGTGTAGAAATTATAAATCATAACATCATACCAAATGCCGCAGTTCTAGTCCATGAATAGCGGAAAAGTAGTAAGCGATAAACGTTTTTCCTTTCATAATTTTGTTATGGCTGTCACCGAGAAATAGTTCAATAAAGGTTTGAAATTATGACATAAAAGTTCTCTGGGTGTTGTGTTGTACCGCGTCATGATGTAAGGCTATTACTTAAATAACCGACGTTTCGGCCAACGTTAAAGTGGGCTTCATCTGAAATTATGTTTAAAGCTTGTTGCAAGCCGCTAAGTAATATCGTTCTCATATATTGTATTCATAAAATCTCGTCGCATTACGTGGCATTTTCTTGCAATTCCTATTGTTTATGACGTTATATCTCCTGAACCGTCGTATGTGGTTCTTGCCATTACAGAATTGGTACCTCACGATAAGTAATGTGTGTACAAAATTTGGTTGATATCGGTCCAATGGTATAGGAGAAAATGTGCAACATTGTCGCTCTATACAGTTTTTCGCGCATCTCATTGTTTATGACGTCATATCTCGTGAACAATGTGTTGTACGTGATTCTTACGGCGACGTCCACATGGATTGACTCTTACGTGTGCAAAACTTCATATAAAGATTGGAACAAAACTGTTAATTTGAATTCAATATGTACACACAAACGTACGGACACTCTGTTTTATGTATAAAGATTATTACCATTTTTTCGCACACACAAAACGAATCGCTGAGAGAGAGATCTCCCTCGGCGAGTGTGACCTGCCTAAAGGACTACGGAGAAGATGCAGTGGAAACGGGATCCGCGCGTGCAGAATCGGCCAATGCGGTCCCGAAGAGTGAGGGGCAGGCGCGAGAAGTTGAGAAGGGGCGGTGGGCCGTTGAGAGAAGGGATTGCGAGAGTCAGGCGGCACCCAGGAGAGTTATTTTCACAAAGAGCCACCGCCGCCAAAAAAGGACCCCCCCCCCCTCCCTCCCTCCCGATAACCTTGGGACCGGTGGTTCACAGACTCCCAGGCTGCCGAAGGATGTCTCCTGTGTCTTACAATCACTGCCAGCACCGAAAAACATCCGTGCCTTACAAGGAGACCACACAGATATCGGATTTCTGTAATTTTTCGTATTTGTGATACATCAAGTTTCCGAACAGCAATCAGCAAAAGTCTTTGAAATTCTTGTACTACCTTTAATAAAGTATAAAATCACGTTAATCTAACAGTCACCATGGACATCGCTAAAAATAAGTAAACAAATAAAAACAATTATTCGAATTACGCCATTCGTATTACTTTTTTAAATTAACAATGTTTATGATAAATTACCTCTTCTGTTTACTGTTAATTCCAAATATATTATAAAAGGTTGTTAATAGGTATGGTTCTAATTAAACATCACAAATTATCGTGTATGACGACTCTGTAATGGGTTCTGTGCTCAACAACCAAAATATTATTATAATCATAACAAATTTTCAGCTTTGTGGTAAAATACGAAATATTTGTTTAAAAATATCCCACGTCGATTTCGTTAAATTATTAAACATCATCAGTGCAGTTTCGAGTCTTAAGACTCATGTACACCGTACAAAAATATTTCAATAGTCAAAATACATAAAAATATAAATACAAATCCGCTTTTTGTATTTTGACTGTTGATATGTTTTTTGTGCGGTGTACACGAGTCTAGACAAACACATGACAAGCCTTTTTTATTTATATTTTATGCATTTTGAGTGTTGAAACGTTTTTGTGCGGTGTACGTAAGTCTTAAGACTCGAAACCGCACAGATAATATTTAATCATTTAACGAAATCAATATGCGATATTTTTAGGGGCAGTTATGTTTATTAACTGAAGCATCATTATTATCAACCTTTAATAAAATATTGAAAATTAAGAATAAACAACAAACATACAGTCTTATTTTTCAACAAAAAATTAGAATTACATATATGATAATTACCATAGATTAGATGAATTTTAAATTTAAATTGTGTAGTTATTTGAACAAAACGAAAAATTATAAATAAGATTGTAAAAAAAAACTGCCAGATTTCGAATTATTTTGACGTGTTGTTTACAAATTTTACAATTAGATTTGATTACATTGTGATTTTCGTATTTTACACCAATTGATGTGTTGCTGGATTGTCAGGCAAGAACGGTACCAATGAACTATCGTTACTATTAACAATCTAGAATTTCTTAAATCCGACTTTTTTCGAAAAAAATTCTAAGTCGATCTTCTTGAAAACTTTTGAAAATTGCATCGAATGAGTTTGGCTCATTCCTCTGTTCTGAACTTCACGTACGATTAATGTAAATGTATTCAAAAACCCGATACGCATGTGGTCTCTGCTAGTTCGAACAGTGCAAGGTGTTCTAAAGATGGGTATCGCACATCGAATGGTTCTGCAATTTACGAACAAAATACATTGCGGCGATGTTTGGTTTGGTTTCTGTTTCACAACTTGTCATTTGTTGAAGCGTAAAAGTGATGGCGTATCCATCTACAATGTCTGGGATGTTAGCTCAGAAATGGGATAAGGTGTTATTACACATTACATCTTTGTAGTAACACATTTAAAAGTGTCATCTGTGCATACTCAACTTTATTCTTCTGTCATTTCTGATTTAAACAGTAAACTCATTGTCAATGGAGGAAAAACTGGACATCTGAAATATTTGTAAATCTGTGGGACTTAACTTCTTTGGTCATCAGTTCCTAGAGTTACAAATTACTGAAACTACTAAGGACAACACACACACACATGACCGAGAGAGAACTCGAACCTCCGACGGCGAGCAACCGCGTGCCTTAGAACGCTCGGCCACTCCACCGCAGCACTGGACATATGTTTGCTCAGATAAACACATCAGAGGAACCGCACACGGCTATAAACAATCATCTTACTTAGCACCAATGAAATGTTATTAATTATCACCGTAAAATAAATAAATCTTCCTTTTAGAAATTATTGATAAAGGAGGAAAAGGAAGAAGGATTAGGAAGGAAAGAATTGACAGTGGCTGCATTAGGGAATTGAAATGAAACAACGGCGACAAGTTAAAATGTGAGCCAAGCGGGAATTGAACCTGGGTCTCGCGCTTCGGGCCAGCAGTCGCCTTAACACTGAACGTGTTTCTTCGTTGTTGTTCAATGTGTTCCTGGCTCAGCGTTTTTATTGCAAAGGGCGTTCAGCCATCCGAACGGGCGCGCTGAGCCATGGCGCCCAGAACCACTTGGCTACCCGTGCTCGCCTGCCGTCCGTCTCAAATTCCCACAAGTCGCACGCTATGGCTGTAGCGCCCCTATCGTTCATGCCCTCTTACTCTCGCCATTACGGATTCCCGTGCGAGGTCGAACGAATGACGCCATCTGCGGCGAAGTAAGTGAAGCTAACACCGTCTTCGCGTGTAGTTACTTATTATATTGGTGTGGTGCCTGATCTTTCGGACAAGTCCGAAATTGCAAATTTTCGTTTACTGGATACACTGATCAGTCACAACATAATGACCATCTACCTGCCACGGATAACGACACATCTTGGTAAGGAAGCAGTGGGGCGATTGTAGGTCTCTGCAGGGATTGGCACCACACCTACACACACGGGTCTGTTTCCCGTATATTCCTTCGTGGAGGCGGCGATGAGCTATGACGACACGTGGCCAGCACATCAGTTGGAACTTGTTATTGTGTTCATCTAATCACTCCATCACACTCATGGTCTTGTAACATGGCGAATTATCTTGTCGAAAAACGGCACTGCCGCTGGGAAACATGATATGATGGAGTGAACTTCGTTCGCAAGAAGAGTAAGATATGAGGGTTGGCACTTAAATAGTGGCAACACTACAGTGGGGACACTAGGCAATGGAATCTTCTATTGTCGCTCATGCCTCAGAGCAAATGGACTCGCCCGTCCCATGCAACCGGCGTGCACACAATCGAGGGAATCACAGCCACTTGTGAGCGAGCGGTCTAACGTAACGGTGTCACTATGTTTTCGAAACAGAAACAACGGAGTTGGATCAAGATTGAATGTCCCAGAGGTCATACAGCACGACACTGTTATCAAAGTCTTCAAGAGACATGCGGGGAACTGGCATTTGCACCTAGCGTAAAAGCCTTCAACGTTGCATTCCTCCACAGCAGACCGTCAGTGCACAGTATTACTGTTCGTTTCTGAAGCATCACCAGCGACCAGCTTCGCGAAAGAAGCGGCAACACTTTCTGCGCAATCCACCCATCATTGTGCACGACAATGCGCGGGCGCATACAGCGCAAGCTGTGGCTGCTCTGTCCTATCGCTTGGACTGGGAAGTACTGTACCATCCACCATACTCCCCAGACTTAAGTCCTTGTGACTTTGATTTCATTCCGAAAACGAAGGAACCACTTCGTGACATTCGCTTCAGAACTGTTCCAGACATTCGACAGGCAGTAGACCGCTCCATTCCCACCATCAACAGAACAGGCTCTCCTAACGGTATACTACGCCTTCGACATCGCTGGCAACGGGTTCTACATAAGACTGGTTACTTTGAAGGACAGTAACAGCTGCAAACATCTAATGCTTTTGAATCGGTTGAGAATATATATAGTTGCCACTATTTAAGTTCCAATCCTCGTATTTGGGAGCGTAAGAATGCGTAACGATGGCATTTTTGGAACCAATGTCAACTGTAGGAATTTTCTTCTTTCGTGCTTTGAATTTTATACTAAGAAAGTATAATGTAAACTCTCGACATAATTACATTGTAAAATTTTGAATTATATCCCAATGTTGCTGCTGCAATAATCACTGGCTGTTCGGTAACTGCTGCCAAAAGCCACTGTACATAAAATTTAAATTTAAAAAATATTAAAAGAATCATCAAATCGAATATTTATACCGCATACAGGGAAAAGAGGGAAAACATCTGCTAATATTTACAATTAAAAATTGACAGCACCTGTAAGTTTCCACAGCCCCTGCTGCTCTCCACATGTCAAGAATACTGTAGACTTCAAGACGACCCACAATGCGATCGATTCTAGTACCCAATAGACTTGAAAGGTGCACTTTAGTCTTTTTTTTTTTTTTTTTTCATTCTCATTGAGAAACAAAGTAGTGGTTTTATCACACGTTTACGAAATTTAAGTACAGATGTTGGAAAAGATACATGTTGAACTGACTTTCGGTACGACGGCGGATTTTGGTTTTCTGTGAATTCAGAAGGCAAATTTCAGTAGTCCTATGGCCTTTAAACGTGCAAGACCAGTTACCTTTCCCATTCTGAACAGAAAACAACTTAAGCGTGACCCCTGTCTACAATTAAGACAATATCGACGAGACATTAAACCGTAAGCTCCCTTCCTTGTTTGTATTGACTGGGTTTTGTAAGATTGATGGACCAGTGGTACTGGTTACTGCATCAACGATGCTGACGTTAGTGAAGGAAATGCGGCGTGGTTATCGCGCCTAACAAGGAGACGCCATCGGTATCGCATATTATCCATTTTATTGGTTCGTTAATCTCAGGATGTAATGGCAACAGCGAAAGCCATTCAATGCCAGTCTAAAAAATTCTCGAGAGAATCGACGTTGTAGTTTCTTTACACTGTTTAGTACATATGATAGCAAAGTTTCCGGCCATCTTCATGGTTTATCGGTAGTCTTATATATTTATAATAAAGAAGTATTTGGTCTTCGGGTCGTATCCTTTTCTTATTATTTTTTTCATTGTTTCTAATACCTACGTCATTACGATATTAGATTCATGATATATATTAATTAACTTATACGTAATTGAATTTTAATGAAAAATGAACGTCTTTTGTGTGTTATCAATTTTCAGTATTTTATTAAAGGTTATGATTAATATTTTATTCGGAGAAATAAACTTCACATGCCGGCCGCAGTGGCCGAGCGGTCTGCGGCGTGCCAGTCACGTTCCGCACGGCCGTTGCGGTCAGGGGTTCGAAACTCACTGGGCATGGATGTTTGTACCGTCTTTACTATAAGGTTTAGGGACTGGTGACCCCATAGTTAAGTCTCATAAGCTCTACAAACATTTGAACATATTTTTACACATCACAAATTGTATTTTTGGCGCAACATTGGTAAAAGACTCTGCACAAAGTCGACAGACGAAGCAACTGTTGTCAATTGCAAATGCAGCGCGTAGCATAAAAACTGTGTTAACACTGTGGTTTGTGATGTTTCCGCAGTTGAATCTTCATCATTAATAACAACCTTCCATTACATATTGAAAATTAAAGATAAATTTTAAATTTAAATTGTATATGTATGATGTGACTGGTACTGTGGGACCTTCCATTTGTTAACTGTCAATTTACAATCCTACCGGTAAGTGAAGGTGACTGTCGCAAACTTTGCCAACATGATATCCACTTAAAGAGCGTAACGAGCCTTCGAAGTGGATTTTTCTCCAGAATTTTTGAGTTGTATCGAGTGATCTTGGTGTATTGAACTTCACGTTGTATACATATGAAAAATTTTACAAACATGCAGTACCTATATCATCTCTTCGTGAGCACGAACAGTGAATAAGGTGGGATGGGGATTAGAGCGGGCCGGCCGCGGTGGCCGAGGGGACTGAGGCGCTCCAGTCTCGGTCCGCACGGCCACTACGGTCGGGGGTTCGAATCCCCCCTCGGGCATGGATATTTGTGCCGTCCTTAGTTATAAGTAGTTGATAAGTAGCTTGTAAGTTTAGGGACTGATGACCCCGTAGTTAAGTCCCATAGACTCTACAAACATTTGAACATTTGATTAGAGCGGTGAATTTTGGGGCACTTGTGTGTGTGTGGGGGGGGGGGGGGTGTTGGAGAGTACAGGAGGTGGCTTTAGACGCCCTGTCAGCGATGGACCGGAACCGCCCCCGGCCGGGGCTATTCCTGCGAGGGCAGCAGTGCCCGCGTCACTGGCTCCCACGGCCCGCTATTCTGGGAGCTATTCCGCGCTCTGCGCGTCCACTGACGTAACACAGCGGGCGCGTTTTGGTAGCGGCGCGTCCCGTTTGTGTCCCAAGTCTGTTTAGCGAGTCTGATGAAATAATTCTGGCAGCGCTGTGCTGCACTCGTACACCGAACTTGGTTCGCAAGAACTAAACTCCGTTCCACATTACCGCCGGGTACTGGCCGACCGTCGGATCATCCTCCTCCAGAATACGTCACCGGATACGGTACGGAGGGGGGCGTGGTCGGCGCCCCGCACTCCCGGCCTCTATGTCAGTCTTCAGAGCCGCTACTTCTCCATCAAGTAGCTCCTCAGTTGGCTTCACAAGGACTGAGCGCAACCCGCTTGCCAACAGTGCTCAACAGACCCGGACGGTTGGACTCGTCCGAACTGGGCAACTTCTACCTGTTGGTGATAAACACAAGACTCGAACTGGGCAACTGTCCCCAAAAGTGCCCCCTGAGTGGCACGAACTGGGCAACTTCTACCTGCTCCGGCTAGACTGACAGGCACACGCGAACTCGGCAACTCATGCCTGCTCCTGGCAGACCGACTGCACAGTCTCGCAAAATGCTTCCAAGTCTAAACTTACCAGCTACACAACCCGTGCCCCTATTTGTAGCGTTCTTAAGGAATAATGTCAATACTGTGCCAAGGAACAAGATATAAAAAACAAACAAATTATATACAAAGATTTTATTACAAATTTCACGTACAAAAATATTTCCAGAAAACAAATGCGTTTAGTTCTGCTCACATTCTGCTCACGACTACTTGGTAGGAAACGCACTTTACATCTTGATTGAAGGCAATATAACTTTGATGCTCTCGTGGAAGGACTGTTCGAAATCAATACCAGTGTATTTGGATTAAGAGATAGTTGTCTCTTCCTACATTCATCCTGAACATACTGTATAATTTTCAAATATGTTTCCTTCTTGTTATATTTTATAAGACTAAACTAACGGTATGTAAGAGCCACCAGAGTAACTGTGGATCGTGAATAACTGAAGAAAGTGTTTCACTCCGTACTGAAAAGTACCAGCCATCAATATAGTTTCCTGCCGACACAAAACTGTAGATTTGAAACGCTTGAGAAAACAACATGTCCATTTTCCATGTCATTATCAAGAACAAAGTCCTCGCCTTTTGTAGGTGTCACCTCCTTTTGTGACAAAGCAATCTGCACTTCCATCACCGATTTCGGCAATTTCAGCATACTCTTTAGACGAGTGCGGATAATATTGTTACGAATAAACCTTACGTCCTTCCTTGTTAATGTGTTCAAGGTTGTTGGATTGGCATCAATTGCATTGCGTATCAGCTTTGACGGTCTTTCAACCAAAGAGTCGCCTATTGTGTTTAGAGAATTACATATCATTCTCCTGTTTAACAAGTCTTCGGGAACAGGTGCGTGGTCATGATTACCTCCCAAACGCGAAACGTGTGTTCGCTGCCTACTCCAAATAACTAAACAGCACACCGCGAACGTTTGCCGCAGCATCGCCATCCACGTTCTTCCCTTACTACAACTCTTCTGTAAGGTTTGAATTTATAACCGTCACGGATCAAATGTTTATTACCACGATCACTAATAACAGGTGGCAAATCGCGACTTTTCTGCCGTATTATTCGCTTCCATGACTAAACTGAAGTACAAAACGAGACACTATGTGATTCTACACAGATGGCAGCGAGCTGGACTCATTCACAGGACTGACGAGTCGGACCGTCCTGCTACCTGCGAGCGGATGTTGCCCAGTTCGAGTGTGGGATTAACTGTCCTTTCCAGAGGAACCTTCTAATGGCCACTATAAGTTGCCCACTTCTACCGGGATGGTTACCCATTCAAGCGCTAGTCAAGCCCAATAGTGCTCAGTTTCGGCGATCTAGCGCAAACCGGTTTGTCAACTGCGACTCCGCCGTTGGCAAACTGCGTGTCTACATAACATAGATACTCCGCTAACCACATTTAAATACATGGCAGATATTCATCGAACCGCTTTTACTATATTTCTCCACCGTTTCACTCTCTAAGATCGAGCGGGAAGTAAGATCACCTAAATATTTCCGTTTACGATCTGATTTATTTTCCTGTGATGATCATGTCTCCCAGTACAGATGGGTGATACCAAAATATGTTTCCATTCAGAAGAGAATGTAAGAGAACAAATTTCGCAAATAAATGTCGCCGTAACGATAACGCCTTTCTTTAAATAAGCTCCACCCCACACCATCATTTCTCCCATAGATCACGGTAATACAAAACGATATGCCACAATGCGCGTCAGTACACTAAAATAGCACCCACAAATGTAGCGTAGGCTAGATGAATATTTTAGCACAACTGTAGCGTAGGCTAGATGAATATTTTAGCACAACTGTTGTATCTTCTAAATGTTCTACCAATGAAACGAAACCTTTGGTTCGCCTTCTCTAAGGTATTTTCTATTTGTCCTTTCCAATTTATGTTGTTCGTAAATTGTTATTCCTATGTATTTAGTTGAATTTACGGTCTTTAGATTTGACTTATTTATCGTGTAAATCAAGTTTAACCGAATTCTTTTAGTTACTACACGGATATCTTCGCACTTTTCATTTTTTAGGATCATTTGGCAATTCTCGCACAATTCACATTTCTTATCCAAAACGTTTCTCAGTTGCGTTTTATCTTCTGATGACTTTGCTAACCCATAAGGGATAATCAACCGCGGTCTAAGAGAGCTATTTAGGTTGCCTCCTAAGTCGTCTATAAAAATAATAAATAGTAGGGGCCCTGTAACACATTCCTGGGGAACGCCAGGTATCACTTCTGTTCTACTCGATGACTTACCGTCAATACCACTTTGCTGTCAGAGCAGTAGAACGTACTGGGTCCTTTCTGACAGAAAATCACGAATCCAATGGCACAACTATGGCGATATTCCAAAAGCACGCAATTTGATTAGAAGACGCTTTCGAGCTACAGTGTCAAAAGCCTTTCGGAAATCTATAAACACTGAATCCATTAGATATTCCTTTCCTTTACAGGCAGTGTGTGGGCGAACGAGACAGCGCAGCACGTACCTGTTTCAAGAATGGCAAAAGAACGGGTCTTACATTATTCTGCATTTACCGAGTTTCGGTCAGCGTTCGCCCCACAAACGGCAAAGTGGTCAACAGTTGTACCGTATGGCACCAGAAATCATAATGCCTGTGATTGGGTGAGGATGTCTTGGAAGAAAGCACTCTACAGGGTCTGCTTGGTATGCGTAAACCATCACTTGCGTGCAGGAAGAATCTTCTTTCTTCACCGCTGAAGACCACCGTTCCAAGTGATCCTGTGACGGCACCATGCAGCCGAGTGGAAGACGGGGTAGAGGTGGGCGTGCCCGTACCCCTTGATATTATAGGGCTGGCAAGAGATCGCGTTGACCCTTCTGGGCTCACAAACCTTTTTATTTGTGCTGTAAGATCTGCCACAACAACTGCCGTTACAATAGGACGATCTCGACGGAACCTCGTCTACCTCTGTTCACGTGACCATTGCAACCAGCATCGTTGCATCATTTGTGAAACACCCTCTGGGGGTGCAAGCACCCGCCATATGTGATGAGAAGTATGCGGACACTCCAAGATAACATATGATTTTCATAATAGGTGAATTGTGCTGTCACCTACTGCCAGGTACTGAGTAGCAATCACACATCGCGAGAAAGCAGAATGGGGCGCTCCGTGGAACTCACGGACTTCCAACGTGGTCAGCTGATTGGGTGTCACTTGCTTCAGAAGACTGAGCGCGAGATTTCCACACTCCTAAACATCCCTAGGTCCACTGTTTCTCATGTGACAGTGAAGTGGAAACGTGAATGGAGACGTACAGCACGAAAGTGTACAGGCCGACCTCGTCTGTCGACTGACCGAGACTGCCGACAGTTGAAGAGGGTCATTCAGCGTAGTAAGCAGGCTTCTATCGAGACCACCACACAGGAATTCCAAATTGCAACATGATCCACTCCAAGTATTCGGGGGTGGCGATTCATGGAGCACATGTTCATATGTATGGCCTGTGATCGAGTTGTTCCACGGCAGTAACGTCCAACTTAGGTGGAAATTCTCCGAACGCACTCCTCTCAAACTGGCTGTAGGAAGCACGGGTGCATCTCCGTGACATGGTACCTGTTTGCTTCACACGTTGAGATCACACTGAGCCTTATGGCTGTAAAAATTACCTATTAAAGCGAACACATACAGATGGCGCTCTGCCAGCTACGTCATTGCGCTAGCTGTTGGCGGACATCGTTGACAGTATCATCAGTATACTGACTGCCCCCATGTGAAATCTGCCGTCATCTGATCAAAGTAGACGTCATCTATGCAGGTGGTTTTTCTTAGTGTATGTACACCTCATCCAGAGATTTTCGTCCCGGTTGGTAGATCACTTTTTATGCTGCCTTGTTAGTTGTAACTATAGGCCGTTACCGTTGGCGTGGTCAGTAGGAAGATGCCACCAGAGCTGATGATGCCATAAAAATGTTCAAATGTTTGTTAAGCTTAAGGGACTTAACTGCGGGGTCATCAGTCCCGAAACTTACAAACTACTAACTTATACTAGAGACAGCACAAACATCCATGCCCGAGGGGGGGGGGGGGGAGAGGCGATTCGAGCCCGCGACGGGGAACGGCCTCGTGCATCGTAGCATAGCGCCTCAATGCGCTCGGCCGCTCCGCCGCGGCGATGATGCCACAATGAAGGATGTGCAAAGGAAGATATACTGTAGTCTTCAAATCTAATGAGGTGCACCAGCGATAACAGACTCGACGTCATTTTGTAGGACGGTGATTCAATCTCGCCTCCGGCCATCCAGATTTAGGTTTTCCGTGATTTCGCTGAATCAATTGATAAACAGTGCTATTATGGCGCTGTGTGACTGGGGTATACGGAGTGCAGCCAAGACTGGAGGGCGTCATCTCTCTAGGGAAACTGGCCTCAGTATTCCAGGCTGAAATCACTGTCATCAGGGCATGTGTGGAGGAGAATTTGCGTAGGTGCTACAAAGATCGTAGCATCTACATCTATTCAGACAGCCAGGCAGCCCTGAGATCACTGGCAGCTCCTGCAACAAGGTCTAAAATTGTTGCAGGATGTCACAGGGTTCTGGTGGAGCTATGGGAAAGCAATAGAGTAAAGCTATTGTGGGTCCCTGGCCACTCGGGGATCAGTGGCAACGAACATGCCGACAGATTAGCCAGGATGGGGGCAGAGACTCCATTTATTGGACCGGAACCTGTCCTGACAATCACCGAGGCAATGATCAAATTGGAGCTACGCAACTGGCTCAGAAGACAGCACGCAGAATATTGGACCAAAGTCCATCAACAAAAACATGGCAAGGTAATGATGCCAAAGCCATGTTTTAAAAGAAACTCTGCAATCCTGCGCCGGAACAGGAGAGAGATTAGACTCATGGTTGGATTGCTGACAGGCCATGGGAATTTAAAAAAACACTACATACAATGGGAATAACAGAAGAGGACCCTAAATGTAGGATCTGTGATGACGGTGATGAAACTGCATCACGTCTAATTTTCGAATGCATTGTATTGGAGAGTAAAAGGCACAGAACATTTGGGACAACCAGACCCGAAGAAATTGTGTCTAATAAAGAACTGGTAAAGGGACTCCTTGCACTGTTCAAGGGCATTGGTTGGCTTTACTAGATATACAGGGAGCGATACTGCACAATAAACTTAGTTTCGGCGCGGGCAGTGGCGGGTTGGACCAAGACTGTTTTGGCTTCCCTGGAAAAATAAAATCAAAACAGGGCGCTGTGTAAAATTATAGGGGCACAGATAGTGATGTGGTCATGCGTTTATTGACGCGTTTTGATTAAATCATTCTGAAGATGATCTGTGGCCCTATAATTTTACACAGTGTCCTAATAGCACTGTTTATCAATTAATACTGATATGGGCGCATACCTCATCAACGACTTTATACCACGTCTGGAAATTCGCTGAATCAGTCTAGGCAAATCCAGGACGATTCCTTTCAAAGTGCACGTTCGATTTCCTTCCCCACTGTCGGCAAATATTGTCAGCAAATATCGTGATGTACACGATGTGGACAGGAGTCCTTTGGTAGTTGTCTAGAGGAGTGGCAACCGTGGCGCCTTGGAGCCCCGCTCACCCGGTGCGGTGAATTGCATTGTGGGCGTGGGGCAGCGCGGAGACTGCTTTGGAGTGCGTGGAGTGCGTGCGCGCTATTTCTGCCCCCGCGGCCAGGAATAGCGCAGCGGCAGCGGTAGCGGGCAACTCGCATTAGGACTGGTCGCCGTCAGGAACGCGGAGCCCGCTCAGCGCCGCAAATACACCCTCCGCGGCCGCCAAACGGATCCATCGACAGCGCCTGTTCTTCGTGCTCTCCCCACTCCTCGGCCCACGCCGGGGTGCGAAAAGAGGGAACGCGAGATAGGTAGCAGCACCACTACTGCCACTCTTGGGCATAACTTGCGATGGCAGCTCTGTGCGTTCACTCCCAGGAAAAATAATGGCACTAGCGGATTTGACGGTCCACGTTAGCTTATCCTATACCTTTACGGTTCCTGTAAACATCACGGCCAAAAAAACATTAATATAAATGGAACGATTGCAACTTTTTTATTTTATTTACTTAAGATAACCGTTTCGACACTCTACGCTGTCATCATCTGGTCTCATTCACAAAACAGCAGTTTTTGCAATGAGACCAGATGGTGCCACCATAGAGTGTCGAAAACCGTCGTCTTAGTAAAAAAAAAAAAAAAAAAAAAAAAAAAAAAAAAAAAAAAAAAAAAAAAAAAAAAAGATTAAATTGCGACCTTGGCATCTATCGTTTACTTACTTCCTTATTTGGGCCTTAGTGACCATATGCCTGCTGTACACTCGCTCCCGGTTACGAGCGTCTTGCAACCAATCACCTGCGCCTAGTCTCACGTCCTCGGTGTCTCTGTCAACATTGTCTTTCCATCTTATCTGTGGTCGTCCCCGGTATCTCCTTGCAGCCAAAATGTTCAAATGTTTGTTAAGCTTATGGGACTTAACTACTGGGTCATCAGTCCCTAAACTTACAAACTACTTACGAACTAGCTAATACTAAGGACGACACAAATATCCATGCCCGAGGGGGGATTCGAACCCCCGACCGTAGTGGCCGTGCAGACCGTGACTGCAGCGCCTCAGTCCCCTCGGCTCCTTGCAGCCACCGTTCCCAGCAATACATCATGGGGTATCCTCCCTTCGCTCATCCTTGCTACATGTCCAGCCCAGGTCAACCTTCTCCTCTTCATTCTTTTTATAATGCATAAGCTCTTTTACTTCTTGGTTTTTTCGAATTCTCCATTCTCCTGTTTGTAGATGGCATCTATCTTTTCATTCATAAAATACAATCGCTCCCTAAGATCAGTAAATTACGTGAATAATATAAAATTACATATTAAAAACTAATAATATAATACACAATATTTAATAAAATAATAAAAAGTTTATACATTTTGAATATTAGTTATTGTAAACGTTTGGATGACGGAAATGCACAGCTAAAACTGTTCATGGTCAATGAAAATGTTCCTCTGCAGCTATTTCACAACTTTATTAAAAAGGACACGATCTGCGTCCTGATTTGTAGTCACGTCATCAGGTTTTATACAATGAAAATATGAAACAAGGGGTTACATAATCTAAAAAACTTTATCATGGTTGACCAAGATGGATTTTACATTAATGTTTTTTAACCGTGGTAAATTTTAGAAACAGGGGGATAGTTTCTTTAAAGACAATGTATCCCCTTTCTTAATGTTTTAATTGTATAAAACCTAAATCTAAACCTAAAATGACACCGATCTGTATTTTTTAATAATGTAGTAAAACAACTGCAAAGGACCATTTTCATTCATCATTATATGACATATTTTCTGTCCTCATACTCGCAACATTGCCCGAAAAATGGCCAGTGTGAATTTTATTTGAATAAGTTTACTTACCCGCTTTTTTTTTTTTTTTTTTTTTTTTTTTTTTTTTTTTTTTTTTTTTTTGCAAAATTCATTTTCGGCAAAGATTAGTACATTTGCGGGGGTGCGTTCGGAAATAACGAAACTGATCCCAATAATCATGAATATTATACATCATGATTTTCCAATATATTTTTTTATTTCTTTATACAAAGGTATTTTACTACGATATATTCATCCATAGTTAAAATACCAACATAAAACCATTCTTAGGACCTTGATTATATGACTTACAGAAACAGAGTATGACGGTAGAGCCATCAGACGTATGTACGAACTTTCACAGTTGAAAACATCGGTAAAAAAACTTGTAAATAAATCGACGCATAATAGACGAGACAGAGCGTCCGGTTATGGCTCCAGATGGCAATTCCTCTCGCTGGTGGCCAACAATTACTTCTGTATAATTTGTGGAGATTGCACATCTCAGTGCGCAATGTGCTTTGTTGCATTTTTTAAATTATTGCACAACCGGTTTCGTTAGTTTGAAAATGTCTCCACATATTAGTGATGTTTATTTAAAATTAAGATTAAACAAGCCATTTTTAAACTACAGCACTCACCATAAGAGGCCACAAGCTTATAGTTATTTTATGTAAATGGTATGTTTGTAATATTAGGCAAACAAACCTTTTGTAATATTTTGTATGCAGTTATTACATTCTAGCTTGTATAATTGTAGAGGCAATGAAGATGACAGACTGCTGAATTAGTTGTGCAATAACAAAAAAATGCAAAACGAGATCTTTGGCATCACTTCTCTATCTGTAAAATTTGGTGTCGATCGTTTGAACGGCGCGGCATGGAAAGTGGGTACACGTTAGAGACAGACAGTCAATCTCAGATTGCCATTATTTTTGGAAATACATTTTAAAGGGTGCGAGATGTGGAAAAATATAGGAGAGATAAGTTGTAGAGGAGTTTCTCCTCTATAAACCCGTTTATTCTATTCGCACATGAACGCTTAAGGCTTCATTTGCAATTAAATTTCGAGTCGTCAAAAGACCATTGCAGTCGGCCCACTTGTAGTGTTACCAACCTAGAATGGGCCAAGAATCTGATCGTTGAAAGGAAAAAAGTTTCATTTTATCTAGATTTGCAAATAATTTTTATCGCATGTGTCGCCACTCATAATTTCAAAACCTTAAGAAACCTTATTTCGCTGTAGCAATCCGTAAGAAGTTCATCGCTTACTAAATTACCAATGTTCACGCAGTAAAGATTCAGCATCTGACACGTCGTCTTAATTCATTAACTCGTTACTATTTACTTTACCATGAACACAGCTTTCAGACGATATTTGCATATATTACTGAAAATACTTGCAAAAGTCTCTCCATGTACGACCCATATTAGAGGAGATCTGACGTCATAAGCATTCACATGAGATCAGTTGAAAATATTAAGAATATGAAATGAAAATCAAATAAATACTATATAGTAATAATAGAGTTAAGAGAAGGGGAAGAAGTGTCTTCAAATATACTTCTGGATTTACAAATGATTTCGCTATATTATCTGAAATTGTGTCTCTTGAAACATAGCTAGTGCGGCAAGCTTAAAAATCTGCGAGTAAAAGAAAAAAAAATTGTCGATATATTACAGCCCACTGGTGGCAGTGAATACAGTAATGACATTACCTGACACTGCAAGTTTGGGACGCCATCTGATTGTTTAATATTCTTCTAAAGTCAAACGTCAAGGATCGCGAAGGACTTATTTATTTAATGACGACTGGTTTCGGACAACCTTGCCACCATTATCTGGTGATATTACATTTATAAGTTGGTCATCTTATTAAAAAAATGGAGATAAAATAATAAGTGCAACATAGCACTTTCTCTACATGTAAAATAAATAAATTAAATGTGCTGTGTTGCACTTATTATTTTGTCCTCCGAAATCGGTCGTCATTAAATAAAATAAGTATTTCGCGATCTTGGCGTTTTCACTTTTGAAGAATATGAATGAATATACAGGATGTTACAAAAAGAAACGGCCAAACTTTCAGGAAACATTCCTCACACACAAAGAAAGAAAATATGTTATGTGGACAAGTATCCGGAAACGCTTAATTTCCATGTTAGAGCTCATTTTAATATTTCTTTTTAAATGTTAATTGAAATAATTCGTGCAAACAATTGTCAAAATACCCAATTGTTTCGTTAGTATGTACTGTACTTCCTCGATTCCACGTTATCAACACAGCTTTTCTGTGAACGTTTGGGCAGGAATTGTCGGTGATGTCTTGATTGGGCCTCATGTTCTTCCACCTACGCTCACTGGAGGACGTTATCATGATTTCATACGTGATACTCTACCTGTGCTGCTAGAACATGTGCCTTTACAAGTACAACACAACATGTGGTTCATGCACGATGGAGCTCCTGCACATTTCAGTCTACGTGTTCGTACGCTTCTCAGCAACAGAGTCGGTGACCGATGGATTGATAGAGGCGGACCAATTCCATGGCCTCCACGCTCTCCTGACTTCAACCCTCTTGACTTTCATTTATGGGGGCATTTGAAAGCTCTTGTCTACGCAAGCACGGTACCAAATGTAGAGACTCTTCGTACTCGTATTGTGGACGGCTGTGATACAATCCACCATTCTCCAGGGCTGCATCAGCGCGACGGAGGGTGGATGCATGTATCCTCGATAACGAAGGACATTTTGAACATTTCCTGTAACAAAGTGTTTGAAGTCACGCTGGTACGTTCTGTTGCTATGTGTTTCCATTCCATGATTAATGTGACTTGAAGAGAAGTAATAAAATGAGCTCTAACATGGAAATTAAGCGTTTCCGGACACATGTCCACATAACATATTTTCTTTCTTTGTGTGTTAGGAATGTTTCCTGAAAGTTTGGCCATACCTTTTTGTAACACTCGGTATAATCAGGTTTAGCCATCCGCCAAAAAATTCCATCTTCATCGGGGAAGAGAAAAAGCATAAAGCGATACAGCTGACCCATACACTTCTCCAGTGCGAGGTAGGGAATTTACTGTTACGTTTCTCCCTGCATTCTGTGCATCTTATTCATGTTTTGCTAATGTCATGAGCTACGTGTATTCTAAGCGGGCGCTTGCCCTCGGTGTGTTGCAGCTGTTGGTGCCGGACTGAACACCTGCGGACGAGCGAGCCACAGCCGCAGCCATGCTATTCCACAACAACCTCGACATGATAGGCAGGAATGAGCCCATCACCAGGAAGGCCAAGTTCTGGCAGTCCTACGTCCGCGCCCTCAAGGGTGAGTACAGAGAAGTTTGCGGCGCTGTCTGCGAGTGTGCGTTGAAATAAATCAATGGGGAAACTTGAAATTTTGTACCCAGCCAGGAATCGAAACACGGCCCTCGTGCTTATACTGACGCCAGAGGCACACAGCGGTTACCGACGACCGCGCGGCCAGGGTAGGCCCTGGCACGTCTCCCGTCACGCGCACATTTTCAACTCATCCAGACTCTGCTGAGTCGTGACCTTGCCCATTATCACTCACAATACTCGAGGCATGGCTCCGATTCCCGTAAAGAGTTCGGGCCTACTGACCATCCGCAAATGTTCAGATGTTTGTAAATCTATCGGACCAAACAGCGTGGTCATCAGTCCGTAGCTTACAAACTACTTAAACCTAGGTAAACTAACCTAAGGACAATACACACACACCCATGCCACAGGGAGGACTCGAATCTCCGACGGCGAGCAACCGCAAGGTTAGAACGCTCGGCTACTCCACAGCGGCGACCATCCACACATGCAGTAAGAAACCCATGAACATGTTATTGCTAGATACAGTATTTTTATAATCTGTTTAAATACGAGTCCGCCGTTACCGTGGGGAATACTTTACCAAGTCTTAATATATAGGGCGTCTCATTTATCTTGACTACCCAAAAATGTCTGGAACAACAACAGCTACCGTAAACTATTTTCACCCATATCAATGTAAGGCACGGGCTTCTTGAATGTAAATATTTTCAAACATTCTAACACGAAAGCATATGTGTTTTTAAAACAAATTTATGTGTTTTTAATGGACACTTTATTTTATTTCATCACATAAACAATGGCGCCGATTGCAACGCAATACGGCAATCACACTCCGTGATATTGCGAAGCGAAGTTGACGCTTGACAAACACAAAACGTGAGCCTAGCCCACGTCCCGAGCAGCATGGGGTTCTTGAAAGCCGTGTACTGCCGTGCGTTTCACGTATTTCAGTATGTAACTGACGTATTGCGATGCAATCTACACCATTGACTATGTGTTTTTTCGTGAAATACAATGCTGAGCAAATAATTTAAGGCGTCCATTAAAATATGTTACGTTAAAAAACACATATCCTTTCGTTTTAGAATGTTTCAAAATATTTACATTCATGAGCCCCTGCCTTACATTGATACCGGTGACAGTAGTCTTACAATAGCTGTTCTTATTCCAGAGATATTTTGCGTGCTCAAGATAAATGGGACCCTGATGCTATTTTAAAAATACCATCACCGGTATCAATGTGAGCCAGGAGCTCGTGAACGTAAATATTTAAAAATATATATATACAGGGTGTTTCACTAAGTGTGTTTGCCTCTGTAACTTATAAAATAATAGGTGACGGGAAATTTTAACGCGGTAGGTCAACACAAAAAATGTTACACTTTCTGCGGATCTATGAACATAGTTTATTGTATGATTTTCCAAATAGCTACAGCACAAAGATATAATTTTTTAAATGGAACAATAGTTTTTTCTATCATGTATTGGATTCGTTGAAACCAGCTGCGTCCAAATCAATCTAAACTACATTCCTATCACTGTTAGTTTGGGAGCTACAACCCTTCAAAGTTCCGGGGGCGGAGGCTGCGATTGCGTAGCTCACTGGCCGAGTGGCTATCCCCTGGGGCACGGCCCACTGTCTCATGACCACCAGCCAGTGAGCTACGCAGTCGTAGCCTTCGCCCCCTAAACTTTTAAGGGTTGTAGCTACCAAACTAACAGTGATAGGAATGTAGTTTAAATTGAGTTGGACGCAGCTGGTTTCAACGAATCCAATGCACGATAGAAAAAACTATTGTTCCATTTAAAAAATTATATCTTTGTGCTGTAGCTATTTGGAAAATCATACAATAAACTATGTTCATAGCTCCGCAGAAAGTGTAACACTTCTTGTATTGACCTACCGCATTAAAATTTCCCGTCACCTATTAGTTTATGAGTTACAGAGGCAAACACACTTAGTGAAACACCCTGTATATATGACTAACAGTATCCGGACACTTGGCTGCGCCGCGGTGGAGCGGCTGAGCACATTGAGGCGCTATGCTGCGATGCGTGAGGCCGTTCCCCGTCGGTGGTTCGAAAGCCCCCTCGGGCATGGATGTTTGTGCTGTCTTTAGTGTTCATAAGTAGTTTGTAAGTTTAGGGACTGATAACCCCGCAGCTAAGTCCCTTAAGCCTCACACACATTTGAACACTTGGCTGCAAATGACTTAGAAGTCCAAGGCGCCGTCTATTGGTAATGCTGGAATTCAATATGGTGGTGGCCAAATCTCGTAGGCACAAGTTCAATCAGGTTGTGGAAGTGTTTTTAAGAAATGGTAGCCCATTGTTCATTGGGTGCTGCACTAAGGCCTGGCACGAAGTCAGCGTTCCAGAACATCCCGTAAGTGTTCCATAGAATTCAAGTGAGGACTCTGTGCAGGCCAGTGTATTAAAGCGATGTTAGTGTCGTGCAACCACTCTCCCACAGGCCGTGCATTATCAACAGGTGCTCGATCATGTTGAAAAGATGCGATTACCACCTCCGAGTACTTGTAGTGGATCGTGATGCAGTTTGTAACGCCCGTGTGATGGTCTGGATACACGCCTGCCTATTCCACTGTACGACCCTCTTCCAATGTCGGCGGTCTCTGTCAGTCAACAGATGAGGTCGGCCTGTACGCTTTCGTGCTGTACGTGACCCTTCACGTTTTCACTTCACTGTCACATCAGAAACAGTGGACCTATATATCAGTACAATTCTGAAAAAAAAATTCTGTGATAAAACTTATAAGGTTAGAAAGTTATCTCTAAATGAATGAACCATTTTTCCAGGTCAAATTCAATTTTTAATGATACTCCTCAGTTTTTTATTCCATATTCGTAACATGAAGAAATATACATTTTTGTTCGGAACATTTTTTTTCTTCTAAAAACCAAGGGTTTGCTGCCAGGCGATACTTCATTGCTAAGTTTTCTTGGTTACCACTATCTCGAGAACTAAGTGCAATTAGGAACAATTTTCAGTAAAAATCTTCTATGGTTTCTGAACTCTGTCTACTGGTGAAAACATGCATGATTTTCGTAGAAAATATTTCCCGATATCGCTTCGTTCTCGAGATACCGCTAACCTAGAAAAATCACAATCATACGCCCCCTGGTGAGTAACTACTGGTGTTTCGAAGAAAAAAAATCAAATATTCAAATGTTTGTAGAGCTTATGGGACTTAACTACGGGGTCATCAGTCCATAAGCTTACAAACTATTTATGAAGTAGCTATTACTAAGGATGGCACAAATATCCATGTCCGAGGGTGGATTCGAACCCCCGACCGTAGTGGCCGTGCAGACCGTGACTGGCGCGCTTCAGTCCCCTCGGCCACCGCGGCCGGCTCGTATAAAAAGTTCCCTACACAAATTGCTACTTTTTTACTTATAATGTGAATATGGAATAAAAATACGTGTTACCACTTGAAAAATGTACTCGACCTTGCCTTCATCCTGAAAACACGGTTCAAGGTCATTTCTACATAACCATTCCATGACTTGCGGTTACCACACGTCATTCTTCCAGAAAAATAAGACATTTGTAGATTCATAGATTCTGCACCAGTTTCATAATCCTAATTTGCAAGTGTGTTATAATTCTAATTTGAAATTATTAAAAGTCAAAGTATCTTGCATTGTTGCACACTTAATGGTTTTCACTGACAGACTCGCAGGTCGAATGTAAGTTAACTGCCAATGCAGTTATTTAATATGCTCTGAAATCATAACTTTACCACACCTGGGTGATGATACAGAAAAAGAGAAACGTATGGAAAAAAATGACATTCTTGGAAAAAAGGTTAAATTCATCTACATCTACTACATACACCGCAATCCTCCGCAAAGTAGTAGCGGAGGGTGCACTGTACCACTATTAGGAATTTCCTTTCCTATTCCACTCCCAAACAGAACGAGGGGGGAAGGAGAATGTCTATGTATCTTTGTACGAGCCCTAATTTCTCTTATCTTGTCTTTGTAATCACTACGCGAAATGTAAGTAAGTGGCAGGAAGATCGTTTTACAATCAGCTTCAAATTCCGGCTCTCTAAATTTCCTCAACAGAATTTCCCGAAAAGAACGTCGTCTTCCCTCTAGCGATCCCCAATTGAGTTGACACTCGCACATTGGTGGAACCTACCAGTAACAAACCTAGCTGCTCGCCTCTGAACTGCGTCTATGTCTTCCTTTAAACTGACCTGCTGCGTTTCCCAAACACTTGAGCAATTCTCAAGATGTGGTGTCCTTTACAGATGAAGTACATCTTCCCAAAATTCTCCCAAAAAACCGAAGTCGGCAGTCCGCCTTACTCAGAACTGTCCTTACATGTTAGTTCCATTTCAATCGCTCTGCAGTGTTACGCCTAGATATGTGAACGACGCGACTTCATCAAGAAGTTCACTACTAATGCTGTATTCGAACATTATGGTATTGCTTTTCCTATTCATGCGCATCACCTTACATTTTTCTACATTTAAAGGTAGCTGCCATTCTTCGCACCAACTAGAAATTTTGTCAAAGTCATCCTGTATGCTATTACAGTTAAAGACGACACACTCCCATACACCACAGCATCATCAGCAAACAGCAGCAAATTACAAGTTACTCTGTCCATCAGATCATTTATATAGATAGAAAATAATAGCGGTCCTATCACACTCCCCTGGGGCACGCCTGACGATACACTCGTCTCTATTGAACACTCGCCGTCGAGAAGAACGTACTGCGTTCTAATACTTAGGAAGTCTTCCAGACAGTCACAAATCTGTGAACCGATTCCATATGCCCATATCTTTGTCAGCAAAGCTTGCATGGGTCCGTCAATGCCTACATTAGACTGTTGACGAGTGGAAATATGTTTCCTGGTCTGACTAGTCTCGTTTTCAGTTTATCGAGCGAACGGACGTGTACGAGCATGAACCACATGAATCCAAGGATCTCGCGTGTTAGCATGGAACTGTTCAAGCTTGTAGCGGCTCTGTTATGGTTTGGGGAGTGTGCAGTTGGAGTGATGCAGGACCTCTGGTACGTCTAGATCCGTCTAGATATGACGTACGCACGCATTCTGGCTGATCACATGCATCCATTCACGTCTACTGTGCATTCGGACGGACTTGTTCAATTCCAGCAGAACAATGTGACATCTCACACGTCTGGAGCTGCTACAGTTTAAACACTTCCGCTGGACACCAAACACCACTGACATGAACATTATTGAGCATATATGGGACGCCTTGCAATGCTGCTCAGAAGAGAGCTCCACCCTCACGTACTCTCACCGATTTATTGACCTCTCTGTAGGATGTGTGGTGTCAGTCAGCGGCATACCATACTTTGGAGGGGCAAGAGACGGATTTGCCCCCCCCCCCCTCACCTCCCATATTCACTTGGTTTTATTTGATCTTTAGACAGAGCCAGTGGATAAACTATGCTGCCGTCAGTAATTATGGGACAGGATTTTTGATGGCAGCTATTTTAACCTTACACTGAAGCATCTTGTAACGCCTACTGCCTTCTATCCTTTTCCCCATTTTTCAGGCTGTGACTGCTAATAGGGGACAGCATCTGTATGCTGTAGAAAATTCTGAACAGCGCTCTGGAACAGTTGTTGTTGAGACTCATGGGGCACTCATGGCCGACCGTGTCGCAAGGGTGCCATGCCTGGTCATAAGGTAGAGCCGTCCCCCCTATCTCTCAGGCAGTAACGTGCTTTCATTCAGAAGACGCTCGACCTCGGTGTTCCGACTGCTGTGAGGCCTCTGGACGGTAGTGTCCGCGCCGCGACGTCCGGGAACCGACGCAACGACTGTCTTCGAGAAGTGCTCTGTCCCTTCTCCAGTCTATGCAGCTGCCAGTGGATCCATGCCTGCCCACCTCTGAAGTCGGATGCCATGCTGATATCCGATTCTGGATACTGGCTGGCCGGATTAGCACCAGAGTGCTAACTCGACGACAGGAACATTGGCCTTCGGTAACCGACCACTGAAGACTGCGCTGGCCTCAGGCAGCCACCATAGGGTTATGAAGTCGTCAGAACAGCGGATCACCATCTTTCCCCGATGGTGCTTAGTATGGCCTCGACCAATCTCCTAGCAGCCTCTAGCAGCTACCAGTATGTACTGCTATCTGTGACAAAGACTGAGCAAAATGATTCAGCCAGTGAATCGACGACTACCTCCTGGGCATCGATACCGAAGACCAAGTGACTGCTACTTCTAAAAGCGGGAGTATAAATACATAAATTTTCCTGAAGATATGACATATGAAATGGTTCGAATGTGTTCGATTTGAAAAGGCAGTGTTCACTCAATGTGCCTTTACCGCTGACGCATCTGCTGTCTTATTCAGTCTTGTGACAGACTTACGTGTAGTTGTGAAGTGTTTACTAGCCGCCTCTCTGACAGCAGTTCGCTGACGGTAGGCTTTTCAACTTGCCGACGCAGCGTCTGCCGTCGTCACGAGAAGACAAGTGAGCATTTCTGCTACAGTGCTGCTGACCTGATTCTGACCACACGACGAGAGGCACGGGGTAGTCTAAAAAAGAATAGCTTTCGAGATTTGGAGGCCCCAGCAGAACGAGATGCCTAGCGTGATTAAAAAAAAAAAAAAAACACCACTGCTTTTCTGCTTTTGAGGTATTTTAATTCAGTATCCTAACGACCGGAGGATGACAAAGCTATAAAAATGTAAACATTTTTTCAACATAGCTACTATTGTCAGCGACCGTTACAACGTCAAAGGATAAAAAAGAAAGCAGCCATCGATCGTAAACTAAAAATTATTTGATTTGGTTTCGGAAGTGACTATGATTGCCTTCATCAGAAATTATGAAATAAAACAAGACACATAATCAAATAAACAACTCAGCTGTAAAGCTTACGTCACAAAATTTAAAAATAATTTTTTAAAAAAAGCTAGCCACTATGGGCTGCACGCTTGCACGGAGGCAGTATGCTCAATCATCTTCTGCAGGATTTTACCGCGAATGCGTCATTAATTAACATTTGATTAACAGAAATCGTACCAAGGGCGACATGTTTCTAGTGAATCGTCAACGAAACATGGCCTTGAATTGGCGAGCAGCCACAACGCGGAAATTAAACGACGGCATAGAATGGAGTCAACACGGCGGCTGCACAGTTTCCTTCGTCGCATGGGGTGACACGTCAAATGAGTTCGTAATAACGCAAGCACGTCAGGAACGCCAACCGTGTTGTTATACAACTCTGAGCGGAGAATGACAGCCGTTACACAACCGTTCAAAAGCGTGCCAGCCTATTGTTCACGTAACTGGCACCGTCTGCCATTCTTATAAGTGACGCACTTGTTACATCTCCCGGCGATTGCTTCAATGGCTGAGTGCCACGTATGAGACCGAAACCCTACACACCATAAGTCCTCAATCACATCTCTATTTCCTACTTACAAACACCTTCACAAAATCCTTTAGCTGGCAAAATCGATCATATACTTTTCCGTTAAGTTATCCTCAGCCATCACAGCTTTATCTTTAAACTCGGGTCTTAATAATGCGTGCAAGTGTCATAACACACATCAACTGATCTTTCTCTATGTTGTTACTCGGGGTCTTCCAGATTATGAAACACTTTCATCGGCACCAGTTCACTTGAGTCAATCAATCAATGCACTATACATACAATTTTTGATTGGGTTACACAAATCTCCGTAGCTGTTCAAAAATGTTCAAATGTTTGTATAGTCTATGGGACTTAACTACTGGGTCATCAGTCCCTAAACTTACAAACTACTTATGAACTAGCTAATACTAAGGACGGCACAAATATCCAGGCCCAAGGGGGGATTCGAACCCCCGACTGTAGTGGCCGTGCAGACCGCGACTGGAGCGCCTCAGTCCCCTCGGCCACCGCGGCCGGCCCGTAGCTGTTGTCCCGCTAGAATGGTTTCCTTAATGTACAGCTGTAGTTACAGACAGGGTTGCCATATTTAGCTATGACTGCGAAGGTCCACTCTGAGATAAGGGTGCAGAATTTAAATAAAAATTTGTATAAAATAATTACTTTTTAATTAGAACGGATATGCAAGAAACTTCCTGCGTCACGAAGTAACGGATACAAAATATGTTTCATAACATTTTCATATTTTTCAGCAAGTTTTTTCCCCTTTCACCCATTTATTAAACGCCATTGAAGTTAGCGTGTAGTTGAACTAGAACTGTAAGATCTCATAGATTTCACTGTCCCTGGCAGTATTCGACTTCTTTTTTAAATTCCACTGGGCCGACATCGGCGGAAATACTCTTTCCATAGTGGCATTGTGTGCGCGGATAGAAAACAAAGACTCGCGTAATTTCAGCATTTCGTATTTCCTTTCAGGATTTTAGGTTTCCTTAAGAAAGCAAAACCACTTTTCTTGCAGGGAGTGATTTGACTTTCCTTCTTCAGAATCACGCTTAGTTTCTAAAAGCTCTTTAGATACAAATCTTCCTGAAAACAGCTGTCGCCTGTATTATTAGTTTCCTAAACTCTCTTAAGCTACATATCTTTCTGAAAAAAAAAATGTCCACGGAAATATTCACATCATTTTTAGCCAGTTACATAATCAGGTCCTCAGACATCACTGGGGTTTCAAAAAAACTCTATATCCAAGAAAAAAAGTGTAAGAAACTCTCAACAACAATATGTGAATACAGAATCACAAAACCGAAGCAGAAGCATCAAAAATGTGTTCTTCATTTCCACAGGAACCATCAGTTTAATAAGTCATGGTTGCAAAATTTTAACGCGAATTATGTACAGGCGGATGGAAAGGCTGACAGATGGTGACCTCGGGGAAGTTCAGTTCTGATTCAGGAGGAATGTAGGAACACGGGAGGCAATACTCACTTTACAGCTTATCCTAGAAGAAAGATTAAGAAAAGGCAAACCTACATATCTAGCATTTGTAGATTTGGAGAAGGCTTTTGACAATGTTGATTGGAATAAAATCTTTCAAGTTCTGAAGCAAGCAGGAGTAACATATAGGGAGCGTAAGGTTATTTACAACTTGTACAAAAACCAGACAGCGGTTGTTAGAGTTGAAGGGCACGAAAGGGATGCAGTGGTTGGGAAGGGAGTAAGACAGGGTTGTGGCCTTTCTGCAATGTTATTCAATTTGTACATTGAGCAATCTGTGAAGGAAAGCAAAGATAAATTTGGAGAAGGAATTAAAGTTCAGGGTGAAGAATTAAAAACATTGCGGTTTACTGATGACGTTGTAATTCTCTCAGAGACAGCAGAGGACCTGAAAGAGCAGTTGAACGGAATGCACGGTATGTAGAAAGGTGCGAAGATCAACATTAACAAGAGCAAAACAGTGCAGTCTTAGAAAATCAGGCGATGCTGAAGGAATTAGATTACATAACGAAACAATAAACATGGCACATGAGTTTTGTTCTTTGGGCAGTAAAATAACATATTATGGTCGCAGTACAGAGGATATAAAATACAGAATGGCAATGAGAACAAAAGCGATTTTTTTTAAAAAGATATTTGTTAACATCGAATATTAATTTAAGTGTAAGGAACTCTTTTCTGAAGGGATTTGTAAGAAGTGTTGCCTTGTACGGAAATAAAACTCGAACAATAAATACGTAGTTTAGACAGGAAGAGGATAGAGGCTTTAGAAATGAGGTAGAAAAAGTACAACTTCTAACTTCCACGTACGGTAGACAATTTACGACTGCCCTAGCTCAATGCTTCCTTGTAGAGTAGCTTCGCTCAGCCTCCAGAGAGGACAGCGTCGCGCGTTTCTCGAGAGCCCTCATAGTCCATCTCTAGCTTACAGCGCTGCAAGTGCCCATTACCCGCACGCCTTTTGAAGACCTTTACTATACTGTCATGCTGTACGAACTTTGCCGAATTCAGTCTTGATCCATCTCCGTTGTCCCTGTTTCGATAACACAGTGGCACCGTTACGTTGGACCGCTCGCTCACTAGCTACTGCGTTTCCCTCGACTGTGCACACGCCGGTGACACGGGACGGGCGAGTCCATTTGCTCGGAGGTAAGGTATCTATGTCAACAATGTGTGCTATCAGCGACAACAGTCGCATAGTGTCTCTACAACAGTGTTGCTATTACTCAGGGTGGCCACCGAATCTTGAAACCGGGAAAACCGGGAAAAAGCCTTGAATTTGAAAAACAACGGGGAAAACCGGGAAAAAGCCTTGAATTTCAGCCAGAAACCGGGATTTTTAACCCATGAGATCTCGCGGCTTTAAGAGTTAAACGATCGTTCGCGTGTATTGCTCAGATTACACGAGCAGTTCGAAATGTACTTAAGTGTAAATAAGTAATCCCTGTAGTTTTAGTAAGAAAAAGTCTCAAAATTTGGGTTCTGAAGCATCATCAATATGATTAATCTTTATTTTCTTTCCTGGGTGGTACATTTCTTCAGCAGTATGGCAAATCATTCTTACCATTACGGTGCAATATGTTGGCAATTGAATTAAAAAAAAATCAACCAAACTGTACATGATTTAGTCTGTAGAATCTGAATCTGCAATAAAAAAATGGGAGTTTCCATTTAAAATTGTACACCAGCCACCCACACCGCTCCCAAACTGTGGAGGAGTTCAAGTTCAGTAGCATTTCCTACGCCTCTGCCGTCCGTTAATAATGGTGAAAATCGTTGTTGAATATATACTTTTTTTCTGTAGTTATTCTGGTGTCAACTTAAAATATACACCCTGTACTATACATTGTGTCAGTGTCGAATCTGGGGTGGGGGAGGGGGTCTATGGGGCTACAGATCCCCCAAAAGCATGAGGAAAAACCTCATATTATGATTCGCCACTGCTTGGTGTAAATTACACCGTGACATGGTTCAACTTGGATGCAATGTGTCTTAAAAATATGTAACTAGTTTCTTTACGGTATAGTTGCTTGCTAAACCCTTTGAGCAAAATTAAGTTTCGTGAAAACCTGGAAAATAACTATTTTTAACCTGGAAACCGGGAAAAAACCTTGAATTTGAAAATGAAGATTTGGTGGCCACCCTGTTACTTAAGTTCCAGCCCTCGTGTATATATATATATATATATATATAGCTAAAAACCCGGCGTTGTTCGGGTATTTATTTATTCCAATATTCCTTTAGGCCCTTTACTCTTCCCTCCTCTCTCTGATCATGTCTTCCTCCCTCCTTTCTCTGTTTACCTACCTCTTCCTCCCCCTCCTCCTATTTTCCTCCATCCACCTTTCCATCCCTTGCTTCTGTCATTACCTCCCCCGCTCTTCGCTAGTCTTCTCCTGTGCCCTCTCTTGCTCCATCCCCTCCACATAATACGTGCGAAATTCATGGAGGTGGGTCATGCGGTGCTAGTCACGAAAAATGAACGGTCCGCCGTGTATCACAAGAAATATTATGTAGCAGTGAGGTTTTTCTTGTTTTCAATGTTAAGTGCGCAAAATTCCTTCGCAATAGGAATGAAACTGTAGACTGCTGTCGAAGTTTGTTGTAAAGTACACTCCGCGACGCACCATGCGAATTACTATGCACACTGCGACGTTTCTTTTCTTTTGAATCTCAAATGTGAAAACCTTTAGTACTGTCCGATGAATGGTATGGCACTAAAAAAAGTACTAATCTAATCCGAAGTGGCGATACCCCCTTACCAAATTCACAATTTCGATTTTTTTCTGTTTGTTTGCTGATTTACCCTTTTTTTCTAATCCATGCCTGTATTCAAGCGAACAAAACAAAACATTATTCACATCGGAAAAGCCAGTAAAACTAGGATAAATTGAAATACACGAAGAAGTAAAAAAGCACGGTTATGTATTATGTATATTTGTTTGGGGAAGGGGGAGATGTGATATAAACTGTAGCGTCAAAGAAACGTCATAAATCGAATAAAACAATATTTCAATGGACTGGTGCATCAATGGAATGTCCTAAAGCGAATAAAATAATAATTCAGTGACCTGGTGCAAGTCTTTGTTTTGGACGTCACTTCGGCGCCTAATACATCCCTTACCCCCAGTTATCCAACGACGTACAGGGGGCTTACAGTTTACCGCGAAATTAGAACCAAGTGTAGTTCAGTAGTTTCGGAGTTCATCGCGGACGACCACTGAGACAGGGAATCTTCGTATATACACTAGCGAACCCACCAAAGCTTCACAATTGCAATTCCTTCATCTCACTCACATCACTTCCCCCAACTGTGAGCTTTCTTCTTACTTCTTTGTCCTCTCAGGCCTCCGCCGCGCGAGTGTAGCCGCGTGATCTTAAGCCCTTTCTACGCGGTGAGAGAGATCTTACGAGATTACCCATGATGCACCGGACACGCCAGCCACGTACAGTGTAGACGCGTCCACTTGCACAAGGTGCACGCATAAGATCGCTAGTAGACGAAATAGGATGGATCCTATTCTCACGCGTATGGAAGTGCTTCGCGCATGCGCAGACGACCGAATGGGATACCCAGCAGACAAACGAAGCCAAGTCGCGGATTTGTTTGAGAATGTGTACTTGTCTCCTGCTCTGAGGAACGTAGTTTTTCGACTCAGTCGTGAGTTCTTTAGGAGGTTATACTATAGAGGAATTACATTACAATGTTTATTGAATACAGAGATATAGCTGTTAATATGAAAACCAAACAAACTTAGAGTAAATGTAAATGAAGACATTTTCACGGATTTATCTGTCGGTTCTTGGTAGTACGCCATCACACTGACTTCAAAGTAGAATTTTGTGCATGTTATAACGTTCATTTCCACTTCGTTACCCGGTTTTGGGCTTACTAGGACATATTCAGACTTTAAAGTACGTCGAAAACCGGTTGTTTATATAAAAATCAGTAAGGTGATCTACCAAAAACCGACGAAAGAATTAATGAAAATATCCAAATTTGCATGTGCTTTAAATCTGTTGTTCATACCAAGAGCTGTACCTCTGTACCCAATAAAAACTAGACACAAGTTATATGAAATTTTAACTGTAAATTGTCTTTATTACCGTCTTCTAAAATATTTGCTATTTTTCGTGAAATATTCTGTAATTAATAGATGAAATATTTGTTTTAGTGAGCATTATTTGAAGATTTATCACAGTTAAAGTTCTATGTATAGACAACTGAGCTTGTTCATCATATACATAGGTGCATCAAACCGCAGAGGCTGGAAGTATGTAGACGCATTTCATAATGAACGTATGAACTGCACTTTAACCATAAATACAGTCTCACAATAGCAATCTACAGCACAAATAAATTTCATCATCACAATAAACATATCTTATAGTTTCGAAAAGTGATCTTAACTCGGTGATTTGTAATTTGACAATTAACCAAGAAAACACGTGAAGCAGACGATTCGACAAATGCGTACCGTTTGAACGCTTCTTTGTAGTTCGACGGTCTATCGCAAGGAGCGCTGCAGCTGATAATGACTTTCTTGTGCATGTTGCACGTCTCGCATACAAAGGGCTTAAGGCGCCTTGCTACGGATTTCGCGGCCGTTCCCGCAGGAGGTTCGAGTCCTCTGTGGGGCATGGGCGTGCGTGTTGTCCTTAGCGTAGGTTAGATTAAGTAGTTCCTACATGTAGGGACCAATGGCCTCAACAGTTTGCTCCCTTAACGTCGTAACCACTTGACCTGTATTAGCTATCTCAAAATCCGGCGTTGATCGTGTGTATACAGGGTGTTACAAAAAGGTACGGCCAAACTTTCAGAAAACATTCCTCACACACAAAGAAAGAAAATATGTTATGTGGACATGTGTCCGGAAACACTTAATTTCCATGTTAGAGCTCATTTTAGTGTTACGGATGAGGCATCATTACAACGTGATCAAATTATAAATTTTCACAATCAACATGTGTGGGCTGACGAGAATCCGCACGCAATTGTACAATCACGTCATCAACACAGATTTTCTGTGAACGCAGGAATTGTTGGTGATGTCTTGATTGGGCCTCATGTTTTTCCACCTACGCTCACTGGAGCACGTTATCATGATTTCATACGGGATACTCTACCTGTGCTGCTAGAACATGTGCCTTTACAAGTACGACACAACATGTGGTTCATGCACGATGGAGCTCCTGCACATTTCAGTCTACGTGTTCGTACGCTTCTCCACAAGAGATTCGGTGACCGATGGATTGGCAGAGGCGGACCAATTCCATGGCCTCCACGCTCTCCTGACCTCAACCCTCTTGACTTTCATTTATGGGGGCATTTGAAAGCTCTTGTCTACGCAACCCCGGTACCAAATGTAGAGACTCTTCGTGCTCGTATTGTGGACGGCTGTGATACAATACGCCATTTTCCAGGACTGCATCAGCACATCAGGGTTTCCATGCGACGGAGGGTGGATGCATGTATCCTCGCTAACGGAGGACATTTTGAACCTTTCCTGTAACGAAGTGTTTGAAGTCACGCTGGTACGTTCTGTTGCTGTGTGTTTCCATTCCATGATTAATGTGATTTGAAGAGAAGTAATAAATGAGCTCTAACATTAAGCGTTACCGGACACATGTCCACATAACATATTTTATTTCTTTGTGTGTGAGGAATGTTTCCTGAAAGTTTGGCCGTGCCTTTTTGTAACACCCTTATTATTTCCCAATATTCAGTGAGCCCATGTACTCCTCTCCCTGTGTACCTATCTCTCCTCTTCTTCCTCCGCCGCCTCCTCCTCTGTCCTCCTACCCTTCCCCTAACTCTGTCATTACCTTCCTCACTCTCTGCCAGTCTTCCCTTATCCCCTCCCACCTTTGTAGCTGAAGAATTTCAATACCTGCCAGATTCATGATGATCGATCAAACGGTGTCAAAGTGGCAGTGTTTCTCTTGTTCTGAATGTCAAGTGTTCAGATTTGATCGCAGTCGGATGAACGGCATGGTAGCTCATATAATACGAAACTAAGGACCGACCGAATATTCGGTTTCAGCCAAAATATTGGTTTCGGCAGCACTTTCAGTATCGACCAGAAATTAGCAGAATCTTGGGCTTGGCCGAAACTAGCTTTTGTAGACTTACTGATGAAGCCACGTCGCGTTCGGAATGGATTCAGTCAACAACAGCGCCGTTTAACTACCAGGAGTCTTTCCTCTCGCGTAAAAATTGTATTTTATCATTAACTAGCTGAAAACCCGGCGTTTCCTGGGTATTTATTTATTCCTGCCATTTTTGTGGTATATATTCATTTGTATAAGGGCTGTATGTCTGCAAAATCTCTAGGTAATACAATTACTAGTAAAGAACTAATAGATTAAAACTTGGTACATGATGGGGCGGTTTTCCATGCGCTCATATTTCATGAACTACATGTTGTACTGTGATACAATGTAGAAGGTACATTCAACCATATGTGTGTATACTGTTTGTAAAATTTCCTGCGGCTACAATTTGTACTGTAGAAATTGTAAATGCCGAATGCCGTAGTTTTATTCCACAAACAGTTTCAAGGTAGTAAACGAGAACTTTTTTCCTTTCGTCATTTTGCTATGGCTGTCAGCGAGAAAAAGTTTAATAAAGGTTTGAAATTATGTTTGAAGTTTGTTGCAAGACGCTAAGTACTCTCATTTACAAAGTCTTGCCACATTATGTGCCACTTTTATACGATTCCTGTTGTTTACGACGTCATATCTTCTGAACCTCGTGTCATATGTGATTCTTAACCTTGCAGCAATTGTTACCTCACGCTGTTTATGACGTCGTATCTCGTGAACTATGTGTCGTAAGTAACTCTTATACTTACGGCGACCGTCCTCATGGATTGAAGCTTACGTGTACAAAATTTCATAAAGATTGGAACAAAACTGTAGATTTGTATGCAACACGTACAAACATACGGACACTTTGCTTTATATTTAACTAGCTGAAAACCCGGCGTTGATTTATTCCTGCCATTTTTCAGGTATATATTAATTTGTATGAGGACTGTATGTCTGTAAAATCTCTTGGTAATACAATTAGTAGTAAAGAAGTAATTGATTAAAACTTCGTGCGTCATGGGGAGGTTTTCCATGAACGTTACTGCTTTTGTGATCTTATCTCATGAACTACGTGTCGTACTGTGATACAATTTGGACTGTACTTTCAACTATATGTGTCTACATTGTCTGTAAAATTACCTGAAGCCGAGTGGTCTAAAGCACATCGCTGCGAAGCGCGCGGTTTCTCGCCGTGTAGGTTCGAGTCCTCCCTGGGGCATGGGTGTGTGTGTTTGTCCGTTGATTAGTTTATCTAGGTTTAAGTAGTTTGTAAGCTACGGACTGATGACCACGCAGTTTGGTCCGATAGATTTACTGACATTTGAACATTTTTCAAATTACCTGTCGCTACAATTTGTAGTGTTCAAATTGTAAATTGTAACGTCATACCGAGAGCCGTAGTTTTACTCCATAAACAGCGGAAAAGTAGTAAGCGAGAAAGTTTCTTCCTTTCATCATTTTACTATGGTTGCCAACGAGAAAAAGTGTAATAAAGATTTGAAATTATGATTAAAGTTTGTTGCAAGTCGCTAAGTACTGTCATTCTCATACAGTGCATTTCGAAAGTCTTGCCGCATTATATGGCATTTTTTGCAATTTCTATTGTTTATGACGTCATATCTTCTGAACCAAATTTGGTTGAAATAGGTCCAGTGGTTTAGGAGAAAATGAGCAGTATTGTTGCTAAATGCAGCAGTTTTTCGCGCATCTCGCTGTTTATGACGTCATATCTCGTGAACTATTTAACGTACGTTATTCCTACATTTACGGCGACCGTCCTTATGGATTGAAGCTTACGTGTACAAAATTTCATAAAGATTGAAACAAAACTGTAGATTTGTATGCAACACGCACACACAAACAAACATACGGACACACTACTTTATATATAAAGAAGATCGCAGTATAACCATAGTTGCCAATTTGGGGGATAAGTCGCTAAATGTGGGGGACTGAAAGATTCTCTTAGCGACAAAAAAATATTTTTGGGATGAGCGACTTTTTTTAGGATCATTTCAAGGTTTTTAGGAGAAAATGTAGGGGATTTGTACCGCATTTATTAAGTAAAAATTGTTATTCATTGACACTTAAAAGAGACGCCGTGGAGGTTCGAGTCCTCCCTGGGGCATTGGTGTGTGTGTTGTCCTTAGGTTAGTTTACCTAGGTTTAAGTAGTTTCTAAGCTACGAACTGATAACCCCGTAGTATGGTACGATAGATTTACAGACATTTGAACATTTGATTTGAACTTAAAAGAAACTTTTCTTCGAAAACTACGTAGGTCTAATTACAACAAACTGTTACAACAATATAGTGTCTGGTGCTCGATGTTCTTTCATTTAACATCTTCTCAAGTTATTTTTTTACGGCGTACGTGTAATGCATAATTTTTCATTGATTACGTCACTAATTTGCAATATTTTACTCGTAATCAAATGTCATTTGCAACACTGACTTGTTTACAGAGCGTAAAATGAAAAGCTATTTCTAATTCGTTGCCTGAACGGCACTCCTGATTGGCTGCCTTCGCCTCCCATCATTCCTAGTGCCGCTACCAACATAACAAGTCGAGCAGCGCCGCTGTTTATGTAAACTAAAATTTAACCATAAAATCTATTGTGTTAGTAATATAAGAAAACTCCAAAATTATTACGTTGGAGACGAATCATGAATGTATATTTTCGTGTTTTTGAATCTCTTAACAGCAGCAAGCTTTTCAAGTTCACACTTATTCCGATAGGCGCGGCGCATATCTTTGTTTCTTGGAAGGTTTGACACTTCTTCAAATATTCAAATGTTGGTAGAGTTATGGGACCTAACTGCAATGGTCATCGGTCCCTAAACTTACAGACTACTCAAACTAACTTACGCCAACAACAATACACACACCCATGAGCGAGGGAGGACTCGAACCTGCGATGGCAAACGGACACTTCTTCCACCAGAGGCGTTGCAAACGACCTGGCCTTTGATAGTTTTTCTTTTTCTTCTTTATTCTGATGCCGCGCAGGAGTAGTCGAGTGGTCAGGAGCGCAACGTTTGCGGATCGCGCGGCCTCCCGCGTCGGAGGTTCGAATCCTCCCTCGGGCAGAGTAATTTTCGAGTTCATCGAGGACAAAACATCGTGACATGGGATTTATACTTGTCAGTGCTATTACGTTAATCCAAATTGTTTCAGATACATGTGTGCAATCGATCTCAAATTATTATATTCAGTTTTTAGAAGTCTATAACAACAGCGATTATTTACTTATGATACTCTAGTCTTAACTAAAGAAGGTCCACGAGGCCCTCATCTGATGAGATTACAAAATAAATATGTTTATAATGAAATGACACAGGGTCTGATATTATTTATGACTGGTCTTAGCACTGAATCTTGAAAGACTCCTTTATCAGTCCACTGTGTCAATGCTTTATTATATTTCTTATTCTTACTCAAAAATGGTTTTCTTATGCCTGACATGCCTGCAAATAGTCTTAATTATATCCATAATGGATGTGAGGTCGTGGTTGTATTACTTAATTATTTTGTCAAGTAGACTCGACCACTGATATCGTCTAAAAACACTAAAATATGACGCGTTTCAAGGGTCAAGCCCACATCATCAGATAATCTGTACAAGAATCTTAAAACATGAAACCATAAAAATATAAAAGTTAATAAAAGAAAACGCGGTTACTTCCCTTGCAACCGTGTCTACGAAGAAAGGTCTTCAGCATACTGTGCTACGTCAGAATTCAGAATTCAAAACAGACCCCAGCACTGGCGGCGCATAACACTACCGAAATGCACCGAGTTAACAGCACGAGTCGTAGACACGGTTACAAGGGAAGTAACCACGTTTTCTTTTATTAACTTTTATATTTTTATGGTTTCATGTTTTAATAGTCCTGTACAGACTATCTGATGATGAGGGCTTGACCCTTGAAACGCGTCATATTTTGTGTTTTTACACGATATCTGTGGTTGAGCCTACTTGACAAAATAATCCTGCAAATACTGTTTCAAATTATTATTTTAGTTTATTCATAATTACTATTATTTTTACTATTTATATTGTAAATATTACAATTATTTAATTAGACTGTAACACAATTTGAGTGTTTAGCATACTGTCCCAATGGAAGAGATGGTTTACAACATAAGTATTAAATTTATGTGTATGAAGACTCCATTATGAGTCGTGTGCACAAACCACCACAATATTATTAACAATAATAGAAACTTGAGCTTGGTTATTATTATTTATAATATTTTTTTAATATTGCTTATCGATTTCGTTTATTGAATGAACAACTTTAGGGCAGTTTCAGGTGCATAGGACTCATGCGGATTCCTTTTTTTACAATGCAACTACATAAATGCATTTGCACATGTGTACATTACATATTGATCGTAATATAGTTTCAAGACCATGCAACTCATGTATAACACTTACATTTTTAACACTAAATTTTTATAACATTAATTTTTTTTTAATTTTAAACGATGAACACGAGTTCCCTTGACTTGGAACTATACTCAGGATGTTCATTCAGTAAACGAAATCGATATGCAATATTTTTAAATAAATATTTCATATCATAACCGTAAAGTTGAAATTTCTAATAACATTAAATTTATTAGACAGGGCCACAATACTGTTTTGATAATATATATCCTAATTGATAGTGAAGATCTTAAATTTAGTAGGATAAAAGAAAAAGTAAAAAACCTGAAAGATTATAAAAACAGACAATAATACTAGTCATTGTAATGAAACTTCCGGATTGCTGCTTATATTTTATTCAATAGTGCTACAGCTGTTTCGACAGTTTGTCATCCATATACTATATATGTAAACATCTTTGGCAGAGCTGTTGTTAATAACGCAAAATATAAAAAGATTTCTTTAATTCAGCGTTTTAACGTAAAAAAGCTGCATAATACCTGACAGCTACAAACCGTATACAACAACTAAATACGTGTATATCTCCATATAGTTTATGCACCAGTTACGCTAGATGTCAACATATAACGTCCAAACATCGTAGACGCGCTTGAGAATGACAAACTGTCGAAACAGCTGTAGCACTGTTAAATAAAATATAAGCAGCAATCCGGAACATTATTTCAATGTCTTTCTACGACATATATGATGATGCAGACCCAACAATCAGGGAAAAAAATTATACTAGTGGTCCTATTATTGGATCTTGAGGAACACGTGTCAGTTATGGGTCTCTCGAGGCCAACGAGACAGACAGGCGACAGTGGTTACCTTACGTCGGATGATCAGAGCAGTGCTGAGCAAACTGAATCGTTTGCTGACTGCCTGGCCGCTGAGGCCCAGCCCACTGACTCATATTGGGCAGCCAGTCAGCAAGCGATCGCACTACTCTGACCGCATGATGTGACATAGACGTTGCAGCATGTCCTTCTCGTTGGTCACGATGGCCTCTCTGCTGGTGTATTCTCCAGTGTCGTCATTTCAAAGTGTGTATGACTATTTCCATAGTTTTCCCACTAGTGGGGAGTGTTGACGCGCGGCGTTTGTGTCGGCAGGCACGGACGACATGCGCGCGCCGGACCGCGTCTCGCACCGGCCACGCAGCCTCTTCCGGCCGCTGCTCTCCGACTTCCCCGACCTGCCGGGCGCGCCCTGGCTGTCGCCCAAGTCGATCTTCGACGAGCCGTCACACGCCGCAGAGCGCATCTCCACGCCCGGCTACCGCTACCTGCCCGTCTCCAGGGAGATCTACGGCTACTCGCCACGCAACCTGTACCCGTTGCCCTCCGACAGGTACCGACCCGGTACGTGTCCCAGCCAGGCGCTGGCCCCCTAGGGGGCTGCCGTTGTCCAGCAAGAACTCTGGATCCTACATTAGGTCTAATACTGAACCCTGAGGGACACGTGTGACTACACCCCTAAGACTCACCTTCAGCTATGACACAATCAGGCCTTTTTTCCCTAGAGGGGCTTCTATTGACCTGCATAGAGAACAGATACAGCAGCAAGAAATATGTGTTTATAGTAGGTATAATTCTGGTGCTGATACTAAACCCTGAGGAATACCTTGCTGAGGCATCTCTATACCCCGCCTTACCATGAGGCACCATCAGACCTTTATTTCCCTAAAAGGGCTTCTGTTGACCTGCATAAACAGCAGATAGAGCAGCAAGAAATATCTGTTTAGTGTTATAGTAGGTATAATTCTAGTGCTGATACAGAACCCTGACGGACGCTTGTGACTTCTGAGATACCTCTACACCTCTGGCTCCAAATGAAGCACATTCAACTACGAGGCGCGTCCAGAAAGTAAGTTCCGTTTGGTTATATAAAACGAACGAGTACAGATACAGAAAAAATATCGATTGTACAAAAATCTATAACTGTTAAACTACTTTTCTACATAGCTTCCAAAATTTTGTAGGCAATTGTCATATCATGGCACAAGGTTTTGTGTGTCTTTTTCATAGAATGTTGCCGCCTGTGTATTCATACATGTGGTAACATGTTCTTTCAGCTGGTCATCATCGTTGAAATGTTGTCCACCAAGGACAGATACTAGGTGTAAGAAGAGAATTACTGTCAAAAGATTTTTTTCCGCGAAATGCCTGACCTCACACACCCAATGTGACCAAACAATTCTTACGGAAATTTCAATGGGACCTGTTTGATCATCCTGCATACAGCTCGGACCTCTCTCCTAGCGACTTTCATCTCTTCTTACACCTAAAATCTGTCCTTGGAGGTCAACACTTCAACGATGATAAAGAAATGTTACCACTTGGTTGAATACACAGGCGGCAACCTTCTTTGAACGATGTATGCAAGAACTTGTGGCACGCTATGACAAGTGCCTACAAAATTTCGGCAGTCATGTGGAAAAGTAGTTTAAGAGTTGTAGAATTTTGGGCAATAAAAATTTCTTCTGTATCTGTGTACAATTTCATTTTATTACCAAACGGAACTTACTTTCTGGACGCGCCTCGTATTACACAGTGAGGCATTTATCTCCACTCATCATTCACTTCAAATACGGATTTTGTTTCTAAATTCAGACATACAGAGTAGATTGTTGCAGTACTGGTTATTTTGTATTCCAGCCAACTTTTAGGCCCATACTCTCCTAGGCAGCAATAAAACCAGTGTAACATTGGTGCAAATACTAAACCCTGAGGGACACTTGAAACTACTGTGACACGTCTCTCCACCCCTGACTTGTAACGAACCTTCAGCTATTACACAATCAGGCCTTCACTCATCAGTCACATCAAACAGGACACAAATATTGTTTGATGTCTATACCCACACATATAGGTTAAATCATCCTAATATCATCGTTGTATGCCCAGTTGTTTCACATATTGAGAGAGGGAAAAGATTTTTGTATACATGCTTCATGATCCCTACCTGATATTCACAATCTCAATGGTTGCAAAGTCTTCTTAGAATACTAGTTCTTCAAATGTACCCCACCACAGCTTACATAATACTATCTTTCTTCCACGTGTTCAAACTCCCAAACACTTTTGTAACATTTTCTTGTAGGCTACATGTCACAATCCTACCAGCACATATATGAATTAATTGGACATCTGTTGCCATGCTTAGATATATGTACTCCGAACACTATATCATCATTACAGTCAAATGCAGTAGCTTCTTGGATGTGATTTCTTTTACAAATACACTGCACTCTGCCAGCACCCTTATAGTAACTCTAAATCTTCCATTCACCTTCGCTAATAACGATTTTACATGATGTTCCATTTGTTTAGTATTAATTTCATATATTCAAATGATGAACACAAGACGTTCGCTAGTATACTTGCAATCGATTACCGTCGCATAATAGACATTCTCTTGCATTTATCCCCTTTTAAAGAACTTGTCACTCAATCGTTGCATCGTATAAAACTTTTTCCAACTCTTCCAACATCTCATGACGATAGTCAAAAGTGATAGTTCAACAACTTTCGATAGAGGATATTTCAATGTCTATCATTCTGATTTCTCCTCTTAGAAGGTACAGTCATAAAATAACGCTCCACTTATTTTTAGTATCCATGCAGATGCCTTGCTATACGATGAGAATGATTAATTTAATTCCCTAATATTGACAAATTAGAATTACATTCGGCAGAAAAACTGTTTCGTTAATTTGAACTGACACTAACACTGAACACCAAAATCACCATTGGCTGCTGTCGATCCTCTTCATTCAGTATTCTCCATTTCTGAATCCCCAACAGTGCTAGCTGTCACACAATCACAGCTCTTTAGCTCATCAGGAGACTGTTTGAAAACTCTGTCCATAAAGTAGTATATACAGCAACAAAATCTATTATACTTTAGCCATCTTTATTAACGGAAAAATGCTTTCCTGATATCTCCTGTTTCTATACACGGACAAAATTTAACTTTTTAGACAAACTGCATTTTACCTTCTTTTTTTGAATTTGACAGCACACTAAATGGACACTAGTGTTAAAGATTTTCAAAGTTGCAATGACTACAATTCTGTTCTTATGAATCTTAATTGTAATACAATACATTAGTTGCCTTTACTTATGCTTTGCCGATCTGTGAAACAATGAGATAGTGACTTTTGGAAAAAAATTACCACCACGTAATTTATTTATAATTTAACTGTTTTCTTTTTCGTGCTAGTAATTCTTCTCTCATCAATTAATATCACGGAATTTTTCTTTAGACGCCACATTGTTTCATTTATCGGTAGTCTTTCTTTCGTTCTCAATCACGCAGACTCCAAAGGAAAGTAATATATTGATTTGGACGTATTGGATGCTTCATAAGGGACAGAAAAAAAAAATACGAAAAGAAATTATTTGTAGTGTGATGTGATTATCAGGGAAATGGACAGGAAGGTGTCAAATATGTTTACTAGTGGTCATAATATAATTCGTGCACATTATTTTCAGTCTACATCAGGAAGCAACACTATTCATACATACAGTCTGTAGTTATGGAATCATTAAGTATTTTTTCTGGAAATAACATTTCTTTATAACAAAATCAGTATATTTATGCCTATTGTTGCACTTTGAGAGTCATTCACGTTTTGCTTATCCTTTAATCCATGAAATTTACTACGGAAGGTATTTCACGAATTGACGTAAGATTCTAACCTTTCTATACTGGCAGTCTTTTTTTATCTAATGCTAAACCTGTTTGGATATTATCTTAGCTACACTTCCTTACCCCAAAACTACCTTTATTTACCTTTAGTTCTCTGTCTTAATTGGGAATATAAGATAATATTTTAAAACTGTAACTTCACAAGTAAAAATAATGAAAACTGTATGAGTTAACCTTTACTGCAGCTTAAAGTGACCCTCTATCTTCTTCTTAAGAGCAAAATGTGAGCATTTTTCCTCGTAACTGTAATGGCTCTTGTACAAAGTTTTCAGCCAGTGGCCGTTAAACTGAAAGATATGTAAATAATGGTAAGGATAATAAATGAGGACAATGGAGATGTCAAAAGACAAAAAAACCACAAGACAAGATATCCATCCATCTTATGTTTCCAGAAAAGCTGGTATCTGGAAACGGACAAAGTAAATCATGGGTTCCGTGAGTAAAATTACAAATAAGTGACGAGTAGACTGCTATAATTACTTCAACTGTGAAAAGAAAAGTAATGTAAAAATAGAATAATCAAACTGTTCACGTAACACCCGAGTAGTAGTAGATTCATACCATACAGGGCTATTTAATAAGAAAGACAGATTTCAAATTTTTTTCGTCAGAAACTACGAAAATGCAGAAAGTATTACAGTTTTACTTGACTCATCAAGCATGACATCCATAGGTGACAAGATATTGAACGAAGTTGCCCAATTTGTTAAACTGCTCAACAGTTTTACAACAATGTTATACTAGTTTTTTTAAAAGATTACTAATTATATCTCAACATTCGTCTTTTAATTTCTTTGTAATTGCTGGTTGGCTGTTTGTATGACTCTTCATGCTAATTGGCAAGTTACCAAAAACATTTGCGGCAGGCATAATTAACCCCTTTCTGTGTCAAAGTTAGATTTAACCTTGAATAGTGATGATACCCCTTTCTCCTGGTGTTATAATTATGCACACTGCTATTAATTTTGAATTCGGTTAGGTTAGTAATATCAAATTTTATTCCCTAGTGCCTTAAATAAATGTAACGAATTATCCCTAAATGTGATGTCAAACTAAAGAGATGAATGAAAATGGGCATAGTAACCTAATTTACTGAGATATTTATCACCAAAATCTCCTTTATCCTAAAAACCCATAAGAAGCAGTGTGCATTTTTACCAATTTGCCCACTCATCAATACAAACACAGAAACATTTTTAAAATTCTACCTTAACTACAGCCTCCTGTTGAGAGTGTATATTTATTAAGAGTGTTGTGCCACTTCCTGGCAGAACTATATAGATACTGTTTTTAATAAAATATTTAACGATAGTCCATTCGCAGAGAACCATTTCTTTTTTGCAAGTTTTCATGAACGAGGTACATCTTCATTGTTTCCTCGGGCTCCGAAAAAAGGATTTGTGACAGCAGAAAACTTGTGCTGTTCCTCATATGCTTTTTTTTTTTTTTTTTTTTTTTTTTTTTTTTTTTTTTTTTTTTTTTTTTTTTTTAAGACAGTCACAATTGCGTATTCACCAAGTTTAAAACAGAACTGTATCGCACAATGTTGCTCGAAATTTCGATGCTCCATTTCTGTAATATACAACAAAAATGCAACTTCAGTTATGTTGCTGTCAAAACTACTGTGTTAGCAGTGTTGCCACCCCGTTTCCAGCCAAATCCTCACATGAGGTGTCAAAAGACCCGACGGTCCATATCTTAAAAAAAAAAAAAAAAAAAAAAAAAAAAAAAAAAAAAAAAAAGCGAAGAGCGGAAGTGAGAGAAATAGTCTGTGGGGGGCGGGGGGGCTGCATATTAATTATAATTCTTACTACTAAATATTGGATACTAATATTTTCCCTTTATTAAGATTATTGTAAATTAATTGTTACTGTTTTTTTAATTAAAAAAAGGGAAATTCATTCTGCATCATTCCTGAGAAAAGTCCCTAGAACAAACAGATCGGAAATTCGTCGCTACAGTTTGGAAAAAAAAGTCAAATGTCCCTACGTGTAGGGACATGTCCCTACAGTTGGCAACACTGGTTGCAACTCTAACTGAGGAAGTGGAAGGAATAAGCAAAGCGGTCCTGCGTGGGCCGTTAGACACAACGTTGCCAGATTGCCTACAGTGTTGCCAGTTCCATTACATCTGTAACACACCTCGGATGAGTAGATGACAAGTTGTTTTTCACAATTTCGCAGTGCGGACTGGTTTCGGGTGTTGCAAAGCATTACAGTAGTTTGTGACGAATAAAATTTGAAAGCTGCACTTACCGTTAGGATAGCCCTGTAATTTAAAGCATTGTTTTAAGTCAGCAAATGACATTTTTTTCATTTTTTCGTAGAAGGCAGCAGTAGTGTCTGTTTTTATCACTTTTTTGTCTGTCTGTGTTGTGGACTTTTCAGGGAGGAGCGCCCGCCAAGGCAGCTGAGTGATCTGTTTTTCTCTGCCCTCTGTATTTCAGGCCGACCGTCCCGCTACGGCCCGCTTTTCTACTAAACCCCTTCTCTTCTCCACCCCTAAGCGTGCCGCCGCAATAGAAACCGAAGGCGGGACCTCGAAAACGTTGCATGGCACGACTCACACCTTGCGGCCACACTGCCACTTCTTCTGGACAATCTCTCTGACAAAAAACAACAACAACAACAACAACAAATGAAACTCAAAAAAGGAAAAACAGACCTATGAGATTTGTTGCTCCGCCAATGGCCAATGAGAACAACCGTGGCGGCCACGAAACGCTGAAACTCGCGTGTGCCTGTGTGTACGAGGGGAAAAGGGCAGCTGCTACGAATAGTTCATGAAGTGTCACCTCACACGATAAGTAAAACGCTGCAGGTGGAATACTTAGTCAGAATTTCTTTTATCTTAGAATCAAGCTGCAGCAGTATATGTTTGTTGTCAACTGTTAATAGTGCTTGACTAATCAACTCTTTACGATTAGGCTGTGTATTTTGAATGTTCTTTTTATGTATAAGTACATATATACTGTCTAATGACTTCTCTTTCTCGAATTTCCGGGTCCTGCAGAAATATGAAAAGGAACGACGTGTGTTGCTGGACGGATGTCGGAAAAAAAATATTGCCAGTGAGCTAAATTTTTGAAATCTCGGATGAAGAGACTATATTTTGGCTGAAATATAATTACATTTAATACTTTATGTTCTGAAGATAAGTCTCGCTCTACATCAATAAATGTGACTAAATGTGAGGAAGTCTTGTTTATTTCAAAATGTCCCTTCAGACATTAGTGATAGTAGACAGTAACTGAACGTATTTCATTGTACACCACACCAGCGTAAGTCGTAAATTACTTTTTTATTGCCGATAGGATGTGTCACGACAAAAGTTATTTTTTTTTATCAACGTATAACTATCATCTGAGTCAGTACAAACTTTGTACGAACCCAAGGAAAGTAGAGGTATAACATGTAAGATCTGAAATAACTGTCAAAACTCTTTCCTGTGAAATGACTGATGGAACACATAATATATAACAGTAGTAGAATGGATTGCATTTCCAAGCATCAAAACACGTAACGCTGTGTGTTAAAAAAAGTATGCCTATGTATATGTTTATTAAAACACTGACAAATTTTGTTTACTTCGACCTCATTACATTTCCTGATGTCCAAGTCATTTACTCGTGTATTTTACACATTATGTAAGATCATTTTACAGAAGTGCAATAATCGTTTTGAAATACAATAACTTTGTTAAATTGTTTTGGCTTGTATATAAATATTTATCAGTGATAAATTTTATTTTTTCTACAAAAGATCATGAGAAAAAAAACAGAAACGCATTTTCATGTACTTGGGACATGGCATTTTTGTGGTCAATAAAAATGTTTTGGCCAAAACCAGAAATGACTGACACTTGAGCGAGTTCCTTGACAAGAGTTCGAAGGACGTCCATGTTTTGTTGTGCTATGGCAAAGAGGCCTTCCAGCTTTTGTCGAGAATTCCATTTTGATATTTTTTCAAGAAGTTTACCAAATACCCGTTTTAAAAGCCTACCACTCATCAAAACACACCCAAAAGCTCATGGTCGAAAGCTTGTCCAGTATCTACATCATCATTTGTCAAAAAAGAAAGAAATATATATTTCACAAAATTTCATACTTGATACTTCAAAGAAATCATCGACCATTTCCACAATTTCGTTACCAACATTGTGTTCTCTAATAGGCAGCACTTCTGCACGTAGCAAAACAGCTGGTTGAGAGAAGTGTGATAAGTCTGTAATAAGTCATCCCCATAGACCAAAGATAATGTAGACGGCACATGATTCCATTATACTCAAAATCAGGGTAAGCCGTAGTACTCGCAGCAGGAAGCTGCTTCGTCATTACAAGAAATTTGAAGTGGAACTAAAAGTTACAAATTTTCTCATTTACATCTGATAGTAAAGAGTAGATTTTAATAATAATATGTCTTATCGAATTCTTATTTCCCATTAGAAACACAGCAAATTAATGGTAAATCTCCTACATTCCTAATATTAATGCGATGGTTACAGATTTTAGATACTTTTTTTTTTCACTTTATTTTCTCGTGCTAACGATAGGCGATATTCTTTTAATTTAACTTAGTATTTTGCCAAGATCACAATAAATGTGTTAACCTGTCTTGACGACCGTTTTCGGTATAGTAGGGTAGCATCTTCCAGTTTCTGATATCGTCACCGTTATAGTGTAAACATTATTTATTGATTTTATCTGTGACTCACCATTTGCATCGACAATAGCTGAAATGTTCAAATTCAAATGTTTGTAAATCTATCGGACTCAACTGCTGGAGTTTTAGTCCGTAGCTTACAAACTACTTAAACTAAGGTAACCTAACCTAAGGACAACACAAACACCCATGTCCGAGGGGGGACTCGAACCCCCGACGGCTAAGGCCGCGCGCACCGCAGCAAGGCGCTCCAATGCGCACGGCTAATCCGCCTCGGCTAACTGAAATGTTGAGCGCTTCTGTAAAGACTTAAATATTGTGACGATATCAGAGACCAGAAGATGGTACCCGTACCGAAACCAGTAGTCAAGACAAGTAAACGAATAAATGTTTGCGATCTTCTCACAACGTTAATTTAAATTTTCCATATGGGCACAGGAGAAGCGCACTTCTTTAGTGAATTCTTATTTTTGTTGCACTGTGAGTCTTTTAGTTTGCAGTTGCCACAGGAAGAGAATACGAAATATCAGTTTCAAAAGCAGCACATGTTTTCAAAAACAAAAAAAACAAAAAAAAATGTTCAAATGTTTGTATAGTCTATGGGACTTAACTACGGGGTCATCAGTCCCTAAACTTACAAACTACTTATGAACTACTTACGAACTAGGACGGCACAAATATCCATGCCCGAGGGGGGATTCGAACCCCCGACCGTAGTGGCCGTGCAGACCGTGACTGGAGCGCCTTAGTCTCCTCGGCCACCGCGGCCGGCCGCACATGTTTTCCTACGATTCATCAGCAATATATGTGAAATGTTTGTCTATGCTTACATACAATCTGAAATCGGTTTGTATCCTTAATGTCCGATTTTTATACAATAGAAGTGTTTATTTTTGATGACTTGTGCCGCATTTATTTATGCCAATCAATAAAACGAGCAAAATGTTGGTTACATTGAAATTAAAATAATGTGGTGGGGGAATATTTCCGGTGCATTCCACTAGTAGAATTGGTTTTATAGTTGTAACGAATAGTCTGTATTTATCTTTAGCTATGTATAACGCTATTACAAACAGATTAGTACCACTAAAGACATATAAACTTAGTCAAGGATAGCTGCAGGAGTTCTCTGTCGATAATCTTAATCATCATTTGAAAAAGTAAAAGATTCATAGTGCAATACGAATAATTCTGTTGCTTATAAAAAGACCTACCCCTACTCACATGTAAAAAGATACGCCAAACCATCGCATTTAATATTAATAATTTTGAATAAATTACACTATTCATTACTAGTACTCGGAAGAAATACGAGATGTCCTTCTATTGTTGAAATCGATGCTTGAATTATAAATGAAAAAAACTGTTGCAAAAGGCGAAAACTCAGTCTTGTGACTCGGGACAGAAACGTTAGATGTTGGTTTCAAACCACAACACGGCAGAGATAGGGTCAGGCGTAGTCTATTTATGGTCTGTGGTCATGCCTGATGTTATCATCATCTTCGCTTGAATGCCTAAAAGTACAAAAAGTTATATTTCAAGTAGTACACTTCTAAGTATTAGTTAGCAATTTTAGCAGCACCAAATATGTAAGAAGATTTCTCTAACCACATATTCCTGAATAATAAAAATCATTTCTGGTTTTATCGCGCTTTTGAGTAGCTCTTGTTAGAAGAGCTTAGGAATGTCTGTTAAGGAATTACAATGTAGGTAATCGAACTGGAAATTCATTAAAGCTTAGACCATGAGAAAATGCCTTTCCTTAGCACAAATTTAAATTGTTGTAAACGGGCTTGCGGTTCTACTTACAGCCAGTATTAATACGAAAAGTGTTTAACTGCAATGCTTTGCCATCTGTTATATTTTTGTCTCGTCATTTGTTCATGCTTTTCTCTAATTGCATTTAATGAATGCTATGGAATGGCAGGATGTGTTGTACCCCATCCTTTCCCCACCTTGTCGCTAAAACTGATACGCAATGCCAATGTTAACGGAACCTTGCTAGATGCACAGAAACCCTCGCCTATGCAAATCAAGACGCAACAAAATTTCAAAAATGAGTAATTAAATTTCAGCACAATGAAGGAATGTCAAACCTGATTCTTGGGCGATGGTTTGTGAGTGTCTGCAACAATCCAGTTTTACTCATGACAGTGTTAACACTAAATGGAACACAAAATCTACTCCATATACACACAATTTTCCAGAGAATTGCTGGTCGCTGGCCGACGAACAACAATACAATTACGACTGAAAAGACTACGCTACGCAATAATGGTAAACAAAAAAAGACAAAAGCGCACAAAGACGCAAATTTTCCTAGAAGAAGCAAAACAGTATCAAAGAACCTAGTTTTTTTACGCATGAAATTTTTTTATCGCTTGCAAAAGTGAATTTTTTTAGAAACTTTTTAATAGTTTTTTGTTTAAATGTTTTTGAAGATCTATGTGTTTTTTTTTAGATTTTTTATTTTGATAAGATAGTGATTTTTGCAACAAGAAGAGGATGAAACCTTGTGCCGGCATGATGACTGAACATTTTTGGTAAGAAATGTTTGCAATGTTTTTTGTGTTTTGAGATTTCTCTTGTGTGATGCGAAATGTGTTGGAAGAGATGGTTTCCATGGATGTGCATGCAGCATGAAGCTGTAGCAACTGTTTTTCGCACTGCAAAAAGAGTACACAAACATAGCTACTATTTTTTTGAAATTAGAAAAGAAGAGATACTGGGACCTCTAGTAAATGACTATATTTCTTACAGTACACCTAGATTGAGAAGTACGATAGACATTTAGACAGTTTGACAACTTCAAGTAGAAATCTTCTAAACAACACCTTTGTGTTCTACGCTGGCTACCACATTTCAACCAATACCTACACTGACGCTTTTACATCTGGCTTGTTTAACAGCAGCATGCGAACCTGCATGTCAATTAATACTAAATAATACAACTACCAGAGGTGTAGATTTTGACAGTTGTTTCTCTCATCCTCAGCATTCACTATCTATTTCTGAGTTTTACAAAATACGTATGTTAAGGTTAATGAGCAAAACATCGACAAGTTCAGATACATTAATATCTTGGTTTAATAGTTTATTCAGGGGGGCATCGCTACATACTATTTTCTTTTTGTTGAAATCGCATCACATCTGAGTACATTTGAAACCGAAGCTTTCAAAAGTTTGCACTGCCTTGCGAAATGCTGGTGTGAGAGTTTGCTTGATCTACATCAAAGGTCAGATCATTCTTTGAAATTGGAATGCTTTATTAAGATACTCAAGGGATTTAACACTAATTTATACAAAATGGGTGGCCCTATCATTCAATTCCACGTACCGATATTCGCAAGATTTCTGTCGTGATCAATTTCATGAGAGGGGTTTACTAATCAGAACTCGGTAAATTCTAAAGTTTATTACAAACTGATGTGTACGAGGCCATTAAAACATGGAATTACGCATATGCAAAGAAAATTTAATTAACACAAGGAATGGACGGCAAATAACAACATTGAAGATATTTGATAAGGGTATGTGTGACAATGGTGACCACGTACTATCATATTCATAGAACAAATATATTCGCGTTAATACAGAGATTGTAGGGTTGAGGTGACGAAAATGACATCCAGTCATGTTGGGCCTGTGTGAGTTTACTTGTGTCTTATCAAAGATTCTAACTTTCTTGCGACCTAATCCGCCGATGCGGTTGAATGATCCTACTGTGGCTGCAAACTGCAGACAAGATGACTATAAAGGTATGCATAGAAGTCGGAGGAATTCAGCCAATCCCTAGTCTAAATTCACCCAACGCCCTCGGCTCAACGTCGTGAGTCCAGCCAATGCTGTTACTACTAGGAACGCTGCCAGCAAAATAATGTAATGATACCGCAGGAAGCCAGCTTCCGAATTGTGATGATACTGATAGAAAAGTCGGCTCCAGAATAATGTTACTGCTACGATTTCATGAATCTCCTCTGCACAATATTCGCGCTAAAATCTTCGTTCACCAGTAACATAGAGGTTGTTGACAATTCCCTGTCTTCTCCCAGTATAATAACAACTAGCTACCAATTCCTCAACATTGTTTCTCGTAAAGAACACACTGATCGAAGCTACCAGTGACAAACCTATACGCCCGCCTATGAATTGCTTCTGTCTTCCTTTAATACGATCTGGTGGGGATCCCACAAACTTGATGGATACTCAAGACAGGGTCGTATAAGCGATTTATATATTGTCTCCTCTACCGACGAAGCACCCCTTTCCAAAATTCTCCCAATAAACTGAAGTCGACCATCCGCCTTCCCTACGCCTGTCCTTCGATACGCCTAGATAATCGATACGACTGTGTATTATCGAATTTATGGGATTCTTTTTCTACTCATCTGCATCTCCATACATTCTTCAACCTTCAGAGCTATCGTCATTCCTCGCACCAACTAGAAATATTGTCTAAGTTATCTTCATCCTAGTATAATCATTCAATGACGATAACTTCCCGTACAACACACCATCATCAGCAAACAGCCGTAGATTGCTACTCACTCTGTTCGTCAGGTCATTTATGTAGACACAAAATAATAGCGGTCCTATCAATCTTCCCTGGGGCACTCCTAACGATACCCTAGTCTCTGATGAACAGTCGTCATCGTCGACTCTATACTGGGTTCTACTATATAAGTAATCGTTCAGCCACTCACATATTTGGATATACATTTCATATGCTCGTACATTCGTTAGCAGTCTGTAGTGCAGCACTATGTCGAACGCCTTTCGAAAATCGACAGATGAGCTGTGTGCCTGTTGCCCTTCATCTATAACACGCAAGATGTCATGAGAGAAAAGGCAAACTGAGTTTTGCACGATCGATTCTACCTAAAGCCGTGCTGATGCATCGACAGAAGCGTTTCTGCCTCATGAAATTTACAGAGTTTCAGACTAGTGATTTACCGACAACCATTTCGATGCAAAGTGAGATGTGTACACAACAAACAGAAAGGTAAACTAACCACATGCAGGAAATACAATGTTTACGGTGAAAACAAACGTAAAAAGAGATATCACATAATGGTAAACAGAGCTTAAGTGTTATTTAGTAATGTAAAGTACTTCATTTGTATATATAACAACCGTCTAATCACTTTTCTTAGACACTATTGTTTTACTTTCGTTCTTCTTCAAAGCATCTGCCAATGCTCCCTTAATTTAGAAGTTTCCATTTAGTATTTAGTGTTCATATTTCTGTGTAATATCAGTAACTTTCCAGTTCTTCTTGAGATTCATGAACTTTCTTCCATCGGTGCAACACTTTAACGTTTTGTTGTGCATTTCCAAATGAGTGTCCTGTATTATATATAAGTGTAATTTGTGTGTTACATGTTCTGAATACCTGATGTTGCGAGTTTGTTTCTAGTACAACCGTGTAGACATGTATCCTTTAGATAATAGCGCCAGAAAAGGGGTCAGAACCTCCCTTAGAAATCCATTTTCCTGTGTCGTAGCTTAGAGGTAAAAAATCCTATGGCATAAAACAGATTTGCAATCCTTTGTGATGAACTGCATGTACAAAATTTCAGAAAGTCTTAAGGTCAAAATAATGGAAATGGTACAGAGTTCTAAACTGAATATTTTCAGGTAAGGAATTAATTGCCAGGAGGAGATTTTTTGTTTCCTATAGTTAACATGTCCTCTTTCGGATAGGGATCTGCCTTGAGCAAAACACTATTTTTTTGTTTTTGTATGCCCATACATATTTCACTATGGTTGTAGCATCTTCAGTGGGACTTTTTTATTGCTTTAAAATAGAATAAAAGAAATATTTTTAGTTTTTTACATTTATTACAAGTTCATCCTGTTAATGATAAAAATAACAGTCTAGTTCGCAAAATTTTTACAGTTTATTAATATAGACTAGACTGTTATTTTTATCATTAAATAATAAGTTCGCTGTTTCTTCCAAATAAGGAAACAATGTTTTCCAAACTGATTCATCCTGTTAATTAGAATTATGTACAAGAATTTCATATATTTATACGTACCTTGTTTTATATGCTGGATTTGTTAGTTTCCTTTCACCATCCTTGTAGGTCATCGTTTACAATTTGTCATCTGCAACCATACGCCACTTATATACAAAAATGTTTGTTATTGAAATATTTTAACTGTTTTCTTGTGTTTTTTTATGGTTAGGTCTACTACTTAATTTCATGTGAATGGCATCTCTCTCTCTCTCTCTCTCTCTCTCTCTCTATGTGTGTATGTGTGTGTGTTTATGTGTTTGCTAATGAAAGCTGAAGAAAAAAGAATTATGTTTGTATATATAAGGTGGCGCAGTGGTCAACGCAACTGCCAAGTAACCAGCAAAATATGGCTTCGAATCCCGGCTCGATTCAGATATTCAACATTCCCCAATGTAACAATAATTGCAGATAATGTTGTAATTTCTTTATACTTGAGTCGTAATAGTTGCAGGATCAAACATGTTCAAAAAAATAGACATCATCTTCATAAACAGAGTGTCCGTGTGCTTGTATCTTTGTGTTGCCTAGAACTCTACAGTTTTGTTCCGATCTTGAATAAATTTTGCACGCTTGGCATCTCATTCTGCTGGGCCCTCCAAATCTAGAAATCACACACACACACACACACACGCACACTCACACACACACATATCCATGCCCGTGGGAGGACTCGAACCTCCGGCGGGAGTGTCCGCCCAGTTCGTAGCATGGCGCCGTGGCTGGCGCTAAAACATGACCAACACACGTCGTCTGCGTTTTTGCGTTTTTGTTAGTATTTTGTTTTCATTTACAACTGATTTTTATGCATTTCATTTTATCTCGACATAGCTAAACATTCAGTGGTTCCCTACTCGGAATTTTACCTGTGGTCAACAATTATTATTAAATAATAAAAAAAATATGATCGCGTTTTGGCGGGCGACCGCCTTCGGCCAATCAGCCTGAGAGGTACGCGCAACTCGGGTCTTTGCTACATTCCTTCCCACGGTAGCCGAACCTACTGGTAGCACCTGCTATGCTTCTCACACTACCTGTACCATCTGTCACCTACTGGTTCTAACCTGCTGTACGGAAGCGATTCTCAAACCTGAATATGATGGCTGTAAGTCAGAAATCTTACATCTTTCATAATGGATACTTAAGTCTCACACTGACTCATGCGACAGTTTGACGTAGTGCCGTTTGTCCGTTAGCAAGCGTCATTCCTACCGACTGCTGAGTTATCCGTGTCGAGAGGTAATGCCTGGAATCTGGTATTGTCGCCATTCCGTGTTCAAAGCCTGTTAATTCCCATCGGAAACTTTTCACACGATTCGTCGGAGTACAAATGTCACCTGGGCATTTTACTATCCCATGACTCAATATACCGGGTGATCAAAAAGTCAGTATAAATTTGAAAACTTAATAAATCGCGGAATAATGTAGATAGAGAGGTAAAAATTGACACACATGCTTGGAATGACAAGGGGTTTTATCAGAACAAACAAAAAGTATTGCTAGACACGTGAAAGATTTCTTGTGCGTGTCATTTGATGATGATCGTATGCTCAGCCGCCACTTTCGCCATGCTTGGCCTCCCAGGTCCCCAGACCTCAGTCCGTGCGATTATTGACTTTGGAGTTACTTGAAGTCGCAAGTGTATCGTGATCGACCGACATTTCTAGGGATGCTGAAAGACAATGCCTCACCATAACTCCGAACATTCTTTACAATGCTGTTCACAACATTATTCCTCGACTGCAGCTATTGTTGAGGAATGATGGTGAACACATGGTAAAGAACATCATCTTTGCTTTGTCTTAATTCGTTATGCTAATTATTGCTTTTCTGATCAGATGAAGCGCCATCTGTGAGACATTTTTTGAACCTACTTTTGTTCTAATAAAAGTGCATGGGACACAATATTTCGGCAATCGACCATGTTGCCGTCATCAGGTGTGCTGATATACTGCCATGGGGGCGGTCTGGGTGGGGTATATACCAGAATCCTCCCCCTTCCCCTCCTTCGGGCGCTCCGTCTGAGCCCATCGCGGTCCGCGGTTCAGATCCCGCCTCCTCTCGTCCGTCGTCTGGGCGTTCCCTCCTAGGTCTCCAGGTCAGGTCCGGGCCCAGGGGGATCTGCCGGCGGAGGTGTTCCATCTGTTTGTCCTCCCGCCCTCAAAGTCACTACACTATGGGATGTTTTATTTTTCGTCTTAATCTGGGTAATAGCTCGTTCCCAAGTTTTGCTAAGAAAATAGCCGTTTTCTCGATTCACTTTTGGTTTCCTTTTTCTGATCTCTATAGCGTCTTTGATGATGCAGTCCAAGTATTTCGAAGTTTGTGCTAGAAACTTGGTCTGGTCATAATCCATACCGTGGAGGTTCGACAGGCAATGCTCGGCGATTGCCGACTTTTTAGGCTGTTGTAATCTCGTGTTGTGGCATCGTTCTTCAATGGTGCGAATAGTCTGTCCTATGTGTCTCACGCTGCATTGGCAAGGTATCTTGTAAACTACTGATTTACGTAGGCCAAGGTCGTCCTTAACACTACCAAGAAGAGCTCTGGTTCGTGCCAGAGGGCAGAAGATGGTTTTAACTTGGTATCTGCGTAAAATGCGACCAATTTTTCCGGATAAGGCCCCACAAAACGGAAAGAAATCCATTGTATTTTCCTCAGGTTCATCAGCTCGTGCTGTGGGACGTAGAGATTTCCGGATTTGCCCTTCCGTGTAAACGTTCTTCAGAAACACAGAATTCAGACAGCCCAATTCTTGTTGGAGACTGTCCTTGTCAGATAGGGTGCGAGTTCTGTGTACAATAGTTTTTAGCACGTTATTCCTCTGTGCAGGGTGGTGTCAACTATCTGTATGTAGGTACAGATCGGTATGAGTCCTTTTCCTATACACGCTGTGTCCCAACGTGCCGTCATCTCGTCTTCTAACAAGAACATCCAAGAAGGGGAGCATCCTATCCGCTTCGAACTCCATGGTAAACTTAATATTCTCGTGTCAGGAGTTGAGATGTGATCAGCTTATCTCTTCCAGGTGGTCATATAACAAAGGTATCGTACATGTATCGGAAGAAACAAGTGGGCTTTAGATTTGCTTACTCCAAAACTTCCTCCTCGAAATGTTCAATATACAGGTTGGCGACAACGGGAGAGAGAGAGAGAGAGAGAGAGAGAGAGAGGACTCTCCATAGCAACTCCTTCCGTCTGCTCGTAGTATCCACCGTCAAACAGAAAATATGTTGGCGTAAGACCACGTCTGCCGAAATATTGTGTCCTATGCACACACACACCAGGCTGTTCACACGAGATCTATTTCATCATGAAATTCGCCTAGAGAAATTGAAGAACCACATCATTAAATACGTTTTCTGGAATGAGCCCATTTGTGGGTGCATCTTGACTTTTTTCGCATTGGACATTTCAGTTTTGTCTGGTGTCAGATGCACTTAAAAAGCTGCGTTGGCATGCAACAACTCTCCGTGTACGATCATACATCTTATTATCAACACTCAGCTGAAGTCTTTCATCTTTATTTTGTGACTATTCATAGACTTTAGCAGCAAGCCTTTTCCTCACTGTCCTTTCAACGGTTAACTGTGATGGAGGATCAGGAACATTTAAAATGGTTGGTATTGCTGTCAACTTCAAAAGTTTCCAACCATGAGCTCTATCTTGCTCAAACTGACAACATTCAAAATCAGTCTAATAATAATTAATACGTACTACAATATCAACATATAGACTAAGACTTGTGTCGAAATGTCGTTAAATACCGATTGCATTCCAAAAGAATAAAGGCGGTCTCATGGGGAGATAAGGCACTTTACAAGTATACTACAAGATGGTGTTCCATAGGCCCACAGAACATCGTGCAATTTAATATCGCAGTAGCTTCAAACATCGTTTACAAATAAGAGCCGTATGATTCAATTGTTTGTTAAGCTTAAGTGACTTAACTACGGGGTCATCAGTCCCTAATGTTACAAACTACGTATAAACTACCTTATACTAAAGACGGCACAAATATCCATGCCTGACGGGGGATTCGAACCCCCGATCGTAGCGGCTGTGCAGACTGTGACTGGCGCGCCGCAGACCGCTCGGCCACTGAGGCCGGCCGAGCCGTATGAGCCACTGTGATTAGTAAAGAACAGTATTTATCACTTAAAAGTAATTATTGTTGTTATATTCTGTATCTAGATATTTTACCGCCAATATATTTCTAAATAAAGTACGTAACGAAAGGTCATAGCGTCGAACCCTTCACTAGAAAACACATGTTGAAAGCTGTCATTCGGAACGTGTTTAAATTGTGCATAACTACAAAGTTGACTACACTTCTCAACAATTTGAAGACTTTGTCGGTGTCCTTTTGTCACAACTACAGTTTATTACCCATGTTTAACGCCTTTCTTGATCCACTGGGACCGAAAAAAAAAAAAAAATAAAATAAAATAAAAAGCACGAAAACCGTTCTATGAACGATTAGAACGATTCGCAACTGCACAGCTCGCATACTGAAAGCATACTGACTGCTCTCTGCTGCCCTGTCGTGTAAAGGCAAAGTAACTAAAATGGTGGATGCGATTGGCCGTGTATACCCAGGTGCCCTAAGACTGTGTTCACAGTGGCAACGACAAATCGTACTGAGACGTCGTCGCCCGTATTTGACTTAAAACATCGGCATACTGCATCCGATATAGTTTGTCACCTTGGTCGGGTAAAATAGAAGGTTAGGTTAGTTTACAATCTATTATGTCGATGAAGTATATTAGATTTCAATTTCATACGGTGCAATGGATTCCACCGACATGATTTTATGCTTGAGTGCTGAATTTATTTGAAGGTGTGCAGGCATGCAGCAGTTAACCTCCATGCTTTAAATAATAAAAAACTTCATCAGTTAGGTAATTTATTGCTTATCAAGAGTTTCGAGAATTGATTCGCAACTTCTAGTGCGTTTGTTTACGTAAGTACCGGTACTTCTTTGACGTTTCAGTGTGTGATTTTGTGCCACTCTCGCATTGGAATTCTCTTTTTTAGGTTACTGAAGTTCGGGAAATCAGACAGAATAAATATTGAGGTATGTATTTTATCCTAATTTTAGAAATCATATTTTTTCTGTCTGATTAAAGGTGTTGTGCCTCCTCCATTGCACAGAATATTAGACACAATAATCGTGACTTAGGCCTGCCTTTATACAAAAACAACCAGTGTAAGTGACGATTTTTGTGTTGTGACTCCCAGTGTAATACAGCACACACAATACTTTCAATTACAGACAGAAGTACTATTTAGTAGGCCTACGTATAAAAGACGCTAAGATTTATTACGTACGACAACCCTCATTGCAGTCCTGTAATCTCAAAAAAACTACATGTATGAAAGAGCTGCATAAAATGACACGTGAAAACGTCACGGTGTAATTATGTAAACAAATGCACTAAAAGAGAGTAAAATTCGCGAGATGCGTTGTGCTAAGCATAAAAATACACAATTAGTGCATTTTTCAGTATTTAAATTCATGAGTAACAGAGATATAGGATATCCAGAAACATCCGATTACGATGAAAGAAATGAAGCACATTCATTTTCAATTGCTATCATTCAATATATTTGTGAAACACAAGTTGAAGAAGTAGATAATTTTAAACACGTAAATCTCTGAAAAGCGGAAGCACACGTACATCACATTTGCAGATCGCTTCATAGAACAGGGTCACCACCTTGTTAAAAAACGCCAGAACCAGGAAGAAGAATTTGTGGACAGGTAATACCCGATTATCTCAAAGCAAAACAACATAAGAGAGCAAACGAAACTACAATAACATTAAAATACGCCACAATTCCGAACTGAACACATTTTGAGGCTATGATTTACGCCTAAAAATTCTCGTAAAGAATTCAACCAACTTGCAGTTTCCAATAAACTGCAATATCAGACCATAGATTCAGAACTATAACCCGATTGATGATATTTATCGTCTTCTCTGTGCCATAATCTCTTTCTGTCACTAAATGTATCGCAGTCCATACTTACTGTGTGAGAACGTCGGTCGATTTGACCGAAGAAAACAGACTGATTTGGTTTTGACCGACTGTCGTCCGAAGTCTGTACGTTCGGGCGATGAGATCGGCTACACTGTGACCGTGCCCATATGGAGTACTGATTTGAAACGATCGGGATTTCTTGTGCTCAGAAATGCTATCCTTAGCACACGGCGTATCCCAGCTATGTATGTACTCCTTTCTTATGTGAGTACATCTCCGTTTTCTTCCTCTCTCCATAGCTTTCTCCCCCAGTATCATTTTTGATATATATATACAGTGGAATATTAGAAAACTGAGACAGAAATTAAAATCACACCCGTGATTTTGGTTCTTTTGTAAACCTTACCCTTTCGAAGGTAAATTTAGTGATAAAGGCACATACTGTCTGTAAAATGTCTCGTGAATGCAGTTAGTACTGTAGAAATAATGTACTGTATCGTCATTCTGAATTCCACAGTTGTTCTGCATGAACGGCTAAAAAGTAGTAAGTGATAAACTTATTTTTTCCTTTCATCATTTTGTTCGGGTTGTTAGCAAGAAGAAAAGATTTCGTAAACGTTTTAAACAGGAGTAAAGATTGTTGCAAGACGTTAAGTGTTCTCATTCTGAATAGTGGGTGAATAACCCACCGTGATTCACAAGTTGTAAGATGTGACAGTAGTTTATGACGTCATATCGCGTATGTGTCGTAGGTTATCATAGTATACTAGCTGTAAACCCGGCGTTGCCCGGTATTTATTTATCCTACACTATCGTAGTCCACATCCCCTTCCCCCCTCTCTCTGCATCCACCACCTTCTCTCCCATCTCTCTGTTTGTTTCCATCTTTCCCTCTCTCGGCAAAGTTTTCGGCAAGGTACCCTCTGTCATTTACCATACAAACATTTATGTACCCAGTGAAGTTCCTCTTGGATTAAAGGTCATGTGTACAAAAATTCATAAAGATTGGAGCAAAACTATGCATTTTGTAAAATTTCGTAAATTAAGTGCCCTCCACCATGCACCGAACGAAATTTTATACAGACAGTGACATTCCTCTTGTTTCTAATGTAGAGCGTGAACAAAACTATAGATCTCTATGCAATACAAAGGTAGGGTCACACTGAAAAACCCACTTTGTTGTACTCTAATATTCCAGTTTTATTTCATATAATCCTTGTATTGAGACTAACGAAAACAAGAAGAAAAAAAAAGATCTGTGTAATTGGTCGAGCCGTTCCCAACATATGGCGCGACCAAGATATTTAAAGATCCATTTTTATGTTGCAAAGTACCCTACCCCATGCACCGTATGAAACTTAAAGTAGACGGTGATCTTCCTCTTGGTTTGAAGGTCAAGCGTGTAAAATTTCGTGAAGATCGGAATGAAACTGTAGATTTCGTGAGTCTGTAGGAGAAGTATGCTCCGCCATACATCTATCACAAAATACTTTCTTAGCTGACGTTTTCTACCCATAAACTACATTCCTGCCAAATTTTAGCTTCATAGGTGAAGTAGTTTTCGATATTTCGTGTTTAGTCAGTGAGTGAGAGTCCTTTCGCTTTTATATAGAGAGAGATTAAGAAAACAGATTGCTCAAATTTGGATGCAGGGGAATTAAGGAAGATTTGCAGACTAAAATAAATAGTAACATGCAAATCTTTAACGCTAACTTTATTTGATACAATGTCACACCTGGTGCGTCATTTTTACGGCATCTACAGCGGAACTGTTGTGAGCGGTAGACTTCTTTTCGTTTCATCATTTTGTGTTTGTGTGCGTGGTGGGGGGGGGGGGAGGAGGGGGTCGGTTACAAAGCGCTTCATAGGCGTCCGAAATTACATGCAAACTTTGTTGCAGGTTCCTAACTACTCCCATTTTCCAATAATTGACGCATAAATCTGGCTATTCTCACGCGGTGATCTCTCATAATTTATGACGTCATATTTCCTGAGTTATGTGTCGTGCTCTTTTGTTTTTGGGTCAGAAACCTTCGTGGGCGTACGATGAACAGTTCACCAAAGTTTCATTGCCATCGAATGACTGGTTTATGAACACATAGAGGACTGTGTGTGTGTGTGTGTGTGTGTGTGTGTGTGTGCGCTGTTTCGTATGTTCCATTTTTTATGTTATAAATATATACACGGTAAAAATATACGCTATACTTCTCACACTGATCGTAATTCATAATTCACAAGCTTGACTCATGGACATATACCAGAAAATAAAGGTAGTAAGAGTCAGTTCCATTTCATAGTAAGATAAGTAGCAAGATAAGTGACAAAAAGAGTGTATTGAAACTGCCATGCGTAACTAATTAGCAAACCTGTAGTCAGTAAGTACTGCCAATCGCCATTTACCTAGAATCTGTATTACATTTTATGAAAGGAAAAGTTAATAATATGCAGCCATCTAATAATATTAGCTTATATAGATATGTACTGGTATTTGAATAGTATTGAGCATAATCCTTCCGTCACACACCTTCTGGTGTCTTGCATCTTCAAACATCGTCACAAGAAACTTGATAACCACACATTCATTAGCAGAATTTAAAAATTACGAAAATAAGAAAACCACGAATGCACTTGCCACTTTTTAACTGTAGTCACAACACGAGTCTAACGTGAACACCTGAAAATGGAAAGGTAATATCTTTCAAATGAGTCGTCGTACGAGAGGTAACTGATATCCCTATATGGAAGACATTAACTGAATCGCTCTTGACTTTGTGTAATGAACTTACATTTCATCTTCATCTATATGCATCTCAAATTCGACGGATACCACTCTCAGTACTGTCATAGCAGTACCCTTATTCAAATAACACTGCACGTTAAGCATTATTTCTATTGCGTCAGTGGAAAAATCCTTCTTAGGTTGAACAATTATAGGCAACCAATCAGCAGTCAGCCCATTTAACTTTTAAATAAACATAATTCTATGGCGAGTTATCTACAGAGCTATCCTCCCGGCATATCAGAGGAGATGTGACATTTCCTGCCTGGGATGAGAAAAGTAAGGAAATATCTTCGAGTACAAACTTTTTTCTAATTTTATCTACAGAAATTTTTTCACGAGAGAAGAGAAATTATTATAACTATACGGGAGTGGGTCACATGCTACAGGTAAGCACTCTAATCTTAATTATTTTTACGTTGCATTTTGTGACTGGTATGTTATCGTTTTTCATATTTTCATAAATTTATTAATATCTTCATCCCTTATGTCTATTAACTCAACGTTATCAATAAATGCACTTGCACTATAAATTCTGTAGGTCCTTCGATAGGCGATAATAGCTATTCTTCCTCAACTTTTCCTTTTCTATTTTTTTTTCAGACGGTGATTAAATTGATCTCCATCCAATTCTGTTTGTGTCCATCGGACGTTTCGTATTCAAATTTAATCGTTCGCTTAAAAATTTGTTCTATAGCAGATATATGTAAATTTCTACTGTTACAATAGTCGATATCGCAACTAAAAGATTGCATACATTCAAATGTGTACAAGCAGATAAGGATACACAGACGGATACATGAGGTAATCCTACTGGCACATACAAATCTCATGCAAAGGATCCCGAACTGTTTGAACATGCATGAATGCATGTAATGTTCTAGCACCGATGACAACTACGTCGCAGTAGAAATCTGCAGAGGTCTGCAATAGAATAACATTTTTGCTGCCCGTTCTTGGATTTGACGTTTACTTATCGTCCTTGTTTATCTACTCTCTTGACAAGGACAAGGTGACCAAAACATGATACAAAATCACAAAATTCGTTTTCATTTTTTAAAGAAAACACATCTGAAAGGATAATTATTTAGATGAATGAGAGTATAAGTTTTTTAAATAGCACCGTATTTCATTCTTTAAAGTTATAAACATAGACAAAAACATTATCATTTTTAGGACTGAAAATCTTTAATAAAATATGATTTTTTCGAAATATGACGCAGATCAGATACTCTTATGTACAAAGAAGACAGTATCCTGAGGTCTTAAAAATGAGACGGAGAACACTCAAAATGATACATATGTATGATTGGTATTTTTCTGTGGGTGATATTTTAAGGATATTTAGGTCTGAAATGTAAGTCGGTGTGAACTATAAAAACTTCCTTATGTGTTCTTCTATTTTTAATAATATGAAGTTACCCTACAACGATTAGGAACTGATTAAAATTATATTTAATATATTAACACTAATAATAAACGTACAAAAGAGAATCAGTCTTAATTTGTATGAACAACATCAGGAATTGGCAGTTTCCCTATCACACCACTCTTATTAACCAGAGAAATGTCTTTTTCATTTGACTTCAAGTTTTGTCCTTGTATAAATACTCTAGAGCCATAACGTCAAGATCATTTTCTAGTATTTTTTTCTATGATGCACACATACCTATAGCTGTACGAATTTAGTATAGGCTTATCACTTTTAAGAAACTTCTATATCTGTTCTTGGGACTGGAGTGTACCATATTTAGGGATGATATTCACTGTTTGATAATTACCTGCATATAGTAAATTTGATGATAATGAATAATCGAGCAACTATATAATTCTGATTTGGTGGCTACAAAATCAACATTTTTCATAATAGTGGCACAATAGTGCGTGATTTTTATTTTTCAATGCGAAAATGCTGAGTGATCATTTTTCCTTTACCTCAAATATGTGCATTATAATCGAAAAAGAAAATACGACTGGCTGTTCCGAAATAATAGCAGCATAAATAATAATAGTTACATTTGTGATAGGTTTGGTTTTCTTATTAACTGACTGGTTGTAGCATCTTTTTGAAAAATTTTGTCGTACTAGTTTCGGGACACCTTGAGCTACCTCCTAATTTTGAACTTTTTAACGTTGAATATCTGTCTGTAGCAACACTCTTCATCAATTTTCTCTGACTCCCAAACAATCCGCTACTAAGGCACTCGTCATTCCTTGGCAGCGTTTGATATTAACAGCCTTCCATTGCACAAGAAATCTATATTTACTTCTAATGACTTCCTGTCGCCTCTGATTCAACCATCTTCAGAAAATATTCTTCTACCGTTCCCCCCTTGATGTCTACAAGATTATTTTCTTATCATTTTACTGCCCTTAATCACTTTAGTCTTTCGTTTATTTCATTCAAAGTCTACTTGTATCTTGTCTATCCACTTAATACTTCTACAACTTGGTTACTCGTAATAGTGAACGCTACAGTGAATATCTTTAATATTCAGACACTAAGAGGTCTTTGCTGCATCATAACTGTATTCTGCACAAAACAAAAACATAACATTAACATGTAGGTAGATGTCTAGTAAGCAATAATATGGGCAATGTTTACACAACGTACAACAGTTGTTAAATAATACGTTTGAAATAAACCACTCTTCGATAGCCACGTTACTTTAATATAGGACAGCTGGCGGTGTCGCACAAATTTTTACCGTTCACACCGGGGTGAATACTTCGAGTCAGAAGGCAAGTGTTTGTTTACAAGCGCGGTCGACTATCCAGATGGTACGATGTAACGCGAAGCTAATACCAATTTTGAGATACTGATTTTTCACAACGTGAAAAATAAATCAAATAGACAACTTGCTGCCCCACTCAAGTACGTAATGTGATACATATCATCGGACGATTAAAAAACGAGAACCGTATAGACTGTATAAGGCAAAAGGGTCACCCACGTAAGTTGGAAGCAAGTGACAAGAGGAGACTGCGATAGCATAGCTCGAAGGGTCTGAGATGCGTCAGTCACGGTCTGCACGGCCACTACGGTCGGGGGTTCGAATCCCCCCTCGGACATGGATATTTGTGCCGACCGTAGTATTAGGTAGTTCATAAGTAATTTGTAAGTTTAAGTCTCATTAGCTCTACAAACATTTGAATATTTGAATTTTTGATAGCGTAGCAGACTGGCCGAGTGACTAGTCCCTGGGGCACGGCCCTCTGTCTCATGACCACCAGCACAGAGTATATATATTTAATGTCTGTGCCACCAGCCAGGTAAGCTACGCTGTCGTAGCCTCCGCCTCCAAAACTTTGAACGGTTGTAGCTACCAAACTAATCGTGATAATAATGTCATTCAAAATTCTTTGTACACAGCTGGTGCCCCAAATTCCAGTGCACGATAGAAACAACCATTGTTCCATTTAAAAAACTTTATGTTTTCATAAAAATACACTTTCTAAGTAATATTACAATCTGTTTGTTGGCTAAAAATACGAGCCCCTGACTACCAATCCATTCTGTGAAAACCGCACATCAATTGCACTTTCCGTTTCCGCAATATTTGCGGTGTAAGTGTTAGGTGATCCACCCCTGTATACGAAACGTGAAGTTCAGAACTTAATTACCAATCAGCCAGAGCCATCGACTCAACTCTCAAAAATTCTCCAGAAAATTGACTTTGAAATTAAGTTCACGTAACTACCAACAGCAAAAACTATTCCAGCATCCGTCAGTGTAGCTCAGGTGGTAGCGTTCTGACCTCACAACCATAGCATCCGTGATTCATATCCCTCTGTGACAAATATTTTTTTCGTTGTTTTCGAATTTAGTTATATAAAAAATTTCGGGATCTCTAATTACATATGTTGTGCCAGTTTTGGTTAATGTGTATGTAGAAAAGTTGAACACTTTGTCGCCACGTGAAAGGATGATTGAGTAGGTTAGCGGCTTTGAAAGTCTTAAGTCGCAGAAACAGCGTCGTAGCTCTTCACAAACTAAACAAACAAAAACTACCGTCGTCAACCAATACTGAAGCCAATACTGTAAGAATTGAACTTTTTTTTATTGAAACCATCAAAATTAATAATCTTTTATAAAATATATCAAATTACGAATACACAAAAATACATGCATTTTTCGTAAAAATTACCATTAGATATTAAAATTGTGTTATGTATTCGAACACAACGGAAAAAAAGTGTCACAGCAGAATTCGGACTAGCGACCCTATGGGTTGAAGGCTAGAACGCTACCAGCTGAGCTACGCCGACAGATGGTGCAGGCCTTTTAATTATTGCTACTTACGTGGACTTCAAAACTTCAAAGTCGATTTTCTCGAGATTTTTTCAGAGTTGGATCAAATGGCTTTTGGCTGAATGTTATTTGTGTTCTGAACTTCACGTACCATAAATATCACAAAATTTTAAAATCAGATACCCATGTGGTCTCCTTGTCAGATGAACAGTTAAGCCTTTTTTTTTTCTTTTAAATTTCGAGCTGTCAAAAGGCGATCGCAAAGGTCCACTTTTAGTGCTACTACCGTAACCTAAAATGGACTAAAACAGAATAGAGCAAAGTTGTAGAGAATGTTATCCTCTAAAATTCGTTTATTCACCTTTCGTCTGAGGAGAACGGTTAAGACCGTATTTTGCAATAAAATTCGACTATTAATAGGCATCGCTAATGGCCCACTTTTAGTAGTACCAGCGTAAAGTGTGCCAAGAAAAGGAAGTAAGATCAAATTTAACGCCCCGTCGGAACACCACAGTATACAGGTATCCAGCCTATGTCTGTAGCCCAACTGTCATGCAAGTGACCCAGGTGTGATTTCTGGTACTGCTTTCAGTCAGCCTCGTGATGTCAATTGAGAAGTTACATGATCGGTTTCACGGCCTGTAAAGTATGCAGGACGGCTAGCAGAGTGGTGTGTTGATGATATGACCTTCCATTCCGCATCTGCCTCAGGCTGCAAGACAGACGATGACACAGTTTGCAGTAGATGTCTCTTGGACCTTCATGTTGTAGACGTTGGGTTCCTTTGTACAAGCAGCCATATAAGTCACCTACACGCTACAGGTCAGGACGCAGATGCAAAAGCAACGGAAAAGGCATGCTAAATTTAGACGAACACAAAATCCCCAGGATTGGCGATCCTACAAAGAAGCTCTAAATTTAGCGAGGACTACAATGCGAGATCCATACACTACTTATCACAACGAAACTCTTTCTCAAAATTTCACTGAAAACCCAAAGAGATTATGGTCATATGTTAAATACACTAGGGGCAAAACACAAATAATATCCGCACTACATGATAGTAATGGCGATCCTGCCGATGACAGTGCTACTAAAGTAGAGTTACTAAACATAACTTTTAGAAACTAATTCACCAAAGAAGACGAAACCAATATTCCAGATTTCGAATTACGAAAAGAGGCCGTAATGAGTAACGTTGAAGTAGATATCATCGGAGTAGTGAAGCTACTAAAATCACTTGACAAGAACAAGTCTTCTCGTCCGGACTGTATACCCATTAGATTTCTATCTGATTATGCTGAAGCGATGGCTCCTTACTTAACAGCCATATACAACAGCTCTCTCAAAGAATGATATGTGCCAAAAGTTGCACAGGTCACACGTATATTGAAGGAAGGCAGAAGAAGTAACCCACTAAACTATAGGCCTATTTCATTGACGTCATTTTGCAGCAGGGTTTTGGAACATATCCTGTATTCAAATATTATGAGTTACCTCGAACAGGAAGATCTATTGACCCAAGGTCAACACGGATTTAGAAAATATCGTTCATGCGTAATACAACTAGCTCTTTACTCACAAGACGTGATGGGTGCTATCGACAAGGGTTCGCAAATCGATTCCGTATTTCTTGATTTCCGGTAGGCTTTTGACACCGTATCTCACAAGCGTCTTTTAATCAAATTGCGTGGTTATGGTATATCGCCCCAAATTTGCGAATGGATAGAGGATTTCCTGACAGAGAGGACACAGTTCGTACTAATCGATGGTAAGGCATCGACTAAAGCAGAGCTGATATCGCTCGTTCCACAAGATAGTGTTATTGGTCCTCTGGTGTTCCTTATTTACATAAATGATTTATGGAAAAATCTAAGCAGCTCTCTTAGGTTGTTTGCAGATGACGCCGTCATTTACCGTCTAGTAAAATCATATGAAGATCAAAATCAACTGCAGAACGATATGAATAAAATATCATTATGGTGCAAAAATTGGCAATTGACTCTAAATAATGAGAAGTGTGAAGTCGTCCACATGAGTACGAAAGAAATCCGTTGAACTTTGTTTACAAGATAAATCAATCAAATGTGAAGGCCGTAAACTGCACTAAATACCTACGAATTACTATTACTTCAGACTTAGACTGAAAAGAACACGTAGATAATGTCGTGGGAAAGGCGAACGAGAGACTGTGTTTTATTGGCAGAACCCTTAAAAGATGCAACAGAATTACTATAGAAACTGTCTACACTACGCTTGTCCGTCCTTTTTTGGAGTACTGCTGTGCAGTGTGGGATCCTTATCAGGTGGATTTGACGGAGGACATCGAAAGAGTCCAAAGAAGGGCACCTCGTTTCGTATAGTCACGATACAGGGGAGACAGCTTACGGAAATGATACAGGATCTGGGATGGGAATCATTACAACAACGGCGCTTATCGCTGCGGCGTGGACTACTTACGAAACTCTCCTCTGAATGCGAAAATATATTGTTGACTCCAACTTACATAGGTAAAAAATGATCATCAGAATAAAATACGAGAAATCAGAGCTCGAACGGAGAGATTCAGGTGCTCTTTCTTCTCGCGCGCTATTCGAGAATGGAATGGAAGATAAATAGTATAATAATGATTCGATGAACAGGAGGAAGAAAATGTTTTCCCGTTAGTCATATGGACCAGCACCCTCAGCCGCTCCCTGTCACGTCCTGCAGTCATGAAAGAACGCAACTTCATGGGCAGTGGTTTGTGGGAAGGACGTGCGAAGCAATAGGCAGACGGGAGGGGCTGGACAGAAGTCAAAAGCACTGGCATCCTCAAATACTCCACCGTTATTTGGAAACAGGGAGTCCTTGTATTACTGCAAATGGTCTCCAAATAGGCAAAACCTAACCGTTAACGAATCATCGCTTCAGCTGGACCAGAGGATGCAGCCTATTCCATGTAAAAACAGCCCACACCATTATGGTGACCCCACCACCTTGCACAGAGCCTTGTTGATAACTTGGGTCCATGGCTTCAGGGGGTATGCTCTAGACTTGCGTCCTACGAGGTGCATCCTACTTTTGTAAAGAAGCAAGTTGCATGAAGAACTTTATTGGCAACAGGTACAGCAATGTTTCAGGTATTTTTCAATATAGTCCCCATATAACTGAGACCCATGTCATATCGTGGTATCAACTTCCGTATTCCTGCGTCGTAGAAGTCTGCCGCCTGTGAATGGCACCAGCGTGTGGCAGTCGTCTTCAGATGTCTGTCATTGTTAAAACGCTAGCCGGAGGACAGGAATTTCTTCAGATGGAACTGATCGGCCATCTTAACCTCTCCGTTCAAGTGCGGTTGTTTACATCTCTGTGCGGTTTGAGTGACATCTATGGACAACCTAAGGAACTATGTTCTTGGTGCAATATACAGCTTCAGCCTCAGGGATCAGGAGACCTTGAAACCAAGGGTGATGCAACACGATTTTTAAGTGAGTACCATTAGTTATTTAAATGCTATGGTAGAATGTTGAGGGACTATGAATGCATCTAAACTGTGTACAATATTACTTGGCCGCTAGCTAAGCAGACGGTGTAGGTGGGGAGGGCAGAGAGAAGCGGTGGAGGTTTCCTCGCTGACAGGAGGAGTAACGCGGCAGCAGCTGTGTGCCGGATACAGGCACCAACGTCTTGAGAACGAAATCTCATTACAGAAATAAATCATGGATTGTTGTTTTTAGGAGGCAGTCTACGGCCGCGATTTTGTCGATCTCCTATTGATGGCAGCAATTGCCGAAAGCGATCGAGCATAGCAAATAAAAGTATTTTATAGCTCTGGGCACAAGAATGATTTTTTCAAACTACACTACTGATCATTAAAATTGGTACACCATGAAGAAATGCAGATGATAAACGGGTATTCATTGGACAGATATACTAGAATTGACACGCCATTACATTTTCATGCAATTTGGGTGCATAGATCCTGAGAAATCAGTACCCAGAACAACCACCTCAGGTCGTAATAACGGCCTTGATACGCCTGGGCATTGAGTCAAACTGAGCGTGGATGGCGTGTACAGGTACAGATGCCCATGCAGCTTCAGTACGATACTACAGTTCATCGAGAGTAGTGACTGGCGTATTGTGACGAGCCAGTTGCTTGGCCATCATTGACCAGACGTTTCCTACTGGTGAGAGGTCTGGAGAATGTGCTGGCCAGAGCAGCAGTCGAACAACCCAGGTTCGTCGTTGCGTACACCATCGCAGGTGCACCTGTCTGTGATGCAGCGTCAAGAATAACCGCAGCCATGGCCTCTGAGCTGATAGTCCATATTGCTGCAAACGTCGTCGAACTGTTCGTGCAGATAGTTTTTGTCTTGCAAACATCCCCATATGTTGACTCAGGGATTGAGACGTGGCTGCATGATCCGTTACAGCCATGCGGATAAAATGCCTGTCATCTCGACTGCTAGTGATACGAGGCCGTTGGGATCCAGCACGGAATTCCGTATTGCACATCTGAACCCACCGATTCCATATTCTGCTAATACTCAATGGATCAGCACCAACGCGAGCAGCAATGTCGTGATACGATAAATCGCAATCGCAATAGGCTGTAATCCGGAAGTCGGAAACGTGATCGTACGCATTTCTCCTCCTTACACGAGGCATCACAACAAAGTTTCACCAGGCAACGACGGTCAACTGCTCTTTGTATATGAGAAATCGGTTGGAAACTTTCCTCATGTCACGACGTTGTAGGTGTCACCACCGACGCCAACCTTATATGAATGCTCTGAAAATGTAATCATTTACATATCACAGCATCTTCTTCATGTCGGTTAAATTTCGCGTCTGTAGCACGTCATCTCCGTGGTGTAGCAATTTTAATGGCCAGGAGTGTATATCATGAAGCTCATTCCCCCATAGCACACAAAACAGATTAGAACACTGGTGCAGTAACGACGAAAAAACGTGCATAATTCAAAAGAAAACAAAATCCCTAATATTTGCTATCCTACAGAGACGCTCGAAATTTAGCGTGATGCTTACAGTAGCTTCCACGATAAAACTCTGCCTCGAAATTTCGCAGAAAACTCAAAGAGATTCTGGTCATCTGCATAGTATTCTAAGTGCAAGGCACTATACCATTGCTAAGAGATAGCAATGGTGATGCTACCAATAACAGTGCTGCTAAAGCAACTTTGCGCAGTTCCTTCATGAAAGAAGACGAAATCAATATCCCAGATTCCGAATTAAGAACAGCTGCCAACTTGAGTAACATAGAAGTAGATATCGACGAAGTGCCGCGACGGAGTAACCGAGCGGTCTGGAGCGCCACGTTACGGATCGCGCGGCCGCCCGCGTCGGAGGTTCGAATCCCCCCTCGGGTATGGATGTGTGTGTTGTCTTTAGTATAAGTTAGTTTATAAGTAGTTTGTAAGTTTAGGGACTGATGACCCCGCAATTAAGTCCCATAAGCTTAACAAAGCATTCTAGTAGTAACCAAGTATTTCGTTTTATCAACTATCTTTCACGAGAACGATTATATCGATCCGCGTTACCTGTGGGTTAATAGATTGTTCTGTTCGAGATAATTCATTACTTTTGAAGTCAGTGCTATGTTCTAAAACCCTACTGCAAATCGATGTCAATGCGTTGCACAGTTCACGCATAACTTCTGCGTTTCTTGAATATCTGCGTGAACTGTGCAACTTTCCAGTCTTTGGGTGAGATACTTCGTTGAGTGAGCAGTTGTATGATTGTTAAAGTATGGAGCTACTGTATCAGTATACTGTGATAGGAACGTAATAGATAGACTTTCTCGGAGTAATCACTGATAATATTCATCTCGGGTGTGCAGCCGGATATCGTCGTCAACTAAACACGATATTCCGTCAGACCAACTGGCTGCCATCTTCAAGTGAGTGCGCTAATACACTTACTCGCCGGAAACTGAGGCAGAACAGATTTTTTTTTCCTTTATTGAAATTTTAATGCCCGAAGGCAGGCTGGCAGCAGCCAATGATGCTGCTCTACAGCCGAGCGAACGTACACAATGGCCAACAGAAATTAAAATGAAAGGTGATAAAAGGCGCTTTTACAATAACAAGACAAAAAATTTGGGAGAAAGTTAAAAACTATGAAAGCGGACAGAAACATACATGATCGTTAAAACAAGACAATGCCACGGTGGCTAAAAAACACTCACTGCAGACGACGAAACAAAGACGGCGACATTGAAGTAAAAAACACTGACCACTGGTGTACGCAAAGTTAAAAAAACACTGGGCGATGATACACTATACACACGAAGCACTGAACACTTAAAACACAGCACTGTACTGGCCCTGCAGGGGAAGCGGGGGGGAGGATGGAGAAGGCGCGGGGGAAGGGGAAGGAGGTGGGGGAAGGGAGAGTGGGAGAAACCGGAAGGAACTCCTGGGGAGGTGGAGAAAGGAGGGGGTGAGCCAAGCGGGGTATGGGAGCGGGAGGGGAGGGGGAGGGAGGAGGCGGCGGCAATCCACTGAGAGGGGTCAAAGTTGGAAGGAGGGATAGATGTCGGGACAGTTTTGGAGAACGTCGTCAGGGAGAGGTAGGTGGCGGAAGCCACCCTCAGAGAGGATATAGAGGGTGTGGAGGTGAAGGGAGGGAGCGATGTGGCGGTAAAGGCGTGGCAGGGGCCCGGGATCCAGGAGGAGAGGAGATACCAGTGGGTGATGGGAATGTGTTGCAGGAATTTGACCAGGTGTGGGAATGGGATGAGGTCGTAGAGGATCCGCGTGGGGGAGGGGAGGCGGATGCGGTAGTCGAGGCGAAGGGCGTGGCGTTCGAGGATTTTGAGGGATTCATAATAGGAGGGGGGAGCGGATATCCAGGCGGGATGGAAGCAGCAAAGGACGGGACGCATGAGGGAACGGTAGGTATACAGGATGGTGGAAGGATTTAGTCCCCATGTCCGGCCGGAGAGGCATTTTAAGAGGTTTAGGCGGGAAAGGGCTTTTTGTCGGACGGTTTTGAGGTGAGGGTTCCAGGAAAGGTCTCTGTCAAGGGTTAATCCGAGGTAGCGGAGGGCCTTGGTTTGTGGGATGGGGCGACCATGGAGGGTGAGGTACAGGTCTCGGTGGCGAAAGGAAGGGGTGGTGCGACCTATGATGATTGCCTGGGATTTTGTAGGGTTTACAGTAAGGAGCCACTGGTTACACCAGGAGGAAAATTCGGAGAGATGGGACTGAAGGAGATGTTGGGAGCGAGCGAGGGACGGGGCAAGGGCAAGGAAGGCGGTGTCATCAGCATACTGAAGAAGATGGACAGGAGGCTGAGGTCGGGGCATATCTGTTGAATATAACAGATAGAGGAGGGGTGAAAGGACGGAGCCCTGGGGCACCCCGGCAGAGGGGTAGAACAAATGGGAATTTTGGTTATTGACAGTGACATAGGATGGACGTTTGGAGAGGAAGGAAGCAATGAGACGGACATAATTAATAGGAAGGGCGTAGGTTTGGAGCTTGAAAAGAAGACCGGAATGCCAGACACAGTCGTAGGCCTTCTCAATGTCGAGGGAGACGAGGATGGCGGCGCGACGGGAATTTACCTGGACGGAGAGAAGGTGAACAAGACGAAGGAGCTGATCATCGACAGAGAAGGACGGCCGGAAGCCACATTGGGAAAGGGTAAGGAGTTGGTGTAGACGGAGGTGTTCGTGGATGCGGCGTGAGAGGATGGATTCAAAGACTTTGCTGAACACCGAGGTGAGACAGGCAGAACAGAGACAGCGGCCCCTTTATACACGCTGACGACCTACCGCACGTGCGCGAAACCAAAGTAGAGGCTATCTAGGCGCAATAGAACTAGTAGCGCGCCGGTGCAGAAAACGATGGGTCGAAAACAAGGCTAGTTAAAGAAACAGCAGATCGAAATGAAGACCGTTGTTGCTTAATATCAGATAAGATTGGGTTCCAAGTTTTACTTAGAGGGAATCCCCTTTAATAATATTATCGGCCATACGAATTTCTATGGATTCTTTAAGAACACACTCCCATTAGCGGGAAGCAGGAGCAATCAGTTTAGTTTCATCATATAACATCTTGTGTCCATCATTCAGACAATGTTCAGCAACAGCTGACCTTTCAGGTTGAAGTAAACGAGTATGACGTATTCATAGTCGCAAATCTTTCTATGGAGGACTTTGAAGACATGGATCTAAGGACGTCGTTTCTTAAGCCTACCTGTTTTTGGAGATTCGTCGATGACATTTTCATGGTGTGGCCTCATGAATTTGATGCTTTAAATCACTTTTTAGATCATTTTAATTGTTTTCATCCCAATATTAAATTTACGATGGAGGTTGAAAAAGATGGGAAACTTCCTTTTCTGGATGTTTTGCTTCAAAAGAACAGTGATGGGACCTTAGGACATGGAGTGTATCGCAAGCCCACACAAACCGATCTTTATCTTCATGCGACGAGCTGTCATCCGCCACACCAACGTATGGGGGTCTTGTGTACTCGAGTGAAAAGAGCGTACGCCATCTCTGATGCCGAACATCTGGGTGAAGAACTGGAGCATCTCGAAGCTATCTTTAAACAGAATGGGAACACTGCTAAACAAATTTGTCGTGCGTTTCATTTTGGTCCAAAAGGTGAACCATTAGAGGACAATTACAAGTCTATTGCCTTTCGTCGGGAATATTTCATCGAAAATTTCCAGAATTGTAAGAAGATTTGACACTAAAAGTGTTTTTACGCCCTCACCAAAGACTAGCGCCCTCCTTGGGTCAGTCAAAGATGATTTAGGACTGAGGAAACCCGGTGTTTATAGAATTCCATGTTATTGTTGTAAAACTTACATCGGCAAAACGATCCGCACAGTTCAGGATCGGTGTGTGGAACACCACCGTCATACTCGTTTGCTTCAGCCTGAAAAGTCGGCCGTTGCTGAACATTGTCTGAATGACGGACACAAGATGTTATATGATGAAACTAAACTGATTGCTCCTGCTACCCGCTACTGGGTATGTGCTATTAAAGAATCCATAGAAATTCGTATGGCCGATAATATTATTCATAGAGACAAGGGCTTCCCTCTGAATAAAACTTGGAACCAGATCTTATCTGATATTAAGCAACAACGGTCTTCATTTCGACCTGCTGTTTCTTTTAACTAGCCTTGTTTCGAACCATCGTTTTTGCCGATTTTCTCCACCGGCGCGCTGCTAGTTCTATTGCGCCTAGAGGGCCTCTACTTCGGTTTCGCGCACGCGCGGTGGGTCGTCAGCGGTGTTTCGTGCTGTTTCGTGCAATGCTTCAGTTTCCGGCGAGTAAGTGTATCAGCGCACTCACCTGAAGATGGCAGCCAGTTGGTCTGCCGAAATATCGTGTTTAGTTGACGGCGGTATCCGGTTGCACACCTGAGATGAATATTATTACTTATAAACTAACTTATACTAAAGACGGCACAAACATCCATGCCCGAGGGGGGGGGGGGATTCCAACCCCCGACGGGGAACGGCCTCGCGCTTCAGAGCATAGTGGCTCAATGCACTCGGCCACCCCACCGCGGCTAAGTATTCATGTGTTGAGATTACATCGAGAAATGAGATTGAATCCGAGCTTAGGAAGAGATTACGGCTGGAAATGCTTGCTACTTCTCACTGAATAGATCACTCTCATCACGGTTATTGTCTAGAAATTTAAAGATCATAAAAGACAAAACAATTATCTGCCAGCTGTGTTGCGAGTTTGTGTTGACGGAATAGGAAGAAATCTGGAGGTCCGACGAGTATGGTGAATGTTCAAGTTGTACCACCCCTTTTTTTGCCAAGAACTGTTTACGATATTGACTGTATGTGGGTGAGCGTTGTAGTGCTACTTGAACATCGACCACACTCGCCGGATCTCAGACTTCTTCCTGTCCCTTCGACTCAAACTCGCTTTGAAAGAAAAGAGATTTTACGATATTTCTGACATCCAACGAAAGGTGGTGAGACGTTTGAACACCATGCACACCGTCGCAAAGGAAGACTGGGAGTGAAGTTTGCAGGACATGTATCGCAGAGCTCAGCGGTGCATAGTTATGGTGGGTGGCTTTTTAATGGTAAGGCAAATATTTAGAAACCAGGTTTTAAACTGTAAGATCCAGAAGCAGATATAGACTCTGAACATAACTTATTGGACATGAACTGTAGATTAAAACTTAAGAGACTGCAAAAAGTTAGAAAATTAAGGAGATGAAATCTGGACAAACTGAAGGTATCAGAGGTGGTTCTAGAGTTTCGGAAGGAGCATTAGGCAAGGATTGTCTGAAACGGAGAAAAGTAATACAGTAGAAAAGAATGGGTAGGTCATTGAGATAGAGTAGTGAAGGTCGCAGGACAAGGCCTAATAGAAATCGTTGGAAAACGCAGGAGATACTGAACTTAATTGATGAAAGGAGAAAATATAAAAATGCATCTAGTGAAGGAGGCAAAAGGGAGTACAGACGTTTGAAAAATGAGATTGACAGGAAGTGCAGACTGGCTAAGCAGGAGTGTCTTGAGGAGAAATGCAAGACCGCAGAAGAATGTATAACTAGGGGAAGGTTAGATACCTCTTATACGAAAATAAAACAGACGTTTGGAGACAATAAAAGCGGCGGTATGAATATCTAGAACTCATATGGGAAACCAGTACTAAGCAAACAAGGGAAAGCTGACAGGTTGAATATATAGAAGGCCCGTACAAAGGAAATAAACTTGAAAGTAGTATGCTAAAAGTGGAAGCCGAAGTAGAGGAAGATCAGATAGAAGATACGATACTGCGAGAAGAATTTGACAGAGCACTAAAAGATTTAAGTGCAAACAAGGCCGCTGGAGTAGATGATGTCCCAGCTGAACTGCTATTATCGTTAGGAGAGCCAGTCATGAAAAAATTGTTCCACCTGGTATGCAAGATGTATTAGACAGGGGAAATACCCTCAGACTTCAAGTAGAACTATCAGTTTAATCATTCATGGTTGTAAAATACCATCACCAATTATTTAAAAACGAAAGGAAAAACTGGTGGAGTTCGACCTTGGGGAAGATCAATTTGGATTTAGGAGAAATGAAGGAACACGCGAGGCAATACACTCATTACGACTTACCTTAGAAGATAGATTAACGAAAGGGACATATACATTTTTATAATTTGTGGATCTGGAGAAAGCTTTTGATAATGTTAACTGGAACACACTCTTTCAAATTCAGAAGGTATCAGGGGTAAAATATAGGGAGCGAAGAGTTATATTCAACTTGTACAAAAACCAGACAGCAGTTATTTGAGTTGAAGGTCATGAAAGGGTCGCATTGGTTACGAAGGGACAAGACAGGGATGTAGCCTTTCCCCAATGTTGTTCAATTTTCATATTCACACACTATATGACTTCAACTGCGAATGGGCAAAGCTGAAAATGTATACCCAACCTGGGACACAGTGATCACCGCACCTACTACGACTACCTAAGCACGCCTCCCTTCAGACACAAATTTCCAGCTTTACGCTGCCCACAGTACATTGAGCAAGCTGTGAAGGAATGCAAGGAGAAATTTGGAGAGGGAATTGAAAATCCAGGAAGAGGAAATAAAAACCTTGCGATTTGCTGACGACATGGTAATTCTATAGGAGTCAGCAAAAGACCTGGAAGAGCAATTAAACGGAATGAACAGTGTCTTGAAAGGAAGGTATAAGATGAACATTAACGAGAGTAAAAGAAAGGTAATGGAATGTAGTGTCAGAAAATAAGGCGATGCTGAAGGAATTAGATTAGGTAATGAGACAATAAAAGTAGTAGATGAGTTTCGTTATTTAGGTAGCAAGATAACTTCTTATGACCGATGTAAAGAAGATATAAAATGCTGAATGGCTTTTGAAAGAAAAGCGTTTCTAAAGAAGCGAAATTTGTTGACATCCAATATTAGTTTAAAAGTTCAGAAGCACTTTCTGAAAGCATTTGTCTGGAATGTAGCATTGTATGGGAGTGAAACGTGGGCAATAAGGAGGTCAGACAAAAATATGATAGAAGCTTTCAAAATGTCGTGCTGCAGACGAATGTTGAAGATTAGATGGCTATATCACGTTACTAATGAGCAGCTGTTCTACAGAAATGGGGAGAAAAGGCGTTTCTGGCATATCCTTACAAAGAGAAGGGATAGGTTAGTGGGACACATTCTGAGACATCAAGGAATCGTCAACTTAACGTTAGAAGGATGTGTGTGGTGGGTAAAAATCGTAGAGGGAGACCGAGGAACGACTACAGTAAGCAGATTCAAAAGGATGTAGGTTGCCGTTCGTATTCTCAGATGAAGAGACTTGCACAGGACAGGGTAGCGTGGAGAGCTGCATCAAACCAGTCTGCGGACTGAAGACCACAACAACAACAACAAAACAATGACGTTGTGGAATGGGGTCTCCAGAATGTTTATTTTTGGAAGTGGGGTCACTCATAAGGAAAGGTTGAAATTGTGCTAGAACAAACAAACATAAACTCTCTTTTATCATAATAACAACCGGATTACTTCTAACACGATGACTGCAATGTTTCGATGTCTTGTGTGTCACCTGTCAACCTGATGTTACAGTGTATATTCACCAGTTTTTCGGTTTGTCTGGAGATAGTCTGTTACTTAATGGTCTTTGATTTCGCCCGTTATCTGACCAGTTACGTTCACTTGCTGCTGAGGAAGGTGGGACATTCAAATTTGTAGAAACAAGTGGTACAGCCGCGCAGGAATGGCTACCTGGTCTATGGCGTCATGTCACGGATTGCGCAGCCGCTCACGTCGGAGGCTCGATTCCATCCTCGGGCATGTTGTGGTATGTGTGTATGTGTGTGTGTGTCTGTGTGTGTGTGTGTGTGTGTGTGTGTGTGTGTAGTCTTATGCGTAAGTTGGTTTGGGTACTTTGTAAGTATAGGGACCTTAGGTTTACAGACATTTGAAGCAAACACAGAAGTTCTTTAGTACACAAGACTTTCTACCATTACGTTGCAAAAAAGATTTCTGCCGCCTGAAATGACGATAAATTTGCGTAATAAAGCTAGTGTCATATACGAAGACGTCACTCAATGTTGCGATGCAGTCTAGAGCCTGTGTTTCGTTCTCTTTACGAGTTTCCGCCTTAACATGGTACCTCAGGCGTGTCAGCAGTGTCACAGACCTGTTGGCTACGTCCCAAGTTCTCTTCTAGGTGTATCGGGACTTATTCCGTTCATTCGTTGGGCGCACCTGATGCGCAGGCAGTTCATATTGCAGTATGGTATTACGGGTTGTCTGACTACCAGGATGAAAAGAACGAATCTTACACGGTTTTAAACGGTTTAAAACGTCGTGTTTCACATTTCAACCGTGTTTTTTAAATCTCTAGTTCCCACACCACAAAACCAGGAGTGGTGTCCATTAGAGTGAAAGAATGGGGTCCCTCCACTCGAAAACAATCCCTGCTCTCAGTCACAGCACCACTCCGATATCTCTAACCCCCACCTACCGAGTTAGGTCGCCTGGTTAATAATGTTATCAAGACAAATCAGCGAGTCGCCGACATACACTTTATTCACATGTTTGTTAAGCATATGGGACTTATCTGAGGGGTCATCAGTCTCTAAACTTACAAACCCCCGACGGGGAATGACCTCGCGCATTGGAGCGTAGCGCCTCAATGCGCTCGGCCACTATACTTTATTGACTCCCCAAACTGTATACTGTGCCATGTTCCTGACATCCGTAAACATTGATTCCAGTGTCTCCGTGTGTCAGCTGTATGGAAGGTCTGCCGAGGCATGATAGCCCTCATTAACGGAACCACCCCAACGAGTGACTGTGAAGTGGTTTACCATGCCGGACGCGAAGCTGCTCCCCCGCACCAGGAATAATTCCACACTTCTATTTCTATCGGTCCCAACTCAGTGCCTCCTCTCTCAGGTCTTCAGTGATGCAGTCCATCCATCTTCTCTTTGGTCTGCCAATTTTTCTCCTGCCCTCCACTTGTAACTCCATTGTTCTCTGCAACAGGTGTTCTCCAACCTATCTCATCACATGCCCTTACCATTGTCGACTTCGTTCTTGGGCATTCTTCGATTCCTCCACTACATTTGTCTGCTACCGAATAAGATCATTTCTTATTTTGTCCATCCTCGTTTTCCCCATCATCCACCTCAGTATGCGCCTCTCAGCCACGTTTAATTTCTTCTCCTGAACTTTATCTCACTACCATACAATATAGCTGGTCTCACCACCAATTTAAAGTTTTTGCTTTTGTCTTTGGTTTTATTGTTTTATCGCGGAGCATACCTGACACCCTTTTCCAGTTCGTCCATTCAGCCTGGATCCTGTGGCTTACCTCCTTATTTAAATATGCGTTACGTAGGAACGCAAGTACTTGAATTCTCCCACTCTCTCCAACTGATCACTTCCCAGTATAATTTTTCCATCTCCACCAAACCACAGGTATTCGGTCTTCTTCCTGCTAACTCTGAGTTCTCCACTTTCCATTTCTTCCCTCCATCTCTCCGATGTTCTTTCTACCTTCTCTTTACTCTCCTTCACTATCACCATGTCAGCTGCAAAACTACCCGACCATAAAGCCAGGTCCTGCACTCCTTCCGTCAACAAATTCATCACTACATGTCTTTGACCAGTCGAACACACTTTTCTGGCACCCCCTCGCTCTAAGGCTGGGACACTCTGCTTTTGCAATAATCGCCCTCCGCCTCGGGGACGGCGTGGCGTACATGATATATTTGTGGAATGCGCACCAACAGACGAATGCACTCCGCACTTAAAGACTAACTCTACGCCAACTTCCTCACCGGTGGCGCTTACCCATGACCACCAACGAGTCTTACGACACTAAAACGTACCCGAAATACCTGTTAAGTATGAAAAGTGTCGTACATCTTTGCTGTCTTGTTTTGTTCATTTCATGTTGCGGGAATTGGAGCTCTCATTTACTTTAAGACCCACTGGAGCAGGTCACTTTGTGTTTCCTTCTTCTTATCACTTGCGGACCATTACGAAGTAGGTGTACACCCTTGTGCTCAGTTGTGACATATCTTTGTTAAAAAAATTTCTGTGCGCCCTTTATGTTTCACTAATGGTTCCGCTACTGAATATCTATTTGGTTTACTTTATAGTCTAATAGTAGTTCTACCGGAAAGCTTTCCCTGTATGTCAGGGGAAGTTTCTATATTTACATGCAGCTATTGCATTTCTGCTAAGGCACAGTAGAGAATTTTCTGTTTTGTTCCTTTCGATATGATGTGTGATCGGACGGGTTAAAAATGCAGCCATTTGTACTACGGAGTTAACGGCAATCTACACAAGGGATGGTACTTCACCAGCCCGTATGCTACTAGTCTTCAAGTAATACCCTGGGAACTGTGGCAATGTTGCAAGGAGACCACAAGTCATTCTTGGACGGCACGCACAGATGTGGGCTATGATGGGAATGGTACAACATACTTTGATCCTCCCTTTTATGGGTGTGATGTGGTAGACTGGGACCTACATTATAAGTACGCCTGTAACAGAGTCTAACATTAGGAGACTGTCACATCTGAATGCTCCATAAATCTGAACATTGTAAGTTTTGACCAGGTAATCAAACAGAAATCCATTCTGCTGCGTGGTGATAACACTGTCTGACACGACTATACACATCTTCACGTCTTTTTGTCTTGTACTATATTGCAAGATTTTGCTTGGGGCTTGGTATTATGTGCAAATGTTTGTAAATCTGTAGGACTTAACTTCTTTGGCTATTAGTCCTTAGGCTTACAGACTACTTAAATTAAGTTAAACTAACCTAAGGACAAAACACACACACACACACACACATGCCCGAGTGAAGACTCGAGTCTCCGACGGCGAGCAACCGCGCGCTCCGCAGCAAGGCGCCTTAGACCGTTCAGAAACTCCATTGCGGCGTTAGTATTACATTTTATGGTATCTCAAGGCGTTAAGGTTTGTAAGAAAGTTGCACAGGAGTGCAACACTTGTTGACGCTTCTATGTCTACTGACATAATAAAAAATTGTTCCGTACTCTGTATAGATTGGCCGTAATGTTGCGCAAAACAGTTGTACAGTGAAAATTACACAAATGTACATCGTTTGTGAAATAGCGTCATTGTTCAATAAAATATTATATTATTTTATTAAATTCCAAGCTTTCTATCGTAAATTTCGGCTAGAGTGCTGTTATTTTTTAGTCAGATATATATTTATACTCCGCGACATGTAGCTAATTTAAATTTGCATTCTCGCGTATTATTAAAAACCTGATCAAATTAATAATATGTCACTTCGGAATTTTACTAACAGCAATAACAATGTTAATATTCTGGTCTACGTAATAGTTCTAGCAGCATATTTACGACACATAGGCAAAATAATCAAGGAGGACACGGTCGGCTAACGTATCACTACTCACTAAAAAACTTTCTCATGAATTTTTAAACACACTTCAAATCATTACAACTCCAAGCGTAAAAGAAGCAATTCGTGAACCAAAATAACGTGCAATAACGTGTAAGGACACAAGCAGACAAGCACGTTATAAAATGTAGCCATCGACACACAAACAAGCGAGCAAGCAGTCAACCAATTAATATAACAATTTCTACTATGGAACATCTACAGATCACTACTTTGCATTCCTTGCGCTTAATTGCTCTTAGCCTAATGGTCATTCTGTAATTCGTGTATTTTAACGCTTAATTTATGGGTGTAGGACAAAATTATTGAAATTACGAAAACGTTAATCGTTAATAAAAGGAGTGGTTGCATTACTCAATATTTAATGCTCCCCTACCAGCCGTGGTACCAACATTAGGCCTACAAACGGGCAAACTGCTGTACTCTGACAGTCGTTCTGTCACAGAGAATCGCCACTCTAGTCATTTACACACTGTGGATGGTTGCCTGTACGACGTTACTTTCACGTTTCACAAAATCTTCTGCGCGAATTGATGAAGTTTCACATAAGTCCTCATAATTAGAGGAAAGGGCGATCTTTGATTTCAGTTTAGAAAAGAATATTCCTTAACCAAGATCGCTATATTTTTTACGACCAGTTTTGGTGTACGATGTTATCATCATCTGATCTCATTTATATTATCTAACAGAATTTTAGGATTTTTAATAGGTTTTTTAAGGACATGTTGGTAATCTAAGTAATAGCAAAATGCTGCTTTACTTTATAAATGTTAAATCCTGTTTATTAATACAGCAATATGCCTATTTCGGCACTGTGGCCATCATCAGGCTATGTCCATATGGCATCGTGGAGGTATAATTTATTACAATAACTGCATATAATTGCAGTATAAATGCTCTTTATATGATATATATATATATATATATATATATATATATATATATATATATATATATATATATATATATTATTTTATGATTATCAGGTATTAATTCATTGCTGCTATTCTGTCAGTCTGACATATCCATATATCCATAGAGCATCGCTGGAGGATATGTCAAACTGACAGAATAGCAGTAATGAATTAATACCCGATAATAATAAAATAATATAAATATATATACCATCTAAAGAGCATTTATACTGCAATTATATGCAGCTTTGTAATAAATTATACCTCCACGATGCCATATGGACATAGCCTGATGATGGCCACAGTGCCGAAATAGGCATATTGCTGTATTAATAAACAGTATTTAGCGGCTACAAAGTAAAGCAGCATTTTGGTATTTCTTAGATTAACAATATGTCCTTAAAAGACGTACACAATGCTGCAGACCCAAATGAAATGAAATGTAATAGTTTGTTGCACATGAAGGGAGCCAAGCGTCGGTTTGTTAAATGTTCAAATATTTGTATAGTTTATGGGACTTAACTACGGGGTCATCAGTCCCTAAACTTACAAACTCCTTATGAATTACTTACGAACTAGGACGGCACAAATATCCATGCCCGAGGGGGGATTCCAACCCCCGACCGTAGTGGCCGTGCAGACTGTGACTGGAGCGCCTCAGTCCCCTCGGCCACCGCGGCCGGCTCGGTTTGTTACAATTATAAATGGGAAAACGTAACAGAAGAAAGTACCGACGGCGCATGCCCGAGGTCATTGACAATTGTCACGTTGCACATTTAAGACCGAAAATCGGCTGAATTCAACTGAGTTGCGCACTCTAAAACGCTGAAATTTGACAATGAGTTACGGCATAAACCGCTCGTACTCTCTTCTGTTAAGTTTTTTATTTGTTGTTACAAACCAGTGCTATGCACCCCATCATATGGAATAAACTATTGCCGCCCCTAGCATACTGTCAGATAATGGAATGAAATCAGATGATGGTAACACTAAACGAAGGCTTCCGTGGCCGTAGTCATTGTTGATAAAATTCTTCTGGGTATTGGACCGCATCGTCAATATATCAAATATTTCACCGACGTTTCGGCCACTATTGCAAGCGGCCATCTTCTGTGTGTTACGTTTACTGATTGCCGCTTGCAATAGTGGCCGAAACGTCAGTGAAACATTTGATATATTGACGATGCGGTCCAATACCCAGAAGAGTTTTATCAACGATGGTAACACTGTTTACCGAAACCTCCCCCTTTGACATATCCCTCCAATTATTGTCTCATTACATCGATTGTAAGTTGAGCTGTTCTTTTAACAATCGGTCTCCATAAACTTCTCTTTTCCGCCCCCTTTCCAAGACGACTTTATTTTGACCATGCGTCGAAATTTAAAAAAGAAATTAAGCTTCGGCTCTTTCTAAGTTCCTAGAGTCCTCGTTTTTCAGCCATAGCATGCCACACTCCTGACATAAGACCTCAGAAACCTTCCCTGACTTCAAGACTGATGCTTTTAGAAGTTAAGATCTTTTTCGTTTTGTTAAAAGCAGCCTTTGCTTGAGCAATTCTGCTTCTTACTTCTAACTTGCTTCTTCCACCCCTGGTCTTCCTACTGTCTAGATAAGTGAATTTATTAACTCGTACAAGTAGTACATTGCCTACATGAACTTAGATTTCAGCTTGCCCTTGTCACATGCCATATGTTTCGTTTCTGCTTTATTTACTTTAAAATTATATCCTTCCCCCCATAACTATACATTCTATTTAGCAGGATTACAATGTCTTCTTCACTCTCAGCTAGGACACCAATGTCATCGGCTTAATGTAACACATCTATTTTGGTCATAAACTAGAATACCTATCTGTGAAATTTTTCCTTGTTTTTTAAGCGCCTCTTCAATGTATAAATTAACGATAATTGGGGATAATGCACATCTTTGTCGGATATATTTTCGTATCTTCACCTCTTCTTGGTTTGTTCATCCATAGATGACTGCTGTCTCTGTTTCGTAGAAGTTTTGTGTTTGTAGTCTAGTCCAACTTTTTTTAAGTACATGGAACGTTTTGCCCCCTCTAACGTTATCAAAGCTATGTATGTTGTCAGATTCTTTTTAGTCCTTACTCTGAAACTGCTTTTAGGGAAAATATTGATTCTTTGGTTCTTGTGCCTTTGTGGAGTCCAAACCGATCTTCTGAGTATGTGGCTTCAACTTTTTGCTCTACGTATCTAAAATAAAAGCACAATTTAGCGATCTTGGCTAAGAAGTGTTCTTCGAATTTCTTTGGTAAACTCTAGGCTCTTCGCACAGAGATTCTGCAGATTAAATTGAGTGGAGAAAAGTCACGGGAAAAAGCAATGAATGGTAACATTTCTAGATTGACTCCCGGGCTGTCCCACTGTTTTAATCGCCCACAAAGTTCCAAACACAGGGGTTGTTATTACAGGTTCTGTTGCATCTGGAATAGGTGACACCTGATCATTCACAGTTCAGGTAGGTATGTGTTGGTCATATTGGCATCAGCGAGCACAGAATAACATAGAGGCCTTACACTGACAGTGAAATGAAGCCGGCACGACAGTGAAATGAAGCCGGCACGAGAGCGTGACACCCAACCAACATGGCGGCCGCAGAGCATGAATCGTCCTAATGCCTAGAGCCAGCTGCGAGCACAGGGTAGTTCACTGAGTTCACTGTCTGTTACTTCCTTTCTCATATATTTTAAGGCGTTCTTCTGTAGACAATCTGTTTTCGCCATAAATAATTACAAATTTCAGCTAGGGATAGCAAATCATACTATTACATGAAACAGAAGCACGTTTTCCCTCTGTCTGTCCCTTTAAACTTTTATAAGTCGAGGAGTAAATAACGTATTGTCATGCGGTTTCTTTCAGTTTCTTCTTTAGATTCCTGCGATAAACTTACGTTATATTTAATGTCAATATGAACTTGTGAAACAATTACAATAAGAATAACAACGTAGAATAGTTTAGCGCTTCTACACTTTAGTCAGCTCCTGAGACTAAACTATAAGAGATAGGCCAACGTACATAGTATAGAATTGCGTAACGCACAAAGACCTACAATAAATAAATGAATAAAATATGCGAAGCCATGTGTCTAGCTTTTACGAGTGAACCACATTTATCATTTTTCTCTTCTACAGCACTGGCGCCAGACGGCTTCAGACTACAGATATAGTGATTGTGGGAGATCTGTACAAGTTATACATATGATCTCGCGGCCTTTTTGTAAAAAAAAAGAAATTGTCCAGAGGTGTATAATTCTACACAATATACTTTGGCGCAGGTCTATAGTTTACGCTACAGAGGTCACGAAAGTGCGGAAGTGGTAAACCATTCTAGATTATTATTTTTATTTCAATTACTTCACATTTTCGTACTGACATTTTATATAGCTTACATTGATCCTCAAGGAGGTTAGAATACAGGGAGACCCCCTTACGCTGAAAAAGTGAAGCCTGCGTCCTCCATGTTGCTAAGTTTCGGAGAAGTGTTCGTATTGTAGAGTAAATGTTTTATGTCACTTAAAAACAGTGATGTGCAACGTGTTAAAAGAGTGCCAATTAGCCGTTAAAAATTAAGTTTTCAAATATATTATGATGAGTTTTTATTACTATTTATTCAAGAATGTATATTGTTTGAAAGTATGTACTTTTCAGTGACTGTCAGTTCAATGCATTAACGGTAAGAGGGTAGAATTAACGCAAAGTTATAACGGAGAAACTGAGCAAGATGGCGGACAGGCTTCAACTGACGCATGTGCTCGGCATAGATAATGCCACCTCCCTTTATTCTAACCTCCTTGTTGATCCTAGATTTATAAGGAAGAAATTGAAACAAACCGCACCACGATACGATCTGTAGTTCTCGAGTTAAAGAACTTTAAAAATTAATCGTGCAAACAAGGGGCGGGTTGAGCTAGTTGGTAATAAAATAAATAAAAAGCCATATTTATTTAATACCGAAAATTTTATCCCAGATTAAAAAATGTTTGTCGAAATTGGTCACAAAGTACAAGGTGAGTGGGCAACAGAATCTGTGCTCGCTGGTGAGCAAGCTCACTGAAAAAAACGAGTAGTATTTGAAAGGTTCCACGGCTCTACTGAATCCAAATTTGTGAGAAAACCAGGGGAGCTATAGAAAAGTTATTTAAATAAAAAGAAAAGTTCTTTTCATTATCTACAACTTTCTCGCTGATGAAAATTTCCTGACCACCCCAAACAAAAACAGTTGCAGGCGACTAACTTTTTCATGTTGTAATTTTAATTACATATAAGAGCAGATGAATGAAACGGACAGTGTGTTGAAAAGAGCACATAAAATGAACATTAACAAGAGCAAAACAAAGATAATGGAATGCAGTCTTAGAAAATCAGGCGACGCTGAAGGAATTAGATTACGTAACGAAAGATTGAAGGTGGTAGATGAGTTTTGTTACTTGGGTAGTAAAATAACATGCGATGGTCGCAGTACAGAGGATATAAAATGTAGAATGGCAATGGTAAGAAAAGCATTTCTGAAAAATAGAAATTTGCTAACATCGAATATTAATTTAAGTGTAAGGAAGTGTTTTCTGAAGCCATCTGTGTGGAGTATTGCCTTGTAAGGGGGTGAAACATGGACGATAAACACTGCGAACAGGAAGAGAAGTTTTTGAAATGTGGTGCTACTGAACAATGCTGAAGATTAGAGTAGGTGAGTAGATCGCGTAACTAATGAAGAGGTACTGAACAGAATTGGTGAGAAAAGGAATTTCTGGCATACCTTGACTAAAAGAAGGGATCGCTTGGTAAGACACATTCTTAGACATCGAGGAATCGTAAATTTAGCATTGAAAGGAAGTGTGTGGGGTAAAAATCGCAGAGGGAGACCAAGAGACGCATATAGTAAGCAGATTCAAATGGATGTGGCTTGCCGTTCTTATGATGAAATGAAGAGGCTTGCAAAGGATAGAGTAGGGTGGAGAGCTGTATCAAACCAGTCTCGGGACTGAATACCATAAGAACAACAACAACATAAAAGTAATAGCTTCAATTATTATTTTTATACAAACACAGTACGTATTGTAGTTGCTAAGAACACTCTTGCATTCCCTCAGTATTCACCTGTTTGCGTGAAAAATTTGGTAACTTTTTTCCTATCCTAAGGGGTTCAAATGACAATGTAATTGAGGCGAGCGCCATTTGAAGAACGGCGCATTTATCGGCCCACCTCTGTTTCTACACCTATCCAAGATGGCTGCCGTGACTTCACTGCCTGTACGCTGTGGCCTACGAGAAAGACAGGTCCCAGCGCGCAATTCATGCCACGTAAGCACAGTAGTTCCGAGCCGGCGCGTTCGCTAGCTCAGTGGCTGCCCCGAGGCCGACGAGAGAGACAGGCCGCGCGCACGTCATATCACGTGATGAAGTGAGGCCTGAGCCGACGCGATCGCTAGCGGATTGGCCGGCCGCTATGAGACAGTGGGCTGCGCCCCAGCGCCCGACCAATCCGCTAGCGATCGCGCCGGCTGAGGCCTCACTTCATCACGTGATATGACGTGCGCGCCGCGGCCTGTCTCTCTCGTCGGCCTCGGGCTTCCCGCTATGACGCAGTGGGGTGTGCCCCAACGGCCGGCCAATCGGCTAGCAATCTCACCGCCTCGGAACTACCTTGCTTACGTGGCATCACGACTGCTCTGGGGCCTGTCTTTCTCGTAGGCCTCACTGTACGCTGATGTAGGCGGTACAGCCTCTGCATGTTATTCTGTGCTCGCTGGTCGGCGTGCCGCGACCGTCAGCACGAACTGCCTGTGTGGAGCAGCCTGTGGTGACGCGTGTGTTTGCGGCGTGTGCCCGCAGGTCCGTGGTCGTCGCCCAAGGCGCTGAGCGACTACCTGGACCGCATGTGGGCGCTGGACAAGCTCTACCCGCTGAGGGGGCCCTCACCGTCCACCGTCCGGTCCACCCCCGCACGGGAGTACACGCCCACGCCTGAGGGTGGCAAGACGCTCGGCTACAACTACGCAGGTAAGTCCACGACTGCCTCATACGACCACTTCTCTAGCACTGCACTATCTGCTCTGTGGGGGGAGTATCTCTACTGGTGTTCCTTAGCGTTCACTTCTGGGGCCACTTCTGTTTGCTATACAAGGTGTTTCAGGAAGAACAGTAAATACTTTAGGAAGTAGTACTACAGACGAATCATAATGTATGGAAGGTAGAAAGTGTGATCACTTGTACATCCAATAAATAATACAATTCCTTGAGACAACACTGTCTCGTTATACCAAAGGTATTAAACATAAGGAGAGGCAATGAATTAAAATTTATGCTGTGGCTGGTATTCGAACCCCAGACCTCCAACTTATTAAAATTTATGCTGTGGCCTGGATTCGAACCCGGGACCTCCTACTTATTAAAATTTATGCTGTGACCGAGATTCGAATGCAGGACCTCCTACCTACTTATTAAAATTTATGCATTGGCCGGGATTCGAACCTGGGACCTCCTAGTTATTAAAATTTATGCTGTGGTTTAATTCGAACCCAGGACCTCCCACTTATTATAATTTATGCTGTGGCTGGGATTCGAACCCGGGACCACATACGTATTACAATTAATGCTGAGGCTGGGATTCGTACCCAGGACCTCCTACTTATTAAAATTTATGCAGTTTCCGAGATTCGAAACCGGGACATCCTACTTATTAATTTTATGCTGTGGCCGGGATTCGAACTCGGGACCTCCTACTTATTAAAATTTATGCCTTGGCCGAGATTCGAACGTAGGACCTACTTATTAAAATTTATGCGGTGGCCGGATTCGAACCCGGGACCTCCTACTTATTAAAATTTATGCTGTGGCCTAGGTTCGAACCCAGGACCTCCTACTCATTAAAATTTATGCTGTGGCCGGGATTCGAACCCGGGACTTCGTACTTATTAAAATTTATACTGTGGCTGAGATTCGGAGCCGGGACATCCTACATATTAAATTTTATGCTGTGGCCGGAATTCGAACCCGGGACCTCCTACTTATTAAAATTTATGCTGTGGCCAGGATTCGAACCTGGGACCTCCTACTTATTAAAATTTATGCTGTGGCCCGGATTCGAAACTGGGACCTCCTACTTATTAAAAATTATGTTGTGGCCTAGATTCGAACCCTGAACCTTCTGCTTATTAAAATTTATGCAAACACCAAAATCATTGTCTCTTTACAGAAACCAGGCAAGGGAAAATGTGGAAGTGGTGGGGAGGACGCAAGTGAAAGGGGGGGGGGAGGCATACATAAAGAGCTGAGAAGGAAGAGTAACCACCAAGCACCAACTGTCCACAAAATTGTTGGTGGCTTCTATAACATACAAGATTTCATCATGCTTTTCATTCATCACAAAGAACTATCACACAAAAAAGAATCCACACTATGGCATTATATAAATGAAAGTGATAAGAGTTGAGTTATGGGGGTGGGATCTGGGAAGGAGATATAAGGTTATTTTTGGGTGTAGAAGGTAGAGGGGTTAAGAGAACAGTTTACAGAGGATAAAATGACATCCTTAACTGACAATGTTGGCTTGGTACCTGCAGTACAGTCTATTAATTTTGTGTTGGGGTTTGATTTTTGTCTGCCTACTGTTGAGAGGTACCTGTGGTGTTGCAGGCCAGCCGATCTACAGCCGGGGCGGCAGCCTGGTGCGGCGACCCCTGTCTGAGCTCCTGGAGCCGCTGACGACGCTGCCTCTGTCTCGCATCACGCGGGACCCCTGGTGGTGGGACTACCCCCACCTGCGGCCCTACGAGTCGCCCTACAACTGGCTCTGGCCCAAGACACCCTTCTACCTGCGTGACAGCTACCTGTCCCCTGTCAAGAGGACCTACCTGTGGTACAAGCACCCCATCCGGCCCTTCGGTGAGCGCTTCCGCCTGGCCAGCCCTGAGATAGTCGAGGTCACCGTCTCGAGCCACATTGAGCGGCGTGCACATTCTGTCCTCTAAACACACACATATTCTTACTAACACACACACACTCACAGACACACACACACAACATGAGCACACTTCACTGCTCACAAACAGGGTCCAAACTAAGCACCTGTGAATCACACCAACCATGGAGGTACTCCAATCAGTCCAAACACTGTGCACTTGGGGACCAGTTAGGGATTCCTTACGGCCTAGAATGGAGCAAGATTATCAGATCGATGATCAAACACCTCTCGGCATACCACATACCAGATATCTCTTATGTGCTAAATTGCACTTTAGCAAAAGTTGTTGTGGATCACCAGAATGACTTCTCCAGCCAAATGATTTTTTTTTTTTTTTTTTTTTTTTTTTTTTTTTTTTTTTTTTTTTTTTTTTTGTGAATGTGGAATGTGGTCAGGAATTAAGTTCTGTGACCACAAAGTGATGAAGTGCCACTGTTAAACCACTGGATATGATTTATGTGTTCTAACTGGATGAGGTGCCAAGATATTGGATTTGCACACACAAATGTGGTGGTTGAGGCCCTCATTCAGATGTAGGTCTCCTATGGTTTCTCCTAATCATTTAGGGCATATACCAGGTTATGTCTTCGGGAAAGGACACCACTGATTTACTTCCTCATATTTCCTCAATTTGAGCTTGGGCTCTTTTCATTCTCACCACGATCCCCAACCACAGTCAGTCACCCTTAGGCCCTACAATGTGAAATCACCCAACAATTGTCCTTTTATAGGAGACGATTACAAATACACTAGTCTCTCTCTCCATCAAGAATTTCACAACCGAGGAAAAGCTGTATTGGTGTGATACTACACTGTAGAAAATCCAACACAAACTGGATTGATTTAAAATTATTGCATTAGTGATACATATCTAACTTTAGCTAGTAGCTTTAAACACTGTTCTGATCCGGCACTAACACAGTATAGTCTGCTGAAAACGAAAGTGCATACTGTACAGTACTACTGTAGCAAGTATCTCAGCAGAGAAATTCAGGAGAGAAGTACATCGCTTTTAATAATTCAGTGTTAGTCTTTTGACTCATTGTGAAATAAACTTTACCATGAGCAGACCCTATTACTACACAATTTCTGCTACTCAGCTTTCAGCAAACAAAATAATGGCAGCGACGAAGTGTGCTCATTATAATATACATAAGAATGAACTTGTATTTATCCAGACACTCTAGAGAAAAAAACAATGAAAACTTAAAGCCTACAGCACTTCCATAGAATGCATACAGCACAATGACATAGTTTACACAATGATATAGTTCATAAGTCACTGTGACACTAGTCCATGAATTATTAATAACAAATGTATTTGTACTGAATTTAATGCATCCTTAACTTCTTAAGCCAACAAGTCACCATGAAGGAATCTGAAGAAATTCGCATGTAACCACAGATGGATGTCAGCTGTGAAGACGCAAGCAGCGATGGCTTTCAGTAGATTATGTTACATGTCTCTTGAATCTAGCTATCATTTTTCTCGTCCAATCCTAACCCCTCACCCCTTCTACTCCTCCTCCTCCTCCTCCTCCTCCTCATTGCACTCATTCTCCTCACAGTTTCCATTCAGCAGAGGCACGTGCGGTCACCACTGAAAACACACCATCGCCCACCAGCTGGTGAGGAGGCTGAACACTCTCTTTCCATGTTCTCTGTCTGTTTGCTTCTCCTGTCCGCCTTCCAGTCTCGAGTTGACTGAGGTGCGGCATGCGACAGGAAACTGCTGACAGCTTTCCGCAGTTGCGTGTCTGCATGAAGTTTTGTTTGATGCAATCTGACTGTTCAGTGTATCCAACCTTCAATATTTTCGTCATGCCAACAATCATTTTTCTGAGTTATATACGAAAAATCACAAGCAAAGCTCGGAACATGACCGTTAATATGTTAAACATTAACCTTTTAAGTTAACTCTAAAAAATGTTAATGAATTGTTTAACTTCCATTTAGTTTCTTTGAATCCATTAATCTTTCATTAGGTGCCTACCATTTGTGTCAAAAATGACACTGCACTGCCCACATGTATCATATTCTGACTAGTTCGTAGGTTGTAAGTCACAAAGGGTGTGCACGCAACTAATGTAATCAATCGAGTGAGAATAGCTAGGTGTTGAGCGTCTACTGAGTTTAGTGAGTACACGTTGGTTACTACTTTTTGTTGATATCTAAATTATTACAAAACTAAATGGTTAAATATATACAGTATGTGTGGTGTTAGACATGTCGATAGGAAGAAAAAACATGTTGTATCCTGCTGTTATTATCAATAAAGAAACAAAGGAATTTACGAATTAACTGCATTGATTTAAATCAGTGGGGTAAGTTGAAAGTTTCAATCCTGGCTGGGCACAAATTTTCAACTTTCTCCATTAAATTAAAAAAATGCCTATTGGTAACGAAACCTTCCATTTTTCCCCTATGAAAATACGGGACATTTTTCAGAGATATTTTACAACAAAAAATGTTCCACTTTCAAGGCTTCAAATACTGAAAACTCTTTATGACAGTATAGAAGTGCTGAAACATGTTTGGCTCACATGACAAAAGAAAGTTTTGCAAAACAGGCAGTCCTTGCATCCAACAACCTTAAGCGCAAACACAGCAGCATACTTAAGAAATGCAAATCCAAATTATTAATATGGCAATTAATGTGAAGCACCAGACCAAATCTCAATGATAAAATTATATCTATCGTTATTATAATTAACCTAAACGCTGTGTGATCCTCAATATAAAGGGTTTGTTTCCATGATAGCCCTTTAATAACGCATGTTTATAAGGTGGTAATGTTTTACAGTTTTAAATACACATTTCTTAGAAACAAAATAAGAAGGATTTCCTAGGATGACTGGACGAAACAGACACATATTCATTTTATTTTATAATTTATTTTTGTGAAGAAGTAGGCTGATTTTAGAAGTTGTTGCAACACCAGCAGAAGATTTAACACGCTGACCGATATGCGAATTCCAAACATGTGCAATTAAAATGTGGCATCGCAAATTTTACAGTGAACTTCATAACTAAGCCCCATCTCTTCAACGATAGGTCACCTTTCCTTTGAGTTGGAAGAGAAGGTGCATTTGTCCTTAGGTATGACAGCTTAGTTAACATACATAACAGTACACGACTTCAATTGACAAAACTAGGTGAAGTAAACTTCATCTGTCTCCATTGTTCGCAGAACTCTCTGAACAATGACAACAATAAGTGACGTAAGTGTCTTTCTAGCATTTCTCACAACATTAAATAACGAAAAACTTCGTAATTTTGGAATATAGTGTCAAGAAAATAAGGGACTTATTCGCATCCAAACAAACATTTTGGGAAAGTGGGACACAGAAGCAAAAATCGAACTGTCCCTTCTTTTACAGGGGAAATAGCTGGCTTACTATGACATGAATTCCTGAGTGTCTTGGTTTAAATGATTAAGCTGTTTTTATGTCCTACGTAAAATCCCCAACTAATACAATTTTATTCAAGCCACTATACCATCAACATTAATTTCACTATTAAAAGTTCATGGTTAATGTTTAACTTCCAATAAATATCGTCAAAAGTAAGATTTTAATGTTTAATAAAGGTCACTTTTTAGTAATGAATTAACTATGTGTGAAGTTACCTATTTCTCCTTGGGAATTATACTGTGATCTATAACAAACAGGCCATTATGGGGACCTGTAAGAATTTGAAAATACAACAGGGAAGCTGCAAAGGGCAGACATCTATCTTTAGGTGGAATAGTGAGCTGTGCAACATTCATTAGAATGGCTTAATTAGATCCATACATAGATTTCAGATGATAACACAAGTAACAGAATTGTATTCCATGGAGTAATTTGATGATAATTATTGTACACTAAAGAACCAGTGTCTCAAAAAGATGGTAAGCAACTGTAGAGAAAGGTCTGAGTACAGAAGAAATGATTAATGACTTCTGAATACTGCTGGAATTGATTCCTCGAGTAAAACAATTGCTAAAAAGTCCATAATGTAAATTTTTAAATGCAGTGAAAAAATATTAAATAAGGTTTATTCCTTCTGGGTCAAGTGTTCAGATATTTCCGAGTGAGAACCTCATAAAGAAACTGTCACAATTCACAAGTCTCATAGAAACAGTCCACATCTGATGTGAGTTCCATCCACGACTGGAGAAAGGAATGTTGCATCATTGTATTTGCTTTAGTTTTCAGAAGGAGGATGTTTTGGGTTGCAGACAGGCAAAATGAAAAAGACTGCTAAAATATTTGAAACTTTTGGGCAAAGTTCTTCTTTTCAAACAAAAATCACTAATGCATACATGCCCCCCTCCCCCCGCACACACACATACAACAGACTCGAGGCATTGGTCCCAAATATGACTGTGCCTGACAGAACCAGCAATTTCACCTTGAGACTGTGGCCACGTATCTTTGCTGTGCCTGTATGCAACTTAAAACCTTCTCTATGTGATGAGTAGCCATCTGCCCTTTCCATATTTTTGTGTTCCATCCTAGACTTTGCATTTACTTTTGCTTTACTTTTCATAGATGAAAGCAAAATTCTCTTCAGTGACTAGAAAGATAAACACTGCATGCAACAACAGGAATCCAATATAGACAGGTCTTCTCTCTGCACTGTTAGAATGAGGTTCTTGTGATACAAAGTAGCTACTGAACCACAAGTTCCTTTTTCCCTGTGTTGCAATGAAATTGTTAGAACAGAACATGAATGTCTAGAGAAACTAAAACACACAGTTGTGATTTGAATTTTGTACAAAAGGTTATCTTTGTTGAATGTTTTGTTTTTTGTATGTGTTTTATTTTGTCTTGTGATTTTTATCTGTTTTGTGTTCTACTTCTTGTTTCTGTTCTTTTAATTTTTGGTTTTGTCTTGGTTTCTGTTACATTCACAATTACCTGTGGTAAACGCACACTTTTGATTGCAAATACACACAGTGTCCAATTTTGTGTTTTGAGTTTGTTTGAGTTTTATTTTTTTAACATGTATACTGTGTGACAGACAAACAGGCATGCATCAGTTGTACTGTAATGCATATGAATGCCAATAATTTCTCCAGCTAATACAGATACCTGAAATTTTAAATGAATTTTTTCTGCTTTTAATTCAAGCTACCAATTTTTATTCAAGAATTTATGTAAAAAAGTGTCTCATTTTTATATTTTTATTTTTTTATTTGGAATTTTCAAAATATAACAACAGACTGAAGGACATACCAGACATTCATTTTAAAATACAAGTACACATACACATATTTTTTCCAACCTTGCACATCTAAGTGTGATGTGTTGTTAATATTCTAACCTTTTTGTTGTTTCAGCTCACATCCGCTAAAAACGATACGAAAAGGAGGATGCCAACTGCACCAAATCTTTAAAAAATATATATGTACTTGAAATATCCACAGTCAATTTTGTGTTCGGATTGGACTTTCTATATAAATTTCACCTGAAATTGTTATATCATTTCTGAAGCCACCATAATTATTGAAGAAGTAATAAGCAAGTATATTTGACAGAAATGTGGAGCATAGACCAACATAAACTATAGAATATATGCATATAAATTATGTGGCATATAGAGCTTTCAATCCGATCACAGCTTCTGTGCATTTTTTAAAAAAAAAGGTTTTGAAGAATTTCCAGTACAAATAAAAGTGAAAATTGTGGCTTTAATACTTTTGAGAAAAATATTGCTAAACTTACATCTAATACTCCGTGCCAATGTGCATGTTTTATGTTACCTATGAAATGTAAATGTCAAGTTCTGATGTCAATAAAAACAAGTCTGGATGAAAAGTGTTTGTTTGACTTAGATTAGAACTGAAAATGCCTCAGTCTTGTTTTGATAAGCACAATGAAGGGAAAAAACTTCCTTTGAGACGGAAGTTCCCAGTTATGATATTAATTGCATTTGTTTTCTTTCTTAATAATGAAACCTTTTGAGAACACATCAAATCTGTGTTGAGTGGAAAAACTTATTTAAGTGTATATGTGTATGAGTACTGACACACAGTTTGGTATCTAGCAGAAGTTTCTAGGTACAGCATTTATGTCTGCAAAGTAATCATATAATATCTAGGAGAGTAAAGAAAGATCTGAAGGTATTTGAAACACAACAGTTCTATGCACACACAGATGTAGAAGGTATGTAAATGACATGACTCCTGATACAGTAATTGAGCTATAAGGAACTCATTTGAGGGCAATACTTTCAATATCATACCTCAGTATCATATTATTCATGTTAGTGGGTCAGTGTTTTGATAACTGCAGAAGAGGGCCTTTAGTATGGTTGTATATTTACTATGTCTACTGCATCAGAGCCACGCGGATATACTATTTCACCCTGCTCTCAAGTAATTGTGATAGAGGCTTCTTGGAAGTGAAAATGCAAAAACTGTGAGAACCTAACAACTAGGATAAAAGAAAAGTACATAAGGTTATGGTAACAACATAAAATCAAAGGGGAAAAGGCAATGAAACAACACCGCAGTTCTCGCATGTGGTATGTGCCAATCATCAGTTAACACAATGGAGGAGATGTGCAAATCCAGAGAGATATTTGGGATCTACCAATCTTTAGACTGCACCTGTGTTGCAGTCTCTACCTGAACCGATTCTGTAATAATTAGCATGCACAAGCAGAATTTTAGATTTTTTTAATTAGAAGGCTAAATGCATCATTCAAGGTTACCATAATTACTAAATTATGTAAAATTTTATGTAGGGTCTTACTATCAAATGTATAAACAAAATGGACCATTACATGACAACGAAATAATCAAATAATTACAATAAACACAGGTCTGAAAACGAACAGTTTGCTTAATAAGACCCATACAAAAGTGCAGTGAGGTAAATGTTACCATGCATAAACTAATAATGGAAAGTCCAGGTTGGAATTCAACAATATAATGAGAATAGTTTACAAATCACTGCAAAGAGCTATGAGCTGCGAGACGCAAGTGAAAAAAAAAATTACACGCACATACAACAGGTATTTGGGCATTAATCTTTGTCGGAAAAGAGAGAATTCACACAGGCACACTTCATAGACATTTCTGGCCGCTGCACTCCGAAATGTGTGTGTGTGTGTGACTGTGAATGCTCCCTTTTATGATGGAGGTTAATGCCCGATAGATGAAGTGTTGTACGTGTGTATGTCACTTTCATGTGCCTGTCACAGCTTGTTGTACATCTCTGCGGCAGGGAAGGTTCAAGCCGAACTGCTTAATTGTCGCCCCCTCATAGAAAACCTTGTTAATGTTAAAATCTTATTTTTTTTATCGCAGTTCTGTTGTCAAAAAGTTGGAAAAACTTTTACCGAAAACCTCGAAAGTTCTTGACCTATTTATTACAAATTTAGGATCACACACTACTCACCCGAAATCGATGAAACTGGCGTTACTTCTCGACGTAATCGCCCTGCAGACGTACATATTTTTCACAACGCTGACGCCATGATTCCATGGCAGCGGCGAAGGCTTCTTTGGGAGTCTGTTTTGACCACTGGAAAATCGCTGAGGCAATAGCAGCACGGCTGGTGAATGTGCGGCCACGGAGAGTGTCTTTAATTGATGGAAAAAGCCAAAAGTCACTAGGAGCCAGGTCAGGTGAGTAGGGAGCATGAGGAATCACTTCAAAGTTGTTATCACAAAGAAACTGTTGCGTAACGTTAGCTCGATGTGCGGATGCGTTGTGTTGGTGAAACAGCACACGCACAGCCCTTCCCGGACGTTTTTGTTGCAGTGCAGGAAGGAATTTATTCTTCAAAACATTTTCGTAGGATGCAACTGTTACTGTAGTGCTCTTTGGAACGCAATGGGTAAGGATTACGCCCTCGTTGTCCCAGAACATGGACACCATCGCCGCGGTGGAGTAGCCGAGCGGTCTAAAGCGTCTCGCTGCGGAGCGCGACGTTGCTTGCCGTGGAGGTTCGAGTCCTCCCTAGGGCATGGGTGTGTGTGTTGTCCTTAGGTTAGATTACCTATGTTTAAGTAGTTTGTAGGCTACGGACTGATGACCACGCAGTTTGGTCCGATAGATTTACAAACATTTGAACATTTTTGGACACCATCATTTTTTCAGCACTGGCGGTTACCCGAAATTTTTTTGGTGGCGGAGAATCAGTGTGCTTCCATTGAGCTGACTGGAGCTTTGTTTCTGGATTGAAAAATGGCATCCATTCATGCTGGCGTTGCACGTCAACATTGCTTGGCAACATACCACACGGGCAGCCTTGTGGTCGTCCGTCGGCATTCGTGGCACCCACCTGGATAACACTTTTGCATTTTCAGGTCGTCATGCAGGATTGTGTGCACAGAACCCACAGAAATGCCAACTCTGGAGGCGATCTGTTCAACAGTCATTCGGCGATCCCCCAAAACAATTCTCTCCACTTTCTCGATCATGTCGTCAGACTGGCTTGTGCGAGCCCGAGGTTGTTTCGGTTTGTTGTCACACGATGTTCTGCCTTCATTAAACTGTCGCACCCACGAACGCACTTTCGACACATCCATAACTCCATCACCATATGTCTCCTTCAACTGTCGATGAATTTCAATTGGTGTCACACCACGCAAATTCTGAAAACGAATGATTGCACGCTGTTCAAGTAAGGAAAACGTCGCCATTTTAAGTATCTAAAACAGTTCTCATTCTCGCAGCTGGCAGTAAAATTTCATCTGCCGTACGGTGCTGCCATCTCTGTAACGTATTGACAATGAACGCGGCTTCATTTTAAAACATTGCGCATGTTTCTATCTCTTTCCAGTCCGGAGAAAAAAAAAATCGGAGGCCTTAGAACTTGAATGCACCTCGTAGTTGGAATTTTTACAAGGTACTCTACTGAACATTAAGTCAGAAATAGACAGAGAGGGGGGATGAAGTTTTGCACATTTAGGTGAGGGGAGGAGGAGACGAACGGAGAGGGGAAGGGGGCGCAGAGAAGAAGGGATGAAACGTTGGTGTCGCTTGAGCTCACCATTTCAAGCTGTAGTCTAGATTGCTTGTACGGGAAATAAAATTTAATCACTACAATCCAAATATCTACTATCGTTACTTTAAAATCAGCTTAAATCCCTCCTTCTAGCTGCACTTTTTTCCACCTTACACACTCAAATGACTTTAATCTCCCCATACATCGACGATGAAAGCGTTACAAAAAGTGTTTCTCGTTGTGAGGGATCTGGCTTCATTCGTCGTTTCCGCTCAACTCTATAAATTTTCATCACTTTCTTCTGAATTTGCCGTTCCAGATGCAGCGCGTAGCAGAAACTATGCAATTAGAAGCAATATCTACAGCTATATAGCTATATAACTGGATTCCATAACGGGGAATGTGCCAGCCCACTACAATATTGCAATAAAACAAGAATTTTCAGCTTGGTGGGCGACATGACAAAGGGCCTACTTATTTTACAAAAATTCACATGTCGATTTCGTTCCTATGATGGAACATTATCAGTGCTGCAAAATCAAGTTTTTTTTTTAGTCAGACATTATAACAACATAAAAATATATATGCCACGAATGTTACAATTGTACGACAAAATACATCCCAGAATCGAAGTCATGATGACTCATGTACTCTGCATAAAACAATAGCTGGTCATACCCACAAAATAATTAAAAGGTCTTTCTGGTACACGTCACAAGTTTAAAATGAGGTATCAGCTTGTATACACATATGCAGCTTAACCTGCACACAGTTGGTGTCAGGCGGCCTCTTTATTTGAAAAGTTCAATACAGCGTACATTTTTAAAAAAAGACAATATTAAATGTATAAGAAGGCGTATACAACAATACAACTTGAATTGGAGCTTAAAAAAAATAAAACGCACATATATAAGCAGTATTTCCTAAAAGTATATTGAAATTAACAGTTTTCAGCGCCCTGAGGCGAGTATCTATTAAAACATCAATATTACAGTGTATAAGGTACAAAATTCTTTCCTTTTAAATTTGAATAAGAGCAGCATAAAAGGCCAACAATTGTAAAATTCGTTGCGTATATAATCGATGTGTGAACTTTTGTAAAATAAATATTTCATATCGCCCACCAAGCTGAAACTTCTTATTTTATTGCTATATAGAGAGGATATCTCATCTCTGGAAAAAAAAATGGGATGATATTCTTTTCCGTTTTCACAACTTTTTTCTTTATGAAACTGGAAATAAGAACGCAATGGAAAGTTAACAGAGAAATATTAAGGAACTGCATCGCGCTCGTTCATTAGAAAGAACAGACACTTCGAAGAATGCCATCTTTATCATGGCAACTCTTTCTTGCCAGATTATTCGTTAAGTGCTAACCAACTAGTCTCAATCGCCGTACCACTTCACTTCTCTTTATTTTCCATTCTAGCTATTGGGAAGACGGGTGATTTTTGCCACCCTACCAGTTTTTTTTAATAACATAAGAAAAATTTTCCTGTCTTGAAGAAGAAAAGTGGAAATAAGGGCAACGTGTATTAACTATACTAATTGTTCTTAGGCTTGCCAGATGGTCGGAATTCGTCTGGATTCTGCCGACATTTCATATAATGTCCAGACTCCAGAGAAAATACAAAATCTCGTGGCAAAATTCTTCTGTTAAAGTTCTTTATTAAGAAATTATATTATTATTTTGTATTGCTCATCAATAGTGTGCGGATAAGTTGGAAACCGGGTCTGGCAGGAACGTCCGAGTGTAGTAGGTGTAGATGTGACCACTGTGTCCAGATGGTGTAGTGGTCAGCGCGACTGCCTAGTAAGGAGGGAACTCGGGTTCGAAATGCGGACTAGCACAAATGTTCATGTTTCCCCATTTATTTAAATCAAAGCCTGGTGGCAGCTAAAGTCGATCATACCTTTATGCCTTGCTTCAATAAAGCCCGAGTTCATAATTAGGATGAAATTTGATGCAAATTATTTGAATTTTAAAACTGTACTGAATACTATTAGAGGACCATATAGGCCAGCTCTGTAAAGTCCACAACCAAGTACAAGTGGGAACGTAGAAATTAAATTCAAATTATCTGTAGGAAATCAATTTATAAAATTTATTTCTCACGACAATAATTCCAAAATCCTGATAGTCTGATTTTTTTTTTTTTCAGAAATTTTACTCTCCAATCTGGCATGTCTAACTGCCCTAGACACTTCTCTACGGTATTACTTCAGTTATAGCCTACAATCGCGATTTAAACGAATTTGAACGCTCCTCCTTTCCTAAGTTCTACATTCTATAGAGTTATGATTAAAATTCAGAAGGCAATGTTAGGAAACTGGATGTCATCATCAACTTAGATAATTTAAGCAGTACACAGCAGGATACTTCTCAGGAGGCATGAATATTATCTCTTTCTTATTTCACTGATGTTATAGCGATTTCCTAGGAATGATACAGACGGGTGAGATATCATACTGAGTACTACATCAATTTACCACAAGCTACAGCAACTTAGTAAGTAGTCTACGTATTAGTGTAAACCTTATACAAGTCCCTAGAGTACTTACTGAGATTATTCCAAAAAACTGCGGTGGGGGACCTTAGTCTACATGCTATAGAAGATTTGTAATATGTATGTATGATTCCACTCACCACTATATCTTTTCACACTAACAGGGTATTTCGATGCATGGCAGTTCAGCCAATTTGCATGAAATATTTTAAATTACAAATGCGAACTTTCCTCATGAAACAGTCTGCCTTATTAGTGAAACTGTATCAAAACAGCTTACAATAATTTCCAAAATTAGTGTGAACTTACGTCTGCTCATTGCTAACCTTGTGCATTGCACCAATAAGTAGCCCTTGTGAATATAATGTTGATGTATGTGTGTCGCTATTTGTAGCAACTGTTCATATTATTTTTAAAAATGAGAAAAGAAGCTACACCTGATCTTCTAGGAACGTGTCATCAACTTTTCTCTCATTTCGGTGACAAATTAATCCATTAAATATTTATTTTATGAACTATAAGCGGACTGCACTGGGAGAAGGAGATGGGGTTTGTCTCCCGCTAATATGCTATTATTGAATTATTGAAAGCTCCCACTTCCAATAGCCTCTGATCAGGGACCAAGTACAATATGAGATCAATATGCTGTCATATCAGTTAATGTGGAGCTTAGAATATCTCTCACATTTGTTGCAACTGCTTGTTAATGAATAAAGTTGTTTGAATGTAATTTTCCTCAACTCTAAGACCTCATCTATCTATAGGAAAGGAGAAAAAATGTTATTGAGCCCGGTTTGGATCAAATGAGGTACGGAAGAAATTTGTTTTCAATTATATTGAATTCACTTCAGACTCCAATATTTTTTCATCAATTCATTTAGAAATACAAGCAATTTTACAAAGTGATGTGCCCCACTTTTTTACCTTCCACCGCTGAAAATTTAATGCAAATGAATGGACCTTTTTTGTGTTTTATAATTGTGAGACAGATTACTCCAGAGCATTAGGACAAATACACTTTCTTAGCTACATTTCCGGAGCCCACATGGTTGGGTATAAATATGGCCCGCTGTGAATGTACGTCCCCATGAACCACAGACATTGCCGAGGGGGGTGGCTTGCCTGCCTCAACGATACAGATAGTTGTACCGTAGGTGTAACCACTGCGGAGGGGTATATGTGGAGAGACCAGACAAACGTGTGGTTCCTGAAGAGGGGCAGCAGCCTTTTCAGTAGTTACAGGGGCAACAGTCTGGATGATTGACTGAGCTGGCCTTGTAACATCAGCTAATGCGGCTTTGACACACAGTTACTTGAAACAGCTGAAAGCAAGGGGAAACTTCAGTCGCTACTTTTCCCGAGGACATGCAGCTCTACTGTATGAATGTATGATGATGGCATCCTCTCGGGTAAAATATTCCGAGTTAAAATAGTCCCCCATTCGGATCTCCGGGAGGAGAGTAATCAGGAGGATGTCGTCATCAGAAAAGACAACACTAGCATTCTACGGATCGGAGCCTGGAATGTTAGACCCCTTAATTGGGTAGGGAGGTTAGAAACTTTAAAAAGGGAAATGGATAGGTTGAAGTTAGATATAGTAGGAGTTCGTGAAGTTTGGTGGAAGGAGGAACAGAATTTCTAGTCAGGCCAGTACAGGATTATAAATACAAAATCAGTTGGTGGTATTACAGGAGTAGGTCTGATAATGAATAAGAAAATAGGAATGCGGGTAAACTACTATGAGCAGTACAGTGATCGCATTATCGTAGTAAAGATAGACACGAAACCAACACCGACCACAATAGTACACCTTTATATGCCCACTAACTCTGCAGATGATGAGGAGATCAATGAAATGTATGAGGAGGTAAAGGAAATTATTCAGACAATTAAGGGAGAGGAGAACTTAATTGTAATGGGGGGACTGGAATTCGGTAGCACGAAAAGGAAGGGAAGGAAAAATAGTAGGTTAATATGGACCGGGAAAAGGGATGAAAGAGGAAACCGCCAGGTAGAATTTTGTACGGAACATAATATAATAATGACAAACACTTGGTTCAAGAATCATGAAAGAAGATTGTATACGTGGAAGAGACCCTTTGGGTAGATGACATTCCCTCAGAGCTACTGAAGTCTCTGGGAGAACCAGCCATGAGAAAACTATTTCACCTAGTGCATAAGATGTATGAGACAGGCGAAATACCCTCCGAATTTAAGAAAAATGTAATAATCCCCATTCCAAAGAAAGCAGGTGCAGACAGGTGCGAAAATTACAGAACCATCAGTTTAATAAGTCAAAGTTCCCAAATTTTTACACGAATTATTTACAGACGGATGAAAAGGCTGATAGAAGCCAACCTCGGGGAAGGTCAGTTCGGATTCAGGAGAAACGTAGGAACACGGAAGGCAATACTCACCTTATAATTTATCTTAGAAGATAGATTAAGGAAAGGTGAACCTACATTTCTAGCTTTTGTAGATTTGGAGAAAGCTTTTGACAGTGTTGATTGAAATACACTCTTTCAAATTCTGAAGTCAGCAGGGGTAAAATATAGGGAAAGGAAGATTATTTACAACCTGTACAAAAGTCACATAGCAGATATCAGAGTTGAAGGACATGAAAGGGATGCAGAGATTGGGAAGACAGTAAGACAGCCTTTCCCCAATGTTGTTCAATTTGTACATTGAGCAAGCTATAAAGGAAAGCAAGGAGGAAATTGGAGAAGGAATTAATGTTCAGGGTGAAGAAATAAAAACACTGCGTTTTGCTGATGACATTGTAATTCTATCAGACAGCAAAAGACCTGAAAGAGCAACTGAACGGAATGGACAGCGTATTGAAAGGAGCGTACAAGATGAACATGGACAAGAGCAAAAAAGGGTAATAGAATGTAGTCCTAGAAAATCAGGCGATGCTGAAGGAATTAGATTGGGTAACGAAACAATAAAGGTAGTAGATGAGCTCTGTTACTTGGGCAGTAAAATAACATATGATGGTCGCAGTACAAAGGATATAAAATGCAGAATGGCAATGGGAAGAAAAGCGTTTTTGAAAAAGAGAAATTTGCTAACATCAAATATTAATCTAAGTGTAAGGAAGTACTTTCTGAAGGCATTTGTGTGGAGTGTTGCCTTGAATGGAAGTGATACATAGACGATAATTAGTCCAGACGGGAAGAGGTTAGAAGCTTTTGAAATGTGGTGCTACAGAAAAATGCTGAAGATTAGGTGAGTAGATCGCTTAACTAATGAAGAGGTACTAAACAAAAATGGGAAAAAAGAAGTTTTTGGCATACCTTGATTAAAAGAAGGAATCAACTGGTAGGACACATTCCTGACATCAAGGAACCATAAATTTAGCATTGGAGGGAAGTGTGTGGAGGAAAATTCGCAGAGGGAGACCAAAATACGAATATAGTAAGCAGATTCAAATGGATGTGTGTTGCCGTTCTTATGAGAAAATGAAGATGCTTGCTCAGGATATAGTAGGTGGAGAGCTGCATCAAACCAGTCTCCGGACTGAAGAGTAAAACAACATGAATGTATGGTCTCATAGTGATGTAAGTATAAAAAAATCTTCTTAGACTTTTTTTTTTTTTACCATATCAGGCAAAAGCTTTCAGTAGAGTGCTCCTTACCAATTATCAAGTAGTATGCGATTCCAGAATGAAATTTTCACTCTGCAGCAGTGTGCGCGCTGATATAAAACTTCCTGGTGGATTAAAAGTCTGGACCGGAACCCGGATTCAAACCTGGAACCTTTGCCTTACACTGGCAAGCGCTGTACCAACTGAGCTATCCCAGCATTCTTCACAGTCATTCAAATGTTTGTATAGCTTATGGGACTTAACTGTGGGGTAATCAGTCCCTAAACTTACAAACTACTTATGAACTAGCTATAACTAAGGACGGCACAAATATCCATCCCCGAGGGGGGATTCGAACCCCCGACCGTAGTGGCCTTGCAGACCGTAATTGAAGCGCTTCAGTTCCCTCGGCCACCGCGGCCGGCCACAGTCATTCCCCACAGTTTTATTTCTAATAAAAAACAGTCTTGATCGCAGAAATTAACAGTTTCAATTAACCGGTTTCGACCTGATGTAGGTCATCTTCGGAATTACAAGTAGCCCATGTGGCCAGTGCTGCACTCGGCTGGGCTGGGCTGTCCTGGGCTGTTCGGCTGCCAGTAGGTAGCACACGGGCTATTTGTAATTCCGACTATGACCTACATCAGGTCGAAACCGGTAAATAGAAACTGCTAATTTCTGCGATCAAGACTGATTTTTGTATATTGATCATACCAAATATCGCTGTTTTTTTCCTCTGACAATGTTGTCAAAATTAATGAGTTTTACTTCTGCCAGTATGTGATTTATCTCTGGTGAGCACGCATCAAGTTGACCCACCAAAACTGGAGGGGATGGTGTACACGAGTTGGACAAGCCTGTGGTTTATGAAGCAACCTCTGTGAGTGTGGGATACTACCCCAGATCACATAAGATACTATACATGTTTGAGAAGGGGCACTTCCTTTAATGGAAACAGCATGATCAAAACAGTCAGTTACCATTACCACAAGTGGACCAGGTGACAGGTTAACTGAATTACTGAAAATGTGGATAATCGAAGAATTCAGAAAGTAGCATGGCATTAGTCTAATTCTGTAAACGTACATATTATATTTATTTTCATGTAAACACAGAAATTATACATTATTTTCATGCAATTTTGAACCAATATAAAAATTAAATGTGACTCATATACTGAAATACCAGTGCATCACTTATCTGCAGCATTAACTGGTGTTTAAAAAAATCATTGTTTGGTCCAGATATTGCCTCATTTTACGGCTTAATACTTTTAGGTTTGATGGCTACTTTGTCGTCTAATAACACTACAGATGTTCTGCTAGTGTTGCCAACTTTTTACTGAGAAAATAAGGACCGAGAGGAATCCTACAGGATATATGTTTCAAATAGTTTTCTATAAACAGCAAAAGGAATGTATGTAAAATGTGCACGCCTTTTTATCTTACATTAGGCGACTATTTGTATTTATTTACATACTCTACTTATTTTTGCAAAGGTTCATTGAATTTCACATATGCAAAGAATTCACAGTTAAATTCACTCTACTTGTTACGCTTTTATCACACCGGTGGCACATTTGTCACACACCTATGTCCAGTTATGGTTCATTAGGGAAAAATCATCTGCCTCAACAAGAACATTTGTGCATTTCAAGGTTGATAAAACATTAAACCACCTGATGGTTGCATTGTCTTTCATCCATGTCTTGCTACAAAATTTTGTAGTTTCTTAACAGAATTTGTCATACAAACTATCTTGAGCTACACCATCTCTCTGAAACGGATCAATTATTTCCATAAGGTGCTTACATTTTAGACAGAGGCATCCATGACTCTATTGGCATTGGCAATTATTGTTCAAATTTAAAATTCTTGACTAAATATGTTGTCAGTGATACATAAGAAATGCATAAGATTATCTGCAATGCATTTTCTAGTTCTGAAACAGCTTATTAAAACTTTTTTTGTGTCGCAACCAAAATATCTATCGCTCCTTCTTTGGTCAATTTTACTAATGAGCATCTTGCCTGCCAGAAAAGTTTACATTATGCTAGCTAGTATTGCATCGGTCTAGCCTACTGAAATCTGAAACAACTGCAACAGAAGAAAAAAGATAAAAAATCTCTAAAGTTAATTCTTGCCGTCAGAATAATTGAAAAATGTCTTTAGAGCTTTGGGACAATCACAACTTTTATTTGATTTCCAACTTGTAATTCAATCAACGGTTAAATTGTACGACGCTTCTCGTCGGGCTGCAGTGGTTATGTTGGCACCAATGGTAATGACGGCAACTCAGATCACCAATAAATGTTTTTTCGTGACAACTTCAATTAAAACGAATAATACTTTTTTTCTGAACGGAGAAGGGTACATACAAGAACCTGTCAACCATAGAGCAGGTACAGTATTAATTTTGCTGCGAGTGAAACGAGCAGTAATAACATTTACTGAGTAGCTCGTGAAAAATATTAACGCAGTTCTACACTTCATTGTTCATCTGTTACCAACATAAGCACTAGAGCCCGGCGAGAAGCGTAGTAAAATTTTACACAATCAACTGCTGGTGTTAAGTAAAGCCATCTAGCTGGTACATGACGAAGGGTTAATAAATTTTACTTACCGTCCTGGCTGCCTCGTGTGGTAATTTTGGCAATCATGTGACGTTGATATTAGCCAATCGCATGATAATGCAAATGTTTTGTTATGAATTCTTCGTTTTACGAGAGCACTTACTTTTACTGAACGCACAAGGGTACAAACAAGAACCTTATCAACCATATCTTGGCAAATATTTTCTACCATATTGTTGATGTTGCCAACGTAATTACGAAGCATCCAGTTTATTTTGTATTCAATAATGTTCACGTTCTTTAGTATCTGTGATCGGTATGTATAAGCTCTTTGCTTTACGTTATGTCTTGAGATTCTTGCCGCAGTTAACGAAATAGTTAGTAAATTTTTGCGTTACAAGCATTAGTAACACATCAAGAGACATGCATAATACGGAAATTAATGTGAAAACAGCCGAACTTAACTGATTCAGTGGTATAACAAATAACTTATTCATGAACCAATACTTACGAATATGTGTATATTTGCAGATTATTCCGCTGAAGGTAAATAGAATATAAACATAAATTTCTATTATGATCTGTTCTTACTATCACAGAGTTTTCTGACACGTAACAATTCGGTATGATTCGCACATTTTTAGGCTTCACTCGTCTTTCTTATAAGCGCATATTCTTTTTGAGTGTGATTACTTTAGCTTAATAAGATAATGATTTGAAGATTCTTGCCATTTGTGGTTCATATGTAGCAACAATTGTGGAATTGGATTCTTCTTTGCTGAAAACAGTTTGATAGCTTTTTTCCATTTTCTTGTCACGTCTGTTACGTTTTTCCTTCAGCTACAGTTGTGGTGGTCGATTTAGTATGTCAAATACTGTAGTTATGAAACTTCCTGGCAGATTATAATTGTGTGCCGGAACCAGGATTCGAACCTGGGATCTTTTCCTTTAGCAGACAAGCACTCTATATGTAAATGTCACTTCTAAGTACTTTTCCTCAACAAACTGCGTCTTAAAATGCGTATTTTGGAAAGATCTTTAATGCGATGTTTCATTTTTCCACCAAATTTTCGTAGTAAGTAACATTAAATACGAAATCCGTCAAATACGGTACATTACCTTGAACTGAAGGTTACGCAACGCGATGTTCCTTTGTTATGATAACTGAGCGCAGGCCACGTGATGTAGTCGGCCAACCACAGCACACTGTAATAGCATTAATCAGCCAATAGTAGTCACTCAACACTACACCTTCCCGGCGCGGCAACTTCCGAATACGAATGATTAACACAGGTCGACAAATTTATACTTTTTGTCTGGGGTTTGCATACAAATATGAATTTCTGACTAAATTGACCCTGCTGATCACAAATCTGCAGCCTGTTTCTCTGTAGCACGTCAGGTTTTTGCACCACCACTATCATCATCATTTTCACCATTGTCTAACTCTGGGCCCAATGAAATTGGAAATTGGAAAGCAATTACGGGACAATGGAAACGAAATGGAACAGTAAAGTGGTTAAAAAAGAATTGGAAGAAAGGCATATGAATTATAAGTAGCAAATATTATGGTGGGCACTTACCAGGTAGAGGTATTACTTCCATTTTCGTTTGCATGTGAATGAACACTTGATATCCTTCCTCTTGTTTGTCACTTCTCCTTCATGTGTGATGCACCAACAGTAGTCAGCCATCATTTTTATTCCCCAGCGACCTTGATAACGATGTTCCATAGTTTTAAGTTCTTGATGACATCGTTCACCATGTTCCTCTGATGTGTCAGCCAAATTTTCTTGAAAACACTCTAAGTGTGACATTGGAAAATGTAGTTTTAGAGAGATCTTGCATCCTAACTGTTTAAAGGACTGTAGCATGTCTTCCACTATTTCCTTGTAATCAGGCTGCTTATTCGGCCAAGGAAACGATGAACAACACTTTTTAAACTTCTCCAAGCTTGAAGTTTTATTTCCGTCATAGAACTGTGAAAGTGCTCATGAGACATCAACTTCCTTATATCTGGTCCAACAAATATCCCTTCTTTCAACTTTGCAGCCGATAGATTTGGGAATTGCCTATACAGGTATTGGGAACAGTTTCCTGTTTTGTCCAGTGCTTTAACATACTGCTTCATGAGTCCTAATTTGATGTGCAGTGGAGGCAATAAAATATAAATATAAAATGTTCATTCACTATGTTCTTTGATCCCACTGTCAGATTTTGCCTCTTAGGCCACTCTCACCTACTCCAATGCTCATGATAAGCTCTACTGTCCCATTCACACATATAGCAAGGCATCTTAGTGTACCCTGCTTGCTGACCAAGCAATCACTTTAAAGTCACCACACACTAACCACTGGTGTTCTTTTTCATGGTATTGTATGTCTCTTTTAAATGTACTGAATACGAAATTGGAATTGATCCTAGGTCATTTCAAATATGTAGCAACAATGCTTTCAAACTTCGCTTGAAGAACCTATAAACGATCTCCATTCCGTACTCTCATACTTCTGAGCTCCCATTTTCATCACTAATCCGGCGATGTCTTTGCAGAACACCATTAAACCATCTACAACAAAAAAATTCCCTGAAATCTTTACCACGATTTCTGTACAATAAATATAATGTACCGTGTGCAAGTAAGTTATTTTCACTGAGACGTGATCCCAGTAGTTGTGCTGCATCTTTTGACAGTCCTACGTCTTTCACCAAATTGTCAAGTTCTGCTTGAGTAAGAGGTTTTGGGCTACTATCGGTACCACACTCAGAATAGTCGGATTCACTGCTTTCTTCACTTACATCCGGTTCAGAGAATTAAAGAGAAACCACTGGTGTTGGTGGAGAGGGGATTGCTGGCCCTGAACCATGAGGAACAAGTCTAATTGCCGAATCTAAGTTTGGACACGATATGTTTTTCATGTTTCTTCTGTTGTATCCCGTTACATTCGTCATACAGAAGTAACAGTCGTCAACATTGTTCTTCGGTTCGCGCCAAACCATAGGAATTGTAAAGTTCAAGCACTTGATTTTACGTTCACTCCATTTCCTTAACTGCTCCACACATGTATGGCACACAATGTGTGGAGCAAATGACTTGTCCTAATCGCCGAGATTCATGCCGAAATATGCAAAATATGACTTCTGCACAAATTTTGTTATTTATCGACGTCTTGCACGTATCACATAATTTCCACAGATATAACAAAATGTATTTGGGCTATTCACACACTGCCTTCCTGACATTTTTAACACGCCTTCAGTGAAATACCACCACTCACAACAAAGCGTGAAAGCACCTTCTTCTAGCTGTAGCACTCACTCACTGATTTTTGGGGCGATAATGGAACGTCAGCTCCAAGCTCATTAGCCCCCTCTGCCTCACCTTCACACAAAAAATACAGCGTCCCCTCATTTCTGTAGTTGTGGACACTGCATAACATAGATTTCGCAGCCAATGGTAGGTTTGGAGGGGGGAGGGGGTAGCTGTGCAGAAAAAAACTGAGGGTGATGGAAAAAAACTGACATTATTTTCATATTCAGGGGTGCAAATTTAGTAAAGAACGCCACTTACTTTCCAAACCCCAGAATCCATGTCGACCTGTCGATAATTATCGTTCAAATTGAAATATGCATATTGTATAGTAAGAAAGTTATGTCTTCACATGCTATGCCCGCGCATTAATCTGGGCAATCCTGTGATTGCAGTAAAACATAGATCTGTCTGCATCCAGTGAGATTTTTTTTTTTTTTTTTTTTTTTTTTTTTTTTTTTTTTTTTTTTTTTTTTTTTTAATAAACTGAAACATGAAGATTGATATCGTACTTAAACGCACGCGCGAAAGCGCGTGCGTAATATCTTTGGAAGCAGCAGCAGTAGTGAGATTTGCAGGTTTTCTCGTCATGAATGTTCGCCAATTTTTTCCTGAACATGTAGCGGAAAAAAAAACCTAATCGATAATTGAAAATGCATACGATTATTTCCTGATAATATCGGAAAGAAACAAATGAAGAAAGACACAAAGATTTTAGCTACATGGTTCATAGCTGGAAAAATGGCGTGCAACCTGTGTCTGTTAGGCGAGCTCGCTTTGTACCGCTTGAAAAAGGAAGACCTGTGGGCATGGCGCGTGGAGCATAGGGTCCTCTCGACTTCAATGGACTGCCCACGGTGCCATGCCGCTTGTAAACTTCGTCCTGCGCTGGAGGCTTTTCAGTGCTGGAGGACACGAAGTGTGCGTAAGGGTAGTCGCATGGTCAATGTGCAGTGACATTCAGGCGCAGTGCCCGGAATGGTACTTGGTTTGCTAACTCTCGATTGACGGTCAGAAAATCTCCGACTTCAGCGCCATGTGGATCTCCACGTTCTATCCGAAGACCGAAAGACTTATCTCAAATTTCGGCTTGTCTACGCGTACGGTCGTCGATTGGTCTTCCTTTTGTCGTGGAGTGTGTATCGAGTGGGCGATAAACAATTCTCAACAGTCAGGAGGACCAGGAGTCGTCGTTGAAGTAGACGAGGCGAACTTTGAGAAAAGGAAATATAATAGAGGTCGGAGAATCATCGGAAATTTGGTGTTCGGTGGAATTCAGCGAGGGTCGAAAAAGTGTTTACTTGTTCCCGTTGAAGATCGGACCAGGGAAACCTTGTTTAGAATCATTAAAAAAAAAAGATTCTCCCTGGGACGACGATCACTAGCGACTGCTTTAGTTCATACAACAATCTAAGTTCTGAAGGTTTTCAGCACCTTAGAGTGAACCCATAGCTTGAATTTTGTAGATCCGAAAGATCGCTCCGTACACACCCAGAACGTAGAGAGAATGTGGCGAGATGTCAGAGGTGCCATCCCACGATATTGCAGAAAGACCGATCATTTCGTGGGTCATCTGGCTGAGTACATGTTCCGTCGAGCACATCGCTCGAAAGAAATATTGCATCACTTTTTCATTCAGGTAGGTAAACTTTACCCTCCAGAAGGAAATGTAATACAATAATTCTTTCGAAGAATGCTGCAAGCAGGACAAGCGACTACAATTACGCGCCCTTCACTAAAATTCACCTCCAGCATGAACAGGAATGTGATAGCATCTCTTTGTCTATTACTATACCATTCGCATATGATTTGTACAGTAATCTTACTTCGTTCGTTATTCTCAGCGAAATTTGTTCTACTGTATTGTGATTAACCAAGTACGGTTCATATGTTCCACTCGAACTCTGCTTTCCGATTGGCTACACAGACTCGGCTTGATTGGGTGACAAAAGAACGTCGCGATGCGTAATTTCACTTTCACACTTCCCTAGACTCGCGCGCCCTATTTCACCATTTTCGTAATTATAATTCACTATTACGAAAAAAATAACACTCCTGATGCAGCATTCCAATAAACAAGCCGTTTTCAAAGCGATTTTGTTCCATACACTATCGAGAAGTGACATTTACATACAGTAAAAGTTACCTTTTCTTCGTGGTGGTTGGTTCAGGTCGTTCGGGTTGTTTCCTGGATGTTTGGCTCAGCTTTTCTATTACAGAGAGCATATAGCCCTCTGACAGGGCGCGCTGAGCCACGGCGCCCGGCAACAAGTTGAGTTATTCCAGCACCCTTCACGGACCGTCCTCACAACTTTACTTCTGCCAGTACTTCACCTCCGACTTTCCAGACTTGTCCGCAAAAGGCAAAGGTCCCAGGTTCGAATCCCGGTTCTGGCACACATTTTTAATCTGCCAGGAAGTTTCATATCAGCGCACACTCCGCTACAGAGTGTAAGTTTCATCCTGTAGTTATTGCATTCCATATTCGTTTCCTACGTTCCAACCTCGGCGATTTTACTGGAATTGTAGTGTAGAAACGTTTACGTTCTTGAGTAGAAAAGCGACGTCTTTTTGCCAAAGAGCAGGTCTTCTGGTGTTTCCTAGCCATCGTTCTATTTTTAATTGTAAATGAAATTATTCAGTAAAAATATAAATGTAAATAAACTGTGCTACAATATACCGTTTCGTACCTTGTTAGGGACCTTAGGAAACCCAAGAAACAAAAAAAATGGAGCTATTTTAAAGTTATTACCTATTTTATGACACTACGTACGTTCTCTAATGTGAAAAGTATGTAGAAATCAATATAAACGATTCTATTCACGCTCATCCAATATCGTATTCAGAAATGTAGGGGCCGGCCGCGGTGGCCGAGGGGACTGAGGCGCTCCAGTCACGGTCTGCACGGCCACTACGGTCGGGGGTTCGAATGCCTCCTCGGGCATGGATATTTGTGCCGTCCTTAATATAAGGTAGTTGATAAGTAGTTTGTAAGTTTAGGAACTGATGACCCCGTAGTTAAATCCCATAAGCTTAAAAAAAAAAAAAAAAAAAAAAAAAAAAAAAAAAAAAAAAAAAAAGTAGGCTCCCTGCCATTAGGAGCGTTGCTGTCGCAGTGTATAACAATAATCTGGGGGATTGTCGTGATTGACGTCACCGCTCATGCATTACGGCTAGCGCGTACGGGCTATTTTTGTCACCGTGACTGTTTTGTCACTCTATGGATACATACGGAGATGCGCGCACGTTGCGAGGTGACAACCACGTGACATTTTTGTCCGCCTACCCGTGAACAAGCCCGTGACAAAACTGTCACTGCGTCGCTAGGTTTTGATAGTGGACGCTAAATAACGACAGTGCCACCGGAACTAGTGTCTCTGCTTTGCAGACAACATGTGAAATGAAAATCATGAGAATATATCATTTTAAGGCGATAGTACATTGAAGATTTATCACACACGTTTTACCTTAGTTCATGTCAGTCAAGAACAAATATCTATGAGTGATGCAATAACGAGGAAATCGAAAGCAAGACATATGACTAGAAATCTTACAACTCCGGGTTTGGTATCAGTCTGGTCTTGTAGTTAGATGTATTCGGTTGTAAACTTCGTTAAGGAAAATTTATGGTTCGAGTCCTGTGAGAATTGAATTTTTTTTCTTTCGTAACAGAATCTGGGACCATAATCTTTATTTATTACAAGTATGCTATACAGTAGTCGGCAGTTTTTTTCCCCCCGAAAACTTTGCGATATCCAAGTGTCTCGTTATGCAGGAACCTAGTAATACAGATTAAATTTATGCGACTGAAAAGAATGTTATTTACATTCGTCCTTCTCACAAAGACATTGCTGGCGATCTATTTCGGAATAGGTTGCGATTTACGAGTTTCTATTAAGGTAGGAAACTAAGAAGATAGTTTAAATCACTGCAGCTGAAATGAGTAACCTGCAAGTGACATTTAAATTCTGCCTTTTCAAAAACAGTTGGATGTTTATACCCGAATATGTGCCAATTTCAGAGTGCAGTAATCAGGCATACACATTAGAAAACAACTTTAGTTACTGTCAGTGAAACGAGTACAGTACCATTGACATTTATATTATTCCCTGTATGTAGCTAATAGGTGTCTGCTTGATCATTTTCATTTGTAGAGGATAAGTCAAATATAACTTTTTAAGGACATTAGATTGTCATCAACCATTTGTAATTCACAGTTAAGATTTCTGTTGAAAAGTCCATTTTCATGTGTCACATAACAATTTTAAATTGTCAGATATGCCTGAAAAACATGTCATCGTCACAAGACTGTACATTTAGTTTCACAAAACAGGTTGTCAAGTTCCGTAATTGAGCACATATCGAAAACGTACTGCATCAGTGAACGGATACGAGACATTACAGAAATTAAAACCTATTCCGTGGTCAACATACCAATACGATCCTAGTTTACTTTACACAACATGTAGCGTCACCATATACAGTAAGTAATACACGCTAGAAGCGTAAATGTGAATTTAATAACAACTGATGGCAGATACCTGGCATTCCTTAAAAGAAAAAGTTCGCAGTTTATTTCCGAGTAAGTAACGATTTACAAGTTTGTGATTAGGTATGAGCCTAACATCATCTTCCAGTGAAAAGATTTGCAACAAAATTCATATTCGTTCATGTTACAAATCGTCGTCTGTTTGTTTACGTGTGTATTGCGATCATGGCATCGAGTGCCATGAATCGACCACAAAACTCGATAGTCGCTCTAAATTCACCTCTGGTAACTTCCGGTGGCACTCTCGGTATTTAGCGCCGAATGGTTTTGATAGCTGCACGCTCACGGGTGACAAAATCGTTACTCTCCGTGTATTCTCCGCTCCACATTTTCTTGCCGATTGTCAACACAGGCACATACAAACATGGCATCAACGACATAGCATAACATGACTGTATACGAAGGCGACATTCATAGTGTTTTTCTTATTGATGAAATTGAAAAATACTTTAATATTGGCTACGGTAACCATTTTTGTAAAAGTGCAGTTTATGCAAGGCGGCTAGCCGTTGCGCTCGCTAGGTTAGGAATGGCAGAGCAGCCAATCAGGAGTGGCGATGCCGCGGCCAATATAAAAGAGCGTTACAATCGTACTATGTAAACAAATCGAATCGGTGTGTGCAAAAGTTTTTGGCGATCAACAAGTTACAGTTGCTATTAGTATGAATGTCACTTGATCACTGTTTCGACATATCATAAAATAAATAAAACCTGCTCTGTGCTTGACAGGTTCTTGTATGTACCCTTGTCCGGTCAGTAAAAGTATACTAATTGCGGTAATTTCCAAGAATGCTTCCAATCGAGGTAGCTCGGACTTAAATGATATAAATATATCAAGCGTACAACTGTATATTGATTGAGTGTTTCTGAACCGGAGATTCGAGAGCTACATGCCCTTACATACTAAAAGAAAACTTCTCGTTTAACCTATGCCTAACTTAACTTTCACTTAAGATTATCACTGTTTCTTACAGATCATATAATAAATAAAACATGCTATACCTGCTCTGTGGTTGACTGCTGTGGCGTATTAATAATAGGTCACTTATGACCGTATCTAAAACTCTCTTATAAATGTAAATTCAATTACAGTCACACAAACGCCGCACCGAAATCCTCGAATAAACTTCCAAATTGACGCTAGATTTACTCGTCATGAAACACGCAATCTTATTGGCCGGCATAACTCGACTCCTGATTGGCTGCTTTGCCGTTCCTATCCTAGCGAGTGCGACGGTTAACCGCTGCCGCATTAACTGCACTTTAACCACAGTTTTTCACAATTAAGAACCATTCTTGTAAATATAATTGCTACAATGTGCAAGACATTATGTTTCCTGGCGTAACATTAATATAGCTTGTACAAAAAAGGATGTAATTTCCAGGACAAACTGCTTCAATAACCTAAATAGCGTACACAACCATTAGGGTCTCAAGTAAAAGGAAGCACGAACTTTTGTGTTTGCAAATACAAACAGCATTCCAGGATTTCAAAGTTACCGGTATTTAAAAAGTACAAATTAGTTTAGACACATTTTCGTAAAGGCAAATGACACATATATTATTGAGCCATCCAATAAAAATAAGTCCACATGGAAAGCTGTGCAGGGTCGTATAGGAAAGAAGACAACTCATAAAAATGTGATATCACAGGATGGATAAAAGAAATTCTCAGGAAATTGCATACAAATTAAATGTTTATTATGAAACTCTTACTGAAAAATTAGTAAAGAAAAAATGGGAAAGCCATGAAATGCAACAGCGTATTTATGAGCACCTCAACATAATTAATTCGCTGAAAATATTTAGCTGATATCGGTAACTTTTAAAAATCATTTGAAAATATTAAAACGAAAAGCTTATATTTTGTCGAAGACTACGAAACTTTCCAGCGACAGGCTATAAAGTGGGAAGTTTGCTGTAAGAGTACGTACAGAGTATTCGTTTTTACGATATTTTTAGTCTCATAAGTTCACAAATAATGACCGTTTTACCCCAGACAAATGCCTTCAGAAAGGACTTCCTAACATTTTAACTAATATTGGGTGTCAACAAATTTCGCTTCTTCGTTAGCAAACCGCAAAGTTTTTATTCCCTCTCCCTAGACTTCAAGTCCCTCTCCAAATTTATCCTTTCCTTCCTTCACTGCATGCTCAATGTACAGATTGAAAACCACTGCGACCCTTCCATGCCCTTCGAAACAGGTCTACTGTTTACAAAAATATTTCGAATCTTTAAAATAAACATCGTCAGGGAAAGAACGAACAAAGAAACACTGTTTCGAGACAGACTGACGACAAAGATAGATTGAAACAACGTTGGGAGCAGTGATCTCTATACAAACTGGATGTATAACTCTGGTGTTTGAGTATGGAATTGCAGCGTGCCTGCACATTCATATGTTTTTCACACGATTTCACATTGTCCGCCATGTTTAAATTTGGCAAACGAATTTCCATCAGTTATTACGTGACGAAGAATTGCTTGCTTGCGTATTTACGTTGAATTTAATTCAATATTCGATGTTGTAGACTGATATGGGAGCGGAATCGAAACATATTTTCTTCTCTTTTTCTTTAAATGCTTCTTAGCAGCCATGTTTGAATTTGGCAAGAAACTAAATATGAATATCTATGGTTGGCACGCTAAGACATCTGAAGTTCAACATCCAGATAATATAGAGATCAATGGTTGGGAGATCACTGTTGGCGCCAACGTTGGTTCCAATGTGTGGATCCAGTGTTGCCAACTCATAGCCAGGTTACAAACAAATTTTTGTAATCCTATCGGACCAAACTGCGTGGTCATCAGTCTGTAGCTTACAAACTACTTAAACCTAGGTAAACTAACCTAAGGACAACATGCACACCCATGCCCCAGGGAGCACTCGAACCTCCACGGCGAGCAATCGCGCGCTCCGCAGCGAGATGCTTTTGACCGCTTGGCTACTCCACTGCGGCTAGCCAGGTTAAGTCTTCAACTACAAGTAAACAGTCGCTGGTTTGGCGCTGATAAAATTCCATTGCAGTCATTCAGGCCAGTGGTGTTATTTTTTCAGCCTTTTGAAAGTTTAGCTTTAATTGTAATCACGCTGTATGTAGATATTTATGGCAATGTAAAGTTACACTTTCATATAGCGACAAAAACTAGTGACTTACTTTGTTCATCTTGTGACAAAATAGCGACTTTTTACTTAAGTTAGAGACTAAACCTGGATAACTTATGAGTTGGCAACACTGGGTCCACACATTGGAACCAACGTCGGCACCAGCAGTGGTCCCCCAATTGGCGTCCAACATTGTTTCAATCTATCATTGTTGTCAGCTTGTCTCAAAACAGTGTTTCTTTGTTCGTTCTTTCCCTGATGATGTTTATTTTAAAGAATCGAAATATTTTTGTAAAAAAGATTCAACTTGTGGAAACAACTACAAAAATCTAAATGCCTCTGGAAACTTTAGGCACGATCATGATGACACTCAAGTAGATTTTTAAAAAGGAAATTACTGCTTTTCAAACTTAATGGTGCTTTTGACAGATTCCGTAACTGAATGCAATTTTAAAAGTTAGCATTACCTAACATTGCCTGTCAAGGCCTCACATATTGCTTTGCAAACCTCAAGCACCATCAGTGATTACAGACATATATTTCATGATATTACTGAGGTGGATGTTTTGAAAAGGAAATGTAGTCTTTTGCAACTGTCACATGGTGAAGAACTGCTCTTCTGATGGTTGGTTTGGCGAAGAAACCATTGAAATGAGATTATGGATTAAATGTTGGGCTCAGTGTCTGCTCAACTAGAAACCAAAATGTCGCCACTTCGAAACCCAGTCGGATTTAGGAATTTTTCAGTCTGTGTTTTAACCCTGCCTTCACCTCTCAACGCTGTGAGGAGTCACCAGAAACTATACATGGTTCAGATCCTACATTAAGCTGTAAGTCATCTTTCTTTGGTTGGATAACTGGGAAGTGGAAATGAGCGTATGGCTTTGTTGACCGCGAGATCCCTTATGGTATTGTTCGACCGACGTAGCGTAAGTCTTTTTAGTTGACACCGCTTGGGCGACTTACATGTCAATGATGAAGAGACAAGGATGATTAGGAGGACACACAACACCCAGTCCCCAGCCGGGAATCAAACCTGGGCCCCTTGCTACGGTGGTCAGAGACACTTGCCACTGAGGCGGACTGCATAACGGGTAGGCTAGGGACACACAAATACCGACGACCATCGACCAACACGAAATTATTATTATTATCTTGTGGATTAAATCACCCTGCCTGACTTCCACTCCCTAATTAACAAAACACAAAAAAGGAAGTAGCAACAGAGGAAGGCTACAGATGAGAAGTCAGACAGTTCAGGCCAACACCCAATATATGAGGCAGGTATCACACAGAATTACGAGGTAGGCTGATACATTAAACAAAACAGTTGTTAAAGTTACTAATTCTTGCTTCAAAAGAAAAAAGAAAAGAAAAGAAACAAGAAGGAGAAGAGAGAAAGAGAGAGACAAAAACATCGTCAAGAAAGAACATTCATATAAATTGACCAGCCTTTAAAGACAGTACACCACATTCATACAATCCCTCAAGTATGACCTCTGTCTCAAACTGCTGTGGCCTGAATGCCAAGCTGCAAAGCCATGAACACAGATCTACAGATCACTGTATTTATGTGAGCATGCAAATGAAGGAACTACTTTTTCTTTCAGTTATTTCCATTTTTTATCTTACTGTAATATATTTATTTACCTTTATGATTATCCACACTTTAATTTCAGTAGGGATGCCAGTTCCAACTCACAAATGGTATTTATTTATTGTTGAAAGTGGCTAAGTGAAATGTGTCCTGTGTTAAATACGGACTCTAATTTTTATAATTCCTTTTTACCCCACTCTATTATCCAAAGGTTGGCTGTGAAATATCAAAAGACTTTCTTGATCCCATGATGCCTCTTCCCCATATTCATTGATGAGAAACAGTGGCTTGGTCTCAAGCTGCAAATTGTATTCACCATAAGCCTGTCTGCAGCTCAGAGATTGTCGTTATGGTAAGTTGCAACCTACCATTACATTATTGACATTCCAACCTGGTCTTTCTACTGGTAGATAAACACAAATTGTCTTTGACACCAAGAAAGTGAGAAAATTCTATCATCAATCAATATGGACTTTTCCAATTTCCTCCATCCCTTATCAAAGCAGTTTTTCGGCTGCTATTGACTGTCTCTATGATCTGGTGGTTAGCTTTTCAGGCTAACATTGAAATGAGTTGTTTTCCTGGTGACCAACCTTGACAAAAGCTGCAGGAAGATCTGGAGTTTAGTTATTTCAAACTTCTGTGACCACATAGATAGTTGCTTAAACCAAGTGTTGAGCAATGAATAGGAGGGAAGAGACATTATCAGGGGTTCATGACACCCTTTCAAAATTTCACAGATAAGTGTCAGACAATAAACTGGGGTAAAATGAATTCTAGAAATTAGGATATATATTTAACACATGATACATTTCAATCGCCCATTGTCAACAATAAACCAATGTGATTTAAGATTTGGAACCAGTATCCCACAGAAAGGTGAGTATTGAAATTCATAAAGAACAAAAAGTAAGGCATTTCCTTCATTTATAACGATAGTACCATATATCTGTGACCACAATCTGTAGCAGACACATAAAAAAGACACACATGTACAGCACTTGAGTTATCAGCCATTGGCCTGTACAGAATAAAGAGCATTAACACACAGTGGAGTGGAAAAGGAGACAGAAAGGTTGCGTATCGAACTCTGCCACTGTGATGCAGCCTTTCTATCCCCCCCCCCCCTCCCAACCCTCTCCTATTCCCTCACCACCGAGCGTGATTTGGAATGCGGTAGCCAGATAAAACAGTTGTGTGACTGTGAAGAGTGCCTGTGTGAATGCTCTTTATTCTGAAGAAGGCCTTTGGCTGATAGCTTAAGTCTTGTATGTGTGTGTCTTTTTTATGTGCCTGTTTCAGCTTTTCATTACATCTTAGCATTGAGTTGTAAACTGTCCTTATTATATTGTTGAATTCCAACATGGAGTTTCGATTATTAGATTATGCCATATAGTGTCATAGAGATAGTCTGTATGGTGAAGCAATGTTGATCCAAAAATTTATTTTAGTGATTAATCATTTTAAGAAAGAGGAAAAATGCAGACTAGATACTTACTAGATATTGTTGATGTTACCCACTATTAGTATCAATGATGGAGGCTTGCTGAGCTGTTGACAGACACAAAAATAGATCATCACATTCACACAACTTAAATATTTGGCTATGGCATTCATCAGATTGGATTTTACAATATTAGTATACATATAGAATTAGTAGTCACATCAACTGCCAGAAAGAAGCATTAGTACTACATTAAGGTAAGTAAATGTGAATTAATATTAATATTCTTGAGAGATTTTGCTTTCTTATCCCTCCCCCTTTTTAGCACGTATTGCTTGTTGCATAAAAGGAAACCTCAGGCCTACATTACAGTTATATCTGGGAATGACATCATACTCTCCGGGTGTTTGCTTTTAGCCAAAAATCACACAATACAGCCAGATTAATAACTGAACACATTGTAATCAATGTACAAAAAACTTAAGCTATTAATTTCATTACGTTTTCATTATCACTCCACAGCACTTGAAAATTATTTACAGCTCCTATAATATTATTTACTATAACATATACTAAAAAATTCTTATTTTTCTCTATGCTCCTACAATAAAAGCTAAAAATCTTTTTAACAGGACCCATCCAGATGTTCACTCCTAACAGTTTGCTGTATTATCCATTGAGCTGCAGACAGCTACGTAGAATAGTCATATTTACACAACTGCCACAGCCTTCATCAGAGAAAAATACACAAATATTCACACAATCACTCAGGTCGAACTCATGCACCTGACCCCCATTTCTGGTTGTACTACACAACTAGCATCCGGACAGCAAGTGAGAATGCTCCATGCTGCATGGCAGAGTGTAAAGAATGTGTGACCATAGAATGTGTTGTAGAGATAACCCCCATCTTTGCTATTCAGAAGAGGTGGTGGTTCCAGGGAGCATCCAGATGACACGGGTTGTAAAGTACCCATGCTAATCGAGCATGTTGTGATCAGCTGTAGGGCCAATGTTAAAAGCTGTGCATTGATTGCAGCAGAGTTGATAAATTCATGGTTGCTTTCACAGATAGCCTGGTCTCTGATGGGGTAGGATAAGCCTGTGATGGGATTTGGAATAGAGTGTGCTTAGATGGATGGATTAGACAGGCCTTGCATTGAGGTCTTCCTCTGTAATATGATCCCTGTGGTTAGGGGTTGGAATTGACAGTGGCTTAGGGATGGGAGGGCAATAGAATAATCACTTTAGGAGGCAGGGGCATTGACTTTTAAAAACCAGTGTGGGTGCTTGTGATGTCATTTTACATTACCTCTTTCATCACAAGTTTCAAAGAATGGGCCAAGCAATGAATGTATACAACTTGTGGATCAATTTCTTATATATTTTGTTTGCAACCAAGAAAAAGCACCAGTCATATTCACACTCCGTCGTAACAATAACTTTGTATGATTTGATATTTGCAGAGAACACACATTAACTGTCTGATCAAGAAATACACCATGATAAACTGAAGAGTCATTCCATTACAATTGTTAACAGCACTTCATCTGTAGTAGATTCAGTATTATAGAAACCAAAAAGTAATTAATTAACATGAAAAATTTTCTCCACTGGTACATCCTAGAAATGTTAACAGAGTTTTAAATAAGTCAATAATGGAGAATAGATTTACTCACCATAAAGAAGCTTGCTAAGCTGATGACAGGCATGAAAAATAGATACATTCACACAACTTAAATTTTTGGCCATGGACTTCACCAGAAAAAGAAACACATGCATTTGCACAATCACTCAGACAAATATATGCACACAACCACCATGTCCGGTCATTCCAGCACCACAAGCATCTAGACTGTGAGTGAGGTGGGTACTGGATGGGAAAGGATGCCAGGTAAGGGTGGGGATGGAAAGTTCTGCATTGCATAGGCTCTGATAGGTGGGAATTTGAATTACGGCAATGAATACAGTGAAGGGAAGTGGCGGGAAAGCATAAAAGGAAGGTATAGAGGAGTGTGGGGAGGGAGTAGGGGATTTAAAATGATAAAAATAACATGGAAAAATAAAGTAGAAAACACAAAAAATATATTAAAAAAATAAAAAGCAATTAATCAAAGGGATATTGTAAGGGACAACAATCAGTTGCAAAGAAGACCTGAATTGGAGAGATAGCCTATAAGATAATGACTGGGGATGGAGAGGGAGGAGGAAGATGTTAGGCATAGAGTTAGGGATGGCAAGTTATCTTAGGTTGAGACCAGGATGCCTGCAGGACCGTAGAATGTGTTGAAGGGACAACTCCCATCTGCACAGTTCAGAAGAGCTGGTGGTGGAGGGGAGGATCCAGATTGCTCAAGTAGTGAAGTAGCCATTGAAATCCAGGGTCAGACAACTGAAGAATGTTAACTTTTTGTTATTCATTTGCCTCTCAGACAGACAAAACTCTTCCAGGTATGCAGTGATTTGGTCATGCATATTTACTATTATATGCTCTTTGCCCTGAAGTAATAAGTTTAAATTGTTTAAGTGCATAGTTATATAAGTTAGGAACACTAGGTTTGATTTCAGTTTTAATCTTTTCAACAGTGCACTTCTACATGCTTTATTTTGAGAGAGAGAGAGAGAGAGAGAGAGAGAGAGAGAGAGAGAGAGATCCTCATGAATGCCAGGAAAAATCTCAAAAACTTTTTCGTGGCTTAGCCAACAAACTATTTGTCCAGATGTTTCAGGAAACCCTTTGAATGGTGGTTATGTAGGATGAAATGTCAGTGATGATTTGAACTCTTTCACTTGTTGGACACATTCTGCAGTCATGCTTGACCGACCTCTACTCTTCCCTTTGCAAAGACAGCCTATGTCTTCATACTGGTGACGCCATATATGGATTGTCATCACTCGAAGGAGTACAACAGAACGCGATACAGAACACATGTTTTACTGTAATGACAGATTCATACTGAGCAAACTCTAACATACAAAAAGTGTTCTACACCCCAGTTGTCATTTGACTGTTAGCACTCCTAATGGAAGACTGAGGAACCGTCTGAGCTGCACATTAATTTGATGTATAATTTTTAATGGTAAAGTCACTGTAATAAATTCAAAAAGCTCCACAACCCTGATATTCATTTTGATACACCCTGTATTATGATTAACACCAAAGGAAAGATGAAAAACTATGATACAGAACAAAACTCTGATGGACCAATTGGGACAGACCAACCATCATACCTTCCTCTTCCAGAGGCACCTATAGATGCGATACAGAGGAGTATCCAGTCACCACACCATTATTCTGATCATTGACCTTGGAGCTGCCACTTCTCAATCAAGTAACTCCTCAAGTAGCTGAGTGCACTTTGTACCAGTCCTCCTACCTCCACTTTGATAGCTGCCATCCCTTACATATCAAACAATCCTTTCCCTACATCCTAGGCATCTGTGGCAAATGTACCTGCTCCAATGATAAATCCTTCACCACCTATACCAACAGCATGTCCAATGCTTTTTTCTCTCACAACTATACAACAGACCTTGCCTGCAAGCATATCTCCCAAGCAGTCCATTCCTCCCCTCCCAGTAAGAATGTTCCTAACCCCAGACCACCCAGAAGCTTCCACCCCAGCATTGAATATGTTAACAAATTACCCCCTCTGGGCTATGACTTTCTAAAGTCATACCCTAAAAAGAGGTCATCCCTCCAAAGTATTCCCCCCACACCACCTATAGTAGCCTGTCACCATCCTCCAGTCTCTGCATCATTATCATCAAACCTTACAACATCCCAAAACCACCCTGCATACCTAATACCCCTGTAACTAACCCTGCTAAAAAAACCTGTCCCATGCATGGTTCCACAACCTTCTACTCCAGCCCCACCACAGAAAAACCTACATTATTCAAGGTAGGGGCACATTTGAAACAATAAATCTTCTACCAACTGACATGTGTTCACTGTACAGCCTTTTGTGTTAGTATGACCACCAACATATTGACTGAATGCATGAATGGGCACAGACAGACTGTTCACCTGGGGCACAATCAATATTCTGTGGTAGAGTATGCCTTCCAACATGGCTCTCCAGGGACAGTGTCACATGTTACACCATACGTGCCATCTAGATACTCCCTCCTAGCACCAGCCCCTCAGAGCTACAGAGATGGGAACTTGCCCTTCAACACATCCTCTCCTCCCATTATCCTCCTGACCTAAATCTACATTAATTTATCTCCCTTCACGATCCTCAACTCACTTATTCATTAGTCATTTCTCACTCTTCCTCTCTCTCTCTCTCTCTCTCTCTGTGTGTGTGTGTGTGTGTGGGTGGGTGGGTGGGTGGGTGGCTGGCTGGGTGGGTGAGTGTGTGTCTGTGTGTGTTTCAAATCTTCCCTTAATTCTAATCTATCTCCCTCCCCACCTCCAGTCACTATTATTTTGTTCACTTCATTTCTTTGGTTTGTTATTGGTATAGCTCAGTTCTTATCATGCAATATCTCTCACTTCCACATATCATTCATTCCTAATCATGATAAATTATTTTTCAAAAGAGATAGATTGGCTGGCCAGTACTTAGCTTTGTGCTGTACTGCCGATAGTGACACAAATGAAATCAATTGTTTTTGTAAATATTCCTTTTGGTGGCTGCATTCTCTTTGCCAAACAATCTCGAGCATTTCTCCTATTGTCTGATTTTTTCCCTTTACTTTTGATGTGAAACTTTTAATAAATAGCTTATTTATTGAGGTCTGCAAATTTGACAAAATGCAACAAGAGAACCGAAAAAAAAAAAAAAAACAACAACAACAACAGACACACACACACACACACACACACACACACACACACACACACACACAAATCATCTATATTTACATCTGCATACATACTCTGCAAGTGACTTCCCAGTGGGTGGTGGAGGGTACTTTGTATATCGCTGTCCCTTTCTCCTATTCCAGTCTTGTATAATTTCCGGTAAAAATGTTTGCCTCTATGCTTCTATGTGGACCCTATTCTTTCTAATCTTATCCTTATGGTCTCTCTGCAAGATATATGTAAGGCCCGTACCACAATACAGAATGTCTCTCTTGCAGTGTATGCCACTGGAGTTCCCTAATCACCTCTGTGACACTTTCACATTTACAAAATTAGTCCTTAATGAAGTGTACTGCTCTCCACTGTATCATTTATTAACCGTACGTGGTACAGTTCCCACACTAGTGAGCAATACTCAAATGCTGGCCAAATGAGAGTTTTGTAACCTACTTCCTTTGTGGATGGACTACACTTCCTAAGGATTCTTCCAATGAATCTCAGTCTGGCATCTGCCTCACTGTAGGTTGAGACCTGGATAATATCTCAGAATGGAGATCCAGATGGCCCAGGATGTGAAGCAGGCATTGAAGTCAGGTGTATGTTCAGCTTTTAAGTTGTTCCACTGGGTTGTCTGCCTTGGTTTTGACCATTATTTTAGACAACTGGTTGGTAATCATACCAATGTGATTACAGCATATCACATGGCCTTTGATGGAGTAGGCTAAGCCTGTGATGGGACAGGAACAGAAAATGCTGGGTGGGTGAATTGGACATTACAATTGGATCTTCTCTAGCAGTATTATCCCTGTGGTAGAGGGCTGAGATTGGGAAACACACAGGGATGGACTAGGATGTTGTAGAGATTGGGTAGGAGACAGAACATCTCTTTAGGTCATTTCTGGTCATGATGACAGAAAAGCAAAGCCTTGATGAAGTATGTGGTTTAGTTGTTTCAGCCCAGGGTGGTATTGGGTGACAAGGGGGTGCTCTTTTGTAGTTGTGGGAGTGGAGGAAGAACTTTGTAAGTGTGGAGGTATGATATGGGAAATCTGTTTGCAGTCTGGGCAAGGTGGAGGCGAATGTCTGTCTGTAAAGGCCTTTGTGAGACCTTTGACATATTAGTGCAAGGAAATTCTCTTGACTACAAATGCACCATCCACTAGGCTGTAAGGGTATGATTTTTTTTAATGTGTAATGCATGGAAACTGTCAAAGTGTGGGTACTGTTGATAACTGGGAGGTTTAATGTGAAAGGAAGTATAGATGGAACCATCATTGAGGTGGATGTTAACATCAATAAATGTGGCATAGTGGGTTGAGGAAGACCAGGTGAAGTGGATGAGAGAGAAGGAGTTGAGTTTGTGAAGCAAGGAAGGTAGGGTGTCCTGGCACTGAGTCCAGATCATGAAAATTTCACGAAAGAACCTGAACCTAACTGGAGGTTTGGGATTTTGGGGACTTAGGAAGGTTTCCTCCAATGGCCAATACCCATAAACATGTTGGCGTAGGAGAGAGCCATGTTGGTGTCCATTGTTATATCAAGGATTTGATTGTACACCTTCCCCTCTCAGACACTGCTGAGGTGAGTAACTTTTGTTCCTCAATGATACAGCCACACTGTAGATGCAATCACAGCAGAGGGGTATCTGTGGAGAGGCTAGACAAACTTGTAGTTTCTGAAGAGGGGCAGCAGCCTTTACAGTAGTTGCAGGGGCAACAGTCTGGATGATTGACTGACCTGACCTTGTGACACCACCTTTAGTGGCTTTCCCATGGACCTACTGCAAACGGTTTAAAACAAGGGTGAAAACTTCAGTTGTTAATTTTCTCAAGAACATGCAGCTCTGCTGTATAAATATATCATGATGGCATCCTCTTGGGTAAAGCATTCTGGAGGTAAAATAGCCCCTTTTCAGATCTCCTGGTGGGGGCTACTCAGAAGGATGTTGAGACTGATTACTGTCATAGTTTATTTTAATTGGGTAGAAAGGTTAGAAAAATTAAAAAGGGAAATAGATAGAATGAAGTTAGATATAGTGGGGATTAATGAAGTTTGGTGGAAAGATGAACAAAATTTCTGGTCAGGTGACTATGGGGTGATAGGTACAAAATCAGTTTGGGGTAAAGCAGGAGTAGGTCTAATAATCACTAAGAAAATAGTAATGTTGGTAAACTACTTCAAACAGCACAGTCACTGCGTTATTATAGTCAAGATAGATATGAAAGCTTTATTGAAAAAAATTATAAGGCGGTAAAGGAAATACCATAATTCAGGCAGTTAAGGAAGATAAAAACTTGATTGTGATGGGGGACTGGAATTTGATAGTAGGAAAAGGATGGGAAGGAAAAATAGTAGGTAAGTAAGGACGGGGGAAAAGAAATGAAAGGGGAAGCCACCTGGTACAATTCTGCATGGAACATAATTTGGTTTAAGAATCATAAAAGAAAGTTGTATACTTGGAAGAGACCAGGAGAGACTGAAAGGTACCAGATATATTTTATAATTGTAAGACAGAATTCGGAACCAGGTTTCGAACTCTTTATCTAGGGGCAGATGTAGACTCTGACCATATCTTATTGGTTATGAACTGTACACTGAAATTGAATAAACTGCAGAAAGGTAGGAATTGGACCAAGATAAAATGAAGGTTCTTGAAAGTTTCAGAGGAAACTTTAAGCAACAGTTAATGGAAACAGTGAGAAATAACACAGTAGAAGATTAATGGGCACCCATGAGAGATGTAATAATGAAGGCATCAGAGGACTAAATAGGTAGAAAGACAAGACCTAGAAAAAATCCTTTGATATCACAGGAAATACTGAATTTCATTGATGAAAGGAAAAATATAAAAATGCAGAAAATGAAGTAGGTAAAATGGAATACAGATGACTAATAAATGAGACTGAGTGCAAAATAGTTAGCAGGAGTGGCTACAGGACAAATAGAGATGAGTTGACTGGAATATACACTTTCAAATTTTGAAGTCATCAGAAATAAAATACAGGGAACAAAAGATTACTTACAATGTGTAGAGAAACCAGAAAGAGATGAAGGGTGTGAAAGGGACACATTGGTTGGGAAGGGTGTAAGACACAGCTGTACCCTTTTTCCATTCTTATTCAGTCTGTAAATTGAGTAATCTGTGAAGAAAAGCAATGATAAATTTGGAGAAAGAATTACAGTGTAGTGTGAAACAATAAAAACTTTCCATTTTGCAGCAAAGGTCCTGGATGAGTAATTGAACAGAATGAACAGTGTCTTGAAAGAAAAATATAAGATGAACATTAACAAGAGCAGGCAAGAATAATAGAATGTAATTTAAGAAAATCGGGCTTTGCTGAAGCAATTACATTAGGTAATGAAACAAAGTAATGGAAGAGTTCTTTTAGTTGGCCAGTAATATAATGTACAATGTCACAGTACATAAGACATAAAAAAGCAGAATGGTGATGGGAAGAAGAGCAGTTCTGAAAAAGATAAATTTGTTAAAATCAAATATTAATTTAACACTTTGGAAATGAGCAAGATAGTACCTACAATAGCTGATTTTCTGTTTTGTTAATGACTTCCAGTATGTGACTTACATCTTTTGTTGGTATATAGTACTCTCTCATTATCGTAGCAAACTATATATGGCAACAGCTGTCACTGCTCGATGTGGGAATAAATAAATCACCTGCTTTCCCACACTCTTTTTGTGCTTTTGTTCAGTTGTTGTTTTAGGCAGTAAATGTTGTGTTTGATTTTTGTCATTGCCTTATGGGATGAAGAAATAGAGTTTCTAGTTCTAGAGAATAGTGGTTATGAACTTGATGATGAAATCTCTTATGTTGAGAGCAATTTTTGATTTGTTTAGGTGTGAAAAAAAACTCATTTCCATTATAGTATAAAATCTTTGTCTGGAATAAATGTATGTTTGTCTACAGTATTTTTCAGGGGAAAGATCTATCTTTCAAATAAAAAATAGCAATTTATTTCCTATGCTGTATAATCCACTTTACAGCATTCAGAATAACTGTGAGAATTCTCAGTACAAGCTTGTTGAATGATGCTCATTGTGCACAGTCCTCAAAGTGATAATTGTTAGTGTGAGAGAGTAACAAGGACATGGGGGATGATGGAGTACTGGGAGTTGGTGTCAACTGTGATGAGTAAGGATTTGGGAGGTAAAGGGTTGGTATAGTGGAGATTCAGTGAAGAAGTTATTGGCATCCTTTATGTGTGACTTTCCATTTGAGGTAAAGGTGTACAATCAGATTTGTGGCACAGCCCCCCTATGCAAGCCTGTAATAGGCCATCTTGCTTCCCAAAACTCCATACCTCTGGTCTGGTTCAGGTTCATTGACAATATTGTTATTATTTCAAGACAGAGGCAGGACACCCTATTATCCTCCATTCACAATCTCAAACCTCCATCTCCCATCTTCTTCATGTGGTCTTCCTTAACCCAATGTGACACATTCCTGAATGTTGACCTACACCTCACTGATAGCTCCACTCACACTTCTGCCCACATTAAACCTACCCACCACCAACAGTACATGCACTCTGATAGTTGCTATCCCCCCACACCAAAACAGTCCATAGCCACTCGTGGATATCATATTTGCAGTGATATGAGTACTTGCTTGCTCAAGTACTGCTGGTCTCAAAAAGGCCTTCACAGACACTCCCTCCAGAACTAGTCCACAAACAAATTTCCCTTGTCATATCCCTTCACACCTCAACTCCTTCCTCTACCCCAATACCTCTGCACAGAAGACTATCCCTCTTGTCACCCAGTACCATCCTGGATTGAAACAATTAAACTACATCCTTTATCAAGTATTTGATTTTCTGCCATCACTTCCTGAAATGACGTAAAAAGATATTCTGTCTTCCACCCAACCTCTACAATTTATAGTCCATCCCTATGCCACATCCAACACCAGCCCCCTGCCACAGGGTTCATATCCGTATGGAAGCACCAATACAAGACTTGCTCAATTCACCCACCCAGCACTTCTTATTCCAATCCTGTCATACTTATCCTGATGCCGTGCCACCTGTGAAAGCAGCACTGTGATTTATCAACTATACTACTATCACTGCACAAAATTTTATATTAGTATTGCTACCAGCTGTCAGAATGAATGGCCACCGCCAAACTGTAGCCAAAAATAAGGGAGACACCCCCCTCCCCTTACGGCACAATAAGCAGCTGAGCATATGCTCAATTTCAATTGCTGTGCTTGACAATGTGGACTATCCGGATCCTATGTGTCAGCCTGTGGCTCAGTAGTAATTTTTACAGTGAGTTCAAACCCATCAATTACATTATTAATTCCCTATTTAATAATTTTCTGGTGACATAAGTGAAATATACATAACAAAGATTTGAAAAAATTCTATTATTAAGTTAACTGACACATTATCTGAGCCCCACCAAAATAAATAAGACAGGAGCTGCCTCTACATACAGGGCTATTTTAATATGAGGGAAAGCCACAGGGATTCAATGGATGACCAGATAACAAGCAGAACATGTCCTGTACACACATGGTTTATTTGCTTTCATTCCATGTTACAGACATTTGTTGTGGTGTACATAATACATAATACTTTACTATGCAGAATGGTCATTGGTGCTGATACAGTGTAGTTTGATGGATACAGTACTCTACAAAAGGTTCATGTCTGATGGAGTACCACCTCATTTTGCTCGGGCTGCTAGAGCTATTTTACATCAGCAATTTCCAAACAAATGGATAGGGTGCCAGGCATGGGAACCATGGCCTGCTCGTTTCCCCAACCTCAATCCGAATTCTATTTATGAGGTCATCTTAAGGCCATTGTGTATACTGCACCAATTCATAATGGGGTATCACTGCATCCATGCACAGATCAAGTGATCAGCAGATACGACAAATGCCTGGAATATAGGAATGAGTGAGACAACCAATGATGCAGCGTATAGATGAATACCAAACAACAGACTTTCCAAAGAACGGTTAAATTCTAATTACCATTCCAGCAGCACAGTGTGCTAATGTTGGCAACAAAATGTTTGCTTTATGAGCATAATTTACTAACTGAACAATGATACATACAAGAACCTGTCAACTGCAGAGCAGGAACAGCTTTAATTATTTATTTCACAGTCAAGACAAAGAATTATTCCCTCTCATTCTATGTAACTGAGTTTTGAAAGAGCCTTTAAAGGTTGTTGCCAACATCTGCACACTCCAAAGAATACATTAGTGTGCTTCTTACAATGGATGATGTAGAAGCACAAGAACACCTGACATAGAGGAAGAAGTTCTCAATCATACTGAGGAAAACAACAGGAACAACACCAGGGAAGTAGCGGCAAAGGAGGATGTCAGTAACATGACAGTATGGAGGATTCTATGAGGACATCTGCTTTACCCATATCAAGCTCTTAGTGCAGCTGACTTTCCACCCAGAGCAGCAGTTTGTGGTCATGAGCAACATTTCCTCTATGCTATTCTGTTACCTGATAAAATGAAGTTCATCAGAAATGGAGTGCAGATTTTTCACATTATGTATGTCTGGGCATATGAAAATCCCAGATAAGTTGTGCAAACTGGACATCAACAACAGTTCACTATTCATGTTTGGACTGGAATGATAAGTGACTAAATGACACATTAATTAGTCCTTTCATTTTACTGCAAACATTGACAGAAGCAGCATACTGTGCCTTTAAAAGAAATTATTTACATGATATGTTGAAAGATGTTTCATTGAATATAATTAACTGTATGTGGGTCATTCATGTTGGAGCACCACCTCATTTACTCATGCTGCTAGAGCAATATCACATCAACAATTCTCAAACAAATGGATAGGGCATCAGAGAACAACACCATGGTCTGCTCATTCTCCTGACCTCAATCCATTTGACATCTATTTATGGGGTCATTTGAAGGCCGTTGTGTATGTCACACTATTCATAATGTCAAACTGCTGTGCAGCAGATATGACACACACCTGGAATATGGGAATGAGTAAGACAGTCAGTGATGCGCCACATAGACGCCTGTATTGCAGCTTGTAGCCATTTTGAGCACCTTCTGTAGGGAACCGTGGATAGTAAATTACACAGTAACCACACAAATGACCAACCTGTATAGTGAACTGGAGTTGTAGCGCAGCCGTTTCATATTGGCGGCAGACGCCACAGAGTTGCAATGCACATTCACGGCTGAGTATCAAATTCTCTTCAGAACCCTCTAGTGGAAGCATATGGGTGCTCCGACAACAGGAAGGGGTGAAGGGAAATGCCGCTTTTAACACTGGCATTGCAGCTGGTAGAGATACCAGCTACTGGCTATGAACGAATGGTCCCAAAGCAAGACAATGGAGTAACTGTGCACCTTGCCTTGTGCATGCGCAAATCCTCCAAGAAGGCAACATCCGCCCTTCATATTTGTTTTTGGTGCATTGAAGATTCATCAAAAACATGTCATATGTCTTTATAAATTAAAGATGCATCAACTGTAAAAGCCTCCAGAAGTCATGACTCTCCACCTAGCAAGAATAGAATAGTCATGTGGTTAGCAGAATTGCACTGCAGTGTCAAATATTGTGGGTTCAAGACCACCTGAAAGTATTTTTTTTAACCCAACCTTCTTTTTAACAGATACAGGAACAACAATGAGTTTTGTATAGTTACTTGCGACATATCTTTGGACTTTTTGCAAATGTGTCACAATCTTGAGGATAAATGACATTCATACTATTCATTTTAACAAATATTTAACTGTTTGAAAAGAGATGGGGGAGAGCAGCCTTTGCATAAGATTAGGAGGGACTGCTGCTTACAGTGTTTGTGACTAGAAGGTAGCTTGTCTCTTCATCATAACAGATTCATTGAAGCTTGGTACGCCGGCACCTCAGCTCAAGTTGAAGCAAGCACAAACAAGCCTAGGTAAGACATTATGTAGATCTTTTAATGTAAATATGTCTTAAAGAGGGGGGGGGGGGGAGCGAGGGCACTTTCTGCCAGTGCCACTCACAGAGGTGCCCCGAATTGTTTCTGATGCACTGAGTGACTGGGATTGGGGGCAAGTGGTGCCACTGGTAAGATCTGGCACTGAAAGAAGTGAACCCCCATTCATCTGACACACCAGCCACCACTGCACGGTAAAAAAGCAAATAAACCAATGTCTAAGGATATGGTGCTTGTTGTCAGGTCCTCTATTCAATCAATGGAGTTTTCCCACATATTTAGTTACACCCAGTATGCAGCAGTTCAGCACCAGCTGCCCTTTTATCAGGTGACAAAAGTCATGGGAAACCTCTGAATATTGTGTTAGGCCTTCTTTTACCTGATTGCTGGGCAATTACTCAATGTAGTATGAACTCAGCAAGTCATTATAAGTCCTCTACAGGAGTACTGAGCCACACTGTCTCTATAGCCAGCCATAATTGCAGAATTCCCAGGGCTGGATTTTGAGAACAAACTGGTCTCTCGTTTATGTCTTGTTAATGTTTGATGGAATGCTGAGCAACTGGGGTGGACAAATCATTCATTGGAATTGTCCAGAATGTTATCAAAATCAATCATGAACAATTTAGGCTTGTGACACAATGCACTGACATCCACAAAAATTCCACTGTAGTTTCGGAACGTGGAAGTGCATGAATGGCTGCAACTAGACTCCAAACAGCTGAACATAACCATTTTCAGTCAATGATTGGGCCAGTTTAACCAGAGGACACAGTCCATACCATTATAGACTTGCACAATGCCTTGTTGACAATTTGAGTCCCTCTGTGGAGTGTGTGTCACATTCAAAACCTACTATCCGACAGCTAAAAAACATTTCCATTGTTGCAGAATGAACTTTCACTCTGCGGTTGAGTATGGGCTGATATGAAAGTTCCTGGCAGATTAAAATTGTGTGCCAGAACTGGAATTTGAACCTGGGACCTTTGCCTTTCACAGACACGTGCTCTATTGAATGAGCTGTTCTGGCACGCTTCACAGTCCATCCTCACAACTCTACTTCTGCCAGTACCTTGCCTCCTACTTTCCTTAATTCTTAGAAGTTCTTCTGTGAACCTTGCAGAACTAGCACTCCTGGAAGAAAGGATATGATGAAGACATGGCTTAGACACAGCCCAAAGGATGTTTCCAGAATTAAACTTTCACTCTGCAGCGGAGAGTGGCTTAGGCTGTGGCTATGCCATGTCTCCGACATATCTCTTCTTCCAGGAGTGCTAGTTCTGCAAGGTTCACAGAAGAACTTGGAAAGTAGGAGGCGAGGTACTGGCAAAATTAAAGTTGTGAGGACAGACCATGAAGCATGCTCGGATAGCTCAGTCAATAGAGAGCTTGCCTATGGAAGGCAAAGGTCCCAGGTTCAAATCCCAGTTCTAGCACACAATTTTAATCTGCCAGAAAGTTTCACTTCCATTGTTCTTGGGACATCATTGCAGTTGTCATGGCCAGTCTCCCCAAAGTAAGAACCAATAATGGAAAGTCCAGGTTGGAATTAATAATGTAGTATTAAGGACAGGTATCAACTCACCGCTAAGATGTAGCGACGAGCTGCAACAGGCACTTACAAAAGACACACACATTCAACACTTTCAGCTATTGGCCACAGCTTTCTTCAGAAAATAGAACATTCACCTAATCACACATGCACACACCACAGTCATACAACCATCCCCTCCAGCTACCACACTTTGAATCCAATGAGACACAATAAACCACACAAGCATCAAGTACTGCCAGAGTTGGCACTAGGCCTTTCTGTAGATTAAGAAAAAGAACATTTTGGCATCCTCCGCCATACTCATCAGAGTACCTTTACTACTTTTTCTAAATATGTGTCACATAGTCGAAAGGTAAAAGCCAAAGGGTACACAAAAAATACCTTAAAATCAAATATTTATTTACAGATCATTCTAATAACATAGAATGAAAACTGTTGTTGATTTGTTACACACTGTTGAAATATTTTAAAATTAAAATGAGATTTTCCTGGCTTTCAATTTAGAAAACTCATTCAGCAGCAAAGGTTTCCAATTAAAATGTGCTTATGAGTTTTTAAGTAATTACATCTCATTCCACCACTTTCCAACATAATACTCAGCTTTTCAACATTACGATGTATGGGGGTTCTGCTCGCTGTAACATTATTCTCGTGGGGCGTCGTGGTAGAAATAAATACTCGTAGGTACAATTTTTCACTTCTTCTTCAATTTCCAATCAAACTGCTTCTCCACCAAAACATTACAACTTCAAAACATATACAAAATCAAAGCATCAGAACGGTAGTACTTCCATTTCAAAACACAGACTGACATAGCTTCCAGTGCAGTTTAGAAACAGCAAAACTCGAACCCCCTCACGCAAGGTGGTGAGGCAAATATATAATATCGACAATAATGACCTTACATTATGCATTGTTCATAACAATTGAATGTACTAATTTACAATTAACAAACACACAAAGAAAACATTTCATGTACACAAAAATAATCACAATATAAAATGAAAAGTATACATACAATAATTTTACATGGCACGTATCTTTTAAGACAAAATAGCGGTACTTTTTGTTTTACAACAAATGGCAATGTTAAATGTCAATTAATTTGTTAATGAGTACATCATATGTGTTCCTAACATATATTGAACTATCAAATACCTTTGTAATTCTCAAAATATACTCAAAATCTCACGTCAGTCAATATATACAAATAATTCAATATTGTAAATCTCGACTATTACATTAATTACACAATTAGCTGGTCTACACAACTTGTTTATGAGCCTAACATATATACAATCCTATTTATTTTCTTGTCTTTATGTAGATACAAAAGTTTTTACCATTCGTCTGTCTATTTATTAAAATAATGTACAATGACAAAAGTATTGTTTATGGAACTGTCTGGAAACGTCTTATACAAATCTCTTCATTAATGAAATCTATCACTTGTTTTAATCATAGTATCACCGAGACACTGTCCTACACTGCTTCCTAGGCTGGCTATTTCGTTTTTAACTAACTTCACACGCAACGTGTATTACTATTGAACCACACGATTCCGGGTCTGATGCAGACGGTATTGTATGATAACATTGAGATGAGAGGGCCGGCAGTATCATCACACATTTCATTTAATAAATCATTTTCAATGGCCAAAGTAACTAGTTCATTCAAGTGTTCTTGGCTTGAAGTTGATCGCAAGTATGTCTTTATAAGATTTTAACTTCGAAAAACTTCTTCTGCCACTGGCTACTGTTACCAAGAGCATTAACAGGATCCTTAATGCAACAAAAACATGTTCACATGACCACGTTTAGTTATAAAAGACAAGGCTCCAGCTGGATGGCTTTCAGGGTGTAAAATTGATGAAAAAATTTGCATTATAAACATCAAATGATATATTGTCCAGAGATATATTTTGTCTCAGTATATATCAAAGATATTAAATTATTATAGAGGAAAAATTCCTAAAAGGAAAAATATACGTAAAAAATAGAAGAAGTCACTTACCAGGCGAAAGGGCACAGGCAGTAATAGCAACAAATAAACACACAGACACACACACACACACACACACACAAAAAAATGCTAGCTTTCGCAGCCTAGCTGCTTCATCAGGCAGAAGGGAAGGAGAGGGAAAAGGAAATGATGAGGGTTTTAAGGAAGGGGGTAAGGAGCCATTCCAATCCCGGGACAGGAAAGACCTACCTTGGGGGAAAAAATGGAAGGTAAATAAATGCACATACACCCACACATTTACACAGACACAAGTACACTTAGGCAGTATGTCTGCCTAAGTGTACTTGTGTCTGTGTAAATGTATGGGTGTATGTGCATTTATTTACCTTCCATTTTTTCCCCCAAGGTAGGTCTTTCCTGTCCCGGGATTGGAATGGCTCCTTACCCCCTTCCTTAAAACCCTCATCATTTCCTTTTCCCTCTCCTTCCCTTCTGCCTGATGAAGCAGCTAGGCTGCGAAAGCTAGCATTTGTGTGTGTGTGTGTGTGTGTGTGTGTGTGTGTCTGTGTGTTTATTTGTTGCTATTACTGCCTGTGCCCTTTCGCCTGGTAAGTGACTTCTTCTATTTTTTACGTATAAAGATATTAAATTGTAAGAAAGGCACTGAATTAAAATTTGTGCCACAGCTGGGATATTTATATACATTACCTGTGCTTGAGGAACAAGGCAGGATCGTTCCCACTAATGTTCATTGCTGGGTAGCTATTCCACTATTGGAAAGCCTCAGAAATGTTGATAGGCATTTATATATGGGAAAATGAGGCAAAATTGAGGTTTACATTGAGGAGGGAGACATGCCTTAAGGTAGCCAGTGCAATCACCATATCCATTAGGTCATGGTGGCTTAATGGCTTAATGGTTATAGTGCTTGCCTAGTAGGCAGGCAGTCCCAGATTTGAATCCCACCCACAGCACAAATTTTAATTCAATGCCTCTCCTTCAGTTTAATATCTTTGAAATTTGCAGTTCGTCAAATATCATCTGTGTTCACGTCACATCTCCTCCATCACTCAAAACAGTTTGTAGGTGCTTACAGTCTCCGGGCACTCCTAACTTGACATTTCGGTGCCTCCACCAACACGGCGCCACCCGTGGCTGGATAGTTCACTTATACCTTACAACACCCCTGAGTACTGCAAACCATGGTAAGATCATTACCCCATTGTTCCTGTTTGCTGATACAAAGCATCCATCCAGGTCAGATTACATGCACCTTACAAAAACTTCCAAACTATATACTATACTGTACTCATTATGCAAATAATGCAATAGTTTGCTATATGCCATAAAACATACAATGAAAGTAAGTACCATTTCTCATTCCCGCCCCTGCTACACTGTCATCGATGTTCCATTTGTACACACTAGTCATCCTTATTCGTCTGCTCTCAACTGACACCCTTTTTGGAAGGTGTTTATGGTGAAAATGCAATAACTGATGGAATTGTGATGAAATGGGTAAGGATGTTTAATAAGGATCGAATTAATGTCCACAATAAACCCTGAAGTGGTCAGCCTTCTGTTGTCAATGATGACTTAGTGAGGAAAATCAATGAAAAAATCCATGAAAACATTCGTTTCAATATGACAATGCTTTCAGGCAAATTCCCCCATATTTCAAGAGCAGTTTTGCATAAAATTGTTACTGGCAACAATGTTCTATGAGGTAGAACTAGTTAGGTTGACCAACCACTACAAGTGCCTCAACAATTATGGAAACTATGTGGAAATGATGCTTAGAATAGCTATTTCTTGTTAAAATAAAAAATAATAATAAAAAAGTCAGTATATTTTTTTTTTCTGAAAACGGTACGTAGTTTCCTGATACATCTCAAATCATTTCAATAAAGTGATACCGTGTGTAACACTGTCGTTACGAAACTCTTTAATTTGTAGATTTTGGGGAAGCTTTACCTTTCATTTCCTTTCTTGTTTGGTGTATTATGCTGTATATTTAGTTTACCCATTCTCTGCCTATCCTACGTTTTCTAGTTCATTTGATCTTTTTCTTACAGAAGTACACCAGACTATGCAACACCAAACTAATACCATGTAACACCATATCTATCCCCGGTGATATCCTTAAATTAGCAGGACATAGGGTTCACACATTTCTCTGGGTATTTCCTATTTATCTGAAGCACATTAGTAAGCATCAGATCCTGTTAACATCTGCAGCAAAACTGACTGATATGTTTCACCTATTCTTTTAAATAGCCCCTGACATTAAGATCAAGCAGTTTATTAGGATAATCAAAGCATGATAGTGTGCCCAATTTTTGTCAAACCAGAAATGGCTGTTCCATCCTGGAAAATGGAAGGGTCCACAGCACATTCTTAATGACGATATACAAGAAAGGTTGAAACTTTGGCACTGAGAAAATTTAAATAAATACCCTTCTCCATTTCAATGGCAACCTGAATGAGTAGCACTGACTCATAGTGGGCTGGCGATGGGGGGAACATCACAATCACAGAAGCACATTTGACATGGATTATACCCTCCACCACTGGTGACTGCTAACAAATGTACAAGCAAACAGAATAGGTTTCCAAACATGTTAGTAGCTCAAAGACTATGATGTTCTCGGTGGCAAATGTTCACAAGGGACAAGGATATTGACAGGAGTGCCCGAGGGAAGTGCGATAGGACCGCTTTCATTTTCTGTCTAAATGATCTGAAGGACAGGGTAGTAGGATTTGCAGCTATCTGCTGATGATTCTGTGATGATGGGAAGGTATTGTCTTTGACTAACTTTAGGAGGATACAATATGACTTTTGGTGTGATGAATAATAGTTACTTCGAAATGTAGAAAAATGATTATTCATGCAGATGTGAAGGTAAACTATACCAAAATGTTTGAATATACCAATAGTATTGTGCTGCTTAAAACAGTTATGTTGACTATATATTGAAGCATAATGTTGCAAAGTGATAAAAAATGGATGGGAAAAAGCATATATGAACAGTTGTGAGAAAGGTGGATAGTTGACTCAGTTTACTGGGAGGATTTTGGGAAAATGTGGTTCATCTGTACAGGAGACCACATATATTCTTGTGTACTGTGAAAGTGTTTGGGATCCCCACCAGGTTGGAATACAGAAAGAAGTTGAAACAATTTGGAGGTGGAATATTAGATTTGTAACTGGTAGGTTCAAATCATCAGACAAGTATTACAGAAATGCTTCAGGGACTCAAATGGGAATACCTGTGCAGAAAGCAACATTCTTTTGCTGAAATTTGCCTGCAGAACAAATATGTTAGTGCCATCTTACATTCTGCGTAAGGATCACAAGGGTAAGATAAGAGATATTAGGGCTTGTACGAGGCACAGTTTATCCCCTTACTCTATTTGGGACTGGGAAAAAATGAATAGTACTAGCACAAGCTACTATCCACTATGTACCATTTGGTGTCTTATGGCAAATGAATGTAAATGTGTTAAATCCCTCATTGGGTTATTGTTGAATTTGAAAGAAGGCACAATTATAACACAATGGAGCACCTTATTGTCCAGTTTCTATGTTGTCTCATTCACTGGAGACCTGCAGTCATATGTGTGGCTGTGAGTAATCTACAACTATGTATGTCCTCTGCAAACCACCTCACGAGAACACCTCATTCACTAATAGTCATTTCCTTTCCTGTTCCACTGCCAAATAAAAAAAAAAACTAAACTCTGTCTCATAGGCATTGAAAGACCCAAGAGGTACCAACCAGCTGCCATGTCATCCTCTGAACAAAGCAAAGAAGATAAGGGTTTAATGTCTGTCAACAGTGTGGTCATTAGAGACAGGGCTCACAATAGGATTTTTGGTTAAGGAAACGAAAGGAAATCGGCCATGTCCTTTCAAAAGAACCATCCCAGAATTTGACTGGAGTGATTTAGGGAAATCATGGAAAACCTAAATCTGGATATTTAGAGGTGAATTTAAATCCTCCACTCCCAGTTGTTGTGTCAGTTTTCTTGACTGTAGCCGCTACTTCTCAATCTAGTAGCTCCTCAATTGGGCCATACAAGGGCAGTGTGCGATATTTGACAACAGCACTTGTCAAACCATGATGGTAATTCATCCAAATGCTAGCAAAGCCTGACAGTGTTTAGCTTTGGTGATCTAGTACGAACTACCCTGATTTCTCTTATCTTTGTGGCCCTATGTGAAAAATATGTTAGCAGTAGCAGAATTGTTCTGTAGTCAGATACATCTTGCAGTTCTCTTAATGTCCTTAATAGTGTTCCTTGAAGCTCAGGTTTAGATAGTATCCAAAAGGATCTGTATAATTTTGTTAAATTTGGATGGCATGAAGTTAATTAGCACTAAACTGTATAATGACAGTTTATTGTGAATACAGTAAGTAGATTAAGTTCCATCATTTTCTTGTCTGTTAAATCCTTGAAAGGATTTAAAAAAAGGAGATAAAAGTCGACATCAGCATCAGTGGTATATTGCATTTACATGCGTTGGTGTGACGATGTTAGCAGCAGTCACCGTGGAGTATGCAAGGATGATGCAGAGCAATTAAGTTGTTTGTTTATGTTCAACAAGGGGGACAGAAATATTATAAAATATTAAATTTACATTACACAGCCATTTCCACTGCAAAAGAAAAATGTTTCAAATGATTTGTAGTTTTTAATTAAATCATGGCACTTGGTACACAGATGCATGAACAAAAATGGATTAGAGTTATGCTAAAAGTCAAAGTGATGTATCATTGGCTGTGTGACATGTGGTGCACACTATGGAACCTAGGCCTACTATGCAAGTGCCGCCTACACTTTCAATGACTGTGATCTCAACTTTAGCCCAACACAGTCATTGGCAGCTTTCTAAATTACTCAGATTTACATAGAATAATTGAAAGTCCAGGTTGGAATAAATAATATAGTGAGGACAGTTACAACTCACCGCAAAGACGTGGCGACGAGATGCGACAGGCACATACAAAAGACACACACATACAACACATTCAGCTATCGGCCATGGCCTTCTTCAGAAATAGAGCACTCACGCAATCACACAGGCACACAACACAGTCATACAACCATCACCTCCGACTGCCACACTTCGAATGTGTGGCAGTCGGAGGTGATGGTTGTATGACTGTGTTGTGTGCCTGTGTGATTGCGTGAGTGCTCTATTTCTGAAGAAGGCCATGGCCGATAGCTGAATGTGTTGTATGTGTGTGTCTTTTGTATGTGCCTGTCGCATCTCGTCGCCACGTCTTTGCGGTGAGTTGTAACTGTCCTCACTATATCAGATTTACATAGAATAGAGTTAATTAGGGTGTAGCAGAATAATGATAGTTTATTGTGAATATGGTATGTGGATTTTACATCATTTCTTTGTCTTCTGTTAATTCCTTCAAGAAATTAAAAAGAACTAATACAAAATTAATCCCAGTAATTACTACATTAAAAATAAACAATCATAAATGGCTAAATACTATCCCTCTTAATCCCAGCTGAGTGAAAACATATAAATAACACAGAATGTTACTACAATGAAAAGAGCTATTTCCTCCTCTATACAAACTGTTTATCTCCTATTGTTAACTTAATAAATTTACATTCTTGTTCATGGTTTTGTCTTGTAAAGTAAATTGTCACCTACATCTATAAATGCATAGCAATTTTTCCAATCCAGTGTTACCTGCCATATACCTCCCATCTAATTAACAGAACTTTTCAATTCTTTAATACATATAATTGGATAATTTAAAATAAAAAAGAATAAACTTTAAAGTAATGAGAATAGTTTGCAACTTACCACAAAGTTGAGTACTAATCTACAGACAAGCATGAAAAAAGACAATCATATTCATACTCTTATAACTGTTTTAAAATTTTTGACCACTGGAAAGGTGAACTCAGGTTCACACAATTACATAGCCACAGCTCACACACACACTGCTGTCTCAAGGTGTTCAGGCTTGGTTCAAGAAGGAGACAGTGGATGTGTGTACGAGTTGTACCTATGTAATTGCGTATGTTGCTCTCACCTTTCCTAATGAAGGCTGTGGCCAAAAATTAAAGACGTTATGCTGGTGTAAGTGTGCTAGCCTTTTCTCCATACCTGCCTGTGGCTCAGCAGTTGTCTTTATGGTTAGTTGTAACCCATCTTCATTAAATTATTGAAATTCTAACAAGGACTTTCCATTGTTTTGGGAATTAGTTGAATTTCTCTGCGACAGCATATAGAACTCCATTTGAAATCTTGATGGCTATTGTTTTTTTACAATGTCATGTTGGAATAATGAGTAACAATGAGTGGAGGCAGAAACTATAGCGTACTCCTTCACTCCCAACCCACAGATAGATCATGACATAGTTGGAGGGTGGGGTTGAAGTGGTGGCAGGACAGCCAAGTTTCAATTTCCTCATGAATTGCTCTGATAGTGCAAGTGTGTGTGGCATATAGATGTTATCAGTAGTCGATGAGCAGCATGCAGGTATGAAATAGCATGTGTCAGTTGTTTGTTTTTGTGTGTCAAGTAAGAGAACCATGTTCCAATGAAAAATATGATGAGATATTAAATTTTCACCATGCAGCAATTTTCATTTCAAATTATCACGTTTCAAGTGGTAAGTAATTTTTATTTAAATCATGAGTCACACTAGGAGGATGTGCAAATGTAAATCGATCGGTTTGTACTGTAAAAGTAGTGACATGTTCTTAACAAAAGAAAAATTCTTGTAATCAATATTTCTAATTAAGTCGTGTGGATGGGTTGATGTAAATATACAAGCTTTTATTGTAAAAATCAAAGTGATGTGTCATTGGCTATATGAAATGTGATACATTGCCTACCTATGCACGGTATGGATGTGACTATCGAAGCTTTCCCTGGCAATGATATCAACTATAGCTCATATTAAATCTCTACGAAAGTAATACATTGACACGGTGCTAATAAATACTGGCAGGGTTTGTGTAACTAAGATTTGTAGGTTTGGACTATTTTGATGGGTGATGTTTGTAGGCTACTAATTACCTATCAGTTCTTATGGATAATTTGAACAAATAAGTGCCTGTAGTAAAACTTATAATCTGACAATGACTGATTTATTTATTTATTCAACCATAAACAATATACATTATATAAATATACGTAAAAAATAGATGAAGAACACTTACCAGGCGAAGGGGCACAGGCAGTAATAGCAACAAATAAACACACAGACACACAAACACACTCAAAAATGCTAGCTTTCGCAGCCTAGCTGCTTCATCAGGCAGAAGGGAAGGAGAGGGAAAAGGAAATGATGAGGGATTTAAGGAAGGGGGTAAGGAGCCATTCCAATCCCGGGACAGGAAAGAATTACATTGGGGGAAAAAATGGAAGGTAAATAAATGCACATACACCCACACATTTACACAGACACAAGTACACTTAGGCAGACATACTGTAGAACTCTACAGTTCTACAGTATGTCTGCCTAAGTGTACTTGTGTCTGTGTAAATGTGTGGGTGTATGTGCATTTATTTACCTTCCATTTTTTCCCCCAAGGTAATTCTTTCCTGTCCCGGGATTGGAATGGCTCCTTACCCCCTTCCTTAAATCCCTCATCATTTCCTTTTCCCTCTCCTTCCCTTCTGCCTGATGAAGCAGCTAGGCTGCGAAAGCTAGCATTTTTGAGTGTGTTTGTGTGTCTGTGTGTTTATTTGTTGCTATTACTGCCTGTGCCCCTTCGCCTGGTAAGTGTTCTTCATCTATTTTTTACGTATATTTTTTTCCTGTTAGGAATTTTTCCTCTATAATATTCGTATACATTATATAAATGTTGTCAACAAAAAGAATGATTAAAAATTCAAACAATTATTAACATTTATAGTGCCAGACTGTAAACACAGATCAATCAGAATCACTGTTACTAGATTCCTCATCTGTGCACATATCATTGTCACTACTGTCAGATTCAGCATGATCAGTTATGAAGTCATCTACTGCAAGTTCGACTAGAACATCACGCTTCCAATAAACTTCTTCCAGTTTTTTGACATTCCTGTAGTACCCTTCCCAGTCATCAGCAGTTACTGACAGAAGAGATTCATTGACAAGCTGAAACAGGTTGTCATTCGGCATTTCACGTATAATGTTAATCTTCCTAAACCACTTTTTCACTTTCACCCATGCCAATTCCACCGCACTCAGATCAGAATTATAAGGTGGCAAGCGAACAACCACATGCCCTTTCTCTTTAGCCAGTTCGTCAATCACATATGACTTCTCTGTAGGTCTAAGTTGTTGAATTAAAGAGAACAGATCCAGTTTCCTCATGCTCTCATTACAGGAAAGACCCCTCTTACGGAGCCATTGCAGCATCTTCAACTTTGTGTCATAATATCTGGGTGTTTTCTCAACCTGCCTGCTATGATAGGGAGCATTGTCCAGTACTATAACAGACTTTGGTGGAAGATTTGGTAGAACTATATTCTTAAACCACTTCTCGAAGTTTTCCGAATTCATTTCACCATGGTAGTCTCCCATTGTAGATTTTGCCCAGAACAGTAGCTGGGCTTCTCTGACAAATTCCTTCCTTGATCCTACACTTCCAATAATAAGTCTTTTGGATGAATTTCCCCATCTGATAATGCCTCTGTCATCTTTATGCCAACATTTTCCGACCGTCAAATTACTGTCTATCCAAGTTTCATTAAGATAGAAAACTTCTTTATGAGCTTCTCTAACATATCTCATTTGTTCAATAAAACGTGACCGCTTGCAAATAATTGCACCACGCTCTAGCAACAAGCTCCTCTTATTCTGCCGTTCTCTCCACGTGAATCCCACAGACCGCAACGTATTCCACAAAGCTGTAGTAGACCATGACCAGCCAATTTTTTCCTTAAGTAGTGGCCGAAGTTTCCGTAGACTGGGAGTCATCTTGTACACCAAGTAGAAGTCTTCAATTGTTTGTCGCACAACACTCCTATCAAAGTCATCCCATTGGATTCTCCCAGTAGATTTTGGCCTAAGTGAAAGAGATTTTTATAAAGTTAGAATGGCAGACTCCTTTGTAAACAAAATATTTAGAACTAAGCATATTATACGGAGATTAGTCTACATTGCAATATGCATCAATGCTGTTAAACGGTTAAATTTTTCTTCCAGTCTCGATAACTTCACATGATAATGTTGGCAAAGGATGCTGAATGCCGCTAATCACGTGACTTTGGCATTAGCCAATCGCGCGAGAAAGCAAATATATTGTCATGAAATCTTCGTTGTACGAAGGCAATTGCTTTAACCATAACGAATACAAGCATTTTACTGAGCGGACGAGTGTGGGGGGTGTTAGAATCTGTACGAAAAACCAACCTCCTTGCGAAAAACTTGATGTTGCCAACATAATCACGCGAGGCCGCAGACGGAAAGTAAAAATTTACCCTCTTAAACATACAAATAGAACACACCTTTTCAAGTAATTCAGTCATGTTTGCGGCTGTTTAAATGCAGCGTGGAACTGAAAAATTTTAACAGAAACTTACCTTCTTTTGCCGGGAGTTTCTGGTGATTTCCCCGGATTGTCTTCACAAAACTTTCTAATTCTTCTCACAGTGCTGATGCTTACTCCTGTGTAAGCCACTGTCCGTTTAGCAGATTGTGTGAGAGGTTGGAGTAGATATCCCCTTTCGCATTCCCGCTGGCAACAGTCGACAATATTATTAATTATTCTTTTGACTTCGTTTCGTACTACAGGACGTTTTCCACTTATCTGAGGCGTAAAAAATGAAACAGGTGTTGCCCACGACGACCCAGGAAGTTCTTCGTTGTTTGTTTGTTCTTCGTTACCCATTTAATTTGTGGCGGGGAACACTAGGTTCAACATCACCTTTCGTAATTTTTAATGGCTATAGTTCCATCATTCACACTGAAGACTGGAGGAACTGTATTTTTAGATTACTGATGTTGGCAGCAGCTAAAAATGTGACAGTCGGGACCCCGAAGTCGAACGTTTTCGTTCCGACGTTTACGTAGTACTAACTGCTAGTCTACCTTTGTTCAGGACGTCGTGAACAAAACGACTTAAAGGGCTTCTTTTCGTGTTTTGCTGACAGATCATCGTGTAACCGAAACTGACTTTCTTATTTGCAACAAAAGCCACTGTGGAGTGTGCGTTTAATGAAAGAAAATAAACCATAGCTGAGCAAAAGTCTTTTTGGAGACTAAAGAAGCGTTTTCAACAGTAATGTCCTAGCATGTTCGGAATTAAAAGTTTGGCTATGTGTATGCTCAACGGACGTCTTGTTTTTCACAATTTAATAGCAATAGGTTAAATATTGGCTACTACTGTACCAAGTTGAAAATACGTATTGCAGTGAGAAAACGCATTATATCATTGTTCTTCAACGCTAAATCGTATTTATTTTTATGGTTTACTATTATTTCACAAAACTGGCTATTTATTAAGTTTTGTGTACCGGTACTACAGTTGCTGTGAAATAACCGGTACCGGTACTCAGTTTATGTGCCAGTAGCCTTTTGTATCTGCCGTAAAATTTTAAGAAGTTGAGTTTCAAGATTACTGTAACTAGCTAAATTTTTGTCAGGCATAGGCCTATAAGTCGTATGGCCGTGTTCTTTCGTAAAACTGGATAATCTCCACGAAAAAGTAGCTTTTGCTATGATTCTAAAATAGGAAATTGTGCCACTTTTTTTTTCAATACCATGTAGCTATTTCATAGGCCTAACATCAATTACTTTAACACGAAAGAAATTAATCGACTATTTCTTGATTGACCCCGTAAAACTTGGATTTTCCATAAACTTCGTATTCTTTCTGTATACGTGAATAGCTCCCACCTGCAAATATTTCATTGCGTCTTGGACTTTGCTTTAGATTTTATGTCAGATTGTAAGCCTAGTTCTTTTATTTTCTGAGCATATGCTTACTCATTTGAAATTCACAGTACAGCAGTCAGCTCACTGTCTGTTTTTGTTGAGCTGCATTGAGTTTCATGATACTTTACTAGACTAATTTCTTGAAAACTTAAGTTCTTAGGACTGGCCTTCTCTGCATAAGCGTCAGTAGTTTATTACATTTAGGTACTTGAGTATAATGCACTAACAGCAAACTCGAAGTCTGCAAAAGATTCATTTATTTTTGACATGTGTCATCTTGAATGTGCGGAAGACTCCACTTGGGTTACAGGATACCCTTGTGCAACAGAAAAGTTGTCATCTGTAGAGGCTGATTTGTCATAACTGAACTAATAACTGAACCCTCATCTCTTTCCATATCTGCTAAAAAGGATGATGGAGTTAGTGTAACCTATTTTGTCTGCCTGATATTCTTGGCAGCTACTATGACTGCTTTTCATTTTCTTGTTTATTGCTAGTTAATGTGAAACTGGTTATTTTGTCATTTCCATAGGGTATATTCATGTGAGCAGTGATCTAGGTATTGTGGACTTGCTCAAAAAGCCCATCATACGTAGGAGATTTAAGATGAGAACTACACTTAGGCCTATCTGTTTTTTTTTTTTTTTTTTTTTTTTTTTTTTTTTTTTTTTTTTTTTTTTTCCAGACAAATGATATACATAGCTAGCCAAAAGTTACAAATTGTGCTTTTAACAGGTTTTTGCATATCTTTTTGCAATATTTAAATTATGTTTTGTCTGGAGAAGTCGAGCAAGTTCTATCCCATGAAAGCAAGAGATCTATACTGTGAGGCCACTTAATGATGGCAGTAGTTTCTATTACGCTATATGTACCTCAGTTAGTTCTACCTCTATGTGGTACATGTGACCATTAACAAGAAGCAACTGGGATCTTTACCTGATTGTGCAAATAAATAATCCAGTGTGGTTCTGTTATGTTCTTGGAAGTATCTTTCATTGTCTTGTTATTTGACATTTTTCCACTTTCTGTTATCACATGATATTACTTTCTGGAGCAGCACATCTAAAGAAAATGAAAGTGTCTAAATTCAATAGCTACAGCAGCAGTCAGTTGTAAACAAATCTGTTTTGATGCATATATGTAAGGTTCAACTGTTAGTCATCCATCAGTGCAGTAGCCTACATACATAGGGCTATGTATATATACATTCATGTAGACCAATGTATAAGAAGAACATTACATTTAACTCTGAGGCTGTTACGATACTCTACAAGTTGTAGTATGAAGATGATTTTGTAACAGTTGAAATCTATAGATCTGCATGTTTAATTTTACTCCTATCCCAGTGACTTCGCGTGATAATTTGGTAAAGGGCGCTGAATTCCAGCAATCACATCGCATTGTCATTAGCCAACTGTATGACAACACAAATGTTTTATGTATTTTTACAGAGTGGACAAGGGTGTATAAAAGATCAGGAACAGCATTATTTATTTACTTTATTGTATACATACGAAATACTAATCAAGTCTTTCTTCATGGTTCGGATTTCTAATATTAACTCCTTGACAAAGATTTTCTACCTTGTTCATGTTTCTAACATAATCACTTGAGGCTGCCATGGCGGGAAGTAAAATTTTGCCATTCTACACTGAAATAGAATTTCCATGAATGACTGCTGACCTTCATTTAACAAGAACATTAAACAACCAATGTGCACAAAAATCTCTCATAAAATCCAATTTAGTCAAAAATCGGAAGCGAGCAGTTAAGAACGTTCAAGGAAGATTCGGGACTAAAGTGCAGCCAACACTTAGCAGTAAGAATGTTGTGTAAAGTAGATAATGATACTTGTTGCAAAAGCCTTCTTGGAATTCTTACTTCCATTTACTAATACATATACTCCTTGATAGTTTTTGTTGCTTATAATAAAATTCATGTTAAATTGATTGCTGATGAACACAGGGTCAGTACAAGACAAAAATTATTTTCATGTCGCCTTCTTGTTTAAGGTTGTAAATGGGTTTATGTACTGTGGTGGGGCAAGAATTAACAAGCTCCCATCCAATAAAATACAAGGAATTCTGAAACCCTGAAAATAAAAATAATATTAAAAAAAAACTGAGTCAAAAATATACCTACTTTAATGAAAGAAGGAAGAGAGACAACGGAAAATAACTGGATATCTTTCCTTTTCACTCTATCCACTAAGAGTTTCCTTACCTCAGGTTCTGTTTTTAAAAGCTGCACATTTCCATATCATTTACATGTTTTCTTCTCTCACTGCTTTGTGAGTAGATTGAATAGTTAGTGTATCAAGAAGTTGGAGAAAATGGCACATTACCCTTCCCTAACATTTGCGTATAAATAAAAACCAACTGAAAACTGGGTCAGAGAATATATATATATATCACAAATCTACTCACATCAGTCCACATTTGAACGTTACAATTTATCGCCTGCACAATGTGTCAGTATTACACATATCACAGAACATGTAGGCCTATTGTGAGTGATCCTGACTGCCCAATCAGTGAGTTTCAACACTTGCTGACAAAATAGCTAATCTGAATGACAAATATATCACACACAACCAGTTCACCTGAGGGATCAAAGTTAATAAATATAGTCACACAAATTACAGCCTTTTTTTCTTTGTTTGGTGGGATTTTTCTCAAGTATTGGGAGTCTCTTCGGAAGACACAATATTGCTGCCCTCGCAGAGAGTTGTCGTACAGGACACCAAATGGTGTATGAGGAAGCAAAGCTTTATATGCTATGTTTGTCTTCCTGGGATTGGCTTTCACCCATGACTTCAGCAACATGACAGCAAAGACATATATATTCATAGCCAATAAGGCAACTAAAACAATCACGAAAACACTCACAAATGCATATATAAACACACAAGTTAATGTAAAACCAATAAAATGACTCTAACTGGACAAGCACAGGAACATGGGGGTTTTGTGTGGTGACATTATAAGCAGGGGGAAAAAAAAAAATTACAAAATACACGAAGTAAAAGCCAATAAAGAAAAAGAAGGGGAAAAAACTATAAATAGAATTGAATATTTCAATTGACTTGTAAGACACCTCAAGTGCAGATAGCGATACCAATCAACACCCATGTACAAATCCAATAGCATAAAACCAATATTAAATAGTTCAATTAACCAATACTACACCTGAAACCAAGAAAATGATACCAATCAACCCCCACCCAAATCCCATCAACGTTAAAATGGTATTGAACAATATTTTTTAAAAGGATATTTTGCTTACTCACCATATTGATGTCCAGACAGAACCGCCGTCTCCAGCTGCTGTGGCAGATAGGTCGTGTTTGTGTGCATGTGTGTGCGCTTGTGTCTCAAACCGACGAAGGGCTAAACGGCTGAAAGCTATACCATTATATTCTGTTACTTATGCCTTTCTGCGGCTCATTGGATGCCTGTATGGCAAGTAAGCAACCTATCCTTTTCAAAAATATTTTTGAATCCTCCCTGGAATCTCCATTGTTTAAAATGGTATTGAAATGTAGACAGTATGACCAACCTCCCTCCCCCCACCAAGCAACAAACAACAAAAAAATAATATCAAACACTTCAGTAATTTCAAATGTTCCATTTTAACATAATTTTCTTCACCACAACCACTCTTGTATTTTCACATTCGTTGACTTTGCCAAATCACAACCAAATTGTTCCCTTCCTTCATAACCTCGAGCTATGTTGTCACAACAACCAGTTTTTCACTTTTCACATTGGTTGGCTTTAGCAAATCACAATCAAACTGCTGCCTCCTAACTTAACCTAGACTTTGAGCTACACTACGGATCAGTTTTCCACCACAACCAGCTTTTCACCTTTGTTGGCTTCGCTAACTCAGAACGAAATTGCTGTCTCCAAACCTAAACTAGAACTTGGCATACTCTACAGATCATTCTGTCACCAAAACCAGGTTTTTGTCTTTCACATTTGTTTGATTTGCCAACTTGCAACCAAACTGTTGCCTCCCAACCTAACCTAGACCTCGAGCCACACTACAGATCAGCCTGTCACCAAACCCACATTTTCGCCTCTCACTTTTATTGGCTTCGCTAACTAAGGGCCAAATTGTTGCCTTCCAACCTAAACTAGACCTCGGGCTATGAAAAGATCAGTCTGTTACCGCAATCAGTTTCTCACGTTTTACATTCATTGGCTTTGCCAGAAGCAATAATCTCACCACATGCAATTGGTGTGTTGCCCACCTACACACTATGAAAATGCTGCTGAATATTCCTATTACAGTTATATGAACATTATGTAAGTATCCACAACTATCCCCAACACCAATAGAAACTACATTAAAAAAAATTACCAAAAATATGTCCCAGCCTACAAAACACTAACATAGAAAATAAACCACACACACATACATAATCACCATGACTTCTGTTACCTTCATTGTAGACCGAACACAATCAGCTCTAACACCAAGCAGCTGAAGAAATGTAATCATGGCCAACATAGTCTCTCCCCAGTGTGTCACACAGTAAGAAAGAATTAAAATTATTCCTCATTACCATCCTTACAAAAATAGAACAATAATACACATTAAATTATAGAAAGACAAACTAAACTAGAAACAGTCACTACTAAACCATGTAGTAATGCACACACACTTTAAGAGAAGCATCCACATCACATAAATACGAAGAATGTCACACACCATATGGACATTACAGCCATTAACCATTTAACTTTCACTACAAGAGCACACCACCTGTGAACACAGAGAATTCAATTACTAAGTATCTTAAAATAGTGTGGAGTTTTAGATACTTGGAGATTTGAAAATAATGAGGAAACAGAAATAGCTAAAATTAACAATTTACCTACAAAGAAGAGAGAAAATTAAGAAAGCAGATAATACTATTTGATGGAGAGAACATTGGCAGTATTTTGAGTCGTTTGCACTCTTGTAATGAGGTGTGACTTGTCCTGCATTCTCTGAGATATGGTTCTATTTTTGTGGCAGCATTTGCTAATCTTTATTTCTCCATTTGTTTTACAGTGTAATATTACTGTAATGTACACTTTGTTGTATTTTTAATCACACTCCAGTGACAGACACCAGTCGTGTTTAGTTATGATACTTTAAAATGTTACTGCTTCTTTAGACTGTTACCAGTTGCTTTCATTGTTTCCTATATAATGAAGTGGTCAGTATTGTTTTGTGGCAATGGTATATTCATGAGTATGAGTATTTAGCCTTATTAATATTGTATGTTCTGAAATTCTGTGTGAAGACACATGCGCAAAGGTGGCTGCTGCACAAGTTCCATCCGTTGGCACCTTTTGCTCTGTCTTTGGTGCACTGGTGCATGTGCAGTAGTGGTACTATGTGTGCAGTCTGTTGAACTCTCTGCTAGGTAGCTGAAATTCAGATGTCAAATAAATAAAAATTAAATTATTGTTGCACACATTGTTTCTAGGCATAAAATGTTTCCTTTCTTTATACATAAAAAAATTGTTGGGCCTCATGCCTTATCCTATTGAAATCCACCAGCAGATTAATGATTTCTTCTTTGAAATGCATTCTTAATAATCAAATCCCAGAAGGATCTCACTGAGACCAGGATTTCTAATTCAGAAGTATCCTTAGAATGTCCTGTAGGAGATACAATGCTCAGCTATGACCCATTTACTGGGTTGCAGAAGATGACTGGGGCACTCATATACAATGCACCTTATGCCTGGGATCTATAAAATACCTCATCAATGTGACAAAGTCTACACTGAGCAGATCATCTAAAAAGTATATGAAAGGTGTGTTGAATATGAACGCCACACTCATCTTTTGAAAGCTACTAAATCAGCCATAGTCAAGTATTATTTCTCCACAGGACACTCTATGGATTATTCTGCCATAGAACTCCTGGCCTCAAAGAGATCCCTTTGTCATTTAATTATTAGGTGTCTGCATTTATATGTTTGACAGAAGATGTCATTAATTGTGATGGGGGCTTTCAATTACATAAGGATGGGACCCAGTGATTTCTCTAATATCTAGGCTTACAGCAGAGAAACAATACATTTTTATAAATCTGACATTTTAATTTTAACTTCCTAGCACATCCATTGGTGTGCCACTGGTGGATCAGAGGGCACTGACCACAAGAGGGTGTCCATTCAGCCGCCTATATGCCTAATTTCTGTCTAAAGTTAGCAATGTTAACCAACAATCTCCAGTGTATATCACTCACCTGAAGATGGCATAATGGTTGGGTTAAAGTGTAGTTTTTTGGAATCATCAGTTGTTGCTTCATGTGTAGATGTTGATTATGGCACAATGAATGATGGGAGGCAGAGACAGCCAATCACAAATGGCATTCAGATAACCAAGAAAGCTTCCTTACATTTTATTTCTTTTCTCTTTGTAAACAGTTCAGTGTTGTAGTCTGTAAACAATTGTTTTTACAAGTAGTATATTGCAAAATCGTGATATATTTGTAGAAGATTTTTAAGTTTTGTCAAGTTTACAATTTTACATCTGAGAAGAAGTCATTAGAGAAGATCTTGAAAAAAGTACTTTGAGGACCAGTCAGCACGTGAGTGTAACAGTATTTTAATTGATGACCAAAAACAGGTATTACTAAATTAATAAATAATATAGTGAGGACAGTTACAACTCACCGCAAAGACGTGGCGACGAGATGCGACAGGCACATACAAAAGACACACACATACAACACATTCAGCTATCGGCCATGGCCTTCTTCAGAAATAGAGCACTCACGCAATCACACAGGCACACAACACAGTCATACAACCATCACCTCCGACTGCCACACTTCGAATCACGCTCTGCAGCGAATCGGGGACGGGAGAGGAGGGGAGGGGGAGGGGATAGAAAGGTTTCGTCACAGTGGTGGGGATGGGTTAGATGGGAATAACGAGATGCAGCTTAGGAATGGAGTGGGGAGGCGGGTGAGGGGAGATAATAAAATAAAGTAAAATAAAATTATATATATATATATATAAAATATAAAAAATAGACGAAGATTACTCACCAGGCGAAGGAGCACAGGTGTGACAGCATCACAAATAAATAAATGAATACACACACACACACAATCGCAAGCTTTCGCAACCCAGTTGCGTCTTCAGGCAGTAGGGAAGGAGAGGGAAAAGGAAATGATGAGGGTTTTAAGGAAGGGGGTAAGGAGCCATTCCAATCCCGGGAGAGGAAAGACTTACCTTGGGGGAAAAAAAGGAGGGTAAACAAATGCACACATGCCCACACATTCACACAGACACAAGTACACCTAGGCAGACATACTGTAGAAAGCAAAGAAGTTAAGTTATAGAAGTTAAGAACTTCTATAACTTAACTTCTTTGCTTTCTACAGTATGTCTGCCTAGGTGTACTTGTGTCTGTGTGAATGTGTGGGCATGTGTGCATTTGTTTACCCTCCTTTTTTTCCCCCAAGGTAAGTCTTTCCTCTCCCGGGATTGGAATGGCTCCTTACCCCCTTCCTTAAAACCCTCATCATTTCCTTTTCCCTCTCCTTCCCTACTGCCTGAAGACGCAACTGGGTTGCGAAAGCTTGCGATTGTGTGTGTGTGTGTATTCATTTATTTATTTGTGATGCTGTCACACCTGTGCTCCTTCGCCTGGTGAGTAATCTTCGTCTATTTTTTATATTTTATTTTTCCTGCTAGGAATTTTTCGTCTTAATAATCGTTTCATAGAGAGAGAGAGAGAGAGAGAGAGAAAATTCATGCACACTGCAAGTGCACAAGACCACATACACACACATACACATGCACGCACACACACACACACACACACACACACACACACACACACACACACACACACACACACACACACATACATACATATACACACACACGATCACACATTCACACACCACTCAAATCAGGCGAGGTTTGGGATACAGAGGTAGGAACTGTAAGGTAAGGAAAAAATATATATATAGGGAAATTATCGTAGGTTGAGGCCTGGTTGATTTCGGGATCGGAGAATGTATTGTAGGGATAACTCCCATCTGTGCAGTTCAGAAAAGCTGGTGGTGGATGGGAGGATCCAGATGGCCCGGGTTGTGAAGCAGCCATTGAAATCAAGCATGTGCTCCGCTGCATGCTGTGCCACAGGGTGGTCCACCTTGTTTTTGGCCACAGTTTGGCGGTGGCCATTCATCCTAATGGACAGCTGGTTGGTGGTCATGCCAATATAGAAAGCTGTACAGTGCTTGCAGCACAGTTGGTAAATTACGTGGCTGCTTTCACAAGTGGCCCGGCCTCTGATAGGGTAGGATAAGCCTGTGACAGAGATTCTGACAGGCTGCAGTCCCATTTGAGAACTTAGTAACTGACGAAAGTTGCTGCTTTTCAGAGGAAGGCTACGGTTCAAACCGTATATACCAAACAAACGTAGCCGTGGGATTAAAATTTCCGTGCTTTGTGTCGTACATACCAGTTACATTCTGGATTATATTGTCTACACTGGTGCCGCTACTGAATTAGAACCCGGAAATACTGACTGGGGCAAATCAGGTGATGTCGTTGTCAGTTTGTTGTTACCATACCTTAACAAAAGTCATGGTATTTATTTAGACAATTGGTATTCGAGTCCTGAATTGTTCTTATGGCTCCATGCAAAGTGCACTAATGACATTGGCACAGTGCGTAAAAACAGGAAACATTTACTACCTTTACCTGATAAACTCAGGAAAGGTAAATACAACTGAAGTCTGGGGTGGACAATAAATAAGTCCTGGATGCTATCCACTGTAAATGGACCAGAGTTTGCTCAGACAACAACAAAAAAAAAAAATAAAAAAATCATAAAATGAGAGGAAATATAGTGAAACTCACTTACGTAGTTAGTTACAATTAGTCAGTGGGTGCGATTGATAGAACTAACATGATATTAAGTCCCTACAGTACATACGAAAAACAGAAATGGTACAAGAAAGTATTCTTTCACTTAACTGACTTGAGTATGCTCAATGCAAAAACTATTTTTGAAATGCAGAATTAATAGAAGAAGCCTCTAGCAACATTCCCCTTAGATCTAATCCCGTCAGTTACTGGAGAAGTTTCATTCATAAACATCTAAAAGCTAGATGCCACTGACACCAAAAAGGACAGCCCTTTTCGACTGGAATAAAAAAAAAACATTATCCCGGGTTTTTCGGAGCAACAGAGAGAAAGGAGATACAGCAAAGACATTGTGTAGTGTGTACCACCCATACAAAACAAAAAATGACACGAATAAGGTGCAAAAAAAGTAATGTTGCTCTCTGTATGATGCCATGTTTTGAGATATACCACAAACTAAGGAAGTATTAGTTTCTTCGGGTACTTTGAATGTTGAAAGAAAAGAAAATGAAAAAATAAGAAAACAATAAAAGCAATAGAAATAATAAAAAGTTTTTAACTCAGCCAGCGGCAGTCGAATGCCTGCGTTAGAAATGAGGATGGGAAACCACTAAGTCAAACTCTACCACTCCGTGAATATCTGAAAAATAAATCCGCTAGCACAAATCATGCAGATGCTTATTATCGGATTATTTAGCATAGTGAATCGAAATTACGCTTTAATTTCAAACAATGTAAACGACCTATCAATTTTTTATTTTATTGTTTCCATTTCATTATTACATCATTATTTTTCTTGTTTAATTTTTCATTGTGCTACATGGCACAACATAAATTTCAATAACTGTTTTTTATTTACGATTATAGCTAGAACTGTTGGAGTTTTGCAGGTTTTTCCTATGAACAACTGACTTTAAAACTAAACGTTGCGAAACATACTCGACCGATGTTAATGAAACTTAAATATGTTGTAATAATATATTTTGGTAACGTACACCTCAAGTTATAGTTTTCTTTCAATAACAAATCAAAAAGGTATTTGAATTTACTTAAATATTTTCATTCTCAGCCGAGGATAATCTTATAACAATGTCGTTTAGATTTGAAAGGCCGTTTCGTATCACAAACTGCAACTGCTTTGGCAGAGCAGTGAGACACTGATTTTATAGACAGTGTTACTGGGGGCAGCTGTGTGGCCACCGCAGTGCACGACTGGCGTGCAGCTGCAGCGGCCGCAGCCCACAGCGGCCGTGGGGCCGGGTCAGCCGCCGCCGCTCAGCCCCACAGCTGGCTTCGCGCCTTCGCCGGGCGGGCAGCCAGGGCGATCGCCCCTTTAGCCGTGAAAGGGTTAAATTTTTTTTATTGTCAATTCAGTTCAATTGCCATGTTTCAAATCCCTCTGGAATAAACATTTTCTTTCAGCAATCAAAGAGCCCAAAAGTAGACTAGTTTACTGAAGATTGTTAACAGCGTGATCTCCATCGCTTTATTTTTGTTCTCAAGAACAACTTTCAGAGTGTAGAAAGGAATTGGAAACTGATGAGACACACAAACAATTGAAATAATACTTCCCCAGCCCCTCCCCCAGTTACGTGTAAAATCCACCTGCTGTTCGCTGCGCCCAATCTGCTCCCACACCTGTACACATCCACTAACTGTGGCCAGTGATGGTTCACTTTCATTAGTGGATGTGTATGTCTCAGTTTATGGTACGCTTTCACTTGCCATTTCAGTGATGGTACACATCCACTAGGGAAGGTATACCTTTCCTAACCATCCACATCCACTATTACATATATATTTTCTGTGTCATAAATGAAGTTGCAGAACAAATTTGTTTCGGTGATACTAAAATTTACCATTGTTAACATCTTACACCAAGGAGGAGTGTTTCTTCCCAGACAAGACACACAATGTATCTTGTCAATGATTGCACTCTTGTGCAGATATTTTCAGTGCAATATACACACAAAGGTGACCATGAGTCCACACCAACATACTCATCAAATATTCCTGAATGAGCTTGGAAATGTTTGCCAGGAGAATTCAATTTCTCCTTGTATAAAAGCAGGCTGGAATTCTTTTAAGTTACTGTTTTTCATCCATTCCTGTAGATTATCATTTTGTCTATTAATTCAGTACCTTGTGAATGTCAAGACATTACAAAAGATTTGATAACAATCATTAAAGCAATAGGTCTTGTGCACATTGTATCCAAATATTAAGATTCTGGATTTTCTGTGCTTCAGCTGAATGTTTGAGGTTCCTTGGAAAAGCTCATAAATAACTTCCCATTCCATCCCTAACAAATCTGACCTATCATTCCAGCCCACGCATTGTGTCTTCCTTATCTTCACGAAATCTAAATTAATTCCAAAATGAATATTACACTTCATGGCAGATTAAAACTCTGTGTCAATTAATTATTCAAACCCAAAATCTTGCTGTTGTAGGCAATAGTCTTAACAACTTAACTATCAAGACATAACTTTGCCAGCCCTGTTCTGGTAACTGGATGACCTACTCGTTATAGTTGTTTTAAGCACAAGTAAAGCCTAGCAGACTCCTTTCAATAATACTTAAATTGTTTGAACAGCACATAATTTTACTGATTCCTTCAACATGCAACTAATTTACTTTATTTGTAGATTATCATGAATGAGATATTTGAAAATGCTCACATAAAGTTTGTTTGTTTGGTACCTGCACCTTGCACTCCACAAATTCCTGTTTTTTAGCACTGTTAATGGCTGCAATTATTAGGACACGATATACTTTGGCCTAAACTTGTATCAACAGCATGAGATTAATTGAAATGAAATTGTAAGTAAAGTTAATACCTTTTACCACATAGATTGAATACTGAATTAATAGTTACACTGTCATGCATATGAAGTTCATTAATTTTTCAATATAATATGTGCAGTTTACAACTCGCTGCAAAGACGTAATGATGAGCTGCAACAGACACATAAAAAAGACAGACACATACAACACTTAACCTATTGGCTATGGCTTTCTTCAGAATGAAGAACATTCATACAACCATCGTCTCTGGCTGCCAGTCACAGCTTGTCGTTACGTCTGTGCAGTGAGTTGTAAACTGTCCTTATTACATTATTTAATTCCAAACTGGAGTTTTTATTATTAGTTCATTAATTTTTATGTGATATATAATGTTAGGTTTTGAATAAGGAAATGACTCAATGTAGTATTGCATGTTCAAATTATATCCACACAAACTATATGCACCTACTAATAAAATACACAGTACTGTAAAGCTTTTATAGTGCCAAAATCTCTATAAGGAAAGAAAGTTGCCCTCAGTTATAAATGAATGTAACCTTAAATTGATTTCTGCTAGTTAATTAAAAACAACTGTTTTTGGGCCAATATTATCAAATCACACCCTCACTCATGAAGATTTGCACATTTATTACATTTAGAAATTGTATTCTGGACAAAGATTCATAGGGAAACTTCAACAGTTAATTCTCGAGTAACAGCACCAATTGGGTGTAGCTCAGTGATTGATTTCAAGCATTCACCTATAACAAATTCCTCATTCTAAATACAGTGCACAGAGCACTAAAGACATTTCATATTCCTTTATCTTGTTTGGTAGCTCACAGTAAGCTTCTTGTAAATATTTGTGTAAACAAAATTTTAAACTCACATAGCTTAACTAAAATACCACGAGCTACAGCGCTTATCCAATATCTCACAGCCCAAAAATAACAATGAGAAATGAGGCTTCACTGTTAGAGAGACAGGTAAGGTCATCTGTTAATATTAGAAAACACTAAGGTATGCTTGGAACCTAAGGAGAACTACTAGACTGTTGAAAAAGAATTGCTTGGTTGTTAATAACAGGCCAGCTGAAGTTAATTGGTAATTTCCACTCCACCACTCTTAAGGGAAGACATAGTCTTTATTGAAACACATTGCATGGATTATTTATTATTTGTAGTGATCACATAGCAGGATTCAATATGCACACTATATCAAATAATTGACGTTCAGGCATGGTTACAATCCACCTTTTTTACCAATGAGTCTTAATAAAAGATATAGCTCATTGATGAAGACATCTTGTTAATATTCACCTCTCAGATTGGTATTTGGGCATGGTGCCATCTGAATGAGAGTTTGACAATAATATCTTTTATATGTTGCTCATACATGTCTTTTACCAAATTAGTAGCTCTGAAGCATCAAGTATACAAAATTTTCACATATAATGAGGATAGGTTGCAACTCACTGTAAAGACAGGTGTGCTACCATACAACTAATTTTCACTGAAACAATAGTTACATGATTCTTCAGTTCTATACGAAACAGAAGTATGAAAATAATTTAAGAAACTTTCTGTGGCATAAATAGGGTTGCAGAACACCATTAAATTCAGTTTTACTTCAAAGTCATGACTTTCACCTCACCCATTTTATATATTTAACTCATAATGTGATTCTATAGGACATTATTAGATAAAAATAAATTAATTGTTCCTGTACTGATATTATCCCACTGGGGACTTTCAACAAGAATGGCTGAACTAAGAGGTTTAAGAAGCTCCAAGCACCAGGATTTGTGTATATAGTTTTTACATAAACAAATTTCCATACCCAGGTGATTTGCCAATTCTGCCTTAGTTTACACCTAGCTTCTATTAGTTATATTATAGTAGTTACATTCTTTGATGCACAGAACTTAAACATACTGAGAGAGAGATAGAGAGAATTTGTAGAAACTGGTAAACAATTCCATATGACATATTCTTTTTAATTTCTTCTGTTGCTGTTTGTTGATTATTATTAATTGTTAATGTTATTTTACAGACAAAAATGGTGAATTCTTCTCTCTGTTAATTTAATGTGTGTTTAAGAAACATAAGACATCGCTGCAAAATTCCTGACTAGGCTTAGAAAGTATGAAGACATGTATTGTTCACTAACTACAATATTGAAGTAAATAAAAATACAGAATCTTAATTAAGTAGAATTATATTATATTTGAGGATGTTATGAAGTATTTCGTATACTGAATCTCAGAATCTGGTCTTCTGTTACACAGTAAGGTTTGTTTATCAATTGAAAATTCCACACTGCTGACAAACTAAATTAAGTTGGACATTTCTGGAACAACATTTTCATGCTGGAGCAGGTTATTTGAATAAGTTTATTATTTCATCATAATACATCCAGAACTGTTGGGCTTAACTTGTTTTGCAGAAGCTAATGAGAACAAAAGTGCTGGAGCATCACTCACAGACTGTAGCCTCGTAATATATTTTTTTTGAATGAAGAAGTGGAGTGACACAGAACTATGTGGTGTGTCTGAAAATGTAGGAAAACACCTGTGATTTCAGGAATACATTGGCTACAGAAAAATCCTCAAGGCCAATGTATGACTCTCAGAGCTATTGTTAGAATGCACACTCACTACAAATGCCTAGCCAGATTCCTCTCAAGTTTCTCACAGGCAAATAAGGAATTTCTGGGAACATTCCAAATTCCCCTCACCTACAAAATAAAATGTCTAACTTCATTTCACAATGTAATTGTTTTACATCATAATTACTTCGCATTGCACAAATACTGTGTATTTAAAATTCTTCAGTGGCTTCATGATTATACGCTTTGTGTGTGTGTGTGTACTATTGCCACAGTTTGTATGCAGATGGGAAAATATTCTAGAAATATCCTTATTTAAATTAGCCTTGCCAGCAGCCTTCTTATTTGAGCAAGTGATTGCAAATCCCACGATTCGCTGATATACTCAGAGACAAACTGCAACTATTCCAAGCAATGTAAGGTCTTTTCATTTTCACATGGAGCAAATCTATACAATTACTGGTTTAATGGATATGGGATACTTTGGTACAACCCCCCACAACAAGCAATATGTCTGACACAATATTGCATGGTACTATACAGGAGCTTATTCCTTAACAACATCGCTGCTTTATAAGGCATACCATATAAAAAGATCACAACTGCATGATTATAGACACTACCCACACTATATATCAAGAAAAATCTAAAAAAAATAAGAAACATTACAATTTTTCCCAGTAACTTAGCTATGGAATAGAAATTATGGCTTAATAGTTGTTTCAGTTTTTATTTTATTGTTTATGTTTATGTATCTTGGGTGACTTGATATCTGCTGGGAAGTGGCTGTTTATGTTTCTCCACACATCCAACACAATTTTCATTTAGTTTTGTGTTGTGTATTACAATCTTTAATTGTGTTTTTATCTATGTCACAGGAATGACAAACTACATATATAAGGAGTTGACGGACATTAATTTGTACATTAATATTTTTTTCTTATTATAAAGCAATTTGTTTCTACTCTTTGAAAATTGCACATTTAATAGCTAAAGTGAAAGATATGGGTGATATTTTGAATTTAGATTATCTCCTAATGGATTTGGTGTAGTTTCTAGTATGGTTAAAAAAATCTTTGAGGAAAACAAATCCCTGTAGAGTCAATTACACCAGGTGTCAAATCCTGGCAGGGTCAGAGTATTTTGGTGCCAAAGTCATGGAGAATTAGTGAAATAGCCGGACAAAGGCCAGTGGTACAATGGTTGCATCACAGGCATTATGTGGAAACCTTTGTTGGCACCTTCAGGGGATACAGTTCGGCTTCCCACTAGTGGCATTGGGTCAGGGCAGCCAATCAGGAGGGGGAGGTCTCCTCCCACAACAAGTCTATAAATACAGCCCCTGAGGCTCACACGTGTGCAGTATACGGCTGGCCACAGAAGTGTTCAGTCACCATGAGGTACCCTCTTACATACCGGAGTTATGGCAGCGGTGAGTAGACAAGCACTAATGTGTCGCGCTTCATAAAAATAATACTTTATCAAATCTTTCATTCCTTCAGATAATATGAAATGGCCATCATTACTCACACAGGTGTGCCCCATAATAGATAAGTAGGCAGAAGTCATCTGGTTTTTAGAAGTCTGTCATTTATTACTTCAGCTGCTTATCCTTTGAAGTTCAGTCATACTATAATTGTTTCTAGCTTCTTTCTCTCTCTCTTTTTTTAATGCTAATAATCCCTGACAGTTCTGAAGTGTCATGCTGGTGCAAAATGCTTGGCAGTGGTAAAATATATATATATATATATATTTTTAATGGGCTGTGTCCCATTACTTTGGCAACTATGTGGGTAGCATTTATAGAATCTCTCTTTCTAATGACTGACTAGCACATTTGATTTTCTTAAATGCTCTGTAGTGAAATATAATCAGTTGTGTGTACAGTATTACCAAGTCAGTGGTGACTAGACAATAGACATATATTACAAATCATAGAAGACAAAGATATTGTATCAAATACCTTATTCCTTCACATAATGTGGGTACTCACACAGGTGTGCCCCATAGAAAAGTAGGTGGAAGTCATCTGTGGTCTTTTAGTAGTTCTTCATTTATTACTTCTGTTTCTTTGAAGTTCAGTCATATTATATTTGTCTCTAGTTTTTTAAATGCTAACAATCCCTGTCAGTTCTGAAGTGTCATACAGATGCAAAATGCAAGGCAGTGCTAAAATATTTTTAAATGTGTTGAGTCCCACTACTTTGACAACTATGTGGATAGTACTTATGCTTGCATACTTGAGTCCCTCTTCATAACAGGTGATTACCATATTTCATTTTCTTAAATGTCTACTGAAATATAATCTGTTGAGCATACTGGATTATCAAGTCAGTGCTGACTAGACAATACAAATATATTACATATTATAAAAAGATATTGTATCAAATATTTTATTCCTTCACATAATATAGAAACTCACACAGGTGTGTCCCATAGTAGAAAAGTACGTGGAAGTCATCTGTGGTCTTTTAGTAGTTCTTCATTTATTATTTTTGTTTCGGCTGCTTTTTCTTTGAAGTTCAGTCATATGATATTTGTCTCTAGTTTTTTTAATTCTAACAATCCCTGTCAGTTCAGAAGTGTCACACAGGTGCAAAATGCAAGGCAGTGCTAAAATATTTTCAAATGTGCTGGGTCCCACTACTTTGACAACTACGTGGATAGCACTTATGCTTGCATACTTGAATCCCACTTCGTAACAGGTGATTACCATATTTCATTTTCTTAAATTTTGTCTACTGAAACATAATCTGTTGTGCGTATTGGATTATCAAGTCAGTGCTGACTAGACAATACAAATATATTACAAATTATAAAAAGATATTGTATCAAATATTTCATTCCTTCACATATTACGGATACTCCTACAGGCGTGTCCCATAGTTGAAAAATAGGTGGAATCATCTGTGTATTTTAGAAATTCTTCATTTATTATTTCTGTTTCAGCTGATTTTTCTTTTAAGTACAGTCATTTTATATTTGTTTCAAATTTTTTCAATACTACTAATCCCTGTCTGTTATGAAGTGTCATACAGTACTGAAATGTCATACAGATCTAAAACGTAAGGTAGCGCTGAAATATTTTTAAATTAGCTGTCTCCCATTACTTTGGCATTTAGGCAACCTGGATAGCATTTGTACTTGCATACTGAAATCAGTCTTCGTACAGAGTAAATACCGTACTGCATTTCATGTTCTCCGCCAAAAAATGATCTGGATTAACATAAATGATTGTAGACAAAAAAATGCGCTCCGAATCATAAAAATTATATTACATCAAATATTTTATTCCTTCACACAATATGGAATAACAATCTTAACTCACACAGATGTCCCCCTTAATCTTTCATTCCTTCATATAATATGACATGCCTGTCAATACTCACTCTGGTGTGCTCCACAGTTAAAGAAAGACAAGAAAAGAAAAAAGCAGAATACAGCTTTATTTTCAGAAGTCTTTCTTACATTATTTACATTCTGGCTGATTGTAATTTTATGAACTTTCATATTCTATTTTATCTTTTTATCTGTTTCTTTTTCACCCTGTTCCAAATAGCAACTGTTAGTTATGAGGTGACACATTGGAATCATAAAAATAAAAAAGAAGAAGAAGAAGAAAGAAAATGTTCAAACGAAGTTTTTAATTACATGTGTCACAATACATTAGTATGTATGTGAATACCATTTATACTTGCATGTGTGTGTGTGTCTAGGCTACTTAGTGGAGACCACTTTGGTGAGATTTACAGCTTTCCAAAGTATTCAGTGAAAAAGTAGCTTTTATATTGTGACTGGCACTGAAGGCTCAAAGGTTCCTTGTTTATGAAGGGAAAAAACTACCAATCCAGTGCCAACTTTCTCAACTGAGGGCCTCTGTCCTGGCAAGAGTAGCAGTAGTTATGCTGCTAAACTGTATGTCACAGAAGACTCTACATTTGATGTTCTACAATTAAAAGTGGTGATTAAGCTGATAAATGTTCTGATTTACAAACATCTTTTCTTCTGTATCAAAATAAAATACTTTCTTAGTTCTGATATGTAAAAGTGAAAACATAAGAGCACCACACTTTTCACACATTCTAAGCACTAATAATAATAATAACAATAAAGCAAACAGTTAAGTTCATAGGCCTATATTACCAATGGTACTGCCCTCTTTATAACTAAGCCCATTATATTTCCTTATACAAGTCAGTTTCATCTTATTTACTATGCTCAATCATACTTGTCTCCAAAACATGGAATCATTGTATTACGAAACATTCTATTTTCCCTTATGAAATGAGCTAAATATGTATATTTATTATTTTTATTTATTTATTCATTCCAAACTCTCCACATTAAGATTAATAAAACTGTATTTTGAAAATTTTATTTTATAGTCCACTGTATCTTTTTCTCCATATAAAGATTGATGATGTAATGAATAAGTGCAAGCTATTTCACTGTTTAACTCATTAACAACCATGAGGCCATTGGCAGTGCAGGGGGGCTGTATGCTGTGGCTACTACTGACCACACAGCAAACAACATGTTAAATAAGAACAAACGAAAATTATCAGAATCTTTCATTTTTGAGGCTAAATGCTCACTAAGTGGTTTGTCCAAATGTCACTCATGACCTGCCATTTCAACTTCACTTCCAAGATGGACTCGTGTATTCTCTCTTTGTCTCTCTCTCTGTTTCACTCACACACACACACACACACACACACACACACACTGAAGTATCAGAATGAAGTGACAGGTGTCAAAAACATCAGGATCTACATCTATGTACTTCCTCCAAAAGCCACCATATAGTGTGTGGCAGAGGGTCCTTTCTTTTCTATCCCACCCCACATAGAGCAAGAGAAAACTAAATGTTTATATACCCCTTATCTTATTTTTGTGTCTTTATGTGAATTGTAAGTTAGCGGCAGACATAACAGTCGCATGTTGATTGAACCTTCCAGTAACTAAACTGGCAGCCTGCTTGTCAATTGCTTCTATGTCTTCCTTTGAACTGATCTGCAGAGTATCCTAAAAATTTGAGCAGTATTCAAGAAGGAGTAGCATTAGTGTTCTACATAAGATTTCCTTTCCATATGAACCACATCTTCCAAAAGTCTCCCTATAACCTCAAGTCTACCATTTGTCTTCCCTTATATGCTTATTCCATTTCATATCACTCTGCAATGTTAGAACTAGATATTTCATCATCATAACTGTGTCAAGCAGCTCACTACCACTGGATTCCGAAGGATGCCGTACAACTGTCAGCAGCATACTTTATTATTATAACACATTACATTCCATTCTTCTTGAAAAATGTAGCCAAGTTCTCTCCTCATCTTAAAAATTAAAACTGATAAGACATCTGTAATATGCCCCATGAAAAATGCAAACAAATATGAGATTACATGCGTGGAAGTGCTGTAGCAGCTGGCAATTTGGAGTGCAGCATCCTTCATTAGCTCCTGATTTTTATTTTACAGACTGGCCCCTCTACACGCCATCTGGAGTCCTGTATAGGAGGCCACTGTCGGTGATGATCGACCCGTTCACCATCGAGCCCCTGTCGTGGGACCGCCGCGACCCCCTGCTGGACCCGTACCCCCAGATCGACGCCAAGTATCGCAGACCCGAGGCGTGGGAGTACCCCAGGCATCGGTTGCATGCTCCCCTCCTCTGGGACTACCCGGCCCTGCGCCCCCACGGACAGTCGTACGGATACCTGTGGGCCAAGTCCCGGTCATGGCTGTCCGACTGGTATAACTTCTAGAGCACTACAGGCAAGTTCTAGCACATTTGTATGACTTTTTTTATATCAGCCTGATAAATTTTCTGTGATTCTCACATACAATACTTAATTTCTGCGAGTGTTCCTTACCATGAGCATATTATTCTTTTTCATCCACATATTTAAAGTTGGGATGTAAATAACAGGAATGTTGCACTAAACTTCCATCACCCCCCCCCCCCCATTTAATGGTAAGATGGCACAGCATATAGCCCATCAAAAAACAAAGATCAAGCTCAAAAACAGGAAGAAAGGAAGAAGTTACATGGAACTGTGAGGGAAAAAATAAAATAGTTAATGGTCCAAGTGCAACATTTCCCAGAGAGACAGCAGTGATGTCACGGTTCTGTGGTGATAGCAGTGGTCTGTGATGTGGCAAGTCCTTGTTCAAATCCTCTTTGGTCTATATATTTTTTTACTTTTTAACAATGGAAAATCCAATAGGAATATCAATAATGGAGGATAGGTAACAAGTCACCATACAGAGACTCGCTGAGCTGCTGACAGACACGAGAATAAATAATCATATTCACACAATTTATATTTTCATCAGAAAAAGAAATACATACATTCACACAATCACTCAGACTGCTGCAGTGGCCAGATATGATAGTTGTGTGTGTATAGTTGTCTGACAAAGGCCATAGCCAAAAATTTAAGTTGTGTGAATATTATTATCTATTCTCGTGTCTGTAAGCAGCTCAGCCAGTCTCTTTACGGTGAGCTGTTTATGCTTTTCAGAAAATTGTGAAGTCCCTCCAATCACTGAGACATTGCTGTTCTCCTTTTGTAGCATTGGCAAATTATACATTAGTTGTAGAATATGTGTCATGTAGTAAAAATATATATAATATACCATTGTAAGTCAGTATGATGAATAGTGAGTGCAGGTGAGATACCTCATAGACTTTTCAAGGAAATGGAAACAACTAATAAATGAGTGTGAACTGGGTTAGTCCAAGCTCCCCCACAATCAACTTTGCTCTCTGAAATTCCAGGACATGTACAAAAACATATGCAGGATTTGGTGGTGTACATGTGGAAAACTTGTGTCTTGACAGAGCACAGGAAAAAAATGAGTGATTGTGACACTGTTTCATTCATGTGACAAACTTTTGTTTTCATCTTTTTTGTGAGTGTTCAGATTTATATGAAAATCTAAATCTGCAAGGAGGTATACCTCACTCACTCACAGGCATACAAGTGATTCTTATCATATGACACATATACTGTCACAAATGCCATATACAATCAGGTGTGTTTTCCAGGGGTGGATTTGTTTGACATGTCATCAGATGTTTGCCACTTCCATTCAACAGCCACCTCCTTTCAACTGCTTTTCACTCTGCAATAGAGCATGTGTTGATTTCAAAGTTCCTGGGACACTAAAATGTGTGACACACCACAGCTAAAACTGGGGACCTTTGCCTTTTGCAAGAAACTGCTCAATTGTCTTAACTATCCTAGAACAATTCATGACTTGCCTTCATAGCTTTCCGTACATGATATGTCTTCTCCTATATTGCACACACAATGGGATTTCTCCTGCCAACCTTTCAGGATTAGCACTCCTAAAAGAAAGGAGACAGTGTCAATATAACTTAGCCACAACCTATGGATAGTTTGGAAAGTAGGAGAAGAGTGGAATGAAGCTGTTAGAATCAGTCAATCTTGAATAGCTCATTACATTGAACACTTACTGACAAAATGTAAAAGTTTGACACCTAGCTTGGCTCACAGTCTTAAGCTGTCAAGAAATCTTTTGTATTGTTGGTTTACTTGAAATTTCTTTGTATTTGTAGCCAGCTGGTTTGTAGTTTCCATTGTGATGCTAAATTCACATAATGCAAGTGAAAATGTGATTTTTCGTTTTCTAATGTTTTTGTCACAAAAGATTTTTAGTGATTGATTTAAAATTTAAATTTTTATATAATGATAAGATGTATTCAACATTGACAAGGTACAGGTTGAAATGTCAATAATACACACACACTCACACACACACACAGGTACTAGTTTCTCAAAATCCACATTTCATTTTAAAACTTGCATATGTTGTAAGGAATATATCAATGTATCAATATAATATATATATATATGTGTGTGTGTGTGTGTGTGTGTGTGTGTGTGTGTGTGTGTGTGGTTTACTTACCAGATGAAAGAGCACAGCATACCTGTGAGTGTATATTTGGCCACGATAACTTGACGATTTTGTTGGTGCTGCCACAAGCGGAGAAAATCGACACCAGTTGAAAGTTATTCTTTTATTTACATGTGCTGCCAACCTTACAATGGTCTTTGACGTGAAGAATTAATGTGCACATTGTTAGGGTAACGGTTCCAGCACTGCAGCAAGCAGCCGATGCTGCCTTCCGTTCATGCAAGACAAGCTCCCAGCAGCCACCGCGCGAATCCTCTAGTTATCGTGGCCAAATAGTATATCGAAGGTTAATAAATACATCTTTGAAGCAAACTCATGTTCCTTTCCTCATAATCGAAGCTTTTCCACTGCTCACTATATTTATAGAAAGTCATTCTTTGCAGTATCAAAGAATTTAATTATGCCAAGGGTGGCATCATGTTTCTGCATTCTGATCAACACTATGAATATATAGTTGCCATAAATTAAATTGTTTTCGAACTTCAGCAAATCTTCTTACACATGACTCGCTATTTATTTCATATCTTTTAAACTATGCCACCCCCCCTCCCAATAGTGTTTGGGAACATTGTCATATGATGTGACAAGTGTTTTTTTCTTTGGTTGAAATAACACACACACATACATTTTTACTACAGTATATGCATTTATTATTGTTATTATTATTATGAATATTGAGTCTCACTGCTGACAAACACTATATTGTTTTTAATTACAGCTGAAGCTACAAACTCTGCATTGAGGAGATGAAAGAAGAAAAGAAGATGACTACAAATAAATCTCCTCGCATGCAAGATCACATCATTGGTAGTCTCAGTGTTTATCAGCCAACTGTGATTTTTTTTATTCCATGTCAAATAAAGCCTCTTATTTTTTTGTTGCTTTATCCCAATAATCTTTGCAAACTGATGCAAGAGTAACATCATTTCAGAAAACAGGAGCAGTAATTAAGAAATTACCATGTATACAAAATGCACTGCCTGTGAAATATTCACGTATTTTATATTTTGATTAATAACATGGTAAGATGAAATCATTTTGTACATGCCAGTCCTCTATCTAAAATAAGACTGGATGATATACACAACAAATCACATTCAGAACTTACATTTTACAGTCATAATATGTAAATAAATCCTGCCAAGTATCATCTTCTAATTCATTAACACACCATGCTTTCATTGTATTATTTCATTATGAAACTTCACAACTGCATGTAACAAGCTGAATAAGTTAACATGCATTTTTTGTAAATATCTTGCATATTTATTGTATGTAAAAGCAAATAAATATATTTTTCAAAAATTGTCTCTCTTTATTTCATGTTCTTACAATCTTCAACTAAAACTGTTTGCTACAAACTATGAAATAATTTATGTTATGAGACGAACTTAGGTGTCACCTTCAATATAGACTAAACACTATACACATTTTCTTAGCACAGGCTAGTGTTAGACCTCATTAACAGAGCTCATGTCACTGCAGCCAGTTGACATCAACAGGTTTGTAGATTCAACTATTGGAATACAGAAATTTTGATCAGATACGTTTATAGATATCTAAGGGAATTTTTTTAACATTGGCATGGAATTGATATCACCATATGATGGAGCAAGTTGAGTACCAGCGTCATCTGCTGTGTTTCATGCCTCCCAAAAGTAGCCTTTTCGCCCCTTTCTCCTTCTTTTAATTTTATGTATTCAGTATGTAAAGTTATTACACAAAAACCACAAATCCATTAATATGCTCACTTCAACTTAAATTTATTATTCAGTACATCTTTTGTAACATTAAGAACACAATTAGATAATTAAATGAGAGGCTCTGTTAATTAAAAGTATCTGTAATTAAATATATACATATAACTCGGCCTTACAATTTCAGTATAATAAATCATTTCCTCTTTCCAACCTGAAATTTCTTAGTAGTGCTATCTTTCATGTTCAATAACATCAAAAATACTGGCAGAGTATGGAATTTGACATTTTGTTGCCATGTTTTTCATATTTCTTTTGACATGCTACATTAATTTATGAAGTCTCTAATTAAGAAGTTCAGTTATTTTGTTACATTTATTGTTTTATCCCTTATGGCTCACTACAACAGACTATGGGAAATGCCATGCAGATAAACAATCAGGTCCAAATTCTTTATTAAGTTCCTAGAGTGTCACCTTTCTGTGTGCCAGATTACAACAAAATCTTAATAGTTCACACTGAAAGACAACCTGTAAGCTAACTAATGTATAAACTTTTAGACCATTTTTGAGATCATAAAATATTTCTTTGCCAGTCTTTAAATAGTGGAAACCAACAGGAAATTCATTTTTAGTCAGAGCAAGGATCATGCAGTTCATCACAGGCAATTTACTGCAGTAGTGTTATTAACACCCCAAAATTAAACTGTTAACTATTACTATTATGAAACTACCATATAGCACCAATGGATGTGTTCCTCTTCATAATGACTACATAGTATCAACGTTGGTGAGTACCTACTGCTTCTTAATGTTCATTAGGTTAATTGTTCAGACAGTATGACTTGTTCTGAAATCAGTGTTAAAGAATTATTTTGTAACTTTCTTAATTTATTTGTTGCCACACGTGAATAATGGTGATGTTTTGTGTTGGTATCTTAATTACTGCACTATTATGTAGCCTCCCGTACATTCCATGAACTATTATTGTATGGTTCTGTACACAATATGTTGCCTTGTTTGTTAACAAATTCTGAGATCAGAATTGGCAATAAGCTTTAATCTGAACTTGCAAAAAATTGAAATAAAAGTGATTACAATCTAACCAAAGTGCCATCATTGTTGATGGATGAAATAATTGCACCCATAATTACAGGGAATTTTTGCCACAGATTCTGCTACTGAGTGGTACAAAATGTATTGTATTAAATGTAGCCTGGATTTTGTACAACCTTTCGTGAACAATGTGCATACCGATGTTGTATGTTCAGTTCAAACCTCAATGCTTCATCACTTCAAAGTTACAATATTGGCTTGTGTATGAGTAGTTGAAATTAAAGCAACCTATTTCTAAAATAAAACATGCTGTACTCATGACGCAAGTTGAACACTGGGATGATCGGTTTACAAACAGTGATCTGCCTTGCGTCATGAGTGAAATTTTATTTTAGACACAAAGTTTAACTTATTTTTTTGATACACTCATGTACCAGACAAGATTCTAATTGTGAAGTGACAAATGTTACTATGTAGTATAGAAGTATTCAAAGATCCAAATATGGCGTCAGAGATTGGACAAAACTGGTCATAATTACACCGCACTAAAACATTTTCATATAAACTCTTTAAGAGCAATCTTAGCTCACCTGTTTACACAGATTTTCATTGTTAATGATTAGAATGTTTTACTGGCTTTGATGATGTCAGGCAGATACAAAACCACATTTGTTTATTTCTTCGTTTAGTTGCATAAAGGATACATGCCACACAGTAGGTTGATCTGAGCATGAACAACTGAAATTGACAGGTGGCTTAAGGATGGGTCTCCATGAAATATAAGAGCCCTGTTTTCCTTTCTCCTTGTTCTGTCCACTACTATTTATCTTGCTGTAAAATTCGTCAATTAATGTAGCACTGTAGTCATTCATACTGGCAACATATTTCAGTACTGCAATGTCATTATCAATAGTTGCCTGCTCTAGTGTGAGATTTGCAAGTCTATGCAGAATCAAATAAAAATATGCCCTCTTATATCTATATAATAATGGAAAGTCCAGGTTGGAATTAATAATATAGTGAGGACAGTTTACAACTCACCACAAAGACGTGGCGACGAGCTACGACAGGCACATACAAAAGACACACACATACAACACATTCAGCTATCGGCCATGGCCTTCTTCAGAAAATAGAACACTCACGCAATCACACGAAGTGCGGCAGTCGGAGGTGATGGTTGTGTGACTGTGTTGTGTGCCTGTGTGATTGCGTGAGTGTTCTATTTTCTGAAGAAGGCCATGGCCGATAGCTGAATGTGTTGTATGTGTGTGTCTTTTGTATGTGCCTGTCGCAGCCCCTCTTATATCTAACTGGATGTGACTAATTAGCATTAATTACCATATCTGTAGTCGAGGATTTCCAAAAAATTTTAAAAGTATGTTTATTCCACAATTTACGCATTGTCCAAGGCAGAAAGTTTAGAAGTTATTGGTTTCAAGCTCTACTGTGAATTTTATGTTTTTATGCAAGTCATTCAGATCTCTTAGGTAACACTCAACATCATCTTTGTCACCTTTTGTTAAGGCAATTATATTATCAACCTGTTGTATGTAATAAACAGTATTTCTATTATGAACTTAATGTTTACTGAAAAAAAAAAATTCTAAATGGTTAAAAAAAATTAGCTTAAGAATCAGAGGGGAATTTTTGTAATACTAATATTAAAGTGGCCTTTAGTACAACTAATAAGATACAAACAAAACTGTGCCACAATTTTGGAACAAACAAGGACAAGAATGTAAAATTGAGGGTGTACTAATTACACTGTGGCGATTGTGAAGGCTTTTATGTTGGGCAGAAGGGTAGGTTATTTTTTGCTAAGTTTCATGAGCTTACTGGCAAATGTAATGAAACTACCTTTGGAAAACACTGTAAAAATTAACAAGCACAAATTCCAAGACATTCGTAAGAGCATGAAGGTCTTGCATAAAGCACCTAAATGACAGGAATTAAAAATTTTAGAAACTATGTAGATATATAAATGTTTAAAACACCAAAGGAAAAATGTGCTTAACTATCAACTTTAGACAGTAGATAACAATTTCTTTAGCATTTTTGATGGTGTACTATAAGATCAGCAATCCCTCCTCCCATGTGATAGGTACTAAAGCCAAGCTATATTGATAATTAAGAGATATATAATGACCCATGTATGCCACCTAGCGGTCAGTTTGATAACTGTCTGCTCGTGAACCCATCGCAAGCTTGTGCAGTTGTATGTGATGAGGCCCAGTGATAACATTTCAGGAGGACACATAATGGCAGCAGTGTGTGTTGTGGGATCAATAAAGTGTACATTTTATCATTTGATAAATAGATTTTATATAAATGTCAAACCCACAATATGCCACACAGACATAGGTAATGTATAATAGTTCAGAAATGACATTTCCACAGGAATGTAAACACCACTGTAGAATGTGTTTACACATTAAGATATTTGTTTTTGCTGAGTTTCGCAACACAGGTGTATTTATGGGTCCTCTTCTTTGTGTCTTTTAGTTCTGCTGATGGCAGCAAGATCTGCTGAAACTGGTAAAAACAAGTGAAATTTTGAATAATTGATCTTGGCAATAACATAAGTTTCAGATAATAATGTTTCTGGGAAAACCTTCATGCTGATGGATGATCAGAATCATCAAATGTAAATCTTAATATACTTGTTTAAATTTTATCTATTTTAGTTGTTGCAGTTGTAAAAATTTGTAACCTGTTATGTGACAAGTTTCAGATTTGGTGCATTTTTAAATAACCACAATGCTGATACAAACTGACATTTACCAGCATGCATCTAAAAGACTTTACATACTTCTTTTGCATTAAAGAGCCTTGGTCATACGTGTTTATTTTTTTACTCCATCAATAAGCTCACAAGGAAATAGTGTGTCAGTAAACAATCATTACATAGTGAAACATTTAATGCTATTTAAGTAATTACAGTTCATTCTACCACTTCCAAACAAGATGCTTAGCTTTTCAACATTGCGATGTATGGGGGCTCTGCTCGCTGGAACATTATTCTCCTGGGGCGTCTTGGTAGAAATAAGTACTCGGTATGTACAATTTTTCAATTCTTCTTTAATTTGCAATCAAACTACTTCTCCACCAAAACATTACAACTTCAAAATGTAAACAATGCACCACAACAACACAGACTGACATAGATTCCAAAGCACATAACGATCGCCAAAACTTGAACTCCCCCCACGCAAGGTGGTGAGGCAAATATATAACATCGACAATAATGGCATTACATCATGCATTGTTCATAACAATTGAATATACTAATTTACAATTAATGAACATAACAGTAAAACATTTCATGTACACAAAAATAATCGCAATATAAAATAAAAACTATACATACAATAATTTTACATGGCACACATCGTTTTAAGACAAAATAGCGGTACTTCTTGTTTTACAACAAACAGCAATGTTAAATGTCAATTAATTAGTTAATGAATACATCATACATGTTCCTAACATATACTGAACTATCCAATATCTTGGCCATACTCAAAATATACTTCAAATCTTACGTCAGTCAATATATACAAAGAATAACAATATTCAAATCTCGACTATTACATTAATTAACACAATTAGCTGGTCAACACAACTTGTTTATGAGCCTAACATACATACTATGCTATTTATTTTAATGTCTTTATGTAGATACAAAAGTTTTTACCATTCGTCTGTCTATTTATTGAAATAACATACAATGAGAAAACTATTGTTTATAGAACTGTCTGGAAAGCATCTAAATGAATCTCTTAATTAATGAAATCTATCACTTGTTTTAATCACAGTATCACCGAGACACTATCCTAAACTGATTCCTAGGCTGGCTATTTCGTTTGTAACTAACTTCACACGCAACATGTATCACTATTGAACCACACAATTCCGGGTCTGACTCAGACAGTATCGTACGATAACATTGAGGTGAGAGGGCCAGCAGTATCATTACAATAGGTAGTAGTCAATTATACAAAATAAATACTACAACATATTTGCATTACACTTATGTGGTAGGAAAGACAAATACACCAAACATTAGTCAAAGTAATTGAAAAACTAACAGAAAAACAGTTAGAATGACTATAAATGTTACATGAGTATCTACATAATTTCACAACTTACACTATATTGTATCATAATCAAAATTTCTAATCCACAGTCATAGGAGGTTTTTCATTGTGACAAAAAAATCTTCCAAACTGTAAAATGTCTTTTCCAGTAAGAATTGTTTTAGATGCCCCCAAACATGGTCTTGTTCTCAAAATTCCTTTTAATATCTAGAAGGAGAGCATGAAATTGTTTGCCCCAGAAAACTGTACATCCTTTTGGATCGCAAAAGAGAGAGTTAGTCAACAGCAGCTGCGGGACCTGATGGGCATTGGGCAGTAGCCAGGGGACTCTTTTTTTTTTTTTTTAGTTGTGTGGGTGATACGGATGGGTTTTTGTTAAGGCTGATGGAAGGGTGTTAGACAAAGACTTGGCCACTTAGTGGAAGATACTTTTCTGAATAAACTACACATCATTAAACTATAAAAAGGGGTTTATTTCAGTCATATCCTAAATCCGTTATAGTCAACCACAGGGATTATAACATCTTAGCCAGACAATGTCTCCCTCTCAATGCAGTCGATGGCTAAAATCTCTTGTAACGAACCATGTCACTCAATCCCTTGCAATAACCAAGTTTGGAACCTACTATAAAAAAGAAAAAGTGGCATCAGATGTGCGGTTGATTAGAATGTTAATTAGAAAGGTTAATAGAAGGTTGATTTCAATAATATTTTAGGTGCAGCTTGTCTGCAGCTAGATATGAAAGTTTGCAAAGTTTCTGATGACTGGCTTAATTATTATAAGATCTACCATTAACAGAAATATTAAAAATTGGCCAAAATTTGTGTTACAGTCATTCATATTTTTTTTTATATAAATACAGTTCTATTTAAGATGCAGATTTGCTCTTTGGCTCATTTTATAGAGAAAATGAAGATTTTTAATTATAGCCATGTTTCAAATTTCAAAAAAACAAATTTTGACCAAACAACCTTTTTTCAAAATTTTGATTTACATTTTTTCAAAAACCTACAAATTTAAAATTTTGATAAATTTGTATAATATTATTACATATGTGTTTAATATAACCTGAAAGTTTCAAGCTGGAACTCAAAAGGTATTTCAAGTTAGTACTTTTGTTCAAAGATAAGGTAAGAGCATCTATGGTTGACAGGTCACTTAGAGTTGACATAACATTTTATATTGTTTGAAATAAGGAAATGAAGTTGTTGAGAAGGCAGTGTTTTAACATACATTGTTGAAATCTGGTGAATACTGAGTCACTAGTTTTTGGAATCTAAAGCCATACTTATTATGATCTGCAATACAATAGAAACAAGAAGCAAACATTAAGGAAAGTGTAAATAGGTAAGTTTCATTCAGTGTCCCTTCACATATATGGACACTAAGTTGAATGATAGGTAGTATGTGAGAGTAAAATTAATCTCCACAGGTGGCAGCCTAAATGAAAGTGATATGCAGGTTATGTTCCTCTCAGCACTATTCAGCAAAGTGCCATATTTTTCCTTTTTACAATGAATGTACGTGAGCAGCTGTTCTGTTGCAACCCTTTCAAAGAAGAAACACAGTCATGTTGCGAAAAACTTAAGACCTGAAATTGCCAAGGTGGGGTGGCTTGCGTGCCTCAATGATACAAATAGCTGTACCGTAGGTACAACCAGAACGGAGGGATATATGTGGAGAGACCAGACAAATGTGTGGTTCCTGAAGGGGGGCAGCAGCCTTTTCAGTAGTTACAGGGGCAACAGTATGGATGATTGACTGACCTGACCTTGTAACATCAGCTAATGTGGCCTTCCCACACAGCTACTACGGACGGCTGAAAGCAAGGGGAAACTACAGCTGTTACTTTTCCCGAGGACATGCAGCTCTACTGTATGAATATATGATGAGTAAAATATTCTGGAGGTAAAATAGTCCCCCATTCGGATCTATGGGCGGGGACTACTCAGGATGATGTGATCATCAGGAAAGACAACACTGGTATTCTACGGATTGGAGTGTGGGATGTTAGATCCCTTAATCGGGCAGGGAAGCTAGAAAATTTAAAAAGAGAATTGGATAGGTTGAAGTTAGATATAGTGGGGATTAGTGAAATTCAGTGGAAAGAGGAACAGGATTTCTGGTAAGGTGAGTACGGGATTATAAATACAAAATCAGTTGGGGGTATTACAGGAGTAGGTCTGATAACGAATAAGAAAACAGAAATGCAGGTAATCTACTACGAGCAACACAGTGATCGCATTATCGTAGTCAAGATAGATACGAAGCCAACACCGACCGCAGTAGTACAGGTTTATATGCCAACTAGCTCTGCCGATGATGAGGAAATTGAAGAAATATATGAGGCGCTAAAGGAAATTATTCAGACAATTAAGGGAGGGGAAAACTTAATTGTTATGAGAGAGTGGAATTCAGTAGTAGGACAAGGAAAGGAAGGGAAGATAGTAGATGAATATGGTCTGGGCAAACGTATGAAAGTAGAAGGCGCCTGGTAGAATTTTGCACGGAACATAATTTAGTTACAACAAACACCTGGTTTAAGAATCACAAAAGAAGGTTGAATACGTGGAAGAGACCAGGAAACACCGGGAGATACCAGATAGATTTTATAATGGTAAGACATAGATTTCGGAACCAGGATTTACACTGTAAGACATACCCAGGGGCATGAAATGTAGGATGACACTGAAAAAAAACTGCAGAAAGGTAGGAAAATAAGGAGATGGGACCTGGATAAAATGAAGGAACCTGAAGTTCTTGAGAATTTCAGAGGAAGCTTTAGGCAACAATTGCAGAAACGGGGAGGAAAAAAATAGAAGAAGAAGGGGTGGCATTGAGAGACGAAATAGTGAAGGCTGCAGAGAACAAAATAGGTAGAAAGGCAAGACCTACAAAGAATCCTTGGATATCACAGCAAATATTAAATTTAATTGATGAAAGAAGAAAATATAAAAATGCGGAAATGAAACAGGCAAAATGGAGTACAGACGACTAAGAAATGAGATTGACAGGAAGTGTAAAATAGCTAAGTATGAGTAGCTAGAAGGCAAATGCAAGTCTGTAGAAGAATGTATAAATAAGGGGAAAAAAGATACTGCCTAAAGGGAAATAAAAGAAACATTTGGAGAAAGAAAAGCAGCTGTATGAATATAAAGAGCCCAGGTGGAAAACCAGTTTTCAGCTAAGAAGGGAAAGCTGAAGATGGAAAGAGTGTATAGAGGGGTTCTACAAAGGAAATGAACTTACAGACAATATTTTAGGAAGGGAAGAAGCTGTAGATGAAGATGAAATAGGAGATAGTATACTGAGAGAAGAATTTGACAGAGCACTGAAAGACCTAAGTCGAAAGAAGGCCCCTGGAGTAGATGATATCCTCTCAGAGCTACTGAAGTCTCTGGGAGAACCATCCATGACAAAAGTATTTCACCTGGGAAGACCAGTTTGGATTCAGGAGAAATGTAGGAACAAGGCTTATCTTAGAAGAAAGGCCAAGGAAAGGCAAACATTTGTTTATAGCATTTGTAAACTTGGAGAAAGCTTTTGACAATGTCGACTGGAATAAACTCTTTCAGATTCTGAAGGTAACAGGGGTAAAATATAAAGAGCAAAGAGTTGTATTCAACTTGTACAAAAACCAGATAGCAGTTATCACAGTTGAAGGGCATGAAAGGGATGCAGAGGTTGGGAAGGGTGTATGACAGGGTTGTAGCCTTTCCCCAATCTTATTCAATTTGTACACTGAGCAAGCTATAAAGAAAAGCAAGGAGAAATTTGGAGAAGGAATTAAAGTTCAGGGTGAAGAAATAAAAACCTTGTGTTTTGCTGATGACATTGTACTTCTGTCAGAGACAGCAAAGAACCTGGAAGAGCAGTTGAATGGAAAAGGAACATTAACAAGAGCAAAATAAGGGTAATGGTTGCAGTCTTAGAAAATCAGGAGACGCTGAAGGAATTAAATTAGATAACAAATCAATAATAGTGGAAATGAGTTTTGTTACTTGGGCAGTAAAATAACATATGATGGTCGCAGTACAGAGGATATAAAATGCAGAATGCAAAGGGAAGAAAAGCGTTTTTGAAAAAGAGAAATTTGTTAACATCGAATATTAATTTAACCCTCCGTTACTCGCGCGCTATTTTGTGACGTGGTTGCTCGCGGGGATGACAGGTGTCACCCACCAAAAAATTGGTCTATTTGGATACTTTTAGCGGTGTATAAGGACGGTTTTAGGATTTTTTATTATATCTAAATATAATAAATTTAACACAGTTATGTTGGAGAATTAATTGTAACATTTATGGGATTTTCATACAAATTTAATAAACTTGTACTTGAATTTCCTATACAAACATTGAAATACTTCTAACAATGCAAGTACTTATCAAAAATACATGGAAATTTTCAATTTTCAAATCAATGGTGTAATAAGTGTAAAGAAACATTAATTTAGGTAATAAAGTGCAGATAAACTGAAATAAGATACATATTATTTGCCAACACAGTTTGTGCAAATGTCTTTCAGGTGATCCACACATGTCCAGTTCTTGCACGTAGTACACCACCTACAGGTTGTTTTATTTCTTGCTCTTCCACATATATAGCAACGTCCACATGCTCCAGTTTCTTTCGCTGGCTGTTCCACAACTTCTTGAGTGCCTAACAGTAGTTTAGCCCTTCTTCGAATTTCACATGGAAGGCTTTCAATTCGAGAACGTCTCTCTATCTGAGACCTTATTAGTTCTCAACTTATTTTTTCTATAAAATCAACCCTCTTTACAACCTGATTTGAAGCCATAGAATGGTATTTATATAAGCATAAGTCACTTATGGCTGCAATGTTCAAAATATTGTAAAACAGTACCATAGGCCATCTTCTTGTATTACGCGCCACATTTTTCTTCTGACACAGCAGGTCCAAAACATCTACCCCCACTTTTGTCATGTTATAGAAAGTAATCATTTCTGGTTTCTTTTGTTCTCCTGTTGAAGCATCTATTGCATCATTGAAGTGTGTGCTTGACAATACCAACACTGTCTTATTTTTCTTTGGACAGTATCACACCAAAGTGCTATCTCGTTGAAATCCAAAGATAGATGATTATGGCTGCCTTTCTTTTCTTGGTAGAAATTCTTTCGGTACTTCTCTCGTTTTTCCATACTGTTCCAGTACATGTCAGTTTCTTGTCCTGGAGTTTCGTGACTAAAGATAAACTTGTAAACCAGTTGTTACCAGTAATATTTCTGTTTGTGCCTTCAACTGATCCAACCATTCAAAGTACAATATCTTCAGTTGAATTACTAGTACTATATGGCCCGTCTGGTTGCTTACCAACTTACGGCTCTAAATTCAAAGTATAAGCTGTTTTCACATCAACCAAAGCAAACACTTTTAACCCATACATTGCAGGTTTGCTGGGAAAATACTGCCTGAGTGGACAATTTCCTCTGAAAGCCAAAAGCTGTTCATCAACAGTAAGAAATTCACTATGTGAGAAATATTTTTGGCAATTGTTTATAAACAGACTGAGTACCTCTCTGATAGCAGCCAATTTGTCAATGTCTTTGCGAACACCTCTATCATGGATATTGTCAAATCTCAGACATCTAAAGAGAAATCTGAATCGGTTTTCACTCATACATAAATAACAAGATTCAAGTCCATTGCCCTTTGAGTTATCCCACAATTTTGATATATTCCTTCTAGAGCATCTCAAAGAACCACACAGATATAACAACCCAATGAATGTTGAGATCTCTATAGCATCTGTTTCTTTAGCTTCCCTATCCCTAGAAAAGTTGCGACGAACGTCATTGATGTACATATTAGTACATGTTGTGATGATGCATACTAGATTTTCGTCCAAGAGCAACTTCAGAATGTCTATTTCTGTCTTTGTTGTATGAGCTTCATTTTTAGGTCTAGGCAAATGAGTGATAATATTACATAATCTTGTTCTAACATTGGTAAGATATTTACTCTTCCTCCATTTAGTTATTTCATCTTTCCCTAGAAAAAACGCATACTCTTGAATTTGTTCATCACGTGGTTCAGAGCCATCATTATCTGACACTTCTTGTTCTGTTTCTGAATCATGACCGCTTTTGTGAACATAATCCTCATTCTCTGAGTCAGTACTATCACTGTCAGAATCTTCATTGCTCGGCTCATTGAGCCATTGCAGCCACACATTAGGATTGCTACTAAATTCTGTATGAGATTTTTTAGTCTTCAACATTTTTTTCATGATCTAAAAGTAAAGAGAATGCTGGGTAAGAACAAAATCAATTGCAATTACTTTCAATTCCCCTTAAAGTACGGGCACGAAAGTAGTATTGAATCTAGAAAAACAAGGAAGTGATTTACACTCACCTTGCTTCAAACAGTAACACCAGTGCTCGTGTGGATGACCAGCGTACTCCAGGCAACTTTAATGTTTCATAAACAAGGCAACTTGCATTACTGAGACACAACAATGGCTGAGACTAACAGAGGAAGAGTTAACAGAAAGGTACTGTAATTGTCGCGAACTCAATTTTGCTCTGTCAGACAAAATTGAGCGGGGAAATCAAGTGGATTACGAGTGTCATCAATGTGAGCAACGGAGGGTTAAGTATAAGGAAGTCCTTTTTGAAGGCATTTGTGTGGAGTGTTGCCTTGTATGGGAGTGAAACATGGACGATAAACAGTGCGGACAGTAAGAGAATTGTATTGTATTGTATTGTATCTTTATTGGTCCTGTAAAATCATACATTGTACAGCGGTACATAGTGATATAGGACAAGTCATATAATGTATATAGTATATTCTAAAATACAATAAAATTATTTAAGCCATACATAAAAAGCACATAACTGACTCTTTCTAGAATACACATACATTTCTAAGTTTAAACACTCACATTTTTTAATCTTAAATACATATTTACACTCTTTCATTTCCCAAATTATTTTTCAGAAAAAAATTCATCCACACTATAATAGCACTTTTCAGACAGAAAGTTACTTAAAGCAGTTTTAAATTTATGCAAGCATGTTATTGCTTTAATGTTCTTAGGTAATTTATTATAAAGTTTTGTCCCTGCCTGCAGGGGGCCTTTTTGCTTTAGTGTCGTACGAGCAAACTGTACATGTATATCATGATGCTTCCTTGTGTTGTATGTGTGAATACTGTGATTTGATGGTACGAGCTTGTTTTTGGAATCTAAAATTTTTCGTATGAACACTACTACTTCTAGTATGTAGAGGCTCGGTAGTGGAAGAATACACAGTTTTTTAAATAAAGGTTTGCATGAGAAACGTGGTGCTACACCTACCATGGCTCTTATTATTCTTTTCTGGGCAATGAAACAACTTTTGCTGGGTGGTGTATTTCCCCAGCAGATTAAACCATACCTTAACTGTGATTCTACTTGAGCATAATACACAGTTTTGAGGACTTGCATTGATGTGCAACCTGATTTTGAAATGTGGTGTTTCAGAAGAATGCTGAAGATTAGGTGGGTGGATCACGTAACTAATGAGGAGGTACTGAGCAGAATTGGGGAGAAAAGGAATTCCTGGCATACCTTCACTAAAAGAAGGGACAAATAGGTAGGACACATTCTGAGACATAAAGAAATTGTGAATTTAGTGTTGGAGGGAAGTGTGTGAGGGTAAAAATCACAGAGGGAGACCAAGAGATGAATATAGTAAGCAAATTCAAATGGATGTAGGTTGTTGTTCTTATGAGGAGATGAAGAGGCTTGCTCAGGATAGAGTAGGGTTGAGAGCTGCATCAAACCAGTCTCCAGACTGAAGACCACAACAACAGCCCAGTCTCATATCCTGCATATGTACATATATTTGGAATTTTCAGCAAAAATGTTCCATATATCCTGCATATGTACATATATTTGGAATTTTCAGCAAAAATGTTCCATATAACCAAAACTACTTTCACAAGCACAGAAAATCTAACAATGGAAATTGCAGGCTAGAAATCAACACTACAAAGAGGACAGGTTGCAAGTCATTGCTTTCGCCCACAGCCTTCATCATTACAGAACGCACACACATCATTGATACAATCACAGGCCCAACTCACAAACACACGACCATCATCTGCTTCTGCTGTATTCCGATTCTGACAAAGAACTGGGAGAACCCTTTGCTGGTGTCTGTGGAGTGTGGTTACTTGCAGTGTTCAGTGTGAGCATAATTACTTGGTTTCATTTCTCCTCCCCACATTCATCCACATCACGTCCATTGCAGGCAGCAAATTTTGTACTGTATCACCCACAAATTAAAATTGCAACCAATATCTAAATCAAATATATTTTACCACATATATATTGTGTCTGATATCTCACATGATAAGCTAATTGTTTTGAGCAGTGTAATTAACTTTTTAATGTAACAAGTTTTTAAAATGTACCCTGTAGTGTGGCAACCGGAGATGATAGGATTATCACTATGAAGTGTGCCTGTGTGAATGATCTCTTTTCTGAAGAAGACAAATGGCTGACAGCTTAATTGTTATATGTGTGTGTTTCTTATGTGCAAGTCGCAGCTCGTTGTACATATTTGCAGTGAGTTGTTGAATTCTAATCCTGATTTTCTATTATCAGATTAAACCTAATCCTCAGCAACACATTTCAAGATTCAGGCTGCCATCTGGCTGTTTAATAGAATCCTACACAAATATGCACTTAAAATGCCCACAATATCTAAACATAAAAATAAATAATATTAATTGGCTTGAAGTTACCTAAAATAGTAACACCAGATTCTCCATCTACCACTCCATATTACCACCCATCAAACAATCTCTTCCTACCACCTGAAAAGATAGCAACATGTCACATCAGCTTTCTCTCCATGCACAACCCAAATAGTAAACTATTTGAAATTACATGTTTTTTCTGTTAGTTGGAAGGAACAATGAGGTGGAAGGGCGGTAACATGGATAAGTGGTGAGGAGAATCTGGTGTAACCATTTTTAAAGTAAGAAAAGGACTTTATGTCCAAATAATTTTATTTGTTTTTAAGTTTTGACTGTGTGTCCATTTTAAGTGCATATTTATGTAGGATTTGTTTAGACAGCCAGATAATGTGTGCTTCAGACCAAATACTTGTTCCAGAAGATTATATTTCTAATATTAGTGGCTGTATGCTTATGATATGATCATGAGATTCAGCCTTAAAATCAGGAGATACTGTCTCTCCTTTTCAATATAATTTCTGAAGATGACTGACATCATGTCACATTAATATAAAGGCTATAAAACATGAGATAAAACCACTAGAATTATCCTAAACATCGATTCCATACTATTAATCTGTAACATAGCCCAGGTAATTGGAACTGATTTGGGATTTTTTTTAAACAATAAATGTACTGCTGCAGCAAAACAGTATCTGCCAAACTGTCACAAAAATGCATACCAATGCTATAAACTTGGAAATTAAGTGTTTTCACTTAAGCATGTCTACACACACAAAATATGTTCAAACAGCATAATATAGAGCAAGGTGCAGGAAAGAGAAAAATCACAATAAACTTATATGTTGCTTGGGAGGTAGGAGGAAAGTTGAAAATTGTACAGTCTTCCAGAAGTTCGAAGAATTGGTAGGGATGCACATAAACCCAGAACACAAGGAAGGAAACAGTTCATGTCACAGAAAATTTTTGCAGTGTTTCAATACATGCTATTGAGCAGATGGTCATAATGTATGCTTTTGGGTGAGTATTTGAGTTAATATGATATTAGAGATTCCACCTGAAATGTGAATCTTGAGGACAAGTGATACCTACCCCGTGCCCTGCTATGCCACATATAGGTGTTTCTTTTCACAGTGGTGCAAAATTGCTGCATAGAAGTAAATAAAATGATTATTATTAATAATCTATTAAATTATTGGTGTGCAGTCACACAGATTCAATTTTGTCAACTAATATTTTGGTTGCATATCTTCCGGCCAGCTTCAGATTGAGTTGCGAAACTACTGACAAGGTGCCAGAAGTGCCCTTATATGCCCAGCACTGTTCATGCAGATCACAGATGCTGAGGTACACTTACACTTGTGCACCCATGGAATCTTACAGACTAACACACGCCTAACTTTTTGAGCAGCAAATTATCCATTACAGATTTTAGTAATGCTGCAATCTTTGTAGGAGGCTGGAAAATCACCATAACACGATGTTTCCAAAGAATGTGGCTGTTCTTTGAGAAAAGAGCATCCATGTAAGGTAAAAACGCTCTTAATCTGAAGATATTACTTTCTTCTTCTTCCAGATCACGTACTTGCATTCTCAAATTCACATGGAATGCTATGCAAATTTGTCACAGGGATTTAATGCTCTTGAAGGTATAAGAGCTCTTCTTACAAGTTTTCATCAAGTACACTGGTATGTAAATATTCATTTGTATGTCTTGGCTTGTAAAACACTGCATGTTCTAATGCACCACCAGTTTTATGACTAATGAAGACAACCATTAATGATTTAACAATGGAAAGTTCATGCTGTAATTTTAATAATATGATGGTATGTAAATATGATCACTGAGCCATACACAGGCATGTATAAAGGACAAGCACACTGACTAAACTAGAACTCTGGTCACAGGCAATGATGAAAGGAGCACATACAATTTCATAAATCACACATGCTTATATACATGACTGCCATCTCTGGCTGTAACACATGAGTATTGCTTCAACAGTAAGTGAAGTTCGGAGTGGAGGGGGCGGTGGGGGGGGGGGGGGATTTATGGATGCAGGGCAAGGTTCAGGGGTACAAATATCAATACCTTCTGGTGTAGTGTTCAAGTACTAGATTGGTGCAAAGGGACATGTGATGCAGCTTTGGAATGCAATGAGGAGGCCAGGGTATGTACAAAATTGGCACGACTTAATCCAAAGGGTTTTAAACTTGTAATTTTTGTGTATTCAACATGAGCATGTACACAGTAATTTTTGAAGATTCGAAAACAAATTTTATCCAATGTGTGTTCTTTTTTTTTTTTTTTTTTTTTTCTTTCTTTTTTTTGGGGGGATGGGATTCAAGAACCTCTAACCTTTTATTGTATTAAATAATTCGTGATGAAGGACCTGGATTTTATTTATTATCTCAACATGTGGTGTCGCACAAGTCCAAAGTGCGTGCCACCTACTTTCGCCGCGCGCCGCCATGCACGCACGGCGCGGCGTTCTTACGACGACAGCCATGAGTGCCCTCTGCGACAACACCGCTCGTGGCCAGCACTCAACGACATCATTCACTTGGGACTGAGATAGGAACCAGTTAAGACCTTCGGACTGAGATAGGCACCAGTGAAGACTTGACTATCGGATAGGCACTAGGCAGACCTCTAACTCAACTATGTATCAACACTCTGCAATACTGAATTGTGTAAAAGTTAAGTATTGTATAAATTCTGTGCAATATATATCTCGTTCTAATTTACTCCAGTGTTTCTAGTTTCTGGCTGCTCCCCTCCGTACCGGCACCAGCGTGCTACCTTTATTCCTGTGTCGGCCTTCCTACTCAGCCACCGACACCTACGAAGGAAACGAGACACAAAAGCGGCGACGAGGCTGTGACCCAAAACAACATCTTTAACTGACAGCTTGCTCTGTATTTCTGCTGTTAAATTTTCCCTTTCTGATGTTAGAAAATTGCTAACTGTTTGTTTAAATCTTTAGTTAATAAAAGTTGTTTCATTCTGCTAAACTCATTTTCTAGATGTAGATAGTTTTCCTGACATTCTTTTACATGAGCCTCCAGTTGAGTAGTTAACAAATCTAGCCTAGTACTCTGAATTGTAAGTTTTGTATCTGTACAAAAGGAAAAGTCCAGGGCAGTACCAGTCCAATTCCATATCTAATTACCCTTAAATAAATACCTTGGTTGTTGAGCGGGCCACTGCAAGCCGCGTCTCGTCCGTCCGCGGCATCTAAAAGACGCGCCACGGCCGAGTCCACCACATGATGGCGCCGCCTCTGAGGGCCTGCAGCGCCGCCATAACCGGGCGAGCACGCGGTGTGCGAGGCGTGCCTCAGTTCATGTGTAGCTCTCGCCGATCACACATGTAAACATAGCTGTGTCTGTGACTTGCAACCACAGTACCATGCATTTGTATATGTGTTGTAGCGTCCATGAGTAGTCAATAAATTATACTGTTACAACAGTATAATTTGCGACGAGTTTCGTACTTACGCATGTTTTTCTGTTGCGATGGTCAGGGATCCGGCGTTGCTTCAGTTACTGCAAAAGCAGCAGCAACAGTTAGATTTGCTTACGCTGCGGCCCCTTCACCGCTGCACCAGGCCTACCCCCCCCCCTCCCCCACTCCTCCAGCTTTTCAAGAGTCTAAAGAAGACTACGTGCGGCATCTACAGCAGCATTTTGCGGCTTTTAAGGTAACGGATCCTGACTTACAAAAGTCTTTCTTCTTGTCGTGGATCAAGCCCAATAGTTTTTGTTTACTACGAAAACTAGTTCCGCTGTCAGAGCCGGCCGAGTTGTCTTTTTCCCGTAAGTCGGAATTGCTTAGTTCTTATTATCGGCAGCAAACGCACGTGGTGCTTTTCCGCCTGGATTTTCATCAAAGCAGAAAGAAACCTAGTCAGTCGTATCAGTCCTGGGTGGCAGACCTCCGTGGTTTGAGTCGTAAATGTGGTTTTGTGTGTGCCAATTGTCAACAGTCGTATGCAGATTCCTTAATTCGCGATGTCGTTGTCCGTTCGGCTCCTGATAGGGTTGTGCGTCGCGAGGCTTTGCGGTTACAGGATCCCACCCTTGACGAGGTTTCGTCTATTGCACAAGTTTTTGAGGTGTCTAAGGTGGCAGCGGATCAGTTTGAGGAAATGGTAGAGGTGGCGGCGATACAGTCCTCACGCCCCCACAGGTGTCGTTCTTCGCCCAGCTCTTCGTCGTCTACGTGTTCTTCACGATTACCTTCTGCTGTTCCATACCGACGACGTGAGTTTCCCTCTTGTCCGGACTGTTTTCATGTGCATGATCACCCGCGCTGCCCCTTCCGCTGCGCGCGGTGCACATCCTGCCGTAAACAAGGCCACGTGGCGGCTGTTTGTCGGACTTCTGCACATGGTCAGCTGCCGTATTCTGACGAGTCCCAAATTGAAGTAAACTGTCTGTCTACCGCACCTGGACAGAAGCAGGTCACTTATTCAAAGATTTATGTCACACTTCCGATTCAAATCGTCCGTTTCGTTTTTATGTTGATACCGGTGCCTCCGTCTCTCTCGTAAATTTGGATACGTATTTTGCACCTGGGAAGCTGCCTCTTGTTAAAACTTCTCGTCGTTTGGTCGGCAATGGTGAACAGCCGATTCCAGTGCTCGGTCAGTTTACGATTGAGGTGGAGTACCAGCACATAGTGCGTGCCGTCACGTTTTCGGCCGTCACAGGCGCGACTTCAGAAAACATTTTTGGCCTGGATGCGTTCACAGCATTTGGTTTCAGCGTTTACAATGCTATTCATCTTGTGTCTGACTCCATACCGTTTAATGAATTGGATTCCCTTTGCCACAAGTTTGGAGCACTTTTCTCGACGGGTTTGGGAATGGCCATTGGTTACGAGGCGCACATCACTCTCAAACCTACAGCGGTTCCAAAATTTTGTCGCACCCGGCCTATTCCTTTTGCTTTGCACCCAGCGGTTAAGGACAAGTTGGATTGGTTGCACAACTTGGGTATCATTGAACCAGTTTCCTCTAGCCTGTGGGCGACACCTCTGGTGATAATAAAGAAACCCACAGGAGCCCTTCGGTTGTGCGGTGATTTCAAGTCTACGTTTAACCCGCCCGGACGACATGTATGCGAAATTGGCAGGCGGTGAGTGATTTGGCGGAAGAGTATCTCCAGCTTCCCTTAGATTCTGATTCTCAACAATTCATAGTTCTCAATACTCCTTTCGGGCTGTACCGCTAAAAACGTCTGCCGTTTGGGGTCGCGAGTGCATCAGCGATATTTCAACGGTTCTTGCATTACTTATTGGACAACATTCCATGTTGTGCGAACTATCTGGACAATATCATCGTCACCGGTTCCTCCTGCACAGATCACTTAAACAACCTGCGCCTCTTGTTCACGAAACTGCATGCAACAGGCCTCAAATGCAATCTTCAAAAATCACAGTTCTTTCAACCTGAAATTGAGTATTTGGGACACCTGGTGTCACGAGATGGCGTCCGCCCTAAGTCAGAATTGGTTACGGCGATTGACCATCTTCCTTGTCCTACTAATTTGCAGGAACTCCAGTCCTTTTTGGGCAAGGTCAGCTACTACTCCAAATTTCTTCCTAACGTGGCGGAGGTCACACATGCTTTGAACGCACTTCGAAAGAAAGGTGTTCCATTTGTGTGGTCTGCTGCTTGTGAGGCGGCATTCGCACGCATCAAATCAATGTTCAAGTCTTCACCTTGTTTCGGCACATTTACACCAGGCCGACAGCTAGTCCTAGCTACTGATGCTTCTCAGCACGGGATTGGAGCGGTGTTGGCCCACAGACTGGATGATGGTTCCGAGCAGCCATTGCCTACGCATCTAAGATGTTGTCAGATGCCCAACATAATTATTCTCAGATTGAGAAAGAGGCTTTGGCGATTATTTACGCTGTTCGGAAGTTTCATGTGTTCCTCTATGGCATTAAATTCCACCTTATCACGGATCACAAACCCCTGGTGGTACTGTTTGGTCCGCGTTCTCATCTTCCGTCGCAATGTCTCCAACGTTGGGCTCTGATTTGAGTGCCTATCACTACGAAATTCATTATCGGCTCTCGTCACACCACGCCAATGCCGACGCCTTGTCCCATCTGCCCATGGGCTCCGACCCTTCCTTCGACAAAGACGAGGTGGCGATTTTTCAGATTGACGAACATTTGCACGACGCAGTTGAGCGACTTCCGATTACGGCCGATAGAGTCGCGCAAGCCACCCGTCGAGACCCTGTGCTCCGCGAGGTGCTTAAGCATGTCACCACCGGGTGGCCTGATCGATTGTCCACCAAAGAGGCTGGCCCTCTGCGTACCTATTTCCAGCTTCGATACCGGCTGTCAGTTATCGACGGTGTCCTCTTCAGTACCGATACCGACGAGCCTCGTGTTGTTATTCCGACCGACTTATGGGCTCGTATGTTAACTCTGTTACATCAGGGTCACTGGGGTGTCACACGCATGAAGGTACTTGCACGACGTTTTGTCTATTGGCCAGGAATCAATGCCGCCATCGAGCAGTTGGTTCGTACGTGCACTCAGTGTGCTATCCAGCAAGCTGCCCCCCGGTGCACTTTTTCCCCGTGGCCTACTCCGGAGCACCCCTGGGACCGCATTCATGTGGACTTGCCCGGCCCTTTCTGTCAGTCAATGTGGTTTGTGGTGGTAGATGCACTGTCTAATTATCCGTATGTCGTGCGTATGCGCTCCACTATGGCAGAAGATGTGGTCAGAGCCCCCGTATGTCGTGCGTATGCGCTCCACTATGGCATAAGATGTGGTCAGAGCCCTGGTACAGATCTTTGCGATTGAAGGCCTTCCTCGGACGCTCGTCTCTGATAATGGCCCACAATTCACGTCGCCTTATTTTCAACAATTCTGCACTAATAATGGTATTTCCCAGCTTACCTCGGCTCCTTTCCACCCCCAATCCAATGGGGAGGCAGAGTGTATGGTGCGAACTTTTAAATCACAACTTCGTAAGTGCCTGGGAAAGTCATCCGCTGAGGCGGCGCTCCCCTTATTTCTTAGTACTTATCGGATAACACCCATTAATGGTCGGAGCCCGGCAGAGGTCCTCCACAGCTGCCAGCCCCGGACGCTGCTGCACCTGCTGTGCCCAGAGCCCCGACCTGAGGTGCCCACACAAACTCGGCGTTACGCACCAGGCACCCCTGTCTGGGCACGCACCTTTGGCTGCCACCCAGGGTGGACGCCAGGGGTAGTACGGCGATCGCATGGTCAACAGATGTGCGTGGTAGATGCAGCGGGGTGACGATCTCCCGCCATCTCAGCCAACTACGTCCTCGGTGGGGCCCCACCCCACCGCCTACAGATCTCACGACTGTGCCTCTCGGATACCCCTCCGTAGATTCGGAGGTTGAGAGAAATCCATCCAACATCACGGTGGCACTGGCCTCCTCCCGCCGACGTTGTCGCATGGCACCCTTTGGTGCGTTCTCGTCCCCTTCCCACCGCCACAAGAACGCCTTACCGTTGGAGCCGACGCTCGACGAGGCTCGGGGAAGTGGCGCTACGGATAGGCGTCCACAACGCCAACAGTCGGCCGCTGATGATGACGTCGAGATGCGGCCTCTCTCCCCGCAGGTCGACACTCCGGCCGGTACTCCTCCATCGCCCTCGTCTCCTGCCTGCTCATATCCTGCCATGGACACGGCAGTGTCGTTTCCCGCACTGGCAGTGGGGGGAGCGCCGGGGGAGGCGTCTTCCTCCAGTGGCGACGTCGAGATGCGACCGGCCTCTCCGCCACTGTCACCTGTGCTAGCGGGGACCCTGCCACGACCTGGTCGCCACAGGCATGGGCACTTCCACCCCTACGTGCCCCCGGACTAGTTGGCCGCATAGCGACGTGCTGACGATATCCCCTTAGACGCAGATTAGGCGATGGAGGCGCTCGCCGTTTCTTGCCGGCTCCCGCCCCGCCGCGGCCGCCCCCGCCCCAGCGTCATGTGGGGGACTCCTGTGGCCGCCACGATCCAGCATCACCAGCCATCTTTCGCCTCCACCTGCGATGTCGGCTTCCTGGAAGACGGGAGGGATGTTAGAGTGTGCCACTGCAAGCCGCGTCCTGTCCGTCCGGGGCATATGAAAGACGCACCACGGCCGAGTCCGCCGCCTCTGAGGGCCTGCAGCGCCGCCACAACTGGGCGAGCATGCGGTGTGCGAGGCGTGCCTCAGTTCATGTGTAGCTCTCGCCGGTCACACATGTAAACATAAATGTGTCCGTGACTTGCCACCACAGTACCGAGCATTTGTATATCTGTTGTAGCGTCCATGAATATTCAATAAATTATACTGTTACAACATTGGTCATCTTGTATTGGTACTGGAGCACGTAGTGTAACTCACACTGCAAGCTGTTGATCCTTGAATCAGAAAAAAATTCCATAGTAATATACATGTATTTGAAACCGTGTAGTTTTTGCATCAGGATAATACTGAGGAGTTCCTGAGATATATTTTTCTTGTCTACTGATTTCTAAGTACAGCTTCGAAATTTACTCACAAATAACACATTTCTAAGGAGTATGTACAGTGTGTCAACTAATAAATGGCAGAATTCACTCCATTCCATAAGTCTGGAACTTCTTCAAGATGAATGACTGAATAAATAAACATTCCTGGTGGGATAAAAATATTTAAAAAAATTGAAAACGGATGACTTACCCAAAGGACAGGCTCGTTGATAGACACAAATACAATCACACACAAACACACATACAAGCTTTCCCAACTGTTGGTCGCTTCTTCAGGATAAGAGGAAAAAAGGGGAGGAGAAAGGGAAGGATATGGGTTTTAAGGAAGTGGAAAAAGAGTCATTCCAATCCCAGGAGTGGAAGGACTTACCTTAGGGGAAAAAAGGAAGGTAAAAAAATACACACACACACTCACACATATCCAAACACAAACACACCTAGATGTAGGTGTGTAGGTTGCTGTCTAGATGTGTTTGCATTTGGATATGTGTGAGTGTGTGTGTATTTGTTTACCTTCCTTTTTTTCCCCTAAGGTAAGTCCTTCCACTCCTGGGATTGGAATGACTCCTTTTCCACTTTCTTTGGGTAAATCATCCGTTTTTCATTTTTCATATTTGAATAAATAAACTTTTACAGAAATACGAAAATCTGCTTTTAGTCATCTGGTGGACTGTATGGAAAGACAGGACACTTCTTACAAAGAATTTTGAAAATTTTCTTGCTTTAGAAACTAAAATAATTAGTTAAGGAGAGATAAGGAATAAAGAAATAAAGAAGGGAAAGAAAGAGATTCAGCTTGCACTTTTATTTTTAATTGGCGCAATATTGACCTTGATTTCTAATTATTAAGTTCTTTAGCTTAGTTTGGTCATCAATCTTTATGACAGGAGTAATTATTTGAATAAAAGGGAATGAACCAGAAACTTTTTAAAAGAGTCATTAAAGACCCTGCCACACAATTAATCAAAGGACATTTTACCCACTGCTTCAACACCATACAGTTGTACTAACATCCCATGGATCTCTGTCACCATTTTGCCTAATTTGAAACAAAATTTGATGTTAACGCGTTGTACCATTTTACGCTCCATGTTGCAATGATACTAATTTTCACACTGACCCTATTAACTGGGTTGCAGCATATACCACCACTACACTGCAGTGCTATGCACAATAGGGGCGCTTGTTGACACGTCTCAATGTGTATGCGTGGGTACTTCATCCTCGCTAGTGCGGTTTATAAAATATAGGACCATTCAGTGAACTTTTCAGACGCACTCTGTATAAAGGATGCATTTACATACAACAAGTATATCAAAAGATTTACTACAGCAGACCCACAGTTATGATAGGAAAATACTTAACTGGAGAAGACATCTTAATAAGTATAACTGGAGAAATTTTAATAATAAAAAATAGCCTAGCTTATCAGAACCCATCCAATGTAATGAAATTCAAAATCAAAAAAGATTCAAAAGTTTTGTTCAGGATACACACTTACACATTTTTAGCTTTAAAATGCTCTGTATTTATAAGTAACTAAATAAGTTGTTGGATTCAAATTTATGATACGAATATTATAGAGCCGCAGGAAAAATATATATAAAAAAGTAGATGAAGATTACTTACCAGGTGAAGGAGCATAGGTTAAATAAAACACACACACATAAACACTAGCTTTCGCAGCCTAGCTGCTTCTTCAGGCAGAAGAGAAGGAAAGGGAAAAGGAAATGATGAGGGTTTTAAGGGAGTGGGTAAGGAGCTATTCCAATCCCTGGAGAGGAAAGACTTACGTTGGAGGAAAAAAAGGAGGATAAACAAATACACGCACACCCACACATAAACACAAACATACCTTTCTTACCTAGGCAGACATACTGTAGAAAGCCAGTAGTGTGTTTGCGTATATGTGTGTGTATTTTTCCCCCAAGGTAAGTCTTTCCTCTCCCAGAATTGGAATGGCTCCTTACCCACTCCCTTAAAGCCTCATCATTTCCTTTCCCCTTTCCTTCCCTTCTGCCTGAAGAAGCAGCTAGGCTGCGGAAGCTAGCATTTATGTGTGTGTGTTTTATTTATTTGTGCTGCTATCACTACCTGTGCTCCTTCGCCTGGTAAGTAATCTTCATCTACTTTTTTATATAAACTAAATTAATTGTATTTATAAACTAATGGTCTTCTGTTTTACTTGACACAAAACATGTTTTTCTTATCATTTTGATGAGCAAATTCATCAGTAATATCTTCAACACTCAATTTTGAAACCAGACTGTGTTCCATTGACATCATGGCACGAGAACACAGGCGTTCTTACAATATTCTGCTTCTGAAATAACAATTAGAAAAAAATTCAGAAGGCCAACAAATGTGTGCAAATAATTTCCCTGTTTACCTGCCCACCTTTGTAGCTCAGTGGCAGTGTCGTTGATCACCAATGGAAGAGGCCCATGTTTGATTCCTGTCAGGGTTGACTGTTGTGTGTTTGTTGTCATCATCACTTTCATTATCATCGACACAGAAATATACATCTACATCGATACTCTGCAAATCACATTTAAGTGCCTGGCAGAGGGTTCATTAACCACTTTCATAACTTTTCTCTACCGTTCCATTCTCTAATAGCGCGCGAGAAGAAAGAACACCTAAATTGTCCCGTGTTCAATCTGATTTCTCTTATTTTATTGGGATGTGGTCATGTCGCCGTAAGTAGGTGGGTGCTAGCAAAATATTGTCACATTCAGAAGTAAAAGTTGGTAATTGAAACTTTGCAAACAGATCACGCCCCAATGAATAACGTCTTTATTTTAATGATTTCCATCCCAATTCGTGCAACATTTCCGTGACGCTTCACCCCCCCCCCCCCTCGTAACGTGATAAAACAAAACGAGCTGCCCTTCTCTGAACCTTGTCAATGTCTTCCGTCAGTTCCACCTAGTGAGGGTCCCACAAGGGGGCAACAGTACTTCAGGAGAGGATGTACAAATGTGATGTAAGCAGTCTCTTTGGTGGAGCTGGTGCATCTTCGAAGCGTTCTGCCAATGAAACATAACCTTTGGTTCGCCTTCCCCACAAAATTTTCTATGTGTCTTCTCCAGTCAAAGTTGTCCGTAATTGTAACTTCTAGGTATTTCCAGAATGAAACTTCACTCTGCAGCGGAGTGTGCGCTGATATGAAACTTCCTGGCAGATTAAAATTGTGTGCCGGAACCGGGACTCGAACCTGGGACCTTTGCCTTTCGCGGGCAAGCGCACTACCGACTGTGCTATCCCGACACGACTCACGATGCCGCCTCACAACTTTACTTCTGCCAGTACCTCGCCTCCTACTTTCCAAACTTCACAGAAGCTCTCCTGCAAACACGCAAGACTAGCACTCCTGGAAGAAAGGATATGGTGGAGACATGGCTTAGCCACAGCCTAAGGGATGTTTCCAGAATGAAACTTCACTCTGCAGCGGAGTGTGCGCTGATATGAAACTTCCTGGCAGATTAAAATTGTGTGCCGGAACCGGGACTCGAACCTGGGACCTTTGCCTTTCGCGGGCAAGCGCACTACCGACTGTGCTATCCCGACACGACTCACGATGCCGCCTCACAACTTTACTTCTGCCAGTACCTCGCCTCCTACTTTCCAAACTTCACAGAAGCTCTCCTGCAAACACGCAAGACTAGCACTCCTGGAAGAAAGGATATGGTGGAGACATGGCTTAGCCACAGCCTAAGGGATGTTTCCAGAATGAAACTTCACTCTGCAGCGGAGTGTGCGCTGATATGAAACTTCCTGGCAGATTAAAATTGTGTGCCGGAACCGGGACTCGAACCTGGGACCTTTGCCTTTCGCGGGCAAGCGCACTACCGACTGTGCTATCCCGACACGACTCACGATGCCGCCTCACAACTTTACTTCTGCCAGTACCTCGCCTCCTACTTTCCAAACTTCACAGAAGCTCTCCTGCAAACACGCAAGACTAGCACTCCTGGAAGAAAGGATATGGTGGAGACATGGCTTAGCCACAGCCTAAGGGATGTTTCCAGAATGAAACTTCACTCTGCAGCGGAGTGTGCGCTGATATGAAACTTCCTGGCAGATTAAAATTGTGTGCCGGAACCGGGACTCGAACCTGGGACCTTTGCCTTTCGCGGGCAAGCGCACTACCGACTGTGCTATCCCGACACGACTCACGATGCCGCCTCACAACTTTACTTCTGCCAGTACCTCGCCTCCTACTTTCCAAACTTCACAGAAGCTCTCCTGCAAACACGCAAGACTAGCACTCCTGGAAGAAAGGATATGGTGGAGACATGGCTTAGCCACAGCCTAAGGGATGTTTCCAGAATGAAACTTCACTCTGCAGCGGAGTGTGCGCTGATATGAAACTTCCTGGCAGATTAAAATTGTGTGCCGGAACCGGGACTCGAACCTGGGACCTTTGCCTTTCGCGGGCAAGCGCACTACCGACTGTGCTATCCCGACACGACTCACGATGCCGCCTCACAACTTTACTTCTGCCAGTACCTCGCCTCCTACTTTCCAAACTTCACAGAAGCTCTCCTGCAAACACGCAAGACTAGCACTCCTGGAAGAAAGGATATGGTGGAGACATGGCTTAGCCACAGCCTAAGGGATGTTTCCAGAATGAAACTTCACTCTGCAGCGGAGTGTGCGCTGATATGAAACTTCCTGGCAGATTAAAATTGTGTGCCGGAACCGGGACTCGAACCTGGGACCTTTGCCTTTCGCGGGCAAGCGCACTACCGACTGTGCTATCCCGACACGACTCACAATGCCGCCTCACAACTTTACTTCTGCCAGTACCTCGCCTCCTACTTTCCAAACTTCACAGAAGCTCTCCTGCAAACACGCAAGACTAGCACTCCTGGAAGAAAGGATATGGTGGAGACATGGCTTAGCCACAGCCTAAGGGATGTTTCCAGAATGAAACTTCACTCTGCAGCGGAGTGTGCGCTGATATGAAACTTCCTGGCAGATTAAAATTGTGTGCCGGAACCGGGACTCGAACCTGGGACCTTTGCCTTTCGCGGGCAAGCGCACTACCGACTGTGCTATCCCGACACGACTCACGATGCCGCCTCACAACTTTACTTCTGCCAGTACCTCGCCTCCTACTTTCCAAACTTCACAGAAGCTCTCCTGCAAACACGCAAGACTAGCACTCCTGGAAGAAAGGATATGGTGGAGACATGGCTTAGCCACAGCCTAAGGGATGTTTCCAGAATGAAACTTCACTCTGCAGCGGAGTGTGCGCTGATATGAAACTTCCTGGCAGATTAAAATTGTGTGCCGGAACCGGGACTCGAACCTGGGACCTTTGCCTTTCGCGGGCAAGCGCACTACCGACTGTGCTATCCCGACACGACTCACGATGCCGCCTCACAACTTTACTTCTGCCAGTACCTCGCCTCCTACTTTCCAAACTTCACAGAAGCTCTCCTGCAAACACGCAAGACTAGCACTCCTGGAAGAAAGGATATGGTGGAGACATGGCTTAGCCACAGCCTAAGGGATGTTTCCAGAATGAAACTTCACTCTGCAGCGGAGTGTGCGCTGATATGAAACTTCCTGGCAGATTAAAATTGTGTGCCGGAACCGGGACTCGAACCTGGGACCTTTGCCTTTCGCGGGCAAGCGCACTACCGACTGTGCTATCCCGACACGACTCACGATGCCGCCTCACAACTTTACTTCTGCCAGTACCTCGCCTCCTACTTTCCAAACTTCACAGAAGCTCTCCTGCAAACACGCAAGACTAGCACTCCTGGAAGAAAGGATATGGTGGAGACATGGCTTAGCCACAGCCTAAGGGATGTTTCCAGAATGAAACTTCACTCTGCAGCGGAGTGTGCGCTGATATGAAACTTCCTGGCAGATTAAAATTGTGTGCCGGAACCGGGACTCGAACCTGGGACCTTTGCCTTTCGCGGGCAAGCGCACTACCGACTGTGCTATCCCGACACGACTCACGATGCCGCCTCACAACTTTACTTCTGCCAGTACCTCGCCTCCTACTTTCCAAACTTCACAGAAGCTCTCCTGCAAACACGCAAGACTAGCACTCCTGGAAGAAAGGATATGGTGGAGACATGGCTTAGCCACAGCCTAAGGGATGTTTCCAGAATGAAACTTCACTCTGCAGCGGAGTGTGCGCTGATATGAAACTTCCTGGCAGATTAAAATTGTGTGCCGGAACCGGGACTCGAACCTGGGACCTTTGCCTTTCGCGAGCAAGCGCACTACCGACTGTGCTATCCCGACACGACTCACGATGCCGCCTCACAACTTTACTTCCCAGGTTCGAGTCCCGGTTCCGGCACACAATTTTAATCTGCCAGGAAGTTTCATATCAGCGCACACTCCGCTGCAGAGTGAAGTTTCATTCTGGAAACATCCCTTAGGCTGTGGCTAAGCCATGCCTCCACCATATCCTTTCTTCCAGGAGTGCTAGTCTTGCGTGTTTGCAGGAGAGCTTCTGTGAAGTTTGGAAAGTAGGAGGCGAGGTACTGGCAGAAGTAAAGTTGTGAGGCGGCATCGTGAGTCGTGTCGGGATAGCACAGTCGGTAGTGCGCTTGCCCGCGAAAGGCAAAGGTCCCAGGTTCGAGTCCCGGTTCCGGCACACAATTTTAATCTGCCAGGAAGTTTCATATCAGCGCACACTCCGCTGCAGAGTGAAGTTTCATTCTGGAAACATCCCTTAGGCTGTGGCTAAGCCATGTCTCCACCATATCCTTTCTTCCAGGAGTGCTAGTCTTGCGTGTTTGCAGGAGAGCTTCTGTGAAGTTTGGAAAGTAGGAGGCGAGGTACTGGCAGAAGTAAAGTTGTGAGGCGGCATCGTGAGTCGTGTCGGGATAGCACAGTCGGTAGTGCGCTTGCCCGCGAAAGGCAAAGGTCCCAGGTTCGAGTCCCGGTTCCGGCACACAATTTTAATCTGCCAGGAAGTTTCATATCAGCGCACACTCCGCTGCAGAGTGAAGTTTCATTCTGGAAACATCCCTTAGGCTGTGGCTAAGCCATGTCTCCACCATATCCTTTCTTCCAGGAGTGCTAGTCTTGCGTGTTTGCAGGAGAGCTTCTGTGAAGTTTGGAAAGTAGGAGGCGAGGTACTGGCAGAAGTAAAGTTGTGAGGCGGCATCGTGAGTCGTGTCGGGATAGCACAGTCGGTAGTGCGCTTGCCCGCGAAAGGCAAAGGTCCCAGGTTCGAGTCCCGGTTCCGGCACACAATTTTAATCTGGCAGGAAGTTTCATATCAGCGCACACTCCGCTGCAGAGTGAAGTTTCATTCTGGAAACATCCCTTAGGCTGTGGCTAAGCCATGTCTCCACCATATCCTTTCTTCCAGGAGTGCTAGTCTTGCGTGTTTGCAGGAGAGCTTCTGTGAAGTTTGGAAAGTAGGAGGCGAGGTACTGGCAGAAGTAAAGTTGTGAGGCGGCATCGTGAGTCGTGTCGGGATAGCACAGTCGGTAGTGCGCTTGCCCGCGAAAGGCAAAGGTCCCAGGTTCGAGTCCCGGTTCCGGCACACAATTTTAATCTGCCAGGAAGTTTCATATCAGCGCACACTCCGCTGCAGAGTGAAGTTTCATTCTGGAAACATCCCTTAGGCTGTGGCTAAGCCATGTCTCCACCATATCCTTTCTTCCAGGAGTGCTAGTCTTGCGTGTTTGCAGGAGAGCTTCTGTGAAGTTTGGAAAGTAGGAGGCGAGGTACTGGCAGAAGTAAAGTTGTGAGGCGGCATCGTGAGTCGTGTCTGGATAGCACAGTCGGTAGTGCGCTTGCCCGCGAAAGGCAAAGGTCCCAGGTTCGAGTCCCGGTTCCGGCACACAATTTTAATCTGCCAGGAAGTTTCATATCAGCGCACACTCCGCTGCAGAGTGAAGTTTCATTCTGGAAACATCCCTTAGGCTGTGGCTAAGCCATGTCTCCACCATATCCTTTCTTCCAGGAGTGCTAGTCTTGCGTGTTTGCAGGAGAGCTTCTGTGAAGTTTGGAAAGTAGGAGGCGAGGTACTGGCAGAAGTAAAGTTGTGAGGCGGCATCGTGAGTCGTGTCGGGATAGCACAGTCGGTAGTGCGCTTGCCCGCGAAAGGCAAAGGTCCCAGGTTCGAGTCCCGGTTCCGGCACACAATTTTAATCTGCCAGGAAGTTTCATATCAGCGCACACTCCGCTGCAGAGTGAAGTTTCATTCTGGAAACATCCCTTAGGCTGTGGCTAAGCCATGTCTCCACCATATCCTTTCTTCCAGGAGTGCTAGTCTTGCGTGTTTGCAGGAGAGCTTCTGTGAAGTTTGGAAAGTAGGAGGCGAGGTACTGGCAGAAGTAAAGTTGTGAGGCGGCATCGTGAGTCGTGTCGGGATAGCACAGTCGGTAGTGCGCTTGCCCGCGAAAGGCAAAGGTCCCAGGTTCGAGTCCCGGTTCCGGCACACAATTTTAATCTGCCAGGAAGTTTCATATCAGCGCACACTCCGCTGCAGAGTGAAGTTTCATTCTGGAAACATCCCTTAGGCTGTGGCTAAGCCATGTCTCCACCATATCCTTTCTTCCAGGAGTGCTAGTCTTGCGTGTTTGCAGGAGAGCTTCTGTGAAGTTTGGAAAGTAGGAGGCGAGGTACTGGCAGAAGTAAAGTTGTGAGGCGGCATCGTGAGTCGTGTCGGGATAGCACAGTCGGTAGTGCGCTTGCCCGCGAAAGGCAAAGGTCCCAGGTTCGAGTCCCGGTTCCGGCACACAATTTTAATCTGCCAGGAAGTTTCATATCAGCGCACACTCCGCTGCAGAGTGAAGTTTCATTCTGGAAACATCCCTTAGGCTGTGGCTAAGCCATGTCTCCACCATATCCTTTCTTCCAGGAGTGCTAGTCTTGCGTGTTTGCAGGAGAGCTTCTGTGAAGTTTGGAAAGTAGGAGGCGAGGTACTGGCAGAAGTAAAGTTGTGAGGCGGCATCGTGAGTCGTGTCGGGATAGCACAGTCGGTAGTGCGCTTGCCCGCGAAAGGCAAAGGTCCCAGGTTCGAGTCCCGGTTCCGGCACACAATTTTAATCTGCCAGGAAGTTTCATATCAGCGCACACTCCGCTGCAGAGTGAAGTTTCATTCTGGAAACATCCCTTAGGCTGTGGCTAAGCCATGTCTCCACCATATCCTTTCTTCCAGGAGTGCTAGTCTTGCGTGTTTACAGGAGAGCTTCTGTGAAGTTTGGAAAGTAGGAGGCGAGGTACTGGCAGAAGTAAAGTTGTGAGGCGGCATCGTGAGTCGTGTCGGGATAGCACAGTCGGTAGTGCGCTTGCCCGCGAAAGGCAAAGGTCCCAGGTTCGAGTCCCGGTTCCGGCACACAATTTTAATCTGCCAGGAAGTTTCATATCAGCGCACACTCCGCTGCAGAGTGAAGTTTCATTCTGGAAACATCCCTTAGGCTGTGGCTAAGCCATGTCTCCACCATATCCTTTCTTCCAGGAGTGCTAGTCTTGCGTGTTTGCAGGAGAGCTTCTGTGAAGTTTGGAAAGTAGGAGGCGAGGTACTGGCAGAAGTAAAGTTGTGAGGCGGCATCGTGAGTCGTGTCGGGATAGCACAGTCGGTAGTGCGCTTGCCCGCGAAAGGCAAAGGTCCCAGGTTCGAGTCCCGGTTCCGGCACACAATTTTAATCTGCCAGGAAGTTTCATATCAGCGCACACTCCGCTGCAGAGTGAAGTTTCATTCTGGAAACATCCCTTAGGCTGTGGCTAAGCCATGTCTCCACCATATCCTTTCTTCCAGGAGTGCTAGTCTTGCGTGTTTGCAGGAGAGCTTCTGTGAAGTTTGGAAAGTAGGAGGCGAGGTACTGGCAGAAGTAAAGTTGTGAGGCGGCATCGTGAGTCGTGTCGGGATAGCACAGTCGGTAGTGCGCTTGCCCGCGAAAGGCAAAGGTCCCAGGTTCGAGTCCCGGTTCCGGCACACAATTTTAATCTGCCAGGAAGTTTCATATCAGCGCACACTCCGCTGCAGAGTGAAGTTTCATTCTGGAAACATCCCTTAGGCTGTGGCTAAGCCATGTCTCCACCATATCCTTTCTTCCAGGAGTGCTAGTCTTGCGTGTTTGCAGGAGAGCTTCTGTGAAGTTTGGAAAGTAGGAGGCGAGGTACTGGCAGAAGTAAAGTTGTGAGGCGGCATCGTGAGTCGTGTCGGGATAGCACAGTCGGTAGTGCGCTTGCCCGCGAAAGGCAAAGGTCCCAGGTTCGAGTCCCGGTTCCGGCACACAATTTTAATCTGCCAGGAAGTTTCATATCAGCGCACACTCCGCTGCAGAGTGAAGTTTCATTCTGGAAACATCCCTTAGGCTGTGGCTAAGCCATGTCTCCACCATATCCTTTCTTCCAGGAGTGCTAGTCTTGCGTGTTTGCAGGAGAGCTTCTGTGAAGTTTGGAAAGTAGGAGGCGAGGTACTGGCAGAAGTAAAGTTGTGAGGCGGCATCGTGAGTCGTGTCGGGATAGCACAGTCGGTAGTGCGCTTGCCCGCGAAAGGCAAAGGTCCCAGGTTCGAGTCCCGGTTCCGGCACACAATTTTAATCTGCCAGGAAGTTTCATATCAGCGCACACTCCGCTGCAGAGTGAAGTTTCATTCTGGAAACATCCCTTAGGCTGTGGCTAAGCCATGTCTCCACCATATCCTTTCTTCCAGGAGTGCTAGTCTTGCGTGTTTGCAGGAGAGCTTCTGTGAAGTTTGGAAAGTAGGAGGCGAGGTACTGGCAGAAGTAAAGTTGTGAGGCGGCATCGTGAGTCGTGTCGGGATAGCACAGTCGGTAGTGCGCTTGCCCGCGAAAGGCAAAGGTCCCAGGTTCGAGTCCCGGTTCCGGCACACAATTTTAATCTGCCAGGAAGTTTCATATCAGCGCACACTCCGCTGCAGAGTGAAGTTTCATTCTGGAAACATCCCTTAGGCTGTGGCTAAGCCATGTCTCCACCATATCCTTTCTTCCAGGAGTGCTAGTCTTGCGTGTTTGCAGGAGAGCTTCTGTGAAGTTTGGAAAGTAGGAGGCGAGGTACTGGCAGAAGTAAAGTTGTGAGGCGGCATCGTGAGTCGTGTCGGGATAGCACAGTCGGTAGTGCGCTTGCCCGCGAAAGGCAAAGGTCCCAGGTTCGAGTCCCGGTTCCGGCACACAATTTTAATCTGCCAGGAAGTTTCATATCAGCGCACACTCCGCTGCAGAGTGAAGTTTCATTCTGGAAACATCCCTTAGGCTGTGGCTAAGCCATGTCTCCACCATATCCTTTCTTCCAGGAGTGCTAGTCTTGCGTGTTTGCAGGAGAGCTTCTGTGAAGTTTGGAAAGTAGGAGGCGAGGTACTGGCAGAAGTAAAGTTGTGAGGCGGCATCGTGAGTCGTGTCGGGATAGCACAGTCGGTAGTGCGCTTGCCCGCGAAAGGCAAAGGTCCCAGGTTCGAGTCCCGGTTCCGGCACACAATTTTAATCTGCCAGGAAGTTTCATATCAGCGCACACTCCGCTGCAGAGTGAAGTTTCATTCTGGAAACATCCCTTAGGCTGTGGCTAAGCCATGTCTCCACCATATCCTTTCTTCCAGGAGTGCTAGTCTTGCGTGTTTGCAGGAGAGCTTCTGTGAAGTTTGGAAAGTAGGAGGCGAGGTACTGGCAGAAGTAAAGTTGTGAGGCGGCATCGTGAGTCGTGTCGGGATAGCACAGTCGGTAGTGCGCTTGCCCGCGAAAGGCAAAGGTCCCAGGTTCGAGTCCCGGTTCCGGCACACAATTTTAATCTGCCAGGAAGTTTCATATCAGCGCACACTCCGCTGCAGAGTGAAGTTTCATTCTGGAAACATCCCTTAGGCTGTGGCTAAGCCATGTCTCCACCATATCCTTTCTTCCAGGAGTGCTAGTCTTGCGTGTTTGCAGGAGAGCTTCTGTGAAGTTTGGAAAGTAGGAGGCGAGGTACTGGCAGAAGTAAAGTTGTGAGGCGGCATCGTGAGTCGTGTCGGGATAGCACAGTCGGTAGTGCGCTTGCCCGCGAAAGGCAAAGGTCCCAGGTTCGAGTCCCGGTTCCGGCACACAATTTTAATCTGCCAGGAAGTTTCATATCAGCGCACACTCCGCTGCAGAGTGAAGTTTCATTCTGGAAACATCCCTTAGGCTGTGGCTAAGCCATGTCTCCACCATATCCTTTCTTCCAGGAGTGCTAGTCTTGCGTGTTTGCAGGAGAGCTTCTGTGAAGTTTGGAAAGTAGGAGGCGAGGTACTGGCAGAAGTAAAGTTGTGAGGCGGCATCGTGAGTCGTGTCGGGATAGCACAGTCGGTAGTGCGCTTGCCCGCGAAAGGCAAAGGTCCCAGGTTCGAGTCCCGGTTCCGGCACACAATTTTAATCTGCCAGGAAGTTTCATATCAGCGCACACTCCGCTGCAGAGTGAAGTTTCATTCTGGAAACATCCCTTAGGCTGTGGCTAAGCCATGTCTCCACCATATCCTTTCTTCCAGGAGTGCTAGTCTTGCGTGTTTGCAGGAGAGCTTCTGTGAAGTTTGGAAAGTAGGAGGCGAGGTACTGGCAGAAGTAAAGTTGTGAGGCGGCATCGTGAGTCGTGTCGGGATAGCACAGTCGGTAGTGCGCTTGCCCGCGAAAGGCAAAGGTCCCAGGTTCGAGTCCCGGTTCCGGCACACAATTTTAATCTGCCAGGAAGTTTCTAGGTATTTGGTTGAATTTACAACCTTAAGGTTTGAATGATTTATCGCGTAATTGAAGTTCAGCAGATTTCTTTTAATGGTCATGTGTATTACTTCACACTTTTCTATATTTAGTGTCAATTGCCAATTTTCGCACCATGTAGAAATTTTGTCTAAATCGCTTTGCAGTTGCTTTTGATCCTCTGTTGACTTCACTAACCGATAAACGACAGCATCATCCGCGAACAGTCTAAGGGTGCTATTCAGATTGTCTCCTAGATCGTTGATAAACACAAGGAAGAGTAGGGGACCTATAACGCTTCCCTGTGGAACGCCAGATATCACTTCTGTTTTACTCGATGACTTACCGTCAATTACAACAAACTGTGTCCTTTCTGACAGGAAATCATGAATCCAATCGCACAGTTGGGGAGATATTCCATAAGCACCCAACTTCATTAGAAGCCACTTGTGGGGTACAGTGTCAAAAGCTTCCGGAAATCCAGAAATATGGAATTGATTTGAGATCGCTTGTCGATGGCACTTAACACTTCATGTGAATAAAGAGCAAGCTGTGTTTCGCAAGAGTGATACTTTCTGAATCCGTGTTGACTATTGGTTAATAGGTCGTTCTCTTAGAAGTAGTTCATAATATTTGAACAAAATATATGTTCCAAAATCCTACTGCAAATCAACAAAGTGCTGTCAAACAAAAGACCTGCAGTAGTTGGCCAAACCCCAATAGGGATAGCCCAACCAAAAAAGCCATATGATCATTTAATTTCCTATTTGCCTGAGGTAGCTTGTCACTATGTCACAACAGTTACGAGTAGACATTTGTTGCTCATATAAAGCACAGCAGACAGATGCTCTCCGTGCCAGCTGCAGTCTTGTGCCAATATACAACATAACTGACTCCCTAACAATGGACACCTTTGATCTCAAACACTTATAATGGCACAAAACCACGTTTAGAATAGCAAGCAATCATAAAAAAAAAGTGGTGTGTGTCATTTCCATATAAAACGGCTCACTTTTTGCTAGCACCACTAGATGGTGGTATATAGTGGTACATGGTTTTAATGAGGTGTGCACATTGTTTCTCACACTTTGTTTTAACCACTTCATCAAAATCCCAAATCTGCATTTTGAGGACTAATAAAGCATTTTCAGGTGTGTGGTACTGTTGTATATGTGTGTTTTGAACTATTTTAAATACCTTAAGCAGACAGTTTTTGGTGTTGCTGATTGAATATTTAATGATGCCATTAAATTAGATATACTGTAATTTCCTTCCTATGGTGGTGATATCTTCTTATTTTGTTTCTCTCTGTCAAAATGTCTCTTGAGGTACAATGAAATGTTTTGCATGGAAATGACGCACACCACTGTACTGTTTATGATTGCCTGTTATTCCTAGCATGGTTTTGAGAATTCAAGGTCCAAGGTATCCCTTGTAAGAGCTTGGCTGTTTGTTTTGTTATCATGATACAGGTAAAAAAAATTGTAGTGATAACTTGTGTTTGACTCTGTGCAATTTGTGATCATGATAATATAAAGAGTTTCTAAGGAGTAGGCCCTAGTTTGTTTATATAAGGAGTTCGAAGCACTCCTTGATATTTTTTTTCAAAACTAAGGTGTTTCTAAAGGTGCCAACCAACTCCAACATGCAACAATTGCCAGTCTAGTAAACTTAAAACAATTGTGGGTTTGGCGAACTTACAACTATTGCAAAGTGTTGAAAACAGTTTCAAACTGTAGTAAACACACATTCGACGTTTTTAGTTTAATAATCGTCTGCACAACAGCATTTAATTTTTCTGGCGAGTACATTATTTGACAAGATGGAAAAATTAAACGTGGATAGCGAGAGGACGAGAAATAAAGTGCTCGCACTAATGTACCACATGACCTACATTGCAAGGACATAATCACGAAAATTGTTTGAGAATGGACGACCAAAACATTTCAATTCACCCACACATTAACAAATACTTAAATTCATCATAATCTATGTTTCAGAAAGCCCTATATCTGTGTCAGTGAATAAATAATGAAACACTGACATAGATGGTTTTTCATTAAACTCTTCAGAGAATTTATTTTATTTAAGAAGAGAAAAAATGTTCTTATTTTTATCATGTTACGTTTGCATGTGCGTCATTATGCATCATGCACTGTGAAAGTTTACTACAGCCTGACATTTATTTTGTCTGATTGTCTTAAAAGCATCTCATCAAATATTGTATAACTACCTGCTCTTGTGATTAATTCTGTAAACGCATTGTGCTAATCACGAAAAAATACGGAGCTAACTGGTGCAGGTTTCATTAAGCAAATCATAAATGCCATTTCTTCCGATAAAATGCTGTTCCGGTAAAATAGGTACCGATACTCGAATCCTAAAGTGTACCATTTCACATATTATTCCAGGCAAAAGTGAATCAAAATATAAATCGCTTCATAAATTAAATAGGTTATTTTAGAGTAAAAATAATATTTATTTCATGAATGCCTCTCATAAATCTTTTAGTCCATTTAATTTCTTCACATCCACAGTGAGCAACTTGGAATACCACAGAGTGTTGTAGCTTTTTCTTTACGCACTTCTAACAGTTTATTTTAGCCACTGTGCTCTGTATTAAGAAATGATTCGTATTCTTCATATTTGCTGTCATATACCGGCCTAAACATGGCAGACGACAGGATAACACCGCAATGTGCATGTGCAAGTTGTCCAACTCTGCCGTGTTTTCGCCCACTGACTATAAACTTTAAACTCTTCTCTCAACTAGTTTTCCAAACTCACGACTTCTCACAACTGTTGACACTGTTAAAAACAAAGTCAAACTTCGAGTTGAAAACAGTTGTCAACTAAGTTTGTTGGAGTTGGTTGGCAGTGTGAAGGCACCTTAAGGAGTACAAGGAATTTGTACACACTCTGTGAACATTAATCACAAAAATTTTGTCAACTTTTCTCTATTTCTTACTCACATATTAAAGTTTCCTAGTCCAGGGGTTACAACCTCAAACAAACAATCCCCCCAAAAATGTTTGTAGAGAGGGGGCAATGGTGACGGAGGGGGCAACAGACAGGGAAAAAGGAGATATGCAGGGGTACAGATGAAGAAAAGGACAAAGACAATGGCAAAGATGGAAGCAATTGTAAGGAAGATACAGAGAAAGGGATGAAGATAGTGACAGGAAGAGACCGACAAGAGAAAGTGCCAATGGAAGAATAAGGTTACAGTATGAGAGAGTGAGAGAGAGAGAGAGAGAGACATATATTGATAATAACGGTAAGAAGATGTGTAACTGCACTTTGATGAGGAGAGACTTAGTAAAAGGATTTAGGATGTTCTGTTAAAATATGTTCACATGCCAAGATTTTTTGTGAGGAAGTCAGAATGAAGGCAGAGGCATACGTCTGCCCTGGTATGTGTGCGCGTGTATATGTGGGTGGGTGTGTTTGTTTACCTATCCTTTTTCCCCAAAGGTAAGTCTTTCCTCTCCCGGGATTGCAATGACTCCTCACCCACTCCTTTAAACCCACATCCTTTCCTTTTCCCTCTCCTTCCCTGCTCTATGCCTGAAGAAGCAACAAATGCTTGCGAAAGCTAGCATTTGTGTGTGTTTTATTTATGTTACTGTCACATACCTGTGCTCCTTCACCTGGTAAGTAAACCTCATCTACTTTTAAAAAATATAAATAAAAATTAAATTTAAAAATAAATAAAAATACACATAAAAAATAAAAACACACAGCACACAGTAGGTAAAGGGGCATGAATCAGAAGGAAATGTAGGATGGGGGGGGGGGGGAGGGACTGTGGGGCATGGAATATAGGATGTTTGGTTATCTGAAGTTGATGCCAGGATGGTTGCAGGACCATTGGATGTACTGTAGGGATAGCTCCCATATCCACAGTTCATAAAAGCTGGTGGAGGAGAGGAGGATCCAGATGGCTCGGGTGGTGAAGCAGCTGTTAAAGTCGAAGGTGTTGTGCTCCGCTGCATGCTGCACCACAGGATATTCCATATTGCTCTGTGACACAGTTTGATGGTGGCCATTCCAATGTAGAATGCAGAGCAGTGATTGCAGCGGAGTTGGTATATTACGTGGCTGTTTTCACAGGTAGCCCGGCCTCTGATGGGGTAGGACAAGCCTGTGACGGGAGTGGAATAGGAAGTGCTAGGTGGGTGGATTGGGCAAGTTTTGCATCAGGATCTTCCACAGGGATATGATCCCTGTGGTAAGGAATTGGGATTAGGAGTTGCATAGGGATGGACTAGGATGTTGTGGAGGTTGGGTGGGCAATGGAACACCACTTTAGCGTGGGGGGGGGGGGGGGGATCTTGGTAGGATGTCTCTCATTTCAGGGCATATTGACAGATAATCAAAGCCCTGACTTAGGATATGGTTCAGTTTTTCCAGTCCAGGATGGTATTGGGTGGCAAGGGGGGCACTGCTTTGTGGCTGGTTAGTGGGGTTGGAGGGAGGACTGTTGGTGTGTGAAGATGCGGCACAGGAAATCTGTTTATGAACTAGTTCTGGTGGGTAATTCCTGTCTGTGAAGGCCTTTGTGAGGTTTTCAGCATACTGGTTAAGGGAGTTCTCATCACTTATAATTATTATTAACATTCATTACTGGACCTTCCATTGTTGTGATAGTCACAATTTCCCATGCTAAATTTTAATCTTATGATATTTTGTAAGCTTAATGTGAAACAATCACGCCATAGTAGTTTCATGGATGGGACTGCCAGTTCCTGCCTGTGAGAGGCAGGCAAGTTCAGACATGTTCGGTATCGCCTATCGCTGCTTTGGAGGTTAACATGTGAGGGACAATAAGCAGCTTTGAAATTCTGCTTTTGTCCCAAGAAATCTTCAGCTGAGGCCTATTTTACGTGAGACATATACTATTTGGCCGTGGTAACTATGTTACATGAGACATACTATTTGGCTACGATAACTCAATGATTTTGTTGGTGCTGCCACAAGCAGAGAAAATCGGCACCAGTCGAAAGATATTCATTTATTTACATGTACTACCAATGTTACAATGCTCCTTGATGCGAAGAATTATTGTACACACTGTTCGGGTAATGGTTCCAGCACTGCAGCCTGCAGACAATGTTGCCTTCCATTCATGCAAGACACACCTCCTGCAGCAACCAGGAGCCTCCGCGCGAATCGTCAATTTAGCGTGGCCGAACAGTAGAGACTCTGACCTTTCCGAAAATGTTTAAAGTGGGGGAACAATCAATTCCAAAGGAAGGAGAATCCGGTGCTAAGTTACTGCCCTTACAGAAGAAAACATCAACACTGCTGCTGTCATTGTGAAACAAGATCTACAAATTACCCTAAGATCACTTTGTGAAATATTGAACATTTCATTGGGAGCTACCCACACATTGGTGACAGAAACATTATACATGAAATGTCCTTGATGCTTCACCACAATAATGCGCAGCTGAATATTGCAATTTTTGCTGCTGAATATCTAGTAAAAATCAACGTGAAGTGTATCCCTCACCCTCTCTAGTCTGGATTTACCCCTTTGTGACTCTTTTTATTCTCTAATTTGAAGAACCGCCTTCGTTATCCATCATCAAAAGCAGTGGTGAAGGCTGCGGAGGCAATTTTGAAAGACCTCTGAAAAAAATTGTTTCCAGGATGTATTTGAAGACGGGAAGAAACATTGGGACAAGTACATTGCATTAATTTTGAAAAGTATCATAAAAAGTGAGGATGAGTAAACATATGTTGTCAAAAAAAATTATGATCATTTTTTATTGAAAACCCTAGTATTTTCGTGATCTGACAGGAGCTTTTTTTTCAGCTTTTATTAATGTATGGCTGATTACACTGAGAATAGCAAAAGCTTGCCCTAAGGTGTTTGTAATTAAGTACAAAACAACAAAATCCCATAAAACAATTATTTCTTTCATCAGAAAATGTATGCATATTATTATATGTATTATTATTATTACTGACTACTTCAAATTTCTGTGTTTATCATAACCAAAAGAAATCTGTGAATGCCCTAAATGTATTCTCATGAGATTCTCATGAGCTGCCACTCACCGCAGACATTAAAGAATTAGCAGCATAGTGAAGTACAATTTTTGGCCCTTCAACACATTGCTGCAAATATTGTTACCAAGATGAAGTTCTGGTGCCACAAGGTGGTACACACATTCTTAAACTGTGGACTGAATAATACAGTTTTAATTTGACTTTTTATTTTTATTTTGGGAGTAACAAATATAAAAACTGGTCATTGTACAGAACGAAAATCACTGTTTCAATTACAGATAATACTGAAGCACAACAACAATTACACATGTCATTCAAATAATAGCTGAAATGGTAGTTTTTTAATTGTGCCGGAGTAGGAGACCTCATCAGGCTGATCAGCTTGAGAGACAAATGAGAGGCAGCCACCAGTGGCTGCGAGTTCCTGCAGCGGCTGCCTATAGTCTGTCACGTCTCCCTTGTAGAACGACCCATCTGGGTCCCGTCGCACCTTAAAGCGGGTAGCGAGATTCACTCGCATGCAACCCCTGTGCCACGTGGCCGACATGCACATAATGTGAAGTGAAGTCTGCCACCGTGACAGATTCAGTGCGCAGCACAAAGATGGCTGCATCGAACTGCAACAGGGTTGTAGAAGAAGAAGTGGCAGTGAAGGCACCATCTGGTATGACTACCAGCTCATCTAAGTGGTCCTGGCGGACGTGCTTCTCCACGGCTCCCCGACCGCCCACCCAGGAACAGGAGTAGACTAGTGGGCACTGCATGGCATTGTCACCGGCTGGCCCGAAGGAGCACGTCTCCTCGTGGCACCGTTTGGCCTCCGGCTGGAGCAGTTCGGGACACCCCACCTCACTGTACTCGCACGGAATGCGCACAATGTCTGCCAGCCGTTCCATGGAGAGTGAGCGCACGTTAGGCTCGAGCTGTTCTCGGCACGATGGACACTTTGAGAGCTTCTGGAAGCACTCTTGGCACATCAAGTGCTCGAATTTGCATCTGAAAATAGGGCGTGTCAGTGTTTCCCAACACACCTGACATGAAAGCATTTCTGACAGCTCTTTACCCTGTTGATACATTGTTCAATGTCCATCTACCATCAATAGTGAAGCAGAAATTTCTGAAAAGGAAGGACACATCTCATCAAATTATTAAACAAATGAGACAGAGAAACTCTCTCTCTCACACACACACACACACACAAAATAGAATATGATTCATAAGGTGGCACACCAAGTGGTAATTTTTTTGTTGGCAGTATTGGAGATATTGTACATGTATCTGGCAAATACAGAATTTCTGTGGAAGACCTGATATCTCTAACTAACTGCTGTAGAACCTCCTAGCGTACATATAGCTTATAGGCCACAGTGTGAGGTGAGGCGGGGGGGGGGGGGAGGGGGGGGAGAGGGGGAAGATGCATCCACAAGATGCAAACTCAGCACACATGACCAGACAGTGTGGCACACAATTTAAAAGATCTAACCTCAATGACCCATCTATACCAATTTGTTAGACACTTTCAAATGCATCCAATGGTGCCTTAGTACCAACTATGCTGATTCCCAACGCTTAATATGTTGAAATTCGATGTCTCTGTTGATCACACATTTCAATTGTTTCTTTAATGATGGAGTCCCAGCATGTGGAAGCAAAAAAGAGGATCTTTGTCTCTCCATAGTTCATGGCATGTCCTGCATCCAGACAGTGTTCAGTAAGAGCAGACTTTTCTGACTCACCTAACCTGGTATGATGTTTGTGTTCATCGTATCTATCTTTGACCGTGACACATCTGGCCAATGTCTGATTTCCCACACTGGCATGGGATTTTACATACATCCGTGTTCTTAGTCCTAGATTGTCTGTGTGGTAACGTGCGGCACGTGTGTTTACCAGAACTGGCCACTGTGCGGCGCTGGCGGCACTACTGTGCTGCACCCTGCCGGCCGGACGGTGTTTGAGAGAGGCACGGAGACAGCCGAGACCTCGCCTCAGTTGCGTACTGTGTGTGCTAACGAACATATCTATTGTGACTTTGATGGGACTGCTCAGGGCCCCTGGCAACAGTGTTAGCCGGGATATATTGTATAATAGTGTTAGTAGTCATAACACAATTGGCGACGAAGGCGGTTTTTGAATTGGCGTGTGCTCCATCGTGGAAGATGGTAGACAACGAAGGACTGACTCCAGCGGACTTTCAGCTGCCCCCGTGGGGCCAGATTTTGCAGCAATCGTTACAGACTGTAGTTGAGTCCGTCCAGCGGTTAACGACGATTGTGTCGGGTCAGGCGGACCGTTTTGACTCCCTGGTGTCTTGGTTGCCGTCGGCTCCTCAGCCGCCGTTTGATTCCGGTTCTGTGTCTTCCACTACTGTGTTTCCACCTCCGTTCTCGGGCTTTGACGATTCTTTAGAAGATTGGGACTTCTATGAAAACCGACTGTGTCAACATTTCCTTGCATTTGGGGTGACTGACCCGGCGTTGTGTAAGGCTTTATTTCTTTCGTGGGTCTCCCCCCACATCTATCAACTTTTGCATCAATTAGCCCCCCTGCAGGAACCGGCTGCTTTGTCTTTTGATGAAATGTGTCGTTTGTTGTCGGCCCATTACCGCCCGCGCACGCATGTTATTGCGGCGCGGGTTGAATTTTACTGGTCACATAAGAAACCCAATCAGTCCTACCGGGCGTGGGCCGCAGACCTGCACGGTCTTAGCCGCCGGTGTACGTTCATTACTCCGACCCACAAGGATTCATATGGCGATGATATGATTCGGGACGCAATTCTCCGGCTCGCTCCTGATAGGGAAGTGTGCCAACGCGCCTTACAGCTGGAGAATCCCACCTTGATGGATGTTTTAAACATTGCACAGTCTTTTGAAGTTTCACGGGCTGCAGGGGATCAAATTGAGACTTGGGGTGATGTCGCTTCAGTTTCGCAGTCGGGCTTGGCACCCTTGGATTGCGTAGACATCGCTTTCGTGCTGGAGAGCCCCACTCGCCGCGCACGCGGTCGTAAACAGGCAGCGGCTTCGCAGCAGGCGCGGGCTGCGCCGCACTCTCCCGCTCGCATGCAGCGGTCCTTTCCGTCCTGTCCTCTTTGTTTTGTACAACATGACAGGGCTGATTGCCCCAAGCGATGAGTTACATGTCACTCGTGCAAGAAAAAAGGCCACATGGCTTCTGTCTGCCGTTCTCAGCCGAATGAGCAAGATGACGAGATGGATGTTAATCTTGTCCACACTGTTCACTCTTCGTCTTCCAAACTTTTTGTTGACGTTCAGATTTTTGACAGGGCAGTTACTTTACTTGTTGATACGGGAGCTTCCGTTTCTCTTCTCAATTATCACGTATGTACGACTTGGTTCGCCCGCTCTGGCGGCTGTCAACCGTTCTTTGCGTGGCTACAGCCGCCAGCGCATTCCTCTCTTGGGTCAATTCACGGCCCCCACGGCATATAAATCTGTCGTCAGGCCGGTCACTTTTCTTGTTGTTGACGACACTGCGGCTGCTAACATTTTCGGCCTGGATGCTTTTAATGTTTTTGGTTTTTCTATCGATGATTCTGTCAACCTCCTGTCGGATTCGGTTCCTTTTTCGGAGTTAGATGCTCTTTGTCGGGAATTTTCTTCCTTGTTTTCAGGGGGCCTGGGTTGTGCCGTGGGCTTTACCACCCACATTACCATGAAACCGACGGCGCGACCCAAGTTTTTTCGCGCACGCCAGGTGCCGGTGGCTCTGCGCGATCAACTTAAGACGAAATTAGATCGCCTACAGGACTTGCAGGTTTTAACTCCCATTTCTTCTAGTGAATGGGCTATGCCGCTGATTATTGTGAAGAAGCCTGGGGGGTCTTTACGTATATGTGAGGATTTTAAAGTCACCATCAATGCACAGTCTGTGGTTGACTCATACCCCATGCCGCGGACAGACGAACTCCTTGCTTTACTTTCTGGTTCCCACTCTTTTTCTCACATTGATTTAGCGGAAGCCTATCTTCAGCTCCCTTTGGACGATGACACTAAACGTCTGTTGGTCGTCAACACTCCCTTTGGGTTATACCAATATCAGCGACTCCCTTTCGGGGTCGCTAGTGCCCCGGCTATTTTTCAGCGCTACTTAGAGCAGCTTCTCCGTCCGGTTCCGGGCTTTGTTAACTACTTAGACGATATTGTTGTGACTGGGGCCTCCCCACACAAGCATTTAAAAAACCTGCGGGCACTTTTCTCTGTCCTACAAGCAGCTGGTCTCCGCTGCAATCTGGCAAAGTCCCGTTTTTTCCAACCTTGTATTCCTTATTTGGGGTTTGAGGTGTCTTCAGCAGGCGTTCGCCCGTTGCCAGATCACGTGGCCGCGGTACAGTCCCTGCCGCGTCCCACATCTGTTAAGGATGTACAGGTCTTCTTGGGCAAAATTGCCTATTACCATCGTTTTTTACCGGGGGCTGCCTCGGTAGCCCATCCTTTACATCGTCTGCTTCACAGGGCTGTTCCCTTTGCCTGGTCGTCTGAATGTGAACGAGCGTTTTGCACGTTAAAGCAATTACTGGTTTCTGCACTTTGTTTGACGGCGTATGTTCCCGGGCAACATTTGGTTCTGGCCACTGATGCGTCCCAACATGGCAATGGAGTGGTTTTGGCCCATAAGTATCTGATGGGTCAGAACGCCCCATTGCGTACGCCTCTAAGACGTTGACGGTAACTCAGTAACGGTACTCGCAAATTGAAAAGGAGGCATTAGCTATTGTCTATGCTTTGAAAAAATTTCATGTTTATTTGGATGGGGTCAAATTTCATCTTATTACTGACCATAAGCCCTTGGTGTCTCTATTTCACCCTACAGCAGCGCTTCCCGACAAGGCAGCTCATAGGTTGCAACCTTGGGCCCTCTTTCTTTCGCATTATAATTATGAAATCCATTTCCGTCCCACGGCACAGCATGCTAAAGCGGACACATTATCGCGCCTTCCGGTGGGACCTGATCCTGACTTTGACCGAGAAGAACTTTTATGCTTTTGTTTGGATGAGGAAGCTCAGGCTACTGTTGATGGTTCTCCTATTACGGCGCCAGTGTTGGCCAAGGCGGTGTCGTCAGATCCCGTGCTGTGGCGCGTCCTTCACTACATTCGAGTGGGCTGGCCTGACGTCCCTCCACGTCGGGCTTCAGATCTCCTCCATAACTATTATTCTCTCCGTTCCAAAGTGCTTCAGATGCTTCATGAAGGACACTGGGGAGTATCCCGCACGAAAACATTGGCTCGCCGGCATGTGTTTTGGCCCGGCATCGATGGGGACATTACGAGGCTGGTGGCTAAGTGCTCGTTGTGTGCTTTACAGCAAGCGGCGCCTCGGGCATCTTTCTCTTCTTGGCCACAGCCCCGACAGCTGTGGGAGCGGGTGCACATAGATTACGCGGGCCCCTTCCTGAACTCTTATTGGTTTTTCTCGTAGATGCGTACTCAAACTTTCCATACATTTTTCGTTGCCATGCCATGTCCACTGCAGTAACTATTCAGTCACTGTCTAAGGTTTTTGCTTTGGAGGGGTTTCCACTCACACTCGTTTCAGATAATGGCACCCCTTTCACTTCTTCTGTTTTTCGAGATTTTTGTGCTCGTCTGGGTATTCGTCATATTACGGCCCCTCCGTTTCATCCTCAGTCTAATGGCGAAGTGGAAAGGTTTGTGCGTACGTTTAAAACTCAAATGCGCACATATGTGGCCTCTTGTCCTGTGGATGATGCCATTATCCGGTTCTTGATGTCATATCGGTTCACTTCGGCGGGGGAACGCAGTCCAGCGGAACTGCTTCATGGCCGGCAACCTCGCACTCTCTTTCATTTCTTGTTGCCTCAGCCACCGAGTGTGCCCCCATGGCCATCAGGTTGGTATATTCCGGGGTCGCTAGTGTGGGCGCGCGGGTTTGGCCGGCATCCTCATTGGCTGCCGGGTAAGGTGAAGTCTTGTCTCGGCCATCGACTTTGCACTGTGGACACTGCTATGGGCACTCTTCGTCGACACTGGGATCAGTTGCGCCCGCGACTACCGGCAGATTCACAGGCACCTCCTCCAGCCCCGCCTCCTCCGGGGCCCGTTTCGCCGGCATGCTCCGTGCCAACATCTTCGGGGGGGCCGACTTCTGCACTGTGTGCTGTGTCCGCCCGAGCTCCATCGGCGGTAAGGCCGCCTTTCCCGGCACTGGCACCAGTCCCAGCAGCCACATTCCTGAGCGACAGGTCACCTCCTCCTAATTAAAGCTCTCTTCTTCGCCTCAAAACAAATTCGACACTCCCGCACATCTTTCCTTACAAATTCACCAATGAACATTTCGTTTATACTGAAGCATTAACAGTTCTTTCCCCAACACAACATTGCATTGAGCATCCAGCACTGGACAGGGGGGAGGGTGCCACCGCTTCTGAGGCTATGGACATCCAGACACCAGAAAGGACCATGACTCAATCTGTGAGTAAGGAAACGGCTCCTTTTTTATCTCCAATTCTGGGATCAGACCGTGTGCCCTCATCCCCGGTCATCGCGAGCAATATACACAGAGGTACCAGCCACTCCTGGCACAGACAAACAGGACATTATCAGCCCTATGGGGTAGTACCAGCCCGACACTGGCAGCCAGAGATGGACGAGGCCTCACCCATGGACGTAGCCTGGGTGCGGTTGGCACCCCTGGACATTACACCGTAAAGGGGGAGGAATGTGGTAACGTGCGGCGCGTGTGTTTAGACGGCGCGCCGCCCGTTACCAGAACTGGCCACTGTGCGGCGCTGGCGGCAGTACCGTGCTGCACCCTGCCGGCCACGCGGCGTTTGAGAGAGGCACGGGGACAGCCGAGACCTCGCCTCAGTTGCGTACTGTATGTGCTAACAAACATATCTATTGTGACTTTGATGGGACCGCTCAGGGCCCCTGGCAACAGTGTTAGCCGGGATATATTGTATAATAGTGTTAGTGTCATAACAGTCTGTGACAGGATGCAGCATTGTTTGCACTCATGCTGGAGGATAGAAGATATTTAATATGATATTTCCTGAATAGCCTGCTGCTCTTGAAGATCATGTCACCAACATCAGGAAGAAAAACCAATCTCAGAATTCTGTTTCTTCTGGTTGCTCTATAGATCTTTTGATCAACATAAAGGAGGAAAAACCAATCTCAGAATTCTGTTTCTTCTGGTTGCTCTATAGATCTTGAGAGTACTGGTCAAAATCCATTTCAAATCTGCTTCTCTCAGAACTTGTTCTGGACCAACAAAGAGCAAACATGGTTAAGCTCTGCTGGTAATCACTCAGGTCATATATGATTCTAGCCCTATAAACAAGAGCCTGTAATAACCACCGCTCATAGCTCCCCCCCCCTTACCCCCCTCCCCTCGCATTGTGCATGCATAAACCATGACCTGTTTCTCCACCAGGAGGATCTGAATGTCATTGACTATTATTAATCTACAACAACGACATTGTTCCACCTTGGGTGCCTGCATTTTTCTAGAATTATGTGTACTTATGACAACACTATCCAACAAGATACGCATGAACCATGGGAAGAATTAATACATTGGGGAAGCCTCAAACAGAGCACCTGTAACATTCTTGCTTCTGTTGGAAACAAAATACAGTACAACACTCAACCTCATCAATGAGCAATGCCCTTTTGTTTAGGTTTTTCTAGGGTCATAATACTATTAGTTGGTGCAAGGGATTTCAATGTGAACCATATATGCAGACAAGTACTGTCACACAGCAATAACATTTTTGCAACAATAAAACTTTAAGACAACACTCAAGAATGTAACAAATGGTAAGTTATCCACACAGATAAGAGCTAATCTTACATTATTTCATGGTATATCCTAATGACCTAAAACATTGCTGATATAAGTGTATGAGATGCCAGTGACACTCTACCTTAGTTTCTATCTGAGTGGCATCAGCAGGCAGGGAAAGGATTTTTATGCAATTATATACTGTTTGTGTGATGTATATATCCGAAATGGGGCTCTGTCTCTAATGACCATAATGTTGACAGAACATTAAACTCCAATCTTCCTTCCTTTCAAAGTGTGGTTTTGGAATGATTAATGCTACAAATACAGATGTACGCAGTCTGTCTCTAATGACCATAATGTTGACAGAACATTAAACTCCAATCTTCCTTCCTTTCAAAGTGTGGTTTTGGAATGATTAATGCTACAAATACAGATGTACGCAGTCAACACTATGGAATTTGTAATCCATCTGCTACAGCAAGTTCTTAGATACGAACTCTCATATGCATGTTTGTAGGAATGAAACCATAATAGATTTCTGAGCAAATGAATATTGAATAGATTTTTACAGTATATTGAGGATTGTTTATTTATGTTTGATTACTGATGGAAATTCTCCACTGAGATGCAAAATGTTCTTAAAAAGAGACAGATTGGTTGGGCAGTACTTAACCTTAGTTCTGTGGCACCGACAGTCACACAAAAACATGAAAAAAGAGGACACAAGCTTTTGGGAATATTTTCCTTCATTCGATATAAGAGGAGAGAAGAGAAAGGGAACAGAATGGCAAGGTTATTCATGACCTAGGACAGGACACAAAAACTGAAACGAAAAATAGGACACAAGTCAACCATGTTTCTAGCAAGCATTTATAGTTGTTCTGAAATAACATGCATTAGCATAACCCTTACAGAATCATACATTTATGACAAATACTTTACCGAAGGATCAGAATGAAAGATTCAGATTATCATTACTTTTAATGTTTACATGTTATATTACTAATAAATTACTGAAAAGAATGTATTAAAATACAAACAATTACAGTATTTTACTGTTCAGGCACCTGACTTATCATCGTATTTACAATACTTACAACCACATTTTGCATTTCTAATGCCCATACTTTTACTATTGTGTCGTGATTTTGCTGTCATCAGAAGAAGTCGATAATGCCACTTCAAAAGTATGTACTCAGTAGATCTAGAATTGCATGGGAAGCATTGTGTATATGAACTATTAGCTCAATTGAAGAAAGTGGTAACATTCGAAGAAAGTGGTATCATTCTTTTTACATAGTTATGGTTTCTTACCTCACATAACTTGGCTGATACATAATAGAATATATGCAACCATTCCTTGTAACATTCCATTATTGCTTTCCCCTTATGTATCTGGCTTTGAGCTACAATTAATGGCATGACAGTAACCCATTATTCCTGAGAGTAATAGGAGTGAGAAAAGTCCAAAAAGATAGTTTCTGTATCATCTGTCTCGCAAAAACAGCAATTGGAAATGGAATTGTCTTACAAAATAATCTGATTAAGTGAAAACTCCTATTGATGAGACTGTAATTTACACTGTTATATACCTGACAGTTAAAAAAATAAATGTATCCTCAATGATAATGCACATACTGGAAGCCTTGTGGTTTTAGCACTATGGTGATATAAGGAGTCTCTATGAAGTATGTTGTTTCCATAAGGAGTTCCAAGCAATCCTTGGAAATTTTTTGGTATCTAAGATGTATACAGAGTCTGAATTTACCCTGATAATAAGACAGATTTCAGAATAATTACTGAATTAAAGCAAGGTCATTTAGATATGGCCTTGAAGGAGGAAATCATGATAGAAATATTACAAATTAGCTGGAACAAAGCCAAGGTTCTTAATAATTTTTAATTACCAATGAGCTCTGCAAGGATAACCACCCTAGCATCCATGTAGCAGGCAAAGCTATTACAGAGGAAAAAGGTTCAGTGTTCAATCTAGAATTAGTAAGGGAAATGGAATTAATGATTTGGCAGATGAAATGTGATCCTTCTGATGGCCAAATATTTGTGGGAAAATTCCAGTTAGGGATGAATAGTCATCTATCCAAACATTTTTCTACACTTAAATGTGAGGAGAGAGTATAAACCCCCGTCACAAAAACTGACAATGGCTGGGAGAGTGAGGCACTGATCATGTCCCCCTCCGTACTGCATATGTTGATGCTTTTGGATGGAGGATGACACAGTGGCCAGTTGGTACCTGGTGGTCTCTTGAGACCTGTAGGAAGGAGTTTACATTTTACAGAGAGTATGCCCTGTTATCTTTATGAAGACTATTGAAGATGGAATTATCAGCTTCATTGGATAGTAAGAAGAAAATTAACTTTATCAAAAGCCATTTAGAAAGTAAATACAAGGAATTTTGAGTACTAAATGCTAAAGATTTCCACACCTGAGAGGATTTTTGTAGGTAAGGAAACAATAGTTGAAGGATGAGAATGTGAGGGTACAAATTCCTTCATTTGAATTTTAGCAATTTTCTTTTAAAAGAATTACCTTCTCTCTATAAAAATATAAATGAACTAGCAGAACTAATTTAGTACTAGGATGGTGTAAACTAAATAGAGGTCCTGTTAATTAAAGTTTTTTTCTATTTTTTTATAGTTTTGAAAGCTGAATTTTGTTCCTTAGTCTGTTTTGTTTTGTATTTGTTGTGCGAGGTATTCCTTAAGAGTTCGCGTGCCGCCAAAAACAGTTACACAGCTGTGATGTCACGGCAAGCATTGGCAAAGAGACGACAGGCCTTGTGGAACTCCCAAGGAGTACCAAATGTTGTAGAAAGACAATAATGTCAACTTGAAATACATTCATTTGCTTCTGGTATGTTTATGTTACAGATTGAATTATCTAAAGTTATTTTGTAATTACTACATCAAGTAAACCGTAATCCTGAGTTCAAGAAGCTGCACTTATGTTCACTTAGTACAATAATATGTGGATGACGGATCACAAAAAGTATTTTGGAGAGTCTGTCGGCATCTTTCTCATGAAAGGTATGTCCATCACACTCAAGAAAATTATGGACCCTAACAAACAGCAAAAACTAACTCTGTAACTGTGAGATGCAGATCCAAATAATCAAGATTTGGGAGATGTAGAAATTATTTTGAGTGTTATGTTACTTAAACAATTTTTTTAAATGAAGCAATTAGCCCCTACACAGCAAACCACCCGGCAGACGTCCACGTACGCAGGTAGCGGAGTACCAGGCGAAGCCGGAAAGCCGACGACTAGAGACAACCATTGCGCCTGGTAAAAACTGACAGGAAAACATCAACATAAACACCAAAGCTAAACAGGGGACTATCTTTTACAGAGGTCGCAGCTCACACCCCAAGTCACTGTCCGCTGACGTATACAGAGGTCACTGTCACTCGCAACAGTGGATCCTTCCGCCAAGCGCCAGCTATATCTGGAGGACGCAGCGCCGTGATGGCAGTTTCCACCTCGAGGAAAGTTGCAAACCACTACTACGCCGAGGACTGACTACGCCAGCCTACTGGACCACCTACAGACTCCGACTCAGCCACGATCAACCCATGGTATCACAATTAGGACTTAGTGTTTCGGGCTATACCTTTGTCAGTAAAGAAAAAGACTTTGTTACACTGTACCGGGAATGGGCCCGAGTGTTTTCAGTTAATGTGAACTATTGTGGTGTCCAAACAGACTTGTATATCGTGTTGAATAAACCATGTTTCCAAGGTTTTGCATTGTATTAGTGACAACAGAAGGGAAGGTGAATTACAAACTAGTCAATAATGTCATTGTAACTAGCAGACAAGTAATAATGAAACTCATCTTAAATAGAATGGGAAGTTCTGTAGGTGACAGAATAACAATTTTCCAGGAAGTAACGAATATACTAATGGCACTGATATTATTGAGTATATGGAAAATGGGCAGATCCATAAGATGGAATCATAGGTCCAAGTGTTATGGCAAATTCTTGGTTGAAAAACTGACGACTAGAGACAACCATCGCACCTGGTAACATTGACGGTAAAACATCAACATAAACACCAAAGCTAAACAGGGGGCTATCTTTTACAGAGGTCGCTCACACGCCACGTCACTGTCCTCTGACGTATACAGAGGTCGCTGTCACTCGCAACAGTGGATCCTTCCGCCAAGTGCCAGCTGTATCTGGAGGACGCAGCAACGTGACGGCAGTTTCCACCTTGAGGAATGTTACGAACCCCTACTACGTCGAGGACCGACTACGCCAGCCCACTGGACCACCTACAGACTCCGACTCAGCCACGATCAACCCATGGTATCACGATTAGGACTTAGTGCTTCAGGCTACGGCCTATACCTTTGTCAGTAAAGAAATAGACTTTGTTACACTGTACCAGGAATGGGCCCGAGTGTTTTCAGTAACTATTGTGGTGTGCAAACAGACTTGTATATCATATTGAATAAACCGTGTTTCCAAGGTTTTGCGTTGTATTAGTCACAACACAAGTGGCGCAGCCGAGTAGTGAACAGAGTGTTACAGTACCAACCACCATGGAAAGCTTACGTGTGTTACTGGAAGGGATATGCCAACAATTCACAGAGCAACAGAAAGTATTATGTCAGAAGTTCCAGATCAGTCAACAGCAGATGCTGGAAAAACTCCTCGGAAGGGGTTTTTCTGCCTCATTCCCAGCGTTTGACGAAGAAACCAAAGACTGGGAGACGTACGAAAGGCGCCTCCCTCAACATTTTGCCATTCACTAGGTGAGCGATGATGAAAAGCAGCGCTCTTGCTTTCTGTCATGGAATCGCTCCAATATGTAAGAACTTTTGGCTAAGCTGCATTCTGAAGAACCAGATACCCTGAGGTTTACTCAATTCAGCAACATTCTGTCCTCTTATTATACTCACTGTTACCATTTATTGGCAGCAAGAGTTGATTTTTACCAGAGTCGTAAAAACCGGGACAGACGTATGGCCAGTGGGCGGCTGAGCTGAAAGGCCTCAGCCGCAAGTGAAAATTTGTCACCCAACTTTCTAAAGAGTCATATGCCGACAAAATGGTCAGGGACCATATTATACAAGCAGCGCCGGATGCCACCTTCAGGCACAACGCGCTACGAATGAAAAATCCCTCCTTAGAACAGGTATTAGAGAGAGCTTACGATTTTGAAATTTCTACGGCTGCCAGCCGCCGCCTCGAGTCTTGGGCTGATGTCGCGGCAATTGGCACCCGGGACTCCCAAGACGGACCAACGTCGTAAAAAGTAGAAGAGGACGTCGCAGCAGTTTGCGGTGTCCGGCGCCGCCAGCCCCAACAACGACGACGCCCCACAGCCCGGCCACCGCCTAATCGCCGGAACCAACCTCCCACCTCAGAATGGACGCATCAACTATGGCGCCAACCACTGCGTCTTCCCTCCTGCCCAAAATGCTACCAGGACCATGAGAGGGAAGACTGTCCTAACAGGTGGGCCTTAAGTTCTCATTGTTTGTTGAATGGACATCTAAGACTCATCTGCAGAAAAATGGCTAACCTATCATCACCATCAGGTCCTCGTAATCCATTGCAGGACGCACTGATGGATATAAACCAGCTCAGCCCTATTTCGATGAATGCTTCAAAAATTCTGATTGGTGTTCACATTAATGGCCAACCACTTGCACTGCAAGTTGATACAGGAATGGCAGCATGTTTACTCAGTTATACATCATATACAAAAATTGGCTCACCTCCACTGTCGCCCACGCCAAAGCGGTTGATCACATACAACAACCAGTCAATTGCCTTTAGGGTCAATTTACAGCAAAAGTTACATACAAGTCAGTCACCAGAGACATCACATTCTTAATTGTAAATGATCCACATACAGCTGATCTGTTTGGCCTTGACACCTTTGGTACATTTGGATTCCTCATTTATGATAACATCAACCTGTTATCTTGTCAGGTCTCCTTCCCGAAAGTGGACGCCTTATGCAACGAGTTCCACGACCTCTTCACACCAGGAACCGGCTGCACCAAGAACTTCCAGGCCATTCTCTCGCTCTGCCCGTCGGCCCGGCCAAGGTTTTTCCGGGCCCGGATAGTTCCACACGCCATGCAAGAACCACTTCATGCAGAGCTGGACTGCCTCACAAACGAAGGTATCATGGAACCTATCCGCTACAGCCCATGTGCAACTCCTTTAGTCATTGTCAAAAAGCCAAACGGAAAACTTCAGTTGTGCAGGGACTTCAAGGCCACACTAAACTCATAATTACATGTTGAAGAATATCCCCTACCCCAAATGGATGATTTATTATCCAAACTGTCTGGTGGAAAACATTTTTCAAAGATAGATTTGGCGGAAGTGTACTTCCAGATTCCCCTCTCAGAAGAGGCACGGACCTTTACCGTCATTAATACACCCTTTGGTCTATATAAATTAAACAGGTTAATGTTTGCTATCGCAAGCGCTCCCGCTATGTTCCAAAGGTTCCTGGAGCAACTTCTGGCCGGAAACTATCTCAACGACATCATCGTCAATGGTAAAACTCCAGCAGACCACATCAGTAACCTTCGGCATCTGTTCCAGACACTCAGATCAGCAGGGTTAAAATGTAACTTGAACAAATGTGACTTTTTCAAACCTTCCATTATTTATCTAGGTCATGTAATTTCCAGTGTGGGAATATCTCCGACACCTTCACATGTTAAGGCGGTATCACGCCTTCCCTGGCCGACAGATGTACATCAGCTAAAATCTTTCGGCGGGACGATCTCCTATTATGGAAAATTCATTCCTGACGCTGCTCAGATTGCAAGTCCCCTGTATCATCTATGTAAAAAGAATGTCCCCTTTATCTTGTCTCCCAAATGTGACAGAGCCTTTCAGACACTAAAGACCCGTCTACAAACTGCTCACTGCCTTATGCCATATGCACCATCATTGCCACTGATTGTGCCCGCCAACACATCAGACTATGGTATCGGGGTGGTGTTGTCCCACCAGTTGCCAGATGGATCTGAAAAGCCGATTGCCTACGTGTCCAAAACCTTGACCGACGCTCAAACAAGATATTCTAAAATTGAAAAAGAGGCTTTAGCAATTGTTTTTGCCTGTAACAAATTTTTTCCATACTTGTATGGCACTAAATTACGCTTGGTGACAGATCACAGACCCCTACAGGCCCTTTTTCCTCCAGGGTCGCCACTTCCGATGAAAACATCCCACCGGTTACAACGTTGGGCTCTTTTTCTCTCCCGATTCTCTTACACAATTGAGTTCCGGAAGACGTCAGAACATGCAAACGCTGATGCATTGTCCTGCCTTCCTTGCTGCACAAACATCATGTTTGATTCTTCGGAGCTCTTAATCTTCCAAGTGGACAAAGATATAGACGCCGTATTGCAAGCATTCCCCATAACGAGTGATAAAGTAGCCTCGACCATCTCCGCGGACCCCATTCTCAACGTGGTCCGACAGTTTACAATGACAAGATGGCCCTCCAGACAGCCTCCCTGGGACGAAACAGAATTGAGATTTTACTATTCCATCAGAAACCAGTAGTCCACGGCGTTCTCCTCCGGGCAGCACCATCGGGTCATCCAAGGGTCATCGTGCCACAGTCACTCCGCAAACAGGTTCTCCAAATAGTGCACCGCGGTCACTGGGGAGTGGCAAGAACAAAGGCATTGGCCAGGTGTTATATATTCTGGAAAGGCATGACTTCGGACACAGAAACTCTGGTAAAGCCCTGTGCCCAATGTGCAACCCACTTACCAGCTCCCCAACAGACCTTTCAGTCATGGTCGACAGCCACACTGCCATAGGAAAGGATTCATGTGGATTATGCCAGACCTTTTCTCGATGCCAACTGGCTTGTCATCACAGATGCGTACTCTTGCTACCCATTCATCATCCACTGTACTTCCATCACTACGGAAGGCACGGTGGCGGCTTTACCGAAGATGTTTTCCATTGAAGGACTTCCAAGGACGATGGTCACGGACAATGGAACCCAATTCCGCAGTGCAGCCTTTGAAGCTTTTTGCTTGCGTAATGGTATGCACCATGTCTTGACACCTCCATTTCATCCCCAATCCAATGGAGAAGCGGAGCGACTTGTACGAACTTTTAAAACCCAGATGCGCAAATACACAGACCATCATTCAGCAGACAAAGCCCTCACGCTTTTTCTCAGCACCGCCGATCAACGACAAAAGTCCGGCAGAATTACTACATGGGAGACAGCCTCGCACACTCCTCCACCTCCTCATGCTTATACCTAGACGGACGGTGGGACTACTGCAGCCACGATTCTTACCGGGTGCCGCTGTCTGGGCATGCAGCTTTGGCACCAGACCTGGTTGCTCCAGGGCAGCATTATTAAACAGACAGGCAGGAAAGTGTTTGACGTTCAACTGTCGGGCAAGACTGTTGCCCGCCACTGCAACCAATTGTAGCCACGGATACCTGATCACCCGGAAACACCATCCCTGATCCCAGCTGAGCACCGCAGGGTGCCACCAGATCCTTATATTACAGGTCCTGCTCCAGTTCCAGAATCCAGACACCACGACAACGCAGCAACAGTTCCAGAATCGGACACGGAACCCTCAGGAGAGCCGTTCATGGCAGCCTCGGGGTATGACTCGGACAATGCCCCGATGCCCCTGGAGCCACAACAAGCGACCCCGACCTCACCGCCGCCACTGATACCACCGGATGCTCCACTACCCCTGGATCCACTACAAGTGACCCCTGCCACTCCACCATGGTCACGATGCCTCAGGGGTTTGCAACCGAACTCTGTATCGGCAGGGTTCCACCATTTATTCAGTGAGGACCAAAAGTCTGCAGCTGAACCAGGCTATATCTCCACCATGATTTTTACACCCAGGAGTGTTACGCCAGTAAGAATAGCCCCTACACAGCAGACCACCCGGCAGACATCCATGTACGCAGGTAGCGGAGTACCAGGCGAAGCCGGAAAGCCGACGACTAGAGACAACCATTGCGCCTGGTAAAAACTGACAGGAAAACATCAACATAAACACCAAAGCTAAACAGGGGACTATCTTTTACAGAGGTCGCAGCTCACACCCCAAGTCACTGTCCGCTGACGTATACAGAGGTCACTGTCACTCGCAACAGTGGATCCTTCCGCCAAGCGCCAGCTATATCTGGAGGACGCAGCGCCGTGATGGCAGTTTCCACCTCGAGGAAAGTTGCAAACCACTACTACGCCGAGGACTGACTACGCCAGCCTACTGGACCACCTACAGACTCCGACTCAGCCACGATCAACCCATGGTATCACAATTAGGACTTAGTGTTTCGGGCTACACCTTTGTCAGTAAAGAAATAGACTTTGTTACACTGTACCGGGAATGGGCCCGAGTGTTTTCAGTTAATGTGAACTATTGTGGTGTCCAAACAGACTTGTATATCGTGTTGAATAAACCATGTTTCCAAGGTTTTGCATTGTATTAGTGACAACAGAAGGGAAGGTGAATTACAAACTAGTCAATAATGTCATTGTAACTAGCAGACAAGTAATAATGAAACTCATCTTAAATAGAATGGGAAGTTCTGTAGGTGACAGAATAACAATTTTCCAGGAAGTAACGAATATACTAATGGCACTGATATTATTGAGTATATGGAAAATGGGCAGATCCATAAGATGGAATCATAGGTCCAAGTGTTATGGCAAATTCTTGGTTGAAAAATTATTTACTAGCAAATCTAATACTGGAAACTCCAGGTTGGAATTCAACAATATAATAAGGACAGTTGTAAACTGCAAAGACTCAATGACAAGCTGCAACAGGCATGTAAAAAAGACACACGCATACAACACTTAAGCTATCGGACATGGCCTACCTTAGAATAAAGAGCTTTCACACAGGCATAAGTGCGGCAGCTGGATGTAATGGTTGTGTGACTGTGAAGTGTGCCTGGGTGATTGCATATAAATGTTCTTTATTCTGAAGACAGCCATTGTCAATAGCTTCAAGTATTATACGTGTGTGCCTCTTTTATGTGCCTGTGGCAGATCGTCATTACGTCTTTGCAGTGAGTTGAGAACTGTCCTTATTATATTACTAGCAAATCTAATGGTTTGGATCACCCAGGTTCTAGGTTAAGCATATATAAAACAGTCCACTGTATGTCAATCCAGCTAGTAAAATATGGGTTTAAAAATACCAGTGTGAAAGTTGTTACCTTTTTTGATCTTAGGGTCTAAGTAAATATATGAAGAGAAAGAGGTACATGAGTAGGCTACTTCAAAAGTATAAAAAAGTTAATGGGGTCACACTGTCAATACTGTGACTTAAGTGATAGGGAAGGATCAATTCACTACTAAATTAGATGAACATGAACCATCATCATAATCATCAACATCATCAAAGACTGATAATGCCTTTCAATGTTCAGTTCAAAGCATAGCCACCCTAATAAAATTGCTCCTTGATACCCAATTCAATGCTAACTTTGATGCCTCATCTGAAGTTAAGCCTTTTACTTCAAAATCATTCTTGACTGAATCTAAGTACTTCCTCCTTGGCCTATCTCGATGTCTCTTACCCTCTACTGCTGAACCCATGAGCCTCTGAAGTAACCTTGCTTTTCCCATGTACATAACATGACCCCCCCCCCCCAACTCAGCCTGATCACATTATCTGCTTCACCTATTGTGTTCATACCCAGTTTTTCTTTGAGTTACTCATTATGGACACACTCCTGCCATTGTTCTAATCTATTAGTGCCTGCGATCATCCTTGCTGCTTTCATATCTGTAACCTCAACCTTATTAATAAGGTAACCTGTATCCACCCAGCTCTCACTCCCATACAACAAAGTTGGTTGAAAGATAGAGTGGAGCACTACTAACTTATTCTTGGTACTGATTTCCTTCTTCCACAAGAGAGTAGATCTTAGCTGAGCACTCACTGCATTAGCCTTGCTATACCTTGTTTCAAGTTCTTTCACTATGTTGTCATTCTGTACTTGAAACTGTCCACCCGTTCTAACTTTGTTCCTCCTATTTGGCACTCAATCTGTTTAAATTGCTTTTGCACTGACATTACTCTCGTTTTGGAGGTGCAGATCTCATACTATAACCCTTACATCTCTGATATAGCTCTGAGATATTAGATGGCAAACTTTTATTAGAATCTGTCATTGCAACTAAGTCATCTGCTATGTCAGACTGCTTATTTTGTTTTCACCTACTTTAATCTCACCCTGCCAGTTTGTTGTTTTCAACATATGATCCATAAATAGCATGATCAACAGTGGTGATAGGTTACAGGCTTGTCTTACCCTTGAACTTACCCTGAACCATGAACTCAATTTACCACCACCTCTTATCTGCTGTGTTTGCCACCTATTCCATGATCTTGAAGAATTGACAATAGCTTCCTTCTGGGAACACAGACATAAGCCTTTTCTAGATCTATAAAACAGATACAATAGCCTGTTCCACTCATAAACTCCTCCATTATCTGCTGTAAGCTAAAGAGCTGATCCTGATAGCTCCTAAGAGGCCTAAACCCACACTGATTTTCATGCAACTTGTCTTCCACTAATAGTAGTACTTCCCATTCAACAATACCTGTGATGATTTTGCCCACAACACTAATTATAGAGATACCTCTGTAGTTGTACAATCTTTTCTGTTTCCATGCTTGAAATTTGGCATAATTACTGCTTCGTCCAGTCAGACGGAACCTGTCCTGATTCCCAAGCCATTTCAGTTTTCCCATGTAACTATTGGAGGCCTGGTATTCCACTGTATTTGATGAGTTACAACTTAATTTCATCTACCCCTCCCACTTTATTGCACTGCAATCTATTGACCATATTCTACACTTCCTCAAATGTGATTTGTTTTCATCATCATTCGTATCTCAGTGCACATCAAAATCTGACACATCGTTGAATGTTTCTCCTATATGGAGAAACTCTATTTTCTCCATCTGCCCAAGGCATCCACAGGATTCACTAGCACCTTTCCTGACTTGTCCAAAACACTTTTCAATTCCTTCTTCCCTCCCATTTGAAAACTGCTAATTATACTCCAGAATGATTTTCCCGCAGTTGACCCATACTTTCCAACTTATTTCCAAAGTCTTTTCATGATTTCTACTTGGATTCTGCAATTATCTGTTTGGCTTTGTTTCTTTCTTCAACATTGCAGTCTCTGTCTGCCTGATTTTTAGTATGGAGCCTTCTTGAAATTCTTCTTTTTCTTTTTACAGGCTGCCTTGACTGTGTCATTCCATGAAGGTGTCTCCTTCTTCTTGCCTTTACACACTACTGATCCAAGACATTCTCTAGCCACTTCTAATAGTGTGCCCCTGTACGTTGTCCATTCCTCTTCCACAGATTGTAAATGTCTATATTCAATTAAGTGGTGCCCTTCTGAGATCATTGTTACGTATTTGTGCCTAATTTTCTTGTCCTGAAGCTTCAAGTTGAAAAACTGTCAGCTGATACTAAAGCAGCTCAAAATTTTAAACAGCCTCTTAACAAATTTATTGATGAGGAGGGCTTCCACAAAACCAATGTCTACAATGCATATAAAACTGGTTTGTATTGGAAGAAAATGCTGACAAAGCCCTAGTTTCCAATAAATCAATGCCAGCAACTGGTTAGAAGGCAAGAAAATTCCCATTAATGAGATAGTATGCAGTAATGTTGCTTGAATGCATAAGCTACCCTTGATGATCTGAGGGAAGTCTAAGAATGTGTATGACACTGTATTTATCCACGAAGACAAAAGATATCAGCATTAAGCTGGTGATTCTGGAATTGTTTTGTTATTGGTTAACAACTACCCAAGTATCCTTCAAACCTTTCAATGGAAAGAGAGAATAAAAAGTTTAAAGACCCCCCCCCCCCCGCCCAAAAAAAAAAAAAAAAAAAAAAAAAAAAAAAAAAAACTGACAGCTTCAGCTTCAAAAACAATTTGGGGAGTGTATACCACAATTAGCTTCGTGAACATGGCAGCAGAAGCTTGTGCTGCTATGAACTGTGAATTATCTACTCTAGCAACCAGTTGGGACAAACACCTTCCATCGGATGAGCTTGAGCTTGTCACCAAAATTGAGAATCCACCAAACAGTCAATTTGTATCACTACTGGCTGGGCCAATGAAATAATCTTCAGGATTTGAAGAAGGAAAGCATCCTCGAAAAATATGACGGCTTTAGTTTTCCCTTGTTTTCAACAATCTGCAGTACCAACACAATAAGGCCACAATGGCTTGTTAAATGGCTACATATATTTTTATTTTTATTTATTTATTTATTTTTAATCATCCTCATACTCTAGAAAGCACTGAAATGGCTATCGCATCTCTGCATTAACAATATTTGCTTCTCCACAAATATACCTCCATTGCGATAATACTTAAATAATGAGTATCATTTCCAATATGGTTACACACCTAAACTTTGGTTATATTTATTTTTAAGTCACACAAACTATGTCACCACATACGTAGCTCATGGTGGTGGGCATGGGTTAAAAAAAATTAAATCACTCACATCACATATTTAAAAAAATTATATTGCATTACTGGAGCAAATTAGAGTAACAAATGCACTTTGAGTAACTGGTTTTGCCTGATGGTATCCATCAACTTCCTACTCTCCTAACACCAGTATCTTTGCCTGTTTAACTTTTCATTTAGAGTATTTTTACTTTCATACCTACAAGATTTACTTTCTTTTTCTTTGTTTACATTTCAATGCCATGTCCATCTTGTTTCACAAGATTTGTCTATTTTTGGCTAGGTGTCTCTAATTTTTTCCCTATTCCTTCATAATATCCAGATCCTTTTAACCATTTCTACAGGATAAAGGAAATCTTTCCTTCAAAATTATTTCCATTACCTGTCACAAATGTATACATATCTTCTACCACATCAACCAAACACAATTTCCAATTTTATTGCTCTACTTGTATAAAGACCTGAAAAGTCAGTCATGTGGTCTCCCAATTAACAAAATAATTAAAAGCACGAAACAAACAGTAGCATAGCTTGGTTACATGCTCTTCCCATTCCAATGCAACAACATAAAAGTGCTCTAATATCAATGTTCTTGATGATTATCATGTAAGTGAGAAAAGGTTTAGAAAATGATTGAAATTATGCTTACAGAGCGTTTAGATGCCTTACGAGGTCACTTTATGAAACACTGGATGACACTAGGATGGATAATTTGTGCCCTATGTTAAGAAAATATGCCGTTAATGCATCTAACATATCTCATTAACCTTTTCACTGAACAGAGCATTCACAAGTCAGAATGAGTTGGGAATAGCATTAGTAGTAAGAAAAGTGCAGTTTATGAGTCCACGAGTTGTGCTTGATGTGTAGCATTGGCAACGGTATGATGGACAAATAACATTGTCTGTTTGAAGTCTAGTAAATTTGGAGTCAGCTTAAAAATTTGTTCTGGTGTTTGTGTGCAGCTTTTTTGGCAACATAATTGATATTTCATTTATAATCTGGACTAATTGTTTTTATTTTACCGGTTTTTATGATACAGTATTTATGGAAGGTGCAATTGTGTCAGAGTGATATACAGACAACTGACCATTTACCTGTAGTATTTATGAAGATAATTAATTTACACACCAGACAAGGGCACATCAACAACCTGTCAGCCATAGAGCAGGAACAGCATAATTTATTTATTTCATGGTGAACAGAAAAAGTTCATGCTCTTTCAAAACAAAATTACAGTTAATAAGGGTAATATTTTTTGTGTCCATAAAAAAATAAATAAATGATTCTGTTCCTGCTCTATGTTTGACAAGTTCTTGAGGTATCCTTGACCAGTGAGTATATTAATTATCCTCATAAGTACTACACGTTCACAAAAAACCATAAAGACTAAAGCTATTTCTTATTGTCTGCCCGAACGCGACTTTTCATTGGCCATCTTCACCTCCCATCATCCATTCCAAAGTTGGCAAATATCTACATGTCAAGTATCACTCGCAGACTCATACACTGCAATTTAACCAAAAACGTAGTACCAATGTGAACAGAAGGTAGTTTCTGATGCATCCAAGTGTCCATCATGTCATACCTTCTGAATTATGAGGTGTATAGTGGTATAATTTTGCTAGGGCATCCAGTGCTACATTTAGAAACAATCTGCGAAGTGTGTTCAAATAGAGTTAGTAGTTAGAAAGAAAGAAATTAAAAACCTCATGGCAGCTGCTGAAGTTAGACTGCATTAACAGCAACAATGTCAGGCCCAGTGGTTTCAGTCAAATGTGATCAACTGGAAGTCAATGAATCACTGGTTGGAAATATGGTCATGTATAAGATTTTTTCACTCTGTGTGTAACCCTACCTTCCATCTCTCAACAATGTGAGGAGCCACATTAAACCGTAGATCCCTTTCCCCAGTTGGATAAGTGGGGTAGATTAGGGGTAAGCACATTGCCAGAGTGGCATTCAGATGAAAACTTGCACCAGGCCACTGACCAATAAAAATTATTATTTTATAATAGCAACCAATAACTCTCAGGCTCATTAACTGAGTTAGTATTATGGGCCACAATTCCCACAGTACCGATTCCTAAGTTCCCCACTGCCCATCCCCCTAATCTAAAAGTCTAATTCGAACACTGTTCAAAGTAATGTAATACGCTTAAGCGACTGCCACTTTTCTGGAACAGACACACACAGAACTTAGAATAAAATGCAAATTACAAAAGAGGCTTCTTCAAAAAATAATGAAAAAGAACAAGCCAGCTCAATGCCTGTGAAATTATTTCAAGAGCTAGAGATCCCTATGACACCCTAAGAGAGAATTTTCCAAATATATGTGTAGCCTACATCAGAAAAAATCATGTACATAATAAGAATGCTACTAACCACTCTTATACATCAACACAGCACCAAGAACCAGTGAATGTCAGCACCTAGAAACAAAACAAGGTGATACAATATGTGCCATAAGGAATACCAGGGGTTAAAACAAATACAAATTATATACTGACATTAAAGAAGCATTGGAAATGGGCAGCTTTGAAAAAAGTGATGAAGCACATCATCTTAAGAAAAGTTATTATACAGCTAAAAATTGTAAAATGAAATATAAAATAAGTTTGAAATTAACACCAATCTGCAAAATGTATGTATAATTTTTATTTTATTTCTTTAAGTGGGAAACTGTATAGGGTAACACACTGCTAAAAACTAGCATATGTTGTATATGTCTTAGTGATGAAGTGCCAGAACAAATCCAAAGGTCATTGGTTTGATCACTGGTCCACTGTAAGATTTTTTGTGTCACATATGGTACTGTACCACTTCTTTCCTCTTTGGCAGTGCTTTATGATGTGAAAATTGCCAAGTTGAACTCAAAAAGTCATGGTTAACTGTAGGTCTCCTAATTAAAGGCTGAATATTTGAAGCTATAATTCCTTAGTAGGACCCTAAATACTAATGCACTATAGTGTACAAAACAATATTTGGATTGATGACTGCTTACCATTCTTTACTATATATACACCCTGTTATAATGTAAGCCTAATTGTTTCTATCTACATATTTTTATTTTTTTATTTTTTATGCATTTAGAGAACATTTTTTCACACAAGAAACACGTTATTTGGCGATCACTCCTCCCTCTTCCGTTTTCCATGCTAGTGACGTAACATTTCCCTATCAATCCGGCAACACTACTGATGCCTAGGGTGCCCATACCCTAGAAACTAAAGGGATTGCCTGCTTAAAATGTAATGTAGAAGGCAGCGGTTTCGGTTTGACTGTAGATGATGGTAGCTGCGCGAGTAATGAAGTAAAGATAGCAACTCAGGATTTGAGATCAGTCGTGCCATTTTGGTTTAAAATACCGCAATTTTCAATCAGTTACAACGAAAATGTTACTGCTGATCGTTTCAGAAATCAAAGGTTTGCTACTAGGTAGCTAACTGACAACATATTCGAAGGTCCTGTCATTTCGTACAAAGTACAGCATCTTAACGTTCTAGCTGGGCAACCGGTACAGTGTAATGTAATGCCTACAGATGACGCGCCTCCTCAGTTTTAAATACGATATATAAAGAAATGAAAATTATTGATTGTAGTTGCGCTGGAGATGATCTTACGGTCACGTGAGGAGTGTGAGTTTTCACTTCTTCTATTTTTATGAATTACACAGCTTTGACTGGAAACAGTCGTTTAAAGCATAACCGATAAAAGTTATTAATTAGGAAAACTGTTACACCCATAAAGTGACTGGTTCTCATTATACCGGTAACAGTACTGTCTCCATTCACGATCTGGTAGAAATTTCTGTTTCCATCTAAATTCTTGACACTCATCAACAGCACACAATGTCATGAATAACTTCTGTAATGTGACTGTGAGGTAACAATTGACTGAAGACACATTCTTACCATAAGAATGCCAATTCTCATTGCAGAGATGCCAACTTAGCCATTTTATGGCTAGATCTGGCCATTCTGAAGTGGCGTCTAGCCACTGTTTTTGAAAAAAAAAAGCTACCGCTGGCATTCCTAGCCATTTTGGTGATATTATATAGCCATTTCTATTATTCGATCATTTTCACAACAAAGATGCAAAACTATCAAGTTTTTATTATGAATAGAAATGTATTTATTGATTTATTATTTGTAACGTTCCTCCAAAGTACGACAAATGGAACACCATTGTATCGAAACAGTGATACCTGGAAGTTTCAAGACAATGAAACAGTACCGCATATCGATTCATTGTTTTGAAACATACAATGGCCAACACTATGTAGTTGCACTTGCTTGGAAACGCTGTACAAGTTACAAAAGTGTGGTGTGAAGTCTCTCATTTTTAACGTGTGTTAACATTGAGCGTTGGAAGAATACCGTGTGCTGTACCAGTGTTTTGTGACTGTGATAGTTAATTATCTAGCCATGCCGAAACCGCAATATACACAAACTTACAGGAAGAAATGGGAAAATATGTCTGATTTCAAGGAATGGGCACAGCCAGTTTCAGCCCGCCACAAAGCGCACTGCTTTACTGCAGAACTTTTATACAAGATGTATAAGGATCCAGCCAATAAGGTATATTTATACTACATTCAGAATATCCTGAATGAACTACAAAAAACCAATAAACTTTTTGAATCAGAGAATGCGGATCCTACCAAGTTGTTAGGCAGTTTGGCCAATTTAGTCCGCTCCATAAGCGGCAGAATAATAAATCCCACTGCTATAATTGATCCTCTCAAGAGCAGCATTGATAGTTATATTGAACCATCCCCATATCTCGGTCACGTACGGTAGTCGAAAATGAACTAAAACTCTCCAATATGTCCTTTGATGCAAGGAAAACTTTACGTGACAGATGTGTCAGTTGCACAAAAAAGCTGGTTCATGAGCTTCAGAATAGGCTTCCAGATAACTTTGAAGTACTCCAACAAATATCGTTACTAAGTGTGAAAGAAACATTGAAAACAGTGAAACAGTCTATTACTGGTTTGGTATTAGCAATGGGTTTTGAGCAAAATGCCGACAAAATTGAAAACCAGTGGCGAAACGTTAATTACATCAAATGGACGAATCAAACATCGACTTCTACATTCTAGCAAGAGGTTAGTCAGTAATGTGATGCAGGAGGAGAAAATCCTTTTGCAGAGTTAGTCTCACTCGCATTTTCATGCGCAAGTCGAGAGAATTTTTAGCCAAGTGAACTTGGTGAAAAACAAACTCAGAAACAGACATAAACGAATACACTCTCTGCTATTCTGAGTGTAAGGTATGGATTGAGACGCGAACGTAAGTGTTGTTTTTCATATGAAATCTCAGAAGAAATACTGAAGTTTGTTGGTGCGAATGCTACATACACGAGTGAGACCAGTGAAATTGCAGCAGCAATAGCAAAGAAAATGAGGATGAGGACGATGAATTTATTTTAGCTAGGTGAGTGTTATCACATTTTAATTTTTATGCATAAAACATATAAATTATAATTTAGGCATTTCTGGCCATTTTTGTTGGACTGTTTTGCCATTTTCTCTGACTAATAGTTGGCAACACTGTCTCATTGGATGCCTTCACTTCCCATCATTCAACGTGCCGTGTCGCACTGTCGCTACCAACATCACTCGCCAAGCAGAAGCCACCCTCATGTAAACATCATATTAACTTTCCCTCACCCCCATAGGCGGAAAAAGATTTGGTGTCGTTAGGTGTTTTTCTTGCAAGGTAATAATTTAAAAGTCGTTACTTTGGCAACAGATACGAATTTTTAACTGTGTTGAAATTGAAACTTTTTTTAATGGCTACTTAAAACTCGCCATTCGTGCACCAAAATATTAAATATCCTGCATATCCCATTCCCTCCAATGACTTGACTTGGTACCCCTAGAAAAGGTTATATAGGAGATCTTGATAGATAAAATCCCTTACTTGCTAAGATCTTTCAAAATAAATCTAGGTTAAACATACGAAGTTTTACTAACTAATCCATTCTTAGAACAAATCTTTCTCCTGTGAGCATTTCTCAGTCTGGTGTCCCAAGCTGCTGCTGGAGTCTTCAGTCGGCACGGTATGTATATGGTACGAATATACCTGACAATAACTATGTCATGTAGAATTATCAGGGGCATAGAGAACGAAGTGGGGGAGTGGCGAAGTAGGGGTAGCACAACCAAACTCCGCCCCAGAGTTAATCCATGAAGGAAATTGTTATTACTGTTATTAGTTCCGCTCGCAGTGCGACCTATGTTCCGATCATAAACGTTACATCAGATTGGTAGTTCAGCTCAGAAGCTGGTTTTTTGGAATGTTGATCTCGTTGAAAAACTAAGGCTGAACCCCCTCCCCCTTCCTCAAGAATAAATTGTCTAGGAAGCTGACGGTTATAACTACATGAACAATGGGTTTGACAAATATGTACAGTATATGAGACTATTAAGGCACTTCATCATACAGCAGTTCTCCATGGTTATGCGAGCAAACCAATTCATAGAGAAATGCACTGCAACACAAAGTATCAAACAACACAAGACTATCAAAACCACAAAACTTACTGCGTAAATGTATTTTTGTCGCTCTCAGCCATACACAGTAGCCTACTAACAACCTGATCTAGCAGATTGCCACAGTTCAATAGTTCGACACTTCTCTTCCACGAGCGCGGCAGTTTACTAGGGGAAGAACCGAATGTAAACAATCGACGTAGTTCAGCGCATAAAATCACAAGTTTTGCCATTGTTAAATCCGTATTGCACTGTGTTATCGTCTTTCGTCATTCTCTTATTCCTGTTCCGGTATTTACTTTTTTTGAGGTGCCACTTCTTCTATATTTATTATTACAGTAGGCATTTCAATTAACGGTCGCAACGCCAACGTATTTTTCATAACGTATTGTAGGAGAGGGGATTACTTTATGCCCATCATACAGGTATCAGAAAAATAAGTAATTTGTTAATGATTGTTGTTTGTCATAACAACTTGATTTTGGATGATGTACTGATGAGTAAGAAAGAGCTAGAACCTGAAAAAATCTTATAGCACACACTGTAGCGAACACCAACACTTTGAATAACGTGTCTTCCCAAGATGCGGACATCTTAGTACCAACACAAAAATCTAAAAACTTCAGTTTTCATGAATTGTTATGGAGTTCAACCCACAGTACTGGTATATTTTTTTAAAGAAATATTGATGTGCAAATGTCGCCCTGAAACTAAAACTATTGAATATGTCATCTACACTCTATTAAAACTTGAATTTTATGGTTAAATGTAAGTGAAAACATCTATGGAATCCGGCAGAAAAGTATTAAAAATCATTTTGTTCACAACTTCAAAACTTTTTTTTCTTTCTTTCTTTCTTCAGAAGGTGGGCATAAATTACCCTACGCCCTTTCCCTTGGCATTGCGAGGCTTGATAGTTAACTTAGTGTATATATCAGAACGCGGAAATAGTGAGTGACGTTGGACTTGCACTATGCGACAAACCCAGACGATGTGCCATGATCAATAATAGCATACCGTACATAATTGCAACAACAAAGTTAAATAAAAAAGAAACCGATCATTTATTAAACCTAAATTTATATCGTAGCCCCAGTTAAGTTTCCAAAACCGACGAAATATCATTTAAGCCACAGGTATGAAAATTTGAAATTAAGTAAAGGGACACAAAATATTTAAAAACTGATACTCGATACCCATATCACAGATTGCGCGGCCACTTCCGCCGGAGGTTCGAGTCCTCTCTCGGATGTGTGTGTGTGTGTGTGTGTGTGTTGTCCTTAGCATAAATTAGTTTAGATAGTGCGTATGTTTAAGGTCCGTTAGGATTATACACAGATTTCATTTTTATTTTATTTATTTTTTACCTTATTATTATTAGTTTCTTGCATGGAACACTTTGGTTAGTTTGGGCGATCTGGAATTAATATATAATAGATTCCAACCAAGATGGCTATTTATTTAACTGGATAAAATAAATAGCGATCTTGGCTGGAAACCATTATAATTTATTTATTTATTTTGTTTCCTGTTCCATTCCCATATGTGTGGTTTACAGAGGTCAGCATTTACGCGTACGTGTCGGCATTTTCGACGTTTAATCAGGAGTCCGAATATATTTCTACAGTTTTTAGTTTTGGGAAATTGTTCAAATGTTTGTTAAGCTTAAGGGACTTAACTACGGGGTCATCAGTCCCTAAACTTACAAACTACTTATGAACTACCTACAACTAAGGACGGCACAAATATCCATGCCCGAGGGGGGATTCGAACCCCCGACCGTAGTGGCCGTGCAGACCGTGACTGAAGCGCCTCAGTCTCCTCGGCCACCGCGGCCGGCTGGGAAATTGTATTTTGCTTTTTGTTTTCATTTCTTATCGTCAACAGTATATAAATTTTTCACGTATGCTATTGAAATATATAATTTTTTCTTTGCTTACAATCGATCTGATATACTTCGAAAGCTACAATCAGACATGTAAGACACAAAATATATATTTATATTGCTCAGAGTCGATATTTCAGTCTGAGTATCTCAGTATGTGCTTGTAACCATTTAATAAATTTTCTTGTTTTATGAGGCTTGATTTCCACGACGTATTCTGGACTTACGTGGGAAAGTGTATGAAATTACTGTTGGATAAAAATATTGCAATTAATAATAAGTCTTTTGGGCCAATTTTCAATTTTCAAAGTATAGCCACATACGAGCGGAAAATCCGAAGCCAGCCAAAAGAAATATGGACAGTTTAGTGAACTGATTAAAATTGCATAGTTCTTTGCAGTGCCAGCCCATAATGTTTGTGTTGTGAGGTTGCTGTCCTTAACATTGGCACAATGGACAAAAGATAAAAATAAACTGATTTCTGTGACTCTATAAAAGGGATTCCAAATGTAAAATGTAATTTTAGATATTAGAATTGTTCGAACACAAGGAACTTTCGAAAAGGATTCAGTGCAATGAAAAATATACGGAGCACATGGGTCCCGATGTAATGTAGGTATGTCTGATTTGTGTAATATTATTCGTTTGTGTTTCTTAAAATCGAAATGTTCAAATGTATGTTAAGCTTATGGGACTTAACTGCGGGGTCATCAGTCCCTAAAGTTACAAACTACTTATGAACTAACTTATACTAAAGACAGCACAAACATCAATACCCGAGGGGAGATTCGAATTCCCGACGGGGAACGACCTCGCGCATCATAGCATAGTGCCTCAATGCGCTCGGCCGCTCCGCCGCGATTTCTGTTTCTTGTGTAATAAATTTAAAATACGGAAAGTGTCCTCATTTTTCTTCCTAAAATATGGAAAATGCCCTCGTTTTTGCATTCCAAAATGTGGTAACCCCAGAAAAAGGAAGAAACTGCAGATATGCTCTGATTTTATCCTCAGGGTCTTTTCGCGAGGAGGAAATAACATATTGGTTGACTTGTTGAGTTCGCTATCGGAAATTTGCTAGAAGCCCGTACCGTAGGGTGACCAGATTTCCAAAATAAAAATACGGGACACTCGTGGGTACCGATGTGTGTGACACAAAATGTTGCCTTTACCTGCAGCATTAACGCATAGGCCTACATAAACACATGGATTGATGCACACACAGTATAGTGAACAAAGCTAATGTTTCTCTTCCCCCCCCCCCCCACCTCCCCCTCTCTGCTCACCAAGCTGACGTGCCTTATTCTCGTATTTATATTTGCTTTTCTCGAAATTACTTATCTTGGAATACGATTACCACAACAGGAGAAGTATTTAATAGATTAAAGAACATGAAAGGATTGAGACAAGCAACGGAATTACGGGGTTTTGGGACACGGGACAAACTACAGATAAGGGAATCTAAATAACTAAGACATCTCAAGTCAAATGCTATTACAAAAATTAACCAAACATAGCTACTTGCCGCGGTTGAGTGGCCGAGCGTTCTGAGGCGACTTGCTGCGGAGCGCGCTGTTGTTCGCGGTCGGAGGTTCAAGTCCTCCTAGTGGTATGTTTATGTGTATGTGTTGTCCTTAGGTTAGTTTAAGTATTTTTTAAGTCTAGGGACTGATGACCATAGCAATTTGGTCCAATAATTTTACAAACATTTTGAACATAAATACTCGCGCAACTAAAAGCCAAATAAATTGCATTACTAATTAAAGAAATATCTTAATCTTTTATAGTTCTCACACGCAAACAAGTAAGAAAGACAGTTATGGTTACTTACGCACTTCACGTGTTTTTCTGTGAATTATATTTTGTAGAAGTATATTTGTCATTCCGGAAGTCGGTATTTTCGTATACTGATCTCCACACGGAGTATTGTGAAAGTGAGTTCTTATTATAATTACTTCCTTCTCAGTTTACATACTAAATATGTTCTTTTCGCAGTCCATAAAATATCTGTGACAGAGAACACTGTTTCCACATCAGCATTTGCCCCAGTTATTGTGAGATGCAAATAAGTTGACAATGAGAGACCAGTTTTTACCAACTCGCTACACAGTTCCCAATTAATAAATTTCGTCTTCACATATATTTTGAAAATGGTTCACTTTCTTAATAAGGTAATCTTCACATCTTTGTTGCTAAATATTTTCATCGAACTCAGATAATTTTTTATTTCCTTACTGAACAACTTCCATAGAAGAAGATATCTGAGCTAGGATTAGTGAAATGCGTTTAGCACATGACATGGATAAGCCCATTTTTAGAAACACATTAAAACCTATATATCGATTTTGGGCGATCTACGCTTTTTTGCATTTAAAATAAAAGAAGATCGCCGCCACAGGTGGAAATATTAGATATATGTGGAAAAATTACGCCAAAATCGCGCCTTATTCCCTTTGAGTTGAAGCCTATTGATTACGATTTCATTTGTTCTCCGTTTGGTCATGCCGACAAAATACCGGGTGATAAAAATCAGTATAAATTTGAAAACTTAATAAATCACGGAATAATGTAGATAGAGAGGTAAAAATTGACACACCTATGTAGGTGGCAGTCAACAATACATTCTCGCTTTGGGAGGAGAATGTTGGCGACTGGAGTTTCGTAAGTAGCCCACGCCGCAGCTATAAGCGCCATTGTTGTAATGCTTCCCATCCCAGATCCTGTATCATTTCCTTGACGCTGTCTCCCATGTATCGTGACAATGCAAAACGAACTGCCCTTTTTGGACTCTTTCGATGTCCTCCGTCAAAACCACCTGAAAAGGATCCCACACTGGGCAGCACTACCCCAAAAAAGAACGCACAAGCGTAGAGTATGCAGTTTCTTTAGTACTTCTGTTGCATCTTTTAAGGGTTCTGCCAATAAAACGCAGTCTCTGGTTCGCCTTTCCCACGACATTATCTATGTCTTCTTTCCTGTTTAAGTCTGAAGTAATAGTAATTCCTAGGTATTTTGCGGAGTTTACGGCCTTCACTTTTGATTGATTTATCTTATAAACAAAGTTTAACGGATTTCTTTCCATACTCAAGTGGACGACTTCACACTTCTCATTATTTAGAGTCAATTGCCAATTTTTACCATAGTGATATCATTTTTTGATCGTTCTGCAGTTGGCTTTGATCTTCAGATGATTTTACTAGACGGTAAATGACAGCGTCATCTGCAAACAACCTAAGAGAGCTGCTTAGATTTTCTCCCAAATCGTTTATGTAAATAAGGAACAGCAGAGGACCAATAACACTACCCTGTTGAACGCCCGATATCACGTTTTAGTCGGTGCCTTACCATCGATTACTACAAACTGTGTCGTCTCTGATAGTAAATCCCCTATCCAGCCGTAAATATGGGGCGATATACCATAACAACGCAATTTGTTTAAAAGCCGTTGATAAAGTACGGTGTCAAAAGTCTTCTGGAAATCAAGAAATACGGAATCAATTTGAAAACCCTTGTCGATAGCACTCATCACTTCGTGTCAGTAAAGAACTAGTTCTGTTACTTCGATTGATTCTCTTAGTTATTGCCATTGGTTGGTATTGTATACGTGTATTAACTAAGGTGACCAAACGTACCGATTTTTTCGGCTCACGATTTTTGTGTCTGTCCCGAATTTTTTCAAAGGTAATTCGGTACGCCTATTTGTCCCGAATTTAACAATTATGTTCCGATTTAGAAATTTATCTCACCTGTATCGTACTATTTTATTAATAATTTTAATGATGATGGGAAACTGTTTGATGACAGGTTCATTAGACGTAATGTACTTATCACAAACCGTCGAAACTGTTTCAAACTGTTTCCACTGAGCATAAAAAATGTTCAAATGTTTGTATAGTTTATGGGACTTAACTACGGGGTCATCAGTCCCTAAACTTACAAACTACTTATGAACTACTTACGAATTAGGACGGCACAAATATCCATGCCCGAAGGGCATTCGAACCGCCGACTGTAGTAGCCGTGCAGACCGTGCCTGGAGCGCCTCAGTCCCCTCGGCCACCGCGGCCGGCCACTGACCACTGTGCAGAAACTATACCAGTGAGAAAGTCAGTAAATGGACTGCTGACACCACTTTTCCAGGTCAAAGATGGATTGATACTATTTCTCATTTCAGACAGAATCATGTGCCATTCTCAAATGTACTTAAGTTAGTTCAGTTTCTCTTCTGCCTTTCCGGAAATAAAGCTGTTACTGAAAGGGTACTTTCCCCACATGAACGATATATGGACAAGTGACAAAACACCGCTTGCCGCAGAAACTGTGAAATCAATATTAGTAACCAGAGTAAATTATTATGAAACTCGTGTAGAATTTTTTCATGTGTTGTTGAAGTTACAGACTTGCTGAAGAAAATTCACTGCACTGTTAAATACAGTTGTTCTGATGGCATTCCTTCATCATATAAAGTACTAATATAGTGTAAATTAAAGTACTTTTGTAACAACTTAAACTGATATTTTGTAATTATTACTTTCACTTTTCACTTATTCTAAAATAATGAAAATATTAATACAAATTACAAAATTTGTAATGTGTCCAGAATTTGGATCTAGAAAATATGGCCATCTCACTCAACAGAGACGGTGCTTATGCCGCTAAACTGAATTATAATGTGATTCTTTTTTAGAAATGTTAAGATTTTTTATTGTTTCTATTCTATTAAGTCTGGTCATTTGGAATTGTTGAAACAACTAGACCCTTTGTCTAAGTCTTGTTGCAATCAAAGGTTACAAATACTCCACCAAATTTTGAAGCAACATCCTTCGATATTCAAAGTTTTAGACGTGTTCCTGCTGTATTAACTCCATCAGCAAATCAAAATTGATTTGGATCTCAAGAGGTACTTGACAGCTTTCAAAGGCCTCTTGATATCATTTTTGCGCAATATCTTAAGCTCTATTGATCACAAAAATGTCGTAACGATGTCGGTGATTAACTTAAAGACATTATTACATCACTCTGAATGAATAAAAAGTAGTTGCTTAAATAACTGGCATTTCATCAGAGATTGTCAGTAGAAACCTGATGCAAATGAAATTACAGCTGAACAAATTCAGCTGTAAGCATAAAATTAAATCATATTATTTTTTGTCTTTCCTGTTTTTAATTTGGTAATGCAAGATTTGACAACAATATTTGCGAGCTATGAACAATTTTTTTTTCATTTATTTAAACAGTTTTTGGCTTTCGTGGACCTAGAAAGTAATGAACTGAAAGTTTAAATCACCAATTCCATCTCGAAATATCCTTCAGATTTAGCAGCTATAGTGATAGGTTTTGAAATTATAGACTGACTATAAAATCCGTGCTAAGTGCCAAAATGAACGTGTTGAGTAAAACGCAAGAAACCTCCTAAAAATGAACATTTTGTCTTTATATGCAATTTTTTTCGCCTTAGTTTGGGTCTACTGTTAATCTTTAAAGACTTATTACAGTTGAATTGACCATTCAATTTTTATCTTTATGCAAAAGATATTTTCCTGATAAAAAAATATGAATAGTGCTATGTGCCATACCCTCTACTGTAAAAACCGCGTTATGTGCCATAACCTCTAGTGAAAAAACCGCGCTATTTCCAAAATTCGAGTAAATGGAAAGCTGTATTGGACTTTATTGTCTGGATTAAGGTCAACAAAGGAGTCATACATTCTCTGATCATTCAGATCTTGCCTTAAACACATAAGTGAACTTTTGGCCCTTGTGTAATGACTTTCCTCTTGGGGGAAAATTGCTATGTGATCAACTATTCGCTGTGCATCATCACTTGCTTTTATTTCCCCTACATTCAACGTACGTAACGTCACTACGCTTTTTCGATTTAACCAATGTTTCAACCCTACGCTGTGTGATGCCATGGATTTCCATAAATTTTTGCTTGCACACTTGTTTATGATCACCTTTTCCGTTAGGAATCGTATAAAATACACTGGCTTGCCTTCTACTTTCTGTCGAATCTGTGTACGACCCATGTCGCCTACGTTTAATACTTATGGTTCCCATTAGCTAGGAGGAATTTTGCTTGACGTTATGTCCTAGTTAATAAAATTGATTGAAGATGATTAATTTTTGTTTGAAGGCAATGCTTCTGCGTAGATATGGGCATCGGCATGAAACCTGTGACATAAAAGAAGGCCATTAGAAGTGTAAACACTGTGTCTAATAACCTGTTTTTCACTACTTTGCACTCAGAACAAAAACGCATATACAAACAACTGCGACATTAAAAGCCGAAGGAATACAACTTTGAGCTATTAATAAACGACAACCTAGGTCTATAATGTAATAGAGGTATTTAAATCTACCGCAACAGGTGGAGGTTGTTTCTCAGGCACTGTCACGTTCCGGCTGTTCTTGTGGGACTTCCCTTCTGCTCTAAGTTTCGCGCTGAGAAACACTCCCTTAACCACTTTTACGGCGCCTATTTACCATTTCCATTGCAGAAAAAGCACAAAATGAATAGTTACTGCTTGCTACACGATGGAACCTCAACTCAAACAGTAATAACAAAGCTCAGGTGCACCTCTGGCCACTGCCATATAGCACAGATTATACTTCACAACAGGTGGCACATAGATCGACGGGCATTCTTGTGAGAAACATTAGATCTACTTCCACATCTACTAACAGATAGCCCGCTTTTTACTGAGTAGTGTTAGGTATGTAGCCCACATTTTCACAATAAAACAAAATTTTTCATTTTTGGCACCACGGATTTTATTTTCAGTCTACAATTCTACCAGTGTAGACCGTCTTCAGTAGGCCTGTAGTCTGTCAACCATAAAAGGATCCAGTAAAAGTTCTCAACACGGTTATGAGAAAAGCTTCAAGAAATTTTTTTGGTACTGACTAGAACAATTAAATGTTCAAGTGTTTGTATAGCTTATGGGACTTAACTACGGGGTCATCAGTCCCTAAACTTCTTACAAACTACTTATGAACTAGCTAATACTAAGGACGGCACAAATATCCATGCCCGAGGGGGATTCGATCCCCCGACGGTAGTGGTCGTGCAGACCCTGACTGGAGCGCCTCAGTCCCCTCGGCCACCGCGGCCGGCTAGAGCAATTAGACATTTTTGTACGATTCACGGCCGGATTAAGGCAATCGCAAGTACCGTGGCCGCCGGGCCCCGAACTAGAGGGGGCCCCGCCATGATCGAAATTTGTCAAAAAAAAAAAAGAAAAAAAAAAAAAAAAAAAAAAAAAAAAAAAAAAGCACCTTTATTGTTGCCTCTACTTTTCCTCTAACGGAATAGTTGTGTTGAAAACCACGGCAGTCTTACTTCATTTGATCCAGCAACAACACACTTTTCGATTTGTCGCCCACTCGGCCGCCGATTTGTGTCGAAACACCGGAAGTGTTTGATGTCGCCGACAGGCGCAGTTCGCCCTTTTGCGTACAACGCGGTGCTTTAGGCCCACAACAGTGGATAGTGTCTGCAGAGGCTGCAACATCTGCAGTAATCTGCAGTTCCCTCCGTTTCTACGAATAATTTGTAAGTAAACTTTTGTTATTGGATGAAAAAGTCTGCATATTCATATTTGCCGTGAAATTATCATCAACGTGAAGAAACTACATCAGACATTACGATACCGGATATTGCAACACGAATTTCTATTTCGTCAGCCAGAGGGGACTCCAGAAATATGCGAAAAATATTATACAAGATGTTAGGAAGGTCTTTCTTAAAAATTTTGAAAAATGTTTACTAGTTTACTATAAAGCCATAAATAAGATAAGTATAGTTTTAGTGTCATTGTAATATTAAAAACACCTAATACATTGTTACATTCCTATTTCTCGTTTTATGTTGTGTTAGTTGTAGGTACAAGTTAATTGTTTTTAAGCTCATATTGGTATATTTTATTGAATATTTTCCTTGTCTTACAAGGGAATGGTCAGACTTGTCATGTCGAAACCTGTGTTGCTGTTTTTACCATGGTGAGTTAACATTGAAGGAAGTCTGTGTGCAGACTGTTAGCTGCTGACATGACCTGAAAGTCTGTAAAATCTTGTATGAAGTATGACATTATTGTCGCATGGTTTCAGCGCTTATAACTGCCTGTTGTACAACCCTGACCTCTCTCGCTACATTATACCAACGCCATCTAGGGACAAGGTGGCGTTAGCTACGCGCCGCTCTCCTGCCTCAGTAGTAAGAGAGCTGATTTGACCAGTGAAAGCGATTGTACGATAATTAATAAATACGATAACAATAAATTCATCGACAAATGTAGCTGATATGTTATCTACAACATTTTTTTTCCAAATAGCTATGAAATAGACTCAAATACATATACGGTTTAGAACACGCCGAACTTTTATTTCTTGTAATTACCGCAAAAATGCGATATATTGATACAATGTTCAAAACATAGGTTTTTTTGTGCACCAAGAACATAGAAGCAAAGACGGCAATGACAGCCCTGCGAATCACAGACGTTGTTAGACGCCCGTAGACAAAATTCGGCCTAGTATTGGTATATTTTTCTAGATATGCCACGCATATTTAATCACATTTTGAAACCGTGGGGAGGAAAACTGATAATGTACGACTGATTGCAACTTGAGAATATTGTCACGGTGATAGGAAACTGCAGTGATTTGGCACACAATAATTTTCTCTGTTAGTTTTCTGTAAAATGCCTTCAATTGGCGGAAAAATTCTGTCTAACGGTTGAATTACGTTCGTCGTGCCGGGTGGAATCTGAAGTATCTCTACTTCTTTGTCAGGGTGAGCTCAAAATACAGCTTTGAATGAATCAGAATTTTTGTGACCTGACCACGTATCTAGAAGGAGATTTGTTCCCGCAGAACGGAAGAAAAGCATGATGCATGAAAAGTGTAACTTTATCATTTCCCATTTTTCCAGACTTCGATGCGTCTATCACAAGATTGTCTGCGTAGAACATTGTTTGTTTGACACGTGGTTCAAAACGTCCTGTTGGTTCTCGAATATACACATATAGTTTAGGCGATCTTATTTTTTGCAGTCGTAAGAAAAGCTTCTATCATTTCCATTTGACTCACTTCAGTTTCCGACCTGTTTCTCGATTCAAATTTGTTATTTTTCGTGCCACAATTTTATGTGATCTTTTGAAGCGACTAATCCAACTTTGAGAAGCAGTAAATTCTTTAGCGCCTATCGCGTTGGCAATCTCTAACGCCCATCACGCAAAGCAGTGTCGCTGACACTCAATGACTATAGTCTGGCATCGGTATATTGCTCAAAAAGTCACGCATTTACCTACGTCGCAATTTCCAGTCGACTCTTACGTCGTACAGCGACTTTCTTTTTCCATCTATACAATTCACGTTCAGAATGGACAAAGCGATACCTATTTTGAACAGTTCTGACATGTAGGCGTTTCTTACCATTTACATTCAACCAATACTTCACCGCTTTTTCTTTGTCTGATAATGTGTCTGTAGTTGCTAGTGTTGCTTTCGGAGATAATTGATTATGGTACTTGGCAGTATCACTCGAAGAGTCTTCATGTGTGCAACTTTCTTCCGTTTCTTCGCCGTCTGTAGATTCACACAGTCTGCAATATCGAGTGTTTCAGTCGTTTCTAGCCACATGTCTGCGCTATTTACATGCTCATCTAGAAGTTTAACTACCATGTCGCACATCACATAGTCTTCACGCGTGTTTTCTGTTGATTGCTTCATTTGGCGTCTGTGGTATATCTCCATGGCAAGCAGTAAAACATTTACAGGGTTTGCCATCACTTGTGAGGGGAGATTGAATGTTTACCGTAAAGTGGCTTGCGGGGTATAGATGTAGATGTACAGAATATATTTCACATCTCTAACCAGTTTGAGGACGGTATGTTTCGAAATACGTACCAAAAATTAAAAGGAAGTGCATGCCACAGAAACGAATATTCGTTTCCCCATCCCATCAAAACCGTGCAACGATATTCCTGTTTAGTGAACGCCGCGATAAGACGGCCGCACCTCCCGACCATGCGCACAACGCTCACCATAACAACAGCTCGTGACTCGCCATTTCCAGGGGTGGCCAGCCGTCACCGCAAGCTACAAGCAGGAAAAACAGCCATTTTCGTGATTTTTTTAGGTGACTTCCAGGTCATGTCAGCAGCTAACATTCTGCATACAGACGTCCTTCGTTGTTAACTAACAGTAATAAAAAATCAATACATGTATCGGCATGACAAGTCTGACCATTCCCTTGTTAGCTTAAATTTCCCGCATTTTATGCATATTTGAACACATACATTTCAATTGGCGAAGCCAATTGGTGAACTATCCAACCAGTATTACTGTCGTGATTAAATGCAGAGCCGGCCGCAGTGGCCGAGCGGTCTGCGGCGCGCCAGGCGTTCGAATGACCCTCGGGCATAGATGTTTGTGTCGTCTTTAGTGTAAAGTAGTTCATAAGTAGTTTGTAAGTTTAGGGACTGATGATCCCGCAGTTAAGTCCATTAAGCTTAACAAACATTTGAATTAAATGCAGAAGAAAGATAAACGGAAGTGATGCGAAATTAATGTAGCAGGTAATCTGAAAAGTACAGCTTAACACGTTAAACGTCATTTAAAAATCATTTTAAACTAGAAGGATTGAGAGGCCGAATTGATCCCTTTACCAATTTTTCCCATGTGTCCTGGTAAAACCGTTAAATGAAATGAGTTCATTTCTGTGATTTTTTCATCTTTTATGTAAAGAATTCTACACCCTCTTATAAAGTTTTCTACTTCAAATAGATTCCTAAATATTAAGATTACTACCTAGAAGGACCGCAGGGCCTATTTGGCCCCTCATAGCGTTTCTCTGTGTTTTCGGCATGTTTCCTTGTAATACTGTGTACGAAATGAAACCAACTGTTGTCTCCTAATTGTTTCAATAAGCGACAACAATGCCATACATTCCAGCACTGATTGCGGTAGGGCAGCTGGGGATGGCGGTTATGTATGGAATATGAATTAATTGTGCCTGAGTGATTGATTGTGTGAGTGAGTGTGATCTTCTCTGACAAAGGTCATGCCGAAAATTTATAAATTGTATGAATATGAGTTTGTTGGCAGCTCGGCGGTCATATTTATGGTGAGTTTCTAGCTCATATTATCAACATTCCAATCTGGACCTTCCATTGTTTAGGCAGGTTGACCTTTTCTTTAAACAACGAGTCATCCTCTTCCAAGTTCGAAGCTTTCGTCGTCAGTTTCTTCAATATCCTCTGTAACGTCTTTCCACAGCCTGTATATAAAAACTGTGGCACATCTTCACATTTGACGCCAATACACTGCTTGCAAAATGAATACTTGAAATCCGGTTTTTTGCTGGAGCACGTTTCGACACAGCTCACCTTGCATGTGCATGAAACAATGTGGAGAAGTGCTTCACGTGCTGGGGCTTATTTCATTATAACGGATATCGGATCGATGTCAGTAGGTTCGTTCCAGCAGCTGCCAGACGGCTACTTTCAAGCGCTAATAAACATGTGTTACTGCGCATGCGCAGCTACTATGACGTAAAAACCCTTGTTTGATACTAGCACTGCTGGAACGCTTTTTGTACTGTTTCTGGCTGCAGGCAAAGGTGAGTTTAATGGAATAATTAAAATGCTTTCCTTCCTAACATCGAAGTTGTGTAAATGAAAAATATCCGATCTTAAGTGTGATTGCAGTGACTTTGAAGTAGTCGAAAAACCCGCTACAAACAAACACGTATCACGTGAAGGCTACCCCCACTTTAACCAGACCTTTCTGCCATGCGCAAATTGGCAGCTTGACCGCGCCAGGAATATTTTTCCGGGTAGCGTCTGGCTGCTTGCGGCAACTGCTGGAACACCAAACAGCTGCACTCCAAGTAGCCTGAAGCGGGAGAAGGCGCTGCTGGAACACAATTTCAGCGTTGCGCATGCGCGTCAGGCAGTCTGGCAGCTGCTGGAACGAACCTATTGTGATTCCTTCCCATTTTTCAGGGCGTTTTCAGTTTCCCATCCGACTTTGGACTTGGTGGTAAGTCCGTAACGAATGTTGTTACGCAGCATCTTTTGTAGGTAGCAACATTGCAAGATTTAATTTGCTTTTTGTGGCAGACTTGTCGAATAGCTGGTACCGCAAATGATCTAAAGTGTGGGAAATACTGACACCTCCACTATACAATGCGATATCAAGCTGTTCTCCTGCTGTTATTATTTCTTCACGGGTAGCGTGTGGTTTATTGAACGTGCCAAGCGCTGAGTTAAGCCGTTCGTTTTTCTTAACAATGTTGCAGCACTTAATTTTTCCATGACCGGAAAAAGCGGATGTTGTATCACATCCGCTAAAAGCGTGAGTGAACAGAATATACTCAACTGTCAAACTTGAAAGATGTAGTCGAAAACCACTTGTCTTCTTTGCTTCCTCTCCCCGGATTACAAAAAATTGTTTTCCATGTCTTGTCCTAAACCGGTCATGAGCACAAACAGGTCAACATCTTCTTCACAATGACAACACTTACAAAATATTTAGTTCTTGAAACAGCAGATGTTACAATCGTAAGGTGGCTTATAGCAAACTTCGACAAGTCATGTACGACTCACAATACATGAGTGGCCAGAAATCACCATGTTGCATACAGAAAAATTGAATAACTGAAAATGAGATAATAAATTTCAACATATAATATGATATATGATTTATTTATATTACACAAACAGAAACTGAAATAACAGTGTTCAAAAATTAGGTTTTTTGCCACTTTGCACAGATTTTGAACATTTATTGACGGACTGTAGCGTCTTAGGTATTGAGAGTAGAAAGAAATGGTAAGAATCAAATTTATAGAGAATTTCGTGCTCTTTATAAAAGAACACAGACGTGAAAGCGGTAGGAGCGACAATAACGGAGATGTTTTGAAAAAAAATGAAAATTCCGAAAGTTTTTGACCGCAGAAAGTTTTCTCAAGAGAAATTTTGTTGGCAAAACTTGCTTTTGTAATCTTTCGAACCATATTAACGAGTTCAACAAATAAAATCTTCTGCCCCACCTTTTGCAAGGTATAGGCTTTTATTCTGACAGTTTGACTGGACTACGCGACGAAATAAGCAAACAAAGAACACGTAGTTTTCGGCGGAAGGCAAAATACTTAACTGTAGAACATGTGACGGGAAAAGACACGCTACCTCGCGGAGGCATCATGCTACGGACTGAGCCGTCGCTTCAACCGGAGGTTGGACTCCTCCCTCGGACATGTGTGTGTCTTTCGTCCTTAGGTTAAGTTAGTTTAGTTAATTTGTAAGTTTAGGGACTGATTACCATAGCAGTTTGGTCCAATGGGTTTACAAACGTTTGAATTTGAATGACATGCTGTGCGAGCTGAATTTGGAAGACGTTTCTGGTTTTAGTAACTGCATCAGGATGTCGCCGTTAGATTTTGAAATTATAATGTATATTACAGAGCTAGTTGTTTCAAAGAAACATATTTATGAAGTCGAACATTCCAGATGCACTCCTCTGTCTCTTATTAGGTGACGAGTTCGTAAGTTTTGCTTCTTGTCTACTTCATTTCGTAAAGTAACACACGGAAAGAAAATATGTAACTCCTATAGACTGAGCAAAACCGAACACTATCGCTGAAAAAGAGCATTTATTGCCAGTAAGCCACGAACATTGTTTCTTTACTGGTACAGTCACAGAACGCTGCTTTTGCGTTGCCAGCGTGTTGTGAAAATCGGTGCCATAGTCTCGAGTTAACAGTGAACAACATTGTAGAGCATGTTTCAAACTCACTGTAAATGCGGCTTAACGCAAACAGTGAGGAAAAATCTAACCTTCACATGTTTTCTTAAGTTCGCTGTGGAGTTTAGACTGCTTTCAGTTATTTTTCCCGCCAAAACACAATTTGCAGCGGAAGAGTCATTTCCCATCCAACGTCAAAATTCGAAAACATCAGCGTAAGCTACTAAACGTGCGCAAAATAATCGGAGATCGCATGCTGTTGACGTATGACGTCTCAGGTGATTGTTATGTACTGATAGTTGCGTACATAATTTTTTAAAATAAAAATGGTATGAATAAATGAGCACTAGTAAATCTTATAATGGTACTAAAATGTATAATTCATATATTTCCAATGTACGCTGTTGAATAGATTTAATTTAGAAGCAAATTTTGTTTCTTTTTTTCTCTTCACTAAAATCAAGGCCAACAATACTTCCGTTAGAGCGTTAACTGATAAAAGAAACTTAGTTACAGTTAAGTTACTTTATGCAAATAATATCGCCGTTCCAAATGTTCAAATGTTTGTCAAGCTTATGGGACTTAACTACGGGGTCATCAGTCCCTAAACTTACAAACTACTTATGAACTACTTACGAACTAGGACGGCACAAATATCCATACCCGAGGGGGGATTCGAACCCCCGACCGTAGTGGCCGTGCTGACCGTGACTGGAGCGCCTCAGTCACCTCGGCCACCGCGGCCGGCTTCGCCGTTCCCTTCCGTTACCTTTGTAAAATAACAGTTACTAGAAACGGCGTTACAAGTAACGCGTTACTCCCCAACCCTGGACAACACACACACATACAATCCATGCTCGAGGGAGGACTCGAACCTCCGACCGCGAGCGACCACGCACTCTGCAGCAAGGCGCCTTCGAACGCTCGGCCACTCCACCGCGCTGATTTCCTGATGACAAGCACGATAATGTTCAAAATGTTTGCTTCAGAATAAAAAAAAACTAAAAATGAAATATGTATGATAACACTTACCGGCACTTCATATATTTCTTTTTGTAGGCAATTTTCGTGAGGGCACTTTCGACAACAAATGCTGTGGGAAGTCAAAAATTGTCGGGATTGCATTCAGACTTCAACCACGCATTCCCAAATCTCTCCCTATCGAAACACTCTTCTGCAAAGTGTTTGGAGCACACTTTTGAATGCTTCATAGGTACGCAATTCTTTCTTTTTAGTTTTTGGAGCCATATTTTGACTCTTTGCTCATCTTCTGAGAAACTAGAACACACAAAAACCACGTAATGAAAGCTATTCTCATACACAGAAGTACTAAACAACACACAAGGACTTGACAAACTGCTTAAAACGAAAGAAAACTATATTGTTATGTCTTGTCTAAATTTTATTAGCCTTTGGCTTTAGCACAACACGTAAGCCTACTTTACCAGGTATTCTACACTGTCTTCGTAAACACGTGGCAAAAAGAAAACAGAAAAACCGAAATTAGTTCTACAATATAACACCTTACAACACCGTGTATCGAAACTTTTTAACATTTAAAATGAATAATAACAATACGTGATTTACAAGCAGACCGTAAGTTGTACATACCCATGAAAAGTGACTGTTCCTCCTTCTCTTACTTTTCCTTGCATCCATACTCTACCATAGCTGCTACTAACTCACAACAAGGCACGGAAGACAAGAAAATCATATGTAATATTCGAGTTCCGCTACTATCACAATACGCGACCTAGCAGCGTCGTCCCAAAATCACGTGACTAACCCGACCAGATGTTGAGAACATGCGCAGTAGACTATGCTCACTCCATATATATCTATAGTCTAAGATCAGACGGGCAGACCACTCGAATGGCAAATATTCAGACTGTTATAAAATAAATTGTAGCATATTGGGTTTTAGAATATCTCCAAAGATGGCTACATTTATCAGCAGGGGATACGAAATCCTGTAGCAGCCCTGCATTTGAATTTAACTTATATTTCTCATCAGGAAAAAGACAATTTCCATGTAACTTTTCATTTAACATCAGTAAGTTAAGAAACTTAACTTTTTCCTTTACAGTAAGGAAAGAAACTTAACTTTTTCCTTTACTGGGCTAATCATTTATCATTTACAAATAGTAATAGATATTACTGAGTTACTGTAATTTTATACGACATTATTTTCAGCTTAATCATTTGAATTCGCGTGCCTTAAGAGCTGGCCTTGTAACATCAGCTAATGTGGCTTTGCCACACAGCTACTGCGAACGGCTGAAAGCAAGGGGAAACTACAGCCGTTACCTTTCCCGAGGACATGCAGCTCTACTGTATGAACATATGATGATGGCATCCTCTCGGGTAAAATATTCCGGAGGTAAAATAGTCCCCCATTCGGATCTCCGGGCGGGGACTACTCAGGAGGATGTGATCATCAGGAAAGACAATACTGGCATTCTACGGGTCGGAGCGTGGAATGTTAGATCCCTTAATCGTGTAGGAAAATTAGAAAATTTAAAAAGGGAAATGGATAGGCTAAAGTTAGATATAGTGGGGATTAGTGAAGTTCGGTGGCAGGATGAACAGGATTTCTGGTCAGGTGAGTACAGGATTATAAATACAAAATTAGTTGGGGGTATCACAGGAGTAGGATTGATAATGAATAAGAAAATAGGAATGCGGGTAAGCTACTATGACCAGCACAGCGATCGCATTATCATTGTCAAGATAGATACGAAGCCAACACCGACAACAATAGTACAGGTTTATATGCCAACTAGCTCTGCCGATGATGAGGAGATCGAAGAAATATATGAGGAGCTAAAGGAAATTATTCAGACAATTAAGGGAGAGGAAAATTTAATTGTTATGGGAGACTGGAATTCAGTAGTAGGACAAGGAAGGGAAGGGAAGATAGTGGGTGAATATGGTCTGGGCAAAAGGAATGAAAGAGGAAGCCGCCTGGTAGAATTTTGCACGGAACATAATTTAGTTATAACAAACACCTGGTTTAAGAATCACAAAAGAAGGTTGTATACGTGGAAGAGACCAGGAGACACTGGGAGATACCAGATAGATTTTATAATGGTAAGACATAGATTTCGGAACCAGGTTTTGAAGTGTAAGACATACCCAGGGGCAGACATAGACTCTGACCATAACTTGTTGGTTATGAACTGTAGGCTGAAACTGAAGAAACTACAAAAAGGTAGGAAAATGAGATGGGACCTAGATAAATTGAAGGAACCTGAAGTTCTTAAGAATTTCAGAGGGAGCTTCAGGCAACAATTGACAGAAACAGGGGAAAATAAAACAGTAGAGGAGGAATGGGTAAAATTGAGAGATGAAATAGTGAAGGCAGCAGAGGACAAAATAGGTAGGAAGGCAAGACCTACAAAGAATCCTTGGATATCACAGGAGATACTAAATTTAATCGATGAAAAGAGGAAGTATAAAAATGCAGTAAATGAAACAGGCAAAATGGAGTACAGACGACTAAGAAATGAGATTAACAGGAAGAGCAAAATGGCTAAGCAGGAATGGCTAGAAGGCAAATGCAAGGATGTAGAAGAATGTATAAATAGGGGAAAAATAGATACAGCCTACCGGAAAATAAAAGAAACATTTGGCGATAAGAAAAACAGCTCTATGAATATCAAGGACACTGATGGAAAACCAGTTCTCAGCAAAGAAGGGAAAGCTGAAAGGTGGAAAGAGTATATAGAGGGGCTCTATAAAGGAAATGAACTTCGAGACACTATTGTAGGAAGGGAAGAGGATGTAGATGATGATGAAATAGGAGATACTATACTGAGAGATGAATTTGACAGAGCACTGAAAGATCTAAGTCGAAACAAGGCCCCTGGAGTAGATGATATCCCGTCAGAGCTACTGAAGTCTCTGGGAGAACCAGCCATGACAAAATTGTTTCACATTGTGTGTAAGATGTATGAGACAGGTGAAGTACCCTCAGACTTTAAGAAGAATTTTATAATCCCCATTCCAAAGAAAGTGGGTGCAGACAGGTGTGAAAACTACCGAACCATCAGTTTAATAAGTCATGGTTGCAAAATATTAACACGAATTATATACAGAAGGATGGAAAAGCTGGTAGAAGCCGACCTCGGGGAAGATCAGTTTGGGTTCAGGAGAAATGTAGGAACATGGGAGGCAATACTCACTTTACGGCTTATCCTAGAAGATAGATTAAGAAAAGGCAAACCAACATTTCTAGCTTTTGTAGATTTGGAGAAGGCTTTTGTCAATGTTGATTGGAATAAACTCTTTAAAGTTCTGAAGCAAGCAGGAGTAAAATATAGGGAGCGTAAGGTTATTTACAACTTGTACAAAAATCAGAGAGCGGTTGTCAGAGTTGAAGGGCATGAAAGGGATGCAGTGGTTGGAAAGGGAGTAAGACAGGGTTGTAGCCTTTCCCCAATGTTGTTCAATTTGTACATTGAGCAAGCTATAAAGGAAAGCAAGGAGAAATTTGGAGAAGGAATTAAAGTTCAGGGTGAAGAATTAAAAACATTGCGTTTTGCCGATGACATAGTAATTCTGTCAGATACAGCAAAGGACCTGGAAGAGCAAATGAACGGAATGGACAGTGTGCTGAAAGGTGCATATAAGATGAACATTAACAAGAGTAAAACTAGGGTAATGGAGTGCAGTGTAAGAAAATCAGGTGATGCTGAAGGAATTAGATTAGGTAACGAAACAATAAAGGAGGTAGATGAGTTTTGTTACTTGGGCAGTAAAATAACAAATGATGGTCGCAGTACAGATGATATAAAATGCAGAATGGCAATGGGTAGAAAGGCGTTTTTGAAAAAGAGAAATTTGTTAACATCGAATATTGATTTAAGCCTAAGGAAGTCCTTTCTGAAGGCATTTGTATGGAGTGTTGCCTTGTATGGGAGTGAAACATGGACGATAAGCAGTGTGGACAGAAAGACGATAGAAGCTTTTGAAATGTGGTGCTACAGAAGAATGCTGAAGATTAGGTGGGTGGATCGCGTAACTAATGAGGAGGTACTGAACCGAATTGGGGAGAAAAGAAATTTCTGGCATACCTTGACTAAAAGAAGGGATAGATTGGTAGGACACATTCTTAGACATCAAGGAATTGTGAATTTAGCGTTGGAGGGAAGTGTGTGGGGTAAAAATCGCAGGGGGAGACCAAGAGACGCGTATAGTAAGCAGATTCAAGTGGATGTGGGTTGTCGTTCTTATGATGAGATGAAAAGGCTTGCTCAGGATAGAGTAGGGTGGAGAGCTGCATCAAACCAGTCTCTGGACTGAAGACCACAACAACAACAACAAGGTAATAGCGAACATCTCCATAGAAGGTATATTGAGTCTCAGGTTCGTGTTTCATTTCGCCAAGTGTTTATAAATTATAAACGTGCAATATACCTTAATTCACTGTAACTGAGAGAGACACTGTGAAGTATTTGAAAAATATGTAGCTTGTCGTAACTCGTTAAATAAAACGTAATACTCGCGTTGTAACAAAGACCTTCGGTGTATTTTCCTCTTTTTTGTAATTTCTTAACCCTAACAACGTCACTACTGCACACTATGCAGCATCTAAACTACTAGAACAAAAAGTAAAAGGAAAAAAAATCCGTTTACTTTTTAGCCACATCGATTGCATGAATTACATAAACTTTTGCCTCAGAACACACCTCGCACTACTAGAACAAAAACTGTGTATTTCCATTGGGCTCTTGAACTTCTGTTATTTAATCACAAGATAGTGTGTTTTCAAGTCGACTTTCATAATTTGTTAAACAGTGTTCAGGACAATAGTTGCTGCATATCTCGTTGGTAAAACTGCTGTTGGAATTAAGAGAGAGTACGTTTGCAAATCTTCTTTTAAAACGAACAACTGTTGATGCAATGTTAATATCAAGTGTGCTTGTGACCGACTTAATAAACGAAAAGGAAAGAAGGCACAACTCCGCGTAGTGGACGGAGGTTTAAATCCACCTCCAGCCATATGTTTTCCGGGATTTCCCTAAATCACTCCACGCAAATGCCTTAATTGTTCTTTTAAAAGGGCATAACCGATTCCCTTCCCCACCCTTACCGAAACAAAGCGAGCGTGAGTTCCGTCTGTAATTACCACACTGTAGACGGGACGTTAAACGCATATCTTCCTTTTTTCCTTCCACACAGTGCAGTCGCACGGGAATAGCCGAGCGGTCTGGAGCGCCACATGGATGTGTGTGTTGTCTTTAGGTTGATGATGCTGTCGTTTATCGGTTAGTGAAGTCAACAGAGCATCAAAAGCAACTGCAAAGCAATTTAGACAAAATTTCTATATGGTGCGAAAACTGGCAATTGACACTAAATAAAGAAAAGTGTGAAGTAATACACATGACCCCTAAAAGAAATCCGCTGAACTTCAATTACGCGATAAATCAGTCAAACCTTAAGGTCGTAAATTCTACCAAATACTTTGGAGTTACAATTACGAACAATTTAGACTGGAGAGAACACACAGAAAATATTGTGGGGAAGGCGAACCGAAGATTACCTTTCATTGGCAGAACGCTTCGAAGATGCACCAGCTCCACCTAATAGACTGCCTACATCACACTTGTGCGTCCTCTCCTGGAGTACTGTTGCCCAGTGTGGGACCCTCACCAGGTGGGACTGACGGAAGATATTGAGAAGGTTCAGAGAAGGGCAGCTCGTTTTGTTTTATCACGTTACCGAGGGGAAAGCATTACGGAAATGTTGCACGAATTGAGGTGGAAATCATTAAAAGAAAGACGTCATTCATTGCGGCGTGATCTGTTTGCGAAGTTTCAATCACCGACTTTTACTTCTGAATGTGAAAATTGCTAACACCCACCTACTTAGGGAGACATGACCAACCCAATAAAATACGAGAAATCAGATCAAAAACGGAACGATTTAGGTGTTCTTTTTTCCCGCGCGCTATTAGAGAATGGAACAGTAAGAGAAAAGTTATGAAAGTGGTTAATGAACCCTCTGCCGGGCACTTAAATGTGATTTGCAGAGTATCTATGTAGATGTAGGTTAGTTTAACTTAGTTTAAGTAGTTTATAAGACTAGGGACTGATAACCAACGGACAGTGGCGGATCCAGGGGGGTGGCTAAGGGGCTGAAGCCCCCCCCCCGTACCTTGCTTTTAGTGTTTCCCTTAGTAATGCCCATCCTCAACTGGATCTAGCCCCCTCCAAAAATACCTCGCTTTTAACTCAACTGGGTCAAGCCTCTCCCAAATCAAAGTCCTGAATCCGCCACTGCCAACGTAGTTTGGTCCCATACGATTACAAACATTTGAACATTTTAACCACACAGTGCGGGGCCATAAAATCGAGTATGAGGTGACGTAGCCTGTTACGGCCAGGCACAAAATATAACTACACATTCGCTGAGGGCAATTTCAATATGTTGGCTTCATTTCATAGGTCTACGCATTAACATAGAACCTAAAATGTTCGAAACGTAAACGAGTCAGCGAGTACATTTTACACTGCATGTTTCAAAATATGTGCTGTGCTGTACTTTATCTTTAAGTATCACAATAACTATGGTAAATATCAATTGTAATATGTTTTAACAATGATTCTAACATTGCTAGAGATTGCTTGAATAATCAATTGAATAATTATCTCAATAACAACTGATGTTTATTCGTATTTGTCAACACATAACAACAGCATTTTATATGAGAAATTTGAATACATCAACTCTATATAATATCGAACACCAGATGATGGGCTATGCCCGAAACGTGTTGTGAATTGAAAGTACATAATCTGCTGATAACATCTTTTGATTATCCAAGCAATCTCTAGCAATTTTAGAATCATTATTAAAATTTTACAATGAAGGTTGCATACCTCTACCAAGACTTTCAGTCTAAAATAAGCCTTAAAAATGTAATATGTTTGAAAATAATGTATTTTTACCCTAAAGTTTCCGCTCAATGGAGTGATATAGGTTCCATGAAACAGAACACATGGAAACCCAGTATTTCGGTTTTTAATTTGTTGCATGAAAACTATTGTGTGATACAACTATCAAGGGCAGATTGCAGTTGGATCTCACCAATTTGGATCAAACTATGAGAGAAAAAGCAGGTAGACAAACCTTTTAGATTCCTAAAACATCTCTACTGAGTGGACTATAGCAAAAGAGGAAACACTCACGAAAGTTAACAGAGTACAGTATAGACACACACACACACACACACCGGCCGGAGACGGCGATCGTGTCTCTCTCTCTCTCTCTCTGTGTTTGTGTGTGTGTGTGTGTGTATGTTTGTGTCTGTAACTGACGAAGGCCTAAAAGGCCGAAAGCTATAATGTTGTCTGTTATTTGTGCCTTTCTGCGGCTCATCGGACGTCTCTGTGGTTAGTAATTAACCTATCATTCTCCAAAATATTATTGAATCCTTCCTGGAATGTCCATTGTTAGATTACAATATAAATGGCGTATAAGCTAGTTTGAGACCATTGCATCTGACGTTGGTTTAGTGCATTCAATAAGCCATTAGGGTGATAATTTTGTAGCCTGCGTTCGATTCCCACTATTTCCATTCACAGCATTTTATTATATTCCTTACATTGTTAAACTTTTAATTATAAAATTTAAATATAGTTAAACATGTATCTTGGCTTGCAACAAAATGTTCAAATGTAAATTTATCGGATTCAGCTGCATAGTCATTAGTCCGCAGCTTACAAACTACTTACACTAAGTTAAATTAACCTAAGGACAACACACACACCCATGCCCTAGGGAGGACTCGAACCTTCGACGGCGAGCAACCGCGCGCTCCGCAGCGAGGCGCCTTGGACCGCTCGGCTACTCCATGGCGGCTAAGTAGCGTGTATGCGAAACTTGAGTTTATGTTTTTATATAAGGTGTATCTAAAATGAATGTAGACAATGAAATGGCCGGTAGAGGGGAGTAAGTACATAATATTTTGATAAGGAACCCATGTTCGGAAATGCCGGCCGTGGTGGCCGAGGAGACTGAGGCGCTTCAGTCACGGTCTGCACGGTCACTACGGTCGGGGGTTCGAATCCCCCCCCCCCCCGGGCATGGATATTTGTGCCGTCCTTAGTTGTAGCTAGTTCATAAGTAGTTTGTAAGTTTAGCGACTGATGACCCCGTAGTTAAGTCCCTTAAGCTCTACAAACATTTCACATGTTCGGAAATGTCATCCAATGACGCTGCGAGCACTTCTTTATCTTTGAAACTGTGCAACAAATCTCTTCTACTGAAATCTCTTTGCTTTCGATATTTTGGGGGGAGTCAGTATGGACAAAATCAAGAAAAAAGCCTAGTAAACATAGGCTGTGAAATGTGTACCTTAAGAGAGTTACCAATACGTCTTCATCTTGGGTTCTATAAACACGACTCTTATACTGACCGTGTGCTCATAGCTCTTAAGGTGTGTATTTTAGAGCCAATTTTATTGGAAGTTTTTGATTGTTTTGGTCCATAGTACCTTTTCACAAAATATGGAAAGCAAAGACCTTTCAGTAAAAGAGTTTGTTTCTTAGTATCAAAGACAAAGACGTGCTTATAGTGTCTTTGGATGACATTTCCGGACATGGGTTCCTTACTAAAATATTATGTACTCACTCCCCTATACCAGCCATTTCGTTTCCTACATTCATTTCAGATACAGCCTGTTTATTTAAATGTGTATTTAATGCAGGAAAATGTTCCGCGAGGCATGCTGCGAATAGCCGAAGCCGGCGCGGTTGGCTCAGACCACTTGCCGCTCTCTACAATAAAAAAACTGAGCCAAAAACCCATCGATGAACTTGCAACAAAACCAACCAGCGTACACATGGAACCGATGTACGAGAAGAAAAAATTGTTGACATCTGACCCAAACCAAGAACACCAGATTGGAATTTCGGCACAAATTCACTGGTCACGTCGAATTATTTCAATGCCCTATGCAGCTAACCATTCTCTCTCCTTTATACTCTTACAAAGCACTCTAACAGCAGGCTCATTGCACTTGAGCAAATACAAGCAATCAGAATCGTTTTGAAACTGCCTTTACTGAGTATGCGACTCTTAGAAGAGTCACAAATCCTGTGGCAACTGGAACGCCTGTTTTGCATTTTTCGTGATGAGGCTGCTAGTAGCACTAGTTGACAGCTTTGCTCTCTCTGCGTTGGCGAGAGGTTTATGATTTAAATAAAGAAACACTGCACCTAGAACGCTTTCTTTATGTTATGTTATGTTTTGAGAATTTATTGCATTGTCAAGGGCAAATATTTACCTATCTTGTTATATCTCGGGCCCACAGTTTTAGAAATGTCGTATATTGACATAATGCGAAAGGATAGTCCAAACACTGTAATTAATTATTTATTTGTCTATCACACAAGATGTCTTTCGGCATTTAATGCCATCGTCAGGTGTTTCTGCAAAAACATTTTCTTATATGAGTATGTATCCAAATGCTACACAAATAACATTTTACAAATTTCACTTAGAAAGTGTGCAGGTACCGTATTTTGAGGTTGTAAGTGCTTCAACTGACTATTTATTAGGTGATGTTTTACATTTGATTTATGAATTGTAGCCAGTTACACCATCTGCCAATACCTCAGAATACTAAACGTTCACAAATATTTACAAATTTTTCTTTCAGAGAGAAAATATAGAAGTTAACAGATATGACATTATTTTCTTTATTATTTCTGTCTATGTTGTTATTAGCGATTATGGTTAAAAATTTTATTAGAGATTTTGGAGGATATTATAGGTTATACATTTATATTTGACATGGTTGTCTTTGCAAGGGAGAGTGAGAAAAACCCATCTACTTTTTATCAGCACTTGCAATCGGAAAATCACTCAGTAGGCACTATAGAAAACGCACTCAAAATTTTACATGTAATACAAAAGGGATACGAAATGAATATTCTAGAAGAAATTGAAGTATGTATCCACGCAACTAGTGACGCAAACAATTTATTAAACGATCAAACCGATTTTAAACACAAAAATTTTATCGATAGTTTTATTGATCATTTAATACTGGACTAAGGGTAACCGTGCTTACATAAATCAGAGATCGTACTATAATGTTAAAATCAATCAAAGACGAAATAAGGACAACCATGTCAAATATAAATGTATAATCTATAATATCCTCCAAAATTTCTAGTAAAATTTTTAACCATAATCGATAATAACAACATAGACAGAAAAAAATAAAGAAAATAATGCCATATCTGTTAACTTCTATATTTTCTCCCTGAAAGAAAAATTTGTAAATATTTGTAAACGTTTAGTATTCTGAGGTATTGACAGATGGTGTAATTGGCTACAATTCATAAATCAAATGTAAAACATCACCTAATAAATATTCAGTTGAAGCACTTACAACCTCAAAATACGGTACGTACTGCACACTTTCTAAGTTAAATTTGTAAAATATTATTTATGTAGCATTTGGATACATACTCATATAAGAAAATGTTTTTGCAGAAACACCTGACGATGTCATTAAATGCTGAAAGATATCTTGTGTGATAGATAAATAAATAGTTAATTACAGTGTTTGGACTATCCTTAAGCATTATGTCAATTTACCTATCTTATGGGACGTCACGTATGTGGTGTTCTGCTTACAATGTTCTGTGCAGTGTCATCTTTTTCAGGCTGTGAGGTACTGTGCCTCCTCCATTAGGCAGAAAACAACACACAATGAAATTTCCAAAACAAAGCGATGGTTTGCGTGAGTGTGTCGCTACTTTATAAGCTTGCGCTGACTACTATGCGAAAGAGACACTACACACACAAAATACTTCTGTAACCATTTGCTGTTGAGTGAGAAGTTCTCAAAACGCATCATGCTTAGCATGAAAACATATTTGAGTCGTGCAGCATTGCATTATTTAAAATAAGGGATTTCCAAATACGACAAATGTAATGAATGAAATTAAGTGAAAATATTAAATAAAGCTGAATAATTTCGCACACCAGTTTCATCTTTAACATCCGGTTTTACATTACATATTTTGATTATATGAATAGGAGAGGTTTAATAAGATTCTCTCATTTACTTGGTTTCATTAATTTTTCTGTTGATTGGTACTCATTGTCTGATATTTATTGTCAATTTTATTGTAATGCCCAAATACAAGGCGCGTCCAGAAAGTAAGTTCCGTTTGGTTATATAAAACGAACGGGTACAGAGACAGAAAAAATATTCATTGTACAAAAATCTTCAACTGTAAAACTACTTTACTACATAGCTCCCGAAATTTTGTAGGCAATTGTCATAGCATGGCACAAGGTTTTGTGTGCCTTTTTCATAGAATGTTGCCGCCTGTGTATTCAACCATGTGATAACATGTTCTTTCAGCTCGTCATCATCGTTGAAGTATTGTCCACCAAGGACAGATTTTAGGTGTAAGAAGAGGATTACTGTCAAAAGATTTTTTTTTTTTTTTTTTTCACGATAATGCCTGACCTCACACACCGAATGTGACCAAACACTTCTTCCGGAAATTTCAATGGGACCTGTTTGATCATCCTCCATACAGTTCGGACCTCTCTCCTAGCGACTTTCATCTCTTCTTACACCTAAAATCTGTCCTTGCTGGTCAACACTTCAATGATGATAAAGAGCTGTTACCACATGATTGAATACACAGGCGGCAACCTTCTGCGAAGGATGCATGCAAAAACTTGTGGCACGCTATGACAAGTGCCTACAAAATTTCGGCAGTTATGTGGAAAAGAAGTTTGAGAGTTGTAGAATTTTATGCAATGAAAATTTCTTCTGTATCTGTGTACAATTTCATTTTATTACCAAACGGAACTTACTTTTTGGACGCGCCTCGTATAACCATGGTCTGATTTTCCGAAAAATTATAATTCGTAGAGTTGTCTGCAATGTGTCTAGTGTAGATGCATATGACTGGAGCAAGTGGTATCACGAATGTTAACGAACAAATAACTGTTACAAGGCAATGGAAATGAATATAAAAGCCATTCGAATTTAAAGGCCACAGTTAATGAGAAGTACATTACCACCTACTGAAATTTCCATTGCACGGAGCAGGTTTTTTATCGTAGATAAATCACTGGTAGTGCAGTTATAATTGTGAGCAAAACATTAGCCAAATGTTTCGTGTTAGTGTATACGTCAGTTGTATCGCAAGTGGGTATTAAGATGCACATTTACATATCCACACTTTTTAGCATTGAGTTTCGTGAGGTGATGAATCTGGTATTCACAAATATTGCCGACAGCCAAAACCAAAATCACGGAAACTTCCTAAATTTTGTTGTCCTATTATCAAAGTATGATCCCGTAAAAACCACATATCCGAAGCAATTATTGAAAGTAGAAAAAGCAAAGAGTCAGCAAAAGGTAAGGGGTAGAGGTAATCGTATTACCTTTCTGTCAAAAAACTCTTTAAATAAACTGATTAATATTTGTGCACGTCAAGTTAACAAGAGATCGCTAAAGAAATCCAGGCGGCCAAATCTTTTGCCTGGGTTCTTGCCGGGATGTTGGTGTTGTTGACGAAGCCGTAATTTGCGGACGCTAAGTGAAGAATAGAATTCCACAGGAACAGCCAATCAGCCTGGTTCCCGTTCGGAAGGCAACAGGAGAAGCCTACAGAGCTCTTGTAACATCACAAGTTAGCCCAGTTAGGCTTACACTTGCAAGATCTCGTTAGCGTATCTTCTGATGGTGCAGGATATATGGCAGGCAGGTATAATGGACTTCAAGCCACTGTTTGGGCTCTTGGAATCTACCAGTGTCTTTATTCACGAGTCATTTAAACGCACATCTTTATGGGTGGGAAAAATTTCTGAAATAACGGCTGGTCCAGAGAAACTCAGAAGATTGCAGGACATCGGAAAAACGAGATGGTGGGGTAAAGACAGAGCCTTGACCACTGTTCTTGAGAAAAGTCGATACATCGCGTTGATAAGAACTTTGAGTGCCATATCTTCGAGCGTAGAGTCCGAGGCAAAGGTTTCGTTTCAAGCGAAAGCATTGATGGATTCCTTTTTGAAATTAGAAACAATCCTGACAGCCTTTGTATTCAAGAAAATTTTTAACCTATCAACGCCAGTAAGCCAATATCTCCAAACTTCTACATTAGACTACCTTAAATCTTGGGGGCTCATAAGAAAGTTTCTAGATAAATTTGCGAGAAACGTTAGATAATTTTGAAGACATATTCAGAGCTGCAACTTCGTTTGCATCCCAAGTTCAAGCATTAACAGAAGCCGAAAATATTGATGTCGACATACAGACCACGCAGGCATTACGAATAATATCTAATAATAATAATAAACACGAAGAGACATGCCAAGACGGAGTGGGATTGTCGTCTGCGGAACCAAAGAGATTACTGTATTTCTGTCTTCAAAGTCATTATTAACACAGCTGTAGTAAAAATTGAAACATAATTCAATTGCAACGAACATTTAATGAAGGATGCTGCTTGTTTGGACCCAAAAACCTTGAATGCAATTAAGAGAAATGGGATTCCTAACGATGTATTAAAGTCTCTCGCATCAATTGCATATAACGTACGAATTGCATCCATGGAATAATTATTATGAAAACAATAGACTGAGAACAATAAAAGCAGTGTAACAAACAGAATTTGCAAGAAGTACAGAATACAATAAACAGATACGGAAACATGCGACAATGAGTTATCATTTTTCCCTAAGCCACAATTGACACCTAGTGTTGTTTCCGTTCCTAGGTAATTTTCAGATCATTACTACACAACGCTGTATGTGCATTCTACTTGCCTACAGCTATGCATTACCGTTCCTTCACTTGAACAAGTGCTTAAAATTATTGAGTATCAGTACACGTGCGTCTTAACTGCAAATAGGTTTCTAGAAGGCCATATATGTGTTGTAGCACAAGACAAGGAAAGTGTTCCGTCGCTGTCATACAAACAAGGTTTTGCTTACCGGTTCTCATGCCATGCCCGGCTGCGCCGTACTTCCTGTACTTCCACAGCGCCTACATTGCCCTAAACAAACCAATATTAAGTCCCGTCTGAAGTATATTTCTAAACATAGACGGAATCAGTGCCGTTCACGTAATGCAATTTTTTTTCTCCTTGTGGCAAACAATATTCAAAGTCTGTGTGTATGTTACTTAAGACTGCTTCATGGCAGAAGCAATTGCAGAATTCACACACACGACGTGCAGACTCTGTTTTTGCTATTCGTTCAATGCCTGTCGCCACTAAGACAGACTCTAGTGTTCCGGTAACTAAAGATTCTGACATTTCTTTGCAACACCACGCAAATAAACTGTTTATACATTTGCAAATTGCTGGAAAAACAATGAAATCTTTGCTTGATACAGATACCAACCACAGTGTCGTTAATAAATCGTGCCACATATCAAATGCTGGGCACGGTGCACACTTCACTTATAGCATATACGGGACAAGACATACCAGTGCTAGGTACTTGCAGCTTTCCTGCAGTGTTGGTTGCTTGGTTGGTTGTTTAAGGGGGACTAAACTACAATGGTCATCAGTCTCCTGCAGTGTATGGAGATATACACAAGGCCGCAACCGAGCGCATGTTGGTGTTATGTTCGGCATGTACTCTCGCTTATGATACGAACATCAGATAACTCTATAACACCAACGAAACTATTACACCCCGAAGAACTGCCATATCCAAATGCCAAAAGGAATTGTGTCAACTGGATCATGGGACTTGCGGTATTCTACATTCTTAGAAATGAAGAAAAAAGCAAAGAAGACTTTTTGATATATTTGACAATACAACACCACCAGCTAGAACAGATAAAAGATTATCGAATACAATATGCGAATTTGCGAATTTTCTAAGGAAAACATTGACGTATAAGTAAATGTCTACACAATTTTATTTAATTACATTCGTTTATTTTTTTATTTATTTATTTTTTTTTTTTTTTTAATTTTGTTTACTAAAGTGAAAGCCTCTTAAGTTGCTTATAGACAATTACAAGGAAAAGTTTTGTGTTTATAAACAGATTTAAGTTTTCTTTGACTTTTCGGTGCAGAAAAGCCGATATAATTTATAACATATACTATTCAACTAAGAAGCTCGTTGGAAAGAAGTGCAGCTTACAGTCCTCTTTTATCAAATGCAAAAGGAAGTGGAAAACTTAGTTCTGGTATATAGCATGGAAGAAATATTTCTGTTAACAAAAAGCAAGAATAGGAAAGATTTTGATTTCAAAGAAAGGCAATGAAGCCTAGCCGAAGAAAGCATATCTGGAGAGTGAACGGACGGGCTAGACAAGGAGATGGGAGGCCCATATATATATATATATATATATATATATATATATATATATATATATAGCAGGAAAAACAAAATATAAAAAATAGACGAAGATTACTCACCAGGCGAAGGAGCACAGGTGTGACAGCATCACAAATAAATAAATGAATACACACACACACACACACACAATCGCAAGCTTTCGCAACCCAGTTGCGTCTTCAGGCAGTAGGGAAGGAGAGGGAAAAGGAAATGATGAGGGTTTTAAGGAAGGGGGTAAGGAGCCATTCCAATCCCGGGAGAGGAAAGACTTACCTTGGGGGAAAAAAAGGAGGGTAAACAAATGCACACATGCCCACACATTCACACAGACACAAGTACACCTAGGCAGACATACTGTAGGGTACAGTATGTCTGCCTAGGTGTACTTGTGTCTGTGTGAATGTGTGGGCATGTGTGCATTTGTTTACCCTCCTTTTTTTCCCCCAAGGTAAGTCTTTCCTCTCCCGGGATTGGAATGGCTCCTTACCCCCTTCCTTAAAACCCTCATCATTTCCTTTTCCCTCTCCTTCCCTACTGCCTGAAGACGCAACTGGGTTGCGAAAGCTTGCGATTGTGTGTGTGTGTGTATTCATTTATTTATTTGTGATGCTGTCACACCTGTGCTCCTTCGCCTGGTGAGTAATCTTCGTCTATTTTTTATATATATATATATATATATATATATATATATATATATATATATCATAAAATAAGAAAAAGGGAAAAAAGAGCATTGAGGCGCTATACTGCGATGCGCAAGGCCGTTCCCCGGCGGGGGTTCGAATCCCCTCTCGGGCATGGATATTTGTGCCGTATTTAAAAAATGTTCAACTGTTTGTATAGCTTATGGGACTTAACTACGGGGTCATCAGTCCCTAAACTTACAAACTACTTACGAACTAGCTAATACTAAGGACGGCACAAATATTCATGCCCGAGGGGGGGATTCGAACCCCCGACCGTAGTGGCCGTGCAGACCGTGACTGGAGCGCCTCAGTCCCATCGGCCACCGCGGCCGGCGTTCCGTATTTAGTATAAGGTAGTTTAAAAGTAGTTTGTAAGTTTAGGGACTAATGCTCCCGCTATTAAGTCCCATAAGTTTTACAGACATTATATACAAAATACAGTTTCTCTTTTAGTTGTTAATTCCTATGACATTGCAAATCTGTTTGATTTGTCTGGTGTTGGCATCACCTGGAACGTTCTGCCAGTGGGATCTTTCGACCTGAGGAACGTATAAATAACCTGTGTGCCGAATTTCCTGAACTCTTTTTCGACGGACTAAGACAGGCGACTAATTTTTCCGCGTATGTGACATTAAAAGATAATGGGCAGCCACGTTTTTTTAGGGCACACCCTGTTCCGTTTGCATTACGCGATCAAATCACACAGGCACTCACAAAGCGACAAAATTTAGGTGTTATTGCGCCTGTTTTAGCAAGCCAGCGAGCTTCTCATTTAGTGATTGTCAAACAACTATCTAGCAAACTCAGAATTTGTGTGGACTTTAAGTGCTCTATGAATCCTCAAACAATAATTGAAACTTTTCCGTTGCCTCACATTTTTTCCAAAATTGATCTTTGGGCTGCACGTCTCGAACTTCCGCTCGACGAGCAATTACAGAAATTTCTAGTCATCAATACACACATGGGCCTCTTCAAGTTTCTTAGGTTACAGTTTGGTTGTGCCTCTGCTCCAGAAAACTTTCAAAGGTACCTGGAATAAATAACAAAAGCAGTGCTTTGTTGCTCAAATTATCTAGACGAAATTGTTGTTTCTGGCACGTGCACTTTTCAAAGTCCTTTCGGATGTTGGTCTCAAATGTAACAAGGACAAATGTGGTTTTTTTTTTTTTTTCAGACTGAAACAGTAGGACATGTTATCAATTCGCAGGGTGTTCATCCACTGCAGTCGCATTTGCAAGCTATTCGCGAGCTCAAGGCTCCCACAAACATTACAAAATTCCAATCTTTTCTGGGCAAAATCTCATTTTATATAAAATTTCTCCCTAATGCAGCACAACTAGTAGCACCGAAGCAACGCCTACGGCGAAAGAATGTTAAGTCTCTTTGGTCAAGGATTGTGACATTGCTTTCCAAAAGTTAAAGGACTCTTTACTGAGTGATCGTTGTCTTGTACATTTTGATCCCGAGAAACCTGTTGTGTTAGCCATCGACGCGTCAGTCTACGTCATTCGGGGGGGGGGGGGGGGGGCAGTCCTGTCGCATCGTATTAGCTCTTCAGACAGACCTATCGCTTTTGCTTCGGAAGTGTTGAACAAAGCCCAGGTCAATTATTCACAAATTGAGAAAGAGGCATTAGCAAGCATCTATGGTGTCACCAAATTCTACCAATATCTGTATGTTCGTAAGTTTTAACTGGTAACTGACCACAAGCCACTACAGTCCTTGTTCCTCCCTGCCAAGCCCATACCTAGTCGCACAGCACAGAAGCTACAGCATTGTTTACCTACGATTATGAAATTATCTACCGTCCGACGTCAAAACATGCTACTGCCGGCACACTATCACGTATTCCTGTTGGCTGGGATGTCGATTTTGTTGCTTCAGAAGCTTCCTGTTGCCACCTAAATGCTAGTGAGTCTGAGGTCCTTGATCAGTTTCCTTTCGATTACCGGAAGATTGACCAAGCAACAGTGACGGACCTAGATCTTCAAATCATGTTGCGCTACGTCAGCACAGGGTGGCCCCGTGCAGTGACTCAGATTGTTAGCCCGTTGGTTCGACGCTAACTTTCGCGCTGACATAACTTATCCATAATTACAGGGTGTTATTTTGATTCGTACACAACAGGGCCAGTCGTGTATATGGTGATCTCTCAGTCATTGCAACCTCAGGTGCTTCAGTTACTGCACCAAGGCCATTGGGGTGTGGTCCCCACCAAACAATTGGCGTGTAAAATTGTACATGGGAGGTATGGACGCGCAGATAGGTTGATGCCTCTTTGCCAAGCTTGTGCAGAAAACCAACCCGTTCCTCCTCTGCAGTTCTCAGAATGACCCACGCCGATGGTGCCCTGGGAGCGCATGCATTTAGACTTCGTGAGTCCATCCTGGAATACAAGATGACTCATCATTGTGGGTGCCTTTTGTGCTCCCTATGAACTCTACGACTACTCGCAGCACCCTCTGAGTCCTTCAGTCTGTTACTTGTATCGAGGGTCTCCCAGAAACAGCGACAGCAATGGTCCACAATTTGTGTCGAGGGAATTTCAACAGTTTTAAATTACTGTATGGTGACGATTTAGAGTGTTGATATATTTATCAATATTTTTTCGCAATAGCGAATTTCACTTAGCGTCACAATATAAGGTATAGACGTTCTACCAAATGGTGACATATGAAAATTTGTGCCGGGCTGGGACTCGAACCCGGGTTTCCCGCTTTTCGACAGCGGTCGCCTTAACCACTAGGCTACCCGAACGCGACTCCAGGACCGTCCCATGTAGTTGACTCATAAGTGCAGTCAGTGTGGCATATGGAAGTTTGGGACGGTCCTGGAGTCGTGTTCGGGTAGCCTAGTGGTTAAGGCGACCGCTCGCGAAAAGCGGGAAACCCGGGTTCGAGTCCCGGCCCGACACAAATTTTAACATGTCAGCAGTTGGTAGAACATCTATACCTCATACAGTCACACTAAGTGACATTCGCTATTGCGAAAAAATGTTGATTGAACTGTTTTGCCAAGCAAACATATTCGCCATATGACCAGTGCTCCATTCCGCCCTCAATCCAACAGCGAAGCTGAACGTCACGTGATAACATTCAAGTCACAGATGGCCAAACGCATGAACAAGCTCTTCTGCATTTCCTCGCCTACTGCCGCTCCCAGCCACGCAACGAACCGTCACCTGCAGATTGTTGCATGGTCGGAGGCACCACACTTTGCTGCATCTCATGCACCCCCCACTGACGCCACCCACTCCGCAGAATCAGGCACAGTTCACGCAAACGCATCTTTTCCAGGTCCTCTGGTGGACGCAGGCGTTGGTAGCGCGGTACCATCATTCGGCAGCTTGACGGTATCATATTTTTATTGTAGGGTGCAGATGGCGTGCAGCGCCGACATCGAAACGAAATTCGCCCTTATCTCCTTGAGAATGCTGCCGCTGAGTTTTTTTCAACAGATTCGCTGTCCCCTCGGATGGCGGGTTCGGCCGACTCCCCTTCTCAGCGTCAAGCCCATGGAGGTGGACGCTTCGCCTCCAGCATCTCCCCATTTGACGACACATCCTTCTTCGAACGTCGTGGGTCAACCGACGACCGCTATCGCAGGTTTATCGTGGCGCGTCAAGGGTCCTACACAGTGGTCTACCGACCACAGACTTACTAAATAAAAACTAGACTGCTCACTGGTGCTAGTGTCGCGTCCCCACATTGAACGTGACAGACGCTGCCATTTGCAGGGAAACAGTGCGTAAATATGGTTCGTTCGTGTGCTGCTTTTAATTGTAATAGTAAGAATGGTAGCAAAGCCGAAGTCAGAAACAGTGTTACATTTCACAGATCAGTAATTACTTGTATACCGTATAGTATTTTCGTGGAGAAATAATAAATCATGGCTTTTGTTTTTCTTTAGGCATGATTCTCTAGAACTGATAATAGTACTTTTTTGCATGTCAAATAATTATATTTTATTTGCATATAAATTACTAAAAATACTAACACGATTTATGTACTAAGTTGAGCTGAATGAAGAACTAGGCGTATAAGAGGTATTAACATTTTTAATCTTACATCTTATAAAATAAGCTGTACATGTGTATTTATAAGGTATGTATGTTCCACATCTCCTCCTAAACTACTGGATCGATTTCAACTCAATTGCGTACACATATTTCGTACATGAGGTAACAACTCCTGTAGGAGTACAAACCACGTACGGCACATGATTCAGGAGATATAACGTCATGAACAATAGGAATCGCAAAAAACTGCTACATAATGCGGCGAGACTTTATAATTACACTATATGAGAATGACAGTACTTGGCGACTTGCAATAAACTTTAAACATAATTTTAAACCTTTATTAAACTTTTTCTCACAGACAACCACATCAAAATAATGAAAGGAAAAAAATTTCTCGCTTACTACTTTTCCACTGTTCATGGATCATAACTATTGCATTCGGTATAACGTTACAATTTATAATTTCTACACTACGAATTGTAATCGCAGGACATTTTGCAGACAGAATACACACTTAAAGCTGAATGTACGTTCGAAATTATATCATAGTACGACACGTAGTTCATGAGATATGAGGACAAAGAGTAACGTTATGGAAAACCGCCTCATCAAGCATCACGTTTTAATCTCTTACTTCTTTACTACTAACCATATTCACAACACATTTTACCGACATACAGCACTTATACAAATCAATATATTCCTGCAAAATTTTACAATTGTACAACATATCTATACTAATAATGAATCTGTACATGTAAGCCTATCACTGTTTTCTTCAATCTTCAAAACTACTTGGCGAATTTTCATGCGGTTTTAACAGGAAATATGAGCGAAGTTTGGTTCAAGATATAGGCATGATTTCATCACAATAGAATCACGAAGTGTTTTCATAGACCGTCGAGTCTGTTTGTTCATACATTACAAACCACTTATCCAAAACTACTTCACGAATTCGCATGCGGTTTTCACAGCTAACTTCAGGGTACCTTGGACAACATATAGACTTACTTTCATAAAAATCAGATCACGGAAAGAACAACATCACAACCGTCAAGTCTATTTTTCTCTTTCATCTCCATAACTAATGGACGAATTTTCAGGGGGTTTTCACAGGAAAATTAAGGGTATCTTGCGCTTACAGAAACGCTTCATTTTATAAAATCGGATCAGAAAAAGTAAGAAATCACAGTTTGAACATTTCTCTGAAAGCAATCGCGTGTGTATATTTGTAGAGAATAATCTCCAAGAGGATGAACATTCATGGGGGTATCACAGATAAAATAGAGAATATCCTGGGGCAACGTATAGGCTTCATTTCATCAAAATCATATCATGAAAGTAAAAGAGTTCGTAATTTGAAGTTTTAGTTGTATTTCATGCTTGGAAACAAAGGCGTAATGCAGCAAAGAATTAATAGATAGCGCTGCGGGTGATCGTCTGAAGTTCGGGGCAGCGATCGGATTATTACCCTTTGAAAATACTACTTACTCTTTGACTTTTCAAATTTATCGTATTTTTGAATATCGTTTTCATGGTTGCTATGTTCTACGAAATATGATTCAACGCAAGAATATAAAACTGATAAAATCCTCACCATGTTTAATCCATATATTTACATACTGATATCACAATCTAATGTATATTTATAACTGTTATAGAAGTTTAAGTCTCACGCTTAGAGCGACAATAATGCATCTAACGGAAAGAGAGCCAACTGTAAGAATGATAATTGTTTTCAGTGATATTTCTACTTCATTAAGGAAATACTAATAACTTATTATATTTCAGCTTTCTATGCCTCTGCCCACTGATCATGAGATATGAATGATCATGACGTAGCCGAGCAGAATAAAGCGTCTCGCTGTGGAGCGCGCGGTTGCTCGCCGTGGAGGTTGGGTGTGTGTGTGTGTGTGTGTGTTGTTCTTAGGTTAGTTTACCTAGGTTTAAGTAGTTTGTAAGCTACGGTCTGATCACCATGCAGTTTGGTCCAATAGATTTACAGACATTTGATTTGATCATGAAATAAATGTTTTACATGGCAAATATAATGATGTTAGCTACATCATATTCATGAAAATATGCCTATCTCTAACACGTTTCGCAAAAGTATTAAAAAAAACTACTGACACATTTTCATGGCTTTCACAGGAAATTAAAGCTAAGATTGGGGCAACATATAGGCATGATTTCATCAAAATCAGACCACAGAAAAAAGATACATCGCAATCTTAAGTGTTTTAAGTTACTGTCTGTTCATCTATTAGAAATACCTAATCTCCTAGACTACTTCACGGATTTGCAAGGAGCAATTTCGTTTCATAAAAGTTGAATCATGGAAATTATTTTAGATGTAGGTTATGCTTGAAGTAGGGATTGCGTAGTACAGCAAACAAGCGATAGAGGTGCTGCAGTGCAGCAAAGAACTAATAAACACGGCTGCTGCATAATAAGTATGAGGTAGTTCAAGAAGTAAGCGAACGTGTGTGACAGAATTAAGCAGTCTTATGTCTATGAATACCAACAAACATTGAACATAGCGTTACTGACAAACATTGAACATAGTGTTACTGATTTCGCTTCGTGTATTAAATACTTAACGACAGTTCTTTGCTTATTTTGGCACGTTTCACTTTTTGCATCAAAAACTTTGTGAAGATACATCGTTTCAGACAATGACTTTTACTTACATTTGATTCCTTTATGAACCTACGTCGTTTTGGTCAATAGCTATTACTTACATTTGACATCTTGACTAGGGCAACTGAATTTATAGACAGAGTGATCCTACAAGGATTCTATTTTTAGTGACTGAGGTTCGCAACCCTAAAAAGTCATGATACACACAGGCCTTCCTTCAACAACCGTTGTGAAGCATGGGCGTATAAGCTAGTCCTATATATAAGTATGATGCAAAAGTAGATCGAATAATTGCTTTTAGACACTTAACAGGTGGTGATTGTACTTCTTAAATGGCCAAATATTTGATAGCATATTGCATACTCAGGCACTTTGAGAGGCATTTAATGTTGTCTGGGTTATTACAATTATTCATACCCAAATTCGAGGAATTTGGAAAAAAAATCTACGTAATATGGAAAGGAATGTAGACAAAACTATGCTCTGCAAAAATCAGCGTGCAAAACGTACACAGTAGTCGACAAATGTTCAAATGTTTGTAAATCTATCGGACCAAACTGCGTGGTCATCAGTCCGTAGCTTACAAACTATTTAAACTTAGGTAAACTAACCTAAGGACAACACACACACCCATGCCCCAGGAAGGACTCGAACCTCCGCGGCGAGTAACCTCGCGCTCCGCAGCGAGACGCTTTAGACCGCTCGGCTACTCCACCGCGGCAGTAGTCGACAAAAAGTATGCAGGGCCTCACAGAAAATTACATGGATTAAATAATAATCGCACTATCTGCTACTATACAAGATTCATGGAATCATCTTATGCAAATATATCAATGTAAAATCGCTCCACCTTCTCAGAAAAGAGCCTTACATCCTTAAACTTCATATTTCCGAAATTGGAAAACTTCATTCATTTAAAAATACTTTTTAAACAGGCTGCAGTACTCAGTAATTTTTTTACACTAACATGCGTTTATTTTGTGCTTTATTGTGCTCCTGTTGCGCCTCATACACTTGAAATCACAACCCCAGCACTAGGATTCTTCCCTGCAAATGGCGGCGTTCAGCTGCTTCAATTTGGGGACAGTTCCCTCGCTTCTCCGTTACGGCGTGGTAGGGGCTTGCTACCGACGGGCCGTCTCCGCAAGCAAACGCCAGATCCTGCGAAAATCCCTCCACTCCTCTCTTGCTCTCTTGTACCTGTAGGGTTCGCCCCACCTAGCGCCCTGCCCCACCACCCAACAGCTCGTCATGTGACATCCAACGTTCGCTCCTTTTGAATAACCGTATTTATTTCACTATTTGGATTGTTTCCGAGTTTAACTTGCCTTCAGTTGCGGTAAGCAACAACTCAGTGCAACTTTATTGTAAACACATAGATATAACTAAATGTTACTGTATATAAATAGCTTTCGAAACTTCATTTCTGAAAAATCCCTTATGGTCAAGTTGTTCAAAGCATGTGGGTGAGGATCTGAAGGTTTGTGGTTCGAATCTTCCACGATACTAAATTTTTCTTTTTCATCTTTTGCATTTGAAATGCATTCTGAAACTTTTTGTTTATGTAATAGCAGTATTATTGGCAATGTTCTGTTAATTACATATGACAGTGTGCTGTCTCTCAGTAGTGAGTTTCAACCGTTTCGTGAGTATGTTTTCATCTTCACATATCTAACAATGCTCATGTAACGTTTGTACGTTCTTCTGTATTCGATGTCGTTTGCAAATAAGAGCTGCCAATTCCCAACGATCTTTCTTCCCTCTATCTCCCTTGATACAAACAAATTGCTTCTTGTCTTCCTGCAGGTATGCCTGGAAGGATGTAGATTTTCCTTTCCTATTCCTCAATATTAATCTTCGTACAGCATACTCTGCAGTTTCAGGAGAACTGCTTCTACTTTCCAGAAGATCAGCAACAAATTTCCTACTCACTACCCTAGAACAGCTTCTATATATCGAACTCACAGTCAAAGTCTAAAGAACAATTGAGTTTAACTGCAAACAGTCTGTGAGTTTTCTCAAGGATGTGAAATTAGTATGTTTACATACATCGAAAGTGTATTGTGCTGTTGCCGCTGTTATTGAACAAGGTTCAGGCAGTCAGTGTCAGAAGAATCAGTTGGTATTTATTTTGTTAGAGAAATCACATTATCAAGATTGATTGTTTATATTTTTAAACACTTGCAACCAAGAAACGTAACCCTACATTGCATCTCTGTAAGTAGTAAATAATACGAAACGTGTTGATAAATTATTATAATTAAACCAATCGCTGCTATTAAGTATTTTTTGTTTTCACCACTACAGATCTGTTTTGGTTAATAGTGCCATTCCAGAGAGTGTTTGATACAGATGGTCAGCTGTTGGTTTGTGTTATCTATGGAAACATATAAGCAGCTTATGAAAATCGATTATAGAAATAAACATATAAACATGTACATAGCTTTCGAAAATCGATTATAAAAATTAACAGTAAAACATGAAATTTTAAGTATACAACATGTATTTCAAAACTAGACCATATTATAGCATCTATAATTTATTAACACTGATGTCAAATGCGACAAAGATATATCAAAGCAGCACCATAAATATCTGTTGTACATCTTTTGTAAACATATGACATCTTAGCTGTAACTGTCAAAATACGTAATATTATCAAAATCTTTTTGACAGTTAATATATATATGCTTTAGATGTCTTGTGTATGTCTGAACATCTAGACACATATGTAAGTAGTTGTTAAAATCATTACTGTAATATTATAATTAAATTATGACATACCTTTTTTTAATCTTAATGTTACCCATTTAAAACACAAGTCACTTGACAATGGCAGTATTAGCTGAAACAGATCTGTAGTGGTGAAAATACAAAATACTTAATAGCAGCGGTTGGTTTTATTACAATAATATGTCACTTGCTGACCTTTTAGACGCTGCAAGCCCTATAGAACATAAAATGTTGATAAATTACAGTTTATGGTGAAAATACACAATACTAAAACCAATAGCTGCCTCGGATTAGCAATGTTCATATTAGGAAGAAAAGTTGATTTTTTCTGTTACAGAATTTCGGTTTATGTTGGGAGAATGAGGATTTCAGATATATGAATTGTATTGTATTGCATTGTATTGTATAGAAGCAGATCTATAGAAAACGCTATTCACTTGTAACAAAAACAGTAGTTGTATGTTACACATGTAAGTACCATTTGGCAATTCGCTATAGATTATGAATGCTTCTATTTCGATAATACACAATATCTGTAAAAGTGTTATACTGGAAAACTTAAACTGTGCGTTTTATGTAACTTGTTTTTGACATTGCAAGTTCCTTATGGTTTGGTTGAACCAGTGCCACCTACATGGCACTAGGTCGAGCGCCTTACCGCTGAGGGGAGGAGCTTGCGTCTGGTGGGCGGTCACTAAGTGGATGATTTTCGCAGGTTTTAAGTGCATGTGTCTCGCACCAGTCGTCGAGATGGTCGCACCTGCACCTGCAACTGATCTTTCTGCACTCGTGTCTGTGGGAGCGCGACCTTTGGTGCGTTTTCCACCCAGCGTTTCGTGCCAAATGCAAGCCAAATGGCGGGTCGCGACCGGTGGTTCACTGCGGGGCACAGATTCGAACGACTGTCGCCAGATTACTGTCACGTTCACACCTCCCCTCTGACATCATTTCGCCCACTATACAACAAAATTGAGAAAGTTTGGAGGAGGGGGCGAGGAATGTTATGACGTTGCTATTCACCACAAACCCGGCGGTCTAATCACGTCGCCGCGATACTCCATGAAGACGCGATAAATCGCTCCACAGTACTCTGGCCGCTGAGGGTGCCTGCAATCTCGTTACCTCTTTGCCTGCTCCACGCGCTGGTCAATCAGCAGACAGGGGCTTGCCAAGATATACCGGTGCACCACAGCCACGACAGTCAGTACAGGAGTACGAAGCAGATCCAGGAGTCCTATAGTTCCAGGAGATCCGTCTACAGCGATCCAGCAATCTACGTTAGCATAAGTTAAACACTTCTATTGACTGATGTATAAGTGAAGCCTAACAGAACTATATCATTAGAACTGTAACATCATAAACACATAAAATCGAGTATTATTTTCAATGGTAATAAAAGTATATGTGGACTAATCACTTCTTTTAGTTGCAGACCTTGTCCAGATCCTTACTAGCCACACCCAACCACACTGCTGTATCCTGTAGACATAAAAATAACATCTCATAAATGAAATTTTGTCAGATACTAAAGCAAGGGTACGATTCAGAGGTGTGTTATCAGAAAAGTTGGAGATAAAGACTGGCATCAGAAAGGGAGATGATTGTCACTAATTCTGTACAGCACAGTACTGTATGAAGTTAACAGACATTGGAGAACAATAAACGAGAAATCTGGATTACCTAAAACATATGTGGGGGATAAAAAAGACAAAAGGGTTTAAGTAGACTGCCGCCTTTGCAGACGATATAGCGATATTAAGTGAGACAGAAGAATATACAAAGACACAGTTTGTCAATCTAAGCAAGATAGTCAGAAGGGTATGTCTGATAGTGGCCTCTAACAAGACAGACATTGAATACAACTTGAGATTGGAAAACACCTTTAAATATATAAGAGAACACAATAAGAGGAAGAAACAGGAACCATGAAGGAATTAGGAAAAAGGATAAGGAGGATGGCATCAGCCTTCTGTATGACCAGAGATACATATACAATAAAAATAATAAAATACAGCTGCAAAGATCAGACTACAAGCCAACAGTGAGGGATGCAGTATTATATGCTACTGAGACAGTAACACCTAGAGGAAATGGTGCAAAACAAATAGAGAAAGAAAAGAGAAAAATATTAAGGAATATACTGGGGCCAAACAGAGGGGATGAGAGACCGATGTGAAGACTTAGGGAAGAACACCAAAATATTATAACAATAACAGAAAAAATGGTCTCAGAAAATCAAGGTATGTGTCAATCGTATTTAGAAAGAATATGGACAGATTGATGATAAGAGTATGGAAAACAACATGGAGGACAAAGGCAAGATAGGAACGAAATGGGTTGTTGACCTATGGAAGGATTGGTTGGAATTGGGATCAAGGTGGAAGGAAAAGAAAGCTGGAGAAGCAAGTATACACCGACCTGTATGACAGAGATTGAGGACTGGTAAGGATTCAGGAAATGGATTGAAAGGCACTAGAGGAGCAGATCAGAAAGTAGGATACTGAAGAAGAAGAGCATGAAAAAAAAAGTATGAAGATGTTCTGGGAGGAGAAGAGAACGACATAATCCATAAATGGGCTACCCATGGTCCTACAGAGGCCATAATGCAAGAAGAGAAGAATTACCGTGCATATTTAGCAATTGCGAAGCATTAGTGTGTTGTTAGTTACAAATAAAATTGTTCAAACGATGTAGTTCTATGTTATATTGGAACTGGGACTGCGACTGGTCTAGTTTTAATTCCAAGTAATTAATGTATTCAACAACAGCCATAAAGTTTGTTGTTTTACTGAACGACCATTTCTGATATTACACTAATACCATCTTCAGGCTCCTTACAAATAAGGTTACAACTCAGTGTTGTATCTATAACATCATGTTCAACATATGCCATATAAAATACAAAGAACATCAACGGAAAATGATCTAACAATCAGCATTGAAGCAATATAATAAGGCTTAATAAATGGTATAATAAAAGGGGTATTAAACTAAAATGACATTTATAAATAATACAAGAACCAAAGTGTCTGAAAGATATTACTTCTAGAAGCAATGAGGTTAAGTGTATGTAATGAATAACATTTCTTCAGGCTGTTTGTGTTCTCAGATATCTTAGGCAATAGTAGATATGAATAAAAATATTTAAAATGCTATATGAGGGTGAAATATACTAATAAGTGATGTAGGGGATTATAATTGGTATAATCAGTAGTTGAAAGTAACGGTAAAATGCATTATTTAGGGCAGTGTTAAATTAGTCTTTGGTCTTTGCAGTAAAAATTGACAAGGTGTACATCAGTGATTCGTGAATGCAATTTCTTCCTTTTTTTTTCAGTAAAAGTAAAGTAAATGTGAAAATCTCAAGATAGTATTCCAGTAGTGAGCGTGTAAGCATCGGCGACACTTCATGGGTTCTTAGATAGCAATGAATTTGACCTGATCATCATGAATACAAAAGGCTTAAAGCACAAATCACTAAACATCGACCGAAATTGAAATTTGAATCATGATTTTTTTCCTCAACATAGTGAATTTATTATAGAATATAAGTATTCTTCATCATTACAATATAAAGCCATATCTAGGCAAGATACCTTCACCATTCCGCTAATCAATAATATATGTGTGGACAAAATCCAAGCAACACCATGGAACATAGAATAAAGTGTCAATCAAAATCAACAATTTGTGAAATGGGCAAAGATGGAATAAATCAGTCATTACATTATGTTGTACCACAAATAGATGAATTTATAGTTATCGACAAACAGTTGAATCCATAACTGTTACATCAACTGTTTGTTGACTAAATCCATCTATTTGTGGTAAAACATAATTTAATGACCCTGATTTGCTCGATTTTTGTTTATTTCATACATTGTTGATTTTGACTGACACTTTATTCTGTGTTCCATGGTTTCACTTGGACTTTGTCTGCACATACTTTATTGACTATCTTTATCCTGCCTAAATATGGCTAGATTTTATATTACGAAGAGCAATTAAATGGAATGGACAGTGTCCTGAAAGATATAAGACGAACATTAACAAGAATAAAACGAGGATAATGGAATGTAGTGTCAGAAAATCAAGTGATGCTGAAGGAATTATATGAGGCAATGAGACAGTAAAAGTAGTAATCTCTTCTTTAATTTACTTTCCTAAAAATCTTGATTATTTTTCTTCCTTATTTTATTCCTTCCACTCTTCTCCACATTTCGTCACTTAAACGGTCGCATCTGCTGCCATGTTCCAAGCTTATTTGTGGATTAAGTTGTGTGACAGGGGGTTGATGTGTACGTCCTTTCTCACTTACTTGTTTGGAGAATTTCTTCTTGTTATTTTCAGAAGAGGAATCCTGCTATTCAGTGCCCCTCACCCATGCACCTTCAGAAAGGATCAATCTTCTTTGCAGGTTTCTAGTGGAGAGAAATGGCTACAATTCTAAGTCGATATTTGTAATTTCAAATCAAAAGCCACACTTCTTTTAAGATATATATTTTGAAAAAAAATCTTATTAACATGAACACCACTACTACTTTCTTAGTGCTCTGTAAGTTTAACTATTACTTTTGATAATTTTTAATATTACATGCTTCAAGCATGATGATATTAGAAAGATTGAATCTCTTTTTATAAGAACAAAACAATGTCTCTTTCATACTAATCAAAGAATAAACATTTTCCATAGCACTTGTGACATAACAGACTTCCTTGTCATGAGGAGCTGACCACTATATATATCTGCCGTCACATCTCCTCGAACAAGTAGCGCGACGACCACTTTCCACTCATGTATGCAGGACGTACCGAAATAGCACACGACAAACTCTTTCAACCTAACATGGTTTGCAACAACACCTTCCCATCGGTATTACGCCATTACTTGCTCTCCTAGTGTAAACTCATTACACTACAAGCTTGCTAATAAGATCAGAATAGAGATATGACAAGATGAAATCAATAATTGTGATTTTAGGAATGGGCTGTTGGAAGCACTCAATTATATAAAATTATAGATGGAGTTCTGTTCTTGAGGAAATGTGATGATAATAATTGGCGTCTATATGTATCATTATCTGCACAAACTGAATTAATATGGTTTATACACTATGATATGGCCATTTCAGTATACATAAATGTCTACAACATATGTGTAAATTTTATTACTTTAAGACTATGAGCAGAAAAATTCTAAACATAGTTAATGTGTTTGAAAGTAAAATCAGATTTGAGGCATATTATATTTATATGTTATGGTATGTCAGACAACATAGGAAATGTTAAATTTTATTGATAAAAGGATAAAAAATAAAAATTCAGTAAATGAAGCAGGCAGAATGGAGTACAGACGACTAAGAAATGAGATTGATATCAAGTGCAAAATGGCTAAGCACGAGTGGCTAGAAGGCAAATGCAAGGATGTAGAAGAATGTATAACTAGGGGAAAAGTAGATCCTGCCTACAGGAAAATAAAAGAGACATTTGGGGAGAAGAAAAACAGCTTTTCGAATATCAAGAACTTAGATGGAAAACCAGTTCTCAGTAAAGAAGGGAAAGCTAAAAGGTGGAAAGGGTATATAGAAGGGCTCTACAAAGGAAATAGAGACAATATTTTAGGAAGGGAAGAGGATGTAGCTGAAGATGAAATAGGAGATACTATACTGAGAGAAAAATTTGACAGAGTACTGAAAGGCCTAAGTCGAAACAAGGCCCCTGGAGTGGACGAAATTCCTTCAGAACTACTGATGTCTCTGGGAGAGCCAAGCATGTTAAAACTATTTCACCCGGTGCGTAAGATTTATGAGACAGACGAAATACCCTCAGACTTTAAGAAAAATGTAATAAGCCCCATTCCAAAGAAATCAGGCGCAGACAGGTGTGAAAATTACAGAACCTTTTTGTTTGATAAGTCATGATTGCATAATTTTAACACGAATTATTTACAGGAGAATGAAATAGCTGATAGAAGGAAACCTCAGGGAAGATCAGTTTGGTTTCAGAAGGAACATAGGAACACGAGAGGCAATACTCGCTTTACGACTTATCTTAGAAGCTAGATTAAGGAAAGGCAAACCTACATTTCTAGCTTTTGTAGAATTTTCAGAAAGCGTTTGACAATGTTGATTGGAATACACTCTTTCAAATTCTGAAGTCAGCAGGGTTAAAATACAGAGAAAGGAGGACTTTTTGCAACTTGTACAAAAGCCAGACCGCAGTTATTAGAGTGGAAGGGCATGAAAGGGAAGCAGTGGTTGGAAAGGAAATAAGAATGGGTTGTAGCCTTTTTCCAATGTTATTCAAATTGTACATTGATCAACATGTGAAAGAAAGCAAGGATTAAAGTTCAGGGTGAAGAAATAAAAACTTTGCGTTTTCCTTATGACATTGTAATTCTGGCAGAGACAGAGAAGGACCTGGAAAAGCAGCTGAATGGAATGGACAGTATGTTGAAGAGAGCGTATAAAATGAACATTAACAAGAGCAAAACAAAGGTGATGGAATGCAGTCTTTGAAAATCAGGGGATGCTGAAGGAATTAGATAAGGTAACAAAACAATAAAGGTGGTAGATGAGTTTTGTTACTTGGGTAGTAAAATAAAATACGACGGTCGCAGTACAGGGGACATATAATGCAGACTGGCAATGGGAACAAAAGCGTTTTTGAAAAAGAGTAATTTGCTAACTTTGAATATTAATTTAAGTGTAAGAAAGTCTTTTCTGAAGGCATTTGTGTGGGGTGTTGCCTTGTACAGGAGTCAAAGTTCGATGATAAATAGTTCAGACAGGAAGAGGATAGAGGCTTTTAAATGTGGTGCTACAGAAGAATGCTGAAGATTAGGTGTGTAGGTTGTGACTGTATCTAATGAAGAGGCACTCAAAAGAATGGGGGAGAAGAGGAATTTAATGCATATTCTGACTAAAAGAAGGGATCGAATGGTAGGAAACATTCTTAGATATCGAGGAATCGTAAATTTAGCGTTGGAGGGACGTGTGTGGGTAAAATCGCAGAGGGAGACAAAGAGACGCATATAGTAAGCAGGTTCAAATGGATATGGGTTGCCGTTCTTATGAGGAGCTGAAGAGGCTTGCTCAGGATAGAGTAAAGTGGAGGCTGCATCAAACCAGTTTCCGGACAAGACCATAACAACAACAACACATCAAACATAATCATACAATGCATTAGTCATCAGAGGATACGAAACACATTGATATTTATTAAATTAATACATCAACATAATTGAAAACTGTATTTTATACCTTTTGTAATATGTAAGTAGTGATTACGAATTTCATAAGGGGGTTTTCTAGGAGTTTTTGATACATTTTCTGCAAGAATATGGTATATTTGGGTTGCTTTGTACGACATGAATTTGTAAGGGATGATATGGTACCGGCATTTGTACTCTACATCTGAACTGTGTTACAGAAAAATCATCGGAAAAATTTATAAGGAACAAAAAGTGTGGATTGTGGGCTAATTTTCTTAAGGAAAATGTTTCTCTTATTGTAACATCATCCCATAAATCCTCCTCAATCTTTTCAAAACATATCAAATAAGTGCAATTGTTTTCTTTAACAGTATTTACAACGAGGGTCTGGAACGTCCATCTAGTTGAAGAGGCTTAAGGAATTCTCTTGTTGCAGACTGTCTGTAACAAATCACTTCGCTTGGGAGGTGAAGAAAATGCTTTTACTGCAAGCATTTTGAAGAACAAAATTCATTTGGTGTGCATAGCAGTGAACGTGCTTGATATGTGGGAAAGTGTTCTGCACCAGTGTCTGCGCACCACTGTGATTGTCGCTCATTACCCCGCGTCCACACATTGGTACCAACGTTGGATCCAATATTGGCCAATATTTTTGCGACAGCGCCAGCACATTGGCGCCAACGTTCAATTAAATTTGTGGAATGCCAACATAAGCATGTCTGACGCACAGATTGCGGCTGGGGCATTAGCCGTCTTAAGTGTGCATAACTATATTTTGTTGCTGCAAAAGCAAAAGAGGAAAACATGTAAAGGAAGATGGTGGGCTGTGTCACTTCATACATATCATAATCAGTAAGTTAAAAAATAGTAGTTAATGAGCATTATTAAAATTTCGCCAACTTAATTTTATTTCCATTTATTCTTGCAGTTATGATGGAAGAAATTTATTAAAACATCTACTGCAGGAACCATCTGGGCAGTTTGACAACTTCTGTCGCATGTGTTCTATAGATTTCAAATTGCTTCTGCAAATGATTGAACCGAAAATAAAAAAGCAGAATACATTTTGGAGGGAAGCTATACCAGCCAAAGTACGTTTGGCAGTGACACTTAGATATCTCGCTACAGGAGATAGCTTTAAAAGCTTGCACTTTCTATTTAAATTTTTGACACAAGTGATTTCACTTATAGTACCGGCAGTTTGTAAAGCAATATGTGAAGCCATGAAAGGATATGTTAAGATAATATTCACTTTTACATTTGCATTCACTGGAGTGTCTTAAGTTGCCAAGACAATATATATAGGGCCCTAAAGTATTGTGTTCATATAATGTTCACTTTTAAAATTGCATTCAGAAACAATGTGTGTTAGTAAAATTTTACTTCGCGTCCTAGTGGCCTCACGCCATTATGATGGTGACATCAAAATCTTTGCCAAGATGTTATTATTAGAAATCCAAACAACACAGAATGACTTGATTAGTCTAATCTGATCAAAAAGCAACATTAAGTTTGAAAAGCCTACCTTTTGCATATTAAAGAACGACAAATTTGTAAAGCCAGTAGTATTTCCAATACCATATAAATCCACCACACAATTTCATTTAAAATCTGAAGTTCAGAACGTAACTATTTAGAGAAAAATGTATAAATGTGATAAAAACACTTTATAAGAATAACAATTACAAAATAAAAAAACAGCTCGTTCTAATAAAACTTGTTGGATAATGTCACTCCTTTCTCCAGTTTGTGGCTGTTCCACATACTGGTAATGTTCATAGTCTGTATTAACAGTAGTCTGTTGAATAGAAACACACAGTGATTTTTCTATTTTTTTTTTTTTTTGTAGATGAAATTATCTATTGCATGCATTGTCTGTGCCCGGTCTTCATCAATTTTTTAATTTTTTTTTGCCACTAACTGACAGTACAGATCAACCTCATCAGCCTCCGGTTCTGTCTTTTCTGATAGTGGTTTCAAAATCGACACAGATTGTTCCATTTGTTTTTTTTGTTTTGTTTTGTTTTTGCTTCATGTTGTTCCGGATGCCTGCGGCATTTACCGCTGACAGTTTCCATGGATTCCTGTACCACTGTTTCCCTTTCTATTTCTTCATCACAGCATTCATTTTCAGGTGAGAAAGTCTGAAAGAAACACATATTATTAGTATATGGAAACTCTATTCTATTATTATTATATTATTACTAATGTGAAACACAATCATTTTATACAACTACAATGATGTACTGTTACTAATTTGCATTATTTCTTTTCCTGTTGCAGTTGCCTGCAAGCAGTGAAGAATGGCTCTCTGTTGCACAAGGTTTTCAAAACACATGTCAATTACACATGCTTTGGATGGAAAGCATATAAAGATACAAACTCCTATGAATAGTGGGTCGGAATTTTTTAACTACAAAAGCAATTTTAGAATTATATTACTGGGTCTAGCTGATAGTGAATGCAATTTCCTGTTTGCAGATGTAGGGACTGATGGTCGGATGAGTGACGATGGGGTTTTCAATGATAGCTTATCGTATCATAAACTACAGGAGGCTCATACATTTCCTGAATCAACTCTGCTTAATGGTCGACATCTGCCATGTTTAATGGTCGACATCTGCCAGTACCATATGTGTTTGTTGCAGATGCTGCTTTTGCTTTATCTGACAGAGTTATGAAACCATATCCAGGAGTTCCTCCCAATGGTAGTCAAGAAAGGATTTTCAATCAACAATTATCACGTGCCAGAGTGGTAATTGAGTGTACATTTGGAATATTGACATCCGTTTTTAGAGGTTTTCTTAAACCAATGCTGAAAAAGCATTACTCGTTACACTGACATGTGTACTGTTGCACAACTTTTTAAAGAAAAGTAGAACTTCACATAATATGTACATGCCTGAAGGTGCAATACAACAAATTTTACACGAAAATCAAACTACATTACTACCATTACTTAACGCACCATGAAGGCCAACACAATATGCCAGAGAAATTCGTGAAGAACTTGCTGCTTATTTTTATACAATCATAGCTTAAAAAAGAAAATATGTAAAGAAACTTACAAAAGTTTATTGTAACATAATAAAACTCTGATAAAATAAATGTGTAATTCAAATCACTTTGCTCTGTATTTATTGTGTTTGTATCTTTTTTATTGTATAGTTGTCCAAGAAACGTATCCATAAGGTCGTATGCAAACCATGTGCATTTGTACACGTCATCACTATATGCACCAGAACGAATAGAATCTTTTATTTTCTTTTGATACAGGCGATAGGTAGACGTTAACGATTCTTTCTTTCTTTTTAAATCGCTCACTGGGCAATTCAAGCAAAAATTCTGCTGCATTGCCATGCATGGGCAGTTGCATTTTTGTTTCTATGGTTCCTTGCAGCTGGATTCCATTAGCGGCTCTACTTTTGATAAAGCTCCAAAAATTCAAGCACATGAGCATTACTCCATTCGTACTGAGACATTTCCTAACTAACTTTTATCGTACACACAGTGAAGAACGAACACACGCAGTTTCAAACTTCCCACACTAGCCTACCTTTTCAAAACAAAGCAGACAACAAAGATATATAAACAAAATTTGGCTCCAATGGGTCTGTCTTGTGGCAGTACGCACTTGGCTGTTCGGACGTTTAGCTGTTGGAAGTTTATAACAAGTGACCACTACATTTGTTTCAAGATGTCTTCCTGTTCCTGTTTCATTCCACTCTTTTCTGCCATACTGAGCGCTCCGTTTTAACTTCGTTACTGCTTATTTATTTCGTTATTGGTGTTTTCTATTATTTTTGTTGTTGCTGTCTTTTGGTGAACATGAGTGATTCACACAAAACGTTCCAAAAGTGTAAGGAATGCATTTCCGAGTTCAATATGCGTTAGAACCTCTACACTCACTATAAAGTTTATTTATCTGCGAACATTCAAGTGTCAAAGAATGGAAGTGTCCATAATGTGGACTTCTCATTATCAAGATGCAGTTCCTTAAGACACTATCAAATAAAATGTTAACACACTAAGCTCCAGTCGAGTAACGCCCTACCCTGTAATTCTGTGACCTCTATTTACTTGACATGAAGCTGTACTGGACAACGAAATATGGCCATTATTGTAGATAACTTTGGTATAGTATTCGAATGGCTAAAAGATGATAAAAAAGTAATGGAATTTGTCATGTTTTTACTGCAGTGCATTGAGAACCAAATACGAAAAATTGGATGATTATGTCATGCAACGGAATTTCTGTGTAAAAACGAAGTAGTCAGATATTTTCAGTGTTTAACGTTTGTTATGGCAAAATACTTAACACACACACACACACACACAGCAGAATTATTTATGAACGTCTGTAATTTACGAGGATAACTACAGATCATTTATTATTACGCCTCCAGTATGTAAGTATTAAGATATCCCATATACCGGTTTCCCGACATGTTGATGACATCATGGGTCTAAGCTGACGGATGGTATCCCAGTCTTCCGTTATGCTCGATTGTGTATTCAGAAGATAAGTTGCTATACTTCATTAAGTTCAATACCTAATGTACCAATTTACCCATTTTAGGCATATCTGAAAAAAAGTTAATCGAGTATTTTTTAATCATTTAAGGATATTGCCTGTTTTGGCCAAATATGACAGTGCACAGCTCGCACCTGAAATCGTGAATATATTGCCAGTCATCCATAGTGCAGGTTATGTTGAACAGTGACAGCTATTTTGATTTGACGAAGCCAACAAATGTGCATGCAAAATAAGTCACGATGGTAAGCTGATCTGCAGTGTAGGACAGTGTCAACGTTTTCGGCACATTTATTTTGAAACGGTAATCACATTTCATTATAAGAACTAAAAGTTCCAGATAATCACAGGGAAAAAGAAAATAAACACGTTTCCGTTGAGCATTTTTGGCATCCTCTGCACATGTAATATAAAGTAAGAAAATTGCACAGCTCATGTTAAACTGAATTCTTCAATAATTTCAACAACAAACTCCGTTACGAGCAGGACTGCAGCCAAATATTCTAACCACCTTGACTGCAGCCTTGTGTTTACATATGGGACAGTCACGTGACGTAAAATTCAGGCAGCTAAACGCCCGAACAGCCAAGTGTGTACTGCGACGAGACAGACCCTGGCTCCAATGTGTGGACGGCGTATCGACATTGGCACAACGTCTACATCTACATACATATTCCGCAATTCACCGTAGCGTGCGTGGCGGAGGGTACACTGTACCACTACTAGGCATTTCCTTTCCTATTCCACTCCCAAATAGTACGAGAAAAGAAAAGCATGCCTATATGCCTCAGTACGAGCCCAAAATTTCTCTTATCTTGTCTTTGTGATCTTTACGCGAAATGTAAGTAGGCGGCAGCAAGATCATACTACAGTCAGCTTCAAATTCCGGCCCTCTAAATTTCCTCAACAGAAATTCACGAAAAGAACGTCGTCTTTCTTTCAGCGATCCCCAATTGAGTTGCCGGAGCATTTCCGTGACACTCGCACATTGGTCGAACCTACCGGTAACAAATCTAGCTGCTTGCCTCTGAACCACCTCTATGTATTCCTCTATGCTGTGGATCCCAAACACTTGAGCAATACTCAAGACGTGGTTGTACAAGAGTTTTATACACGGTCTCCTTTACAGGTGAAGTACATCTTCCCAAAATTCTCCCAATAAACCGAAGTCGGCTGTCTACCTTACTCACAACTGTTCTTATATGTTCGTTCCATTTCATATCGCTCTGCAATATTATGCCTAGATATTTGAACAACGCGACAGCATCAAGAAGCTCACTACTAATGCTGTATTCGAACATCATAGGATTGTTTCTTCTACTCATGTGCATCGCCTTACATTTTTCTACATTGAGAGCTAGCTGCCATTCTTTGCACCAACTAGAAATTTTGTCTAAGTAATCCTGTACGCTATTACAGTCAGTTACAGACGACACTCTCCCATACATCACAGCATCATCAGGAAACTGCCACAAATTACAAGTTACTCTGTCCATCAGATCATTTATATAGATAGAAAATAATAGCGGTCCTATCACACTCCCCTGGGGCACACCTGATACACTCTGATGAACACTCGCCGTCGAGAACAACGTACTGCGTTCTATTACTTAGGAAGTCTTCCAGCCAGTCACAAATCTGTGAACCTATTCCATAAGCTCGTATCTTCGTTAGCAGTCTGCAGTGTGGCACCGCATCGAACGCCTTTTTGAAATCGAGAAAAACACAATCCGCCTGTTGCCCTTCATCCATGGGTCGCAAGATGTCATGTGAGAAAAGGGCAAGCTGAGTTTCACATGAACGATGTTTCCTAAACCCGTGCTCATTCATTGAAAGAAGCTTTTCCGTTTCAAGGAAATTTATTATATTCGAACTGAGAATATGCTCTAAAATTCTACATGAAACTGATGTCAACGATATTGGCCTGTAATTGTGTGGGTCAGTTCTCTTTCCTTTCTTATAAACAGGAGTCACCTGCGCTTTTTTCCAATCACTAGGAACTTTGCGCTGAATTAAAGATTCGCGATAAATGCAAGCTAAGTAGGGGGCCAATGTCGCAGAATAGTCTTTGTAAAACCGAACTGGCATTCCATCCGGACCAGTTGACGTTTTCGTATTTAGCTCTGTCAGCTGCTTCTCTACACTGGAAATACCTATTGCTATGTCCCCCATTTCGGAATTAGTACGTTGATCAAATGATGGTACATTTGTGCGGTCCTCCTGCATGAAAGATTTCTTAAAGGTTAAATTTAGAACTTCAGCTTTCCGTTTGCTTTCTTCTATTACTGCCCCGGAATGATCAACTAGTGACTGGACAGTGGGCTTTGACCCGCTTATCGATTTTACATAGGACCAGAATTTTTTCGGGTTCTCGGAAAGATCTTTAGCCAAGGTATGGCTGTGATAATTATTATATGCTTCGCGCATCGATCTTTTTGTAGACGCACGAATCTCTACTAACTTTTGCCTGTCATCACTTGCATGTTCTTTTTTGAATCGAGAGTGCAACAGCCTTTGCTTTCTCAGCAGCTTTCTAACATTATTATTATACCACGGTGGATCTTTTCCATCCTTAATCGTCTTTACTGGCACATATTTCTCTAACCGTTTATTAACAATGCACTTAAATTTAGTCCACAATTCCTCTACATCCATAGTCTCGGAATGAAACGATGCCCATTCATTTTCTAAGTGTGATTGTAACATTTGCTTATCGGCTCTTCCCAACAAAAACACGCTCCTAGCCTTTTTGATTGTTTTATGAACTTTGGTCACCATTGACACTATGACGGTATCATGATCACTTATTCCTGTCTCTACACAGACATCGTTAATAAGGGCACGCCTGTATGTGGCTATAAGGTCTAGAATATTTCCATTGCGTGTGGGTTGCCGGTTTAACTGCTCAAGACAGTTTTCGGAGAATGTGTCCAAAAGTATCTCACAAGACTGCTTGTCTGTACCGCCTGAAATGTAACTAGCGAGGTCCCCATCTATACTCTTAAGGTAGAAGTCTCCTCCGACTAATATTACATGGCCCGGATACCTAGACACTACCTGGTGCAGACTTTCTTTGAATGATTCTAAAACTGCTACAGCAGCACTGGGGGGCCGTTAAAAACACCCAAGTATTAACTTTACTCCATTTAGACCTGATATACGTGCCCAGATAACTTCACAGTTACTTTCAACCTTGATCTCAGTAGAAACAATATCTTTGTCCACAGTGATGAACACTCCTCCTCCAGTTGCATCCGATCTATCTTTCCAATATACATTCCACACTTCGCTAAATATTTCTGAACTTGCCACATCATGATTTAGCCAGCTTTCGGTGCCTAAAACTATCTGAGCGCAATAACTTCCATGCAGTGCGGCAAATTCGGGAACTTTGTTTCTAATACTCTGTAAGTTCGCGGCTAATATTTTGATGTTCGAATTTTTGTTCCGAACGTGGCCTGAATTCGCTGTTTGAATGCTGACAGGCGAGTGCTCATCAGAGTTAGCGCCTAGCCTTAAAAAACCCCGTGTGCACTCCACAAGTACTCTGCTACCCGAGTAGCCGCTTCCTTAGTGTAGTGCACCCCTGATCTATCTAGGGGCACCCTAAAATTCCCCACCCGATAAGGCAGATCCAGAGATCTGGAGCCATGACTGTCACAGAGTCGGCGAAGCCTCTGTTTCAGACCCTCCACTCGGCTCCAAACCAAAGGACCCCGATCAACCCTGGGAACAATGCTACAAATCGACAGCTCTGCTTGCACACTGCGTGCGAAGGCAGCAGCCTTCACCAATTCCGCCAGCCGCTCGTAGGACCTGATGATGTCCTCCTCAGAACCCAAGCGAAAAGCATCATTGGTGCCGACGTGAGCTACGACTTGCAGGGACTGCACCCCGCACCCTCAACAGCCGCCGGCAAAACCACCTCCACATCTCGGATGAGGCCCCCCAGCAGACACACCGAGTGCTCGTTGGCATTCCTTCAGGATCTCGACGCTATCTGCCTAAGAAGCTCCATCATGCGCCTAACATTGGAGCTCCCAGTAACTAATAATCCCCTCCCCCCGTGCACCTGCTTCGACCCTGCTGAAGGAGTGGCCACACGTTCACTCACAGGACGAACGGGCGAGGACGGACGTCCAGCCTCCACATTGGCCTTCTGCCTCGAGCGACGTGTACGCCGTACAACCCGCCACTCCCCTTGTGGAGAAAGTGGCTCGACGACGTCCAGTACACCTGAAGGTGCCTTGGTAGCAGGGACAGAGAGCGAAGCATTAGACACCTGAGGTGTCCAACTCGACGCACCAGACTCCCCACCATCGCTGCACTCCGAGACAGCAGCCTGAAGACGGCTGACCGTAGCCAACTGCACGCTCAGCTGTTCGCGAACCACAGCCAACTCCTCCTGCACACAGCAGGCACACATCCTAACCATCCTATCGATACAATTAACTGCAGAAAGTAGAAAACTAAATAATCAACTTTTAAGTAGCCTAGTACTCTAATAAAGGCGGATGGCTACTGACTAAACTGTGGTCAGTGGTAAGTACACTGTCAAATCAACAAAACTGAGTCTGGCAGTTTTCAAAATAAACAAGAATATCTGTGGAATACACCATTATCAAACGCGCAGGAATATAAGCTTAGCGCTGTTTACGATGTGGCACTGGTGGCAGCTGGCACTGGACTGACTGATAACGAGCTTTAGTAACGGTCTCTGACTTGTTTTGAAATACACCAGTCAAAGACGAAGACTAAACACAACGGTATTTATCAAATACGATAGAATAAACTATTAAAACAGTAGTACAAACGAAATCTGCCTAATATGCGGGAATAAGCCTCTTAAAACAGAAGTACTAACGAAAATTAACAAGAGTAGTAAATAAAATTTGACACAAATTAAATTAAGATACTTGGCGCTGTTTACGATGTGGCACTGGTGACAGCTGGCACTGGACTGACTGATAACGAGCTTTAGTAACAGTCTGACTTGTTTTGAAATACACCAGTCAAAGACGAAGACTAAACACAACGGTATTTATCAAATATGATAGAATAAACTTTTAAAACAGTAGTACAAACGAAATCTGCCATGTACCTCTTAAAACAGAAGTACTAACGAAAATTAACTAGACTGGTAAATTAAATTTGATAATTAGCGCTGTTTACGATGTGGCACTGGTGGCAAAAAACTGACAAGCAACGGATCCGTACCAAAGTTGGAGCCAACGTTGGCTCCAATGCTATTTCACCGATCCACACATTGGACGAATACCGTTAGCGCCAACGTTGGTTCCAATGTGTGGACCCGGCCTTACAGGGGTGCCATCTTATGCCTGAGCAATGAGCATTTCTTGAACATTGAAAGGTTCTAGACTTCTTTTTAAAACCTCAATACGTTTATATGCTGTCCTATCATTAACATTTTAAAAGGAAAAAAAATCTTTCAACAGGTTTAGTCCTCTTTAACATACTGCACTATAATGACAAATTGACTTTTGCACATAATTAATTGCTGTTGTTTGTAGTGTATCAAGCACTACCAGCTCAACCTGGCTAGACAAGATGGCCAAATGAATTAGTTTTGGGATATTTATGGAGGTCGTTTTGGACTATTAATGTCCTGGGTTATTTCTTTCAGAGGTGAATGCCCAGACAGAGACCTCCTACCTGTCATGCGAGATCTATAAAAGTGTTCTCTGATATGGAATAGACCCTGAGAATGCTCAGAGAAGTTCTTGGTGATGTTCTGTTATTTTGTAATTGGTTACAAGTGTGGATTGTTAGAGTTAACATTATTCTGAGTCCAGTTATGAAGTGTGGCTATATCTGGTTGTAAAACAATGTGTACCATCAGAAAATGTATTAAGGGTTCAATAAACCCCTTTTGATATTTAAAGTTCATATGAACTGTTTCTCATATAATTAATGAGATTGAGTTGGTTGAAACTCTTCTTCTCTTTCAACCTTCATTTTCAAAGGGAAGATTGATGATTGCCTTTTAAACTCGAGAAGATCTGCAGTAAAGGCACTGGTTTCCAGGATCTCTACTAAAGTATGATATACCAACGTTACATGAAGAATTTTAATAATTATGTGATGTTATTCTTATTATGAAGAATTATACGGTCATATCACATGTTTCGTCTGCCTGCACAGAAACGAAAGTGGCATTGTTAATCTCTTTAATCAATTCTTCGATGTAAACTTGATACGTTTAGTCCAAAAGCTCATTTTGTATTATGTGTTATGTATATTTACACACAAAATTACTAGAGCAGCTTAAGTGATCATCTAATACGCTGTCAAGATTTCCCAAAAGAGATAACAAGTTAGATTAGTTTAGTTTAAATTAGATTAATACTTGTTTCATAGATGATGAATACGACACTCCGTAATGATGTGGAACATGTCAGGTTCATGAAGGGTGTCTGTACATGACGTTACATTACACAATATATTACATGGCACAATTTTTTTATTTACTAATTGATATCTAAAAAAGCATCCAATGAGTAGAAGGAGTTGTCATTTAGAAATTCTTTTAATTTATTTTTAAATGCTAGTTGACTATCTGTCAGGCTTTTGATGCTGCTTGGTAGGTCACCAAAGACTTTTGTGGTAGGATAATTTACCCCTTTCTTTGCCAAACTCAGATTTAACCCTACATAGTGAAGATCATCCTTTGTCCTGGTGTTATAGCTATGCACACTGCTATTACTTTTGAACTGGGTTGGATTATTAACAACAAATTTCATAAGTGAATATATATGCGAGGTTACCGAAATCCTTAAATAGCTGTCTGCAGGATGATCGTGGATGGGCTCCAGCAATTATTCTGATCACACGCTTTTATTTATTTATTTATTTATTAGTTTTTTCTGTTCCATAGGACCCACTTCAGGAGTAAGACTCCATGGTCATGGAACAAGTCAATACATTGTTACACAAGAATGGTAATAGAAAAATTTTAAGTAGTCCTTTGCACACGACAATCTTAAGACAAAGTGAAAAGAATCAATAAAGAAAAAATGAATTAGCTTAATTGTTTAACTTTTCTAGGAGTTCCTCGACAGAATAAAAGGAGTGAGCCACGAGGTAACTCTTCAATTTAGATTTGAAAGCATGTGGATTAGTGCTAAGATTCTTAAGTTCTTGTGGCAGCTTATTGAAAATGGATGCCGCAGAATACTGCACCCCTTTCTGCACAAGTGCTAAGGTGGTGTGGTGCAAATGTAGATTAGACATCTGTCTAGTATTCACCGAGTGAAAGCTACTAACTCGTGGGAATAAGCTGATATTATTAACAACAAACGACATTAAAGAAAAAAATTCCCAGACTACTGAAAAGGGGTCGACATGACGTTCGCGAACTTACACCAGATATTGCTCGAACCGCCCTTTTTTGAGCCAGAAATATCCTTTTTGCATCAGGCGAGTTACCCCAAAAAACAATGCCGTACGTCATAAGTGAGTGAAAGTAAGCGAAATAGACTACTTTTCGTGTTGAAAAATCACTTATCTCAGATATTGTTCTAATGGTAAATATAGCAGAATTTAGTTTTGGAACAAGATCCTGAACATGGGCTTTCCATGACAGCTTACTGTCTATATGAACACCTAGAAATTTGAACTGTTCAGTCTCACTTATCACATGCCCATTATGTGTAATCATAATGTCAGATTTCGTCAAATTATGTGTTAGAAATTGTAAAAACTGAGTTTTACTGTGATTTAACATCAACTTGTTTTCTATTAGCCATGAACTTATCTCTTGAACTGCATTATTTGATACTGTGTCAATATTACGAGCAACATCCTTCACTACCAAGCTGGTATCATCACCAAACAAAAATATTTTACAATCACCTGTTATACTCGAAGGCATATCATTTATATAAATAAGAAACAGCAATGGTCCCAAAACAGACCCCTGGGGCACCCCATACTTAATTGTGCCCCATTGAGATTGCACGTCATAGCCATTTTCTACACTGCGGAGAATTACCTTCTGTTGTCTATTATTAAAGTAAGAGGTGAACCAGTTGTGGGCTACTCCCCGTATTCCATAATGTTCCAACTTCTGCAACAATATTTTGTGATCAACACAATCAAACGCTTTTGTTAAATCAAAGAAGACGCCTAATGTCCGTAGCCTCTTATTTAACCCATCAAGTGCCTCACAGAGAAACGAAAATATAGCGTTTTCGGTCGTTAAACCACTTCTAAAACCAAACTGTACGTTTGACAGGACATTATGTGAACTGAAATGATCAATTAATCTTGAATATACAGCCTTTTCAATAACTTTGGAAAAAACCGATGGGATAGAAATAGGTCTATAGTTGTCTACATTATCCCTTTCTCCTTTTTTATAAAGCGGTTTCACTACTGAGTACTTTAATCTGTTAGGAAACTGACCATTCTGAAAGGAAAAATTACAAATATGGCTTAGTACTGGGCTAACATATGGAGAACAGTACTTTAGAATTCTGCTAGATACCCCATCATATCCACAAGAGTCCTTAGTCTTTAGTGATTTAATTATTGACTCAATCTCACCTATGGAAGTATCATGAAGGATCATTTCAGGCAACAGCCTCGGAAACGCATTTTCTAAAAACGTTATATGATTACCTGTAGAAACTAGAGTTTTGTTTAGTTCCTCTACTATATTCAGAAAGTGATTATTGAATATTGCACATATATCTAACTTGTCAGTAACAGAAACATTCCTACTACGCACTGACGTTATATCTTCTACCTGCTGCTCCTGACCAGACACTTCCTTCACGACTGACCAGATAGTTTTAATTTTATCCTGAGAGTTTGCTATTCTTTTTGCGTACCACATACTTTTTGCATTCTTAATGACATTTTTCAGAACCTTACAGTACTGTTTGTAGTGAGCTACTGCAGCTTCATTCTGACTGCTTCTAACATTTTGATACAACTCCCGCTTAGTTCTACATGATACTCTTATCTCCTTTGTCATCCACCCTGGCTGTCTGTTACTGAAAGTACCCTGTTTTGAGCGTTCTAGCGGAAAGCAACTTTCAAACAGCATAATAAATGTGTTCAGAAAAGCATTATATTTATCATCTGCATTATCAGCACTATAAACATCCTGCCAATTCCTTAATTAGGCTTAAAAAGGTCTCAATTGCAACTGGATTAACTTTTCTGAGTAGTTGATATTTATGTTTAACATTTGTTTGAGAACAAATACTTTTTAGAATTAAAAGTTGGGCATCGTGGTCTGATAGGCCATTTACTATTCTGCTGACAGAGTGCCCCTCTAATAATGAAGAATGAACAAAAATATTGTCAATGGTAGAACTGCTATTTCCTTGCACTCTCGTTGGAAAAAATACTGTTTGCATCATGTTATAGGAATTAAATAGATCTAACAGCTGACTTTTCCTTGAGCTATCACCTACACAATTAATGTTGAAATCTCCACACACAATTAAATTTTTATACTTCCTATACAGTGAACCCAGAACCAATTCCAGCTTGGGCAGAAACATTTTAAAATCTGAGTCAGGGGATCTATAAATAACAACTATTACTAGTTTAGTTCCATTAACATTAACAACTCCTGCACAACATTCAAATATCTGTTCTGTGCAGTGTTTAGAAAAATCGATTGACTCCGATGAAAAATCGTTTTTTACATACATGGCCACTCCCCCACACTGCAAGGAACTCCTAGAGTAGAAGGCAGCTAACCTGTATCCTGGCAAAGGAAGTCTCTTAATTGTCACACCACTTAAAAAGTGCTCTGAAATTCCAATAATGTCAGAATCAGTATCAATAAGTATTTCATTAACTTTACCTCTGATACCCTGTATATTTTGATGAAAAACAGTAATTCCCTTATTACTTATATTCTTAGACTTTGTCAAAGGTGGTTCAATTCTTAGAGGGACTTCCTTTAAGCAGGAATATCTATCAGCTGTCTTCAGTCTAAAAAAGGTGCAGCCCTAGCACCAACTACTACAGGAATTTTTCCATGAGTGAAACCCCCACCCCCTACTACACTGTCACCTATGAGCTTTGCCAACCTCCCCTTCCCATACCTATTGAGGTGCAGACCGTGCCTAGTAAAATCCGACCTTTGGATAGTTTCAACTGGCACCACTGCAATGTGATCCATGCCCTCCGTCATCAGCGCCTTCTCAAGCCCCATGTTAACACGGCTAACAGCCGTATTAAGACAAGGCCTATCATGACGCTGAAACAGCTGCACGAAATGCACATTCGTGCCACCAGTTTCATTTGCTATCCTTTCCAGATCACCACCTATATCATATTCCCCGTCCCTATCAAGACTATTCCCGGCCCCACCCACTATAACTACCTGATCCTCTTTTGAAAAATTCCTACATAAGTCCCCTATGTTGCAAGTGACCTGAGCTAACCCTGCACTAGGCTTCACTATGCTGGTGACCTGGTACTCACTCCCAAGTACTTCCTGCAACTGTTGGCCAACACCTCTGCCATGAGAACTACCTAGCAGCAGAACCTTCTTCTTCCTAAGAGACCTCTCTTCAGATTTCGGCTTACCAAAAGCTGAGGTCTGCTGCGTACTTCCTACACCTACAGCTACAGGAGGTTCATCTCCACTCAACTCTGACAGTTGGTCAAACCTATTTGCAACTTGCAATGTAAAGCTATCTGAATACCTTCTCCTAGCTACCTTCTTGCCAACTGCCAGTTCCCATTCCCCAGCCCCCCTTCCCCTCCTCAGCCTACCTAGTTCCTCTTCAGCGTTTTTCAGCTGCACCTGAAGGGCGCAGATCAAACGCTCCTGCTCCTCTATCAACTTATTCCTGCTGCAAATCCTACAGTTCCAGGAGAGAACCTCACCACAATGCCCACTGGCTTCCCCACTGCACTCTCCCCCCATGAAAATACTTACTGCAAATCCCACACTGCAGCCCACTACGCACGACCCTACGACAGAGCCCACATTTTTCACTCATGGTAAAATTTCACAATTAAGTTATTAAGTTACGTTTCTAGAAAAGAACTAGGAAGTACCTCTTAACTACAGCAATCAACAAACCTCAGTCTCTACAAAATCAAGTAACAACAACTAATAGTATCAGAAAAGAACAAATAACACTACCACTGAAACTTTACACTATTGCTTGTATAAACAAGTTCAAATTCAAGCGTCACTAATAAACTAACCAATGAATACTTTTTTACTCAATGATGAATTACCCCAGAATATGATGCCATACGAAACCAGTGAATGAAAACAGTCATAGTAAGCAAATTTACTGAGATTCTTATCACCAAAATATACAATAACCATAATAGCATATGTAGCTGAACTCAGTCATTTCAGAAGACCTTCTATGTGTTGCTTCTAGTTTAATCTCCCATCAATGCACACACCTAAACTTTTGAAAATTCTACCTTAGTTACAGACTTCTGTTCAAAGTCTATATGTATTACTAGAGTTGTGCCTTTTACTATACATCACTATATATACTGTGTTTTATCAAAATTTAATAAGAGTCCATAAAGGCAAGTCATTTACGTATATCAAGAACAGTAAAGGACATAAGACCGAACCCTGTGACACCCCATCCTTGATAGTCCTCTAGTGTGAGGAATTGGCTGATGTTTTGACATTACACGAACCACTTATTTCAACTTTCTGCATTCTTACAGTTAAGTATGAATTAACCCATATCTACACTGCCCCAGTCAAATCATAATGATTAAACATATCTAGAAGAATTCCATGATTTGCACAATCAAAGGCCTTTGGAAGATCACAAAATTTACCAATGGGTGATATCCGGTTATTCAGAGCATTTGTTTAGTATTTTGTTTTTACAAAGATGGAACGCTACTCTCAAATACATTACTTTCTCAAAAATTGTCGATAAAGCTGTCAGAAGAGAGATTGGGCGATAGTTGTATCCCCTTTTTTATGCAGTGGTTTGACAATGGCATGTTTCAGTCTATTAGGGTAAACACCTTGCTTCAGAGAGCTATTACTTAAGTGACTGAGAATCCTACTTATCTGTGGAAAACAAGCTTTAAGTATGCGGCTGGAAATTCCATCAATTCTGTAAGAGCTTTCACTTTTCAATGAGTTTATTATTTTACTGATTTCAAGGGGAGAGGTTGGTGGAATTACAATTGTATCAAACAGTTTGGGTTTGACCCCTTTTATCTATAGCCTGGCCTCTTCTAAGGAACATCTAGGTACTATATTCTCCACAACATTTAGAAACGATTATTGAAATATTTTTCATTTCTGACTTATTTTTAGTACACTTGTCATTCAGGTTTATGGTAATACAGTCTCCCTGTGCTTTTAGTTGCCTTGTTCCCTTTCAGTAATATTCCAAATACTTTTAATTATCTGAAGTACAGATCTCAAACAATATAAACATGCTTATGGACTTTTTAATAACTTTCTTTTGGTTGATGTGCGTCTAACCGCTTGAGTTCTAGCTGCTCTTCCATACTTAATAAACGAAAGGTCGCTTTAAACAAAGAGTCTACTTAATTCATTTTATACTTAGTTTACAAACAGTCAAGTTACAGTGGCACAGCTCAAGATTATGGAACACTACTGACAGGTGGCCTTGTTTGCTATTTCACACATGTCCTGTTGCGAGTGGCAGTGGACATGGGGGGGGGGGGGGGGAATGCAGTAATGCACTTGACGAAGGTGCTAAGAGCCCAGGGTCGCCGGCGTCAAAATCTGCGAATCTGTGGACAGGTGCGCATGGGGTTGGGAGCACGACAGGTACAGCTGGCTTCACCCAGCTGCAAGGGGAGAAGAGGGGCAGTAGGATTCCGGGCCTCTGATGGCAGGCACCAAGCATCAATAGAGCGAGGGCGATGAAGGGAAAGGAAAACAGCTCTGTGACATCACTGTGAATGCAGTCTTAGGAGCTCAGGAATATGGGCCAGCCACCGCTGGGCCACAGCTGTCAGCATGGTAACAAAGAGAGGGGGGGCGCATCTACATCCACCGGGCATATGCTATTGGGCCCTCAGCTATGCTGTGACAAGAGGCAAGCGAAACCATTTGATTGTGTCATTGTAAATTGAGTTAGGATGTCGAGGGGATCATGTCACTCTCCAACTGTTTGTAACTCCATTACATTCAGGGGATTCATAATGCTTGTTTGAAGGACACTGAAGATGGTCACTAGGTGATTGAAATCGATCTGTGGTTTTTTTTTTTAAATAAAACATTATCGGCCAATGCTGCGAAATACATCTGGTGTGTTCAAGTTTGAACATGGTATCCTTCATTTGGCAATCTGCGACTCTCTTCATTACTTCACCGTAATAATGTGAACGAGAGGTCTTTGAAATGTTTTCATATTGCTTGTCATGCGATTATCACTTATGTTTATGTTTATTGAAACAATGTTTATGTTATGTATTGTTTCATGAAACAGGAGACACATGGAGAGTGAGTAGAAAGTTCGACAGTAACTGATGTACAATGCAATTATTTGCCTATCATGAAATCGTTGTACCTGACATCTGGTGGCAGCATTTCATATTCGACGCAACTGCCATCTGAGATTGAGACTTTCATGTCCCAAGGAACCTCATGATTTAATGTCAATTTGGCTAGGCTGATATTTTTTGCTTCTGCCCTATATTTTGCTGCTTAGTTTCGAATAATTTTTGTCACAATTTCCTAGAGTGTGCTTACACGGATAGTCCTTAGTTGTCACCAATATCTGGTAGTATATTTCTGAATATGTCATGATTACAGTTAGTGTGACTAACTAAGATCATAACAGAATAAATTTAATTTGTTTTGTAAGTGTTTACAGAATACTCAGAACAGCATCATCTGCTGGCATCTCTACATCCCAACTGAATCAATGTAATGTTTCCCTAAGGTCAACAGGTAGTATCTCTTGGAAATTTTTTTTTTTTGCTTGGGATATTAGCGCACATGTTTGTCTACATCCAACTGCATGAACTGCATGTTAACAAGTAGTACATCAGGAAAAGGCTTTTTGCTTGGGATATAAGTGCACGTATTATTTAAAACAGTGTATTGAACTTTGAACATGTAAACTATTTCTACCCGGAATATTTTCGTAAATAGTATTATAGGTTCTGTAAGCCAGACATTGTTCGTCTTTTTGAGAGGTATTGTAACCATTTGATTTTCTTACATCTGATACAGCCACCAGATGATGATCCTTGACCGAAACTGGCAATGAATAAATATAATCTTTTGAAGTAGTAAATGTGAAATCAGTTTTATAAAATAGTTCATGTAGCAACACACTATAAAGTCTCAGGTGTTATTTTGTCTATTTTTTCTGACAGAGATGGGCCAAAATCGTAATACTGCCTGTTATTTTCGATGATTGACTGATGCACAAATTGATTATATCTAAAATGAAGACCGAGCAAGGTGGCACATTGGAAACACATTGAACTCCCAGTTGGGAGGACGGTGGTTCAAATCCACTTACAGCCATCCTGATTTAGATTTCCCATGAATTCTCGAAAAATCTCCAAACCTAGATACTTACTTCCTTTCAAAGGGCACAAAAATCAATATGAGTACATGCGCCATCTCTAATGACCATGATTGAGATGGGATGTTAAAACCTAGTCTTTCTTTTTTCTTTAATTTGAAATAACTATCTCATCTGTTCCTGTTCATAAAAATTTTTCACTACAACATGCAACGACTTCTTTTTGAGTAATTTATGGATTAGTGATTAAAAATACAGAAAACTATGTTGATGAGTTCTGTAAGATATGCCTATTTCTAACTGCTCTGAATAAGTACCCATTTTTTTTAGAATTACAGGATTACTAAGTTGCCCAGATGATTTGAGCTCAGATGATCTTGCCTTTAAGGGAAGAAAGATCGTGAATCATCACAATACATAGAAACAAATAAAAAAAGGCCACAAACCATGACAAATTTCTGACCAAAAGCATACTTACTAAATTTTCGTGTTTATCATGGTATAAATTAGACAGTAGAATAGGAATCTGATTAGTACTGATTATAAGAGAGTTGTGTTGAAAGTATCTAAATGATATTGGGTCATTTCAAATAATTATACGTTTTCACATCAGATTCACTTTTTGATTGTCCTTTCTGAATAGCCCTATTGCAATTAGAAAATACATATACTTACGGAACAGTTTGATCAAATATTCAAGATTTTGCCATTCAATTTACCGCGGGAAAAATGTCTAAAGTGAGGAGACTCCAATCACACTGTGTCATCATTAGAACTGGTAGTACTGGAAAGTCGAGAGAATGAAGTAGTGTACTTGTGACAAACTTCCATGGCACTGAATATAGTGTTGAGAATGCAGAAAGCTGGAACTAGTATCACTATTACATGATCAACTGCAGTTAATAAAATATAAATGTGTGTACCATAAAAACTGTTTACATCAAAGAAATCGTGGCATGATTTCAAATGTTCAAATGTTTGTTAAGCTTATGGGACTTAACTACGGGGTCATCAGTCACTAAACTTACAAACTACTTACGAACTACCTTATACTAAGGACGGCACAAATATCCATGCCCGAGGGGGGATTCGAACACCCGACCGTAGTGGCCGTGCAGACCAGCGGCCGGCGTGGCATGATTTCTTGTGAATTACAGAACGGTTTTTATAGATGTCTATCTATAATTCTCAATTATTTAAATGGGGCGCTACCATTTCTGCAATTCAGATGTGTTGTAGCACTGAGCTAATGTATGGACAGCAAGTATCATACCTCAAATCAAAAAACTCCAATAAAACTAAAATAACTCGACCACAAGGAGAAAACTTAATTCTTCTTATTCTATAAATATGACTTTGCTATGAAGGAAAGCACTTTCAGTTATAAAAGAGATAGAGGTGAACTGTGTGCAGCAAACAAAGTCACTCAAAACAACTTTCAATATGTAGGGCAGACAAAGATCTGAAGTGATAAAAACAACTGTCTCTCACTACTTAATGAAGTATTATATGATACATTATATCTTCATGAAACTTATGGAGACTTTGGAGTATCTTCCTAAATTTTTTATACTCGCAATGTCTATGGCAAACCACCTTTCGAATTATGCACGTTTCATTGGCTTTGTTGCATGATTAATATTAAAAATCTGTACACTCTGTTTCCTGTTAGCGTTTTTATATAATGATTTTGATGCTACGCTACACAAATTCTACAGAGAAAATGGAAAAAGGAAACTTTAGTTAATATCAGCAAACGATGGTTTCATTTGTGTCATTGTATTTAGTGTTTTATTTTTGTACATCAGAAATCGGTATACCGGTCATAAAGTAGTCTTACCAGACCAGTATATCAATTTTTGGAATAGTGGGTAACAGAAATCTGAACATTGCTCCTCAGATGAGGACAATCAAAAATAGTTTCTTTTAATCAATATTAATTTTTATCATTATGCAGTGTGTCATTAACAAGGGACAATTAAGTGCTGTATTAACACTGCTAGTACCTATTCATTAATGAATGTCAACAACTTTTTCAAGACAATTACTGATAACTATAAATTGCTATAACTGATTTTAAATATTTTACAGATTTACTTTACATTAACTACAGAATCAGTTATCAGACTTAACAAATTCATTACAATTTTTCTATATTTCTGGTACATTTCCTTTACAGATATCGCATCAGTTCACAGGGTTAATGTTAATATATTCATAAAACAATTAATTGTCTTATTAAAATCAACAATTTCTGATAGTGAAATAATTATTTTTATGAAGGCCATATTCTGAATTAGGCTGTATTTTACACATTATGATGAATTCCTTCATAATTCTTATAGCTTTACAGTGCTTTGTTATTTATAATATAATTATAAATCTCAGCGTATATCATTTTAAATTTAGCTTTTATTTGTATCTCTGCTTTTCTGTGCTCAGGCGGTAATTGATTTCATTTATCATACCAATCTATATTTCACAGAGAGAAATTATCTAGGTTGCAGCATTTGAAACCGTATGTTGCCATCAAAACAAATAACCTCAGCCATTTACTTTTCTCTCCTAGCTTTAGAGCAACGATCACCCTCAGTTAGTTATCCTTAATCATTACACAAAATTATAGGAATGTTCTGTATTAGCTTTAATTTCTCCCTTTTTTCCTTTATTACACTTGGAGTGAGTTATCTTAAATGAACAGGTAGTATCATAACGGAACTTTAAGGTGACATATTAATGACATTAATCCCTCTTCTAAAAGATATATAAATGTATTGCTTGTAAAAGTAAGCAGTGACCAGTTGCAAGTTTGTGGATTTATTTACAACCAGTTTCGCACAATTATTCTCCTTCTTCAGGTATCTTTACAGGAAACAGCTAAGAATAACATACAAATATTATATAAAATTCGCAGCAGAATTACAGTATTACAGGAGCAATAAATACATTGTATATAAATCTCTCTCGCAAAGTGACAAAATGTGAAATATTAATACTCTATTCTGCTGCATATTTATAAAATAAGGAACTGTACAAAGTATTAAGTTCATATAATCGAAAAATGTTTAGGTACTTACATAAATTGTGCCCTGTAGGTTTACATAGAGCATTTTGTAATCACACTAAACATCTAGTGCAGAGATAAAGAAAGTCAAGTTATGAGTTGTAGCATAATCTACTGTAATATTTGTATATTATTCTTTACTGTTTTCTGTACAGATACCTGAAGAAGGGCAATAATTGCTCGAAACCGGTTGTAAATAAATCTACAATCTTGCAACTGGTCGCTGTATACTTTACAACCTATAAAACACATTTGCTGAAATGGATTAAACATTTAAATGTATTGCATTAGCTTCAGCGTTAAAAAATGCTGAGGCGCATACAAAGCTCGCCTGTCTTAGTGAATGAAATGTGTAGTGGCTGAGAGCACCTGTATACAACAATGGCTGTAGAGGGGCGTTCGAGACAATAAAAAAAGGAAGCAAAAAAAGGGGTTTAATGTTCGTTGGCAGTATGCTCATTAGAGCTGTATTTCAGACTACAATGGGATGTCTGTATTACACTATTGTTTTAGCTTTTGAACTTTTTTTTTATTCAAGGCACCTTTTTTAAACAAAGACTATATAGCCACACTAAATACTTTATTGAAAAAACTACAGGACTGTTTGGTAATTTTTTGACATTGCCACCAAAACAACGGAGACACTAGACATACTGTACAATCAACTTTTGTCTGCCTGAGTAATAAACATTTGTATCCTGATAAAGTGATCAGCATGTGACAGTCTTCTTCAGAGCATTGATTTTCTCAAAATGCTGCCCACAGGACAGGTGCAAGAAAAGATCAGGATCAGGATTTAAGCTGAATGATGAAACAGCTCCCAGCCGATCTCCTATGAAACTATTGCTGGGCGCCGAGCCGTATGAAGACGAGCATTCCCATGTTGCAGCACAACACGATGAAGTAAGCCTTCCACGCCTCTTGTTCTCAATGACACGTCAGATTATGCGCAATGTTTCACACTTAGAGCTGAAGACTACTATCAGACGCTACTTCCACTCACAGACGGTTGAATTGTACGAAACATGAATACCATAGTTGATCCCATAAGTGTCACAATTCTTTTGGTGACTGTGTCGAAAGATAACTCAAACAATATTGTACTTGAAACTTCCTGGCAGATTAAAACTGTGCCGGAACACGGATTCGAACTTCATAGCCTACCTTTGCCTTTCCCGGGCAAATGCTCTACCGACTGAACTGTCTGGCACACTTCACAGTCTTTCCTAGTAGCTGTACTTCCCTCAGAATCTTGCCTCGGATATCTTATTTGATAGAGCGTCTTCGCATGAACGACAAATGTCCCAGGTTCGAATCCCGATTCTATGACACAGTTTTAAACCTTAGGAAGTTTCATATCAGCGCACACTCCACTACAGAGTAAAAATATCAATCTGGATTATTGTAGCTGTAGGCAGTGTTTCGTGTAACTATTTTGTATTGTTTAAAAGACGTCGGGAATCTTACTTTCTGGATGTGTCTCGTAATTTTAGCTTGACCCAAAATGGGAACATTCGGCCACCCAATTCAGAATTCATAAAAGCAAATTGCCTTACTCTGTACTGACTAACAGTGTTGCATCGCATGCGCAGTAGAGACTATTTGGTATGCTTCTTTTAACTATTTGATTTTCAATGTATAGAGACATCTATGGCAGCTGATAATAGTTTTTAATTTTTTGTAATAATTTTCTTTTCTGTATGTGATTAAATAATTTCATTGTCTTTACCATCTTGTGTGATATATCTCTGCGATTGAAGATCTTTGAATGAGTTTGGAAAATCTTTGGTCAGCGAGTTTATGGATTAGAAAATGGATGTTGTTGGTCTGAGCAGTGTGTTTGGGAGATGATAATTTATGTTTTACGTATTGTGTGAGGGTTTAACTAGTCAATTACCAAGATCAGTTTTGGCGAGTGGATGAGTGGGTGGTTTTGGTCGGCAATTATCGCGGACGGCAATGTGTAATACCAACACACGTGATGGCAAATCTTCAGACGCAACCGACGCGGGTCTTGTTTCTGGATGGACAGGCAATAATTTTGCAAAACGAAGCTGGAGACAACGCCTTCAGCGAACTGAATGCCGAACTGTTGCAGCAGGCTTTACAAAGCGTTGGTGTATCGCAGTCCGTCGATGACGGTGGCGCTGACACCGCGGTGACCGCGGACGCTAGCTTTGTTGTTCCAACAAATGCTGCAACAACAGTGGAGGTGGCAGAAGCGCTGCCTTCCAGCTTGGAGACTGGCGGTGCCAGTAATTTCAGGTTGATTTTCCAGAACGATGAAGAGTCCCAGGGAGCTGTACGCTTTATGGCCGAAGATGCTGAAGCTTTGGGCCTTAAAATTTTTGTCGACGGGAGTGAAGTGAAACAAGAACATCAACAACAAGATGACCATTCTAACAGTTTGGCCGTCAGTGATACTCAAGAGCAACACGCAGAACATGAACAGCAACAGGTGGTATTCACTACCCCTACGGGTGAAGTTGCTGCTGTAGTCCCTTCGTTTGAAGGTTGTGAAGTGAAAGATGATGGAACAACTACTCAGTTCCAGGTAAGAATTTATCATTAAATGTTTCGATTGTATTATTTTAGAATTTATTGTTTGGATAATTACTTAGGCTATTCCTTAAGTTTTGCATCCTGTGAAATAATAAGATTATGTAGATTGTATTTAAGAGTTCATAATTGCCTTGCATAGTTTTATGATATTGCTTTATTAGTTGATTTCCCATTATCATTCCTCACTTACTCTACCCATTGCTGTTGTTAAGATATATTTAGTTCTACATGTATGTCAAAATATTTAGTGGTAGGTAAATGGATCCTTTTACTTTACTGTCAGTTAAGATTATGTTGCCCTCTTCAGATTTTGTCCATAATAGCCTTGTTTATAAGTTAGACAGGTTTACTGCGTTGGTAACAAATTTGTTAAAGCAATGTACTGCTTAAATTGACTTCTGCACTATGTGGTACAAGCTGTATTGAAAGTACTTTTGGCTGTAGCAGTCTCACTGTTTTAGCAGCAGAGGCGTCTGTCATTGGAAGTTTAATTAACACAGTTTCATAATTATTGGCCCGTATTTTAAAGAAGCTGTGTGTGGACTGACTTAGGTTGTACCTAACCATTTAAAATCCCTGAATACAGAAATGATTACGTATGCTTTTAACTTAAGTATGTCCTAGTTTGTCATACCAGAGAAGAAGATAATTAAGTATGCTAACATTTAGCCCTGAAGACTGTATCATGGAATTTCTGTATTCAATGTATGTCTATCAATAAGGGAAGCAATGTTGGTAATTATCTAGAACCTGTGTACATACGGTAGTAGAAAATGGCATTGCCGTAGATATAGGCCTATATAGAATGTTTGACTGTGGCGCCACGGTTGTTGTGCTGACAGACATGATGGAACAGCTGATTCATGTAGCTAATGACAAGGTACGCAATTGAAACAAACTATATGTATAACTACTTTGTCAGGATTATAAAGGTTGTGGTTATGCAGGAACCTAAGAGTACAGCATGAATTGCAGTACGTAACGATCATTTATTATATAAATAAAAAAATTTCACTTACATTATTCCTGAGAAACACCTCTGATACTATATGAAAGAGTTAGCATTCTTACTTTACCGTGTCCAGGATAAACTTTGGCATTGTTTTTAACCAAAACAAGTAATTTCTCATGACACACATGTATTCCACTTCTTTGTAAATTATGGAAATACAAGAACTGAAACACAAACACATCATCATCGTCTGAAGGTCTGCCCTCTTTTTTCACTGCATTCTTTCAATATTCTGCGTATGTATGTACAGGTTCTCAGACGACTTCACAGGATGCGTGGGTTTGGAGCTCTCCCCTCCCCCTGACGACTTCCATTTCTCCTTTTAATTTGGTTTTAATTCACATTGTTTTCCTTTTTACATTTTTAGGCTTCTCATTTGGGAGCATACACTGTTCTGCTTGTCATTAATTAACGGGGGTTCTAGATCTGTTGCGACATTACTTGCAGAATCCCACTATTTCCATTGGTTTTAGTCCTGTTCTTCTTGATTTTTAACCCCCTTTTACTTCCTCTATTGTACTCTCGTTACGGTCTTAGCCAACCGCACCCTGGCTTGCACTCCATACAGAGGTCATGGGACTGATGACCTAGCTGTTTGGTCCCATCAACCAACCAGTAAATGACTTTGTAGAGTTCCCTGCATCACTTATTTGAGGAATTAATTTGTTCCACGATAGCAACATGGTTTCACGCTTAGAACTTTATATCCTCCCACAGACACACAAGAAAATATCATTCACTAAACTGAGAATACTACTCAAAACTCGCACTTCCATTTGTCACCACATCAAGCGAGGTGCAAGAGTCAAATGATCAATGTATATCGATCACCATGCCGTTTTCTTTGATGTACATGGGATCTCGGAAATAACCGCAGTGTTTTCTATTATATGCAGCCAATAGACATTTGAGTAAAGGCCTAATTTAGAAACAAGACTGTGTTGTAATTTTGTTGAATACTATGAAATAAGCCAGATACTGAATGAGGTCGCACATTGGTTGGCACATTGGACACACATATGTGAGGATGACAGTTCATCTAATCTTGTTCTGTCTTTAATTACCATGTTGTCAACAGGACTTTAAAACCTATTCTTAACTCTCATTTACTGTTGTGTGCTCTCGTATAGGCCTACTTTTGTGAATACAAAAAATTGCTGGGCTGGGAGAATGTGGTTATGGGAAGATTAAAGAATCATAAATGCCTAGTAGTGGTACAGTGTACCTTCTGCCACACACCTTACGCGGTGAATTGCGGAGTATGTATGTAGATGTAGAATTCTTGAATCCACTTCAAGTTTTTAGTACAGTAGGCCTATAAAAATTAATTGAGTAATAAAGCCTCAAACAAATAGAAGTAAGATATCTTTCATAGTACAGGTAGTAAAATGTCATGATGCCTCATTCATAGCCTACTAGTTCCACACCACACACAGGCTTACCGTAGTATGTTGCATTATCATAAAATGTCGTTGATAAACTATGATTTAAGGACTTATTACCATGTGGAACTAGTGGTAAAACTGCAGTTTATGCGGCTCCCGCTTGCTAGGGTAAGGAATGGCAGAGCAGCCAATCAGGAATTGTGATGCTGCGCCCAATAAGAAACAGCATTGCAATTGTCCTATGTAAACAAATCAAAGTGGTGTATACAAAAGTTTTTGACAATTAATAAGTTACAGTTGCTATCAGTATGAATGACACTTGATCGCTGTTTCGAACAGATCATAAAAATAAATAAAACATGCTATTCCTGATCTTGTGGTTGACAGGTTCTTGTATGTACCCTTGTCCAGTCAGTAAAAGTAATTGCAGTAATTTCCAAGAATCTTTGTAATCGCTGTACCTCGGACTGAAATGATATATTTATTGAGCCTACAACTGTAAATCGATTGAGTGTTACTAAACCGGAGATTCGGGCACTGCGCACCCTCACATACGGTACTAAAAAAAACCCCTTGTTTAACCTATACCTAACCTAACTTTGACTTTAAAAAAAGTGGTTTGTAGTGTAGCCTTCAGACGGTTAGATGTAGGTTAAACACGAAGTTAGTTTTTTTTTTTTTTTTTAAGTAAGGCGTAGCGCCAGAATCTCCGGTTCAGAAACACTAATTAAACATGCTATATTCATTATGAAATGTGCGCTGTATTAAACGTTCCTCAACAGGTTTCCATTCACAAAAGTGTTTAACATATTACAATTTTATTATATAGTGCTTATAAAGTGTTTAATTAATGCGTTAATTACCCTCGTAAATACTATTCAAATGTTCTTCACGTGGAACATGCAATCTTATGGTCGCCATAAAGTGATACCTGATTGTCTGCTATGCTGCGATACAACAACATTCAATATATATCGACGGGTACACTTCTTTATGAGTGAGTTATGAGATCACTTAAAATATTTAGATTTACTCATTAATTATGCGGAGTATTGAAAATGAAATTTTAGTTGTCCCTTGTGGTGTGAACATATATCTTAGCCTTTGCTAAACACCACATACTTGTTTTATTTTGACGTATCTTGAATTCTTCTTGCAGGTTCTGCAAAATATTGTATAAAATGACTCCTTTCCTTATGGATCCTGCTAAGCAGTGCCCAGTAGGAGTAATTAATTTGTTTGTCTTTAAATTGGACTTCGAAGTTCTTGCTGTTTGTTGGAGGATGTCTTTATATATTAATATTAATACCTACTGAATAAATAGGCACAGAAGCTTGATTGAACTATCAAAGCAATGTATTTCTCTTTAAACAAAAGACAGAGTCCAACTGGACTCTTCGACATTCAGACATAGAATGAACATAACTTATTTAAAAACCAAATGAACATTCAACTTTAAGTATTCTTGTCCAAGATCTTCCTTGCTTCTATACGATTTCATATTCATGAGAGTAAATATAGTCTCTGGATCTTGTATTTGTCAAGTGGCCAGAACCTGTTTAAACAGATTTCTAGGAACAGTTATTGTTTCCTGTATTTCTAAACCCACAAATCAATAAAATTTGATGTCTTGTGCTTAACTGGAAATATGTAGTATAACAATGTTACACTACACCCTGAAGCCACCTAGAATAAAGTTTGGGACAAATTCCAAGAAGTGGATTTTATATTGTAGAAGTAGCCAATCTGGCAATGCTTCACAATTGACCGAGTGAGGTAGTGCAGTGATAATATACTGGAATCGCATTTGGAAGGATGGTGGTTCAAAGCCACCTCTGGCCATCCAGATTTAGGTTTTCCATGTTTTCCCTAAATCACTCCAGGAAAATGCTGGGATAGGTCCATTGAAAGGGCATGGCAGATTTCCTTCCACATCCTTACCAAACTTCCAGCACTGGGGCGGACTCTGAATGTGGCTCTCCAGCAGGGATACGAATTCCTTAAATCCTGCCCCGAAATGAGATCCATCCTTCATGATATCCTTCCCAGTCCACTGAGAGTGTCTTTCCGCCGCCCACCTAACCTCTGTAAAAACCTGCCCTATGCACCCTTCCACCACCACTTACTCCAGTCCTGTAACCCGGAAGGTGTACCAGATCTAGGGCAGAGCCACTTGCGATAGTACCCACGAGATTTACCAACTGACATGCCTACTGTGAAGCGTTCTATGTGGGAATGACCAGCAACAAACTGTCCATTCACATAAACGGTCACAGGCAGATAGTGTTTGTTGGTAATGAGGATCACCCTGTGGCTAATCACGCCTTGGTGCACGGCCAGCACATCTTGACACAGTGTTACACTGTCCGGGTTATGTGGATACTTTCCACCGATGCCAATCTTTCAGAACTCCGGAGACGGGAGCCTGCCCGTCAGCATATTCTCTCTTCCCGTTGCCCACCTAGTCTCAACCTCTGCTAAATTCCCTTCCACCATCTTTAGATTGGAATGGCTCCTTACCCACTCCCTTAAGACCCTCATTATTTCCTTTTCCCTCTCCTTTCCTTCTGCCTGAAGAAGCAACTGGGTTGCGAAAGCTTGCATTTGTGTGTGTGGGTGTGGGCGCGCGTGTTTTTTTATGTTACTATCACTACCTGTGCTACTTCTCCTGGTACGTAAACAGATGTTCATCGAAACAAAAATAACATCCAAATTTCCAATTTCTTCTGGACGATTTTGAAAAAAATTTTCTTTCGTACAATCAGAATCAGTCGCGCCATTATGAAGTGTTGATCTTTCATACATGTGAAGGAGTCCTTTCTCTCTTCCTCCCTCCTCTGTCCGTTCATTCTATCTGCCTCTGCATTTGTGTCTTCCTCCTCAATCCTTTTCTCTCTCCTCTTTCTGTGTGGTTCCTTCTCCCCTCTTGATATAAAGAATGTTATGTGTAATTCATAGCAACATTTCCTACATGATGTATTTATTTGAATCTTCCATTAGTCCATACCCTCCATCCTTACCTGTGTGCTCGCCTGCTTCTTCCCTCTTCCTCTGTCCATCTGCCATTGCTCCATATCTCTGTACATCTCTTCTTCCCCCACTACCTCCTCAGAGTTCTCGTGTGAAAAATTCAATTTACCTGCCAACTTTCATGGTGAATGATCAAACAATGTCATCAGCCTATTGCAACTTACCATCAGTCATACTTCGTACAGCGGCTTGTAGAGGATAAAAACATATATCTGTGCCAAGTTTAATGGTGATCAGAATATCTACATATATACTCCGCAATCCATTGTAAGGTGCATGGCAGATGGTACACTGTGCCACTACTAGGCATTTCCTTTCGTATTCCACTCCCAAATAGAACAAGAGAAAAAAAAGTCTATATGCCTTCGTATGTCTTTGTGATCATTATGTGAAATGTAAGTAGGTCGCAGCAAGATCTTTCTGCAGTCAGCTTCAAATTCTGGCCCTCTAAATTTAATCAACACAATTCCTCGAAAAGAAAGTTGTCTTTCCTCCAGCAAACCCCATTTGAGCTTGCAGAGCATTCTGTGACTCTCCTGTATTGGTAGAACCTACCAGTAACAAACATAGCCACTCTTCTCCGAACTGCTTCCATGTCTTCCTTTAAACTGATCTGCTGTGCCTCCCAAACACGTGAGCAATACTCAAGACCTGGTAGCACAAGCATTTTATACGTGGTCTCCTTTACAGATGAATTACATCGTCCCAGAATTCTCCCAGTAAACCGAAGTTGTCTATCCGACTTACTCACAACTGTCCTTACATGTTCATTTCGCTCTGCAATGTTACGCCTAGATATTTGAACAACGCGACTGTATCTAGAAGCTCCCTACTAATGCTATATTCAAACATTATGGGAATGTTTATCCTACACATGTGTATCACCTTACATTTTTTCTACATTTAGAGATAGCTTCCATTCTTCACACCAACTCGAAATTTTTGTCTAAGTCACCCTGTAAGCTATTACAGTCAATTAATGATGACACACTCGCATACACCACAGCATCTTCAGCAAACAGTCACAAATTACAAGTTATTTGTTCCAGCAGATCATTTATATAGATAGAAAATAATAGCCTTCCTATCACACTCCCCTGGGACACACCTGACATTACACTCTTCTCTGATGAACACTTGCCGTCAAGAATAACATACTGCATTCTATTACCTAAGTCCTCCAGCCAGTCACAAATCTGTGAATGGTGATTTGATCTATTGACCAGTCAAAAGGCGTCACTGGTTATTTGCAAGTTGCCCTTTGCCCTCGGTTGCAGAGCATATATACCTTCACTATCAAAAATTACAATAGTGTGCCAAATTTGAATGTGATCTGTCAAACCAAATCTGTTGTTCCTCTCATCAGTATGATAGTGTGTGCCTACAAAAATTATGAGTTTTGCACCTTGTACGAATTTTACGAATTTCCTTTGTAACTTTCCTGAATTTCTTTTCTGAAAACTTCTTCAGAACCATAACATGTTCATTTTTTCTCAAATTTTCTAATTATCCAGTAGATTTTCCCACAAACCTGCTGAAAATTATGAACTTAGCAAAACAAAAGTCAGTCAAATCGTCCTGCCATCGTGAGAGAGAGGGGGGGGGGGGTGAAGGGGAGAGGGGTACATTTGTTTAATTTTTCTTTTTTTTGCAGTCTGCTGCTGATGCGCTCGGAGCCCTTGTTGGTGCAACAACTGCTGGGGAAACAGTATCGATGGATCACCCAGTTACACTTGTGCCTCAGTTAATTGATGGGTGTGTGTCATATGCTGTGCAGTTTGCTAATGGAGAAGATGAATCTGCAGATGTTGGAAATAGTGAGCAGCCGGAGGCGGCAGTGGAAACCTCGTGTGCCTTCTCTTCACCCACAGAATATGCTGTTTCCGTGACGGAAGCAGCTGAAACTCAACAACCATTGCCACAGTCTCCATTACTTTCCTGTGTACGGGACCAAAAGACCTTACCAGTTACTACTAAGACTCAGGTATGTGTCACGGAACACCCAGATGGCATCATTAGTGGTGTTTTTTATTTTTACTTCCTAACAACAAAGAATACTTTCTTACAACACACGGCTATTGATGAATGTGATGTTTCATGTGCTCTCATTTCTGATAGGTCATGGGATAAAATTGCGAATATTGTTTGAAAAGTGTTACTTTCAAAGTAAGTATTCTTGTACGCATGATGAATAATGTTTATAGCGAGAAATATTGTAAATTTCTAAAAACACAAACCATTTGACTCCCATTCAAAACTTAACATTTTGGGAACCATCCACTTACAAGACTTTCAGTTTCAGAAGACCAGCCGTTTATGACATTAATTATTAAAAAATTAGCCTGCACAAGTATGTTACATGTTTCTTAAAGAGTAATACTTAAAAAAAAAGCTTCAAGGTTAATTTATCACATTAATTTTAGATCTTTCATAGATAAATACTAATTATGCATTTATGATGACAACACATATAATTAACATAAAAAGTAGGAGTTTGTAAATAATGGTGTTGTGTTGTTAGGTTTGTGCCTAACAATATACTTTGGAAACATGCGGATGCAGATAATGAACTTGCGGATGTGGATAAAGTGCCACGTATGCAGTTGCGGATATGGGCCTTGCGGATGTGGATAACACTTTTCTCATCCATGCAGTCTTCTAGGTACAGCACGACCAAGATGGGAGTAAAGAGATGCAGCTTTGGAATAGAGTGGGGAGGCGGATGAGGGGAGGAAAATAACATTTAAAAAATCGCACTGATGTGTTTTACGACCCACTTTAGATTTGTAGTTTTATAAGTTTTTGCAAACATTTTGGACCAAAATAATAACCTAAATAATAAAAAAATATGGTGATAAGATTACGACTGTACTATTGTGGTAATATCTATGCTCCCAACACGTAATATTCTTTCTGACCGTATTTTAACAAACAGCCAAAATTATATGTTGTTTGAGTTTATCTTTGACAAACATACACTTTTTGAACTTTTACCTCTTCGAACTATCATTTTAATATATCTCCCACATTTTCATTATACTTTTCTGTTAAAATTTTGTCACCTGTCATGCCTTGGTAGTTCAAAGTTTATTTTCTTTGCCTGTACTGGTAACGAATGTCTATAGGCTAGAACGAACGGAGCATACATTTGGCGTTCGGACGAGTGACTGTAGCCTGGATGGAATACAGCATACATTTGGCATTCGTAAATCAGTCATGTGACATCCCTCACCCCAAAATCTCTTTTGCGTACACCATCTTGCTTTCTCTAGTTGATGATTTTGTTATTATAACTCAAGCAATCGTGCACAACTATCAAAAACACGTAGTTCTTAGGACAATGGATTATTATCTAATGTGGTTAGTTAGTTAACCCCTGCCATCAATAGTTCGAGAATCACGGGTTACTCTCGCAGCTGTTCACAATAGCGTAATAGGCAAGGAATTTGTGATGGATGAACATGTTACATGGTAGTTCGGAACTTGCTAGGGCGCTGTCGCTCAGCACGCTCGGTCAGAGGGTTGCCGGTGTGGTAGCTCAACGCTCGAAATGATTAAAATTGGACAAAACAGACTAACGTCCACAAAGTACCCATTCAAACCGACAAACCAATCGAAAGAGAGAAAAGGAAAAACAGTTCAACTAACACCATCGGAAGAGATAGCCTGTGCACTGTTGTGATACATCACATCACACAGAGTAAGTCGCGATTGTGTAGCTGACTGGCTGGCCGCTGTGAAGCAGTGGGCTGTGCCCCATTAGCCAGCCAGTAATCTACGCAATCGCGAGCAAGAGAGAAAATTAGGCTATAGTCGAACTAGCATATCATTTGCAGTGTGTGTTATTATTTCTTGCCTTTAAAGAAGTTTTATTGCGTAAAACCTTTTTCAGCTATAACATATCTGCATCATTTGTCAAGGAAGTCCGGTTTTGTATACTCTAAACCAACATTCACCGTGCCTACTGCTATTTAAGGTGGATATCTTCCTTGACTGTTATGTCCGCTTGAACAATGGCCTATGACGTATGTAGATACGATTACATTATTGTATTTTGTATCCCTGAAATATCATTTTCGCCAAGCCGGACTATGTGCAAATTATTTCCCAGATTTTTTACGGCACGTTTCAGTTTTACTGAAAGCCCTTTTCAAAAGTTGGCAGGTATGGTTGTGTGTTTTTGTGTGTGTGTAGTGTTCCTATCGACCAGCCTGTACTTTAGGTAAGTCAAAAATCTTTATTTTATACCATTTTCCTACCTGGAAGGTCTCCTTCTATAATATTATATATATATATATATCTATCCACTGTGAATTTTTTTGTCCCACTTTATTTTTGCTCTTGCTTCCTAAAAGGTTTTCGCACACTCTTTTTAACTGAACGCAACTGTATTCTGCAAGATTCTGAGTTGTTCAAAGGTATCAGCACTTTCTTTGAAAAGCTCATTTGTTTTGATTTGAGAACATGCCGTGAAATAAATAGGAACAAATTGTAAACATAGACCTCTTTAACACATGTACATAAACTGGAGAGACACTGTTGTGATGACTGCTGTAAATGGCGTATTGATAGTACTAACTTAGTATATATATTGTCACGTTGCAATGGAAGTAGGCTTGACTTAGAAGGCAACTAAACACAGCACTATACTGAAAGCACGTTTATTACGAACTCAACATACACGCAGCACTGACTGCCTCTCAGGCAGAGTGCTCTGCTATTTATACACAGACAGAATTTACCAGAAATTAGAAGAACAGGTAACATAAGAAACAAGTAGAATTTACAAGTGAACATAAGAAAGATGTAGAACCTTCTGGAATTGTTAATTACAAAGAAATAAATTTTTGCCGGTGGGCGGGATTGAACCGGCGACCTTCTGCTCCGCAGTCCGTGACGCTATCCCCTGCACCACGCTAGCAGTTGGTGTTCGTGGTCTCTCGCGGCATTGCTCCCTCTCCTGGAGAAACAGCGACCAGCTGTTATGATCCCTGTGGAGCCAGCTGCAATGTCCTGGATCTTGACCGTGTTAAGGGTCCTCTGTATGATAGTTCAAGAGAATCCTTCCCTTCTCCGCGATTATCGACGACAGACGTTCCTGTCGTGGCTTCATCAGGAACATTACCGTCATTAAAGTCCTCGAACAAGAAGCCATTGTCGTCTACCTGTTCTTCAGGATCGTAGTAAGGCTTCATGCACAGGACGTGAACAATGTCTCTTCGTTTTTGACGTTTTGACGACGGCTCATAATCCTCAAGTTCGTATGTGACGTCTGACAGGCGGTGTATGGCACGATACGGACCAAAGTATCGCTTCAATAACTTTTCTGACAGTCCAACCTTCCGTACAGGGGTAAAACTTCATACCAGATATCCTGGGCTGTACACAACAGGTCGGTGCTTGTCGTTACACCGCTGACGGTATTTCTCCTGGGCGTCCAGTGTCCGTATGCGAGCCAGCTGTCTTGCTTCTTCGACCATGGTGATAAGCTGTTTAACATAGTCATCCTGAGTGTCGTCCGGTTGGAATGGGAACAGTGTATCCATTGTCGTCTCAGCTTCACAGCCATGGAGCAGAAAAAACGGAGTGAAGCCTGTGGTGTCTTCTCTTGCGGTATTGTAAGCAAATGTCACGACTGGCAGAATTGTATCCCACTCCTTCTGCTCAACATCGACATACATTGACAGCATGTCGGCTAACATTTTGTTAAAACGTTCCATAAGACCATTTGTCTGAGGATGGTGTGCAGTTGTCATTCTGTGGACAATGTCGCACCGTGACATTACCTCTGATACTAGTTTTGACTGGAATACTTTTCCACGATCAGATATCATCACACGTAGTGCTCTATGCTTCAAAATAATGTCTTCTACAAGGAATTTTGCGATCTCTGGAGCTTCTGCAGTCGGCACAGGTTTGGTGACAGCGTAGCGTGTGAGGTAGTCAGTGCAGACTATTATCCAACGGTTACCGGTTGTCGACTTCGGGAACCTCCCTAAAAGATCAATCCCAACTCGGTGGAATGGAAATGCTGCCGGCGGAATCGGTACGAGATGTCCTGGAGGAAATTGCGGCACATGCTTCCGTCGCTGTCACTCTTTACAGTGACTCACATAGTTCTTGACAGATCGGTAGAGACCTTTCCAGTAATACCTGCATGTGATTCTGTCTAGGGTCTTCACGAATCCCAGATTGGAGCATCATGGAAATATTTGAGAATAGCTGGCTGGAAATGAGCAGGAACAACAAGTAGCCATTTGGGGCCCAGTGGATCGTAGTTGCTCTTTTACAATGTTCTGTTTATAAGTTGGAACTCTCCATTGGTCGGTTCTCCTTTCTCCAAGGCCTCTATCATTTTTAATAGTGTTGGATCTTCCCTCTGTTCAACTGTATGGCCGGAACTTGTTGATAGCCCAGATAACCACGAGACATTCTTTTTAAGTTGTAGAGTAGTTTATCTCGGACTTTGAGAGTACTCTGGGCGCATAGGCTATCACTTTTTCGGCACCTTCCTGAACTTGTACAAGCACTGCACCAATCCCATAGCCACTGGCATCTGTGTGAAGTTCCATTTCTGCATTCTCGTCGTACAAGGCTAGCACTGGTGCGGAAGTTAGAGCCTCCTTAAGTGCTCGGAAAGCTCTTTCTTTTGTCTCATCCCAGTAAAATTTGGCGTCTCCCTGCAGAGGTTTTTGTAATGGACGTGCCTTGTTACAAAATCCTTTTATGAAACGTCGGTAGTATGAGCACAGCCCGAGAAAACTTCTCACATCACGAATGTGTTGAGGAGTTGGAAATTCTGTGACTGCCCTTACTTTATCTGGATCAGGACGGACACCATCTCCGTTGACTAGGTGCCCCAGGATTTTTATCTCTTTGGCGACGAAGAGGCACTTCTTTGGATTGAGGCGGAGACCTGCAGCCTGAACACACTTCAACACAGTTGACAGGCGACTCAGATGTTCTTCAAATGTTTTCGAGAAAACAACAATGTCATCTAAATAGCAGAGATACGCCGTCCACTTAAGGTGTCGAAGCAAGTTGTCCCTCTTGCGTTCGAATGTGGCTAGAGCATTACATAATCCAAATGGCATTACTTTAAATTCATAGAGGCCGTCAGGTGTAATAAAAGTGGTCTTCTCCCTGTCAGCTTCGTCAACCTCGATTTGCCAGTAACCTGTCTGCATGTCCATAGTTGAGAAGTATGTAGCTCCTTTCAAGCAGTCTAAGGTGTCATCAATACACGGCAATGGGTAAACATCTTTCTTTGTGATACTGTTCAGCCGCTGATAGTCGACACAATCGCCACGTGCCATCCTTCTTCTTTACGAGGACCACCGGAGATGACCAAGGACTTTCCGAAGGTTGAATAATGTCATCTCGCAACATCTTCTCCACTTCCTCTCGAATTATCCGCCTTTCAGCTGGCGACACTCTATACAAACGCTGGCTAATTGGCGGATGGTCTCCAGTATTGATACGGTGCTTTATCGTGGGCCGTTTCATCTGACTTTTCCCTTGCTGAGGTGTGAATGCACCCGAAAATTGGCGTAGTATACCTAACACCCGCTGGCGTTGATCCTTGGTCAGTCCAGGCCCTATTGGCAGTTCCACGTTTGTTTCCTCCAGCATGTTGCCTGTACTAAAAGCAGGGCATGGGTCTTCATTGATGACGTTGAGCTCACCGTCCTGGATTGGTTCAGCTGTCCCGATACACATTCCCTTGGGGATAAGTTGTGACTGCTCATGACAATTTGTGATCCAAATCTCTCCTTGACCACCGGTAATGCTGATGATAGCCGCTGGTATGTAAATTTCTTTTGTGAGCCTGATAAACTTTTTACTATCAACTACAACTTCACAGTTTAACCAGTCCTCTGTGTTTGTGACTGCAACTCTTCTCATTGTCAACGGCGGTATCGTCACTTTGTCAACAACAAATAGCTTCCCAGAAAAGTCTGTATTACGTGTATCCAGTGGAACAACTTCTTCAATTTGCAGCTCAGATCTTCCACAGTCAATGATATCTTGGGATGCCTGAAGGTAGTCCCATCCAAGGATGACATTGTGACTACATTCTGTTAACACAACAAATTCAAACGGCAGCGTCCTGTTGTTGATGGTTATTCTTGCGACACAAGTTCCTGCTGGATGGACGTACTTTCCATTTGCGACCTTCAGCACAGTTGCTCCCGTATCACAGAACATTGTCTTCATTAGTGTGCGGCGATAATTATCCGATAATACAGAAAAAGAGGCTCCTGAATCAACAAGTGCCCGGACAGGTTGGTCGTCGATTATGACGTCGATGAGATTTCCAGACATCTTGGCGACTGTCGTCCATGGAGAATTTTCATCTGCGGCAGCCTCACCTCCGTAGATGGTCGCCTCGCTTAGTTTTCCTGGGCGTGGCGGCTAGGGGAGCGGCTGGTACCTCTGTACGGCGACGGTGAACGGCTGTGGCGCGTCGGGGAGCGACCTCGTCTAGGGTACGGCGATGGGCTTCTTCCCATAGGTTGACTGAACTCATCAGCAGGTGACTGCCTTGGATAGAACTGCTCCGACGGCTGACGTCTTGCGGCAAAATAATCATCGAATACTCGCCTCCTCTCTCTGCAGTAGCGTACGACATGTCCAGGGCGTCCACAGTGGAAACACAGTGGTGTGTTGTCGTCTGTCCTCCAGACGTCTGTTCTCCTGCGGGGCGTCGTAGTTACCAGGGGAGTTGGCGATGGTCGCGTCGGTCGGTTCATGGGCTGCCGTTTGGCGGCTGCAGCGTAAGTCATTGCAGGGCGACGCCATTCTTCACGTGGGTGTGATTAACGGGGCAGACAGGAGCTAATGTTTGAAATACCTCGTCCTCAGCAGCGTCGGCTACCTCTTGACTTACAGGGCTCACATCCATGGCCATAATCTGATACTCGCTCGGTCTAATAGCCCCAGCTGCCGTGCACTGTTGTAATTCTTCTCTCACGATTTGTCGTATGAGAGAAGCTAAGTTCTGCTGGTCTTCCACAATGGCCATAGGGACTACATTTGGGAGTCTGTCATACTTCTTGCGTCCAACCCTCCTTTGTTGCATCTCTTCAATACGCTGGCACCACTTGATGAACTCTTCTGTCATAGCGATGTCTTTTATCAGAATAGCTTGGTACATATCTTCTGCAATTCCCTTCATCAGTTGCGTGATTTTGTCCGCTTCAGTCATGTTCGGATTGACTACGTTACACAGGGCCAAAACACTCTGTATGTACGATTGTGTCGGCTCACCATGTCTTTGGGCCCGGTTCTTCAGTTGTTCTTCCGCCGAGCGGATTTGTCGCTGGCGGTCTCCAAACGTCTTCTTAAGTTCCTTCTGGAACGTCTCCCAGTCATTCAACTTGTCTTCGTTGTTTTCGAACCATTGCTGGGCTGTTCCATCCAGGTAGAAATAAACGTTGGCCAAGCACATCGTATGATCCCACCTGTTGTACTTGGCGACTTGGTCGAACCCTTTTAGCCATTTGTTGGGGTCCTGTCCAGCATCTCAAGAGAACACAGACGGGTGTCTGATGTGCAGCTGGCTTATTGCTGGTTTCGTTTCCATCGTTCTTCTGATAATATGGACTTTTGGAAGGATGTACTTGGTATATCCCTTGTATTCCGGTTCCAGTCCGTGTAAGCGACAGCTTTTACATTGCCTAATCGGAGCCACGGTGATGCAGCTGTTGCACATTGTACCTGGCGCCTCCACCAAACAATGTCACATTGCAATGGAAGTAGGCTTGACTTAGAAGGCAACTAAACACAGCACTTATACTGAAAGCACGTTTATTACGAACTCAACATACACGCAGCACTGACTGCCTCTCAGGCAGAGTGCTCTGCTATTTATACGCAGACAGAATTTACCAGAAATTAGAAGAACAGTTAACATAAGAAACAAGTAGAATTTACAAGTGAACATAAGAAAGATGTAGAACCTTCTGGAATTGTAAATTACAAAGAAATAAATTTTTGCCGGTGGGCGGGATTGAACTGGCGACCTTCTGCTCCACAGTCCGTGGCGCTATCCCCTGCACCACGCCGGCAGTTGGTGTTCGTGGTCTCTCGCGGCAATATTGAGCACTAGAGTCACGTGGAATTCAGTATTACCACATTTATTCCTTTTGTGATTTTAGCTGTAAAAGAAAATGTAATAACAGTTTAAAATAGAATTTTTGCTCTTTATTTTAGCGCATTACAGTGTAACATGAACGAAGTCATATATGAACTACAGGAAAGGTAATACCATCTACGTTAAAAGCATCCTTAGCAACCATGTCGAAGACAAACATTTTATTAGATGCATTGATTCTAATTAATGACTTTCAATATATTCCACAAATAGTGAATAAACGCTCAGAAAAAATAAACAAGGTAATTTGTTGCAATGTATATACTTCCCTTCTGTTTGATTAAGGAACTACACTTTCCCCAGAAATCTGGGACTTTCTTTATATACGAAACTACGTGGATCTGCACTTTGTGCAGAATGTTCATAATAGAGTGAAGTTGTAGAGAATTTTCCCCCCTACCAATTAGGTTATTCAATTTTCGTGTCAGATGAACGGTTCGTTTGCAATTACAATTATGTTACAAACAGCTTTTTTTGGTATTACTACTGTATTTTTTGTTCAAAAAATTTGAGAAAGGGAGGTTCTGGTCTCTGAGGGCATACAATTATGTCTGTGTAATTTGGTGCTGGTTGAATGGTTAGTCTTAAAAAGCGGGAACACGCTACGAACAGACAGACGTCCCAAAATCGCCGTTATTTTTGCAAACATCTCCGAAACGAAGCGAGATATGACAAACCACAATAGAGCAAAGTTCCAGAGAATTTTCTCCTCTACAAATTCGGTTATTCAATTTTCATGTCAGATGTATGGTTAAGCCGTTATTTTCATTTAAATTTCGAGCTGTCAAAAGACGATAGCAAAGGCCCACTTTTAGTGTTACTACCGTAACCTAAAGTGGGCCGATAATAAAATAAAGAAAGTAAATATAGATATAAAAATAAAACGCACGCGCGCCGCATGTACACATGCGCGCGCGCCCGCGCGCTGCGCGCACACACACACACACACACACACACACACACACACAAACAGATATCCACGCACCACTCAAAATAGTTGAGGTGTAGGATAGAGTGGTAGGAACTGTAAGGTATGGAAAAAAGGGACGTTATTGTAGGTTAAGGCCTGGAGAATGTACTGTAGGGATAACTCCCATCTGCGCAGTTCAGAAAAGCTGGTGGTGGATGGAAGGATCCAGTTGGCCTGAGTTGTGAAGCAGCCATTGAAATCAAGCGTGTCCTTTGCTGCATAGTGTGCCACAGGGTGATCCACCTTGTTTTTGGCCACTGTTTAGCGGTGGCCATTCATCGTAATGGACCGCTGGTTAGTGGTCATCCAATATAGAAACCTGCACAGTGATTGCAGCACAGTTGGTAAATTTCATGACTGCTTTCATAGGTGGCAACGAGACACCATATTAGGAGGGGTGGGAAGGATCTTGGTCAGGATGTCTCTCATATCTGGGCAGGAGGACAGAAAATCAAAACTTTGGCGAAGGATGTGATTTAGTTGTTAGAGTTCAGCGTAGTATTGTGTAACAAGGGGAGTTATCTTTTGTGGACAGTTACTCTGAGGCCACCGGGATGGTAGGTAAAATTGTACCTAACAAGGGAACATCACACAGTGTAAACTAGAGTTCAGGTTACTGTGCCTTATTTGACAGATTTTGTATTCACTCTTGCATACTATGAAAGTTTGGAGGGTACATGAAATATAACATTTCCAAAGCACGCATTTTAAAACGTGGTGTGATGAGGTCAAGTATCCAACAATGCTACGACCATATAGTAATCTTAACCAGCAACAATAACTAAGGAGTACAGCAATTATATGTAAAGTGTACACCAAGTGGTACAAAATGCCTCTCTCATAATTTGTTTTCAGATTTCTTCTTTTTTGTACATTGTCATGTTATTCCTATTTTTATAGATCACATCTAGGCCACATGTACCTGCAAGAAAGATACCTCAGAGCACACCGGGCTCTGCTGCAAATCGTATAAAAGTCCATGTGGTTGGAGGCAAGGTGGTGACAGAGCCTGAAGGGCAGCTCGTTGCCAAGCCCACTACAAATGTGGCTCACATAGCTGCCAACAGCTTTGATTCGGCCAAACCACTTGGGTCTAGCGAAAATCCCATACAGCTTGTGCAGCACGGGCAGACATTCCACAGGTAAGATCCAAATGCTTCTGATTTATTTATGAAATTTTGCTGGTTGCTGGTTGTCTCCATGATTTTGTTGAACTTCATTGATATTTACTCGGAATCTGTTTACCAATGATGTCAAATCTAGTTGTGTTTATTTGTTCATACCATCATCATCATCATCATCATCTGTCCTGTGCTTAGATTTTTCTGAAGGAAAAGTTTTTTGTTATTGTAGCATACTATGGATGAAATGTGGAATGTGAGAATATAGGGCTGTGCCCATTTTCATTCAAGTGATACACTGGAAAGAGTTATCACTGTGTTATTACATGACTGCTTTCATAGGTGGCAACGAGACACCATATTAGGAGGGATGGGAAGGATCTTGGACAGGATGTCTCTCATTATTGTATGTTAGAAAATTTTCAGTTTCCTTTGTTGTAGAAACCTAAAATTTAACGTACCGATGGTCCTAGTACTATCATAGGTGATCCCCTTGGCTAGCTACACACAATTGCCAGTTTTTCTGGAGGTTTTGGGAGCTAGCTGAGAAATTTTCAACTGCAAAGCTTGTGAGCTCATTTGTCACAACCTGTTGGATTTCTGCTTTATCTTGGTACTTTCCCTCCATTCTACTTTTCACTTGCAGATTCAAGAAAAAAAATTTCAAGGTCGGGTGAATATGTCAGATGTGGGATAGCAATAACCGTGTGCCTGGCCAGATATTTGGTAAGCAGTGTGAGATCTTGTTTTCTCATGGAATAAGAAACATTTCTGAAAATGTCACAAATCGAAGTTGCAATGTCAAATTGCTTATCGCAAACAGTTCAAGACTTCATCAAATTTGATTCCATGATGAAATCTGAGTGCTCAGTGGCTGTTTCAAATGATGACAGCAATCAGTTGCAAGTATTTCCTTTAATGTGGCAGATCTATATTTCGGTGACTGTGTGACCATTTATCAATGCTTAAAATGTAGATTAAAAAATATAAAAGTTTTGAATATTGTTCAAAAGACATAGAGTGGCTGGCCAGTGCTTACCTCAGGTTAGTAACGCTCAAGGGGGGGGGGAAGGTTGCAACAATTTTTCAGAAATTAAATTTCCTTTGTCAGGTAGGTAATAGGAAGGAAGAGAGAGGGGATAAGAGGGAAAGATTGTTTGACTTTCTTTGAGGCTGGAGATTCAGACATCTGTCATTCAGCTATTTCACACTTTGTTTGGAACTTACACTTGTAGCTCCCCGTGTTGGTTCAGGGGTATATGCCCCGATATTCCTGCCTGTTGAAAAACGCGACTAAACGGAGTCTTCACACACATTGACCATACATCTACGGTCTCCTATGTGGGTTTGACCCTCCATCTTCAAAATTCTTCTGAGGAGCGAACCATTTGGGGAAGGACACTATATGTGGTGCGCCACGTATTTATCGTGTGATGACTGACTATGCACCCATCATGGAATGGACTTCAGACTGCAGCTTCTGTGCAGCCATTGGACTGGGCATCTCCTTTCAGTGCAAGTCATGTCCATCGTGCACTGAGCTCCATGCACCCTTAATTATTATAGTTCATACAGCAGCTGAAAGCCAGCATGGTAGCCAGGTTGTGGTAGGGTCGTCATGTACCCTCTTGGCTGTAGCCCCATGACAACGCAGGGATCGCTCTACCGATGCCAGAGCTGAGGCCGCCTCATGCAAGCCAAAGAGTAGATGCTTTTCTATGTGGGCTATCAGGACTCCTGGTAGTGGTCATCCCACCAGGTGACCTTTGCTGTGACTGGGTGGTGCCCATGAGGAGAGCCCTTGATCAGAGCAGATGGCATCGGGGTGGATGACCTGCAGTGAAGAGGTCTAAGTCATGTTACGTTGGCGGACGAACACTTGCCGTCTCAAAGCAAGGAAAATTTAATGCCTCAGTGTATGATTCCCTAATCGTTTCCCTCAGTGGCCATGCCGTGGGAGGAACATAGGGCCACAAACCAGACTGAGCCATACTCTCAAAGATATCTTGTGTGTAGCAGGACTGATGGGGACTCTTTCTTGATGAAAAGCCTCATTTTTTTGTAGATAACCTGGAGGATAAGTTTGGGGAAGTGGAGTCACTGTCGAAAAAGCGCATTGGTATTGTGTTGATCCACACCGTATCCCCAGCGCAGTCACGGACGCTACTCACCTGTGGCAAGCTGGGTGATATTGCAGTGACCATTACTGCCCATAAGTCTCTGAATATGGCCCAGGGTTTTGTTTTCCACTGGGATTTGTTACAACAGACTGACAACGAGCTATGTGCCAACCTTGGATGGCGAGGAGTTCATTTTATGCAGCGCGTCCATAGTGGTCCAAAGGAAAATAGGGTTGCCACCGGAGTCTTTGTCTTGGCCTTTGAGGATGATACATTGCCTGAAAAGGTCAAGGTGATGGTCTACCGCTGTGACGAAAAGCCTTATAGTCCCCTCCCTAAGAGTTGCTTCAAATGCTGGAAATCCGGCCACATGTCCTCTCGTTGTACTTCCAGCACTACATGTAGGGACTGGTGTGTCCAGCGCAATCGGACACTCCTTGCACATCGCCTCCCATCTGCGTAAATTGTGGTCAGAACCATCCTCCTTGCTCGTCGGAATGCCCCGCTCTTCACCGGAAGTGGAAAATCATTGAAAATAAGACCCTGGACCGTATGACATACTGAGGCAAAGAAGAAATTTGAGTGTCTGCACCCTTTACAAATGACAGCCTCTTTTGCAGCAGTAATGTCATTGCCACCCTCTTTGGCGACGTGTGTTCCCTACTATATCCTTTTCTATGGGCCCCCAGGGCCGCAAACCTATGCAGGTGATTTTCAGGTAGTGGGCCAAAATGTGTTGGAATAAAGTTTTGGAAAAAAAAAAAATACATAATATTTTCGTATATTCACATTTCTGTTTCATGAAATAGGTTTGTTCCAATCTGTACAATACTAAAAAACCAGATATTTCCGACCCGATTTTTTATTTATGAATTTTGAAGTGCTAAATTATCATTTCTATAACTGTCGGCAACTACATTACTCAGTGTTTGTAAAAGTTTCTTATCGTATTCTTGCACTAAAAGCATGAAAGATAAATACATAATACAGCTCGTATCAATACAGGGATTGAATCGGCAAAATATTGTGTGTTAATTGTTGTCTGCGACTTTACACCTTATTTCTTGTAACACCAACAAAACCTACACTTTTCATGACAGTCACTGCGACTGAGTCTGAGAAGGCCTCCTGCCCCTTCTCCTCTCCCATCAGTGAAGCCCCTGAAGAACAAAAGGAGTTGAAGGAAACCTAAAAAGACAGACAAGATGAAAGAAACCCCAGTGGCTTCTACGTCACCACCCCTCTCCACCTCTGCTTCTGAGGACGAGGTGAGATTCTTGCGTCCAGCAAGGACCTCTATTTCGAGGACACCTCAGAAATAATGGATATAAAAGCAGACAAACCTTTCTTGGTGGCTGTAAGTGATGCTGAGGTATAAACCACCCACCCTCCCTACCTTCCTTCATATCATTCATGCCTTCCCAGCTTTCAATCATCATCATCCTGCAGTGGAACTGCAGCAGTTTCTTCCCCCACCTGGCTGAGGTTTGACAACTTTTGAGCATAACACCTGCTTTCTGCATTTCTCTCCAGCAAACCTGGTTTCCAGCAATACGGACACCTGCCCTTTGTGGCTACAGGGGATATTACTGCAATAGCACTAATAACAGGGTCTCAGGTGGAGTGTGTGTGTGTGTGTGTGTGTGTGTGTGTGTGTGTGTGTGTGTGTGTGTGTACTCACTCCTGTTTATAGTGAACCTGTGCCCCTTTAAACACCATTACAAGTGGTGGCTGTCAGGATGAGTGTAACACAGGAGATAACTAGTTTCTATCTGCCTCCAGATGATGATGTATCCCTGAATGTTTTGGCTGTGCTTATAGGACAACTCCCCCCACCATTCTTACTATTGGGTGACTTTAATGCTCACAGTCCCTTTTGGGGTGGTTTCACGATTTCTGGCTGTGGCTGAGTTGTCGAGGGCTTACTCTCTCAGTTCGACCTCTGTGTCTTAAATACTGCTGCCTCCAAACATTTTGGTGTGGCACATGGTACGTTTCGCCCATCAATTTATCCATCTGCAGCCAGAACCTTCCACCATCTATCCACTGGAGAGTCCATGCTGACTTGTGTGGCTGTGATCATTTCCCAATTTTCCTGTCACTCCCACACCGTCACTCCCCTGGTTGCCAGCCCAGGTGGGCTCTGAACAGCGCTAACAGGGAAGACTATACTTTTGCTGCCATCGTTGGCCCTTTCCCACTGGACAACATCGATGCGGTGGTCGAGAGTGCCACACAATCCATCGTGTCAGCTGCAGTAGCTACAATTCCTTGCTCATCAGGGTACCCACAGTGTATGACAGTGCTTTGGTGGTCGCTGGAAGTCTCTGAGGCCATTTAAGGCCACAGGTGGGCCTTACAGTGATTCAAGTGGCATCCCTCTCTGGAGCACCTCATCAGTTTTAATTGGCTCCATGCTCGTGCCTGCCAGTTAATTAAAAGGTGGAAACAGGATTGTTGAGAGAGGTACTTCTCCACTATCGGATTAGGTACCTCTGCTTCACAGACAAGATCAGGTGCCTCAAGAGATACCAGATACCAACAGGTATTTCTGGGATCTCCATGAAGAGTGTTATATGTATGGACCCAGCCACACTTGCATAGATGTTGGTTGAACGTTATGCTCGCGCTTCTGACTCTGCGAACTACCCACTGGCCTTCTGTACATTAAACGAACGGGTAGAATGCCAGTGCCTCTCTTTTACCACCCGGCGCTCTGAGACATATAATGCTCCATTCAGTGAGTAGGAGTTCCTCAGTGCTCTTGAACAATGTCCTGACGCCCCCCCCCCCCCCGGCGCTTATAGCATCCTTAGTCAAATGCTGAAACACCTCTCAGCAGAGAGCCAGCATCATCTTCTTGTTGCTCTCTTTAATCGCATCTGGTGCGATGGTGCTTTCCCGTCGCAGTGGTGGGAGAGTATCAACGTTCCCGTGTGTAAGCCTGACAAAAACCCTCTTCATGTGAATAGCTATCCACCCATTAACTTTACCAAACTTTCCTGTAAACTGTTGCAATGTATGGTAAATCTGTGGTTGTGCTGAATCCTTGACAATCAGGGCTTACTGGCTCCATGAGATGGCCGCTCCACCACCGATACTATGATGTACCTCAAGTCAGCAATTCGCACAGCCTTTTCCAGGCGCCACCACCTTGTCGCCGTCTTTTTTGACATGCACAAATCCTATGATACTACTGGGCGACATCACATACTTGCCACATTACATGAGTGGGATCTCCGGGGTTCGCTCCCGATTTTTATACAAAACTTTTTAGCTGTCCCTACTTTTCGTGTTTTAGTTGGTGCCTCCCATAGCACGTCTAATGTCGAGGAAAATGGGGTTCCTCAGGCATCTGTTTTGAGCGTTCCATTATTTTTAGTGTCCATTAATGGCTTAACGATAGCAGTTGGCTCATCAGTATCCCCTTCTCTCTTTGCTGACAACTTTTGCACCTCTTTTTAGTTTCTCCAGCACCCAAGTTGCTGGGTGCAGAATGCAGGGAGCCATTCGGAGGTTGCAGTCTTGCCCATGGCTTCCAGTTTTCTGCCACTAAGACTACTGTCATGCACTTCTGTCACCCACAGTCTGAACTATATCTTGACAATCACTTATTCACTTATTGGAGGTTGTAGAAACCCCGATTCATGACTGACATTGCTTCCCAACATTCTTCAGCAGAAGCAAGAATGCAGGCACCATCTAAATGTTCTGTCACCTTGGTCACACAACCTGGGATGCTGACTGTACCGCACTGTTGTGGCTATATAAAGCGCCGGAGCTGTCCCGTCTAGATTTTGGGTGCATTGCCTACAGTTCTGTGTCACCCTCGGCATTGCGCTTGCTGGATCCCATTCACAACTGGGGTTTGCATCGCGATGGGTGCCTTCCGTACCAGCCCCATGGACAGTTTACTTGTGGAGGCCGGAGTCCCACCATTTGCGGGGCCGCCGCAAACAACTTTTTCACAGCAATAAGCAGCCCATATGCGTAGCTTGCCAGGCCACCTGAACCATTGTCTTCTTTTATCCAACGTGGTCGTCTGTCCCCAGCAACGACGGCCCAGGTCAGGTCATATGATCACCTTTCGCATTTGGTACCTTCTGTCGGAACTTGAGCCTTCCCCTCTTTTGTCTCCATACCGGGCCCACGCACATACACCTCTGTGGTGCATGCCAAGGCCATGCACTCGGTTGGACTTGACCCACATAGGCTTTGCATACGTTCATGGCGACCATACTGAACATCACTCTCTGCTGGAGGGCTCCAGAGAGAGCTGGTGGCCATTTCCCTAGCTCTGGAGCACATCCGGTCCTGTTCAGATGAGACCTTGCTTATCTGCTGTGATTTCCTGAGCAGCCTTAGAGCTCTGGACCAGTGCTACCCTCATTCTCCCCTGGTGTTAGACATACAGGAGACGCATTCTGCCCTTGACTAGTCCAGTGGTGTTTGTCTGGTCTACGGGTCACATTGGCATCCCGGGCAATGAACGTGCCAATAGACTTGCTAAGCAGGCTGTCAATGAGTTTGTGTTGGATATCAGCCTAACATTTCTGATCTTCGGCCTGTGTTGCACCATCGGGATACTGAGTGCCATACCTTGAGCCTGCCCAACAAACTTCGTGCTGTGTGGCGTTCCTCCATGCAAGATTCTCACCGGGACTCTGTAGTCCTGTGCTGGCTCCACATTGGCCATACTTGGCTCACACATAGCTATCTCCTTCATGGTGAGGACCTGCCACAGTGTCACTGTGGTTTTCACTTGACAGTAGCCCACATATTGCTGAACTATCCTATTTTAGCTGCCTTGTGGTGGGGTTTTAATTTTCCTGCGGTTTTATCATGTGTTTTATATGACTATGCCACAAGGGCTGATTCAGTTTTAAGTTTTACTCGTTCCAGGGGGGGGAGGGGGGGTTACCATTCTCTGTGAAGCTTTGCTTCAGTGCACCATCTATGTTCCCCTTGTATTGTGTCCTCTGATTGAAGGCTTCCTTGTCTTGTTGCGTAATTGACCCTTTCATGGTCGGTTAACCACAGACATCAACTTTTTTTCCCTCACTGTTGCGTGTTTGGGTGTTTCTTACTTCATGTTATCTCTTGTCGACTTTGTTGACATTTTAATGATTGATTGGAATTTTCCTCCTATTGCTATTTCTTTCTACATTGTAATTTTCTTGTGCTGCTGTATGGTGGAATGGGGGACTGATGACCTCCGCAGTTTTGTTCTCCTAAAACACAAAACCAACCAGCCAACACTTGTTGCACCTACATTCATCCCCACCAGTAATCTTTGATATGAGATCACTTGTGGCTCTGTCCATTAGTTCTGCAGAAATTCATTTTTTCTCTCTCTTCATGTTCATCTGTTAGTTTGGGGGGGGGGGTTGGTTTTGCATCATGTTTGTTTCCCCAAATCTTCATGTAAATCCTGTGGAAACATGGCCATCGTAATTTTTAAGATGCATTCACATCAGGTAACATAATCCCAACATTTGTTCACTTTTAGTACTGCAATCTTAGAACTCCTCTCCTGGAACTTTTGTGGTGAAGGGAGTACAATGAGGATATGCGAATCACCTGAATTGTGATCACTGAGCTATTTGAACAGCTTTGGCAGCAATAGATGGTTTGGCAGAAATATACATACTGTTCTATGGTACATCATCTCCAGCAATGGCACTACTTAGTTAACCAAAATGAGGTTTAAACTACCACTGATACCGACACCATTAGAAGCTATAGCTGATACAAAGCGGAACCTAACTATTTTGAGTTTCAGCAAGCTAGGTGATTCATCAATTTTTAGAATAATAATGGGTAGAAAAATTTATGGTTATTGTTAGATTTGAGAGGTAGTTCTGACCTTGCTCTTCATAAGGGAGTCAATTCAATTGCATTCTTAGTGTTTGGACTGCAATGAAAGAAATTGGAATATATCCAGCAAAGAATTGAGGAACTTTGCATGCAGATCATATGGAAGAGGAAGTTGTTGCTTGCTGTATCAACCTAGTCGGAAAACTGGTAATCATTAAATATGATGAACTCTCTAGTTCACTGGACTGCCTGCTTCCTAGACAAGGCAGTCCTTCAGACTCAGCCAATTGGGTTGTGGTTTTAACAGCAGTCACTGCAGTGAAAGTAATTGCTTAGTGTGCCAGCTGCTGGTCGCCAACCAGCGACCCAACACTGACCTGAAATTCATTTATACTGTTTTTCTCCCCAATTTGGCATTTATTTCATTCATTTCCATGTATTCATATTTGTTCACAATCTTTCACATGTATAGCAGTTCCACTATAATTTTATGTTGTTGTTTTCTATTATTATTATTATTTCACAATGTTGTTTAATGATTTGCTTTGTTGTTCTACAATCTTTTGTATGCAGAAATATATCAATTCCTTATATGTTTCAGTGTTCAAGCATTGACCCAGGAGCAGCTAAAACAAATTGCAACAGTTTTACAACAGCAGCACTTGGATTCGGCACCTCGCACCAAAAATGTGGTGTATGACGCAGAGACCAATACGCGTATTATTTACAGGTAATTTGGTTCTTTTAAATAGTATGTCCATTTTTTAAACTGGAAATGGTAGTAACACTCTAATTTTATTGATGTTTTCTCAGACTTTATTTGACATTTACAGGGTGGTGTACCCAGAGGACTTGGACTTGTGCGAACCCAGCTCTCCTCCTTCAGGTGACACTGCTCCACGGCGCCTCCAAGGCATCGGTGTGTCCCATTCGGTGCAGGGAAACATCACTCTGTCAAAGGCTATTGTGAACAACGGCCGGGTCCAACACATGACGGCACTGCGGGGCCGTGGGAGTGGGCGCAGGGGCCGGCTGCCAGGCAGCCGCAACAAACGCCCTTCCGATTCAGCCGGACTGGGAGAGATAAGGGTGATACACGATGAGGCTGAGGAGGCAGCCCGCGTGAGTAGATTGCTAGTAGAGCCAGTTAAATGAGTGGAACAGCATAATGTTATTTTAAATCTTTATTCTATTATTAGATGCCACTTATGTTTGCACTTTAGGGCCCATATGAATCGGAAAGAATGCTTTGCTCCAGTGATGACTGTCAGAGATTGAGGGCATTCTCTGAGAAGGTTCTCAATTTCTTATGAATAAAAAATTTGAATCATATGCTCTGAGCAGGGTGTTCTTTCTCACTACCTCCTCTTCTTGATGTGTGCCGCGGCATCACAGTGAAGTGTTCTTCCTTTCTCACGGTTGAAACATGAAGTATTTTGGTCACTGGTTAAAATATTTTCTTCTAACCACGAACCAACACTTCCATATTTACTTCCACTCAGGTTAAGCACATGATTTAATGTTGTTGTTGTTATGGTCTTCAGTCCGGAGACTGATTTGATGCAACTCTCCACCCTACTCTGTCCTGAGCAAGCCTTTTCATCTCCTCATAAGAACGGCAACCCACATCCACTTGAATCTGCTTACTATACGCGTCTCTTGGTCTCCCTCTGCGATTTTTACCCCACACACTTCCCTCCAACTGAGATGCTCTTCATAGATATAAATAAGGACTCAAGTTTACTGCTAAACTTCTCAATTTATTCGCCTTATTACATTTCTAGACAAATATTGGAACAATGTGTTCGACATCAACCAAGTCATTAATGAATAATAATAAATTACTGTGAACATACATATAAAATCAACCAGAATTAACACTGCATTTGTCTTTTCTGTCCTCAGCTACTCTTAGATCATGGAGAAACTTCTTCAATTACATCTTATGTCATCCGAGACTACTTTGCGCAGTATTTCGCCCCCAGAATCCGTAACAGACATTGATTCTGGCAGCAGCTTCTGTTCTGCGCAAGCATAATATCAACTTATTTAATTAATATTTAGATACCTCAAGTCTATGTAAAAGAGATAGTAGTGTTCAATGTAACACTACAACATCCAGCACAGAACAGCTACGAAATCTTACATTTCTTTCAATTTGCTCAATCAGGCCAACTATTCATGGTAGAAAAATGAAACAGGACTTGTTCAGGAAAAGTTGTATCAAATTTTGATTTTGGTTTCATGTGTGGCAGCAAATCAGGACTAAAATGGATAGTTTATGAAAATGAATTTTCTGATGTTACAAAATTTTTGAAATGAGACACTTCCTCTGTTATACAAGTTACGTAAAGGCAATATGCGAAAGAAATTTTAAGATACATAACATTTTTGTCTGTGCCAACATGGAAGTTGTCAACATTTTCTGACAAGAAATACTTTTGGTTAAAAATGGTACACAATGGTCTGCTTGTATATTGAGTATTAAGCCCAGACAATTTTGTTATGAGTAGAGGCACCTGGTTGTGGTGAAAATGTTTTCCCCATTTTGTCATTTTTGAAAAGGTATTTTGGTATATTTTTCCTGATATCTATTACATTTCGTTAATAATTTCGATAAATTTTAGTTCCACTTTTCAGCTATTTTCATTGGTTTCATCTTACTAGTCTTTTGCCATGACTAATATCAGGATAACAATTAAAACAGTGAGTACAGAAAGCATATTCAATATGATTTGAATTGCATATAAATACATTAAGAGATATTATGAAAAGTATTGCGGGGCATGCCTAAAAGTGTTGCTAACTTAGGTACATCATCCCAAAACTCCACACCGTAAACATTATAAAATCTTGATGTGTGACAATTTGGTCAAGTACGTCTCTCTCTATTTATACAATTTAAAACTCTTGCTGTGTGACAGTGGCAGAAAGATGAATTTTCCTTATTCACGAGGTCTCTGTCTTGTTCAAATGATTGTAAATGTATGGGACTTAACCTCTTTGGTTAGGCTTATTAGCCTCTATGCTAAACTGCTTAAACTACGTTAAACTAACCTAAGGTCAAAACACGCGCGCACACACACACACACACACACACACACACACACACACACACACACACACACACACACACACACACACGGGAGGACTCGAACCCCCAATGGCGAGCAAGGCTTCTTGGAGCGCTCGGCCAAACCACCGCGGTTCTCCGTCTTATTCTTACTGTTAAAGAGGGAATAGTTTTTGGTGAGTTATGGTGCATTTAGGTAAGTATGAAAGAATTATATTCCCTCATAATGACATTTAATTGCATAAAAAAGATCTGTCTGTGTTAAATGGCAGTAGGAAATGTGCCACAGTAATTCCTATTGCACAACCCCGGTATGTAGTAGTTCATATTCTTTCTAAGCTTTAGATGCTCAGCTTGTTCCATTAGACTGTTAGCCTTGATGAAAGCTCGATGTTGATAAAACGAATTGTTCATCATTTTCTGCTTCTTCTGCCACTGCACTCATTTCTATGAGAATAACTTGTCTTTTGACACACTGTCATCATTAGCATTTTCTCCGTGTTGTTAATAATATTATTACTTTTGCTATTGTGTATTTGGCTCATATCCTTCCTTTGCCAGTCAATTTGCACTCGAGTATCTTTGTAGTTTTGTCGAAAATGTAAAAATTTTTCTCTCTATTACAAATTCACTACCATATTAGTAAACTGCAGAACAAAAACAAAACACGAGACTGAATGTACTGGCCGATCAGCAACAGTTTCCAACTTGCAGTACGACTCCGGAGAATGTGCGAGACATTATTGAATGTCTGCATAGGAAATAAAGTTGGCAATATTTGATACGCTGTAACATACCAATACACATTGAAATTGTGTAGAATTGATTGTAAGAACATTCGGATTTCATTGCTGTAATTCCAATCGAATTTTCGCTGTTAAATTCAATTTATGTGATTTGACAGATGTTCATAGAAGATTTCGTCAGTTTGGGTGAAGTCAAATAATTTTACATTTTCAGCAAACATCCTTAAAATTTCATAAAAATTTCTTGACTTTGCGTGTTGCAAAATACAGATGCCTCTAGTTGTGAGGAATAAACAATTGTTTGTAATTAATAATATAGTAATGAGGACAGTTTACAACTCACCACAAAGACATGGCGATGAGCTGTGATAGGAAAATACAAAAGACACACACATACAACACTTTCAGTTATCGGCCATAGCCTTCTTCAGAAAATAGAACATTCACAAAATTACACAGGCACACAACACAGTCACACAACCATCACCTCCAGCTGCCACACTTTGAATCGTGCTCTTCAGTGTGTAAATCAGGTAGTAGAGTGGATAGGAAGGTTGCGTCACGGTGGTGGGGATGGGTACAGCACGGCCTAGATGGGAATAATGAGATGCAGCTCAAGAATGGAGTGTGGGGGGCAGGTGAGGGGAAAAAAATAAAATAAAAATTATAATAATAAAATAAAATAAAAAAAAATAGATTTAAAAATAAAACACGCACGCTGCATCTACACATCTTAAAGTTTCTTCCTTAGTACATGAGTTGGGAAGACTTACTATGAAGATCCAATATGTATACTTCAGTGCACAATACTGTAGCATTGGTTTAGTTCACCTTTTGAGAGTATTGAAAGCTGATTTCACTTAAAAGAATAAATTAATAGTCAGATAAAATTATCGAGTAGTTTCAGTTCAACAACATGTAAACTTCAGACATTATTTTTGAAATGAAAAATGAATAATTTGGTCGCTATAAAAAGCTACAATTGTGTGAATGTTTTAATTCAGTTGATCCCACAGACTGCTTTCACTTGAAAAATGTAAATGTAAAAGAATTCATACATCTCGTAAAACAACAACAACAACAACAACAACAACAGCTGACTGACTTGATGGTTTTCATTCAGTTGGATTCACAGACTAGTTTCATTGAAAAGAATGAATGAATAAGTCAATAAATACATTGAAACTTCCTGGCAGATTAAAATTGAATGCCAGAACTGGGACTCTAAACTGGGACCTTAGCCTTTCGCGGGCAAGCGCTCTACTGACTGAGCTATCCCGACTCGACTCACGATGCCGCCTCACAACTTTACTTCCGCCAGTACCTCTCCTCCTACTTTCCAAACTTCACAGAAGCTCTCCTGTGAACCTTGCAGGACTAGCACTCCTGGAAGAAAGGATATGGTGGAGACATGGCTTAGCCACAGCCTAAGGGATGTTTCCAGAATGAAACTTTCACTCTGCAGCAGAGTGTGGGCTGATATGAAATTTCCTGGCAGATTAAAATTGTGTGCAGGAACCGGGCTAGTCTTGCATGGTTCACCTGAGAGCTTCTGTGAAGTTTGGAAAGTAGGAGGCGAGGTACTGGCGGAAGTAATGTTGTGAGGCGGCATCGTGAGTCGTGTCGGGATAGCACAGTCGGTAGTGCGCTTGCCCGCGAAAGTCAAAGGTCCCAGGTTCGAGTCCCGGTTCCGGCACTCAATTTTAATCTGCCAGGAAGTTTCATAGCAATGCACACTCCGCTGCAGAGTGAAAGTTTCATTCAATAAATACATTGTCTTGATTATGTTCCTCCCCCCTTATGCTGGGTGACTTCTCCTTTAGGCTTCCATTTGTTACTTTATCTGATGTACGTATACTTCATGGTTTACTCTGATGGTGTATTATTCTTTGCTGTTAAATTAGCCTCTTTTATTTATTTAATTTTTTAGCCTTGATTTTCCAGTGTTTTTTGTGTGTTTCTTCGGCTACTTGTACTCTGCATGCCAGAATTATCGAGTCATATGTAAATGCTTAACAATCGGTTACACAGTTATCCATTTTATAACAAATTTTCATTTTACTTTTTACTTTTGATTCTGCTCCATTTCCTTCCTCCATTCATTGGTCACTTTTTTAAGTTCCCATTTATCACCACCTAGCCAAAGACTAAGACACTGAGTATGTAACTTTGTTTTCCATTAAAATGTGTGATATGTATTGTCCACAGACGGAGCGCAAGAAGCAGCTGTTATCACGCACGCGGTCTGGAAGACTTTCTCGTCCACCTCGTCACATGGTAAAAGACTACAAACGGCTTCACAGGCTGGACTTTGCAGATGCGGATCTCGATGATTCAGATGGTGGTTACTCGGACTACCAGATGAGTGACCACGAGGATGGAAAGGAGGGAGAAGGTGCTGGGGCTCTGGCAAAAGCGGATGCAGAGGTCCCGGATCCAGCGTTGTCGACAGGTGTTCCTACAGGTCAGTTTACTGTTTCCGTGCAATAAGGAATGTCTTATCCATTAGGATGTCACACTTCTGCAATCCTAGTGTGGTTGTTGTGTCCACTAGTGATGTTTATTTTGAGTGGTGTTTTTATTTGTCCACTTTCTATTGTTACTTTCTATGTTTAAGGTCAGTTTACCTTGTGCTGGGGTTGCAATAGGTTTTACCAACCAGTAGCCTGATTAGTCTATTATGGCTGCCACACTTTCCTCAAACATTTCAGTGCAATCTACTGGTTTTGTGTGCTCAGTGATTGAAGTGTGGTGAGGATGCAAAGAATATAGTGTTGTACATGAAAGATGATATTGCAATTGTTATCTCTAGGTTATGTGAGAGTCTACAGCATTTTCTTACACTACATATATGCATATTTCTCGGTAGACATACTAAAGATGTGGTATGTCAGCTGAAATATACCTAGAAATGAAAATGACTGTCACATTGATAAGACTGCTACGTGTTGTTTAGTTATTGGATTTAAGCTTGTAATTGGTGTTGGGGGGGGGGGGGGGGGAAACACACACACACCAACGGCTCCACCTGCCCCTCCCCCCCTCCTTCTCTCCCCCCTCCCCCCTCCACTTTTCTATCCTTTGTCCAGATCCCCCCTCTACCTCATTTTACTCTTAATGTGGCAGTATGCCATTCAGTACCTCAGTTCTGTTGCAAATTTTGCATTGTTTCAATAAATCTCAATAAGACTTATGGAGTGAATGGTAGCAACTTGTTTACAGAGCAGCTACTATAGCAGCAAGCAGCCAGAGAAATTGACTGGCCAAGCCATCTATTATTCTCACTTACCATGTAGCATGCATGCTACATCCAAATTTTATTTTATTAACAGTGCCTCCATCCGTTAACATTTAAAGGCATTAATGGGTCATTCCATGTCAAATCCCCTAATTTCGGAACATTTTTCTGCTCGACCATCATGGCTTTGGTGAAATTTTTAGTGAACAATCGCTCATGTCCCCAATGAACATTGATAAATTATTAAGGCTCGCTGAAGCAGTACTGTCAGAGATATAGTCGGTTGTTTGACACCATGCGCGACTTTGTGCCAGGCGAGTGTAAATTTTTGAAGAGTTTGAGTTGTTATAACTGGGGCAATATTTTGTTGAAAGAAATGATATTTGGCCATTGTGTATAACTGTATGCATTCCCTTGGAAATAATAATGAAAATAATTTTACGTGCCATATACAGCCAGAAAAATTCAGCCAAAGATGCTCAAAAAAATTGATGTCCTAAAAGACTTCAAAGTTTTGTGTCTTTTATCACGGGGACTAAAGCTATGGCTAACCGAAACTTGGTATGTGGTAACCTAACAATACAAGGTTCTCAAACATAAAGTTTCGTTTAGATATCGCTTTCCAATACTGAATTAATTAACTGCAAAGTTGAAGATTTTAGTAAAAGATAAAAATTGCAGTATTTTTGACCCTATTTTGCAAAAAACTATGTTCTATAAAACTTTTCAAACTGGGCTGACTAGAAAGACCATTATTTTAACTGCATAATAAAGTGTATTTGATCATCCAACGCAGGCTAAGTATGCTAGATAATTTGAATCAAAATTGAACATGTAAATCACGGTACAAAAAAAGTGTTGAACTTTGGATTCTTGTATCTGCTAAACTAAATGCATGTTGAGCATGAAAATTTGTACTTAATAGGCCAGCAGCACAGGGATGTGGCATAAAAAATTTCAGCCTGCTACTATTTCCCAGTATTGTACAAAATTGTCGTAAACATGACAATTTTTGTGAGAAGGTGAAAATAGGGTGTATTAGACACTTCTTTTACAAATACCGGTTTCTAGTAAAGCTTCCAAACCAGTCTCATGAATCAACATGTTTTAAGGAAGCACAGACACATGGGTTTAATTCCCAACATTGATGAACAATGCTACATAAAATGAAGCAAACTAGGCGGGAAAAATTGCGCTGCGAGAAAGGTTTTACCTTTGGGTTTTTATATCTCTTTAATGAACACTATGATAAGTATGAAATTTTGCAAACAACAACTTAGGAACATAAGGTTTCCCAGAGTAAAATATAGTTCAGGTACTGCTTTCCTGATTTGTACAAAAATCACTTCAAACTTTCAATTTACGTAAAATAACAAATGTGTATCTCATTTTTTCCTACCATTTACACTTTTTCAGTCCTGTCAAATTTACTTTGTTCACAATGTACATTTGCCCTGGATTTTCATTAACATATAGGCATTTTTCCTGCATTTTAAGCTTTTTTGAAACAATGTTCGTGGAAAAAATGACCTAATTGATGTAAATTGGCACTGGCATGTCTTTCGGCCTTAAAGTATAGTGTTCATAAACATTATACAGTCAAGTTTTTTTTGGCACTTTGCATTTACTAAAAAGTATATTAGCATTTCATTGTTGGCAGTATGCATGCCAAGTTGACAAATGACGTGGTGACTGATGGAACATCCCATCAGCCACAGGGCCGAGTGTCAGCTTAGCCTAGTTTTTGTGACTGGTAGTTTTTCATGCCACTCCCATGAACCACAGACATTGCCGAGGTGGGGTGGCTTGCGTGCCTCAACGATACAGATAGCCGTACCGTAGGTGCAACCACAGCGGAGGGGTATCTGTGGAGAGGCCAGACAAACGTGTGGTTCCTGAAGAGGGGCAGCAGCCTTTTCAGTAGTTACAGGGGCAACAGTCTGGATGATTGACTGAGCTGGCCTTGTAACATCAGCTAATGTGGCTTTGCCACACAGCTACTGCGAACGGCTGAAAGCAAGGGGAAACTACAGCCGTTACCTTTCCCGAGGACATGCAGCTCTACTGTATGAAAATATGATGATGGCATCCTCTCGGGTAAAATATTCTGGAGGTAAAATAGTCCCCCATTCGGATCTCCGGGCGGGGACTACTCAGGAGGATGTGATCATCAGGAAAGACAATACTGGCATTCTACGGGTCGGAGCGTGGAATGTTAGATCCCTTAATCGAGTAGGAAAATTAGAAAATTTAAAAAGGGAAATGGATAAGTTGAAGTTAGATATAGTGGGGATTAGTGAAGTTCGGTGGCAGGATGAACAGGATTTCTGGTCAGGTGAGTACAGGATTATAAATACAAAATTAGTTGGGGGTATCACAGGAGTAGGACTGATAATGAATAAGAAAATAGGAATGCGGGTAAACTACTATGACCAGCACAGTGATCTCATTATCATTGTCAAGATAGATACGAAGCCAACACCGACGACATTAGTACAGGTTTATATGCCAACTAGCTCTGCCGGTGATGAGGAAATCGAAGAAATATATGAGGAGATAAAGAAAATTATTCAGACAGTTAAGGGAGAGGAAAACTTAATTGTTATGGGGGACTGGAATTCGGTAGTAGGACAAGGGAAGGGAGGATAGTAGGTGAATGTGGTCTGGGCAAAAGGAATGAAAGAGGAAGTCGCCTGGTAGAATTTTGCACAGAACATAATTTAGTTATAACAAACACCTGGTTCAAGAATCACAAAAGAAGGTTGTATACGTGGAAGAGACCAGGAGACACCGGAAGATACCAGATAGATTTTATAATGGTAAGACATAGATTTCGGAACCAGGTTCTACAGTGTAAGACGTACCCAGGGGCAGATATAGACTCTGACGATAACTTGTTGGTTATGAACTGTAGGCTGAAACTACAAAAAGGTAGGAAAATAAGGAGATGGGACCTGGATAAATTGAAGGAACCTGAGGTTCTTAAGAATATCAGAGGGAGCTTTAGGCAACAATTGACAGAAACAGGGGAAAATAAAACAGTAGAGGAGGAATGGGTAAAATTGAGAGATGAAATAGTGAAGGTAGCAGAGGAAAAAATAGGTAGGAAGGCAAGACCTACAAAAAATCCTTGGATATCACAGGAGATACTAAATTTAATCGATGAAAGGAGAAAATACAAAAATACAGTACATGAAACAGGCAAAATGGAGTACAGACGACTAAGAAATGAGATTGATATGAAGTGCAAAATGGCTAAGCAGGAGTGGCTAGAAGGCAGATGCAAGGATGTAGAAGAATGTATAAATAGGGGAAAAATAGATACAGCCTACAGGAAAATAAAAGAAACATTTGGAGATAAGAAAAACAGCTCTATGAATATCAAGGACACTGATGGAAAACCAGTTCTCAGCAAAGAAGGGAAAGCTGAAAGGTGGAAAGAGTATATAGAGGGGCTCTACAAAGGAAATGAACTTCAAGACAATATTGTAGGAAGGGAAGAGGATGTAGATGAAGATGAAATAGGAGATACTGTACTGAGAGAAGACTTTGACAGAGCACTGAAAGACCTATGTCGAAACAAGGCCCCTGGAGTAGATGACATTCCCTCAGAGCTACTGAAGTCTCTGGGAGAACCAGCCATGACAAAACTGTTTCACCTTGTGTGTAAGATGTATGAGACAGGTGAAGTACCCTCAGACTTTAAGAAAAATGTTATAATCCCCATACCTAAGAAAGCAGGTGCAGACAGGTGTGAAAACTACAGAACCATCAGTTTAATAAGTCATGGCTGCAAAATATCAACGCAAATTGTATACAGAAGGATGGAAAAGCTGGTAGAAGCCGACCTCGGGGAAGATCAGTTTGGGTTCAGGAGAAATGTAGGAACACGGGAGGCAATACTCGCTTTACGGCTTATCCTAGAAGATAGATTAAGAAAAGGCAAACCTACATTTCTAGCTTTTGTAGATTTGGAGAAGGCTTTTGACAATGTTGATTGGAATAAACTCTTTCAAGTTCTGAAGCAAGCAGGAGTAAAATATAGGGAACGTAAGGTTATTTACAACTTGTACAAAAACCAGACAGCGGTTGTCAGAGTTGAAGGGCATGAAAGGGATGCAGTGGTTGGAAAGGGAGTAAGACAGGGTTGTAGTCTTTCTCCATTGTTATTCAATTTGTACATTGAGCAAGCTATAAAGGAAAGCAAGGAGAAAGAATTAAAGTTCACGGTGAAGAATTAAAAACATTGCGTTTTGCCGATGACATAGTAATTCTGGCAGATACAGCTAAGGACCTGGAAGAGCAATTGAACGGAATGGACAGTTTGCTGAAAGGTGCATATAAGATGAACATTAACAAGAGCAAAACAAGGGTAATGGAGTGCACTGTAAGAAAATCAGGTGATGCTGAAGGAATTAGATTGGGAAACGAAGCAATAAAGGAGGTAGATGAGTTCTGTTACTTGGGCAGTAAAATAACAAATGATGGTCGCAGTACAGAGGATATAAAATGCAGAATGGCAATGGGTAGAAAAGCGTTCTTGAAAAAGAGAAATTTGTTAACATCGAATATTGATTTAAGCCTAAGGAAGTCCTTTCTGAAGGCATTTGTATGGAGTGTTGCTTTGTATGGAAGTGAGACATGGACGATAAACAGTGCGGACAGGAAGAGGATAGAGGCTTTTGAAATGTGGTGCTACAGAAGAATGCTGAAGATTAGGTGGGTGGATCGCGTAACTAATGAGGAGGTACTGAACAGAATTGGGGAGAAAAGGAATTTCTGGCATACCTTGACTAAAAGAAGGGATAGATTGGTAGGACACATTCTTAGACATCAAGGAATTGTGAATTTACCGTTGGAGGGAAGTGTATGGGGAAAAAATCGCAGGGGAAGACCAAGAGATGGATACAGTAAACAGATTTAGAGAGATGTAGGTTGTCCTTCTTATGTGGAGATGAAGAGGCTTGCTCAGGATAGGGTATTGTGGAGAGCTGCATCAAACCAGTCTCCGGACTGAAGACCACAACAACAGCAACAACAACAACAACAACAACAACAACAGTTTTTCATGCTTTGCATGACATGTTTCAAAAATTTATTCATATTGTGAAGTGCAAATATTTATATAAGTATTTTTTGTGATGTTTCATAAACAGGGAGTATGATGATTTGCTTGTGTCTGTTTTTCTGCACTCGGAAGGGGCACAGTATGTTACAACCTCAGACATTTACACTGTAAGATACCAACACTGTACAATTGTCACAAAAACACTTACGCATATATTTGCACTTGAGAACACAAATAAGTTCTCGATTATCACCTGTGAAACTTCGAAAAATATGGAACTTGTGCAATGTTTCATTACTTAAATAATAATTTCAGTTAAAGGGTTTCTGACAACCTCGATTATCGTGATTTAAAATAAGTCAAAAAATTCTACTTTCTATAATATTACAAATAAATACATAATAAAAATAGTAGAAAAAAGAAAGCCTTTATTCCAGAGGTCTAATAAAGAAACTTCTTGGTGAGTAATTTGATGCCTATTATGCACATACAACATACGTAACTACAAAAATTCAAGGGTCTTCAGATAAACTAAATTTCCTCCATTTTATACCATTTTATATGAAGTCCCTTGAAAACTGTAAAAAATAGGATTCTATTGTATTTTGGTTATTTTATAATGTAAATATTTTGTGGGACTCGCAGGAGCTTTTTTAAAAGCTCCTGATGTTCCTCCACCCAGTTTATGTGGGCTAAACGGTGTTGTGATTTCAATGGGACACATGCCATAGGCCTTTGTACGTGGAGGCCACATTTCCGAAGGCGATTTCAGACTACTTGTGTTGATGTTGCGCATCCTGTTGTTACCTGGAGGGTGCATTGCAGATGAGATGCATTCAGCCTTCTATCTTGAAGGGCTGTTAACTGAAGATTACGGTCATCTCTTACTGATGTTACCCTTTGACAGCCTTGGCCTTGCCTTCTTTTAATGGTTCCTGTTGTCTAAATTTGTGTCCAGGTCCTGGAAATTACACTTGGGACTTTCAGTAGTTGCAACCACCTCCCTCTGTGTTTGTCCCTATTCCAAACTTCCTATGGCTCTCCGTGCTATAGCTTCGGGTAAGTCAAATTGCTGTTCTGTTGCACTGCCTGTTGACTACACTGTCTAAACCCAACTGTTTGTGTAATTTTTTTGTGGTAGAGTAAACATAAGTCAACACTCTCTTTGTTGGAACTTTCTGTTATTACTACTATCTCGATTGCCATAATGTTGTTGCCTCCACTGCGTAGAACTGACAGAAATATATTGAACCATTTTAGTTCATTCTGTCAATGACAATACTTCAGAACTGAGATATCTCAACTAATCCCCCGATTGTTTTGACCAATGTGGTTGCAATAGGGCTCAGAAAAGTTGTAAGCCTATTATCACTATGCGAAGCAAAATAAATATTGCACACTGATGAGTAATGTATGCATATTCCCGGATTGGACGTTCCCATTTGTTCGTGTTTAAATCGCAGTGTGTACATGGACAACAAATCTTTCTCTTCATGTGCTTGAATCAGTCAATTTGTTATTTTTATCGTGGTAGTTTTTCTAATTTTTGAACAATTGTAGTGTTCAGGGTTCTACTGCCAAAAGTAGGTATCCCATATATATTGAAAGTGTTAGTAATTGGGACGCTTCTGCCACTTGTTATCAAACATTTAATCGAAGCAACACATTTTATGTTTGTAAGGTGGCTCAATGGTAAAGTACCAGAAAACTGTTCAAATGTTGTTTTGTGTTGCTTTTGATCCTTTGATGACTTTACCAACTGAAAATGACAGTATCATCCACAAACAGCCTAAGAGTTCTGCTCAGATTGTCTCCTGGATTGTTTAAAAAGACCAGGAACAGTAGGGGTCTTGAAACACTTCCCTGGGGAATGCCAGATATAATTTATGCTTTACTCTGATTTTCCATCAATTACTATGAACTGCATCCTTTCTGCCAGGTAATCGCAAATCCAGTTGCTCAGCTAAGATAATAATCCATAAGCACACAACTGATTAGAAGCAACTTGTGAGGTATGGCGGCATCTAGAAATTTGGAATTGTTTTGAGATTCCTCATTAATAGCACTACTCACTGTAATTTTGTGGATTACTCATATTGTCTTTCTTGAACAGTGAAGTGATCTGTGCAACTTTGCTATGAATCTATCAAAGAGCAAGCAGGTGTTATGGAAGTATTGCATCTGCATTCTCTGTAAGGAATTGAATTGGTATACAATCTGGACTGCAAGACTTGTTTTATTAACTGATTAAAGTTGCTTTAATACTCAAAGGATGCCTTACTTCTAAGTTACGCATACTGGCAGCTGTTCTCAATTTGAACTCTGGATTATTTACTTCATTGTCTTTTGCGAGTTTTTATCAGTCATTTGCTTCATGCAGTGTATTGTTACGGTTGGAATAAGGCCAATGGTTTCAAAATGGCTGATTAAGTCTGAAACCAGTTACCAACTCCTAAATAGTGCAACTGTGACGAAAAAATGAATTGTTTTCAATATATTACCAGTTGCTGATCCTGCCACATCTTCGTGATGTATTTTCATAAACTTGAAATTGTGTTTTATAAACACAATTTTTTGACTTGCGTGGGCAAAGTGTTGCATTACCTTATCACTGCATATTAGTTAACGTTTTTGCATCCCACGTGCACCTCTAGTTGCTGAGAGTGTAGATGCAATGTACACAGTTTGCTTTTCTTCATTAAATCAAATGGCAACCAACTTCTAAGATTCCTACCCTGCCAGTAATGCATAGTGCTTTGTGATACTATATCACCAAAGAAAATGACTGTAGGAGAGCTTTGTATATATAAATGTCTATCTAGGTATGTTTATATTTGATGTTTACCTTCCTTTTTTTCCCTCTAAGGTAAGTCCTTCCACTCCTGGGATTGGAATGATTCCTTTTCCACTTCCTTAAAACCCATATTTTTCCCTTTCTCCCCCCCCTTTCCCCCCCCCCCCCTCTTATCCTGAAGAAGTGACCAACGGTTGTGAAAGCTTGTATGTGTGTTTGTGTGCGATTTTATTTGTGTCTTATTGACGAGCCGGTCCTTTGGATAAGTCATCTGTTTTCTATTTTATAAAAAGGATTAGTTACCCAAAGAACAGGCTCGTCGACAGACACAAATAAAATTGCACACATACAAGCTTTCGCCACAACTGGCAGCTTCCTCAGGAAAAAGAGGAAGGAAGGAGAGGAGAAATGGAAGGATACGGGTTTTAAGGAAGTGGAAAAGGAGTCATTCCAATCCCAGGAGTGGAAGGACTTACCTTAGGGGAAAAACAGGTAGGTGAGCAAACACACACACAAGTGCGCGCGCGCGCGCGCGCGCGCGCGCGCGCGCACACACACACAGACACACACACACACACACACACACACACACACACACACACACACACACATATCCAAACACAAACACACCTAGACAGACATTTGTAAAAAGCAAAGAAGTTGGACAGAGATACCACTTGAGGCAGAAGCTCTGTCCACAGAACTGTGGCAAAGATGCTAAAGATGGTGGGTGGGAATTTGAATTTAGTGGAGGTTGAGACCAGGTGGGCAATGGGAGGAGAGAATAAGCTGAAGGGCAAGTTCCCATCTCCGGAGTTCTGAAAGGTTGGTGTAGGTGGGAAGTATCCAGATAACCCGGACGGTGTAACACTGCACCAAGATGTGCTGGCCATACACCAAGGCATGTTTAGCCACAGGGTGATCCTCATTACCGACATACACTGTCTGCCTGTGACCGTTCATGCGAATGGACAGTTTGTTGCTGGTCATTCCCACATAGAACGCTTCACTGTGTAGGCATGTCAGTTGGTAAATCACGTGGGTGCTATCGCAAGTGGCTCTGCCCTTGATCATGTACACCTTTCGGTTTACTGGACTGGAGTAAGTGGTGGTGGAAGGGTGCATAGGGCAGGTTTTACAATGGGGGTGGTTGTGGGGGTAGGAGCCAGAGGGTAGGGAAGGTGGTTTGGGGATTTCATAGTGATGGACTAGGAGGTTACGAAGGTTAGGTGGGCGGCGGAAAGACACTCTTGGTGGCGTGGGAAGGATGTCATTAAGGATGGATCTCATTTCGGTGCAGGATTTAAGGAAGTCGTATCCTTGCTGGAGAGCCACATTCAGAGTCCGCTCCAGTCCCAGAAAGTATCTGGTGACAAAAGGGGCACTTCTGGGGTTCTTCGGTGGAAGATTCTGAATTTGGGGGGATGAGGAGGTGGCTCTGGTAATTTGCTTCTGAACAAGATCAGGAGGATAGCTGCGGGATATGAAAGCTTTTATTAGGTTATTGGTGTACTGGTTCAGGGATTCGGGACTGGAGCAGACTCTTTTGCCACGAAGACCTAAGCTGTGGGGAAGGGAACGTTGATGTGGAATGGATGGCAGCTGTCATAATGGAGATACTGTTGTTTGTTGGTTGGTTTGATGTGGACGGATGTGTGAAGTTGACCGTTGGACAGGTGGAGGTTGACATCGAGGAACGTTGCATCTTATTTGGAATAGGACCAGGTGAATTTGATGAGACCAAAGGAGTTGAGGTTGAAGAGGAAATTCTGGAGTTCTTCTTCACTGTGTGTCCAGATCATGAAGATGTCATCAATGAATCTGTACCAAACTTTGGTTTGACAGGCTTGAATATCCAGGAAGGCTTCCTCTAAGCGTTCCATAAATACGTTTGCGTACGAGGGGGCCATCCTGGTTCCCATGGCTGTTCCCTTTAGTTGTTGATATGTCTGGCCCTCAAAGGTGAAGAAGTTGTGGGTTAGGATGAAGCTGGCTAGGGTATTAAGGAAAGAGGTTTTTAAGTAGGGAAGTGGGTGGTCAGCGTGAAAGGAAATACTCCATCGCAGCAAGGCCCCGGGCATATGGGATATTTGTGTATAAGGAAGTGCCTTCAATGGTTACAAGTATGGTTTCAGGAGGTAACAGGCTGGGTAAGGATTTCAGGCACACCCACCATCTTTAGCATCTTTGCCACGGTTCTGTGGACAGAGCCTCTGCCTCAAGTGGTATCTCTGTCCAACTTCTTTACTTTTTACAAATGTCTGTCTAGGAGTGTTTGCATTTGGATATGTGTGAGCGTGTGTGTGTATTTGTTCACCTACCTGTTTTTTCCCCTAAGGTAAGTCCTTCCACTCCTGGGATTGGAATGACTCCTTTTCCACTTTCTTAAAACCCATATCCTTCCCTTTCTCCTCTCCTTCCTTCCTCTTTTTCCTGAGGAAGCTGCCAGTGTCGGCGAAAGCTTATATGTGTGTTTGTGTGTGATTTTATTTGTGTCCGTCGACAAGCCTGTCCTTTGGGTAAGTCATCCGTTTTCTATTTCGTTTCGTCAATTAGAATCTAACAAATACACACACACACACACACACACACACACACACACACACACACACTCACACTCAAACGCAAGCTTTCGCAACACAGTTGCTTCTTCAGGCAGAAGGGAAGGAGAGGGAAAAGGAAATGATGAGGGTTTTAAGGGAGTGGGTAAGGAGTCATTCCAATCCCGGGACAGGAAAGACTTACCTTGGGGGGGGGGGGGAAGTAGGGTAAACAAATACACACACACCCACACATTTACTCAGACACAAGTACACTTAGGCAGACATACTGTAGAAAGCAAAGAAGTTAGACAGAGATGCCACTTGAGGCAGAGGCTCTGTTCAGATAACCGAGGCAACATCCGTCGACATCAAACCTACCAATAAACAACAGTACCTGCATTATGACAGCTGCCATCCATTCCACATCAAATGTTCCCTTCCCTACAGCTTAGCTCCAGTCCTGAATCCCTGAACCAATACACCAATAACCTGATAACAGCCTTCACATCCCGCAGCTATCCTCCTGATCTGGTACAGAAGCAAATTGCCAGAGCCACTTCCTCATCCCCCCAAATTCAGAACCTTCAACAGAACCCCAGAAGTGCCCCTCTTGTCACCAGATACTTTCCAGGACTGGAGCGGTCCCTGAATGTGGCTCTCCAGCAACGATACGACTTCCTTAAATCCTGCCCCAAAATTAGATCCATCCTTCATGACATCCTCCCCACTCCTAGAGTGTCTTTCCGCCGCCCACCTAACCTCCGTAACCTCCTAGTCTATCCCTATGAAATCCCCAAACCACCTTTCCTACCTTCTGGCTCTTATCCTTTTAACCGCCTCCGTTGTAAAACCTGCCCTATGCACCCTTCCACAACCACTTACTCCAGTCCCGTAACCCAGAGGGTGTACACAATCAAGGGCAGAGCCACTTGCGACAGCACCCACGCGATTTACCAACTGACATGCCTGCACTGTGAAGCGTTCTATGTGGGAATGACCAGCAACAAACTGTCCATTCGCATGAGTGGTCACAGGCAGACAGTGTTTGTTGGTAATGAGGATAACCCTGTGGCTAAACACGCCTTGGGGCACGGCCAGCACATCTTGGCACAGTGTTACACCGTCCGGGTTATCTGGATACTTCCCACCGACACCAATCCTTCAGAACTCCGGAGATGGGAACTAGCCCTTCAGCATATTCTCTCTTCCCGTTGCCCACCTTGTCTCAACCTCTGCTAAATTCGAATTCCCACCCACCATCTTTACATCTTTGCCTCGGTTATCTGAACAGAGCCTCTGCCTCAAGTGGTATCTCTGTCTAACTTCTTAACTTCTTTGCTTTCTACAGTATGTCTGCCTAAGTGTACTTGCGTCTGAGTAAATGTGTGGGTGTGTGTGTATTTGTTTACCCTCCTATTTCCCTCCCAAGGTAAGTCTTTCCTGTCCCGGGATTGGAATGACTCCTTACCCACTCCCTTAAAACCCTCATCATTTCCTTTTCCCTCTCCTTCCCTTCTGCCTGAAGAAGCAGCTAGGCTGTGAAAGCTAGCGTTTGTGTGTGTGTGTGTGTGTGTGTGTGTGTGTGTGTGTGTGTGTGTGTGAATTCATTAATTTATTTGTGCTACTATGACTTCCTGTGCTCCTTCACCTGGTAAGTAATCTTCATCTATTTTTTTAACTCTCAAATGGTTCAGGAGAGAGAGAGAACACATTCCCTAACGGGACTAGTGGAGGACTAGTAAGATGCATTTACCCAAAATAAATCTAAGGATGAAGACAAAACACTTCCACCAAACAGAAGTGAGAATGGAACACCTCTGCCTGTTGAGTAACATTTCACACTTAAAAAATCTAGCAATATATTGCAATGAACAGGACCAAAAAAAAGGTAATTTAACGAGAGAGAGAGAGAGAGAGAGAGAGAGAGAGAGAGAGAGAGAGAGAGAGAGAGAGAGAGAGAGGGGGGGGGGGGGGGGGCGAAGAAGCCACCAGATACATTTCTAAATGTATTTGAAACTTAAATTTAATTAAAAAAAGGCAATTATAGCGTTTTATATTTATTGTACAAAGCTTTATTACATTTTCACATTATAATTTTTATAAAAGTATTATATTAGGTTTGGAGCTCATGGTTAAGTATTATACAGATATAGCATGTGGCCAAATGTTAAGCAAATTTTAATAAGTCTGTATTTCCAGTTGATTGAGGGGAATTGGGGGCAGCAGAGGTTTTTTTGCCTGAGTGTAAGGAGTCCTAAATACGGGCTGCCTGTAGCATTCTAAACCCTGTATGGTGCTGTTGGATATGACAGCAGGACTTATTTGGTAATTAGAAGGGAGTGTGAATTCTTGCACTTATTTAGTAGGTAGTGTGAATTCTTGCACTTACTTCAAAATGTCAACTTCGTGGTCAGTATCAATGTCATTCCCATAATATTGTATATATGGTGTTAATTAGTTAAATATTTATTTAATTATGGCTACATAACTGAAACATTGTAGTACATAAAAATGAAAAACTGCTGATGTTGCATTTGTACTGCTATAGGTTGACTTTATAGGTCGATTTTCTTTCTCTTGGATAACAGTGTATTTCTTTGGATTCATTTGATGGTATTTTAACTTTTCCACAGTGCAAGTTCCAAAACGTAAGATTTCTCCACACTTCCGGTGTCCGGCGTGTCAGAAGATATACCTGGGCCACAGTCGTATGGCGCGGCACCTGCAGGCGTTTCCCGACCATGCAAAGTCTTTCCCGGTGGACGAAGCCATTTCGCCAGCTCCACCCGCTGATGCTGGAGGAGGGCTGCAGGATAAGACAGGTCAGTAGTATAACTTCACAACTGATAAAGCTTTCTGTTGAGTATTATTTGTTCACTATTTGCTTTTATAGCTATCAGATTGTGTGAATCTACAAGCATTTTTCAGCTGTTCAGCAGCCTAGCCTTTACTTGCCCTTCTCCTTCCTTGTTTTTAAACCCCCTCTCCCCCAACCAACAGATTAAAGATCTCTTTAAACCATCAAACAATTTGTTATACAATCTAGTTTGTCAGATTGTTTGGCAATGTGTTGGTTCATTTAATGTGTTTGTCTAACATAAATTCCTTTTGACAGACTTTTGGTTAATGGCTGATCTGACAAGATGGCAGACACTGTGTTGAGGTATCACTGTTCATGTATAACAAAAGTTGAGTTTTTCTCATTGTCTTCTATGTTTCTATAGTTCAGGAGAGTGCATGGCTAAAAACAAATTTCCAGAATGGCAGATGTCACATCTTTCCCAGTCATATATTAGCCAGGGAAATGTGTACCATGTTGTGATAATTTAATGAGCATTCATTAGATTTTTTCCTCTCTCACTTTCAACCATTCATTTGAGCAAACTTTGTTTCCTTTTTCTTCCTTCAGGACATTGCTGAAGTCAATGGAAGAACTCCTTTGTCTGGTTTGGTAGCCTTTATTACATCTGAAGTGTCAGTGTGTTCTGCCCCAATCCCAAATTCAATAATGCTGGATTTGTTAAAGATCTTGTTTCTTTCCCCTGCACCCTACAATCCAAACAATCTTTTGCCACCAACCGTACCAATTGCACCCAGCTGAAATCTCCCTTCTCTGCCGCCCAATCACCTCCTTGTTAACATTTCAGAACTTCCTAACTTCTGACCTTGACTCTCCTCAAATACCTCAACTTAAAAACCAACCTTATGTGCACCAAAAGAAATGCAAGCCACCACCTAAATCCACATCCTGACCTCCAGAAGTCCAACAGGATCTCCTAAGATCCTTATGACCACCCCAGGACCTCTCTCCTGGCACTTCCTACTCCCCCTCCCTCTCCATCCCTACCCATCCCTCCCCCTCCCTCCCCATCCCCCCTCCCTCCCCATCCCCCCTCCCTCCCCATCCCCCACCCCTCCCCATCCCCCACCCCTCCCCTCCCTCCTCCCCTCAAGTCGATCACTGAAGGAACAACGCCAACATATAAAAATAAAATAAATTTGATTAATCTTTTTTGCTCGTTACAGTGTGATCTGAATATGTACCCGTTTCTCCCCAATAGGTGTCTTAAGAATCATGAGCTGGTTACATTTCAGTCTGCATCTGAAATTTTCAGGTGGCTCTGCAGCTGCGTCCACCGCAGCTGCGGCCCCTGCCCCTACCCCAGCACCGGCGCCTGCACCTGCGCCTACACACACGACAGTGCCTGCAGTTCCTAATGGCGCCGTACCAGCGGTGGTTCGTCGTGTCGGCGCTCCACCTCGAAAGAAGAAACGGCGTGGTCCCTGGGCGTACATCTCACCTGAGGAACGGTCGGAGAGGCGAAAGGAGAAGTTGAGGGAGGTGAGTACTTAGTATACTATTTTGCAGTCTTGTTACCCGCCTGCTTGTTATGTTGTATACGGGAATATTGTTAGATTTAAATTTTTTTATGCAATATTACACAAAGGCTGTAGACAGGATGGGATATTGTGAAAAGAATTTCAGAGAGATCTGAAAGGCACAGTGGCAGCCAGTGATAGTGTGGTAATGTACACTGCACCCTGTAAATATGGCACTCAAAATCTGTGACACACTTTTAGAATGTGAGGCGAAAACCACACTTTGCTTGGTGGTATGCAAACAGAATGAAAGAAAAATAAATGCTCTGTAAGGCTCTTTCTGTGATAAATAGAAATTGTGGTGGTGAGTGCAAAAATGGACTTCAGCAGATATACTGTCCTCTCAGAATGGCAATGCAGCTGTCTGCTTTTCACTGTGCATGTTCAGATATGGTGTCATTCCTGCTGACTACAATGATTGTGCTACACTCCTGGCACCTCCACCTTAATTGAGCACTGCTGTAGAGTGGTTTTGATTAGTTTTAGAGCCCCCCCCCCCTCCTTTCACTCCCCCACAACCTTGTCTGCAGCTCAGAGATCGTCTTTATTCTGAGTTGTCGGGCCTAATGGTCTCAGGGTAAAGCACTCGACTGGAAACTGAAGAGTGTCACGGATTTAAAACCTGGCTTGATCATGGAATTTCTTAGTCTGTTTTAACCCAGCCTTCAGCACTCAGCAATGTGAGGAGTCACCAGAAATGACACATGGTTCAGATACCATGTTAAACTGTAGGTCCCCTTTCCCTGGTTTGGATAACGGGTAGGTGACGACCACACAAGTTGTGGAAGTGGCGTCCAATTGAAAGACTGGCCCCAGGCCAGAGAGACACATTTAATTATTATTATGGTGAGTTGCTACCTCTCCTTGGACTTTTTGTTGTTTGGGTTAAGTAAACCTTCTACAAATTTCAGTTTTACATGAGGAAAGTGTGGGGCTGGAGCTCACTCATTTGATTCATACTGTCCGACTGTAAGCAGTTGGATATCCTGTTCAAGTTAGTAGAATATTTCAGTCGTGAAAGCAATATGTGTCAACTGAATTGTGTTGTGGTGTGGTTAAGCCTACAGATTTCCAGTTTGTTGGCCGTTGTGATTACCACTGCTGCTGTTTTTTTAATTATTATTTTACTTCTCAGAATTATAAACTATTTATTACAAAATTCAAATAAATTTAATTAAATAGTGCTATTTTTGTTTTGTCTCGTGTGAACCCTACCTCATCAGTAAATAAAATCTTGGTTGTAAACAGTGGATTGCCGACACACTTGAGCAACAGCTCTTGACAGACCCACTGTCTGTGATGATGATCTTGTGACCTTAGGACCTGAATGCACTGTAGATAATGTGGGTACAGCAGTTATTCATAAAGTACCTCTAGGTAAGACACCTTATGCTTCTACCAGTTGCCACATTACAGTTCCAGGGTTTTCTTCTACAGGACATAGCATGTGCTCCTACATTTATGAAGTATGGACTTAGTGGGTTCTTCCATTGTCAGTCTTCTGAGGTGCTACTAGGATACCTGCATCCTAAGACGAGTCTGACGAAGAGCTTATCAGACGGCACTTTGCACAGAGGTTATTTTTCAACATAAAGGACATGGTATTGCAGGGTACGTCCATGTGTTGAAACATAACAAAACATCATACCCACCATGTTGTTTTTCGAATAGTATGTTTGCTACTTGTTTAGGATAATATCATTGACTGTAGTTCACAATGACTAGCAGGAAGTACCAAACTTCTTTTAATATTCATTGCACTAGAAAAATATTAAGTTAACAGGGAAGTTATATGCTACCATGTATATAGAAGAAGAGGGTATTCATTTTATTCATTCTAGATACTCATTTTATATATACAGAAGCATGCATTATTTTCAATACAGAATGGGCACTAATCCAATTTGGTTTATATAACTTTGAAATCACATTTAATAATACATGGATAAATAATGAACTTTTGCGCATATCATCGTAATAGTGAGGTATATTACATGAAAGATTTGTTTTATCTATGATAAAGTTTGTAAACATTAAATATGTTAGTCTCTAATGCAGTGCTCTAAAGAAAAAATATACATGATATTCTGGTTCTAACCTATCAGTTATAATTAAAATTACCTTCTTACTAATCAACCAGAAGATTCTGCAAGCGAAGTACCATATAGACTGCTCTTATTTTTTACAAATATTTGGCTTTCAAAATCATGGTATGGTCTATAATCAAGATTTCATCCTGCCTCCCCCCATAGTCATTAGTTTGAAAAAAATTACATGCTCAAGTTTATTTTGGGTTGAGAAAAGTAGTCTAAAAAGTCTTAAAAAGGGCAACTGTTTCACAAAACTGCACTATGTATTTGTAAAAGTTCATAGAAATGGTGCAGCAATTGATGAAAGTTGAGGTTTTGATGTAAATAGAATCGTCTCATCTTATACCACAGCCAACCTTAGCAGATGAGTGTTTTTAACACTTCTGTACAGTGTTAAGCAAAAGCAGTACAAATCGCACAGACTTACTAAGCACAAAAATGATTCTGATTTGATGTGGTCAATAAAGCTAATCTTTGCAGTAATAGTCTAGAGTGCATCGAGCGAGTTCTTACCGTGACATTTACGTTAATAACACCTACTGTGAGCGGTGATGGAGAGAGTTAAGATGACAGAACAGCTGTTTAATGTAGCTAATACTAATTTTAAAATAACATATTTTACCACAACCAGATTCGTTGCTTTCACATTTGTTGCCGTAATTTCCAAACAACAATGTTCATCGCACTCAAGGCTGCTTTTCAACCTTGCACCTGAATTATTTCTGTTGTAACAGCAAAACCACATTTACCATTTTGAATTATGAAGTCGAGCAAGTTTTTTCTACAGCAGGGTATTTACATTTTTTTCCTTGAAAATCACGTTGACTCTTCAAACAATTTAATAGTTTGTCCCCTTGCACATCAACGACAACCATTTTACCAGCTTCCCACTCTTCATGTTCCTTAGCATACTGGCTACCTGAAGCCTCAGTTTGGTGGTGTAGTTTGTATGTTATTTTCCCATTTCCCAGAAGACCTTGAGACACACACACACACACACACACACACACACACACACACCACTCAGAGAGGTAGGAACTGTTGGGTGTGGAAAAAAAATCGTAGATTGAGGCCTGGATAATTTTGGGATAGGAGAATGCATTGTAGGGATTGTGGTGTCGCACAAGTCTAAAGTGCGCGCCACCTACTTTCGCCGCGCGCCGCCATGCACGCACGGCGCGGCGTTCTTACAACGTCAGCCACGAGTGCCCTCTGGTACAACTCAACTTCAAAAAGGCGTTCGACACGGTGCCACACTGCAGACTGCTAACGAAGATACGAGCTTATGGAATAGGTTCACAGATTTGTGACTGGCTGGAAGACTTCCTAAGTAATAGAACGCAGTACGTTGTTCTCTACGGCGAGTGTTCATCAGAGACGAGTGTATCGTCAGGCGTGCCCCAGGGGAGTGTGATAGGACCGCTATTATTTTCTATCTATATAAATGATCTGATGGACAGAGTAAGTTGTAATTTGCGGCTGTTTGCTGATGATGCTGTGGTGTATGGGAGGGTGTCGTCTGTAACTGACTGTAATAGCATACAGGTTGACTTAGACAAAATTTCTAGTTGGTGCGAAGAATGGCAGCTAGCTCTCAATGTAGAAAAATGTAAGGTGATGCGCATGAGTAGAAAAAACAATCCTATAATGTTCGAATACAGCATCAGTAGTGAGCTTCTTGATGCGGTCGCGTCGTTCAAATATCTAGGCGTAACATTGCAGAGCGATATGAAATGGAACGAGCATGTAAGGACAGTTGTGAGTAAGGCAGACAGCCGACTTCGGTTTATTGGGAGAATTTTGGGAAGATGTACTTCACCTGTAAAGGAGACCGCGTATAAAACGCTTGTAAGACCACGTCTTGAGTATTGCTCAAGTATTTGGGACCCGCAGCAGATCGGTTTGAAGGAAGACATAGAGGCGGTTCAGAGGCGAGCAGCTAGATTTGTTACCGGTAGGTTCGACCAATGCGCGAGTGTCACGGAAATGCTCCGGCAACTCAATTGGGGATCACTGGAAGAAAGACGACGTTCTTTTCGTGAATTTCTGTTGCGGAAATTTAGAGGGCCGGATTTTGAAGCTGAGTGTAGTACGATCTTGCTGCCGCCTACTTACATTTCGCGTAAAGATCACAAAGACAAGATAAGAGAAATTAGGGCTCGTACGGAGGCATATAGGCATTCTTTTTTTCCTCGTTCAATTTGGGAGTGGAATAGGAAAGGAAATGCCTAGTAGTGGTACAGTTTACCCTCCACCACGCACCTTACGGTGAATTGCAGAGTATGTATGTAGATGTATATGTAGATGAACTCCGCTTGTGGCCACCACTGAACGACATCGTTCACTTGGAACTGAGGTAGGAACCAGCGAACACTTCGGAATCAGATAGGCACCAGGAAGACTTGGCTATCGGATAGACACTAGGCAGGCCTCTAGCTCAACTATGTATCAGCCTTCTGCAGTACTGAGCTATGTAAAAGTTAAGTATTATATAAATTCTGTGCAATATATATATCGTTCTAATTTACTCTAGTGTTTCTAGTTTCTGCTGTCCCACTGGCTGCTCACCTCCTACCTACACAAGCGTGCCTCCTTCATTCCTGTGTCGGTCTTCCTACTTGGCCACCGACATGGACGATGGAAACGAGACACAAAAGCGGCGACGAGGCGACAGTTCAGAAAAGCTGGTGGTGGGTGGGAGATTTACAGATGGCGCGGGTTATGAAGCAACCATTGAAATGAAGTGTATGCTCTGATGCAGGCTGTGCCACAGGGTGGTTCACAGTGCCGGATTAAGCCCTGTGTAGGCCCCTAGGCAGTCCAGATCTTAGGGCCCCACTCCAAACTCATCCCTTAATAATTTAATAATCATCCAACAAACAACAATATATTGGTAATAATAATAATAATAATAATAATAATAATAATAATAATAATAATAAATTGAGGTAAGCCATAATAATAATATTGCAGTATTCCACAACCGAAGCATTCATTTTAAGTTATTATCAGGTTTAGCCATGGTGTAAGATAGCCTAGGGTGACCAGACATCCAGTATTTTACGGGTTCGTCCCTCATCTAGCCCAACTGTCCCGTTGTCCTGACAAAAGTAAATACGGGACATATATTGTCCCCTTTTTTACTAACTCTCCCATATATTTTGAAATAATGGAGAATAAATGGGGTCATAATCAAACGATACAGAAAATATGCTTTAACTCAAAGTGAAAAAGTATCAATTTTCGAATTTCTTTGGTTGATATTACATAATGTTTTTGCATGACATTTGCAGCATTTGAATTATGAGTTTCATTGCTAGAAGTTGACATGTTGAAAGAGTTTGATTTCAAGAACATTTCATGTTCATTTCACTAGACATTAATCGATTATATCGCGAAACGGACTTACCCATTTCATATGCTGAAACCATATTCAGCTCAAATGCAAAAATAAATTGAAAGAAATATATAAAAACCAGTTTTTTTTTTAAGGGGGAATTGAACCACGTCAAAAATGTATGTGAACAAAAAATCAAGAATTGCGAAGCGAGTTGCTGAAAACAGATCTCCCATTTTCAACTTACTTCCACTTGAACATTTTGGATGAAAAAATGTGTAGCTCATTACTTGGTTTGTGCTAGCTCTACCTGGCACTAATGCTGCTCCACCACAAATACTTTATGGGCGGCAAAAACGAAATATTTAGTGTGAAAATGAAATAATTATAACAAGAACTCATTTTCAAAATACTTCATGAGTTTCTTATTAGAAAAATCTGTGAGAAAATACCGAATTCCTAAATGACAAAAAGTTTGTAATCTAAGGGACGAAACTTTTGTGGTCAGTGGTCCATAGACTTATAAACTTCAGTACTTAAAATATCTTAAAATACCAAACACACACACACACACACACACACACACACACACACACACACACACCCATACACATGCCCATGTCCGAGGGAGGGCTCGAAAATCAGACGTGAGCGGCCGCGCAATCCTTAACATGGCACAGTCTTAGGTATCCATATGTGTCCCGTATTTTGGTTTTTGAAATCTCGCACTCTCTGATAGCCGCTTACGAGCTACAATAAACTTTGGTGTGGACAACTTCCGCTGAAGACTAAGAAGGGCTCTAAGTGTTCTTCTGGTACTCCTCAAACTCTTCAGAACTATTAGGATTCAGTCCCATCATATATACTTTCTTTCACTTGCCTGCACCAACACAATGAAAAGGCAAATAATTTTTATTTAAAACGCATAAGTCTTTCTAAAAAATTCTCATTGTTATAGCAGTGCAAATCCAGCCCCCGAAATGCACAGGGCCCATAGGCAGCTGCCTACTCTGCCTTATGGGTAATCTGGAACTGGTGTTTCACCTTGAATTTGTCCACAGTTTAGCGGTGGCCATTCATCATAATGGACAGCTGAGGGTTATTAAGTCTTTGTTACTAAAATGTTTTAATTCCACTGTTGAGATCATCATCAACTTAGCAGGTGTGGCATTGTAGCTGTTTGGTGTGAGAATGTAACTGAAAAAGAACCATTTAAACAAGAATGTCCAAAGAATGCACTTTCATAAGACATTTACTTTTGTGTGTCATTTCTACCATAGTATCATTGGTACAAAGGCCAGACTTGGTAACACTTCAATTTGTTATTATTGTAGATTTAAATGCACGATACAAAAGGTAACATCAGATTTATAGACATGCAACATCTGCCATATTTACTTGAATCTAAGCTGCCTTTTTCTTTTTTTTGGGGGGGAGGGGGGTTGCAGAAAACTTCGTACAGCTTAGAATCGAGTGCAAAGCAAATGCAAGTTCTGAAAAGTGTGCTAGGTGCCTCCACAACAATTAACTTTTGCCATTGAGTATGAACAGAGCTAGGCATGCTTTGCTGACTCAAAGATAAATAGGCCTACTGGTGCCAAAATTCTGTGCTAATAAAAATACAAATACAAAACATATGGTAGAAAAAGAATCTCTACTTTTTCCAAGTTTCAGCCATTGAGCCAATGCAATGCAACGGAATCAGTTAAACGAAGTAAAGAGAAATTCAGTATTGCTAATCTTATGGATGTATCAGTGTTTCAAATAAACATAACAATAACAAAATAAATGTCTTTACATCAATACTAACAATGCAACAAGGCTTTAGGATTTTTGTATGAGTTGTTAGCTGTTCATTTTTTTTAATGATTTTTCAAATATATGGTTTTGTAGGAACCTAGTAGCACAGCTTTGAAATACAGTTTTGCAACTCACAAGGGAATCTCCCCATTGCACCCCCCCTTCAGATTTACTTATAAGTTGACGGAGTGGATAGACCATGAAAAACTGAACACAGATCAATCGAGAAAACTGGAAGAAGTTGTGTGGAACTATGAAAAAGAAGCAAAATATAAAATATGAGCAGCCCAAGTGAAAGATAAGCAACATAGTGCTGATAGTGAGCGCAGGAGCTCCATGGTACTGTGGCTAGTGTGAGGAACTGCAGAGCAAAAGGTCCTTGATTCAAGCCTTTACACAGGCGAAATTTTTTTTTTTTTTTTCCTTTTCAGACTGTTATACTGTTGCACTCATTTGTTTCAGTTTATGTGACAAACTCTTATCTTTTCATCAATTTTTTGGGAGTGATTATCACATCCACAAGAAAACCTAAATCTGGCAAGGTAGAATTTCTTTAGCCATTCACCAAGTGTACAAGTTAGGTGGATCAACAAGAGATTCTTGTCATATGACGCACATACTGTCACCAGTGTCATATAAAATACATCAGAGACTTTTCCTGTGAACGATTCGGTTGACTTACCACCTTGCGATCAAATGTTTTAAGCTCCCTTTGGAGAGGCACTTCCTTTCATCTGCTAATCGCACGGTTTTGTGGTGTAGTAGCAAAACAGACACTAAACTGATTGCAGCGAACAGAGACTTCAATAAACGGACGGACAGATCATAATTTTGAAAAAATAAAAAAATTAAAAATTTGTTTTGAGGAAAGGCTTGAACCAAGGACCTGTCACTCCACAGCTGATCACACTAACCACAGGACCACAGCACTCCTATGCTCACATTGTGCTCAACATTGCCTATCTTTCACGTGGACTGTTCAGTTTTTATATTTTGCCTTTTTTTCCCCCCCTCCATAGTTCCACATAACATCTTCCAGTTTTCTCGATTCATCCGCGTTCAGTTTTTCACGGCCTATCCACTACACCAACTTATAACTAAATCTGAGGAGAGTGTGATGGGGAGGTTCCCGTGTCAGAAATATTCACATGTGTTCCTACATATTTCACATAATGAATGAGGGGGCGAGAAAAAATGGAATTAATGTATAGCGGAAATTGAAGCAGTTGTGTGGTTTGGTGTTTTTGGCACTACATATTAGTTTGTTGTAATTCCTTGTGATTATGGTGACAGTACAAACTGATCCACTGACTGTCTACCAATGATTTCGAAACATTGACATTAAGATTGCTTGGCAGAGCATTATGCCAAATCATTGTTTTCGTCTTGCATAAACAAAATCTCATAGTTAATCACAATTTTCTTCAGAATGCACTATATGTCTCTTGCCTCATTCCGAGCACAAGACAGCCGATACATTCACACACTTGCTTGTCAGTAGTATATTGATGTATTTCTACGAATATTTCATGATTTTTTCCAGTTTTTGATTAGCTTGAACATAGTAGCAAAGCCATTTGTTTACATTTGGAAAGACTCGATGGCTCTCTGCAACACCATACGATTGGCTTCGTGTGCTTCCCATGATCATTGCACTGTTACAGATAACTACCACTGAACTTAAAAAATTATGTTTACCTAAACTTCTGATTGCTAAGCTTAAAGACTCGAACTCAACCACTGTAGCTGTATCATCATTCATTCTACTTGATTTGTATCTCATGTTAGACAGAAGCACCTTTGCTTTGATTTCAAAATAAGTCCCATAAATCCGCTCCCCCCTCTTGAATTTTGAGTCTTATTTTTCGTGTGCAGCTTAGTTTAAAGTGCTGCTTATATTTGAGAAAATATGGTACAATGCTTTTAACGGCTATGTATGTATTTTTGTTTTTTTGCACATCTGTGAAAAAGTTCCTTTAGAATTAGGTGAGTTTTATTAGCCTCCTTGTGTGATTACTGTTGAAAATTGGTTCTTCAGTTCTCATGTCCATCTATTAAGGTAATGATTTTAGGCCAGAAGTGTCTTAATTGGACCGCAAAGACTTGAAAAATGTCAAACCTTTCGTTGGTGTGGTTTTCATAGTTAACCTGCTCAAACGTAGGGTAATACCAAAGTGGCAATTAATTGTTGTTTGTAACTTTTTGTGCAGGTACTGGTAACTTGTGAACCGGTAGAGGTTGCAGAGGTGTGTGGCCGCACTGTCTGCGGGACATTGTCTCTACTCGAGCTTCTGTGGCTGCGGCTGGAAGCAGTTCGTGCCAACCGACTGCTGGAGGAGCTAGCAGCACTGGTTGGAGAAGCACGGACTCTTCTCGGCTCTGCACTAACCAAGGATGAGAGTGAGGACAAAATGGAATCCAGTCTGGATGATGACCATGTGGAGGTGAGGAACTTTGTGTAGTATGCCTGTAGCTAAAGAAAGAAGCATTCACATGTTTAACACTTGACATTATTACTTATATACTCATACACTTTTCATATGGGTTGCCTCCAGTGTACCCTACATTTGTGATACAACCATTTATATTACACCTATTGTTGTCATCAGAAGATCTTATTCTTTAACCTAAATCACTGTCATTGTCAGTTTAAGCCTAGATTTATAAATCGCTCAGCTTCTAACTGAATTTTGTCATTTCATAAATCAAATGTTTGTAAAACTATGGAACCAAACTACAGTGGACATTGGTCCCGAGACTTACAAACCACTTAAACTAACTTATCCTAAGGGCAACACAACATACCTTGTAGTGTTACGACCCTGTATTTCTTCTGAGGACACTACAAAATATACATTACTTACGTCCTTATATCTTGCTTGGTATATGTCATTCATTGAGTTTGCTCCTAGGAGAATGAGGCCCAGCTAGTCTGTTCCTCAACCTAGCAGCTTTTTCTTGATATTAAAGGCATCAGACACTCGTATCAAAAGTTGTTCAGGGCGAGAGAGTAGCACAAAATGTTTTTCAGTATTGTACTTATCTTCATCTAATAAATAAGTCGTGAGTAATTAACAAATTACAATACTAATTTATTGTACTGCAGAATACAATCCCCTAATCAACGACTTAAAATTATATAGAGACACACATTACAAAATAAGTACAGTTCCAGTCTCTAATAGTGTCTCTCTCACAATACAACAATATTAATAACTGAAGTAGCACAGTCTTCTGTCTTTCTCTGACTTTTTAGCATGGACTACTTACGAAGCCAAGGAATCCATGCTCTCTTCTCTGTGCTACTTATTCAACCTGCGTAATCACTCTTCTTACCATAGGAGATGTCACCAGGTACTCTCACCTAGGAAGACAGAAAACCCTAGGCAGAATTTTGTCCCCTGCTATTCTAAATCTCTTAAATTAATAAATATGGTTGTCTTGAGTCAGTAAGCAGGAATGTAGTGTCACTTGTTACACTATAACCTATGTTCCAGGGAGGACTTGAACCTAGCCTAGAGCACACGACCATTCCCACCCGGCAATGCAATATTTATGCTGAACATTTCCTGATAAGGTTTTTATCTTTTAATATTTCGCTTCTAATGGATAATTGTTGTTTGTCTTCCATGGGAAGTAAGATGTGATACACTTCTTGTCACCAGCCCATCCTGTAAAGCCTTGTGTCCTCGGAACTATTGTAGTCTACCTTGAATTTACCCTCTCTATGCATCACCACCACAACCACTTCTACAACCCTGGTGTGTGTGTGTGAGAGAGAGAGAGAGAGAGAGAGAGAGAGAGAGAGAGAGAGAGAGAGAGAGAGAGAGAGAGAGAGAGAGATTCTGGTCTTACTCAGTTACTATTTCTGGCAGAATTACAATTTCATTGACAAATTTCAAGGTTTTAATTCCTCTCCTTGAACTTGAATTTCTGTCCTTTATTGCTTGCTCCGTGTACACACATCCCGTTAGCTGGTCGGTTAAAAGTGCTGCTTTCTTGGGGCAGGGAGGTATGCAGCACTGATTTGATTCCGCCCAGCGGATTAACGACATGGGTCAGTGTGCTGGCCAGCCTGGAAGTGGTTTTTAGGCAGTTTCTCACATTCCACTAAATGAATACTGGGTTGGTACACAAGTTCCATCTTGGTTACATGATTCACAAACATTTAGAAAACTTGAACTTCAGAGACGGACAGTCGGGTTACATACAGTTCCTCCTGGCGAAAGGGGGGGGGGGAGTTAATAGGGTGGCACAGGAAGGGAAGTCAGCCACTCCCTACAACTAATGTGCCAAATCTGAAATAACCAGCTGATCCTCTGAAGGTAAAGAAAAAGACAGCACTTTTTCTGTTTGGAATAGGCTACAACACTGTCTCATTCCAATTCCCGCCACTGCATTTTTTGTTTCATTAACTCTTTGTTATTTGAGTTTGGTTTCTTTCACTTCTTACACTTTACTCCTGATAATTACAGAATTCTAAGTGTTTTCTAGTGACTTGTGAAAAGATTAATTAGCAGTGAACATGATTTATTTAAAGATAAAGTGAGAAACTGTAGACGTTTGATAAGGCAAATTGATGTAGCCTTATATCTGTTTGATGTTGACCTTGCAAGTTGGTAACCTTGGAGTGAACTTTCAGGTAAAACTGTATCTCTATATAGGAAAAGTTTGGCTAGCTTATCTGTGGTGCCCTTATAGAGTCCATCATGCTGCTGCTTATACACAGACCGCTATGACATACGGGCTGCTGTTGAATAGTTACTGATTTTGAGAAAGCTATTCAGTTAGGCAAAATTTATTTATTTCTTCCCCCCACCCCTTCACTACTTTCAGTACTATATTTTCATTCAGTAAATCACTGACTTTCTTTTGATTATCCTTCGTAGTTACTGGTTGTGATGTTCGTGCACTTGTGTTTTCAAATGCTTGTACTTTATGCTCTATTGGCCACACAGAAATGATGCAATGAAAAATATTACGTTACTTAAATTAGATGTATACATATGGCCATGAAACAATTTTACACTTTTTTCTTTTTTCAAAATATAGTTTCTTACTTTTAAGTAACATTGGCCAAAACTCTGACACGAGTTCTCCTATATATAAATTATAGAAGGAAACTTTCCTGGCGGGATAAATTTATGTAGAAAATAGAAAACAGATGACTTACTCAAAGGACAGACTCGTTGACAGACACAAATAAAATCATAACGCAAACACACATACAAGCTTTCGTAACCATTGGTCGCTTCTTCAGGAAAATAGGAAGGAAGGAGAGAAGAAAGGTAAGGATACGGGTTTTAAGGAAGTGGAAAAGGAGTCATTCCAATCCCAGGAGTGGAAGGACTTACCTTAGGGAAAAAAGGGAAGGTAAACAAATACACACACACTCTCACATATCCATACGCAAACACACCTAGAGAGACGTTGCATCTGTGTAAATGTGTGGGTATGTGTGTATTTGTTTACCCTTCTTTTTCTCCCCCAAGGTAAGTCTTTCCTGTCCCGGGATTAGAATGACTCCTTACCCACTCCCTTAAAACCCTCATCATTTCCTTTTCCGTCTCCTCACCTTCTGCCTGACGAAGCAGCTAGGCTGCGAAAGGTAGCGTTTGTGTATGTGTGTGTGTGTGTGTGTGTGTGTGTGTGTGTGTGTGTGTGTGTGTGTGTGTGTTTGTTTGTTAGTTACTATCACTACCTGTGCTCCTTCACCTGGTAAGTAATATTCATCTAAGTCCTTTGGTTTCTACAAATGTCTGCCTAGGTGTGTTTGCATGTGGAGTGTGTGTGTATTTGTTTACCTTCCTTTTTGTCCCCTAAGGTAAGTCCTTCCACTCCTGGGATTGGAATGACTCCTTTTCCACTTCCTTAAAACCCATATCCTTCCCTTTTCCTCCCCTTTTTTTCTCTTTTTCCTGAAGAAGCTGCCAGTGGTGGCGAAAGCTTGTATGTGTGTTTGTCTGTGATTTTATTTGTTTCTCTCGACGAGCCGGTCGTTTGGTAAGTCATCTCTTTTCTATTTTTATTTTTATATATATATATATATATATATATATATATATATATATATATATATATATATATATAGTATAAAATAAAGATTTTTGACTTACCTAAAGTACAGGCTCGTCGACAGAAACATAAAACAAAAATCAAAAATCTTTATTTTATACCTTATATATATATATATATTTCCGACATTTCCGATCTTTTTTCTACGCGTTTTCACTTCTATTCATTCGTTAGATTATTTTTACCCTTCAACCTTATTCTACCAACAGTTTTTTTCCCCCATACTATTCATGTCACCCTACATTGACCCCATCAAATTTTATCTACATTCCCTCCGCCATCATGGCTTTGCCCTAGCCAGACTAAGGTCACATATTTTATTCATTCAGGCTTGTTTAACATTTGGCATCACCCCCAAGGGCCTCACACTGAAAGTTCTCATCTCTGGCTGTAACCCATCCTTTCATCCCGCCCTATACCAATTCCAAACTGAACAATCCGTATCCCTCACCCGCCTAATCCTTAACCTATACATCAACTCCGCCAATGAGCACACCTGTCAACTCCTATCCCTAATCAAAATCCTCAACCTTTCCTCTCCTACATCTACACCTGCAGTTCAGAATATCCTCCTTCAGGCCAACCACAAATTAGAACAGCAGGCCACCCAGCACCTCAAAAAACTATCCAATCTCCTGGTCACCCACCTCCGGAAAGGCAACACTCTCTCCCTCAATAACCTCTCCAGTAAACCTCAACCTCCTCTGATTGCACACAAACCCAGTCTCTCCCATCTACTCAATCTCCCACTCCCAACTCCTCTCCCTCCCAAACCTCAAAATTCCAATCCACACAATCCGGAACCACAACATCCCAATTCAGTGGTCAACCTCTCCTCCAAACCTCTCTCCCAATCTGAAACCTCTGTCCTATCCAAAGGGCTGACCTTTAGCCCCACTCCCAAATTCAACCAAACAACCCTTGTGAAAGATTTACTATCCTATACTCGCAGTCTTTGCTGGAGATATCACTTTGCCATGAGGAAAAATAATCCTCTTCCTAATGATCCAGCTCCCCAAGACATCATTCAAATCGAACCCTGCCTAGAACAGTTCCGTCCTCCGTCACAGCGAGACCCACCTGCTCTTCCTCAAAATCACCCTCTTCAAACCTTCCAGGAATTCCTTACTTCCAACCTTGCCTCCCAGTCCTTCCTGAGAAACCTTAATCCTACTCCCAACATTACCGCAGCTGAATCCCGAGCCATCCGTGATCTGAAGGCTGACCATTCCATCGTCATTCTCCCTGCCGACAAGGGCTCCACGACAGTGGTACTTGATCGGCGGGAGTATGTGGCAGAGGGAGTGCGTCAGCTTTCAGATAATACCACATATAAAGTTTTTCAAGGCAATCCCATTCCTGATGTCCAGGCAGAGCTTCAAGGAATCCTTAAAACCTTAGGCCCCCTACAAAACCTTTCACCTGACTCCATTAACCTCATGACTCCACCGACACCCCGCACCCCCACCTTCTACCTACTTCCGAAGATTCACAAACCCAATCATCCCGGCCGCCCCATTGTGGCCGGTTACCAAGCCCCAACAGAACGAATCTCTGCCTACATAGACCAACACCTTCAACCCATCATGTGCAGTCTCCCATCCTTCATCAAAGACACCAACCACTTCCTCGACCGCCTGAAATCCTTACCCAGCCTGTTACCTCCTGAAACCATCCTTGTAACCATCGATGCCACTTCCTTATACACTAATATCCAACATGCCCAGGGCCTCGCTGCGATGGAATATTTCCTTTCACGCCGACCACCCACTTCCTTACCTAAAACCTCTTTCCTTAATACCCTAGCCAGCTTCATCCTAACCCACAACTTCTTCACTTTTGAGGGCCAGACATACCAACAACTAAAGGGAACAGCCATGGGGACCAGGATGGCCCCCTCGTACGCGAACTTATTTATGGGACGCTTAGAGGAAGCCTTCCTGGACACCCAGGGCTGTCAACCCAAAGTTTGGTATAGATTCATTGACGACATCTTCATGATCTGGACTCACAGTGAAGAAGAACTCCAGAATTTCCTCTCCAACCTCAACTCCTTTGGTCCCATCAAATTCACCTGGTCCTATTCCAAATCCCATGCCACTTTCCTCGATGTCGACCTCCATCTATCAAACGGCCAACTACACACATCCGTCCACATCAAACCTACCAATAAACAACAGTACCTGCATTATGACAGCTGCCATCCTTTCCACATCAAACGTTCCCTTCCCTACAGCTTAGGTCTTCGTGGCAAACGAGTCTGCTCCAGTCCTGAATCCCTGAACCAATACACCAATAACCTGATAACAGCCTTCACATCCCGCAGCTATCCTCCTGATCTGGTACAGAAGCAAATTGCCAGAGCCACTTCCTCATCCCCCCAAATTCAGAACCTTCAACGGAACCCCAGAAGTGCCCCTCTTGTCACCGGATACTTTCCGGGACTGGAGCGGACTCTGAATGTGGCTCTCCAGCAAGGATACGACTTCCTAAAATCCTGCCCCGAAATGAGATCCATCCTTCACGACATCCTCCCCACTCCTCCGAGAGTGTCTTTCCGCCACCCACCTAACCTCCATAACCTCCTAGTCCATCCCTATGAAATCCCCAAACCACCTTCCCTACCTTCTGGCTCCTACCCTTGTAACCGCCCCCGTTGTAAAACCTGCCCTATGCACCCTTCCACCACCACATACTCCAGTCCCGTAACCCGGAGGGTGTACACAATCAAGGGCAGAGCCACATGTGACAGCACCCACGTGATTTACCAACTGACATGCCTGCACTGTGAAGCGTTCTATGTGGGAATGACCAGCAACAAACTGTCCATTCGCATGAATGGTCACAGGCAGACAGTGTTTGTTGGTAATGAGGATCACCCTGTGGCTAAACACGCCTTGGTGCACGGCCAGCACATCTTGGCACAGTGTTACACCGTCCGGGTTATCTGGATACTTCCCACCGACACCAATCCTTCAGAACTCCGGAGATGGGAACTAGCCCTTCAACATATTCTCTCTTCCCGTTACCCACCTGGTCTCAACCTCCGCTAAATTTGAATTCCCACCCACCATCTTAACATCTTTGCCTTGGTTCTCTGGACAGAGCCTCTGCCTCAAGTGGCATCTCTGTCTAACTTCTAACTTCTTTGCTTTCTACAGTGTGTCTGCCTAAGTGTACTTGCGTCTGTGTAAATGTGTGGGTGTGTGTGTTTTTGTTTACCTTCCTTTTTTTCCTCTTTTTCCTGAAGAAGCTGCCAGTGGTGGCGAAAGCTTGTATGTGTGTTTGTGTGTGATTTTATTTATTTTATTTGTTTCTATCGACGAGCCGGTCCTTTTGGTAAATCATCTGTTTTCTATTTTTATTTTTATATATATATATATAAAAATAGACGAAGATTACTCACCAGGCGAAGGAGCACAGGTGTGACAGCATCACAAATAAATAAATGAATACACACACACACACACACAATCGCAAGCTTTCGCAACCCAGTTGCGTCTTCAGGCAGTAGGGAAGGAGAGGGAAAAGGAAATGATGAGGGTTTTAAGGAAGGGGGTAAGGAGCCATTCCAATCCCGGGAGAGGAAAGACTTACCTTGGGGGAAAAATGGAGGGTAAACAAATGCACACATGCCCACACATTCACACAGACACAAGACACCTGGTCCTATTCCAAATCCCATGCCACGTTCCTCGATGTTGACCTCCATCTGTCAACGGCCAACTTCACACATCCGTCCACATCAAACCTACCAACAAACAACAGTACCTCCATTATGACAGCTGCCATCCATTCCATATCAAACGTTCCCTTCCCTACAGCTTAGGTCTTCCTGGCAAACGAGTCTGCTCCAGTCCCGAATCCCTGAACCAGTACACCAATAACTTAATAACAGCTTTCACATCCCGCAGCTATCCTCCTGATCTGGTTCAGAAGCAAATTACCAGAGCCACCTCCTCATTCCTCCAAATCCAGAACCTTCCACCAAAGAATCCCAGAAGTGCCCCTTTTGTCACCGGATACTTTCCGGGACTGGAGCGGACTCTGAATGTGGCTCTCCAGCAGGGATACGACTTCCTTAAATCCTGCCCCGAAATGAGATCCATCCTTAATGACATCCTTCCCACTCCATCAAGTGTGTCTTTCCGCCGCCCACCTAACCTTCGTAACCTCCTAGTCCATCCCTATGAAACCCCCAAACCACCTTCCCTACCCTCTGGCTCCTACCCATGCAACGGCCCCCGCTGTAAAACCTGCCCTATGCACCCTTCCACCACCACTTACTCCAGTCCAGTAATCCGGAGGGTGTACACAATCAAGGGCAGAGCCACTTGCGATAGCACCCACGTGATTTACCAACTGACATGCCTCCACTGTGAAGCGTTCTATGTGGGAATGGCCAGCAACAAACTGTCCATTCGCATGAACGGTCACAGGCAGACAGTGTTTGTTGGTAATGAGGATCACCCTGTGGCTAAACATACCTTGGTGCACGGCCAGCACATCTTGGCGCAGTGTTACACCGTCCGGGTTATCTGGATACTTCCCACCGACACCAACCTTTCAGAACTCCGGAGATGGGAACTTGCCCTTCAGCTTATTCTCTCCTCCCGTTGCCCACCTGGTCTCAATCTCCGCTAATTCAAATTCCCGCCCACCATCTTAGCATCTTTGCCTTGGTTCTGTGGACAGAGCCTGTGCCTCAATTGGTATCTCTGTCCAACTTCTTTGGTTTTTACAAATGTCTGTGTAGGTGTGTTTGCGCTTCGATATGTCTGAGTGTGTTTGTATTTATTTACCTTCCTTTTTTTCCCCTAGGGTAAGTCCTTCCACTCCTGGGATTGGAATGACTCCTTTTCCACTTCCTTAAAACCCATATCCTTCCCTTTTTCCTACCCTTTTTTCCTCTTTTTTCCTGAAGAAGCTGCCAGTGGTGGCGAAAGCTAGTATGTGTGTTTGTGTTTGATTTTATTTATTTATTTGTTTCTATCGACGAGCCGTTCCTTTTGGTAAGTCATCTCTTTTCTATTTATATATATATATATATATATATATATATATATATATATATATATATAGTATAAAATAAAGATTTTTGACTTACCTAAAGTACAGTCTGGTCGATAGGAACACTAAACACACACAAAAACACACAACCATTCGAGCTTTCGCCACCAGTGGTGGCTTCTTCGGGAAAAAGAGGGAGGAAGGAGAGGAGAAAGGGAAGGATATAGGTTTTAAGGAAGTGGAAAAGGAGCCATTCCAATCCCAGGAGTGGAAGGACTTACCTTAGGGGACGAAAAGGAAGGTAAACAAATACACACACACTCACACATATCCACATCCAAAGACACTTAGGCAGACATTTGTAGAAACCCTTTTAAATGTGGAAAAACGAGAATCGGAAATAATCGCGAAGTTTCTAGGAAAAGCCGAAAATGGTTATTATAGGTTATTGTAAAATGGAGATGTGAAATAGTATTACCACAGTAAATGTGGATAACGGGTAGATATTATACAGGAGATGCAGTGATGAAAGCGGTAAATAACAAAAAATAAAAATAATAAAAAATAATAAATAAAATAATAATGATGAAAAGCGTACACGAAAAGTCGTTAGTTGTATTATTAGTGAAGGTTCAGAAGTCAATACTGATTGTTGTATGTGGATAATTTGGACAGGAGAAAAATGAACTTTAATGAGAGCGAAATGAACTTAAATGAGAGCGAATATAGGGTGAGAATATAATGTAAAATTAAAAACAGAAGGAGAAAGTAAGAGGACAGGAAAGATTTCGAAAGGCAACAGTGCAATAATGAACGTAAGTAATTGTTAGGTTCAAAAGGATGAAACTGTGTGTGAGTGTGTGTGTGTGTGTATTTGTTTACCTTCCTTTTCGTCCCCTAAGGTAAGTCCTTCCACTCCTGGGATTGGAATGGCTCCTTTTCCACTTCCTTAAAACCTATATCCTTCCCTTTCTCCTCTCCTTCCTCCCTCTTTTTCCCGAAGAAGCCACCACTGGTGGCGAAAGCTCGAATGGTTGTGTGTTTTTGTGTGTGTTTAGTGTTCCTATCGACCAGCCTGTACTTTAGGTAAGTCAAAAATCTTTATTTTATACCATTTTCCTACCTGGAAGGTCTCCTTCTATATATATATATATATATATATATATATATATATATATATATATGGAAACTTTCCTGGTGGAATAAACATATATAAAAAATAGAAAATGGCTGACTTACACAAAGGACAGGCTCGTCGACAGACACAAATATAATCACACACATAAAAGCTTTCGCAACCGTTGGTCGCTTCTTCAGGAAAAGAGGAAGAAAGGAGAGGAGAAAGGGATATGGGTTTTAAGGAAGTGGAAAAGAAGTCATTCCAATCCCAGGAGTGGAAGGGCTTACCTTAGGGGGGAAAAAAAGGACAAGTAAACACACACACACACACACACACACACACACACACACACCAAAGCAGACATGTGTAAAAAGCAAAGAAGTTGGACACAGATGCCAGTCGAGGCAGAGGCTCTGTCCAGAAATCAGAGGCAAAGATGTCGTTGAATGGTGGGTGGGAATTTGAAATTAACGGAGTTCGAGACCAGGTGTGCAACAGGAAGAGAGAAAATGCTGAAGGACAAGTTTCCATCTCCGGAGTTCTGAAAGGTTGGTGTCGGTGGGAAGTATCCAGATAACCCCGATGAACACTGTACCAAGATGTGCTGGCCATGCACCAAGGCATGCTTAGCCACAGGGTGATCCCGCCTGCCTGTGTCCGTTCATGTGAGTGGACAATATACATATGTTATAATAGAGGGAAACATTCCTGGTAGGAAAAATATGTGTAACAAATAGAGGCGGTTTTACTTACCATAAGTACAGGTTCGTTGACAGGAGGGAAGGAGGGGAACTGTATGAAATTTTATATTATGAACATAGACCTTTGTGCATCAGGAAAAGGAAAGGTTCAGGTGAGCACATTACGTGCAAATCTCGCATACTGCAATGCTGTCCTCGGAGTGTTTACATATTTCTGTGGTTGTATTTGTATGCCTATACCAGTTTCTTTGGCTCATCAGTGTATGGGACACCACAACTGCAAGGCATACAAAGACGCTCACTACACAATCAGTATCCTTTATCCCTAAGGGCATTCTTATTGGATTACTGCTTCTATTCAGTGGGCCGGCCGCGGTGGCCGAGGGGACTGAGGCGCTCCAGTCACGGTCTGCACGGCCACTACGGTCGGGGGTTCGAATCCCCCCTCGGGCATGGATATTTGTGTAAGGTAGTTCATAAGTAGTTTGTAAGTTTAGGGACTGATGACCCCGTAGTTAAGTCCCATAAGCTTAACAAACATTTCATTTCTATTCAGTGGCAGAATTTCTAGATCACATGAAGTACAATAAACTCGAAACTTCCTGGCAGATTAAAATTGTGTGCCGGAACCGGGACTCGAACCTGGGACTCGATTCAAGACTTTGTAAAAATTACTCCATCTCCTAAAGCTCGAACATATGAAATAAATTTGTTGCACTAGTGAAAGACATTTTGATGTTACATGTAATTGTATGTGTGTGTGTGTGTGTGTGTGTGTGTGTGTGTGTGTGTGTGTGTGTGTGTGCGCGCGCGCGTGTGCGTGCGTGCGTGCGTGCGTGCAACCATCCCATAATCTATAAAGATTTTCTGGATGAATAAAGAATTTGAATTATGGATCCTAACAGCATTCTAAAGTGGTCATCGAAAAACACATTCACATCTTATTCTTGAAAAATAAGTCCAAACATGTTTCAAATGCTTCCTGTGACAGGCCAAAAATGGCATTAACTAATTTACTATTACATTATCTGCATTGTGTTAGTACTTTTGTTGTCACATTCAATGTGACTCCTGTTTACAGATTCACTTATTTTATGTGCAGATCTTTTAGGTGCTCAGTATTACAGCGCAGAATATAGTAATTGTTTATCAAACAATTGACAGGTTAAAGGAACTAAAAGTGTAACTTTTAAGCCATTCATCATAATAGAACTGCTGAAAACTCGCAAGGAAACGCCATAACTGTAGGACTATGTCTTGAAGATTGTCTAATTACACCATACTGAGACTCCGTTCTTTTTAATCATGTTTTGTTCAAATGCCGTAAAGATCTATTTGTAACAGTTTATGAAAAGTTTCTTAACTTCTGTTATATAGTAGCTGATCCAGGGCAATTGGGGAGACAGTCACACACACACACACACACACACACACACACACACACACACACACACACACCTGTTAATGTATTTATCTTTTGTCCTGACTCTCTCTAATTATTGGTAACAATTGATGTGTTCTTGTCTTGCAGGTTTGTGGTGATGTATTGTGTGTGGCAATGGGTCTAGAATGTGGTCGATACCGTGTAGATTCCTCAAAGCTGCGTCCTCCGCCGCCACCTGAACAGCCCCCGCCATCTGATCCTGCTCCAGAATCTAGTGTAGCTGCCAGAGCTTCCGATAGTCTGCCGTTGGCAAAAGAGGTGGAAGATGCTGTATCTGGGGAACCCAAAGAGAAGAAACCGAGGATAGAAGATCTCAAGTTGGAGGCTGTGACAACCTCACCTGACAGTGGTAGCAGCAGTGTAGGGATGGATTGCAGTGTGTCTGGCACTCCCACAGAGGCTATGATCACTGATGATCATTCCAGTCAAATGCATGACGTCAAGGAAGTGTTGGGAGAAGACACGCACGAGTTGCGTCTGTGTCCACTGGAAGCTCTTGGTCTACAAGCTCATACTAATATACTTGAAGCTGTCAGGGTGAGTGATTTTACATTACTATTTTCATAAAGCCTACCAAGATATGGCATCTTGGATGATCTAAAAGTTCTCAGCCTGCTGATGAAAATGAGAATATATGAATGCATTGTTTCGCAGCGAGTAATGTTGATAAAATTTTCTCGGGCTTCCAGCCCCATCATGTGGTTTACTGTCCATGACGTTTCGGCCGAAATCTCCTCAGCCATTGTGAAGTGGTTGACTGTCGAGTGATGGCTGCTTTCATCATTATATAGCTGCACTGCCGGCTGTGACGTCTGTGGTGCTCCATGACATGACCATGAAAGGCAATGTTTTGGTCGCATTCCTGCCGTGCCCGCTTCAACCTTCCGATTGCCGGGTTCCAAGCCGTGCTCAGCTACAAGCTGCTATCTATATTAAGAGTATTGTCAGATATTTTGATCTCAATTGCCTCTTTTATTACACTATCCCAAAAAATGTTCGTTCTTGTAATTATGGATGTCTCCTCAAACGCAATGCAATGTCTGTTTTCAAGTGCATACTCCACGGTTACTGATTTTTCAGGATAACGTAAATGATAACATCGTTTGTGTTCCACACAGTGCTGTTCTATAGTGCGCACTGTTCGTCCTACATAAAACTGTCCACAACAACAAAACGGCGAGTTTCTTTGAAGACCTCCGAGGAGGACTCACAGAAACTTCTTTTTGCCGTATTGTGGCTCAATCACTGGCAAGATTAGCCGAGTCCTTAGAGACATAAGATTGACTCGGTCTTCAGGGCTCCTTCAATAATATATCAGTTGATGAGACCTGTTAAAGATGATGTAGGCCTAAGAACTCTGGGACTATATAAAATACCTTGTCGTTGTGGACAATTTTATATGGGACAAACATTGCATACTATTGAACAGCGCTGTATGGAACACGAACAATGTTGTTGTTTACGTTATCCCAAAAAGATGGCAATTGTGGAGCATGCACTTAAAAACAGACATTGTATTGAGTTTGAAGATACATCCATAATACAACAGTTTCTGGGATAGTGTAATAAATGAGGCAATTGAGATCAAACTAGCTGACAATACTCTTAATATAGATAGCAGCTTGCAGCTGAGCACAGCTTGGAACCCGGTGATCGGAAGGTTGAAGCGGGTGCGGCAGGCATGCGACCAAACCATTGCCTCTTACGGTCATGACGCAGAGCACCAGTGACGTCACATCCTGCGGTGCAGCTATATAAGGACGACAGCAGGAATTGCTCGACAGTCAACCACTTGACAATGGCCGAGGAGATCTTGGCCGAAATGTCATGAACAGTAAACCACATAACGCAGCTGGAAACACGAGAAGATTTTATCAAAATGAGAATTTTTATGAAAATCTTTTTATTTTCTAACATTGTGGCATGCAATACGTGAACATTGGGCAGTTAACTTGTTTATTGAACCAAACACAAGAAGAAGCAGAGTACAATAATATGAAAGGACTGTTGAAGTTGATATCAAATTTGCAGCAAAGTCCTAGTTCAGCAGAGTGATACACATATGTAGAGAAAACATAGCAAAAGCAGAAAGGTGGAGCATTTTCAAATCTCAGGTAGTGAGACAGGATGACAGTGAAGTGCACAAAGAAGAGCGAGTCTTGGAAAGTTGATATCAGTCTAGAAATAAGTCAGTGTAGTGGTCACTGGGATTGGCAGCATGTAGTTAGATTAAAATTACAGTATACTCATGAAAATCCAACAGTTAAGGAACTGAAGAGGGTTCATATTATCAAAAATGTTCGGTTACTGAAGGGAAATCTTTGAATTTAGGCTGCTAAGACTATACACTGCAAGATGTTTTCCGTAAATATTATCTACTGCTTATACTATAAAACCCTGTTGTTACAGTGCATATTGAGTACTTACATACGTACACGTTGGGCCATTGAGGTTATCAAAATACATATGTACATGTAATACAAATTTATGAAACGAAAATTATAGAGGGAAACTTTCCCGGTGGGATAAACAAAAATAAAAAAAAGAAAAGAGATGACTTACCAAAAGGACCGGCTCGTCGATAGAAACAAATAAACTAAATAAAAATCACACACAAACACACATACTAGCTTTCGCAGCCTAGCTGCTTCATCAGGCAGAAGGGAAGGAGAGGGAAAAGGAAATGATGAGGGTTTTAAGGAAGGGGGTAAGGAGCCATTCCAATCCCGGGACAGGAAAGACTTACCTTGGGGGAAAAAATGGAGGGTAAATAAATGCACCCACACCCACACATTTACACAGACACTGGTGGGACAAAACAAACGAAATTGCCCGAGAACAGAAGAAGGAAGCCGCAATTGTTGCATATAGCTCCGAAATACATCAACTATTTTACTGCTCCATACGTAATTATACCCTAATCATTTCACTGCCACTCTGGATATGTTGAGAAATTATTTTTGACAAGCGACATTGTAAAATCAAGCTGCATTGTAAATAATTAATTCTATTCATGGTTTATGGTGTATAGGTTATCGTATGTACCCTTGTCCACTCGGTAAATTAATAAAACTCGAAAAGCGAATATTATTTTTAAAAACTACGCAAAACTTTTGTTTTCGTAAATCTTTCTCCCATGATGCAAATTTCATCAGGGTAATATTGCAGATGTGCTACATAGCGCGGCTTCGACCTCCAAACGATGTGTATCGAATCGATACATTTCAAAACAATATGTATGGAATAAGCGAATGTTTCTGAACCAGAGATTCTTGCGCTACGTGCCCTCACATACTATGAAAGAATTTTCTTGTTTGTCCTATACCTAACCTAATTTTCACTTTTAAAAACGTTACCTGTAGCGTAGCCTTAAGAAGGTTAATCAAGTTTTTTTTAGTGCTTGAGGGCGCGTAGGGTCCGAATCAATGGTTCAAAAACACGAAATTGATTTACAGTTATACATTCAATATATTTCAGGCTGAGCTATTTCGAGTGTAAGCTTTCTTGTAAATTACTCTTAGATTCCTACCTAACCACATCCTTTAAAATCACGACATAGGCTATTCATAAAAATCATAACATTCACCTGTTCGATACGTATCGATTTGATAATCAACTGCTTCGATATATATCGTTCGGAGATAGAAGCCGCACTATGCAGGACATCTGCGAAATTACCAATTTCAGACTAAATCTCAATCTAATTTTTTTGTACCATCGTATAAGACAACCTCGAATTTTTGGGGGCCTTCTTTTTATGATTCAATCATTGTCTTATCTGCGGATATATCCATTGGCAGAGGATGCAATTTGTCATTGTTTCTATGATTATCGCCATGGAAGGAACATTTGACATTCTGCCTGTTGGCTGAAAGAACATACGCCACACATCCATATATTCTAACATCTTGGCCATTCCAGGACATTGAAATACATTCGGTTGTGACAGTTAAAATGTTTTGCCATATCAGAACTCAATCTTGGATTTCCGCTTCTTGTAAGTGGTTTCCTTTGCCATCTAGACCATCCAGACTCAGTTCCCTTGTTTGTTCTCTCTCTTCCTCGCAATTTTACCTATGTTTCCACAATGGTGTAACAATGTTTGTGCGTTTATACTGAAATTAACTGTCCATCTTGCACAAAGTTTCTGCTCTTACTGTTGAATATAGTTTAACATCCTGGAATGGCCAAAAGGTAGGAATTTGTTTCATTATTACTCACGGATAATAAATTTGAACTTTTTCAAGTCTTATTCCAGTCTAGGCTTTTATTATGGGCATTTTTGTGGCTGAAAGCTGTTCATGGAGAGGGGGAATAGCTGTATGGCAATGCCAGATTTTAGTCAGATCTCTAGCATGAATAGTGTGGCTTGATGTAATGTGGGTCATTTCTGATAATATTGTCAAGCTGAGTTGAAATATTCAGGTTTTACAGTAACTGGGAAAAATGTAAAAAGATTACTGATTTTTAACAAAAATAGTTCAAAACAAACACACACACACACACACACACACACACACACACAGAGAGAGAGAGAGAGAGAGAGAGAGAGAGAGAGAGAGAGAGAGAGAGAGAGAGAGATCAGCTGGACAGTACTTACCTCTGCTCGGCATCACTGATAGTAACACTGAAAAGACAAATACTAGCTTTCAGGAAACAAATTTTCTTCACCGGGCAGGAGGGAGAAGAAAGGTGTTTGCTAGGCCGTGACGTAAAGATGGGCTTCACTTTGCATATTTACTTCACATTCTAGGTTATGAGTAATCCAATATCGCTTTCCCCTACCCTTCTATCTCCTTTCTTCTACCTTTTGCCCAAGTATGGAATTTTTTTTTCTGAATGTTCATTTTTGCATTAGATTTCATCTTTTTGGCGTTTCTTTGTGATATTGAGCTGAGGTGTAAGTACTGTCCAGCCCGTCTGTCTCTTTCTCTAAAGAGGGTGGCGGCTAATCTTGGTGGTGCCCTGTCTACTGTTTTAGCTGACAACGAGGCAAGTGTGACGCACGTTTTACAAATTTGTGAACTTTTTTGACTCTGGCCTAAGCTTTTAGGCTGGAGGTTTTAGTCTTACAGGAGGGGTCTCTGATAACTTCAACATCAGAGATCAGTGTAACGCTATACTCTGATATTGTGTTGTATAAGGTTGTATACTTCAGTAGGCCACCTTCCATCTCTGACTTGCAATGTGTGTTTGTGCATATTTTCTTGACCATGCATCCTTCTATTGCCTGTTCTTATTTACTTACTGTTGACTCATTTCATACTCGTCTAATTATTTTGTCAGGGCGCTAAAGACCTTGCTCTTCTGAAACCTTAACTTTTCCCGATGTAATGAATATTCAAACACCTTGCGGGTATGCTGCCTGGTGACCGTCGTCCACAACTGCCGATATTTCGGTAGGACACCCTGCCATTCTCAAGGCACAACTGCAGCTTTTTTAAAAGAGTGTGTGTTTTTAACATATGGCCTGAATTCAATATAGAAATGCATTACATGTTTTGTGTTAACTGAAGTTGATGTAGCAGTCTACTATGTACAACATGAAATTGAGTAGGTGCATTTTCACGTGATATCTTGGCACATACAGTAAAATTTCATGCAAACATTTTCAAATGTTTCTTTGGAACCCTGCAGTGCTATCCTCAAATGTGTAATCAAGTGTGTAAGTTTGTAGAAAGGTTAAGTTTAATACAGTAAAACTTCATTAACGGACACTTCCCAATAACGGACTCCTCTCATTAGCGGACATTTTAAAATTCCCCTGTAAAACATTATTAGCCCTTATGCTAAAATTATTATGAATAGCGGACATTCTCAATAACGGACACGTACACCGTAATGTGTCCCTTAAAAACAACCAAAAGTTCCAAATAATGGACAGCGTGAAAGAATAAGTGCACTCTTGAGTGTCAAGTCTTGAATGTCGTCAATTCTGACGTGTGTTGATTGAAGGTTTAGCGTGTTTCTTGTTCGTATTGCGTGATTTCATGACATTGCCATCTATTGGAACTTCTAGAAACTACAGTACTTACAGTATTTGTTCATGCCGCACAGAAACAGACAATGAGAGTGCGACGCCAATCACTTTCCACCTGCTGTCGGTACATCAGACGAAGCCAAGCGTTTAATAGTCAACGCACTGCTGTGTTTCCGCGTGGGCTTGGGTAGGACAGGGGAGAGGCAAAAGGTGTAGCAGATGTTTTCATTCGATGGCTGTCAGCCTGGTTTCAAAAGTCAAAAGCTTTGTCTAATGCATCTTCAGTGTTTTCTTGTTGTTCGTCTGTGTGTTTTCGATTTGAAGTTTAAAATGCTTTAAAATGCCCTGAGATAATAGTGGTGAAATGCCAAAAAGAATCATTTGAGTGCTGGTAAAAAAAAAAAAAAAAATAAAATAAAATAAATAAAATAAACGCTGACTACGGGCGCAAAACGAAAAAAGAATGTGATCTCGTTGTAACAGAAGCTTTACACTTAGCAGAAAATTGATGCTGGTGAGCCACCTACGAAAGTTGCTGCGGATTTGAATGTCGGTATGAGTGCAATTACTGATTAAATTTATGCTCAATTTATTTTGCAAACATTTTGTTTCATTCATGTGTGAGGCAGCGCAATGAAATCTCGAAAAAGAATGAGAAAAGGTTCACATCCTCAGTTAGAAGAGGTTTTATTTTTTAGCATGAACAAATAAGAGCCAAAAGCATACCAGTTTCAGGTCCTCTACTTTGTCAAAAAGTGATTACTTTTTATGAGCTCATTGAAGTAAAGGAGTAAGAATTCATCGGAAATTATGGCTGGCTGGATCGGTTCAAGAAGCGGCGTGGCAGTCACACGTCTTACGATCAGACTTAGCGTTATTGACATAATTCGGTGTGTTTCACACGTGAAAATAGAAGACGTTAGTTTTATCTGAGATTTTAGTTACCCGACCCGGCCGCCATACCGATTATTTTGGATAAATGGTAGTTTACTATTTTGTATTTTATTCTTTTCTTAACAGTGGACACTTGTGAAAAGCGGACAGTTTTATTTTCCCCATTGGTGTCCGTTATTCAGAAGGTCTACTGTAATTGGTATTAAAATTTTGTCATTTTCTGCCTTAATTAAAGAATATAGTGTTTAGGTCGTGAGTAGAGCCTGTATAGACAATTCTCAGGGACGTTGTTTGTCTTTGAGTAGGCTTGCACAGAGGCATGCAAGCATTCATTATTCCTTCGTTCTGTCTGGGAGTGGATCAGAAAAGAAAGTGACTATTACCAGTATGAGGGTCCCTTTGCCATGCATTTTACTGTGGGATGTAGAGGAGTTAGGAATGACTCGTGTTAAAGAGGGTCATCTAGTGTGTGTGTGTGTGTGTGTGTGTGTGTGTGTGTGTGTGTGTGTGTGTGTGTTTTTGAGTTTGAGAAAGAGAGAGAGAGGGAGAGATTTGATGTTTCATATATTGTGACAGAGGTGTTTCATTTACAGACTCCGGATAGTGGTGTTGCAAACACAAAAGAGGACTCGTCGCCAGTTTCAGCAGAGGCTCCACACACACCGACTGAGCTACCTCACGTTGTCGTGGAACTACCCGGTACACCTTCAGATCTATCAAACACACCTGCAGATGTAACTCACCCGCCGGCAGAGCTGCATAATGTACAAGTCGAAGCGCCCGGTACACCGGGCGAACTGCCCCAGATGCAGGTGGAGTTGCCGGTGCCCCACACGGTAACGGAGGTGTCGCTGGCCCACCCATCGCACGACGTCGAGCTGCCACAGCCACCAGCAGAACTGACTGTGCCCCACACACCGGAGGACCTACCACATGATGCCACGCAGTTGTCTTCGGCACCGGCCGAATCGCCGCCCGTACCGAGGACAGAGCATCCGATACCCACAGCTCAGCTCCACCACAGTGCTACACATCCCCTCGACGAAGACCTACTGGATGGTCTGTGCTGCTCGGCGGAAGGACACCCCGATGTCACGGGCTCGGAAGAGGATGCCGGCCGTCGTGCCGCACTACAGGCGGTGGACGACATCGTACGCGAGCGGCTGGGCCTGGTGGACTTCCTGGACGTGATGCCGCCACCACCCCCAGCCGAGCGCGTCGAGCTGCCAGGATTTGCGAGCTTGCAGGTACCGCACCGCACAGGCAGTGGAGGCGGCCTTCCTGCGGCTCCGCCTCCCACTTTCCTGGCGTTGCCGGATTTGGCGGATCACATAGATCTGGACGCGCTGGGGGAAGAACTGGGCACTGCGGGACCTCCAGTGGCAACTGCGAGTGGAGGTGAAGTTGTCGGAAGCTGACAGTAGTGCCCCTCAGAGAAGTGAGTGTGTGGGCTTCTTTTGGAAAACTGCATGCTGTACTGTTGGCTCTGTCAAATGAATTGTGATGCCTATGTATTTGTCTTTAACTGTGGTTTCTGTTATCGACCATAACATAAGTAGTGCCAGATGTGCAATGTTACAAGCAAATTCATTTTCTCTACTGATAAATTTCAGCAGCACTAACTTACTATCCAATTAAAGAAACCCATTTCTTAAGTATCAGTCTATACTGCAGTTATGATATTGCCAAAATTAAAATATATGAGTATGATTTGAGTGCAGTTTAAGTCTGAAGCTACTTTTTTTTTTTTTTTTTCGTGGAATGTCAAATACGCATTATCACGATCAGTGAATTCCTTGTTCACAACTGTTGTTCTGGTAAGAACTTTTTCTAATTGAAGCAAAACATTCCATATAGATATTAGAAAGTTGTTCTTATGGACAAAAATATACCTTTGGATGTTGTTGCATTTAATGAATTATGGCACGCATCCACCTCTGTCATGTGACAGAATTTATTTTGGTTGCACAATCAACTTTTTACGGATTTTTTGACTGATTAAAAACTAGTTTGCTATTAATGATTAACCAAATAGGGCTCAGATCTGTTTGTGTTTGGTGATACCTTATTTTGCTGGAGGACATTACCCACTTTGAAATTCTACTGAGAATGTGACAGAAATTTATTCGCTTGTTTGTTGCCACTTGGATAGGCTCTGTGTTATTGTATTTTGAAGGAACAAGAGTATTCATTGTGTGTACTTATGACTGTCTATGTATAACCACTCTACCATATAACAGCTACCTTTTCCTTCCGTCCCCCCTTTTTTTCTTTTACGAAATATACTGCAATCCCCAATCCCCTCCCCTTGTCAACCGCAACCTGAGCTTGGAACAAAACTGCAGCTGTCACAGTTGCAATGAGTCAGTACTGTCCAAAGATATTATTTCTGTATTGTGTAAATATATATTTCAGCTGTCAAAGCTGATCTATTTGTATAGTCTTATGAGCAACAGTTATGCATTTATAAAAATATATATATGTATATATGTGTGCGTGTATAGTATGCCATATTTGGGAATTAAGTCTTGTCTGTACACAGTTGCTAATTTGAGATAAGGTGCAATAATGGTTATTTTTTACCACTTTATACTCGTGGCACTGGTATTTTTAATAATTATTTGGGAGCAGTCTACCTCTCATATGAGTGAAATGAGTTGCAGTTTTCATGAAAGAAGTCCATTTTCTTTTTCTCTCTCCCTGTCTCTTTTGTAACTTCTGATTAGTAATTTTTTTCTTTCTTTTTATTCTTCTGTCTGCTGGCAGCTCCCAGCCGAACAATAGACTATTTGTATCAGTTGTATGTTTAGTAATGAATTCACAAACTTCAGTTCCTCAATGGACAGTTTCATCTTTCGTGTATTTGATGTACTTTTTATAAAATGTCCATCTGATAAGACATTTTGTCCCATGTGTTCATGCATAGACATTGTGTATATATGCCATTATTGTATTTTTCTGAGAGGCAGTTTGTGTGAGTGTTTGTGTCCGAAGATTATTTTTTACGAAATGTGTACCAGGAGTTAGTGGTTATCCATACATCTCCTTGAATATTTAAACAGTGAGCAGGCAGTTACTTTTGTTGTGTTCCTTACAGTTTTGTACTTGGCCGTAGCACTCCAACAACTCTGCAAAGTCAATGATGACTGAGGTCTCTGTACTGGATAATTTTTATACGTAGGAATACAGTTCCTACTTGTCTGTACCTGATTATAATAAGAGGAATAATGGCTGTTAATTCCGCACTAAGTTTCACCATATTAAATATTTAATTTCGTATTTGTGATAAGAAGTCTGCAGTGATAACAATTTGTATAATTAGTGTTAAGTTTGCAATTGTGTGATTACTGTGCTACCTATTTTCAGAAAGAGTATAAAAATAAAAGTGTAATATATCACCTTATGTATATTGTGTCCAGGCTGCTGACCTCAATCCACAATTCACAGTATTAATTGGAAGACATTGTGATTGGATGGTGAATTTGCCCTGGCTGTAAAGTCATTAGGAAGAATGATAAATGTAGTTCCTCATTCAAGAGATATGTTCACTTGTGTCCAGTCTCAAAATCTAGAAAATCTTAATGGGTGCTATGTTTTCAAATATGAAAGTAATGGTGCCTTTCTTTGTAAATGTTTTCTGGTGTAGTAATGGTGCACCTAGAGTGCATGTAAGTCATTGTTTGTAGAATGAAATTTGGAAGTAATGCTCCATCTTAATAGCCTTTGTATCAATTTTGTAAATGTGACAATAGATTGACAATTTTTTTATCATTAATCTGTTGACCCTCAAAAATTATCTTCATATTTGTAGAACACCAATTTCCTAAAGCAGTATAATGTAACTCTTAAAAGCCCACAAGAAAATTGCCTTAAAAAATTTAAAGATTTCAGACTGCAAAATATTTATAGCTTGTTAATGTAATAATTGTAAGGCTATTGATTTGATTCTCACTGGTACCAACAGTTTTTAATTCCATATTACCAGCCATTGCAAATATTACATTAGAATAGTATTCATCTTTTTTTTCCTACTGATAACACAAATATAAAATTTCATAAACATGCCTAAGGACTTATAGTAAGTAAATTCCATGCTTCATAGATCAATCTTTTATTGAAGTTAAAAGTATAGAAGGAAACTATCCTGGTGGGATAAACAAAAATATAAAAAATATAAAACGGATGACTTACCCAAAAGGACCGGCTCGTCGATAGACTCAAATAAAAATAAAGGAGTCATTCCAATCCCAGGAGTGGAAGGTAAGTCGTAAGGTAAGTCCTTCCACTCCTGGGATTGGAATGACTCCTTTTCCACTTCCTTAAAACCCATATCCTTCCCTTTCTCCTCCCCTTTTTTCCTCTTTTTCCTGAAGAAGCTGCCTGTGGTGGCGAAAGCTTGTATGTGTTTGAGTGTGATTTTTATTTGTGTCTATCGACGAGCCGGTCCTTTTGGATAAGTCATCCGTTTTTTATTGAAGTTATGTTGAAGACATTAACTTATTTATAGGACATGCAGACTTGGTTAATATTGGCACTACTGAGCATATTATTATGTTCAGTCCTGGTAATAGAATTACACTTAAAAATTATATTCCCTTTCTCTCCATCCCTCCCTCCAACTCACATACCCTCTTATTCTCTCCTGTTGCCTATCTGAGAATAAAAATTCACCCATGGAGAAAACATGATTGTCTAGTCTCTCAGGACATCTACCACTTCCTGTCCCACTCTCTGTCCCTCTTCTTCCCTTACCTGTCTCTGTCCTCCTCTCTCTATCCCCTCTACTTGTGCCCCCCCCCCCCCCCTCTTTCCCTTATGTTATCCTCCTCCTCTGTCCATATCATCCTCTCTTTCTCTATCAGTTAAACTCCTCCCCAGCCCATATTCTCTGTCCCTCTCCTCTCTCCTGCAATCCCATCTCTGCTAAGCTGTGTCCATCCACACACGTAGCCCCTACAACACATGCCAATTTCACCTCCACAACATTGTATCGTGTGTGTCAGTTTCCGAGATTTGAAAACCTTTTTGACTTGTACATTTGTTCCTGTAGTTGTATGCAACCGCACCCCCCCCCCCCCCAACACACACACAGTTGCAGTTAGGTTAATAAGCTCTGAATGTTTCTAAGACAATTATTTGGACTTGTCATTCAGAATTGTATAATTTTGTTATAGGAAACTGATGTCCATACCAAGTGGTCCAGCACTGGTTGTGTGACCATTTAAGAAAATTTTTATCTTTGCTGAGTGAGTTTCCCAATTTATTATTTTGGAATGGTGAACATTTTTGTTCCAGGACATATTGCATTATAACAATTATTAATATTATAGAAAGAGATGTTCCTGGTGGGAAAAATATGTATAAAATAAAGATTTTTGACTTACCTAAAGTACAGGCTCGTTGACAGAAACACAAAACACACAAACATTCAAGCTTTCGCCACAACTGGCAGCTTCTTCAGGAAAAAAGAGGAAGGAAGGAGAGGAGAAAGGGAAGGAAACAGGTTTTTAAGGAAGTGGAAAACGATTCGTTCCAATCCCAGGAGTGGAAGGACTTACCTTAGGGGACAAAAAGGAAGGTAAACAAATACACTCACACATAACCACATGCAAACACACCTAGGAAGACACTTGTAGAAACCAAAGAAGTTGGACAGAGATACCACTTCAGGCAGAGGCTCTGTCCACAGAACCGAGGCAAAGATGTTAAAGATGGTGGGCGGGAATTTGAATTTAGCGCAGGTTGAGACCAGGTGGGCAACAGGAAGAGAGAATGTGTTGAAGGGCAAGTTCCCATCTCCGGAGTTCTGAAAGATTGGTGTTGGTGGGAAGTATCCAGATAACCCGGACGGTGTAACACTGTGCCAAGATGTGCTGGCCGTGCACCAAGGCATGTTTAGCCACAGGGTGATCCCCATTACCAACAAACACTCTTTGCCTGTGACCGTTCATGTGAATGGACAGTTTGTTGCTGGTCATTCCCACATAGAATGCTTCACAGTGCAGGCATGTCAGTTGGTAAATCACGTGGGTGCTATCGCAAGTGGCTCTGCCCTTGATCGTGTACACCCTCCGGATTACTGGACTGGAGTAAGTGGTGGTGGAAGGGTGCATAGGGCAGGTTTTACAATGGGGGCGGTTACAAGGGTGGGAGCCAGAGGGTAGGGAAGGTGGTTTGGGGATTTCATAGGGATGGACTAGGAGGTTACGGAGGTTAGGTGGTTGGTGGAAAGACACTCTCAGCAGAGTGGGAAGGATGTCATGAAGGATGGATCTCATTTCGGGGCAGGATTTAAGGAAGTCGTATCCTTGCTGGAGAGCCACATTCAGAGTCCGCTCCAGTCCCTGAAAGTATCCCAGATACTTTCCGGGACTGGAGTGGTCTCTGAATGTGGCTCTCCAGCAAGGATACGACTTCCTTAAATCCTGCCCCAAAATGAGATCCATTCTTCATGACATCCTTCCCACTCTGCCGAGAGTGTCTTTCCGCCGACCAACTAACCTCCTAGTCCATCCCTATTACTTGAGATAGCACCCACATGATTTACCAACTGACATGCCTGCACTGTGAAGCGTTCTATGTGGGAATGACCAGCAACAAACTGTCCATTCGCATGAACGGTCACAGGCAGACAGTGTTTGTTGGTAATGAGGATCACCCTGTGGCTAAACACGCCTTGGTGCACGGCCAGCACATCTTGGCACAGTGTTACACCGTCCGGGTTATCTGGATACTTCCCACCAACACCAATCTTTCAGAACTCCGGAGATGGGAACTTGCCCTTCAACATATTCTCTCTTCCCGTTGCTCACCTGGTCTCAACCTCCGCTAAATTCAAATTCCCACCAACCATCTTAAACATCTTTGCCTCGGTTCTGAGTACAGAGCCTCTGCCTGAAGTGGTATCTCTGTCCAACTTCTTTGGTTTCTACAAATGTCTGCTTTGGTGTGTTTGCATGTGGATATGTGTGAGTGTGTGTGTATTTGTTTACCTTCCTTTTTATCCCCTAAGGTGTAAGTCCTTCCACTCCTGGGATTGGAATGACTCCTTTTCCACTTCCTTAAAACCGTATTCTTCCCTTTCTCCTCTCCTTCCTTCCTCTTTTTCCTGAAGAAGCTGCCAGCTTGAATGTTTGTGTGTGTTTTATGTTTCTGTCGATTAGCCTGTACTTTAGGTAAGTCAAAAAATCTTTATTTTATACATATAATTATTATTACTATTACTTGCAAGTATCTATATTTTTTGCAGTGTTTATTGTCTTCAAATAAAATGTATTTTGAGAGAGAGAGAGAGAGAGAGAGAGAGAGAGAGATCAGATTTAATATTTTTCGTGCTATTACATTTATAGTATGGTTACTTTTTTCTTACACTTAAAAATATACTATTTTAAAAATGAAAGTTAGAATTTCTAATTAAAAAATGTACGAACTAATTACATTGTATTGTTCTCAGGGCATCCAAACTCAATCATTCTCTCTCTCTCTCTCTCTCTCTCTCTCTCTCTCTCTCTCTCTCTCTCTCTCTCTCTCTCTCTCTTTTATTTATTTAATATATTTTAATGATTTTCTTGGTCCTTTAGGGTGGTAAAATACAACATGTACATCTTGGTTTTGACAATATTATAAATTTCAGCATTCCACCACTGTTCATCATAAACCCAAGCCACACTGATGGTTTACCAGACAATGTTGGTGTTATCCTAGACATCAGCAATTTGTGAGGGTAGGGTACAAAACAATGAAACAATTGAGTGCCTTTAATCTTCTGACGAGTGTTGAACCTTTCCTTAAAGATATTGGTATTGACTTCTGGTCTTTCCTTAGATTTTACAAAAACCTAGGTAATTTCTTTTATATCGTCTGTACAGAATTTAATCATTTCCTGAGTGTATAGGGCAGTATATGTACTGCACCATAAAAGAAATATATCAGTTTTTTTTATGGCAAGTTGGTGCTGTTTGGTGTTCAAATGAAAATGTGTGAAATGTCTTTAACAATCAGACCAGTTAAAATATAAATATGCTGCTTTGGGATAATGTAGTGTGACATCCAAGTATGCGAAATGTGTGTTGTCACCTCTCCCTAAAATATTGTGAACGTTTTGCCCTCAGCAGACAAGGTGATTCTCACCGTCTTTTTCAGTGTCAAAGGTCCAATACTCATCGAATTCCTCAAGCACGGAAAAACCATTGATTGTGCCTTTTACTGTGAGACACACCATAGCCTAAGCAAGTTCATCAAGAGCAAATTACCTGGGCTGCTCACGGAGGAAGTGATTCTGCTTCATGATAGTGCATGTCCACATTTCTCCAGGGTCACACAGTGTACTGGTGAAGTTGAAGTGGGTGCAGCGCTTGAACATCTGCCCTACAGACCAGATATTTGTCCAGTCACTGCTATCTGTTTGGCCTTCTACAAGAATGTCTTAAAGGGAAGTGCTTCAACTCTGATGACAAATTGAAAGACTCAATCGAGGACTGGCACTTGTCACAGCCACAGGAATTGTCGGCACACGGAGTCCTCCAGTTTATTTAACAGTGGGATAGTTGTGCTCACACCTCTGGTGATTACTTTCGAATAAAGACTTCAATTATATTCACATTGTCATTTCATACTTTTTCATGTGAATACCCCACATAGTTTGTCAATTTTAGTTAATATGGTATTTCTTTCAGATCTTTTGTTATTGGCTTCTTGTGTTTCTTAAAAGGGTCCAAGCTAGACTGACCAACAAGGCAAAGAAATTTTATAAGTATTTTGTTTCATAGTACTAGCATGTCGATTTAACCTCTGGGCTGGCTCGATAGTAAAACAACACTTTTTATTTTTCATTGTAATTGTTGATTAAAGTAATATCTTTAAGAAACCCTTCACACACATTTTTATGACAGGCTTTGTTAATAACACCACCAATGGTGGTACACACTTCAAGAACGTACAGTTATCTGGGGGTGGACATTTGTTGGTTTAAGGGCAAAGACATGCTTGTACAGGCTTGCTTTGAGCCTGTAAAGGCTTGCAGATCTGTAATTTGATCTGTTAAATTATGTAGTGGACATACTACCAAATATACGTAGTTTTTACTCAAAGATATTGCAGGCCATAAAAGGAAAATATATATATATATATTTCTTAATACTAGTTATTTTATGTGCAAGCTGCTCACAATCAATACTCTGTATAAGTTTCTATAAAGTAACTACACTATACAGTGTAACAGGACAAAATAATAAAGTTGAGAAATTACTCTTTCTTTGGAAAAGTACTGTTAAGAATTGAGGGGATATTTTATTATTAATATTATTATTTTTAATTTATGGCTGAAAACTTTGTACTTATCAAAACTACTCTGTATTAAGGAATACATTCAGCTAACTGTTAATGATGATAATTTTTAGGCTGGAGTGTGTTGAAGTAAATACATTTTAACTGAAAGACTTAGGATAATCCACTACTGAAAAATTAAAAAATGCAAATGTGAGGGAAAAAAAAAATGCTTGCAGCCTGGAACAGAAATGGCCACAGTTTCCAAGTAATAAACAATAGATATTCTGTACAAATAGTGGTGAATTCATCCATCAAATATCAATTTTTTTCTGAGATGGTCAGACAATTTTTTAACAATTAAAAATTTTTGTTTTTTATTTATTATTTGTTTCGTCTGGAGTGTGGCATTATGGGGCAGAAACAGGGGCGCTGAGATGAGAGAATGTAAAAAGGTTAGAAACATGTGGATGTGGAGGAGAATGGAGAGGATAAGCTGGATGGAAAGGGTGAGTAATGATGCCTTGGAAGGAATGGTTCGTGGGAGAAGACTGAGAGGAAGAAGGCGATACAAGATGATAGATGACATAAAGGGAAGAGGATGGCAGGAGACTGGATAGCATAGAGAACTGCCATATGAAAACCCACCTTGTGGCTGAACACTGATGATGATTTATTATTATTATTCCTTCCTTGACCATGAATTGACTCCTGGATAAAAGACCTTAAAATCCTAAAGTTTGAAGAAAACCAAAGATGGTTAGTAGCCTTACACAAGATCACCATGTGAGAATACATAATTAGAAATTCTACCACAGTTCATGTGCATTTACTGAATTTCCTTACTTAAAGACTTGATATATAGTAGATTGTATTTGGGCTGATAAATGTGTAGTTACTGAAAGGTTGTTTGATGTACCACCTTGTCACCTTTGATATTGGTCTTACATGTAATACAAGAAAGGCTATTTTGATTTTAAGTTTGTCTTTTCTAAATTTGAGTGTTGAAAATTCACATTTTTTCACCATTGCTGCTCTACTTTCCCCTTTCTGGTTTCTTTAGAAAATGAAATTTGTAAAACTGTCTATGAAAACATTTCTTTGTTTGGAATTTGACTTTTTATTCTTCATCTCTTTTAGATATTTTCCAGTTGTTTGACAGTTTTGCATAACTGAACCAGATGTTTGTAAAAAGTTGTATTGTGTTTTCTCTTGGTTGCATTCAGTTGCTCACAGATCCTCATATTTGTCTTTCTGTTTACACTTTCCACTTCACTGTTTTTCTGATCATGGCCAAATACTGCATTCACATGCACCTAAACAGTCCAATTTTTCATGAATCATCTGTAAATTTGTATATTAAAAAAATACATTCAGGATACATGTCATATTCATAACTGAAAATATGATGTTCAAAAATTTTACATGTTGTTGGTATAATGAAAGAGAACATTGTCTGGATCGTTTTTATTTTGATTATTAGTAATACTAAAATACGGGAATTGTACAAGCAGCAGAACTTAGTGTTTAATGATGCAGCTCAACATTTTGGACAAACCATACATTGTTTTATAACTGACAATAGTCTATTCGTTGTATTCACACTGGTACTCTGGAAAATAATTGTAGTGATTCAGATGATCTTTAATTTGCATAAGATAATTGAAGACCTGTATTTTCGGCTATTCTTTTTCAATTGTTGGTCTTCATGTGACCTCTTTCCTGATGCGGTTACTTGATATATGGCTCTGCATTACTGGTGATAAGCAAAGAAAAGGAGCATCCACCATATAGTTCTGACTCGCCACTGGTCAGTGAAGGGTATCTAAATCATGAATAGTGCTCTTCTTACAAATACTTGAGATATACTTTTGGGGTACTGGACTCCATTTCCGTACATTATTAGTGCGAGGGGGGAGGGACAGACCACCATAATACAACAGCTAAGACTGTATATAAATTATTCCTTTGGTAGGTAAAAGTGGCCTTCCCAGATGATATTATTTGCCCAAAGGATTTTCAGTTTTATTTTCTTGAATATAAATCAGACTTCTTCAATCAGATTATGTTCACACCTCATCATTGCAAATCTTGGACTTCATCTACAGAATTCTGCATCAATATCCTACAAATATTATTTGTTAAATCTCCCAACTGGTAGTAACAGCCTTTTACAGTTCAGTTAATTAACAAACATAGGGTAGGTAATCAGGAACTTGTGTTTCCAAAGACAGTTGCAACTTAATGATAGTATCCATAATGGAACTGACCAGCATTTTTTCCCCCCAAAATTTAATTTGGTGCCTGCTGTATTGGCATTCTCTGCTCCAGTTACATTATAGAGTTGACCGGTGTCAAACAACAAAATTACACTGGCAGGGTGTGCTCTTGTCGAAATATCAGTGATGGCCAATGTCGTCACCCTGCAGTATACCTGTAAGTTGTTTGAACATGCTTTTGAAATCTTGATATATTGACATGTGGTTGATTTAGAAACTTTATTTAGGTCTGCTAATACCATTTCAAGAGATCTTGTAGCATAGAAATGTATAATTAAAAGCAGCTGTTGCATTGGAGTTAATGGCATGTGAAGTGTTGGTTATTGCAGGATGTAACAGCAGCCGACACACAAATAATGGTGTTGATCCAGGTGCTTTACTAAAATATCCAGGCAGAGTAACAGAACAATTTATTTGCAGGACAGAAGCAACTACTTAACTTCTCCTGTCTTGTAGAGGGGCTCCAGGAAGACTGCTACCTGACAAACATAAACAATGTTAGATTCTTTTTGCTGATTCGTGTGGCTGCTGCTTGAGGGAACGATGGCAGACTGTCTGGAGCTGACCAGCAACATGCAGCTGTTAAGTCACTGATGTAGAGGCCACTCTCCTCCACATCGGCCAGCAAAGTGACCGCGTGTCGGGTAGTAATTAGTGCGTGCTGCTGTGCCTTCATTCTGGCATTGCTGTGCTGCTAGGTGTGCAGTCGATATGATAGGATTGCACAGTGTTTCTATTAGTAGGATGCTTTAGTTTGTTCCAGAAGTTCTAATGCTATATTATTGGATAACCTGTATCTTGTAATAGATTTTATGTCATTCATTATGTATAAATGGTTGGTGCACTCAGAAATTACTTCTTCTGGCCCTAGATTTACTAGAAAATTTGTTATTGTTGTGGTCTTCAGTCTGGAGAATGGTTTGATGCAGCTCTCCACCCTACTCTGTCCTGTGCAAGTCTTTTCATTTCCTCATAAGAACAGCAACCCACATTTGTTTGAATGGCATGACTTCCACAATCCTAACACCATCCTCATGACCTAGGTCATGAATTACCTTTCCCTTCCTTTCCCTCTTTTCTTCTTTCTCCTCCCATCTCTCCTCCTGAAGAAGGAACACAGTTCCGAAAGCTCGTTATTTTCCTCCTTTTTTTTCCTGAGTGTAACTATCGGCAGTACAGCAAAGGGTAAGTACTGGCCAGCCAATCTATCTCTTTTGAATTACAATTTGTTTGAATCTGCTTACTGTATTTGTGTCTCAGTCTGCCACTGCAATATTTACCCCACACACTTCCCTCCAATTCTAAATTGATGATTACTTTGTGTCAGAATGTGTCCCACCAATCTATCCCTTCTCTTAGGATATGTCAGAAACTCCTTTTCTCCCCAATTCTGTCAAACACCACCTCATTAGTTACTCGATCTACCCATCTAATCTTCAACATTCATCTGTAGCACGTCATTTTATACAATGCTACACTCTAGACAAATTCTTTCAGAAAAGACTTCCTACATTAATTTTGGATGTCAACAATTGTAGCTTCTTCAGAAATGCTTTTCTTCCCATTGTCATTCTGTTGTGTTTTATATACAACCATTGTGTTTATACAACCATCAGAAGTTAATTTTGCTTTTCAAATAACAAAACTCTTGTACTACTACTATTGTCTCAGTACCTTATGTACATCATTCAGCACCACCCGATTTTTCTTACACGTGAATGATTTTGGGTTCCAAAATTGTATTGCATGTTTCCTCCAGATGCAAATCCGTTGAGAATCATTCTGCAGACCAAATCAGTATTAAAACCTGAAAGAACATTGACCCCCCTCCCCCCCCCCCCCCCCCGTTTGATCGTCTGATGGCAAGCTGACAACTTGACTCAAAACACTTCCATCTGTGAAGATGCAGCAGGTCCCTGATGGTGAAGGCCACTGTGCTGAATCCATCTGTACACTATATGCATCAGTACAACTCTTCAAGTGGATACTGAGTGGTTAGTTGCTTGTTGCTATGCAGTACTATAATGGTACTGATGCATCCTTTCAGTCAAATAGTCTTCTCTTTTTCAGTGCCATGAAATTTTGGCCCTGCCCTGGTCTTGGGGATACAGTTTTGGTCTCTCTAAACTGTTGCCACATCTAAGAAACAACAGAATATTCACATTAAGCCAATGGACCACATTGGTTTGAGATGTTGTTGTTTGCATGCTTTCTATGGCTCTCCAGTGCAGTGATTTTGGTGGGCTTTTCTCTGTGGCATACTGCACCATCTTTGAATGTGTGTACTGCAGTTATGAGTGTGAGAGTACACAGCAAACACTATGCAGTTTGATAGGTGCTCTGAGGTAACCATTGACATGGTTGTTGGACACTGACTGGAATGACATCTTTGTAGAACATGATTCTATGGACATCTGTTGACAGTTTTTATATTTATACAATGAATTCACACGGAACAATAAAATGTGATTTGTTGTTTTAATTTTGGTCACCAGTATAGTTTGTTCTCACAAGAGTAAAGCTTTGCAACTCCTTTAAATGTGCCCCCCCGCCTCCCATATGCCATTGAGGCACCTCCCACAGTAGGAGTTTGTCAATGTGGCACCATCAAATGTGTGCTGGGCATGGGATAGATCAAATATTTGATCAGTGTACCCTCTGTATGCAATTAATAAGTTATTCCCTTTAACATAGGAATAAATTTGTACATATAAATGAATAAATGTTGTTATGGAGATGTCAGAAGTGTTGATAATTTAATGCTGAATCTGCAGTTATTGGCACTGGTGCCAAAAAGGAGAGTATAATTTCAACATTAACTTGAACAGGAGAATTTAATTCAGCTTATCGAAAGAAGAGAACCTTTGTTCTATTTCGCACAGAATGTGCTCAACTATTTCAAAATACAAACAACAATTTCAAAAAAATATCAAAACTGTTTTCCCTGTCAAATTGGAGCTGTTCTGAAACCACCTTAATCTTCTTGCTCTAATAAACTTCATCATAGTTTTTAGTTTGGAGTACATTGTGCAATACATCTGTGTAACTGAACAGCTTAGAAAATATTTCCAACAAGAAAGTTGTTCAGAAAACCCTGAGATTTTACTATTGCACTGCTGTCCCAATTATCAGTGTTATCCAGAACACTGTCAAAAAATTGTAACAATTCTACTCTGTGTTCTGTAACTGTGTCAACCAATCTGGATGAGAAATTCCTCCTAGTGGGGGCAACGATGGCAACTTTCTTTGAACAAATTCCTGTAATGCACAAGTTCTTTTAGAAGTCTTGAAAAAAATTAAGATAGACAACTTTGAGTTTGAAAAAAAAATTGTATACTTTTATATTAGAGATACTTTGTTGCAAATCCAAATTTAATACATAGGCGTAGCAGTGAGTGAAAAGGGCTATGGGATATCTAGACAAAACCTTAGTCTGCAGCCCATTAATGTGACCACTAATTACTGATGCTCCAGTGGATGTCAGGCAAACCAACTTCTCCCCAAGGGCAAATTCACCAGTTATTTGTTCAACGTGAGCAAACAAACCATTAGCTGTTCTGTCTGAACTACTGTCAACAAAACCAACGAACCTTCCTTATACGTTGCCTCCATGAACATAACATAAAACTGTTGAAAGTTGTTATTTACACGATATTTGAGAAGTTTTGTCAAACATTATGGCTACGAAGTCTGCTGACTTCCTGTTTAAGTGATTCCTTGACTACTTCAGAAACTGCTTTTATAAGGTCATTTTGTATAGTTGCACAAGTCCCTTGAAGCACAGTGGATGTATTCAAGTGTGCCTCTAACAATGGATCATAGTTTTTCAATGCAATTAGCAATTCCAGGTAAATTTCCTTTGTTAATAGAAGTATCTGACTCATTATGTCATCGAAATGGGAGCTCTTGTTTAGCTATAAACACTGAGTCAATGAGTCTTATCAAAATTTCCCTGTCCCTCGTAACTTGTTCGTTGTGTTGGCTAATATAACCACAGTGTTGCTCTCTTAGTAATGTATCAAGTCTATTCTTCCCAAACATTTTTAATTGTAAAAATGATTGAATGTGACTCTGTGATTTTGAATGTCTCTGTTGCCCAACTGATAGGTGATTTAAGTCTGAAAAACCATGTTTATTCCATGACAAAAACAGAAAAATGTCTAATATAAGTCTTTTTTTGTCCTTATGCTCTGATTCTAGGTAAGGTAATGTTGCCTTCGCTCTACCTTTCCTCCCAACTTCCAGTTCTTCTTGCAGAGTTCTCATTGAAAACACTTTTTCAGGTAAGTTTTGTACTTATGGATTTACTTCCATTGTAAGATTTGAACTGGAAGAAACACTGTTAAAAACTAAAACTATTTCTGAGCAAAACGGTACATTGTATTTTAAATGGAAACTAACACATACAATTTAGGACAAGAACAGAAAACAGCTTGGTAAACCGAATGTGTCTATAGTGCGCAACACCCACATGTGAAAGCCCAACCAGCGAGTTGGCTACTAACAAATCGTGCGATGCGTTCACCGCAAGTCTACAGTGACGTCAAACCATAGCCCTCTTCCAATAACCGCATCTGCGAGCACCCTCCCATCCTACCTCAGCGCCCACAGTTTCTCAGCCTTGGCACAGAGCTAGAGAGGTGTGCGCTGGCTTGGTCACATGCCTAGAATGACGTCAAACAGCAACCCTCTCCCAAGAACTGCATGCATGTGCACACTCCCGCCTCAGCCCTCGCGGCCACATTTCCTCAGCGCTGCGTGCGGGCGTGCCACAGCATGCTTCCCACTGCACAAAGCTCAGCTCAGCTGCTAGCCAGCAATGAGAGGGCTGTCGGCCTGTCCCACTGCAATATGTAAGGTGCATGTTAGCTGTAATTTTCTGCCGTTGAGTGTAGTTCTCCCACTCTTGTCCAGAAAACATTGCTGCTCCTCTAATTATTTTCCAAAGATTAAATAAGAAAACCAGAAGTGCTCGTAAAATGGAGAGAATTTGACAGGGCGTGCTGCGCACACATTGAATATATGCCCCTTGGCTCAGGCAGGAAGAGGACTGAAGCTCTCAAAATGTGGTGTTGCTGATAAATGCTGAAGATTAGGTGGGTAGATGGCATAACTAATGAGAAGGTACTGAACAGAACTGCGGAGAAAAGGAATTTCTGGCGAACCTTGACTAAAAGAAGGGATTTGATTGGTAGGACACGTTCAGACACATTAAGGAATTGCCAATTTAGTATTGGAGAGAAGGTGGGAGGTAAAAAATTGCAGAGGGAGACCAAAAGAGGAACACAGTGAGTGGTTTTTATTAGGGAAGATGAGCAGGCTTGTACAGGACTGAATAGCTTGGAGAGCTGCAAGACCACAACAATTAGCGTCACATATGTATGATGCACTTTTTTTTATGCCCAGCTTAGAGTTAAGCTATTAAGTATTATCAACACAGGACTCTAAAATGTAATTCAGCTGATTAAAGTATCTATTGCTACCCACAATTTGTTTTGAGCCATGCAAATAATCACATAGTTTTGATAAGATCAATTACAGTCATAATTCTAATATTTTTTTATGTTTAAAACAGTAAATGACAGATTGACTTGCCAGGCAATATAGTTCCTTGTAAACAATAGAATAAAAGTTTGTTGGATTGAAGATACACACAATGATCTGGAAGAAATGAGAATACAGGAAATAAAGATATGTAACAGAGTAACTTTCAAATAAAATGAGGCATCTTCCAGGGTGCAAATGCTCACAGGGCAAAATCATAAAGGACAATCGAGCAAATGAAGTTATGAAGTATCATAATGAAAGAAAATTGGCCAAGGATAAGAACAGAAGAAATAAAGTAATTTAATGAGGTCCCCAGATGGCAAAACCAAAGATAAAATAATAAAGCAATAGCTACAATAGACATTCAATAGAGTAATAATATAGCATATGTATCAAAACTGAATAGAAATGATTTATTCATCCTTAGATTATAAGAATCATAGCTTTTTCGGGTTTTCACCTCTTCAGAATCTCCTAACACCCTCACTTTCCAATTGTCCCCATCATTTATCATTTCCGTAACACCAGCTCTACTCCAAAAGATTCCTGCTCCAATTTAGAAAACACTGCCCCACATCCTATTTCATAATTGCTGCCTAAACCATGGACATCCTCCCAAGTACCTAACCATAAAAATTGCCTTCTATGGATCCCACCCCTCCTTTTACAGTTGTCTTCAACTTTTTAGATTCCACCAGCCACTGACTGTTACAAATGTGGTACTACAGAAACACATCTCCATGGTGTGTACATCCGTGAACCACCTCTGCTCCCTCCAAAACATACTGCTTATGTGAAATATAGGAGGGTGCTGTCATCAGGAAAGGCAACATTGGCATTCTACGGATCGGAGAGTGCAATGTTTGATCCCTTAATCGGATAGGGCGGTTAGAAAATTTAAAAAGAGAAATGGACGAGCAGTGCACTGATCACATTACTGTAGTCAAGATAGTTACGTAGCCAACACCAACCACAGTAGTACAAGTTTATATACCCACTAGCTCTGCTGATGACTAGGCAAAAGGAAGTGAAATGAATTATTCAGACAGTTAGGGACAGGAAAAGTTAATTATGTTGGGCCACTGGAATTCGGTTGTAGGAAAGGAAGGGAAGGAAAAATTGTAGGTGAATATGGACTGGGCTAAAGAAATGAGAGAGTAAGCCACCTGGTAGAATTTTGTATGGAACATAATTTAGTCATAACAAACACTTGGTTCCAGAATCATGGGTGGAAGGGACAAGGAGAGATCGGAAAGTATCAAATAGATATTAAATTGGTAAGACATAAATTTTAGAACCAGGTTTTAAACTGTAAGATGTATCCAGGGGCAAATATAGACTCTGACCATGTCTTATTTGTTATTAACTGTAGACTGAAGAAACTGCAGAAAGGTAGGAATATGAGATGAAACCTGGTTAAATTGAAGGAACCTGAAGTTCTTGAGAATTTCAGAGGCAGATTTAGGTAACAATTTAGAGAGATGGCAGAAAATAAAACAGTAGAAGAGGAATGGGTAGCTGTAAGAGATGAAATAGTCAAGGCAGCAGAGGACCAAATAGGTACAAAAAAATCCTTGATATAACAGGAGATACAAATTTTAATTGCTGAAAGGAGAAGTTATAAAAATGCAATAAATGAAGCAGGTAAAATGGAGCACAAATGACTAAGAAATGAGATTGATAGGAAGGACAAAATGGCTAAGCAAGAGTGGCCAAAAGCCAAATGCACATCTGTAGAAGTGTATAATTGGGAGAAATTTAGATACTGCCTACAGGAAAATGAGACATTTGGAGATACGGAAAATAGCTGTATGAATATAAAAAACTGAGAAGGAACACCAGTTCTGAATAAAGTAGTGAAAGCTGAGAGGTGGGATAGTATATAGAAAGGCTTTACAAAGGTAATGAACTTAGTGACAATATTGTGGGAAGGAAAGAAGTAGATGAAGATGAAATAGGAGGTACTATACTGAGAGATGAATTTGAAATAGCACTGGAAGACCTAAATCAAAACAAGGCCCCTGGAGTAGACGACATAACCTCAGAGCTACTGAAGTCTATGAGACAACCAGTCATGACAACACTATTTCACCTGGTGAGTAAGATGTATGAGACAAATGAAGTACCCTCAGACTTGAAGTAGAATCTAATAATCCCCATTCCAAAGAAAGCAGGCACAGGGAGGCAGTGGCGGCGATTGGACATTAGAAGTGGGGGGGCAAAATAAAATCTAAAACTAAAATGGCAGTGTAAAAAATTGTTTCATTTTTGCACCGATAGGCCTATAATACCAAATGCGAGGAAAAACAAAAGACAATATACAATTGTAATTTTTTTTTGAAATTTCTACACATTCTTCTAATTTGATGTTTTTAGCAGCATCTTTTTCAATGGCTAGTATAGCTAAATGTATTAAACGTTCTTGAAGCATAGAATTCCTCAAGTAGTTTTTGATCCGTTTGAAGACATAGAAAGATCGTTCTGCCGTTGCAGTGAACACCGGGATAATCAAAACCAGTTGCAGTAGCTTGAAAAAATTATGGAATACATACTGGTTGTGAACATTTTCAGACCTAAATTGTGAAACCATATTTGGCACAAGATGACGATCTATTTGGTCTGAATCATGCTTCTTTCTTGAAAATACATCGATTTCTGAGACTAAATTATCATTTTCCAAAACAAATGCGGAACTCATAACAAAACATGCTTCTTTGATACGGTCGTTACAAATTGAGTTGTTTTTCATCAAAGCCGTCTGCTATGTTGCAGAGTAGAGCCAGCTGTTTTTCTTTTTTTTCCAAATCGTGACCTAATGTTCTCACTAAGTGTATCTAACAGAGGGTAGTAAAATGTTTTTAAAAAGTAGGCTTCAAGTGAATCATATTCAGAATTAACATCTCCTCCTATTTTTTGTGAAAGTTTTCTTTTGCGTTGAACTGTTGGCCCCTCAAAGCCATGTCTTTCACAAAAATCAATTGCTTCAGTAAAAAACTTTTGGAACTCTTCTTCATTTCTCAAACAATTTATGAACATAACTACGCTGTCAGCCAGCTGGACTACTTCATGAATGGATACATCATGATTCTGTATGTATTTTGAAAGAATGTTAGTTTTTTCAAAAAAGTACTTCATAGTATTTAATACAAAAATAAACTTAAACTTGGTAATACATGTGATCAATCCGTGAGCATCTTCACCAGTTTTGGAGTCAGTAGCTTCAATAATTTCCAGAGTGTGCAGTAGGCCTACGTCTATTAAGTGTTGTTGAACTGCTCGCAAGGTTTCATATCTGCTGCTAAATCTTGTAAAAACCAAGAAAGCTTTCTTTGATTTCGAGCTTTTCTGTTACATATCTTATAACAAGAGTCAGTTGTTCTTGATGTGACACATCTGGAGTTTCATCAACAATCACGGAGAATTGTTTCGATTTTTTAGCATCATCAAATATGTACTGCCTGGCCAAATTTGCCATGATTTCAATCATTTCATTTTGAACATTTTGATGAACATAATTAAAAACTTATCTCTCTCTAAAAATTTTGTTTTAATAAAGAGTTTTCTGTTGATCTCAGCTTCAATAACTCGACATAATTACCCCTGTTATCAGAGTCTTCATTTTCTCTATGACCCCGAAGTGCTATTCCCTGCTTGGCCATGAAAAATAGGGACTGGAACAAAATCTTCAGATAATCACGATTTTTTAACTTCTTCTTGATGATGTGTTGATATTTTGCTTACCACACTTTCTTTACTTTTAAAATCTTCCTGCCAACGTTGAAGAGCACTGAGGTGAGTAGAAGTTTTTTAGTGCTCTTTAAAGCGTTGGACTGCTTTTTTTTTTCAGTTTTTAAACCCATTAGATATGAATGTTTCCTCATAACAACCTGTGGAACCGAACAAACGACATGGGGAGCAAAAAGCTTTATCAGCAGCAACACTGTATTCTAACCAATTGTAATTTGTATACCACATACTTCTAAACTTTCTACACTTTGTTTCTGGTTACTTATCAATAATAGGTTGAAAAGGACCGTTTTTTTTAAAAAAAACTGTGATGCTGCTTGTCTACCATGAATTGGATCTCTTGGTTCAAATTGAAGCCGAAATGGACTTTTAGACTGAGTAGTCTTACTTACAGGCAATACATTCTCAGCACTAGAAGGTGTAGGTATACCGGTAACTCTATCCTGTGCAAGCCTTTTGGTTTCAGAATAACTACTGCAACCTACATGCTTTTGGACCTGCTTACTGTACTGATCGCATGGTCTCCCTCTTACAGTTTTAACCCCCACAATTTTAATCTGCCAGGAAGTTTCATTTCAATTGTTGATTCTGTCACTGACGAAATTCTCTGTGGTTCATCTATTTCTGGTGTAGCCGACACTGACACTTCAGCCAAGTCACTATCTGGATCTGGAGTAACCAATATTTAGGGCTGTGTGGGACTGTAATCCTTCTTGGGATTTTTTTCCTTTTGCTGAAGAAATCGAATAACTTTTTCCTGAAGAACGCTTCATTGTTAACTGAAAGACACAAAAGTGGGTACACAAACACAACTGCATTCGATTTGACCAGAACTACGACAAACACAGAGGACTACCTTTGTGCTGGAACAGTACTATCCGCAAACTGTAACCTGGCTTGCGGGCCACCTGTCGGAAACTCTTGGCAGCAGTCGGTAGATTTCGTGGCGTAGCGAGTTTGCAGATGTTCGTTACCAACTGAGCAGCATAGACTGCATTTGCCGTTTCCTTTGTTGTTTAGCCGTGCTGTTGCTGTCAGTGTTTAGTTGCTGCGTTTACAAGAAAAGGAAGCTTGATCCTGTAGAGGTTGTTGTTGTGGTCTTCAGTCCGAAGACTGGTTTGATGCAGATCTCCATGCTACTCTATCCTGTGCAAGCCTTTTCGTTTCAGAATAACTACTGCAACCTACATGCTTTTGGACCTGCTTACTGTACTGATCGCATGGTCTCCCTCTTACAGTTTTAACCCCCACACTTCCTTCCAGTAATAAATTGGTAATACCTTAATGTCTCAGAATGTGTCCTATCAATTGCTCCCTCCTTTTAGTCAAGTTATGTCACAATGTTCTTTTATCCCCAATTCTATTCAGAAACTCTTATCTAAATTTTAGCATTCTTCTGTAACACCACATTTCAAAAGCTTCTATATGGTTCTTGTCTTCACTATTTATCGGCCACGTTTCGCTTCCATACAAGGCTACACTCCAGACAAATACCTTCAAAAACGATTTTCTAACACTTAATCTAAATTTGATGTGAACAAATTTCTCTTCTTCAGAAATGCATTTCTTGCCATTCCGTGTCTACATTTCTAGCCTCCCTGTTTCAGCCATCGTACCTGTAGAGGTATAGCTCATTAATGCACTGCACAGAAAATCCAGTCGGCATATGCTTTTTTTTTTTTTTTTTTTTTTTTTAGCGGGATAGTTCCAACTCTGGAATCATTTGACGACGATGAGGTAGTGGCATTTCAGTTAAGGGTTATGCAAATTGTTTCTGAAATTAAGAAATTTAAAATGTCATGGGATAAAATTAATACTGCCGCTCACCCTAGTACATCACGTGCATATGCGTCATGTTTAACCCTTTATCACTAACAAGCACTTAACAAATGCAAAAGAAAAATAATCTTTCATCCGTTACCGACACAAAGCGTTACGAACAAGCAGTGAAGCAATTTTCAAGGAAATGTTCCAGATCCTCCACGCCATCACAAATCTCTGAAGATTCATGTATTGGGTCGTTCGACATTTAACCTATGTTTTACTTTGTTATATGATTTGAAAAATGTACATTCTTTAGAATAACAAATCCTTTTAAAAATTTCAACTATTGGTTTTTCCACTCATCGGATTGTAATTGCTAAGATCTGTATAGGCTGGAAACATTCCTAGAAGGATGTATTGCTGTGCTGAATGGAACTCTTCATTCGTGCACGTAGTCATCAAAAGTCCATAAACTCATCAGAAAATAATTAAAAACTTATCTCCCCTTAATTCCTCAAAAAGGACAGAGAATGCATCCACTTCGTCTATTCTCGTATTGAGTGGATGAACCCAATGCAACCTTCTTGTTCTTCTCTTCAAACGTCTGTACAAGACAAGCCACGCTAATAACTGATGGTGCTCCATTTGCAGTCTGGGAAGGCAACTGCAGATGGAAGGCTGCCACGACACGGCACGGCATGCCGTGTAGCTGTTGGGTGGCTGTGAAGAGGCGTGGATCTCGTGTCGGCCCGGCAAGAATGCCGGCTTGTCGGCTGCCGGATTGATGTGTAGTAAGGCGACCACCCGCTCACCAGAAGCCAAGTTACAGTTTGCGTATAGTACTGGCGAGCAGAGAGATATTTACGATGAGGCAGTGCACATTTCACTGGGTTTGGCTACGATCGTCAACTGTCGTCAGATGTCATGTGCGAAGGCGGAGCCTCCTTCTCTACTACAATGTCGCGCCGAGCATGTGTACCACCATAATTCCCACTTACAGCTATGTTACAATTGTGCAAATCAGTTTTAAAAGTATAAAAGTGTTACTACGCTAAAAAGTTAATAATTTAATCATATTTTTCCAAGAAAGTGGGGGGGCAACCCCCCCCCCCCTGGCCCCCCCCTAATCGCCACCACTGCAGGGAGGTGTGGAAATTACAGAATCATCAGTTTAATAAGTCATGGTTACAAAATTTTAACGTGAATTATTTATATAAGGATGGAAAGGCTGATACATGCTGACCAGTTCAGATGAAGGAGCAGTGTAGGAACATGGGAGGCAATACTCACCCTACGACTTATCTTAGAAGATAGATTAAGGAAAGACATTTCTAGCTTTTGAAAATTAGAAAAAAAGGTTTGGCAATGTTAATTGGAATACACCCTTTCAAATTTTGGAGTCAACAGGGGTAAAATATAGGGAACAGGGGGTTAATTAGAAATTTCACATTAACACGTTCGCTGAGGCTTATAAGCGTTTCCACGGTCATCATGCCAGAGCTGCTGACGCTTATAAGTGGTGCGCTAGCTGAGTACTCAGTTTAGTTAGTTTGGCTGTGCACTCGTGTTAGTACAGGCCACCAAAAAACATCACATAACATTTTCCTGTCGGCAGTTGTGTGTTTTCGTCTTTAGTGGTTTGCTATAAAAACATTGCATATACACCTTGCAATTTGTTATATGAGATTAGGTTTCTATAGCACCACATTGCAGAAGAGACGTGTTTCTTTTTCTCCATTTGATAAACCTTTTGGTGTTTTCATTACAATTCTTTCTCAATGAAGTGGATTTATCGCTGGTTTGAATTAAATTTTCTTTCCAGTCTGCAAAAAAAATCAATAAATGAGAGGCGTTGTTAGAATTGTTTGTAATAAATGCCTATGATGCTTATATGTCAGACCTTGCAGCATTTATCACATAATCGGCATGCAGCTTAGCACCACCTCTTTTGCAGATGTTATATTCGCCTTCAATATTGGCGTGAGACACAATGTAGACTGACTGCCGGCGTGGCCCAGGGGATTGCGTCACAGACTGCGGTACTGAAGGTCGCCGGTTCAATCCCGACTACTGGCAAAAATTTATTTCTTTGTAATTAACAATTTCAGAATATTCTGTATCTTTCTTATGTTCACTTGTAAATTCTACTTGTTTCCTTATGTTAACCATTCTTCTAATTTCTGGTACATTCTGTCTGTGTATAAATAGCAGAGCACTCTGCCCAAGAGGCAGTCAGTGCTGCATGTTTGTTAATTTTGTAATAAACATGCTTTCAGTATAAGTGCTGTGTTTAGTTGCCTTCGAATTCAAGCCTGCTTCCATTCCAACGTGACATTGTTTGGTGGAGGCGCCGTGTAACCGATGGATAATAGTCTGCACTCACTACCTCACACGCTACGCTGTCACCAAACCTGTGCCGACTGTGGAAGCTCCAGGGATCGCAAAATTCCTTGTAGAAGACATTATTTTGAAGCATGGAGCACAATGTGTTATGATATCTGATCGTGGAAAAGTATTTCAGTCAAAACTAGTATCAGAGGTAATGTCATGGTGCGACATTGTGCACAGAATGACAACTGCATACCATCCTCAAACAAATGGTCTTAAGGAACGTTTTAACAAGACATTAGCCAATATGATATCGATGTACGTCGATGTTGAGCAGAAGGATTGGGATACAATTCTGCCAGTCGTGACATTTGCTTACAATACCGCAAGACAAGACACCACAGGCTTCACGCCATTTTTTCCTGCTCCATGGCCGTGAAGCTGAGACGACAATGGATACGCTGTTCCCGTTCCAATGAGATGACACTCAGGATGATTATGTTAAACAGCTAATCACCAGGGTCGAAGAAGCAATACAGCTGGCTTGCATATGGACACTGGACGCCCAGGAGAAGGACCGTCAGCGGCATAACGACAAGCACTGACCTGTTGTGTACAGCCCAGGAGATCTGGTATGGATATTTACCCCTGTATGGAAGGTTGGACTGTCAGAAAAGTTATTGAAGCGATAGTTTGGTCCGTATCATGTCATATGCCACTTGTCAGACATCACATATGGACTTGAGGATTATGAGCCGTCATCGAATCGACAGAAACAAAGAGACATTGTTCACATCCTGCGCATGAAGCCTTACTACGATCCTGAAAAGCAGGTAGGCGACAATGGCTTCTTGTTCAAGGACTCTAAGGACAGTAATGTTACTGATGAAGCCACGACAGGAACGTCTGTCGTCAATAATGGTGGAAAAGGGAAGGATTCTCTAGAACTGCCATACAGAGGACCCAAGACAAGGTCAAGATCCAGGCCATTGCAGCTGGCTCCACAGGGAACGTAACAGCGGGTCGCTGTTTTTCCAGGAAATGGAGCAGTGCTGCGAGACACAATGTAAACTGACTGTGGTACTGAAGGTTGCCGGTTTATCCTGACCACCGGCAAAAATTTATTTCTTTGTAACTAACAATTCCAGAATGTTCTGTATCTTTCTTATGTTCACCTGTAAATTCTATTTGTTTCTTATGTTAACTGTTCTTCTAATTTCTGGTACATTCTGTCTGTGTATAAATAGCAGAGCACTCTGCCCAAGAGGCAGTCAGTGCTGCATGTTTGTTAATTTTGTAATAAACATGCTTTCAGTATAAGTGCTGTGTTTAGTTGCCTTCAAAGTCAAGCCTGCTTCCATTCCAATGTGACAATATTACAGGTTTCGCAGGGGTCTGATTGCGGCTCTTGGTGCACATGCGCTTACAGGCGTCTGACTACAGTGTTAGTGGCCAGCAGTGGTGTTAACCAAACACCTGTTATTACAGCTGAAAGGCATGAAACGGACACAGTGGTTGGGAAGAGAGTATGACAGGTTTGTACCCTTTCTCCAATGTTATTCAATTTTTTCATTGAGCAAGTTGTGAAGGAAAGAAAAGAGAAATTTGGAAAAGGAATTGGAGTTCAGGGTGAAGAAATAAGAACATTGTGTTTTGCTGATGACATTGTAATTCTCTGAGCCACCAAAGGACCTGGAAGAGCAATTGAATGGAATGGACAGTGTGTTGAAAGGAGTATTTCTTCTTCTTCTGTGGTACTACATTCCATGGTGAATCTTGACCTTACCAGCGAGCTTCCACCGTCTACCTTGGTCATATGCTACCCTCCTCCAGTTTCTGCATCCGAGCTTTCATAGGCCGTCTTCCACTCCGTCCAGCCATCTTGCTCAAGGTAGACCTCAACCTCTTTGTTCGCCTCTATTTCCAATGAGAATCTTCTTTGTCACCTCAGATTCCTCCATTCTTGCCACATGGCATCCACATTTTATCCTTCCTGATTGTATGATATTTGTTACAGGAGCATCGGCATATATAGTGTATAGTTCTGCATTGTACCTTTTCCTCCATTGTTCTGTCATACACAGGGCCAATTATTCTCCTTGAAACTTTCAAATCCATCAAGCAGCCTTGCGTCAGTTTTCGTCAAGGGCCATGTTTCTGAAGCATAAGTGAGAATCACCCCCATGAACCACAGACATTGCCGAGGTGGGGTGGCTTGTGTGCCTCCTCAGTGATGCAGATAGGCGTACCGTAGGTGCAACCACAGTGGAGGGATATCTGTCGAGAGGCCAGGAAAATGTGTGGTTCCTGAAGAGGGGCATCAGCCTTTTCAGTAGTTGCAGGGGAAACAGTCTGGATGATTGGCTGAGCTGGCCTTGTAACATCAGCTAACATGGCTTTGCCATGCAGTTACTGCGAACAGCTGACAGCAAGGGGAACTACAGTAATTACTTTTCCTGAGGACATGCAGCTCTACTGTATGAATATATGATGCTGGCGTCTTCTTGGGTAAAATATTCGGTAGGTAAAATAGTCCACCATTCGGATCTCCGGGCAGGAACTATTCAGGAGGATGTCGTCATCAAGAAAAACAAAACAGGCATTCTAAGGGTCGGAGCGTGGAATGTTCCAACTCTTAATTAAGTAAGTTACAGAATTTGAAAAGAGAAATGGCTAGGTTAAAGTTAAATACGGTAGGGATTAGTGAGGTTCAGTGACAGGAAGAAATGGACTTCTGGTCAGGTGAGTACAGGGTTATAAATACAAAATCAGTTGGTGGTAACACAGGGAATAGGTCTGATAATGAATAAGAAAATAGGAATGCAAGGAAGTTACTATGAACAGCATAGTGAAAGCATTATCGTACCAAAGGTAGACATAAAATCAACACCAACCACAGTAGTGCAAGTTTATATGCCAACTAGCATGGCTGATGAGGAGGATATTGAAGAAATGTATGAGGAGATACAAGAAATCATTCAGAAAGTTAAGGGAGACAAGAAATTGATTGTGATGAGGGGCTGGAACTCGACAGTAGGAAAGGGAAGAGAAGGAAATGTAGTAGGTGAATATGGACTGGGGAAAAATGAAAGAGGAAATCGCTTGGTAGAAATTTGCACAGAGCACAATTTAATGATCACCAACACTTGGTTTAATCATCATGAAAGAATGCAGTATACATGGAAGAGGCCAGGAGACATTGGAAGAAATAGATTTAGAAACCAGGTTTTAAACTGTAAGACTTATCCAGGGACAGATATAGACTTTGACCAAAACTTATTGGTTATGAACTGCAGATTAAAAATTAAGAGACTGCAAAAAGGTGAAGGTCGTAAACTCCACAAAATACCTAGGAATTACTATTACTTCAGACTTAAACTGGAAAGAACACGTAGATAATGTTGTGGGAAAGGCGAACCAGAGACTGCACTTTATTGGCAGATCGTCTGTCTTTTTTTTTTTTTTTTTTTTTTTTTTTTTTTTTTTTTTTTTTTACTATTGCTGCCCAGTGTGGGATCCTTATCAGGTGGGTTTGATGGAGGAAATCGAAAGAGTTCAGAGAAGGGCAGCTCATTTTGTATTGTCACGATACAAGGGAGATAGCGTTACGGAAAAGGTACAGGATCTGGGATGGGAATCATTACAACAATACAACAATGGAGCTTATCGCTGCTGCGTGGGCTACTTACGAAACTCCAATCGCTAACATTCACCTCCGAATGCGAAAATATATTGTTGATTCACACTTACATATGTAGAAAATATCATCAGCATAAAATACAAGAAATCAGAGCTCGAACAGAGAGATTCAGGTATTCTTTCCTCCTGCGTGCTGTTCGAGAATGGAATGGTAGATGAATAGTATATGGGTGGTTCAATGAACCCTCTGACAGGCACTTACCTGTGATTTGCAGAATATCCCGTGTAGATGTAGATTAGACAAGGTTTGGCTGAAACGGGGAAAAGTAATATAGTAGAAGAAGAATGGATAGCTCTGAGAGATAATGTAGTGAGGGCCCCAGAGGATCATATAGGCAGAAGAGGATCATATAGGCAGAATGACAAGGCCTAATAGATATCCCTGGATAACAAAGGATATACTGAACGTAATTGATGAGAGAAGAAAATATAAAACTTCACCAAGTGAAGCAGGCAAAAGGGAGTACAAATATCTGAGAAATGAGATTGATAGGAAGTGAAGACTGGCTAAGCAGGAGTGACTAGAGGACAAATGCAGAACCGTAGAAGATTTTATAATTAGGGGAAAGATAGATACCATCTACAAGAAATGAAAGAGATATTTGGAGACAAGAAAAGCATGCATATGAATATCAAGAACTCGGTTGGAAAACCAGTACTAAACAAAGAAGAGAAAGCTGAACTGTGGAAGGAATATATAGAGGAATTATACAAAGTAAATAGACTTGATGACAGTATTCTAGAAACGGAAGATGAAGGAGAGGAAGATGAGATAGGAGATAAGATACTGCGAGAAAAAATTGACAGAGCGCTGAAGGATTCGAGTCTAAACAAGGCCCCTGGAGTAGATGATATTCCGTCTGAACTGCTGATGTCGTAAGGAGAGCCAGTCATGAAAAAATTGTTCCACCTGGTATGCAAGATGAATGAGAGAGGGAAAATACCTTCAGACTTCAAGAAGAATATTGTAATTCAAATTCCAAAGAAGCAAGGGTAGACAAATGTGAAAGTCATAGTTGCAAAATACTGACACGAATTATTTACAGACAAATGGATAAACTTGTGGAATCTGACTTTGGGGAAGATCAGTTTGGATTTAGGAGAAATGTAGGAACACAGGAGGCAATACTCACATTTCTTCTTAGAAGATAGGCTAAGGAAAGGCAAACCTATGTATTTAGCATTTTTAGATTTTGATAAAGCTTTTGACAATGTCCACTGGAATACACCTTTCAAATTCTGAAGGTAGAAGGGGTAAAATATAAGGAGTGAAGAGTTATATTCAACCTATACAAAAACCAGACAACGGTTATTAGAGTTGAAGGGCAGGAAAGGGAGGCCGAGGTTGGGAAGGGAGTAAGACAGGGTTGTAGCCTTTCTCCATTGTTGTTCAATCTGTATATAGAGCAAGCAGTGAAGGAATGCAAGGAGAAATTTGGAGATGGAATTAAAGTGCAGGGAGAAGAAATAAAAACTTTGTAGTTTGCCGAAGACATAGTAATTTTGTCAGACTGCAAAGGATCTGGAAGAGCAATTGAATGGAATGGACAGTGTTTTGAAAGGAAGATTTAAGATCAACATTAACAAGAGTAAAATGAGAGTAATGGAATGTCATGTCAGAAAATCAGGTGATGCTGAAGAAATTAAGATTAGGTAATGAGACATTAAAAGTGGTGGATGAGTTTTGTTATTTGGGTAGCAAGATAACCTCTGATGGCTGAAGTAGAGAAGATATAAAATGCAGTATGGCTATGGGAAGAAAAGCGCTTCTAAAGAAGCGAAATTTCTTAACATCCAATATTAATTTAAATGTTAGGAAGTCCTTTCTGAAAGCATTTGTTCGGAGTGTAGCATTGTATAGGAGTGAACGTAGACAATAAGGAGTTCAGACAAAAAGATGATAGCTTTTGAAATGTGGTTCTACAGACGAATGATGAAAATTAGATGGGTAGATCACATAACTGAGGCGGTGCTTAACCGAATTGAGGAGAAAAGGAGTTACTGGCATTTCCTGACTAAGAGAAGGGACAAATTGGTTGGACACATTCTGAGACATCAAGGAATCATCATTAGAAGGAAGTGGGTGGGGTAAAAATCATAGAGGGAGACCGAGGAACGAATACAGTAAGCAGATTCAGAAGGATGTAGGTTGCTGAACTTATTCTCAGATGAAGTGACTTGCACAGGATAGGGTAGTGTGGAGAGCTGCATCAAATCAGTCTGCGGACTGAAGGTCACAACAACAAGTGAGAACATGTCTAACTAGAGTTTTATAAATAGTGAATTTTGTTGGGTGGCTGAGTAGTCTTGACTGGAATAAATTATTCATGGCGAATATGCATTGTTTGCTGATATCAATCTGATCTTAATTTCTGTTGAGATGTAATTAAAGGAAGTGATTGCTGAGTCAAGGTCATCTACAAAGATACTCTGCAGAGATAACCCTGGCAGAGGGTTCATTAACCACTTTCATAACCTCTCTCTACCATTCCATTCTCTAATAGTGCGAAGGAAGAAAGAATACCTAAATCGTTCCATTTTCGATCTGATTTCTCTTATTTTATTGGGATGGTAATGTCTTCCTATGTAGGTGGGTGCTAGCAAAATATTTTCACGTTCAGAAGTAAAAGACGGGATTGAAATTTCACAAATAGAACTCGCTGCAACGAATAACATAATTCTTTTAGTGATTTCCATTTCAGATCGTGCCACATTTCTGTGACGCTTCACCCCCCCCCCCCCACCCCTCCGTAACTTGACAAAACAAAACGAGCTGCCCTTCTTTGAACCTTCTCAATGTCTTCCGTCAGTCCCATCTGGTGAGGGTCCCACACTGGGTAACAGTACTCCAGGAGAGGACGCACAAGTGTGATGTAGGCAGTCTCTTTGGTGGAGCTGTTGCATCTTCGAAGCGTTCTGCAAATGAAACGTTCGCCTTCCCCACAATATTTTCTATTTGTTCTCTCCAGTCAAAGTTGTTCCTAATTGTAACTCATAGGTATTTGGTAGAATTTACGACCTTAAGGTTTGACTGATTTATCCTGTAATTGAAGTTCAGCGGATTTCTTTTAGTGGTCATGTGTATTACTTCACACTTTTCATCAGGGCCGGCGGAAGGCGCGTGCGAAACGTGCGGTCGCACGGGGCGGCACTTTCCGGAGGGCGGCAAATCTGCTGCCCCCTTTTATTATTTTTATTTATTTATTTTTAGGACAAACTCAAAATTCACGCCCAAGAGGGGTTTCGAAACCAAACCTAGGAGGTAGCGGCTTTGGGAACTGTGGCATGGTGCCTCGACTACCTGCCGGCCGCCCCTGTTGAACAAGAGTGAGGAGGACTAATTTCTTCCTCGCCACTGTGGCAGCACCGTCGTGTTTACGCCGTAGGAACAGACACGCCACTGCCGCCAGTATTGTTACGAGTGGAGCGCTGCTAGCCTATTACGCGCCGTGCGTTTACTCACAACTAATTTTTCAGTAGACGAAATCTAATTTGGAAATTCAAATGCAATGTTCGATACTGCGGTTACATATTAAGCCTGAAGCAATTTTGCTAAGCCCTTCAATGACAGTTTCCGAATTTTTTTTATTTTTCCCGCATTATGGAAAAAAAAAGAACATTACTACACTCAAACAGATCCAACACCTACAATGGCTAGAAGTATTCCGAATACGTAAATACGCTGCGAGTAATCACAAGGGATACAGACATTGGTAGTAAGCCTGACATATGTTGCGTTTCGACGTATTTTTGAACATTTTTGCTATCCGTTTCTGAGTGATAATGGACGTTTTCGTTTTTGAGGCATTAAACACCTGTCTGAACAACAATTAAACTCTTTTGTTTGACAATACTACTCCCAGACTATCACTTTGCCAACATTTATTTACTGTATAATGCGTGTGAATCCATGTTTCATCTAAGTAAACTACTGGTCGCTTTGATCCTGATGAAAACATGAGAAAGTATGGTCTTATAGCAACAATGCCCTATCGTCTGCACCTAGTAGAACGTTAATTTTGACACCTTCTAAAACTAAAATCCATAGACAGAACATTGTTTCTAGGAGTTTCCTTGCTAGCTCTGAAGCTCATTTATGTTCGACAAAAGTTGTGCAGTTTTCGCAAAGTTCGTTTTTTTTTCTGTTGTTCGTAATACCGTAGATATTGCTACCTGATAATACATTTATCCATATCATCGGTCACATACTTATTGTGAGCTTCCTGCTTCTTCTTTTTCTTCTTGGGCGCAAGTTTAACCGTAGCATCGCTGTACCTCGTCACGTGACCTAGTTCCTAACAGTGCCGCATCACCACTTGGTCTTTCCAGGCAATAGGTATTGTTGCAGTATGTACAACGAAAACTACAGAATTCGTTTCGATAGTTGACTGAGGGAGTCAAGATTGGTCAGAAGCATTTTCACTGCGTTTCGCAAGAACAGAAGAATTGGTGCGTCGGAATTTCTTGCAACTTGGGGCGTAATAGGTAAGTGGTTTTCATATAACGTACAATTAGTATTGCGTATGCATGTTACTCATAAGTTGGAATTTTTCTCCTTCATGATTGCAGAATAGGAAAATTTATATTATTTATGATCTGTTACTTCAAAAATTGGCAAGTCGGCAAATAATCACGCGTCGTCCCAATAACTAGAATAAAAATAAAGCGAAGAAAAGTGAAGTGATACGCTGATGACTAATTTCTTTCCCCTTATTCCATAATCGGACACGAAAGAACTGACAATGGAAATTACGACAGATGTCGAGTGTCAGTTCTTTGAAACGAACAACCGCTGTGCAGTGAGTTAGTATATTTCGACTAGCATTACTACCCATCGATGCCCGGGTGTGTATTGCATTACTAGCTGTAAACCCGGCGTTGTCTGGGTGTTAATTTATCCTTCATTCCCTTAGTCCACATCCCCTTCCCCCTCTGTTTGCATCCGCCTCTTTCTTTCCCATCTTTGTTCGTTTCCACCTTTCTCTGTCTCGGCGAAGTTTTTCTGTCATGTACCGTACATAGATGGTTTAAAGGTCGTGTGTTCAAAACATAATGAAGACTGGAGGAAAACTATGCATTTTGTAAAATTCCGTGAGTTAAATACCCTCCACCATGCACTGAACACAATTTTATACTGACAGTGATATTCCCCTTGTTTGTAAGTAGAGTGTGCAAAATTTCATCAATATCGGAACAAAACTATTGATTTCTATAGAATAGAAATGCATGGTCACATTGTTAAGACACCTTGTTGTTCTCAAATATTCCAGTTTTATTTCATACAACCCTTGTTTTGAGAATAAGGAGGGGAAAAAATCTGTAAAACCGGTCGAGCCGTTCTCAAGTTATGGCGCGACCAAGGTATTTATAGACCCATTTTTATGTTGCAAAGTACCCTCTCCCAAGCACCGTATGAAACTCAAGGTAAACGGTGACGTTCCTCTTGTTTTTAAGGCCAAGCGTTCGAAATTTCATGAAGAAATGAAACTGTAGATTTTACATTCCTGCCAAATTTCAGCTTCATAGGTGAAGTAGTTTTCGAGATTTCGTATTTGTATAGTGAGTGAGTGTCCTTTTGCTTTTATATAGATAGAGATTAAGAAAACAGATTGCTTAATTTTGTATGCAAGAGAATTAATGGAGACTTGCAGTCAAAACTAAAGAGTAACATTCAAATCTGTAATGCTAACTTAATACAAAGTCACGCCTGATGCGACAGTTTTACGGCATTACAGCGAAACTGTTGTGAGCGGTAGACTTCTTTTCGTTTCATTAATTTGTGGGCCGGGGGTGGGGGATTTGTTACGAAACGCTTCATAAACGTCCGAAATTACATACGAACTGGGTATTCCCACGGGGTGGCCTCTCATTATTTATGACGTCATATATCCTGAGCTATGTCAACACCGCCTAGAAGACGAGGCCTGACAACTGGCCGTGCCTGCGTCACACCACAGACCGCTACGAGGCGGTGGGCGTGCCCCAGCGGCCAGCCAGTCAGCTGGGTGTGACGCAGGCACGCCGTCAGAAAGGTTCGTGGGCGTACGGTGAGCAGTTCACCAAAGTTTCATTGCAATAGAATGAATGGTTTGTGAACACATAGAGAACATACAAACATTCATATATATCAGTCTCCTTATTCTTCCTCTCTCCATTGTCTTCCGCCCCACTATTTGACCGTTTCACTTGAGTCTGTAGTGAATTCGGCCAGAATTCTACAGTAATATAAGATTTCACACACATTTGAACATTTTTTTAAATTCACAGGGCTTATTAAAATTAGCTAGACTTCCTCAGTCAGGTGTGACTTCATTTTTGAGCTGGTACCCAGCGACTGTTTTGTACAAATCTGTGGAGAATGTCACCAATCAGTCACAATTTTTGTTTTTATTTTTCTAATCTACTGACATTTCCTACAGATTTGTTTAAATAAAATTTCACAAACGTCCTGCAAAAAGAAAGAGAGAGAGAGAGAGAGAGAGAGAGAGAGAGAGAGAATATGAGAGAGAAAAACCGGTGTTGGTGGTGGTGGGGGGGGGGGGGCGGCAATTTAGCGGCTCGCACGGGGCGGCATTTGAGCTTGCGCCGGCCCAGCTTTTCATTATTTTGTCTAAATCGCTTGGCAGTTGCTTTCGATCCTCTGTTGACTTCGCTAACCGATAAACGACAGCATCATCCGCAAACAGTCTAAGGGAGCTATTCAGATTGTCTCCTAAATCATTTATAAACACAAGGAAGAGTGGGGGACCTATAACGCTTCCCTGGGGAACAGCAGATATCACTTCCGTTTACTCGATGACTTACCATCAATTACTATGAACTATGTTTTTTCTTGCAGGAAATCTTGAATCCAGTGGCACAATTGGGGCGATATTCCATACACATGCAATTTCATTAGAAGCCGCTTCTGAGGTACAGTGTCAAAAGCCTTCCGGAAATCCAGAAATATGGAGTTGATTTGAGATCCCTTGTTGATGGCACTTATCACTTGATGTGAATAAAGAGCAAGCTGTGTTTCGCAAGAGCGATACTTTCTGAATCCTTGTTGACTATTAGTTAATAGGTCGCTCTCTTCGAGGTAGTTCATAAATTTTGAACAAAGTATTTGTTCCAAAATCCTTCTGGAAATCGACTTCAATACAACTGGCCTGTAATTTTGGGGATCACTCCTATTGTCATTCTTGAATATTGGAGTGACTTGGGCAACTTTCCAGTCTTTGGGTACGCATCTTTAGCTGAGTGATCAGTTGTATATGAAAACTAATATGGAGTTATTGCATCGGCATACTTTGAAAGGAATCTGGTTGGTATACAATCTGGCCCGCAAGATTTGTTTTTGTTTAGTGGCTGCAGTTGTTTTACTACTCCAGGAACATCTACTTTTAAATTTCGCATGCTGGCAACTCTTCTTGGTTTGAACTCTGCAGTGTTCACTTCGTCTTTTTTGGTGAACGAATTTCGGAAAGCTGAATTTAGCAATTCTGCTTTAGCAGTACTGTCATTGGCAGTATTACCATTGCTATTTCGTAGTGAAGGTACCATATTGTTTGTGTTTTGCCGCTAGTGTACTTCACATATTACGAGAATTTGTTTGGATTTTCTGCAAGATTACGAGACAGGATTTCGTTGTGGAAACTGTTATAAGCTTCTCGCATTGAAGTCTGCACTAGGTTGAGAGTTTCTGTAACAGATTATCAGTCTTGAGGATTCTGTGTCTTTTTTAATTTTGCATGCATTTTACTTTTCTTCTGCAACAGTGATCTGACCTTTTTTGTGTACCACAGGGGTTAGCCCCCTCTTTTATTAATTTATTTGGCATTGTTACTGATATTATGTCTTTGAAAGTAAGCCACAACTGATCTACACCCGCATTTTTAGTTTTGAAAGGCTGGAGACTATCACACAGGAAAGCGTGAAGCGAATTTTTATCTGTTCTATTGAATATATATCGTTTATTTTTGGTGCATTTGGAAATTTCGATATTTAGTCTCGCTACTACAACTCTATATTCGCTAATCCCTGTAGCTGTTTTGATGCTCTTTACTAGCTCAGTATTATTTGTTGCTAGTATATCAAGGGTATTTTCGCAACCATTTACTATTCTATTGGGTCCATGAACTAACTGTTGGAAGTAGTTTTCAGAAAAAGCATTCAGAATTAGTTTGGACGATGTTTTATATTTGTCACCGGTTTTGAATACATATTTATGCCAACATATCGAGGGTAAATTAAAGTCGCCACCGATTATAACAGTATGCTTTGGGTACCTGTTTGAAATGTTATTCAAGCTTTCTATAAACATTTCGGCAATTGCATCGTTTGAGTCAGGGGGCTGATAAAAAGATCCAATTAATAATTTATTCCGGCTGTAAGCTATAACCTCTACCCATACAAACTCACAGGAATTATGTGCCTCAATTTCGCTGCGGGATAAACCATGCGTAACTGCAATAAACACGCCACCCCCTATTTTATTTATTCTATCCTTTCTGAAGGCCATTTGGCCCTTTGTAAAAATTTCGCCCCAAATTATTTCTGGCATCAGCCAGCTTTCAGAACCTATAACGATTTGTGCCTCAGTACTTTCTATCAGCGCTTGGAGCTCTGGAACTTTCCCCACACAGCTACGACAATTTACAACTGTTACACAAATGGTTCCTAGATCTGCATTCTTCCTATGTCTGACCTGCACCCTTTGAGACTGAAACCCATTTTGTGTGTTCCAAGGTCCTCTAACCTAAAAAACCGTCCAGTCCACGCCACATGGCCCCCGCTACCCGTGTAGCCGCTTCCTGGGTGTAGTGGAACTCAAAACCCACCACCCTTTGGTACAAGTCAAGGAATCTGCAGCCCATGCGGTCGCAGAACCGTCTGAGCGTCAGATTCAGACCCTCCACTCGGCTCTGAACCAGACGTCTGCAGTCAGTCCTGTCGACTATCCTGCAGATGGTGAGCTCTGCCTTCATCTTGCAAGCAAAACTGACAGTCTTTACCACTTCTGATAGCCACTCAAAACAAGAGAGAATCTCTTCCAATCCAAAGTGACACACATCGTTGGTCCCAACATGAGCCACCTCCTGCAGCTGGCTACATCCTATGCTCATTGGACTTCTTCCCCTCTCTAGCAGCCATATCCCTAAGGGGGCTCTATCACCCGCCTAACGTTGGAGCTCCCAACTACTAAGAAACTCACCCTCTGTGAGTGCCCGGATCTTGCAGGCAGAGGGGTGACTACAGGCAAGCGACATCATCTGTGTCAGGAAGAACCTCTGCCGTAGACAGCACCTCGAATCTGTTTGTAAAACTAACCGGGGAGGCCTCCACTTCGGTCCCCCAGGAAGTCTTACGCCACCTGGCTCGCGCTGAGGAGACCTTCCAGTCCACCACGGATTGGAAGGCGACCCCCTTACTGGCAGTGATCTGGCTGGCCATAGCCGCAGGCTGATCGGAAGGAACAACAGACGCACAGGAGATCTGTTGCATCCCTGCGAGCAGCCCACAACAGCGGCGCCCACCCATCGCAGTCTCAAACGTTTTCAGTGAAGCCAACGCCACCTGAAGCTGCGAGCGAAGAGTCACCAACTCGGCCTGCATCCGTTCGCAGCAGTCACAATTCCTAGTCATTCTCAAAACCTATGTATGTTCAAAATAAGTACTACTGTTGTGATTTAAACTGTGGGAGAGTACACCAAACTGACTTTGACGCGAATCTAGGTATACAAACATGGACACTAAAGTATTCCTTTGATGCGAAGCTGACTAAATATTACGATCGAGGACACAAAATTTTGATAAACAGTGAGCTTCGAAAAGTATGTACCTAGCACTAAACTGTTTATTAATGGCGAATCTGAAAAATATATACGTGAGCTAATAAATCAAAATATCAGCACTGATCTAGCAACTAAACGCGATTCTGAATAAATAAACACGCGAGCACACGAAAGTTTGGTGAACTGTGAGAGAAAGCACGAACAAAATGAAAATAAGTCGCTTCTACTAGAAGTCGGTAAACTTACAGTGTAGAGCTGCTGCTGTACGATGTGTGTACTGGCCGGCGGTCACTCGGTAACTGAAGTGTAGGATTACCAACCGCAAGTACGATCAAAACAAAACTCATTCAAATGTGTATCCATTCACACTGAAAGTTGATGGCATATTTGGTTGATATGCTTTTCTAGGCCATGTGTTTAATCTTCATTAATCAGAAGACCGAAAGGATCTTATAAGATGATCCTAATAAGACCAAAAGAAGGGTAATGGAATGCAGTCTCAGAAAATCAGGTAATGCTGGAAGAATTAGATTAGGTAACGAAACAATAATGGTGGGACATGAGTTTTGTTACTTACGCAGTAAAATATATGATGGCATTTTGAAACAGAGAAATTTGCCAACATCAAATATTAATTTAAATATAAGAATGTCTTTGCTGAAGACATTTGTGTGGAATTTTGCCTTGTACGGGAGTGAAACTTGGATGGTAAATAGTTTAGACAAGAAGAGGATAGAGGATTTGAAATATGGTGATACATAAGAATGCTGAAGATTAGGTGGGTAGATTGTGTAACTAATGAAGAGGTACTGAAGAGAACTGAGGAGAAAATGAGATCGCAGAGGGAGACCAAGAGAGGAATATAGTAAGCAGTTTCAGATGGATGTGGGCTGCTGTTCTTATGAGGAGATGAAGAGGCTTGTTCAGGATAGAGCAGAGTTGAGAGCTATATCAAACCAGTCTCCTGACTGAAGGCCACAACAACAACAGCAACAACAACAACATGGGTAATCCCCACTACATACACTCCATCTATCAAATTGAACTCCTTGCTCTCAAGCAACAGGATGAGCACTCAAAACTCCTCCTCCACAAGTTATCCAGTCTGCTGACATCCTACTGCTGCCTTGACGCTCTACTATCCAGCCCCTGTTCCTTCTAATGAACCCGTAATAGCTCCCAGACCTTGGTTAGCTGTTTTTACCACAGCCACGGATCGGGGGGAGGTGGCGGCAAACTGGAGTGTCTGCTTGAGACATAAAGAAATAGTTACCTTTCATAATGGATCTTCATACTAGAAGTTAAACAGATATTCAGGCCGCTGAACGGAATCAGTCTTTATTTCAAGAATAAACAATTGAAGTAAGAGTAAAGCTATAAGTATAAAGAAAACAACACAAATTAAAAAAAAAATAACAAGAGGATAACGATTGACGTAGATGAGTATGGCACTAATGTTCGTCACAGCATTCTTGTAGTGTGCGACATGCCTGGCCCATATATGCCGCCCCCGCATTAACAAGGGATCTTATATACACCACGTTTTCTCAGACCAAGATCATTCTTGACTGAAACTGATAATTTCCTCAGTTTTGCATTTGGTTCAAACATACACTGTATGTCATATCTTCCGTGGACTCTTCAAATTCTTGACAAGACTGCACCGAAGTACGGCAAGAAGATCAAGGTGTTAAGTGTCTTTGTATCTTCATTCTGCTCCATGGACTGAACTCGCTTGGACCAGAATGCATTATTTATCTTTCATAATAGTCGTTTTGTCAGAACACTGTCTTCAGATGATGTATCTCACTCGATAGACTTGCGGGATCAGATACACATGCCTATATGAAACAGCATACGTTATGCACTACTGCATTGTGCCGGATGATGGCAACTTGTGGCCTGCAATACAGGTCTGTATGCGTTGGCTTCCGGTATATTCTGTGTCCCAAGGTTCCATATGACTCTCTACGTACCAAAACATCAAGAAAAGGTAAGGTGCCATCTTTTTCCGCTTCCATTTTGAAGTTTATATTCGGATGGAGCAAATTTAAATGCTGAAAAAAGGAAGGTAAAGTGTCAATTCCTTGTAGGCGCACCACAAATGAATCATCCGCATACCACAGTAAACAAGATTTGAGAGTGACTGACTGTAGTGCTTTTTCTTCAAAGTCCTCCATAAAATAATTGGCTTAAGAATTCTCCCATTATGAGGTGCCATCATATCCCCAGTCTCTGTTCTCTGCAACTGGAATGAGGAAGACTCCCAAGTCAATATTACATGACTTTAAACAAACAAACAAATCAACATAAAGGCTTCTCAGTAAAGCAGCAAGCTAAGTAAGACGCAGACCACCTGATCATAGGAGCATGAGAAGCTTGTGGTGGTTGGCGAGGACACGAATCTCTTCATTGTGCTCAATTCCATGGCCATGCCATCAGCAAACTTGTATTTCTTGAAACCTTGAAGAGGGAAGCATTTGGTTCTAATAGGTTCAAACTGGCAGACAACATCAAAAGGCCAATCATATTTCTCCGCACCCTCAGTGGTTGTGACACAACTTCAGCAGTCTTCAAGCAGGGCATGAAGACCGTGGTGAAGCTGCCGTTTAAAAAGAAATGCCTTCTGTAACAAATGAAGCCTTTTGTGCTTTAGCTCAAGCAGAACCTATTGTGGTAGCTGGCGTACAATTTTTAATGATGCTCTAAGGAGGAAGGGCAAGAGACGCTTTAGATAACTTGCGATTCGACATATTTTCCAAAGTCCTCCTGAAATCCAGATTCTCCTCAGGGGCTCAGCATTAATTTGCTGAGTATGGGCTTGGCGAACCTGGGGTCCCGAGCTGTGGACTGTGTCGCGTCAACAGTCTGCCCCACTGTAAGCTCTGTGCGTTGCTTCAATGGCCATAGTTCAGCGTGAAGATGGAATGTGGTATGTTTCAGAGCCCAGGGATCTTTGCTTAATCCTGTGGGCGCTCCCTCAATCTCAAGGTGTGCTACGTGCCTAGGAGATGTGTGGCTGTTGAGGTTGAAGAGTCGCTAGTGAGAAACCTCTGAGGAACCTGCTGCACCTCAGTTGTATAAGGCTTACCCAGGCAAGCGGGGCTCTGCCTGGGTGGGCATATAGTTCCCTAGCTGCTCGTGGGACCACGATGAAACGAGGAACAACAGCTTTGCTAGACGCAAAACCGGCGTCTCTAAGAGAGGTAGAGGTGATTACAATGCTGCCTAATAAATTCCCAAACGCTTCCCTTCCTTGCCACACCATGGGAAGAACGTAGGGCTCGGACTCTAGGAGAACAATAAGCTACTCAATATCTAGTACGTAGTACCAGGTCAGATGGCAAATAATTCACACCTATAAAGCCTTTATTCTTTGTCGAACACCTAGAGGGCAGGTTTGTAGAAGTGGGGGGAATTTCAAAGATGCGTTCAGGATGGGTACTGATAATGTGCACTCACGGGCTTTGCTCGCATGTGATAAGCCAGGTGATGTTCCCGTTACAATCACTCCACACAAGAGTCTCAATATGGTCCAGGGCATCATATTTCATGGTGATCTCCTTTTGTAATCCGATGATGAATTACACATGAACTTGGAGAGGAGGAGTCCATCCACCCTGTCTATATGGGTCCGAAGGACTACAGTGTCGCCACTGGTGCCTTCATCTTGACCTTTGAGGACGATTCATTGCCTGAGAAGGTGATGATCTACCGGAGCGATGTGCTGCAGGTTTGGGCATATGTCCTCCCACTGTGACGCTGACCCCCACATGTCAGGAGTGTGGATGTACTTTAAATCCAGACATCCCTGGTGTCCCTCCTCCAGTCTTTGTCAACTGTGGACTGCACCATCCTCCTTGCTCGCCGAATTGCACAGTTTTGCATAAGACCCTAGACCTCTTGTCATACTCAGAGGCCAAACGGAAATAAACAAAACTCCACCCTGTGAGCATGAAGACCTCATATGCCACAGCAGCATCTCCATTGCCATCCCTAACAAGCCATGTACCATCTGCTGAAACGTCTCTAGTGTGCCCCTGGGTCCAATCTTCTACATCTGCCCCTGTGAGATATGGGGGCACTTCCTCTTCTGTTGCTCTCACATTCTGGGAGCAAAGACCCCCAAAATCGCAAGGGACGTTGGTCCCCACCCCACAGGCAGAGGAACAACAGCCTTCTCTGGCTCCTCTCACCCCGAAGGGGTTCCTTGGGACACTCCCTTTTGAGGCTTCTCCCCATGGCAAAGAGGACCCTAGCAAATTGCTGAAGGATCCCGTAGCTGCTGATTGAAGGGTGTCCTGCTCTTCATCAGCCCCTGTATGACCTTTGGTGAAGCCCCCATGGCCCTTAAAACTGAGGGGCCAGTGAGAGGGCAAAAAACAACGTAGAAAAAAGGAATCTTCAGTGGCTTCCAAGCCACAACTACCCACATCCTCTGCTTCAGAGGATGAAGTCGAGATCCTCGCATCCTCCAAGGATCTCACACTCACTTGCATGGGAGGTTGCTCCAGTGCGTGGCAGGAGGCGCAAGACATTCCGGGAGACCGATTGCGAGGCCTCCCCGGTTCATCTTGCGAACAGGTTTGAGGCGCTGTCTGTCCAGGACAACGATTCTGAGTCGGAGGATGTCTCTCATTCTGAGGTCACCACCCAGCCTGCAAGATCCGGGCTTTCACAGAGGGGAGGGGGAGGGGTTTGCTTGTAGTTGGGAGCTCCAACGTTAGGCGAGTGATGGAGCCCCTTAGAGAGACGGTTGCCAAGGAGGGGAAGAAGGCCAACGTGCACTCCGTGTGCATACCAGGTGGAGTCATTCCAGATGTGGAACGAGTCCTTCCGAATGCCATGAAGAGTACGGAGTGCAGCCAGCTGCAGGTGGTGGCTCACTTCAGTACCAATGATGTGTGTCGCTTTAGATCTGAAGAGATTCTCTCAGGTTTTGAGCGGATATCTGAAGTGGTAAAGACTGCCAGTCTTGCTTGGGAGATGAGAGCAGAAGTCACCATCTGCAGCATAGTGGACAGGATCGACTGTGGACCTCTGCTACAGAGCCGAGTGGAGGGTCTGCATCAGAGGCTCAGACAATACTACGACCATGTAGGCTGCAGATTCCTTGAATTACGCCATCGGGTGGTGGGTTTTCGGGTTCCGCTGAATAGGTCAGGAATCCACTATACGCAGGAAGCGGCTACACGGGTAGCGGGGGCCGTGTGGCGTGGACTGGGCGGTTTCGTAGGATAAGGGGCTTCGGGGAAAAGCAAAATGGGCAATCTCAAATGGTGCAGGTGGATCACAAGAGAAATGTAGATCTGGGAACTATCGGTATAACAGTTGTAAATTGTCGTAGCTGTGTCGGGGAAATAACAGAAATCCAAGCGTTAATAGGATGCACCAAAACACACATCATTGTAGGCAGTGAAAGTTGACTCGAACTGGAAATAAGTTCAGCAGAAGTATTTGCAAAAGATCTGTGTTCAGAAAGGATAGATTAAACTAAATAGGTGGAGGCGTGTTTGTCGCCGTCAAAAGTAGTATTTCGTGTAGGGAAGTTGAAGTTGATAGTTCCTGCGAGCTATTATGGTTAGAGGTTGTACCTGAATATCGTAAGTAGTTAATAATTGGTGCCTTTATAGGCCTCCCGACTCTGACGACACGATAGCAGAAAGATTCAAAGAAGACCTAAGTCTAATTACGAAAACATACCCGACTCACACGATAATAGTAGGCAGTGATTTTAATTTACCCTCAATCTGTTGGCGAAATTATACTTACAAACCAGGAGGTACCAATAAAACATCGTGCGAAATTGTACTCGACGCATTCTCTTATAATTACTTCGAACAATTAGTTCATGAGCCAACTAGAATTGTAAATGGATGTGAAAACACTCTTGATCTCTTAGCAACAAACAATCCTGAGCTCACAACGAGCATCAAAACGGATACAGGTATTAGTGAACACAGAGCTGTCGTAGCGAGATTGAATATCGAAAGTCCCCAAGTTACCAAAAATAAACAAAAAAAATATTTATTCAGGAAAGCAGATAGAAATAAAATACATTGCTTCTTGAAAGACAGATTCCCTTCGTTTCTAACACTAAACGCAGTTGTAGACCTGATGTGGATCAAATTCAGAGAAGTGGTATCGACAGCAATTGACAGTTTTATACCAAATAAATTAATAAAGGAAAGTTTTGGTACACAAAACAGGTCAGGACACTGATGCGAAAGTAAAGGAAAAGGCATGCTAAATTCAAACGAACACAAAATCCCCAGGATTGGCGATACGACACAGAAGCTCGAAATTTAGCGAGGATCTCAGTGCGAGATGCCTACAATATTTATCACAACGAAACTCTTTCTCGAAATTCGACTGGAAAGCCAAAGAGATTTTGGTCATATGTTAAATATACTAGGGGCAAAACACAAACAATACCCTCACTACTTGATGGTAATGGCGATCCTGCCGATGACAGCGCTACTAAAGCAGAGTTACTAAACATAGCTTTTAGAAACTCATTCACCAAAGAAGACGAAACCAATATTCCAGATTTCGAATTACGAACAGAGACCGTAATGAATAACGTAGTAGATATCATCGGAGTAGTGCAGCAACTAATATCAATTAACAAGAACAAGTCTTCTGGTCCGGATTGTATATCCATTAGATTTCTATCTGATTATGCTGAAGCGATAGCTCCTTACTTAACACCCTTATACGACCGCTCTCTCAAAGAAGGATCTGTACCAAAAGATTGGGAAATTGCACAGGTCACGCCTAAATTCAAGAAAGGCAGAAGGAGTAACCCACTAAACTACAGGCCTATTACATTGACGTCATTTTGCAGCAGGGTGTTGGAACATATCCTGTATTCAAATATTATGAATTATCTGGAACAGAATGATCTATTGACCCAAGGTCAACGCGGATTTAGAAAATATTGTTCATGCAAAACACAACTAGCTCTTTACTCACACGAAGTGATGGGCGCTATCGACAAAGGTTCGCAAATCGATTCCGTATTTCTTGATTTCCAGGAGGCTTTTGACACCGTACTTCAAAAACGGCTTTTAATCAAATTGCGTGGTTATGGTATATTGCCCAAAATTTGCGATTGGATAGGGGATTTCCTGTCAGAGAGGACACAGTTCGTAGTAATCGGTGGTAAGGTATCGACTAAAACAGAGGTGATATCGGGCGTTCCACAGGGTAGTGTTATTGGTCCTTTGCAGTTCCTTATTTATATAAACGATTTAGGAGATCATCTAAGTAGCTCTCTTAGGTTGTTTGCAGATGACGCCGTCATTTACCGTCTAGTAAAATCATATGAAGATCAAAATCAAGTGCAGAACGATATGAATAAGATATCACTATGGTGTAAAAATTAGCAATTGACTCTAAATAATGCGAAGTGTGAAGTCGTCCACATGAGTACGAAAAGAAATCCGTTAAACTTTGTTTACAAGATAAATCAATCAAATGTGAAGGCCGTAAACTCCGCAAAAACCTAGGAATTACTATTACTTCAGACTTAAACTGGAAGAACACACAGATAATGTCGTGGGAAAGGCGAACCCTTAAAAGATGCAACAGAACTACAAAAGAAACGTAATACACTATGCTTGTCCGTCCATTTTTGGAGTATTGCTGCCCAGTGTTGGATCCTTATCAGGTGGGTTTGAAGGAGGACATCGAAAGAATCCAAAGAAGGGCAGCTTGTTTCGTATTGTCATGATACAGGGGAGACAGCGTTACGGAAATGATACAGGATCCGGGATGGGAATCATTACAACAACGGCGCTTATCGCTGCGGCGTGGCCTACTTACGAAACTCCAATCGCTAACATTCTCCTCCGAATATATATATATATATATATATATATATATATATATATATATATATATATATATATATAATGTGTGTGTGTGTGTGGAAATGACCATCAGAATAAAACACGAGAAATAAGAGCTCGAACGGAGAGATTCAGGTGTTCTTTCTCCCCGCGCGCTATTCGAGAATGGAAAGGGAGATAAATAGTATAATGGTGGTTCGATGAACCCTCTGCCATGCACTTAAATGTGATTTGCAGAGTATCCCAAGTAGATGTAGAGCCACTGAGGCAGCATTTCCGCAAACCACCGGTACCCTTAGATGCAAGTCTATGCCTGGTGGACACTGGAGATCGCTGAGAGTATCCGGGAACGCCAGCGAGCTCTCCAGCGCCACTGACGCCACCCTTCCATAGAGAAAGCGTCCATGCACGTGCTCGGTGACTGAAATGCCAAAGTAAGCAGGACTCCTGGGAAATTAAACCTTTTGTACAGGGCGCTCAAGCTGAAGCTATTGCGGCAGCCGGCCTAAAAATTTTAACGACGCTCTAAGGAGGTAGGGCAAAATACGCTTTAGGTGACTTGCGATTCGACGTATTTTTCAAAGCCCTCCTGAAATCCAGATTCTCCTCAGGGGCTCAGCATTAATTTTCTGAGTATGGGCTTGGCGAACCTGGGGCCCCAAGCTGTGGACTGTGTCGCGCCAACAGTCTGCCACACCGTAAGCTCTGTGCGTGCTTCAATGAACATAGTTCAGTGTGAAGGTGGAACGTTATATGTTTCAGAGCCCGGGGATCTTGGCTTAATCCCGCGGGCACCCCCTCAATCTCAAGGTGTGCTACGTGCCAAGGAGATGCATGGCTGTTGAGGTGGAACAGTCGCTAGCGAGCAACCTCTGAGGAACCCGCTGCACCTCAGTTGTATAAGGCTTACCCAGGCAAGCGGGGCTCTGCCTGGGTGGACGTATAGTTCCCTAGCTGCTCGGGGAACCACGATGAAACGAACCAACAATAGCTTTGCTGGACGCAAAACCGGCGTAGAGGTGATTACAATGCTGCCAAATAAATCCCCAAACGCTTCCCTTCCTTGCCACACCACGGGAAGAATGTATGGCTTGGACTCGAGGAGAACAATAAGCTCCTCGATATCTAGTATGTAGTACCATGTCAGATGGCAAATAATTCACACCTAGAAAGCTTTATTCGTTGTCGAACACCTAGAGGGCAGGTTTGTAGAAGTGGGGAGAATGTCAAAGATGCGTTCAGGATGGGCACTGATAATGACTTCATCCCCAGTGCAGTCATGGTCTTTGCTCGCCTGTGAGAAGCCGGGTGATGTACCCATTACGATCACTCCACACAAGAGCCTCAATATGGCCCAGGGCATCATATTTCATGGAGATCTCCTTTTGTAATCAGATGATGAATTAGACATGAACTTGGAGAGGAGGAGTCCATCCACCCTATCTATATGGGTCCGAAGAACTACAGGGTTGCCACTGGTGCCTTCATCTTGGCCTTTGAGGGCGATTCATTGCCTGAGAAGGTCAAGGCGATGATCTACCTGAGCGATGTAAAGCCCTATGTCGCCATTATCGGCTCCCACACCTCCCCGACTCAGGTATGGACGCAAGTCCGGTGAGTCTTTGGATGCCGCTCATCGACAGGAATACCATCCCTCACCATCCAGGTATGCTCTGCGCAATCCCAACAACTATTGCAGGGCACATGGCAGAGAACTATGCACATTTCTCCACTTCTGCTACATAAAGTCTGCACCCTCAAAGAGCGAGCGAGCGGAAACAGTTATCATTCTGTACCTGCCACAACTGTGAGTGGGAGCTCGAAACTGCCCTTGCTGCATGTCCCGATACCACTCCAGAACCGTATAGGATTCACAGCTAGTTCCTCCGACACCTTACAACGAAGTCTCAACACCGGATACTTGTGCTGTTTAACCGTCTATGGGCAGAGGGGGTTTTCCCGTTGCAATAGCAGTAAAACAAGGTGCTGAAACCTGGTGCAGATACTCTGTTGGCTGACAATTAGCGCCCGATCAACCTCGCCAACGTTCTGTGCAAGCTCTTTGAACGTATGGTGAGTCGGCCACTTATGTGTATCCTTGAAGAAAGTGGACTCCTTGCTCCACAACAGGGGCTTCCGCCAAGGTCGACCATTGACAACCTCCTGTCACTGGAGTCGGTATTTGCACTGCCTTTGCTAGTCTTGAGCATTTGGTTGCGGTATTTTTCAACCTTCACAAGCCATATGATACCACCTGGCTCCACCATATACTGACTATGTTGCATGACTGGGGCTTACAGAGCCCCCTTCCTATTTTTTTAGGAATTTCTTCTCCCACTGCTCTTTATGTGTTAGGGTTGGAGCCTCTCTTAGCTCCCCCCATATTCAAGGGAACGGTGTCCCACATAGACTCCGTCCTCATTGTCCCATTCATTTTAGTGGCAATAAATGGCCTTGCTGCAGCTGTGGCAGGGCATAAAATAACACGTTAACTGGGCGACACTTGTGTCGCCCAGTGCTGAGATTTTGTCGCCTAGTGGCTATGGGTAGTGCCGGCAATTTATTTTTATTGAATATCAAATGTGTCGGGAATTAAAAAATAACATCTTGTAAATCTTTTAGAGCATAGGTTCCCAACCTTTTCAGTCTTGTTACCCCTAAGACCTACTATGGAATCTCATTTCCCCCCCCCCCCCGCCAAAAAAAAAAAATAAAATAAAATAAAAAATAAAAAATCATCCATTAAAATAATATCAAAGAAAGCAATACATGAAAACACTACCAACCTTTGTTAATCACAATACACTGCATAAGACACTTTCGATGCAGCAATGAAACAATTATATTCAATAAAAAGGTGGGAACTGTTTACCAGTCGCAAGTTTTCTAATGTTTGGTTTTGTTTTTCTTAAGGCGCATCTAAGGTCATGTTCCACATTGAGATGGTTTCTGGTCTTACTTTTTATTGTCAGTAGTTTTGAGAAGCCACTCTGATATCTATAAGTGGTACCGAACTATCTTAACGTTCTTAGAGCTCTGTCAGCTATAACAGGATATTCGGCTTCTGATTTTCGCCAAAATGTACCAAGGTAATAATTTTTAAATTCCATTTTGAATGCGCTATCTTCGAGCAATCAGAAGGATTCTACTTTGGCTGAAACATCTTTGAAAATTTCCTCTTCAACAGAAAGTGATCTCAGTATCCAAGTGTTGACGTGCTGATTATCCATAGCTGAGGAATATTGTTTAATTGAGTTTATAACTGCAGACGGATGCTAAATAACGGAAGTTTAAAACACGATTCTTTTATTTTCCTCGCCTAATAATTGATCACACGGTTGCTTAAACATCGATAGATCTCCGACTTGAACCCTGCGTTGGTAAAGTTCCAGTTTACGGACGAAACTTGAAATTTTATCCTGCGCTGTTAAAATATTAGTCCTATTTTCTTGCAATGAAATACTCGGACTTAACTTCACTGAAAAAGTCAGCAAGATACGCCAATATTTCGACAGTTTTTTCTTTTACTTTTGAGTAAAATCTTTCTCTTTTTGTGTTCCCTGCTTTTCCAGAAGGAGTCCTATTTCTAAATGGGCGGAGAGAAGCAGCACTGAAGTGATGTGATGCTGCTCTGCAAAGTAAAATAAATCCTCGTTGCCGTGTTCTTTCGTTAAAACGGACTAAAACGGTCATCTGACGCAAAATAAAAACCGAAAGTACACGAGGTGGTAAGAAATCTGTCATCAAAATGTTTTACAGCTGCACAAATGCGTCTCTCCGACGATACCAAAAGGGTCAAATGGAATGCAGAGCTTTATCGACAAGTTAATATGCTTATTGGTGTAAGCGAAAAACACTTCAGAAATGGACAAAGAAATTTTGAATACATACTGGGTATTCTAAAACATATCCTGTGTTTATTCGAGGCTGTGTGTGTGTGTGTGTGAGGCATGGGGGCGAGGTAAGATAGATACACTCGTTACGGCGAGAGAGGAGCTTTGACGGCTAGCGGCGCAGTTGCCACTTGCCAGTGTGACACGGAAGTGCAGTGGGCCACACACTAGGTGGCACTACACTATAGTTCTAACAACTTTGGAGAATTTGTGTGTACTGCATAACATTGTTTATGCATGCAATGGCTTCTTCAGGCGTATTAATTTTTCTAAGCACATCATTTTGCTCCTCATCTTCTTCTTTTCTCTCTTCCTGATCATCCTCTGAATTGCGGATTTCTATTAAATCTGTTGCTGAACTGAAAGTGGGATGAGTTGACAGTAAGTCATCACTTCGAATATAGTCATCTGCTGTACACGAAATCTTTCTCATGTTAATTAATTCAGCTATTGCTGCTGCATTTTCTTGAGCTTCGATGGTTACAGTAGCATCTCTTTCTTGAGCACCAGAACCCGCTTAATTGAAGCTCTTGGTGACAGTTTCAGTCTTTATTTCCTTCACTGTCAAGCCAATCCAATTTACTGTATCCAGGACAGAAACTGACCGTGCAAGAGCAATCGCATTTTCGGCTTTTTCGACACTAAGAATGACTGCATGAGTAATCGTCTATTATGAGACTTGAATGTGTAAATTACCCCTTGATCCATTGTTTGTGTGAGGCTGGTTGAACCTGGCGGGAACCAAGACAATTTAACGTTTGACAACTTCACATTTGAGTGACACATTGCATTGTCAAAGAATAGGATGACTTGGCGATTTCCTTTGTTCATTTCTGCATTGAAAGAGCCTAGCCATTCTTCCATAAGAGCACTCACCATCCATTCCTTGTTATTGCTTCGCCATATGACTGGAAGCTTACTGACATCTGTGTTAGGCACGTTCCGCTTTTTTGTATCGAATGCGACGGGACTGAAATGCTTGTACGGATTGAGGAGATTTCCGAATTATACACGTTCCGCTTTGAGCACGTTTTACTGTATATATAAATATATCATAAATATAAATTATAAAAAATTACGGTAATGCATTTGTCTCGAAATGGGAGCCTGGCAGCAGACCCTTTTGATGTTTTGTTAGTGCTTTCGTAACAAAAATCTTCACTCCTAATTTTAGCTATAAAATTTTATTTTTAAAACCAACACTACACAAAATTCTATAAACTTTTATTTTATTTTAGGTGTATGTCGCGCTACTAACTTTTCAATGGCTTCAGTTGATAACTATACGAACATACGCCATGGCTAAGAGAACAACAATAACGGATTCCTTTTGTGTTGGATAAAAAAACGCTCAAAAACGATCGGGATATTAAAGAAGATGAAACTGCAAGCCCAATCACTATCTCAAGTGACGATAATAAACCAGGTTGCAGTAGTTTAAATACACAAATTGAATTTCAAGAAACTGAATCTTTCAATTATGATAATACTCTACCTAAGAGCCAAGACCGAAAATCCCCCAAAAAAGATAAATATGTTGAATTGTATAAGGGTAACATGTTAGATTCGTCTTGGCTGTTAAAAACCTACGACATTCTTGCAAACGTAAAACTGGGAAACAAGCGTTGAGATGTAAAATGTGAAGTTTGCTCTAAATATATTCCAGAAGCACTGAAATTTTCAAACATGGTACTTTGCCCATTGCTGATGGCGTCCGATGTGACGAAAAACAGGAATTGGAAAGAATTATTGACCATTTTAGCAGCGAAGCTCACAAAGGTGCTGTCAACCTTAATGAAATGGAAGAAAAATGGATGGCACATCTGATAAGCACCCTTGGATTAAAACCCTTAAGTCTTACACTGCAGAGAAAATAACACTACTGATTTAAATAGCATTGGACGTGTATAATGACAGTTGTACAATGACTCTTTCTGCTCATTCTTGGCCGTCACGATCACTAACAAAGATTCACAGACACTCAGATTTCGTCATACAAAGACAATGGTTTGGAATCCGAGTTTTCTCCTCTCACTCCTTCTGCACCTTTATTGCAGTACAGAAATCCTGTAAGGTATCGCGAGATGCTTCATGTTGTAGGGGAAGTGATAATGGAAGGTATGGTCACACACTTAAAAAGCTTGGAATGTTTTTCAATTCAGGTTGAGGCTCCGTAGACAAATAGGAAGTTGACAACAAGTTCATTACTGCACGGTTCATTACAGAAGATAACGAGATGAAATCTGTGTTTCTAGGTGAAAGCAAATCGAATCTGCGAGGGGCAGAAGGTCTTATGGAATCGGTCAAAGTTTTATTGGAAAATTTAGACCTTAGTGATACAGCAAAAGATGACAGGATTGACTACAGATGGAGAGAGTGCTAATACAGGCAAATCCAGTGGCCTATGGGTTCGAATGAAAGAGGAAGAGACTTAACTTTGTATTTGGTGTGTGGCTCATCGATCTGACCTAGCCAGGTCAGACTTAGAGTCAGCAGTCATTGAAGTTCAGCACGGGAAGACAAATTTAAAAGCCGTGGGACCGTTTTACAGGGCATCGTCTTTACGCTTTGAAGAACATGAAGATCTGGCTAACCAAGAAAACTGTCTACCGCTTTCCAGCACACTTTGATGTAAGGTTCGTAGAACACCTCAACAATTTAGCAAAAGCAGTTTGGAACAATCTTCCATTAATGCAACAACATTGGAGTAATGTTCTTGGAAACACTGATTCCTCAAAAGTTGAAAAAGCTTCAGCACTTGGGTTTCCACGTTTGTGGGAGGCAGGTGGCGAACAACAGCGACTTACCAGTCTTATGCTAGATCTTCTGAAACGTCAGATGTCATTTGTTACAATCCCTGATATTGAAGTATCGAAAACAATATTTGTTGCTTCATTATCTTTGATGGAAGAAGACTGTTATCCTGGTGGATATGAAGAAACGTTGGAAAGAGAAGGTGCAAGAGAACTTGAAAGTGACGTATTAGATACTGAAGATCTTTCTAGAAGACGTCAAGAAAACCGATTTGTTTCAACAAAGCGACTTTGGCTTGCAACTAGAAGAGAGGTTGTCATGAGCTGCAAAGAGTTTATCTTACAACGGCTTCCCAAAAACCAGAAGGAAATCTGTAGTAGGATTAATAGATTATTAAATTCTAAAAATCCTATTGAGATTGTGAACGCAGTTCGTGCAGACGTTGGAGGCCGGTTTGGTAAAGATAAAGTATATGATGACGTTGTAGGGTTGCTTGCAGCAAAAAAACTCCCTGCTCCGTCTAGTATGACATCATCTACTGGAAAGCTGTACCACTTTTTGAAAGTATCTCAACCTCACTCGATTCTAAGAAAGTTGGTGCAGTCGTATATTTCTCTGACACCGCACAGTGCTGGTCCTGAAAGAGCAGTGTCACTACATACGACTTTAAAATCAAACAAACAACCTGGTCTGTCACGAGAAGCTCTCAACTCTAGAATGCGCATCGCTCTCAACGGTGTTAGGACAGCCAAGGCCATCCGTGGCGAAGTTCCTAGACAAGAAAGAGAGAGGAAGAAAGCTGCCCGATTTTTAACTGTATCAAGACCAAGAGTTTGTAAAAATGTGTTTTTGCAAATGACAGTAACCTTTAAATTTGATGTTCTTAGCTTCTTTTAATTAGGGACCTTGTAACTTTTTTTATCAACATTTTTTGTAAACCCAGTAATTTCATTATCCTTTAAAATTTTGTTGTAGGCCTATTTCAAAATATTTCTTGAAAATTGTTACTTGTGTGCATTAAAATATTTATAAAAACGGCAAAGGAATTGTTTTTACCTACAATCTTACAAATGGAGGTATAAAATTACTGTTCAGTACTCTTTGAAAGAAAGCTATTACACTAGAACTTTACGTTCTTTAAAGACGTTTTTAGCACCAGCATCTCATGACTAATTTTCTTCAGAGTTAAGTACTTTTCTTAGATAGTTTAAAATTGTAATTGTGTTTCTTTCCCGTTGGTGTACGGAATTCTCTAGAGCAAAAAACAAATTGAGGAACAATAACGTAATATGAGCTTTTAAGACAAATAATGATTTATTAACGTTTTCAGAAAGTGCACAAGAAGGTATTTTAAGTAATCATAGTACTGATATTAGTTTAATTTAATACTATTTTCATTTAATAGCCATATCAAATTAAAGTGAACTTATAACAGGTACTGTATTCTATTTAACTACTTAACAAATAAAAGGCAACAAAAACAAATGAAAGATTGTTTAACAAAATTAGGAGACATAAATGATTTCTTCAAAGTCCAAATTTAGTATTCTTCGACAAACATTTTTATTTATCATTAAAACAAATATGAATAAAAATTTATTAAGGAAAAATTAAGCGGCTTTGATTTGAATAAAAAAAGGCTTCAAAATACGGTTTTAGGCATCAATATCTTGAAATTTTTCCGGGGGAGGGCCCCCGAAACCTCCGGATCATCCTTCCAATGTCGCCCAGTGAAAACCCCTTAAAATATGTTCTGAGCTGTGGGGTCATCAGTCAGTTGCTCCTTGTTCGCCGATGACTTCTGCCTGTGTTTCAGCTCCGTTAGTATCGGTGTAGACGAACGGCGGCTGCAGGATGCCATCTGAAAAGCCCAGTCTTGAGCCTATAATCATAGATTTCAATTCTCCATGCAGAAAACTCACGCAATGCACTTGCCGTCGGGTAGTTCACCCTGACCCAGAACTCTAAATATTCAAATGTTTGTTAAGCTTAAGGGACTGAACTGCGGGGTCATCAGTCCCTAAACGTACAAACTACTTATGAACTATCTTATAATAAAGACAACTGTGGTGTCGCACAAGTCTAAAGTGCGCGCCACGTACTTTCGCCTCGCGCCGCCATGCACACACGGCGCGGCGTTCTTACGACGTCAGCCACGAGCGCCCTCTGCTGCAACTCCGCTCGTGGCCATGACCGCTGCATCGGCCACTTGGGAATCAGATAGGCACCAGTTAAGACTTGGCTATCGGATAAGCACTAGGAATCATTAGTAGGAGGCCTCTATCTAAACTATGTATCAACATTCTACTACTCTGCTGCACTCAAAGTTAAGTAATGTACAATTTATATTAAATATATATCTTGTTCTAATTTGACCTAGTGTTTCTAGTTTTTGCTGTCCCACTAGCTGGTCACCTCCGTACCTGCACATGCGTGCATCCTACCTCCTGTGTCGGTCTCTCTTTACTCGGCCACCGACACCCAGGAAAACCGGCGGAAACAAAAGTGGTGACGAGGATGGGACACAAAAACAACACAAACATCGATGCCCGAGGGGGGATTCGAACCCCCGACGGGAAACGGCCTCGTGCATCAGAGCATAGCGCCTCAATGCGCTTGGCCACTCTGCCGCAGCCCCAGAGCTCTACCTGGGTGGTGAAGTCCTTCAGGTCGAGGACATACATTGCTATCTAGGCATGTTTTTCGATGCCCAGCTGACTTGGGTGCCACACCTGTGTCAGCTAAGACAGAAGTATTGGTGAGATTTATATATTCTGCCATGTCTCAGCCATACTGGTTGAGGAGCAGCCCGTTCCACAATCCTGCAGCTTTACAAGGCTCTTTATTGATTTCAGGAACTTGGTATATGATTCAGCAGCCCTTTCTGCCTTGAGGGTCTTAGACCCCATTCTCCACAATGGTGTGCATCTCGCGATGGGGGCTTTTCACACCAGTCCAGTTCCAAGTCTCTTAGCTGAAGCTGGGGTTACCCCTCTGCGGTTCCGCTGGAAACAGTTGTTGGTGTAATACATTGTCCAGGTCCATGCTTCAGCCCGCCATCCAAATCACAGGTTTCTCTTCCCAACTGCCGCAATCAGTTCCCCATGACAACAGCCCAGGTCGGGTCTCCCGATTGTGGTTTGTGTCTGTTCCCTTCTTTCATCATTTGATTCCCCACCTCTTTGGTCGATGGCCATGCTGTATATGACTTCGTCTGTGGTGACCAAATCGGACAGCGGTTGTTGCCTTGTGGAAGTAGCTTCTTCACTGAGGAGCTGGTCACTATTTTACGGACCCTTGAACATCTCCATACTTACCCCAGTGGGTCGTATGCCATCTGTAGTGACTCCTTGAGTGGTTTGCAGGCTATAGACCAGTGCTTACCTGAACATCTTGTCGTGCGGTCAATTTAGAATGCAGTCTTCATCCTTAGCAAGTTGGGCCACTCTGTCACTTTTATTTGGACACCAGGGCATATCTGCATATCAGGTAACGAACACGTTGACCAGTTGGTCAAGCAAGCCGCTACTTCAAGGGCCATGGACATTGGCATCCTGGAAATGGACCTCCGATCCCACTTCACCATAGGGTCATTGGGATTTGGAGTTCGGAATGGGTAGACTTAACAGAACCGGACAAGCTCCGTTTTGTCAAGCCCTTTACTGCTACATGGAAGACCTCACTGAGGGCTTCTCACAGGGAGTCGGTTGTCCTTTGCCGGCTCTGTATTGGCCACACCTGTTTGATGCACGGCCATCTTCTCCATGGCGAGGCCACTCCTCAGCGTCCCTGTGGTGCACACCTAACAGTCGCTCACATCTTATTGGGTTGCCCTGATTTAGCCGCACAGCGGCGGAATTTCAATATCCCTGACGCCTTGATCCTTGTTTTAGCTGACACCTCCATGGTTGATTCTGCTATAAATTTTATCTGTTAGTGTGAATTGCACCATTCTATTTAAAGTTTACTGAATGTCTCTTACGTGTCCGTTCTCCAATAGCCAAACACTTTTAGGTACGTGGTTTTAACGTGTGATAGAGTGGCCTAAACCCTCTGGTATCGTGAACAGGCCTTTTTAATCCTTTCTCCGTTTTTAATTTTTTTCCTTTTAAATTTTGACATGTTAACGCCTATACTTCAGGATGTTTAACACATTGTTAAATCCAGATTCAACCTAGCACCTCCACTAACATACCCGCGCGGTCTAAGGCACCTCGCTGCGGAGCGCGCGGTTGCTCACCATCGGAGGTTTGAGTCCTCCCTGGGGCATGGATGTGTGTGTTGTTCTTAGGTTAGTTTACCTTAGTTTAAGTAGTTTGTAAGCTACGGACTGATGACCATGCAGTTGGTCCGATAGATTTACAAACAAAAAAATTTTTCTACTAACATATCTGAAGCAGCCTACCAACATTGCTTGAGAACTTACTTACAGTGGCATATCCAGGATCGTGGTCTGGTGGGAGCTGAACTCAATCACTGATATGACGTGATATCTAAAAAAAATTAATTAATTAAGAGGAACTGTGCGTTTGATCATATTGGGAGGATTGATCCATTATTTTCTCCTGCCTCCCCCCCCCCGCTCTCTCTCTCTCAGGGAGGCTGCAGCAAGGTCTGGGAGGGGGGGGGGGGCGCAGCAGACACACTCTCTGCCCCCCACCCACCCGGGTACGCCACTGCTTACTTATAAGTAACAACGTGATAAAGTCACAAGATGGATCTGCTCCTCTGGAACAGGAGGCTTCGAAGTTTGGTCTTGATCCTTTCCACCCTCCAAGCAATCAGCTCCAGTCTCGTGTCTACAAAATTTTCTGTACTACCTCTCCCCAACCAGATGAAATTGATGAACTAGTTGTTGACGAATACCTGGATTGTGTGGATGAGGCAATGAAAATTACAGACTTCGAGTAGCCGAGTTATGGGTTGATGGACTCTGAATACGAATTTACAGACTGTGATGAACCGAGTGGCGCAGTGTCCATCAGACAAGGACGTCTGTTACATTTGTGTACCCACCTAGTTTTTCCCCTTCTCATCTTCGTACCTTTAAGTAAAATTTGGTTACTATGAAATATAATAATCACTAATTGATTTCAGGAATCTTCTCATCACGCCCCTATCTTCACATCAGTTGAATGAATATCACATTCTGTATTAAATTGTTTTTTAATATTATCTCTTCATATATTCCACAATTATAATTTTTTATTGTAATATCATTTTAAGCAATGTCAAGACAATGGAGTGCTATAGTACTACACTTTAATATAGTGTATACAACGCTGAAGAACTGCATTTTAAACAGTCTAGAATCTAGATTGATGATGATAAATGGTACAAATTTTAGGTGGAGCTGTATGGAAACATGTTTTCCAGATTATTTACTTTTGTCTCATAGAACGCAGGATTTGTTCTCCTACTACCTTTGTATGGACTACTTTATTGATAGATGGATTATTTTAAATGGCATTACCAAAAACAGGTGTTAAAACCAAAAATGTTTCGTAAACATGTAAAATTTGGCTAACTTTGATGAGTACTGATGAAAATCCGTGGCCACATCTAAGTGATTTTGTTGGTTTTACATCTAGATCCGGAAAACAAATGCTTTTCAACTGTAAATTGTGTCTTCCGAAAAAAAAAAAAAATAAATAAATAAAATAATTCAGGCTCACACCTCGAGCCTTAACAATCTTAAACAGCTGTCCCTACAGTTTGAAGAAAGAGTTAAGGCAGGTTCTGGTCGAAGAAAATCCAAAAGGAATGTTAATATTTTATTTTGCATTCTGATATCGACAGTGGCGCCAGTAGCAGTACTCCCACTAAAAAAAATGCGACAGGTGAGCATTGGGGAGTCTTTTGGCATTGCAGCAACTTCCAGCGGGGTATCCCAATTTTACGGCTAAATGCAGTGGCGGCGCCAGACGAAAACTGGGCGTCGGCGAACTCGTCTTTGCGAGGCCCCTTTCACTTTCTTTTTTAATAAGGAAGGAAATGTTAAATAAAATGAGCTGAATTATACATCAATAATCATTGTACTAAAATTCTATTAGTAAAATATACGACTATTATTGCAATGACAAAAATTACAATAAACAAACACAAATTAGAGAAACTTTTCAGCTTTTCGTCTCACTGAATTTTTTTAAGATCACATCTTAATACCAGCCGCTATTTAGGCTTCAGTTGATAGTACTGACAACGCAGATAGTCTTTGTTGGCTCATTGTGGTTTTCAAGTTAGTCTTAATCAATTTTAACTTTGTGGAGCTTCTCTCGGTCGAAGCTGTACTGACTGGAACTGAGCATGATTCTGATTGTTATATAAAATATTTGTATATACTTCTTCCAAATCGTTTCCTAAAATGTACCGAAGAAATTGTTTTGCAAGTGTTTAACTAAAACTTGCGTCACTGCTGCATTCATACGGAAATAAATACGGATAACTAAATAGCTGCCGGCCGGGAATGGCCGAGCGCACTGAGGCGTCATAGCACGGTGAGCTAGATCGCTCTCGTCGGGGGTCGAATCCTACCCTTGGGTACGGATGTTGTGTTCGTCCATTGGTTAAGCTACTGTAAATTAGATGTAGGTCGTCGCTACATAACCTATCAGTTGGAACGCACCGTTAAACATCAAATATTAAAAAAGGATACAAAAAAAAACTAAAATGTTGACAATGTTTTGCGAGGCCCCCACAGGCGCGAGGCCGTCGGCGGTGGCCGACGTCGCCGACGCCTAGCGCCGCCACTGGCTAAATGATTACTATTAAATATCAATATTTATATATTACTGAGGCACTATATCGTGGCAGCCCCCCGCGAGTGTAAACAAATGACAAACCAACATTTTACGTTTTATACAAGTAGACAAATCATTTCAAAGAACAAAAGACTTTTTCCCCAAAGCAAATTACACTTGCGGAGGCTATTTTACACTATAGTGTGTGATTCTACATCATTTGTTTACGCTCATGGCCGAATGTCACGATAGAGTGGCGGAGTAATACTAGTTTTTATGTACACACCAAGCCGTATTTAAACTTACGTGTCTAAAACATTTTTCTTAAATATCAGGTAGGGTAATATATTTTTTTGTTTTTTGATTGCTGATTTCAATATTATAACAACATAAATATATAAATTCGGAGACTGAAGGCGATTTTTCGTGGCTGCACAATACTGACTAGAGTTAAAAGATTAACGTTAACTTCCGTCAATTTGTCCGCAGAATAACGCTTTAACGTTTAAGAAAGTTAACTTTTTTGTAGCTGATTAATGATTAACGAAGTTAACTTTTTGATTACCGGAGCCTAGCTCTGGCTGTCAAGTACTGGCATGCATGACGTCAGCTTCTCCCACCATCGCTGCTCGGAGCTGGGGTAGGATTGGGCTATAAGTGCTCACGAGAAACGCGCGACGCTAAGGCAAATTCTCGAGAAATTCTCGAGTACTCTCCAGAACTTGACAGTGCTGCGCTCTCTGGGGGCTGGGCGAAACTACTCTACAAGGAAGCATTGCGACAGAGTAGTCGTAATCGTTGTTTTTCGTACGTGCAAGGAAGAAAAACTCAAGTTATTTTGTTATTATTATTAGCAGCAGCAGTAGTAGAAGAATTCTTTACAGAAGACAAAAATCATTTAAGACATATGTTACACGAAACAAAGACTTCATTGTTACCAAAAACAAATACCCATTCCGCATGTCTTTATACTTACACGAGAGAAAAAAACTAGCCATCCACAGTGGCCGAGCGGTCTGCGGCGCGCCAGTCACAGTCTGCACGGCCGCTACGGTCGGGGGTTCGAATCCGTGGATGTTTGTATCGTCTTTAGTGTAACGTAGATCATGAGTAGTTTGTAAGTTTAGGGACTGATGATCCTGCAGTTAAGTCCCTTAAGCTTAACAAACATTTGAACATTTTCAAAAATGCTACAACATGGGACACTCATAAACTCCTTACATTCATTTACTAATTATAGAAAAAAATCGGCATAGCTTACAGTATTAGCCAGCGTCACGTACCTAAGCTACCGCCCTTATTTCAGTGTAAAGCTCTGGTACTTTGTCAATACAGCCACCACAATCTACAACTACAATACCGGAAATTGGTTATGACCTCATTCTGTTCAAAAGTTTCGATAGTGTTAATTTTGATGCATTTTGCATGTTATTGCAGCAAAATAAAAATTACAGTTTTCTGATATACTGGCAGACTGTTTCAAGCGCTATCAAACATTATTACCGGATTTCCTTTTAATAAAGTTTGAATGGATAACATAAACGATAGCTGGGTATTTTGTCTGGGTTAATTTAATATAAGAATGCACTTTATTATCCGTGAAGGTAATCTGTTTCATAACAAGATATATTGTGTAATTGTATATGTCTTACCATACCTGTTTTTTTTTTTGCACTACAGAGCTTTGCAAGAGACATATCCATCCTCCGTAAAGTACTGCCAGCTCCGTGACTTTGGTTTTTGTATATCCAGTGCCAGTATTTAAATGGTAATCACAGTGAGCTGCGAGCATTGCAAATAAGCGTAGTGCGCTGCCCCAGCCAACCGCCGCACAGCGGCACGCGCCGCTTCTCGCGAGCTTCTCGAGAATCGCTTGAGCTCCGGCAGCTCGAGAAATTCTCGGTGCGTTCGAGTAGCCACGCCTCACACTCCCATCCCTAAGCTATGGTAGTGAGCGCTCGCGTGCGCTCCTGCTCGCGGAGCAGTCTGGCCTATGGGTAGGCTCCTACACACGCTCCTATTTATCACACGACCAACAAGATGTTCAACGAACCAACCAATTTGTAGCGGCAGCTCGAGAAATTCTCGGTGCGTTCGAGTAGCCACGCCTCACACTCCCATCCCTAAGCTATGGTAGTGAGCGCTCGCATGCGCTCCTGCTCGCGGAGCAGTCTGGCCTATGGGTAGGCTCCTACACACGCTCCTATTTATCACACGACCAACAAGATGTTCAACGAACCAACCAATTTGTAGCAGCCTACACACGTTCCGACCAACTGCACGCAGCGCCACCTTGTTCTGGTGTCTGTTTGTCGAACTGTTTTTGTTTTCGCGTGTTAGCTATGCAGACGACATTAGGCATGGAAGTTGGTTGGGAAACGCTACACACGGTACAATTTGTTGGATGAAGTCGTGGGGGAATCGGAGATCGGGTGGTCAGGCACAACCAACTGGCCGACAAGGAAAGTTGGTCGGGTAGCGCCTAAAACCGCTCAATTTATCGGGTGACCAACGAATTTGTCCAATAAATCGCATCCTGTGTAGGGCCCTTATGGTTCCATCCCTAGGGCGCCAGTGCAACAGAGGCTTTGGAGTCTCGGGACAAGTCCAACCGAAGCTGGAGGCGAGGAATGACCCAAGGAGGAATACGAGAACGGTACTGGAAGGTGAGAGGAATCGACGACTCTCCGTCAACAGTTCCAGGTCCTTATAGATTCGTACCATGGCGCTGCATTTATATACACCGATGACTTCCTAGTCGATGGCCATGTTGGGTATGCCTATACCCACGGCCAGCATGTTGAACAACGTTCATTGCCCTGTGGGAGTAGTGTGTTTACAGCGGAACTTGTCGCCATTTGGCGGGCGCTTGACCATCTCAGAGCCTGCCGTGGGGAGTCTGTGGTTATCTGTAGTGTCTCCCTGAGTGGTTTGCAAGCCCTTAACCAGTGTTACCCAAAACATCCTTTGCTACGGTCCATTCAGGAAGCTGTATACAGACTAGGTACATCTGGTCGCACTGCGGTCTTCCTTTGGACTCCAGGCCACATTGGAATAACAAGAAATGAACGTGTTGACCAACTGGCGAAGGAGGCTACTACCTCAACCATGCTGGAAATCGGTCTCCAGGAGAGGGATCTCCGGGCGGTGCTCAATCGGAAAGCATTAAGCCTTTGGAATACTTAGTGGGCTGAATCGAACGCGCCGAATAAGCTCCGTGCTGTTAAGCCTACCACGGCAATATGGAGGTCCTCCCTGCGAGCCTCTCGTAGGGAGTCCGTTGTACTCTGCCGACTACGCATTGGCCATACGTGGTTAACACACGGCCACCTCTTGCGTCGAGAGGGCCCACCAGTTTGCCGTTGAGGCGCCCAACTGACTGTGGTCCACATACTGTTGTATTGTCCGTTTTTAGCCGCTTTGCGGCAGTCCTTTAGCCTACCAGATTTTCTGCCATCAGCTTTAGGTGACAATGCCTCCTTGGCTACTACTGTTTTACATTTTATTCGCGCATCTGGTTTCTACTTTTCCATTTAATGGAAGTCGCTTCTGCCTGATTCAAAGACCCTCATTTTTACGCTGTTTTTAAGTCATTTGATAGCCTCTACCCTTTCGGTAGAGGTGGTTTCTTAGTGTGTACAGCATGGCTCGCTCATGTGTTTTTACCCTCGTGATCAGCCAGCCATTGCATTCTGCTGTGAAATTGAACTTTTATGCCTTTTGTGCACTCCTCTGTGTATCAGTGAAGTGTTTCTCTTCGTTTTACACTCAAGGAATTCTCTAATCCTTGTTCTCTCTGTGTTTTCGTTCCGTCACATGTTATGGAATATCTTCCCAATTGTGTGATTGGATTCACGATTTCCTATCAGAAAGGACACAGTCCGTTGTAATTGACGGTAAGTCATCGAGTAAAACAGAAGTGATATCTGGCGTTCCACAGGGAAGCGTTATAGGTTCCCTACTCTTTCTCGTGTTTATAAACGATTTAGGAGACAATCTGAATAGCTCCCTTAGACTGTTCGCAGATGATGCTGTCGTTTATCGGTTAGTGAAGTCAACAGAGAATCAAAAGCAACTGCAAAGCGATTTAGACAAAATTTCTACTTGGTGCGAAGATTGGCAATTGACACTAAATAAAGAAAAGTGTGAAGTAATACACATGACCACTAAAAGAAATCCGCCGAACTTCAATTACACGGTAAATCAGTCAAACCTTAAGGTCGTAAATTCTACCAAATACCTAGTAGTTACAATCACGAACAACTTTGACTGGAGAGAACACATAGAAAATACTGTGGGGAAGGCGAATCAAAGGTTACGTTTCATTGGCAGAACGCTTCGAAGATGCACCAGCTCCACCAGAGAGACTGCCTACATCACACTTGTGCGTCCTCTCCTGGAGTACTGTTGCCCCTTGTGGGCCCCTCACCAGGTGGGACTGACGGAAGTTATTGAGAAGGTTCAGAGAAGGGCAGCTCGTTTTGTTTTATCACGTTACAGCGGGGAAAGCGTCACGGAAATGTTGCACGAGTTGGGATGGAACTCATTAAAAGAAAGACGTTATTCATTATGCGGCGTGATCTGTTTGCGAAGTTTCAATCACTGACTTTTACTTCTGAATGTGAAAATATTTTGCTAGCACCCACCTACTTAGGGAGACATAACCATCCCAATAAAATAAGAGAAATCAGATCGAAAACGGAACGATTTAGGTGTTCTTTCTTCCCGCGCGCTATTAGAGAATGGAACGGTGGAGAAAAGTTATGAAAGTGGTTAATGAACCCTCTGCCAGAGACTTAAATGTGATTTGCAGAGTATCTATGTAGATGGTAGATACATCATTGCTAGGAACAGGGGACTGATGACCTTGTAGTTTGGTCCCCCATAAACAACAACAACAACAACCTAGGGCGCCGGAGCGGCGACAATGGTGAGACGGGTGTACCAGCAGCAGTGTCGGGCGTTTCCTCGGCGACGGCAGCCCAGGGCAGGTAAGCGCGATGGCGCCGCTCGCGTTCGCGCAGCTGCGCCGCCTGCTGGACTCGTACTCGCGGCGCGACCAGCGCCGGCCCAGGCCGCCCCCGCCGCCCCCGCCGCCGCCCACCGCCGCCCCCGCCGCCCCCGCACGCGGCTCCCCCCCGCGCAGCCCCCTGTCCTCGCCCGTGCTGGCGCGCGCCGCCGCCGTGCCGTTCAAGGTGCTGCACGGCTTCATGATCCCGGACGAGGAGTTCGTGCGTCCCGGCTCGCTCGCCAACTCCGCCCTCAGGAAGTACGTCCCGTAGCGCGGGGCCGCCACCGCCACACGACGCACCGCCCTGCACCAGTCTTCAGGTACTCTTGTCTATTTCTAGGTAATTCCGAAGATGTGTTACATAGCCCGGCGGCGGCGGCGTCCAAACGATGGCTAATTTACAAGAATGCTTCCTATCGAAATAGCCGCGCACCTATCGATATATCGAACGTGCGATTGGTTAAAGTGCAGTTTATGCGGCAGCGGCTAGCCGTCGCGCACGCTATGTTGGCAACGGCAGAGCAGCCAAACAGAAGTCGCGATGCCGCGACCAATGAGATTGCGCGTTTCATGACGAGCAAATTTGGCGTCAATTTCGAAGTTTATTCGAGGATATCGGTGCGGCGTTTGGGTGACTGAGATCTTTAGATAATTGTCGTATTACGGACATAAGTGACATTATTAATACACCAGCAGTCAAATATGTTTTATTTGTTTTATGACCAGTACGAAACATTGATCATTTTAAGTGAAAGTTAGGTATAGGTTAAACAAGAAGTTTTTTATTGTAGAATGTGAGGGCGCGTAGCGCCCGAATCTCCGGTTCAAAAACACTCAATTTACACTTGCACGCTCGATATATATATATCATTTCAGTCCGAGCCACCTCGATTGCAAGCATTCTTGGAAATTATCGCAATTACTATTACTGACCGGACAAGGGTACATACAAGAACCTGTCAACTATAGAGCAGGTATAACATGTTTTATTTATTTTATGATGTATTCGAAACAGTGATAAGTTGACATCCATACTAATAGCAACTGTAACTTGTAGATCGTGAAAAACTTTTGCATACACCGCTTCCATTTGTTTTCATAGTACAATTGTAACGCTGTTTCTTATTGGCCGCGGCATCGCGACTCCTGATTGGCTGCTCTGCCGTTGCCAACCTAGCGAGCGCGACGGCTAGCCGCTGCCGCATAAACTGCACTTTTACCCGTGCGATTACTGTTCCGGCGAGTTACGGGATAAAGTCGGGTGTCCGATCCCAGTAGTCGGCTTTGACCAATGACGTCATACTTTGCCCAGAGACGTTACGGTCACGATACTTTTGATACAAGGATTGCATCATAGACTAAATATAGCATAGACTCAGTGATCTGTATATAAACTGGATGTAACTCTGACCTCTGAGTATAGAACTGCAGCGTGCCTGCACTTTCATATATTTTGCACACGATTTCGCATTCTCCGCCATGTTTAAATTTGGCAAACGATTTTCGATCACTTATTACGTGTCAAATAACTGCTTTTCTTACCTCTTGAGTTGAAATTCATATAAATATGTGGTTAATAGACTAGTATGGGAGTGGAATTGAAACGTATTTTCTTTTCGTTATCTTGTAATACTTCATAGCGGCCATTTTTTAATTTGGCAAGAAACGAAATGTTAACATCTATGGTTGCCACGCTCAGACAGCTGAAGTTCAACATCCAGGTACTATAGAGATCAGTGCATAGACTGCGTGTTTCCCTATCTCTGCTGTGTTGTGGTTTGAAACCAACATCTAACATTGCCCCTAGTCACGTGACTGAGTTTTCGTCATTAGGTTACCAGATTCTAGTATACTGAGCATGCGCAGAACTGTTATCGAGGTACTGCAACAGCTCGACGCATGCTCAATTTACTACAATCTACTACCTAGTAGTTGCTTAAACGAACCTCTTATGAGAAACAATTTTTGTAGTTTTCAGCTGAAGACAAGAATTGATTTTAACAATAAAACGACTTTTGTACGCTTATTATACCTGTAGGACAAAAGGTAATATAGTTCATGCTCAGTTATAATAATTTTAATGCTATGATTGTTTTTCTATGTGATGAGTTGACACTTATTCAGTTCTTTTTACAAGAAATAGAATTACAGTTAGTGTTTGTGCAGCAAAATCTGATATGGATATAGACCGTTTTTAGTTCCTATTAACGAATAACACGTACTGTTGAGAAAACGTAAGAAAAGTGATGCTGTTTGTGAAACTGATTTTTCGCCTTCTACTTCCATGGCGGTTGTAAAGTAAGAGACTCGCAGAGCAACAAAAACAAGTCATCTATACGTTTCACCTAGGCACATGTAAAAACTAGATGGTTATGATCAACATTAACAATTGCTGAGAAATAACGTTAACTGTACTGCTAAAAGCGTAATAAGGATATGATTAGGGATTTTGTTGTTAAAATCAAAGTCAAATTTCAGTTATAAATGGGAAAAACTACATCTGTCAGCTCAACTTCACATTTCTCTTTATGACGAAAACGGCATGTTGCCCCGAGTCACGTGACTTAGATGTTGGTTTCAGAGTAATGACGTCACGTGAAGTCTATATCATCTATGGTCTATGTATTGCATCATAGACTAAATATAGCATGGAGGTAAGAAGAGGGGAGATGCCACTACTGGCGTCTGCTGTACTTCTGTTTGAAGCCGGTCAGCAGCCATGTTTGTTTGTTCAAAAGACTCACAGACCATAATGGAATGTGATTTTCTTCACATTATTAATGATATCAAAACTGTTAATACAACCATAAATAATACACACAGGCATTATCAACTGCAACTCTTCGACAACTCAACACAGCAGCTCAGCAGAAAACTAATGTTTTGAACAAACTGTAATGGCGGAGCTAGGTTTGCCGGCTTCAAGTTTGTGACGTCATGCCCACTCCCTTCTTTTTACCTCCATGAAATATAGCATAGACTGCGTGTGTCCCTATCTCCGCCGTGTTGTGGTTTGAAACCAGTTGAAACCAACATCTAACATTGCCCCTAGTCACGTGTCTGAGTTTTCGTCATTAGGTTCGTTTAAGCAGCTACCAGTTACCTGATTCTAGTATTCTGAGCATGCGCAGAGCTGTTATCGAGGTACTGCAACAGCTCGACGCATGCTCAGTTTACGGGAATCTGGTAACTGGTAGCTGCTTAAACGAACCTCTTAGGAGCAACAGTGTTTCTAGTTTTCAGCTAAAGACAAGTATTGATTTTAACAATAAAACGACTCTTGTACGTTTATTATACCTGCAGGACTAAAGGTAATATAGTTCTTGCACAGTTATAATAATATTAATGCTATGATTGTTTTTATATGTGACGAGTTCATACTTATTCAGGTCTTTTTTAGAAGAAATAGAATTACAGTTAGTGTTTGTGCAGCAAAATCTGATATTATGGATATAGACCGTTTTTAGTTCCTATAAAAGCGTAACACCTATTGTTGAGAAAACGTAAGAAAAGTAATAGGGTTTGTAAAACTGATTTTTCGCCTTCTACTCCCATGGCGGTTGTAAAATAAGAGATTCGCAGACCCCCCTCCCACTCCAAAAAAAAAGAAAAAAAAACAATACAAAAAAAAACAACTATTCACTTAATAAGAGCAAGTCATTCATATGTTTCATCTAGGCACATGTAAAAACTATAACCATCGCATTAACGTTAAGAATTACGGAGAAATAACGTTAACTGTACTGCTAAAAGCGTTATAAGGATATGATTAGACATTTTGTTGTTAAAATCAAAGCCAAATGTTTAGTTATAAATGGGAAAAACTACATCTGTCAGCTCCACTTCACAATTCTCGTTATGACGAAAACGGCTTGTTGCCCAGTCACATGACTTAGATATTGGTTGCAGTCTATATTATCTGTGATCTATGGATTGCATTATAATAAACAATTGAATGTATTGATTACTTTTTTTCATTGGAGTATACAAATGTGTATATGACTCAAATTATATGAAAGTGAAATTACGAAACATAATACAGTTTAAAGAACGACAACGAATATTAGATAACAAATAAAATATGCAGCGAAATTATAGAAATGTGACAAGAGAATAACTATCTGAGCGGTATAAAAAGTATCTAAGTAACATAATGAGACTACCGCGAGGAAATTGGAGATTTTGTCCGGAAAATACTAAATTGAAACATATAAAAATGTTCCAAAAATAAAGTCCCATAATTACGACACTTTGTAATTAATATTAATATTCATAAGCCTTAACGGGACTACCACAGGAAATTGGTGGGTTTGGGCCGGAAAATATTAAATTGGAACAAAATAAAACGCTAAAACATATTTCAGATAAAATTACTTGGTATCGCTATCTAGACTTGACCTCTATAGGTCAATTCTAGTTACCGATACCAGCCCTTCATATTTTACGTTTCACCAGTATTTACCAGGTATCGGTATCTTGACTTGACCTATATAGGTCAAGTCCAGTTACCGATACCAGCTCTTCATATTTTCTGGTTCACCATAAAATATGAAGGGCTGGTATCGGTAACTAGACTTGATCTATATAGGTCAAGTCTAGATAGCGTTACCAGGTCTATATATTTCGTCATACATCCTCCTATACGCAATATCTATATGTGAAAGAAAAAAAAAATGAAGGGTTGGTATCGCTATCTAAACTTGACCTATATAGGTGAAGTCAAGTTACCGATTTCCGATACCAGCTGTTACTATTTTTATTTCAAATATAGACAGTAAATATCGGTATCTAGACTTGACCTGTATTGGTTATATCTGAATAAATTCGGATAGCTGGTATCGAAACTATAGTATCCGTATGTACGTAATTAGTAGGTGTCAATATCTGAACATGACATATAAAATTAGGTCTAGTTACCAATACCAAATCAATGGATTTTTGTTTTACTTATATGCACCGCTCACAATGATGCCCAGATCAGTTAAATTTTGCTTACAACCGTGGCAACGAAAGTTGTTAATGTTGGCAATCACGTGACTTCTGCATTAGCCAATCGCGCACAAATGAAATGTTTTGCTATGAAATCGTAATTTTACGAGAACAGATTCGCATTTTATGATAATAACAATAATGTCTAAATAAATGTATTGTTTACAAAATATCAAACTCTCAGTATACAAACGGATACCTATCGTGATTGGAATTAAAAAATATAGATCAATTTTACTAACGGAAATGAAATTATTATACAAGGACTAAACGAAAAAGGTACCGTATAAATCGATACTGTAGCAATTAAGAAAATTAAAAATCATTAACAGTGAATATAAAAAATAAACAAAATACATGTAACATAGCCATAAAACAATTTACACTCCAATAACAAATGACATAAAATATATATTTAATACGTTCCATGCGTTTAATAATCATTATATTACACATTTTAAATCTGTAAGAAATCATATATTGAAAAAGGGACCTTTTATTATAAAAAAATTCACGAATTGCGGACATATACAGGGTGTTTCACTAAGTGTGTTTGCCTCTGTAACTTATAAAATAATAGGTAACGGGAAATTTTAATGCGGTAGGTCAACACAAGAAAGGTTACACTTTCTGCGGAGCTATGAACATGGTTTATTGTATCATTTTCCAAAGAGGTACACCACAAAGATATAATTTTTTAAATGGAACAATAGTTTTTTTCTATCGTGCATTGGATTCGTTTAAACCAGCTGCATCCAAATCAATTTAAACTACATTCCTATCACCGTTAGTTTGGGAGCTACAACCCTTCAAAGTTTAGGGGGTGGAGGCTACGTCAGCGTAGCTGACTGGCTGGTGGTTATGAGACAGGGGGCCGTGCCCCAGTGGATAGCCACTCGGCCAGTCAGCTACGCTATCGCAGCCTCCGCCCCCGGAACTTTGAAGGGTTGTAGCTCCCAAACTAACGGTGATAGGAATGTAGTTTAAATTGATTTGGATGCAGCTGGTTTAAACGAATCCAATGCACGATAGAAAAAACTATTGTTCCATTTAAAAAATTATATCTTTGTGGTGTAACTCTTTGGAAAATGATACAATAAACTATGTTCATAGCTCCGCAGAAAGTGTAACCTTTCTTGTGTTGATCTACCGCATTAAAATTTCCCGTCACCTATTATTTTATAAGTTACAGAGGCAAACACACTTAGTAAAACATCCTGTATGTACATACTCATGTAAGTATTATCTGTGGATCAGATTTATCAACGACAATATAAATAGAATAGTTGATGGAATTAATGACGTAATAAGTGACGTCCTTGGTCGAAGCCGACGGGTGGTATCGGAGATTAGACTTGACCCGAATGTTCGGTAATTTGGAAGGACCGTTGTATATCATCGCTTCGGACGGCCTACTATCGATATGTATCGAATACGCGAGTATCGCAGTATCGTATATCGAACACGCTGTGTCGTAAGAAACAAATGTTGGCGGACAAATAAAAACAGATATTCATTTCGACGTATATAAACAAATTAAATAATTAATGCTGTTGGTACTGTTCATACAAGAACCTGTCAAACATAGAGCACATATAGCATGTTCTATTATTTATTTTATGATCTGTACGAAACAGTGATCAAGTGATTCAAAATCTTCCTTTTACGAGGGCAATTACTTTTACTGAGCGGACAAGGGTACATACAAGAACCTGTCAACCACAGAACAGGTATAGCATATTTTATTTATTTTATTATCTGTATGCAATCTTAGGTTCATAAAGGTATTATCGTGTTCTACGCTATTTCACTTAAAAAACTGATCTGTAGCGTAGCCTTAAGAAGATTAGTTTTAGGTTAAACAAATATTATTTTAATGTATTTCTTTTTAGTACGTGAATCTCCGATTCAGGAAGGTATTATCGTAGTCTAGGCTAAACAGTTTTCTCCTATATCATAAAGGCAACTGATTTCGCCTACGCTTGCGAGTAAACAAACTACGATAGCATTTTGATGCTTGTATGTTCCATACAAATGGACACTACGCAACTATCGATAGTCCGTCATTATCGATAGCAGGCCAGCCGAAGCGATATACAACGGACCTTCCAAATTATCAAATATTCAAAATTTTTAGGTGTTTTCATAGACGAGGGATTGAATTGGAAGAAACATACTGAAGATCTCTTGAAACGTTTGAATTCAGCTACGTATGCTATCAGGATCATTGCAAAATTTGGTGATATACATCTCAGTAAATTAGCTTACTATGTCTATTTTCATTCACTGCTTACTTATGGGATCATATTCTGGTGCAATTCAACACTGAGTAAAAAAAGTATTCATTGCACAAGAGCGTGTAATCAGAATCATTGCTCGAGACCACCCAAGATCATCCTGCAGACATTTATTTAGTTTAGGAATTTAGGGATCTTCACTGTAGCTTCACATATATATATGATGAAGGCCGCCTGCAACAGTGACCGAAACGACGGTAGAGTTTATAAAATGACAACGCGGTCTCATACCCGGAAGAATTTTATAGATAGTGACAACAGCAACGGAAGCCTACGTTTGCATATATTTGTTCCGTAGATAACGAATACGACACTTCGTAATGGCGTGGAAATTATCATGTTAATAAAACGTTTCTTTTCCAGATGTACATAATGCAAAATATTACATTCTTGCAGATTTCCTAATTTATACCCAAAAATTGACCTAATGAGTAGCAGGAGTTGTTATTCAGAAATTCTTTTAGTTTATTTTTAAATGCTAGTTGGCTATCCATCAGATTTTTTATGCTATTTGGTATGTGACCAAACCTTTTGTGGCAGCATAATTCACTCTTTTCTGTGCCCAAGTTAGATTTAACCTTGAATAGTGAATATCATCCTTTCTCCTAGTGTTGTAGCTATGCACACTGCTATTACTTTTGAATTGGGTCGGATTGTTAATAACAAATTTCATATATATATATATATATATATATATATATATATATATATATATATATATATATATATATATGTATGTATGTAATTAATATATATATATATATATATATATATATGTAATTTGTTATTAACAATCCGACCCAATTCAAAAGTAATAGCAGTGTGCATAGCTACAACACTAGGAGAAAGGATGATATTCACTATTCAAGGTTAAATCTAACTTGGGCACAGAAAGGAGTGAATTATGCTGCCACAAAAGGTTTGGTCACATACCAAATAGCATAAAAAATCTGATGGATAGCCAACTAGCATTTAAAAATAAACTAAAAGAATTTCTGAATAACAACTCCTGCTACTCATTAGGTCAATTTTTGGGTATAAATTAGGAAATCTGCAAGAATGTAATATTTTGCATTATGTACATCTGGAAAAGAAACGTTTTATTAACATGATAATTTCCACGCCATTACGAAGTGTCGTATTCGTTATCTACGGAACAAATATATGCAAACGTAGGCTTCCGTTGCTGTTGTCACTATCTATAAAATTCTTCCGGGTATGAGACCGCGTTGTCATTTTATAAACTCTACCGTCGTTTCGGTCACTGTTGCAGGCGGCCTTCATCAGGTTCTGTGTCTGACTGCTGAATGCAGGATAGCTTGGGGTTTATATAGAAGCGGATGATGGAGAGTGAGGGGGACATTGGTTCTCCTTTATTGGTGGTTACATTATTGCACGTTGGTGGAAAGAAGCGTTGATGATTGGTGTTTTAATGGCTTGTTTTTCATATAATTGGAGGTTGCATTCTTGCCCCTTATTGGTCAAAATGGACGTTTCCGATTGGCGTGCAATAATATAACCACCAATAAAGGAAAACCAACGCCCCCCTTCCTGTCCCTCATCCGCAGCTATATAAACCCCGAGCTATCGTACATTCAGCAGTCAGACACAGAACCTGATGAAGGCCGCCCGCAACAGTGTCCGAAACGTCGGTACAGTTTATAAAATGACGTCGCGGTCTCATACCCGGAAGAATTTTATGGATAAGTACAAATATAATCTGTAAGATTTCAAATAATAGGTAAAATTTTTATCTACAATCTGTAATTGCTTTCGAAGTGTCTATATCTTTTTGCTCATTTGCATTTCCATTGTCAACAGCAACTTGGCCACGTCGTACGAGAACGTCACGGAGACGTGGGCCACGCTTGACGATTGGACTCTCTCCAGTTCTGCTGGTTGGCGCTCCTGTTAGACTGCGTCTCGTCTCTACAGCTGTACAAGCACATACTTAAAAATTCACGCCGTGAACAAAACGAATCCTTCACAGTAAAAGTGTTTCTGATAAAGCCAAATCTGACGACGCTTCAGAAGGTGGAGGGTGGTGCTGTATCAGCTGTAACATATCCACTTGTTTTGTTAAATCAGATGATGCGATGTGACCAAAATCTGTTGTTTCCACTACATATACAAGTGGTCCTAAATGTTGTGCATCTTCAGCATATAATAAATGTTTCCCGTATATGATGTTTGTCTTATTCACTTAGTACTCGTCGCACAGTGGGACGGAATCTGCAAAACGTGCCCAAAACCCCAAGAAGGCGTTTAATTAACACAAAACGCATCACATGAGGGTTTTTGAGGTCGTTGATTACGAATTTGATGGTAAAATTTGTCTAAACAAAATGGCGTATCTAATATAGCAACGTGACCCATGAAAATCCATAATAATTTGTTAATAATAGCGTATATATAATATTTAGACAGTAATAGTTAATACACTGCCAACATGATTTGTTTATTATAACAAAATAACAGAATATTTGTCGAAAATATATCGGAAAAAATTTCTTCGATACCACACACACTGTAATTCAGTAATATAATGAAACAGTCTTCAAAGTTGATGACACTGTAATGATCCTTTCCTTTCTTGCTTGGTGTTACCGTTATAGTTAAAGTTAGGTACTGCTATTGAAATTGAAGAGGCCTTGAAATATTATGGAGAAAAATAATTATGAAGAAGTGAACTACTGAACAAAACATGAACGATTCCTCACTCAATGTTTAGCGGTCGTAATAGTTTGAACAAAGACAACACCGTCAAGCATCACTACATAAGAAAGTGGCGGAACCCGTACTTTACCAGACATATTAGATTTCCTGCACTTTGTTGGTCGCGTACTGGATGAACGTACTTTGATAGTCTTACTGCATTTTATAAGATGATGCTTGGTTTGTTTAGTGGCGGATGCGTGAACTAAATGACCGTGAAACATACTAAATTGATTTTGTTTGTAGTAAAATTTGTTGAAATTGATCGAACTTCGTTTAACAGTGAAGATTCTTTACAGACATTACAGTAAAAATCTAGTCACAAAGGTTACTTCAAATAACATCTAGAAACTTCCATTCGAATTATTATTATAAGTGCATCATTTTACATGTCAATGATATTGCTGAAACAATAGAAACATATTAATGTGGTAGTGATAGGTCATGGTAAAATAAGAAAAGATATTCCACAAAACTTAATTATTATTCAGAAAATTTTACACCCTAAGCTCACACACTTAATATAAGCGTATAGAGATCAAAGAGCTGCGTCTGTATCGTGCGATGGCTAGAACAGGAAAAGACGAAATGCAATTCCGCTTTCTTCCCAGCTCGAGAGAAAAAATTGAAAATAAAAAATAGCACACTATCACTACTCGCTGCCAAAGAAAGCTGTTGCCAGCGACAAGCATTGAACATATATTTTTAATGAATAAAAAAATCCTAATGTAATACTACAACACAACACAAATAATATATGTAATGGTATACTCTACTATAGAAGTAATAAGTGTAGCTAATAAACACAATCGTTATTAAGATTCAACAGTAATATAATGATTGAATATGTTGTTCTGATGCATACAAAATGGTATAGCTTTCGAGGTTGTCAGAGTCAGAATCGATATCGGAATCGTGGGGTATTTGGAATTGCAGGGGTTCAGTAACAGCTCTATTGCCTCCTTTGAGAAACTTTTCACATGCGTTTGTGGCAGTTTCCTAATACTGGATATTTATGGATCTGCAGTTACCAGAAGCCTTTTTAAAACGCCCTCTGTTGTTTTTACACGTGAACATTTTCTGGAAAAGTGTTCTCGATAACCTTTACTGTCTTTGTTCCTTGCTCCCTGCCCTTCTTCGGATAATTGACCGATCGGCAACAGTGGGTGGGCACTTGTAAATATTCGTTATACAAGAGAAATGGCAGATTTTGGCAGCGGATTCTTGTCAATTCCATCAGATAATTAATCAATATATAGTCTGGGAGTTGAAACTCCGCGGTATATTGCGGTATATGCTACTTTTGCTCTAGTTGAAAATGCAAGTTCGGCAAAGCATAGTCGTTTTGCACAGGCATCGGAAAAAAATCTAAAGAAAGTCGTGTTAGTTACTCTATTTATAACTAAGGACTTCTGAACCGATTTGGCTCAAAATTGGTGGGGAGGTAGCTTAGAAGCAGGAGACAGACATAGGAAGGTTTTTAGATACCTATTTATTTAATATTTTATGTATGACACATCTATCTATATTAATAAAAATGAATTGCCGCATGTTTGAAAGCGCATCAGTTGAGAATGGCTTCACCAGTTTGCCTGCTCTTTTCTTCGTTCTGTTCGTAATTCTCAGGACAAGGTTTGTATGAAAGAAAATTTTTGGAAAATCTACCGGATAATATTAGAATTTGAGAATAACTGAATGTACGCTTCCAGCTCGGGTCATTTTCTAGATTCTCCAACAATCAGCTTATTCATTCGCTACTCGCCTAGCGACCAAATACGCTGTAACGGAGCAAACAAATACATCAAGGAGGTTAGAAGAAAGGGAGGGCATTGTTTGAAGCCAGGGATTAACTGGCATGCAGGGTTTAAATTTAAATCTGCTCCACAGACCTAGCGGGCAATGTTGGCAACTGCCGTTGATTCCAGGAAATTGCGTTACGTCGCCGTTAGCCAATCGGGTGACAGCATACAATATCCAATGAGATTTGCCGATTTCTTATCAGTACTACGTTTTTCGTTCATGGAAACTCTATTGATTGTTTTCGTGGTTATAAGTGATTAGCATTTGTAAGACTGTTTCCATAAGGGAAGTCCATTTCACTCTTATACATGAAAAACATCTTCCTCAGTAAGTTTAATGTGTCTGAAACTAAATTATTATGTGGATTCTCAAAATAATATCGTTTAGTATGAAGAGAAATCAACTGTCGCCAACTAAAATTTTTGGCTGTCTCAAGCTTTGTCACGATTGGTCGGCTTCATTCCCATGATCCAACAGCTGTTGCCTGTGTCGCGGAATATAAAAATTTTACCGGTATGTAGCAATGTTGTTTATTGTGTTTCAATTAGATTCCTAGTAAGAGTTCATTGTTCACTTACAGGTAAAGTAACTAAGAATAAGGTCAAATGTTTGAATTTTTATGCCTACCGTTTGATGATTCACCGAAACGAGGACAATCACATACTGAAATGCCGCAGATTGTTTCATCAGTTCGCCGTTGATATGTATGTTCGTGCAATAAAACCATTAAGAGTGCAGACATTAAAGCTACTAACATCACAGATAGAGCAGCTCGAAAGTTCTGTCTAATAACCCGTTTCCAATTGTTTTACCCATCCTTTTTCACTTCTATTCCCAATCCGAGGCCCGATTGCAATAATAATAAATAAGATAAGAGAGAGGGAGAGGAGGAGATAGAGAATGGGAGAATGAAATGGACTTGAAAAGGGGGATGATAGGAGGGGGAGGAGATGGATATGGTGTGGAGTAAGAGGGAGTGGAGTGAAGGTAGGGGGAGAAGGAGATGGACAAAGGATGGTGGGAGGAGGCGATGGAGAAGTAGAGGAGGGGGGGAGGGAGGGATAGACATCTGGAGAAGAAACAAGAGATTAGGGTATATATCCCATACACATTAGCGACTCCGGAGCGTTCCCGGGTTTTCTAGAATAATATAAATAGGATAATTATGAACTTTATACCTATTTAGTGTACGAACATTTTGTACATACCTGTAGCAACCGTATTCTTCTCTTAGAACTGAAATTCGTCACTTCACTACCAAAATATTCACTCGGAAACCGAGAGTAAATTGCCTCGCTTTCACAACGTCGCGTATGCTCTCGAGGAAGGTCAGTTTTGAACTGAAGTAACTCGACAGGCATCGAAGGTGGCGACCTCTGCTTCTGGAATGAGATGCACCAGTCCTTCCCCTACCCAACCCACCCATCAAAATTCCGAGAATGAAAAATTCATTTTTCTGGGTTTTGGCTACGTTTTGGGGATTCCGTCCCACTGTGCTTCGGTGTCTGGTTAGTTATTTATCACACATTTGTCATTCCGGCTCCTCTCTTCTCTCTGACCTTCTCCTCCCCCTATATACATCTATCATTTTCTCCCCCAATCTACATGTCATTTCCTTCCTCTATCTAAATCTCACTTGCTACCCTCCCTGTCTGCAAACCTGCTCGTCCCCCCTCTGAAACAATACATAGATAATTAATATTTTTTATCGATCAGCGACACTTCTCGCTGTTATTCCGTCCTTCTCGCAATATTTTATCGTCTTTCGTTTCTTCCGGCGAGCCGAGAGTACAGAACCGCCATCTCACATTATCTTGTTTGAGGCTATTAAGTATGGATGTGTAGGCAGACTGCTCTGAGATGTGAGTGCTGCTACATTTTATTTTAAAATATACCCTCTTTTTGCTAAGAGCAATAACTCTACCTTCTTTTCATTTAATAATATCCCGTCCTTTCTTAAATATTCATTATCTATGAAGTTTTCAGTTCCTCGTGTAGCATTACATTTAATATTTTTTAATTGAAATTATATCTCTGACGCTTGTCGCTAGCATCCGTTCTCTCTGCCAGTAAATCTGTGATTATTTTGTTTCATAAGAGACTTTCAATTTTTTGAACGAGCTGGAGAGAAAACGAAATCACTCGTCTTCTTACTGTTGAACAGATCGGACGTCTCTCTTGGTCTCTACACATTGACTATGTAAGTGTGAGCTAGAAACAATTAATTGTAATAAATTCATTAATTCGTTGAAATTAATACTCTATTTAAAAGGAAATCATTCCCCATTTTTCATTAATTTTGTAATCTTTGTTTCCAGCATAATCCGTAAAATGATGCTTTGTCAATGTTGTAAATTGTGCGAATTTCATTTACGCACATTTTGTGTTGAATTTTGTTTCAATGCCTGCAGTAATTCTTCTTTTCTTTAAACGAAGTCTGATAATTTTGCAATTTTAAACACTAATCGAAACTGGAATTTAACACGGTCTTGAAACTTTAGTTGTTGTTGTGGTCTTCAGTCCAGAGACTGGTTTGATGCAGCTCTCCATCCTACTCTATCCTGAGCAAGCCTTTTCATCTCCTCATAAGAACGACAACCCACATCCACTTGAATCTGCTTACTATACGCGTCTCTTGGTCTCCCTCTACGATTTTTACCCCACACACTTCCCTCCAACGCTAAATTCACAATTCCTTAATGTCTAAGAATGTGTCCTACCAATCTATCCCTTCTTTTAGTCAAGGTATGCCAGAAATTTCTTTTCTCCCCAATTCGGTTCAGTACCTCCTCATTAGTTACGCGATCCACCCACCTAATCTTCAGCATTCTTCTGTAGCACCACATTTCAAAAGCCTCTATCCTCTTTCTGTCCACACTGCTTATCGTCCATGTTTCACTCCCATACAAGGCAACACTCCATACAAATGCCTTCAGAAAGGACTTCCTTAGGTTTAAATCAATATTCGATGTTAACAAATTTCTCTTTTTCAAAAACGCCTTTCTACCCATTGCCATTCTGCATTTTATATCATCTGTACTGCGACCATCATTTGTTATTTTACTGCCCAAGTAACAAAACTCATCTACCTCCTTTATTGTTTCGTTACCTAATCTAATTCCTTCAGCATCACCTGATTTTCTTACACTGCACTCCATTACCCTAGTTTTACTCTTGTTAATGTTCATCTTATATGCACCTTTCAGCACACTGTCCATTCCGTTCAATTGCTCTTCCAGGTCCTTTGCTGTATCTGACAGAATTACTATGTCGTCGGCAAATCGCAATGGTTTTAATTCTTCACCCTGAATTTTAATTCCTTCTCCAAATTTCTCCTTGCTTTCCTTTATAGCTTGCTCAATGTACAAATTGAACAACATTGGGGAAAGGCTACAACCCTGTCTTACTCCCTTTCCAACCACTGCATCCCTTTCATGCCCTTCAACTCTGACAACCACTGTCTGGTTTTTGTACAAGTTGTAAATAACCTTACGCTCCCTATATTTTACTCCTGCTTGCTTCAGAACTTGAAAGAGTTTATTCCATCCATTGTCCAAAGCCTTCTCCAAATCTACAAAAGCTAGAAATGTAGGTTTGCCTTTTCTTAATCTATCTTCTAGGATAAGCCGTAAAGTGAGTATTGCCTCCCGTGTTCCTACATTTATCCTGAACCCAAACTGATCTTCCCCGAGGTCGGCTTCTACCAGCTTTTCCATCCTTCTGTATATAATTCGTGTTAATATTTTGCATTCTCTGACAACCACTGTCTGGTTTTTGTACAAGTTGTAAATAACCTTACGCTCCCTATATTTTACTCCTGCTTGCTTCAGAACTTGAAAGAGTTTATTCCAATTGCCAAAAGCCTTCTCCAAATCTACAAAAGCTAGAAATGTAGGTTTGCCTTTTCTTAATCTATCTTCTAGGATAAGCCGTAAAGTGAGTATTGCCTCCCGTGTTCCTACATTTCTCCTGAACCCAAACTGATCTTCCCCGAGGTCGGCTTCTACCAGCTTTTCCATCCTTCTGTATATAATTCGTGTTAATATTTTGCATTCTCTGACAACCACTGTCTGGTTTTTGTACAAGTTGTAAATAACCTTACGCTCCCTATATTTTACTCCTGCTTGCTTCAGAACTTGAAAGAGTTTATTCCAATCAACATTGTCAAAAGCCTTCTCCAAATCTACAAAAGCTAGAAATGTTGGTTTGCCTTTTCTTAATCTATCTTCTAGGATAAGCCGTAAAGTGAGTATTGCCTCCCGTGTTCCTACATTTCTCCTGAACCCAAACTGATCTTCCCCGAGGTCTGCTTCTACCAGCTTTTCCATCCTTCTGTATATAATTCGTGTTAATATTTTGCATCCATGACTTATTAAACTGATGGTTCTGTTGAAACTTTAGTATTCGATGCTTATGCAACCAAGCATCAGTTTACCGTAAAGAAGAAATTTATTATTCCGCTGTGATGTCTCCGATCCAACCTGAATTCTCCTGCCAGGTAAAGAACGGATTCCGCCACTTTCTTCTGTATTGATGCTTTCTGGTGTTGTCTTTATTCTAACCACTGTCTGTCTCTCTTTGGCCCTTTCTCCCGCACATGCATGTGTTAAACGCGGATTTGTCATGTGTTAATAGTTACAGGGTGGTCGGTTGCCCTTCCTGCCGCCATGTCTTTATTCTAACCACTATTACCGCTAAATACTCATGGCGGAATCTTTCACGTTTTTCTCAGTGTCTCCATCTTTTCAAAATTAATATTCATTGTGTAAAATACCTGTTAGTATTATGTGTGATATATTTGTTAACGATGTAATTGTCGATAAAAGATTTTGTTATGTTATAAATTAATTTCAGGGCTAATTAGAATCTTTGCTGTATTTAATATATATCTGTGGCGACAAGTATTAACGAACGCGATCAGCTGATGGCAATGTACGCAAGAAGTTCGTGCGCCTGCCGCTTGGGACGCTGCCTTGCGCGTTTATTACTTGTCGCGGAAGTAACATTCTATGAAATAATTTAATTTCTGTTGTTTAATGTATCTGTGTTCCTTCCTCGTCGAAGATTTTAGTTTGCATTTTAGTTATGTTTGAAATAAAAGTTTTATTGCTACATCTACGGCATTGTTCTTCTGTAAGTGGAGAGCATATGTATTAATTATAAGAAGCAGTTAAAATATGTTAATGTGTACTGGAGACTCCGCGTAAGTTACGTAAAACAAGTCGCTGATTTCTTAACGTTAAAGAGTACCGCTTCAGTAACTTCCAACTTGATATAAAATTTTACCGTAAAGTATTTTTCAGAACATATAGAATCTCCATGTAATTCCTAGGAAGAGAAAAAGTGGTTGTTCTTTGCTGATAGAGTATTCTATAGGAGTATGTTGTTATTGGGATGTTATGGAAAGTGAATCGATGTATTACGAACGCTCAATATATGCATATTTCAATTTAAAGTAAGTTCTGCTGTCGTCTACAATTATTTCATCTCTTCAATTTTTGTGTAGTAGAAAGAGAGTCCACGGGAGCTACCTCACCTAGAATTACGAACCTGCAGATTTTATACACGGAACTTTAATTGAAGCTAATTATAAAATTGACACAGATACTCGTGGCAATTCCAGATTGCGTTATGAATTTTCCATTGGGTACATAGAGACCTTCTGCTATCCAAGAAATTAAATTATAAAGTTTACAGGTTCACACATCATTGCAGACGGTGAAGCAAGAAACTAGGAGCTGCATCCACACCACAAAGTCTAGCCTGTGGTGGTAAGAAATAAAAAAAAAATTGTTCCTTTTCAGGAATTTCGCAGCATCTTATCAGAAACTGACCAGAGACTTTTGAAGAGACATTTAAATCAAAAAATTGATTATGTCTGACGTAATGAATATCAGTATTTAATATGTAATTATTTTACAATTGCAATATTTCACAGTTTGTTAAATTTCAATAACGGTACTTCAATCTTGACGACAGCACCAGCCATCAAGAAAAAGTATCATTACACTCGATATTCCGTCGTAACAAGATGTTCAGACTCCCTCACTTCCGCTTCGCGTGTTTCCATGATTAAATTCCGATCAGTCGCTTTATATCATCACCTTTTTCCTTTCAGAACCTGCATTCGTATTAACAGCTTCGCGATGTCCTGTAGATTTTTCTGTTTGTTATTTTCTTTATCAGACTTTAGAACACGGTCCGGCAACAATGACTTGCGAGGTGAACACTGATTAATTACATACCTAGCAGTCTGTTTCTTGTAATAAAATGACATGGCCTATCGCTTCAGACCATTGGGTGCCATATTTAACAAAAAGTATCTCATGTTAAAAAATTCTGAAAGCGTTCCAAGTTGAAACCATTCAAAATGTGATGCATTCTTAAAATTTCGTTCGCAAATTGTGCTAACCCAACTTCAATAACAAAAATGTTTCTCGCATGACGAAAATTTTGTAACATCGTCAGAAGAATGCATTTTCGTAAAATGTCCTATAAAGTTGCCCTTGCTTCGTATGATGCCATAATTGTTAAAGTAGATTCCTCGATTATATTTTGGACAAGGAATTGATGGTACCGAATTTTTGAATTTGAAATAATTTAGTTATAGTACAGCACAAAATGAACATTGAAGCAAATAAAAAAACCGTGGGTTGCATATTAAAGTCGGGCACCATACAAGCAACAGCACGTTATAAGACTTACGGAAAGCATCTAGCTGGATCCTGCGCTTCGTATTGTAGAAGCTGGAAGTGATAACTTTTACTTATTTAATACGTGAACGTTCGAGATAATTTCCGTAGGAGATCAATGTTCAGACTGTTCACTTCGCTTTTCATTGTTGTGTGACCGTGGGTGGAACATGAAGTTACTGGTAATGATAGAATAATAAGAAAAATGATCTGACTTCGTGAAATTACAGAAGAAATGACTGCAGGCTCTGAAATCAAACAAAGTATTGTATAAGGATGATTGACTGTGATTGAAATTTTGCAAACAATGCGAAGCGATTGTCGGAACATTAAACTATTACGGACGTCGAGAAGCTGAAAACATTAAGAAATTAAATATTTGACGTGGAGGAGTTTGATTTAAATGAAAACCAAGGAGAGGGAATGCTTTTAAATTTCAATAATATATTTTCAGCAACAGCTGCATTATTCTTACTTACATGAGTGGCTATAGGTATGAAAGACGTCTTGACACATCGGATACAGACCAGAGAGTGAGTGAAACTACTATCATCGTTACGAACGAAATTAAATTAGTAGCATTGCGAGTCAGAGGGAACCGGAGGCGATAAGCATCGCTGATCAAAGATAAACAAAAAATAAAAATTTTAGTGTATTGTTATAGTCCGTATCAGTCTCAATTATACGCTGCCGTCTAGATGCTTGTATCTCTGGAGTGGCCGGACAAGATGCTTCTGTGTGTATAGTTGACTGAGTGATTGTGCGAATATTTGTGTTTCTTTTTTCTGATGTAAGCCATGGCCAAAAATTTAAGTTGTGTGAATGTCACTATGTATTTTTTCGTGTCTGTCAACAGCTCAGCGAACCTCTTTATGGCGAGTTGTCATCTATTCTCCATTATTGACAAAACATACTGAAGTTTTACAAACAACAAATCAAGACACGAGAACACTTATCGAGCAAAAATTAATAATATTACTTACTTCTCGTAATAAGTTGGAGCAAAATATTAAGCAAGACCAGTAACGAGTCAATACATAGCTTTTGTCCCTTGACACAATACGCCAAATAGAAGGCACATGGGTAGTGTAGGCAGTTTCTTTAGAATAACTGTAGCATCTTATAAGTGTTCTGCCAACGAAACGTAGACTTTGTTTCTCTTCTACTATAATATCTTCTGTGTGTCCTTTCCCATTTAAGTTTTTCACAACTGTTCTTTATTTACGGCCTGTAGATCAACGCACTAACTCCGGAATGGAGGACATAGTAATAGGTATTTCCGGTGTAGAGAAGCAGCTGAGAGACCTAAAACAAAAAAGTCTCCTGGTCCGGATGGAATACCAGTTCGGTTTTACAAAGAGTAATTTGCGTCGTTGGCCTCTTACTTATTTATTTTTCATTTATCACGAATCTTTAATTCAGCGTAAAGTTCGTAGTGATTGTAAAAAGCGCAGGTGACTCCCTTTTATAAGAAAGATAAAAAAAAAGAAAAAAAAAAACTGACCCGCATAATAACAGGCCAACATCGTTGACATAAGTTTCCTGTAGAATTTCGGAGCATATTCTCCTGTGGATTTAGTAAATTTCCTTTAGACAGATAAGCTTCTTTCTATGAACCAGCACGAGTTTAGCAAACATCGTTCATGTGAAACTCAGCTTGCACTTTTCTCACATGACATCTTGCGAGACATGAATGAAGGGCAACAGGCAGATTGTGTTTTTCTCGATTACAAAAGGCATTTGACGCGGTGCCACACTACAGATAGCTAAAGAAGATACGCGCATACTGAAAGCGTCACGTAAATGTTGCACGAATTGGGGTGGAAATCATTAAAAGAAAGACGTTATTCATTGCGGCGTGATCTGTTTCAATCACCAACTTTTACTTCTGAATGTGAAAATATTTTGTTAGCACCCACCTACTTATGGAGGCATGACCATCCCAATAAAATAAGAGAAATCAGATCGAAAACGGAACGATTTAGGTGTTCTTTCTTCCCGCGCGCTATTAGAGAATGGAACGGTAGAGAAAAGTTATGAAAGTGGTTAATGAACCCTCTGCCAGGCACTTGAATGTGATTTGCAACACTTGAATGTGATTTGCAGAGTATCTATGTAGATGTAGATGTAGATGTAGAATAGGTTCACAGATTTGTGACTTCCTGGAAGACTTCCTAGATAATAGAATGCAGTACGTTGTTCTCGACGGCGAGTGTTCATCAGAGTCGAGTATGTCGTCAGGCATGCCCCAGGGAAACGTGATAGGACCGCTATGATTTTCTATCTATATAAATGATCTGAAGGACAGAGTAACTTGTAATTTGCGGCTGTTTGCTGATGATGCTGTGGTGTATGGGAGGGTTGTAATGTCCTTCCAATTTTTACCGAAATCGACGATTGAAAAGTTTAGTGGTACCACTAATATAGACGCATCATGTAACAAAAGTTGTCTGTGTATACACTCATAACAAAGAATAATTATTTTAATGTGTGTTATTATCTTTGTACAATTAAAATAAAATAATGTATGTAATGTTAAAAAGTAATCTTGTTGTAGCTTGTTGTGTCTTGTTGTATCTGGTTGTGTCTTGTCTCTTATCTGCGCTGGTCGGTTCATAATCGTGACGAGATTATTTTTCATGAAAATTAAGGAAACATTGTAATGAGGTCTGTAAATGTGTTTGAACATTTTTAAAGTCTTAAAATATATGTATTAAATGAAATAAGTATACGAACTTTTATTAGTTAGAAATACCCTGATCATTTGTATGAAACGCTGAAGGACGTCATTAGCTTTTGTTTCAGCAAGGAGCTAACGACACAGATTACATCAACCGCCGCCATTACGTGGCAAATATAGAATTCCTAACTTATAAAGCGAGGACGGGTGGAAAATAAGGCTGATAAAAACATAATTTTCTACTTCAGCTCTGAAAAACAAAACTGGACTTATATAACAATTACGCAAACTTCTGTGGTAATGTATAATAAAACGTGGTATCTTACAAAGGTCTATAAATTATATGTATTCAGATTTACTGTTATTATTATTCTAAGTGAGAAGTGAATAATATTTCATTAAATAATTTCCTGATAGCCATATCTTAAAAAGTTAAAAGACAGTTTTCATTTAGCTTCACTGAATTCAGACTTTGCGATTTTACTTCAAGTTGGACATTCGATTAAAGTTTAGATGATATACGTAACTGAGAATAATATTCAGAATTTTAATATAAAGGATAGGTTCCACGTTGACTTCATATGCAACTGAATATTATTTTTATATCATTTTCTGTGGGCTACTTTGTAAGAATATTCGCACCAGTTGAAGACCTTCAACTAAAATTTAACCTGAATCATCACGTCCCTGAGAAGGTTTATGTTTCATCGATTTACTGAGCTAGCTGGCAAACTAAATAAATAATATAAAATACAAAGGCAATATTTTAAAATATATCCTTATAAACCTGGCGACTTTCAATATGGTGTCGTCTTTAATAGACTTCAATAGCACACAGGATGACTTTTTACAAAATATCTAGTTGGTGCGAAGAATGATAGCTGGCTCTTAATGTAGAAAAATGTAAGGTGATGCGCATGAGTAGGAAAAACGATCCCATAATGATCGAATACATCATTAGTAGTGAGCTTCTTGATACAGTCGCCTCGTTAAAATATCTAGGCGTAAGATTGCAGTGTGATATGAAATGGAACGAGCATGTAAGGAGAGTTGTGAGTAAGGCGGACAGCCGACTTCGGTTTATTGGGAGAATTATGTAAAGACGTACTTTATCTATAAAGGAGACCGCGTATAAAACGCTTGTATGACCACGTCTTGGGTGTTGCTCAAGTGATTAGTACCCGCAGGAGATCAGTTTAAAGGAAGACACAGAAGCAGTTCAGTGGCGAGCAGCTAGGTTTGTTACCGGTAGGTTCGACCAATGCGCGAGTGTCACGGAAATGCTCCGGCAACTCAAATGGGGATCCCTGGAGGAAAGACGACGTTTTTTGCGAGAAATTCTGTTGAGGAAATTAAGAGGGTCGGAATTTGAAGTTGAGTGTAGTGCGATCTTCCTGCCGCCTACTTACATTTCGCGCAGTGATGACAAGGACAAGATAAATTATGGCCCGTAGAGAGGCATATAGGCATTATTTTCCCCGTTCTATTTGGGAGTGTAACAGGAAAGGAAATGCCTAGTAGTGGTACAGTGTACCCTCCGCCACGCACCTTACGGTGGATTGCGGAGTATATACGTAGATGTAGATTGAACTGATTTATCGTGTAAATGAAGTTAACGGATTTCTTTTAGTGTTCATGTGGATGACTTCACACGTATCATTATTTTGGCTCAATTGGTAATTTTTGCACCACACAAATATCTGCTGCTACTTTTGATCTTCTGGTGACTTTACTAACCGATATATGACAGCATTATCAGCGAACAGTCTGAGAGTACTGCTTAGATTGTTTCGTAAATCGTTTATAAAGATAAGGGTCAGGAGGTCCCTTATAACACTCCACTGGGAACTTCAGATATCATTTCTGTTTTACTCGATGACATTCCGTCAATTACTACATACTGTGATCTTTAGCGTCTACTTGCGATGCTAGGGCGTATCGTGGCTGTGTAGGCTTCACGCTTGCCTGCGCTGCTCGAAGGGTTGCCGATCTATCAGGCGAAGAGTCTCGTTACTTTTCTGTGCACCGGAGAAACGCGCTGAACCAAAAGTTTTTGATCACCTCTCACAAATGAAATTCTAACAAATATTATAGGTTCTTATGTGAGTTTGCTCGTTTGTTACGGTTTCGCTCTTTAACTACTGAACCGATACTCATGAAATTTTGAACATACCTTGTCAGAGGTACAGAAAAGGACAGAAAATTAGATTAGATTAATACTTGAAACTTCCTGGCAGATTAAAATTCTGTGCCGGAACCGGGACTCGAACCTGGGACCTTGGCGTTTCGTGGGCAAGTGCTTTACCGACTGAGCTATCCCGACACGACTCACGATGCCGCCTCCAAACTTCCGTCAGTACCTCGCCTCCTAATGGGGGAAGTAAAGTTGTGAGGCGGCATCGTGAGTCGTGTCGGATAGCTCAATCGGTAGAGCGCTTGCCCGTGAAAGGCAAAGGTCCCAGGTTCCAGTCCCGGTTCCGGCATACAATTTTAATCTGCCAGGAAGTTTCATATCAGCGCACACTCCGCTGCAGAGTGAAAGTTTCATTGTAAATTAATACTTGTTCCATATATCATAAATACGACATTTAGCAGTGATGTGGAACGTGCCAGTTTAATAAATTGTGCCTGTACGTGTCACTAAATATTTTAAGGATTTTTTAATTAATTTTTTATTTTTAGCGAAATTTCTACGTTTTATGGAAAAATCCATCTAAAGAGTGGAAGGAGTTGCCATTCAGAAATTCCTAAAACACCCGTAAATTTGGAATATTCTACCTTAGCTACAGATTTATGTTCAAAGTCTAAATTTATTAATGGTGTCATTCCATTTACTGTATGAAATTGTATATATTTTTTAACCAGTGAAATATACTTTTCACTAAATATTTATACCATCTTATCTTTAATACGAAATTACGGCAGTCATCAATACAAAGATTGTGATTCAACATCAGAATCTTTTACTATACCTGGGCTGCTGAAATATGTCGCTGAAAGGTCACTCCCCAAAAGTCTTGAAGTTGGCAATACTATTTATAAACGCACAGGGAATGTAAGGCAAAGTATCTCCTTGAACCATTAGATTCAGAAAATACAGTGTCTTGTATTACTCGCTTGTCTATCTACCATACTGCCAATATTAAGAAATTTACATAATAATAAGTTCAAATGTTCAAATGTTTGTAATTCTATCGGACCAAACTGCGTGGTCATCAGTCCGTAGCTTACAAACTACTTAAACCTAGGTAAACCAACCTACGGACAAACACACACACACCCATGCCCCAGGGAGGACTCGAACCTCCACGGCGAGCAACCGCGCGCTCCGCAGCGAGACGCTTTAGACCGCTCGGCTACATAATAATAAGTGACATGGACGTAGCTAAAAAGGGGGGGGGGTTTCTGGCGTTCAAACCCCAGTCGAAATGTTGATAAATCTAACAAAAAATTACATACTTTTGTATCAGGATGGAGACCGTCTACATTTTTGCCAAGGCTGGGAAGCCGTTACACATGCTCCATACAGTCACGATTTCTCCCCATGCTATTAAAATATTTTTGATGCCCCAATGAAAGACATTAAAGACAATCGGTCTTTCTCGAATGAACACGTAGACAGCTAGGTAAAAATCATGGGTCCTGTAGCCAACTACAAATATTTGTTGCATGGAAGAATTGACCATCCTATCTGACAGTAGGTTAAATGTATTTTATAGTGCTTGCTAATGAGATAATGAGCAGTTTACTTTTTCCCCAGGTGTCTTGTTTTAACATAGATGAGTGTGAAACACGACTGTCTGTCGTCTTCCATATGGTTTTTTATAAAATTGTAATTTATTTGATGTCGCTAGATTAGCATTTTGTTAAAACTAGAACCCCACTCTATTAGAGGCATGAAGAATAGCATTTTTATTTCATGTTTTAAAATATTTGTTTCTGAAATGTTGGTTACTATTGCTAGGATTTTGTTATTTTAATAATTTATTATGGTGGTTATGAGTATATGGCAATAAGTACGGCTTCTGCGCTACGCCACTGTCCCTGTGAGGATGTGTACATGTTTTACCTTTAAGTGGATGTGCTAGAATCTAATGGCTGTCTGAATGTGGGTAGTAATAGCTCGCTTTGCATGGTTCTCTCTGGCTCAGAGTCAATACTTAGTCGTTACCAACCCCTGCTGCTGATGCTACCAAAGAGGTTTCTACACCCTTTGGTTACAAGCCAGTTGACGAGCCATCTCCAGGGCGAGTCTCGCGTCCCCACCGACCTGTTTCTTGGGTTATGCCAGTTTCCGATAGCTTCGCGCCCCCTGGCCGCTCGGTCTTCACTTTGTGTTTGGATCGTGGTGAGGTAAGGTTGGTTCTCCTCTTGTGTCCGCAGAGTTGGTAGCGATTCGTTGTCTATCATGTTTAACGTAGACTCTTGAAATAGATTCATTTTTCGGAATTTTTTTTTTCCGATCGTGTGCGGAAATGTGTTCTAGTTTTTCAATCCAGTGATTTCCAACAGATAACCGCCATGTATGTGTTACTTGATGCAGTTTGATAACGACCTGGTATATTCAAACCTTTTGTGATTATGTAGCGGTGTACGAACTCTGTGCAAATTCTATCTAGCTTTGTGGGGCCCGATTTCTAACAGACGATATGTTCATTTTTGTACAGTGCATGTAAAATCTTTCTTATTGTTTCCTTCTGTGACTTATACGTGTTTCTCATGGTCGTTTCTTAAAACAAAGCCTTCAGCTTCCACTATTGTTTGTTCCATGCCTTAGGCTTTATTTTTATTTTTCCGACTTTTCAATTATTTCACTTTTCTGGGTTTTGAGACTGGACTTCTTCCGTCTCTGTGGACACTCCCAATCACATGATGCTGCATTTCAGTAGCTTCCTTGTGAAATTCTACGCAGTTCTTGTGGTTGCATGCCGTATATAATTTTCTTTATTTCTCCGAAATTGAATTTATACATTTTTATCGGTTTTCGGATCCACGTGGGACCGAACTCCGACTTCAGGGGTTTGCAACTAGTCACCTTAATTCACGCCACTTCTCATAAAACCAGTGCCTAGATAGTTTACTCTCTCTCCGATTTTTAACCACTTCACCTTCAGTGGAGTGCGATCATGTAACGTAGCCGTGTGTCGCCGTTAACGTGTTTGCTCGCGGTCTAATCTAAATGCAACTTAACTTCGCTATACTCACGCACTAAATCAAATCAGACACGACAGGCCAGAATCATGTTCGCAGTTTTATTGTATATTGTGTTGTGTGGTACCTCCGAGTTTGCTGAATGTCGCCTACGATAGCGGCGCCTGCTTCTGCCTAGTTTCAGCACGCTGATTTTGGTGAGTTTCGCAGTTGCATTGCATGTGTGTGAGCGAGTGAGTGTTGTTTGTAAATCCTCCCCCCCCCCCCCTCCAGAGAAGCGTTAAGTTTTGTGTAATTTGTATTAATTTCAATGCTGGGCATCATCTGTGTAAGATAGGTTAACTTAAGTACATTATTTCAGTGGGATGCATTTTTGTTGTATTAACAAAATTGGTTCCCCATTTTCCTTGCGTTAGACCTGAATAAACAAGTTAAGTTCAGTATAATTTTGACTTGCCTATAAATTGTAGTTTCCGAACACTTTCCTCCTTTTATTTAATATTGTTTTACACCAGTTCTGAGAACAAGCTCAGATGCATTTTTTTTTTATATTTAAGTTCCGTTGCGCCATAAATGTTTTTCTTAGCCACCTTTATGAAATAACTTTAATTGTTGTGGTTCGTTTATTAATGCCTGTGTGTAATTTCGTGTCAGCTGCTATGTATATTGGCCACTGTAACTTCCTGTGATTAGAGTAATTTGAAGCAAGTCAGTTCTCAATTTGGGCCAGGGAAAACGGCTTCGCGGTAGGGAGTAGCCGGTAGTCCACACGGACCTTTCGCTAATTTTACTGCTAAAATTAAGCTTTTAAGTAATAGTAAACTCTGATCTGGGTATCTCCTACCAGAATTAAGCTTTTATTACGTACAGTGGCCCACTTTTAAGTGTGGCTTGCCTATTTTTCACTCACCAGCAACAGTTATAAATCAAGTGAAGATTCTGTGCAGAAACTGTCAATGACCCTGTCTGGCCATGGAGCTACATTTTACTTGTCAGATTTGAGGTGTTTTTAAACGAGGAAGGCAACGGCATACCACCTCCAAACAGGACCATGCCTAGTAAAGCACTGTGGTGTTCAAACCAATCTTCGGATTGTTGACTGCTTTACCTTACCAAAAGAAAGAGCTCCTTTAGTGGCGGTAGCAAAAGCCAAAAAGAGCGGACGAACTAAAAAGAGCGACCTACTTCGCGGCCGAGATGCGAACTAAAAGGAGAGCTACCGGTTGCGTACTAAAATATGCGCGATCGGTCACGAACTAAAATATGCGTGATCGGTCGTTAACTAAAATACGCGCGATCGGTCGCGAACTAAAATAAGCGCAATCGGTCGCGAACTAAAACATGCGTTACCGGTTGCGAACTGTTATGCCAAACATATCTTGTTTCTTAGTACGTTGGATTCTTTTCCGAAGACTGACGGGCAATAGCGAGAGAGCGCGCAGCAAAATTAAAAATCACGTGTTTGCCTTCTGCTGATGCGAGCCATTTCGAGGTGAGCTTCTGCCAGCTAGATTACGTAGTTCAGTGCTACAAAATTTCTGCTTTGATGTGTTCTGCACTCTGCAATATCTGCCTAATAAATTCCATAATGCCAATATATAGTGATAACTCTAAACTTAAACGCGAGAAATTATCCACAAACTGTTTCTTTTGGTCTGCGTGATATCGTTAGCGGCTCAAGCAGCAAGCGCATGAAGCAGCTAGGTGGGGGAACTTCTCCCTCCACCTGCATAAGCAGACCACGCCGCTCAGCCGTCACTGGGAGCGGACGAACTAAAAGAACGAACTAGTTCGCGGCAGAGCGTAAATCTATAGTACACAGTGAAACAAAAATTACCCTTTTGATTGTTTTGTATAAAATACTTCTCACAAAACAAAATTTCTTTATTTACTTGAAAGAACAATACTTTGAAAAAATTTTGGAACATAAAATAATAATTTTGCTACTAATTAGTAAGTGAAATAACAATTTTAAACAACCTCCGCAAATGTCTCACTGTGTACCGTGTATAGTACATAGTGAAATAGCTGCCATTTTTTATATGTATTACTTGCTGAGTCACTTATAAAACATAAATATCTTTGTTGAATACAAGTACAAACATTAACATGTACTAAATTTTATTCAGTGAATATTAAGTCCACCAAAATTGGTTGGGAAACGAATATACCGGTGGTTGGAGATTCTCTCAGTAGCCATAGGCAACGCAGGTGGCAAAATCATTGCAATGTCCTTATGTGAAACAGAGACTATATCTGCTGCAACTGGGAATACAAAACCAGTAATTTTTTTGCTTTTCCAAAGGTATGAGACTTGATACTCCATACCACAAACTACTGACTTCAAGACTTTAGCTACAAAATATACATTGTTTTTGAATTTCACACATCATAACGTCCCACTTCAAGTGAGAAATATCTAATGATACACTTACCTCTGTTTCAATGGATGGGCTTCACCTTAGCCGGCCGCGGTGGCCGCGGGGATTGAGGCGCTTCAGTCACGGTCTGCACGGCCACTACGGTCGGGGGTTCGAGTCCCCCCCTCGGGCATGGATATTTGTGCCGTCCTTAGTCTTAGTTAGTTCATAAGCAGTTTGCAATTTTAGGGACTGATGAACGCGTAGTTAAGTCCCATAGACTATACAAACATTTGAATATTTGAGCGTCACCTTAGTCACTTTCTTCACCACTTTCACTTGAAGCTGTTTTACTTACACACCACTTATGTTTTTGATTGTTGACTCTCTTCATACTTCTTTTCTCCTTTTCTTCCAGCTCTGTCCTTTTTCTCAAAGTCTTTTCTTCAATAGCTGCTCGCTCTGGTGTTGATGTTAATATTATTCTTCTACCTATAGAACATCCACTTGTTTTTCTGGGAGGTGTTTTGAGCAAGCCACGAAAATCTTTTCCTTCAGTAAAAAAACCGTCTTGATTGCAAATTGTTTTATTAATTAATGACGCGTTTTGTCATTTAGAAGGGCATCTTCAGATTATCTTCGTGACAGAATTTACACGAAATTACAAACGGGTATAATGGTACATGGGCTTATTTTGTGTTAAGAAGAGAGTATAAATGGTAAACAAAGCTTACAATGCGCTCTCCGTGGTGTGACACCGTAAGTTGTTTTTCGGTGTTTCTATTTTTCTGGAATTTTTGGATTTCCTTGTAGCCCTACAAATGATCGGTTAACAACGAATTACAGTTTGAACATACTCGGTAAAGATGTGAGAAACATAAAACCGATTTTTAAGATTACCTTAACAGTAGCGCTGGTCCCTGATAACACAAGATAAGCCCATGTTTACAATTGCGCTCACTGGCGGTGGGCGGGCGTGGTGTGCTGCTCCGCCGACTTGTACAGACTGACTAAGAGTATGTTGGTAGGGGGTGACATAGGAAGTCTATGTATAAGATGTGTATCTTATCTCAAAACTTAATATTTCTTTTAGCTGTATGTTATATCGAAAATATTAAACTTACAAAGGGACGTTAACTGTAACTTCTGTCCACCGAAAACCAATAATAACGTTTAGAAACAAGAATAATCAACCAAACGGTCCACCATTACAGTCAAAGATGTATTTCATCACAGTAAACATACAGGGATACTAACAAGTAGAAATCACCTGCATCCAGTCATGTCCGTTGCGCTTTCTGACACACTTGCGCAATTCCAGCAGGACAATAAGAGACCCCCACGCGTCGGGAATTGCTACAAAGATACTCCAGGGACACTGTTCTTAGTAACACCGCTGCAAGCCGTTGGACGTGAACATTGTTGAGCATATACGCGATACCTTGCAACGTGGCGTTCAGTACTCTTAGGCCGTCCGCACACGGGTCGATTCGCACCCGTCGCGGCTGCGACTCGTGCTCGACGCGATTCCGTCCCCATTCTATTGCCCACGTAAGTAAACATGAGGCCGCCAGCGGACCAATTCGCACGCGTCTCGTAATCGTCTCCGTCGTCGCGAGCGACGCTCGTCTCTTGCGACCTGCAGTGCACGGAAAAAATCGAGCGTGACGATTTCCGTTGTATGAAACACTTTAGAGGCCATGAGATCTACATGTAATCAGTGTAATAAATTTTTAATAAATAAATAAGTACATAATATCTAAATATTTTCAGTATGCCCTGTCTTGCAGCTCGCTAATATTCAAGAAATGCCTTTTTATATCTCAACCAGAGCTGCTGATGTTTATTTACTTTTTTCTTGGCGACTAGTTTCAGGCATACCCCATTTTCTCAAGCCACGTTATTTATATTCTGTAGAAAGCTAAAAAAAATTGTATCAGTCTCTTGCATTTCTTTAGCACCAAAGAACAAGCGATGATGAAAATTCCGCTCTATGTACGGATGCACCCATAACACTCTATGTGTCTTCCTTTTCTTGCCCCGGTATCAGCAGAACATCACAGCGCCCCCCCCCCCCTCACCACTAGAACTGTCCATTATACGGGTAATTATTTTAGGAAATAATCAACACCGTTTAGTAGCTGTCCGTTGCAAGTCGCAAGCTGACTGAAGGAAAATCGCGCCCGCGACGAGTGCGGACGGCCGTCGCCGGCATCGCGAGGTACGCACGGCCGGCCGCGGTGGCCGAGGGGACTGAGGCGCTTCAGTCACGGTCTGCACGGCCACTAAGGTCGGGGGTTCGAATCCCCCCTCGGGCATGGATATTTGTGCCGTCCTTAGTTGTAGCTAGTTCATAAGTAGTTTGTAAGTTTAGGGACTGATGACCCCGTAGTTAAGTCCCATAGACTGTACAAACATTTGAACATTTGAAACTTCCTGGCAGATTAAAATTGTGTGCCGGAACCGGGACTCGAACCTGGGACCTTTGCCTTTCTTCCAGGAGTGTTAGTCTTGCATGTTTGCAGGAGAGCTTCTGTGAAGTTTGGAAAGTAGGAGGCGAGGTAGTGGCGGAAGTAAAGTTGTGAGGCGGCATCGTCAGTCGTGTCGGGATAGCACAGTCGGTAGTGCGCTTGCCCGCGAAAGGCAAAGGGCCCAAGTTCGAGTCCCGGTTCCGGCCCACAATTTTAATCTGCCAGGAAGTTTCATATCAGCGGACACTCCGTTGCAGAGTGAAGTTTCATTCTGGAAACATCCCTTAGGCTGTGGCTAAGCGATGTCTCCACCATATCCTTTCTTCCAGGAGTGCTAGTCTTGCGTGTTTGCAGGAGTGCTTCTGTGAAGTTTGGAAAGTATAAGGCGAAGTAGTGGCGGAAGTAAAGTTGTGAGGCGGCATCGTGAGTCGTGTTGGGATAGCACAGTCAGTAGAGCGCTTGCCCGCGAAAGGCAAAGGTCCCAGGTTCGAGTCCCGGTTCCGGCACACAATTTTAATCTGCTAGGAAGTTTCATATCAGCACACACTCCGCTGCAGAGTGAAGTTTCATTCTGGAAACATCTCTTAGGCTGTGGCTAAGCCATGTCTCCACCATATGTTCAAATGTTCAAATGTTTGTTAAGCTTGTGGGACTTAACTACGGGGTCATCAGTCCCTAAACTTACAAACTACTTATGAACTACTTACGAACTAGGACGGCACAAATATCCATGCCCGAGGGGGGATTCGAACCCCCGACCGTAGTGGCCGTGCAGACCGTGACTGGAGCGCCTCAGTCCCCTCGGCCACCGCGGCCGGCTATCCTTTCTTCCAGGAGTGCTAGTCTTGCGTGTTTGCAGGAGTGCTTCTGTGAAGTTTGGAAAGTATAAGGCGAAGTAGTGGCGGAAGTAAAGTTGTGAGGCGGCATCGTGAGTCGTGTTGGGATAGCACAGTCAGTAGAGCGCTTGCCCGCGAAAGGCAAAGGTCCCAGGTTCGAGTCCCGGTTCCGGCACACAATTTTAATCTGCTAGGAAGTTTCATATCAGCACACACTCCGCTGCAGAGTGAAGTTTCATTCTGGAAACATCCCTTAGGCTGTGGCTAAGCCATGTCTCCACCATATCCTTTCTTCCAGGAGTGCTAGTCTTACGTGTTTGCAGGAGTGCTTCTGTGAAGTTTGGAAAGTAGGAGGCGAGGAAGTGACGGAAGTAAAGTTGTGAGGCGGCATCGTGAGTCGTGTCGGGATAGCACAGTCGGTAGTGCGCTTGCCCGCGAAAGGCAAAGGGCCCAGGTTCGAGTCCCGGTTCCGGCACACAATTTTAATCTGGCAGGAAGTTTTATATCAGCGCACACTCCGCTGCAGAGTGAAGTTTCGTTCTGATTTGAACATTTGATTTGAGGTTCGCACGAGATGCGCGTGACAGACGAGAAGCGAGTCTCGCCCACGACGAGTGAGGAACGACCCGTGTGCGGCCTTACGGATTTCTGGAGAGCCCTGCAGGGTCCATGATGTTCAGTTCCCTCTCTTCCAGCACTGCTCCAGACATCAGTCGAGTCTACAAGTCGTGTTGCGGAACTTCTGCGAGATCGTCGAGGCCCCACACAGGCGTGCCAGTTTCTTGGCTCTTAAGTGTGTGTATTCGAGAACTCGGTTCCAGAGGGACAATGCCACGTCGAGTTGGTGCACTTCGCCCGGTGAAAGGAGTTCCGATAGGATATTAGGAGGTATCCTCTGAGTACAGTCACCTCAAATGAACGCTTGACGTTGCACTGCCGTCTGGGCTGTGGGAAAGTGGCGTGTGGTTCGCGGACGTCGCGTCGGTATCGCAGAAACTGGAGCCGCGACGACGCAGCGGGGGTCAGCAGAAAGCGAAACGACAGACCGGCCGCTTGTCTGGTCTGGGTACCTCCTGCCTCTGAGACACGGGGAGGCAGGCCCACACATAGGAAGTCCGTTATTATTTTTATACGCAATATTGGAGTTTTATAGGAATATCAACGTATTTATCAGCTCGGGTATTTATATGTGGGAAATTATTAGTGTATATATGCAGTTATCATAGTAGGAAATTAGTTTTTTTTTTTTTTTTTTTTTTTTGGTCATAAAGAATATTTAAATGCAAAGTAAAGAAGGAAGTAACAGCAGGGAGGATGCAATAGTCGCTGATATATTTTCCATGTTGGGGTATATACGAGGAGGATAGGATACAGGGAGACGCCCTTATGCTGAAAAAGTGAAGCCTACTTCCGCCATATTGGTAAGCTCTGGAGAAGTGTTCGTATTGTAGAGGTAATGTTTTATGTCACTTCAAACAGAAATAAAACGTCGGACGGTTTTGCCGTGATGTACAACGTGTTAAAAGAGTGCAAATAAGCCGTTAAAATTAAAAATGTTTGTAAATCTATTGGTCCAAACAGCTTGGTCATCAGTCCGTAGCTTACAAACTACTTAAATCTAGGTAAACTAACCTAAGGACAAACACACACACCCATACCCCAGGGAGGACTCGAACCTCCACGGCGAGCAACAGCGCGCTCCGCAGCGAGACGCTTTAGACCGCTCGGCTACTCCACCGCGGCTGTTAAAATTAAGTTTTCAAATATATTATGATGAGTATTTATTACTACTTATTCCATAAAGTATATTGTTTGAAATTACATACGTTGTAGTGACTGTTAGTTCAATGCATTAACAATAAGCGAGTCGACTTAACGCATAGTTTAACGGAAAAATAGCATTCGAAAACTGACCAAGATGGCGGACAGGCTTCAACTGACGTGCTCTGCATAGATAATGCCATCTCCCTTTAATCTAACCTCCTTAGGTATATAAGCAAATTTGTTACAAAAAATCTGATATTATTTCGGTTCGGTTAGGAAGTGTGTTTTTTGCGAACTTTAGATTAAACTTTTATTTCAGTTAGTTCATAGCTGACGAAGATAGAACAGTCGAAATCAGATCGCGTCTAAGATCGATACGCAATGTGGCAAACATTATAAAACACGGACAGATTTTATTCAGATAATTTATTGAGTGACTTCAATAGTGATGAGAACTTTAATTTAGATTTTCAATGATAATTAGGTATCATTTCATCATCAGTCAAATATTCGAAAGTAAACTTTTACTTATTTCGCGAGTGTATCTTTATCCGAACATTTAAAATACGGGAATCTCGTTACAGGAATGTATTATTGTGCAGTATTATTAATTTTGAATATTTAGTATATAAAATAATAGTGCATTCCGTCTAATGATAGAATTTAAACCGGACCGGAGCGAGAAATGTGTTAATAAGCGTACTGAAGCTACTCAATGAATGTATCGCCAGGCAACGATAAATAATATATCTGACTAGATAATACAAACGAAATACGGACTAAAATTTTCTTGAATCAAGGCATGAAATTCACGAAACGGAAAATTCTGATGAACTTTAATTCAGCGAAGAATCGTCTTGCCTCGTCCCTCGAGTGTTATGACCCAAATCCTTGAAAACTATAAGGCTGGGCTTAAGTGCAGTGGAAAGGGAGCAGGGACATACAGACTATAGAAGGCAGTGGAGCTGCCTTCGGGCACGGGAGTAGTGTCAAGCTTCCCCCACTCCCTGAGTACCAGAGCCTGTACTTGGGAGATCCCGTAAGCAACGCCTGGGCGCACAACGTATTTTCCGCTGCGGCTTCCATTCATTAGGACTTTCCTTTCATATTTTAAAATGTTAGTTTCTGAAATGTTAGTTAATATTGCTGGGATTTTGTTATTTCAATAATTTATTATTGTGGTTATGAATGTGGCAATAAGAACGGCTTCTCCGCTACGCCAGTGTCCCTGTGAGAATGTGTACTTGTTTTACCTTTAAGTGGATGTGCTAGAATCTAATGGCTGTCTGAATGTGGGTAGTAATAGCTCGCTTTGCATGGTTCTCTCTGGCTCAGAGTCGATAGTTAGTCGTTACCAACGCCTCCTGCTGACGCTACCAGAGAGGTTACTACACCCTTTGGTTACAAGCCAGTTGACGAGCCCTCTCCAGGGCGAGTCTCTCCCCCCACCACCTCATTTTTAGTGGGTTTTGCCAGTTTCCAGTAGCTTCGCTTCGAGCCCCCTGGCCGCTCGGTCTTCACTTTGTGCTGGGATCGTGATGAGTTAAGGTTGGTTCTGCTCTTCTGTCTGCGGAGATGGTATCGATTCGTTGTCTAGCATGTTTAACATAGACTCTTGAACTTAGATTCATTTTTCGGAATATTTTTTTCCGATCGTGCGCGGAAATGTGTTCGTTTCAATCCAGTGATTCCCAGATAAATGCGGCAGTTTGATAACGGCCTGGTATATTCAAACCCTTAGTGATTGTGTGGCGGTGTAAGAACTCTGTGTAAATTCTTTCTAGGTTTGTGTGGCCCGACTTCTAACAGACGATGTGTTCATTTTTGTGTAGCGCATGTAAAATATTTCTTACCGTTTCCTTCCGTGAGTGATATGTGTTCCTCGTGGTTGGTTCTTAGAGCAAACATTTCAGATTCTACTATTGTTTGTTCCATGCCCATCAGTATAGTAACTATGCGTGTATCCTTTGATTTCCACTAACATTTCGAGATATTCTCTCCCCTCCCATTTTAACTTTGCCGTTTCTTCTCCGAACTTGTAGTATGCACTCAGTCTTCGACAGTAATTCTATTCGAGCCTTGTACAACTTCCTTCAATAGTTTGCTTATGACATTCTATGTATTTCTCAGGGTTGCATGCTGTAGTTTTTATTCTCTCTTTTCCGTCTTTGTAATTATTTCACTTTTCTGGTTTTTTGAGACTCGACTTCTTCCGTCTCTGTGAACGCTCCCAATCGCATGTTGCTGCATTCCAGTATCTTCCTTATGAAATTCTACGAAGTTCTAGGGGTTGCATGCCTTAGTTATTTTTCTTTATTTTTTGAAAATTTAATTTATACATTTTTATCGGTTATTGGTTTTTGTGTAATGAATCCGATTTTTAACCACTTCACCTTCAGTGGAGTGCGATCATGTAACGTAGCCGTGTGTCGCCGTTAGCGAGTTTGCTCTCGGTCTAATCTAAATGCAACTTAACTTTGCTATACTCACGCACCATCTCAAATCAGGCACGACAGACCAGAGCCATCTTCGCAGTTTTATTGTATATTGTGTTGTGTGGTACCTCCAGGTTTGCTGAATTTCGCCTACGATAGCGGCGCCGCGCGGGAGTAGCCGAGCGGTCTGGAGCGCCATTTTGCGGATCGCGAGGTTTGAATCCTCCCTCGGGCATGGATGTGCGTGTTGTCCTTAGGTTAGTTTAACTTAGTTTATATAGTTTGTAAGCTACGGACTAATAACCACGCAGTTGCGTCCGATAGATTTACAAACATTTGAACCAAGGCAATGAGCCATGTGGTGACGTATCGATGCTACGCACAGGCCCCCATCGATTACGACCTCAACGGCGTTAGGTTGGCAGCCAGCGCCACAACGCCCGCAACGTCCAATGGCAGGCCGACCACGCCCCCAGGCAACAGGACACTTGAAGCCAGGCCGCAGTACGGAGCTTGTCCTCAGTGTGGTCACAGAGAGCAACCAGTGTAATGACGTTGATTGTTACAGTCGACAAGGAAACGGACACTTACTGTCAGTCACAGTTTTATAAATGTATCATTGTAAATATTCATCTTCTTCAACTCCGCTACGCCATTGTCCCTGTGAGAATGTGTACTTGTTTTACTTTTGAGGGGATGTGCGAGAATCTAATGGCTGTCTGAATGTGGGTAGTAATAGCTCGCTTTGCATGGTTCTCTCTGGTTCAGAGTCGATAGTCAGTCGTTACCAACCCCTGCTTCTGATGCTACCAAAGAGGTTTCTACACCCTTTGGTAACAAGCCAGTCGACGAGCCCTCTCCAGGACGAGTCTCTCCCCCACCAGTTTTGCCAGTTTCCAGTAGCTTCGCTAAAGTTAAGTAACCATTTTTATTGTATATAAAGAACATATTTTACTGACTGGATAGAATTTTATGTTGGCAGTTTTTCCACGAACCTTTGGCCACAACAAGCCACACGAAATTGATTATTTGGTCATCTGAATGCTCTCCGAGCAGAAGCGTTGGCATTCTGTCGAGTCTTCCGTAAGCTGTCAGTGCTAGACGACGAAGTTCAGCGTCACCGCAAGCAGCCTGCGGCTCGGACGAGACGCCTGTTGCCGTAGGTCGCAACCAGGGTCAAGAAGCGGAAGTGCTTTCCTGGGCCCAGGCATACCTGTTCTGCCGAACTTTGCGGTTCCTTCCACAAACTGGACCGGTTTACCGCGCCTCTTAAACAACCCGTTAGCCCACTGGACGTTACGTCGACGCAAAGTAGTCCTGACATCAGCAGAGCACAGATTGCACAAGAGGAAAGCATGTAATTTCAGAACAAGACAATAACGGTAGTATGAATAGGAAGATCTAATGCCCTATTTAACCAATCGTCGATTATGACTTTGACGGTCGTTCAATCTCTTGCGAAACACAGCTTGTCCTTTATTCACATGAAGTGTTAAGTGCCATCGACAAGGGATCTCAAATCGATTCTAATGAAATTGCGTGTTTATGGAATATCTCCCGAATGTGCGATTGGACTCACGATTTCCTATCAGAAAGGACACAGTTCGTTGTAATTGACGGTAAGTCATCGAGTAAAACAGAAGTGATATCTGGCGTTCCACAGGGAAGCGTTATAGGTCCCCTACTCTTCCTCGGGTTTATCAACGATCTTGGAGACAATCTGAATTGTTCCCTTAGACTGTTCGCGGATGATGCTGTCGTTTATCGGTTAGTGAATTCAACAGAGGATCAAAAGCAACTGCAAAGCGATTTAAACAAAATTTCTACTTGGTGCGAAAATTGGCAATTGACACTAAATAAAGAAAAGTGTGAAGTAATACACATGACCACTAATAGAACTTCAATTACGCGATAAATCAGTCAAACCTTAAGGTCGTAAATTCTACCAAATACCTAGGAGTAACAGTTACGAACAACTTTGACTGGAGAGAACACACAGAAAATATTGTGGGGAAGGCGAACCAAAGAACACATTTCATTGGCAGAACGCTTCGAAGATGCACCAGCTCCACCAAAGAGACTGGCTACATCACACTTGTGCGTCCTCTCCTGGAGTACTGTTGCCTAGGTGGGACTGACGGAAGACATTGAGAAGGTTCAGAGAAGGGCAGCTCGTTATGTTTTATCACGTTACAGGGGGGAAAGCGTCAGGGAAATGTTGCACAAATTGGGGTGGAAATCATTAAAAGAAAGAGGTTATTCATTGCGGCGTGATCTGTTTGCGAAGTTTCAATCACCGACTTTTACTTCTGAATGTGAAAATATTTTGCTAGCACCCACCTACTTAGGGAGACATAACCATCCCAAAGAAATAAGAGAAATCAGATCGAAAACGGAACGATTTAGGTGTTCATTCTTCCCGCGCGCTATTAGAGAATGGGATGGTAGAGAAAAGTTATGAAAGTGGTTAATGACCCCTCTGCCAGGCACTTAAATGTGATTTGCAGAGTATCGATGTAGATGTAGATGTAGATCTTTGACGATCGTTTAATTTTCATTTTTGCGTTTCATCGACGTCTGTTAATTGTAACGACCGTTAAACTCGCCGTCGAAACTGACGCGCCGATTTTCCGTCGTCATACCATTTGACGAGTCGTCGATACGAGACAGGTTTACTGTAGGTGGAACATTCAGGAGTTGTTGTAAAGGTAACATAGATACTTGATTGCTGTTCACGTCTTTTGGCTGTGAAGATGGGACATAATTTTGATGCAGAAGTATTGTACATAGATTTGCTAGAAAATCTTTTCTACACATTGAATGATATAAAATTTACTACAAGGTACAGGTTGTCCAACAAAGTAGCATTAAAGCTTCTGGAACTGATTGAAAATAGACTAGAGTATCCAACTAACAGGAACAGACCATTAATGCCAATACAACAGCTGCGTTTAACTCTGCGATTCTATTATACTGGATCTCTTCAAATGGTAATAGCAGACTTAAATGGAGTTTCGAAATCAACCATCTGCTGATGTATAAAGAAGGTTTCAGAAGCAGTTACATCGCTCAGATCCCTATATGTGAAATTCCCTCAAGGAATTACATCTTTCATCTTCGAAACAAGGCCCACAAACAGACTTTTCTCATCATCACAAAATTTTGAACCTCTCTTTATTTCATCGGCACTTTACATTTTCTTAGCGTTATTATTGCTCGGTTTAACCAAGCTCAAGAATTACAACTTTGGCTGTACTGAAAAACCCGCTATTTACGTATCAGTATTCATTTGTTCAATCGAAAACTAGAGAAGAACAATGAAAACAAACGATAAAATTCAATAGTATCGATTTAATACACCGTACTAGACGCCGTAAGGTTGGAGCGTCTGTTGAAACAAACGCCTCGTCAATTGATTGAGACTGGCGATGGTTATGGTATGTCGACCCAAGTTTGCGACTTGATAGTGGATTTCCTGTCAGAGAGGACACAGTTCGTAGTAATCGATGGTAAGGCATCGACTAAAACAGAAGTGATATCGGGCGTTCCACAGGGTAGTGTTATTGGTCCTCTGCTGTTCGTAATTTACATAAACGATTTAGGGGAAAATCTAAGTAGCTCTCTTAGGTTGTTTGCTGTGGACGGCATCATTTACCGGCTAGTAAAATCATCTGAAGATCAAAGCCTACTGCAGAACGACCTGAATAAGATATCACTATGGTGTAAAAATTGGCAATTGACTCTAAATAATGAGAAATGTGAAGTCGTCCACATGAGTACGAAAAGAAATCCGTTAAACTTTGTTTACAACATAAATCAATCAAAAGTGAAGGCCGTGAGTTTTCCACAAAATACCTAGGATTTACTAGTACTTCAGACTTAAACTGGAAAGAACACGTAGATAATGTCGTGGGAAGGTGAACCAGAGACTATGTTTTATTGGCAGAACCTTTAAAAAATGCAACAGAAGTACTAAAGAAAGTGCATACACTACACTTGTCCGTCCTTTTTTGGAGTACTCCTGGCCAGTGTGGGATCCTTACCAGGTGGGTTTGACGGAGGACATCGAAAGAGTCCAAAGAAGGGCAGCTCGTTTTGTATTGTCACGATACAGAGGAGACAGCGTTACGGAAATGATACAGGATCTGGGATGGGAATCATTACAACAATGGCTCTTATCGCTGCGGCGTGGGCTACTTACGAAACTCCAATCGCCAACATTCTCCTCCGAATGTGAAAATATATTGTTGACTCCCACTTACATAGGTAGAAAAGATCATCACAATAAAATACGAGAAATAAGAGCTCCAACGGAGAGATTCAGGTATTCTTTTTTCCCACGCGCTATTCGAGCATGGACTGGTAGATGAGTAGTATAAAGGTGGTTCGATGAACCCTCTTAAATGTGATTTACAGAGTATCCCATGTAGATGTAGATCACATGGTCTGGCATGGGGCCAGTGACACTACGCTATCTGTTGGCGTTGTCGTCATCGGATCAAAACCTCTGCTTTTTTTCCAGGTGTACTAACTTGACTAAAACAGTAGCGTTCAATTGTAAACGTGCCAGACGTTGTGATTATCTACTATGCGAAGTGCCACATGGAAGTTAGAAATTGTTCAGGCTAATGGCACCTTAAAACATTAGGCTATCCGCCCACACTTTCGTTCCTGCTCAAATTCACAGCTCATAGCGCACTATCATGCTGTGCCTCTACCCATTAGTTCCCCTTGCTTGCAGCCTATACTGGATTTCAGCAATGAATTGAGCGTACTGCAATGAAATTGTCAGTTGCCTGTTGGGGTCATATATACAACTGACTTAACGTACGCTGCTTCGCATGCGTAGGCTGGTTGGTCTGCACCAGTTGTTTCTCCCTCTTAATACAAATTTTCATTTATATAGCTTAAGTACTATCATAATGAAATGTTGTGATACTACTTGTAGCCGCGGCAGAATGGCCGTGCGTATTGAGGCGCCATGCTGCGTTGCGCGTTGCTGTTCGCCGTCGGGAATTCGATTCGCCCCTCGGGCATGGGTGTTTGTGTTGTCCTTAGCATAAGTTAGTCTAAGTTAAAGTTATTTTAATTAGTTTGTAAGGCTTAGGGACTGATGACCCCGGAGTTAAGTCTCTTTAAGATTTACAAAAATTTGAACGTTTGATTTTACTACTTGTAACTCCCTATGGCACCTCTTAATAGGTGAATTTCGAAAAATACCCCAACATGTGTCTTTTAAATTTCAACCAAGTGTGCTAATATCTTTTATTGTAATTCTGGATTCAAAATTGCCGGCCGCTCCAGGCGCTCCAGTCACGCTCTGCACGGCCACTACGGTCGGGGGTTCGAATCCCCCCTCGGGCATGGATATTTGTGCCGTCCTTAGTGTTAGCTAGTTCGTAAGTAGCTTGTAAGTTTAGGGACTGATGACCCCGTAGTTAAGTCCCATAAGCTATACAAACATTTGAACATTTTGATTCAAAATTGGCTTAGTAGCAACGTATTTCCAAAAATTTTTCATCCCCTATTTCACCTCCTAAATGATTAATTTTCTGATAATACCGAAACACGTTTTTTTTTTTTTTTTTTTTTTTTTTTTTTTTTTTTTTTTTTTTTTTTTTTTTTTTTTAGTTTTGACCAAGAAAACATATACCAATTTATGTGGTTGTAGCTTCAAAATTATCTGAATAGCAACAGATTTTCGAAAAACATCCCCTGTCCAATTTAACGCTCTTTATGGTTGAATTTCCAAAAATACCGAAACACGATTTTTTAAATTCTATCAAACAATACAAATGCCAATTTTTGCAGCTCTAGCTTCAAAATTGTCTTGACAACAATGTGTTTTCGAAAAGAATCTTGGATCCCGTATTTTACCCTCTTACTTGTTGAATTTCCAAAAATACTGAAACTCATGTTTTTTAATCGTGGCCAAGATTCCATATCCGAATTTTCGTAGTTGTAGATTAAAATTTGAGTTAACAGCATCATATTTTTGAAAATAAATTTTTTGCGTCCCCTATTTTATCCCCTTATTGGTTGAATTTCAAAAAATGCCGAAACACGTGTCTTTTAAATTCCAATCCTGAATTACAATCCGAAATTTTGTAGTTCTAGCTTCAAAATTGCCTAAATAGCAACGTATGCTCGAAAAACGTTTCATCCCATATTTCACCCCCTTATGGACGCAATATCGAAAAATGGCTTCTCAAATGACGCCTACAGAGTATGATCAACACCCTGCAATAATTTCAAGTTTCTATCTTCCGTTGTTTGGGCTAGGCGATGATGAATGTCCGAAAACAACAGACACCGTATCAGTAACAGATAAGAGGTTTCTGAATTCGGAAGTGTAAACATCAACTGTTAGCAATCGGCTACTAGGAGTGGGAATACGGGCGTGTACTCATCTAGCCCTTCATCGACTCACGCCACAGGATCCACTGGTGCCGTCAGAGGATCACTTGCAATGGCGAGCCGTGGTGAAAACAATTTGTGCCTGCGAGTGTGATGTAGACCTGGGTAGATTTGTGACATAGCGTACATTCGTGCAAGACAGTCTGACCCATCCGAGGCATTGTGGACAGGGGTGCGCTGAGGTAGAATTATCTTTCGTCATTGGTATTTCTGGAGGGAATACTGACGTGCAGAATGTTGTAAGACCCATTCTTCTGCCATCTTGCAAAGACAAGGTGATGTGTTGTTAGAAGAGTGTAATGATCACCCGCACACTGGGCGTGAAACTCAAGGTGCTGTGCAAGAAGTGTACCAGCTTCCCTTGACAGAACCATTTCCGGAATTCTCTCCAATCGCGGAGGCTACGCCACGTATTGATCTGGTTGTTTCAGCATTGACTGACATGTGGTACGTGCCGATTGACGTGTTGGTCTATGACAAGAAGATGATATTTAGAAACATGGCAGATGTGATGGACGGAGAGATTATGGGAAGCTGTGTATGATGTACAGCCTACTGACAATAAAGTACCGTGAATAGTCCTGTAACCTTACTGTCCTAAAGAATCACCGCTGAACTCTGCGATACAGTTCTGCAAAATTTGGACGATGTCTCCCTCTGGAGTGGTGTTCAAAAACCTCGTCATGTTTCGTTGGATGACAGGAAAATTGTCATAAATCTTTACTTTTAAGGTGAGTTTTATTTATTATTATGCGTTTGGTTAGATTAGATTAGCACTTGTTACATAGATCACGAATACGACACTTCGTAATGATGTGAAACGTGTCAGGTTAATGAAGGGTATCTGCACAAGACGTTACATTACACAAAAATTACAATATATATATATATCCAATGAGTAGAAGAAGTTGTTATTCAGAAATTCTTTTAATTTATTTTTAAATGCTAGTTGGCTATATGTCAGGCTTCTGATGCTGCTTGGAAGCTGAGCAAAGTCTTTTGACGCAGCATAACTTACCCCTTTCTGTGCCAAACTCAGATTTAGCCTTACATAGTGAAGATCATACTTTCTCCTGGTGTTATAGCTGTGCACACTGCTATTACTTTTGAACTGCGTTGGATTATTAGCAACAAATTTCATAAGTGAATATATATACTGTGAAGTTACTGTGAAGATACCTAAATCCTTAAATAGATGTCTGCAGGATGATCGTGGATGGGCTCCAGCAATTATTCTGATTACAAGTTTTTGTGCAATAATTACGTTTTCACTCAGTGATGAATTACCCCAGAATATGACGCCATACGAAAGCAGTGAGTGAAAAGAGGCATAGTAAGCTAGTTTACCGTGATTCTTATCGCCAAAATTTGCAGTAACCCTAATACCATACGTAGCTGACCTCAAACGTTTCAGCAGACCGTCTATGTGTTGCTTCCAGTTTAATCTCTTTCAAAGCACACGCCTAAAAATTTTGAAATTCTATCTTAGATACAGACATCTGTTCAAAATCCATATTTATTACTGGATTTGTACCATTTACTTTGCAGAAATGTATATACTGTGTTTTATCAAAATTTAATGAGAGTATGTTTGCAGAGAACCACTTAATAATTTTGTGAAAAACATTGCTTACGTACTTACTATTACATCACTTAATTTTTTTTGATGTGATTACTACATTTGCATCATCAGCAAAACGTACTAACTTAGCATCTTCATCAATGTGTCACCTTGTGTCACCCCATCCTTGATAGTCCTCCAGTTTGAGGAATCGGCTGATGTTTTGACATTACATGAACCACTTATTTCAATTTCCTGCATTTACAGGGTAAAATGTTAGCCGGCCGTGGTGGCCGAGGAGACTGAGGCGCTTCAGTCACGGTCTGCACGGCCCCTACGGTCGGGGGTTCGAATTCCCGCTCGTCTTAGTTCGTAAGTAGTTCTTAAGTAGTTTGTAAGTTTAGGGACTGATGACCCCGTAGTTAAGTCCCATTAGCTTAACAAACATTTGATTTTGTAAAATGTTCAAAATGGATTACAACATAAAATGAGATACAATTAGCATTACATAACACAAAAAATTAAATAATAAGACATATTGTTTTAAACCAGTCAACGTATACCCTCTAGTTCACACTGAAAACCACCCACGGTGCACTCCATCAGGTGATCCATTTACTGGATGAAGCCACACTCACACTAAGGGTCATTTGAAAAGCCCTATTTGGTCATCATCTTCCTACACCTTCTGACGCCCGTCCTCACACGGTTTAGGGTAGTCCACAGTCTTCTAGAAAGATGAAGGCTCTCTACTGACATGTTTGGATCAGCAACCAGGCTTCTGTTCATCGCATTGCTTCTCCTCCATAATATTCTCCATTCCTTTGCTGGTGCGATGTGTAGATGACCTTCCCGATGGTGCACCCTGGGCAACGCAGTGTCATGTCTCAGTGGCGAAGAACCTACACAAAGGCAGCGACCAAACACAAGAATGCCTCCCGGTCCAAGCAAAGGCGAAGTAGGAGAGCCTGTTCTGAGAAAAACAGTCGATGTATCAAGAGAGTACGCATGTGCCGTCTCCATACAGAAGGCTACACCAAAATGCGAGTTTGCCTCGAGGGATTTGGAAAAAGTCTGAAGGATTCAGATCCGGGCGGTATGGCGAATGTTTCAGTTTCATCACCCCTTTTTATTCTAGGAACTGTCTGATGATATTGGCTGTGTGTCGGCGAGTGTTGTCATGAACAAATAGCCAGGAACTTTGTATAAGGGTCGTACCCTGCGTAGACGTACCCTGCATGAAACGGGTGAAAATTTCATCGAATGTTGCAGCCTTCAACGTCGTGCTTGTGGATAATGCCTTGACTATTGAAAAAGGTGATGAACATCGTTTTCATGCGTGAGTTTTCGGCTCAGACGATGAGGTGATGTGGAGAACGCCATTCCATCCTTTACTGAAGACACCAGGTTTCATCTTCAGTGACAAATCAGTTCATGCAATTGGGTATCGCATCCGCTGTTTCAATAAAAAAAACCTTTAAAGCCTCTAATCGTGCCTGCCTTCTGATCGTCAGTCGAGTCATGTGGCACGAGGCGACAACGTGTTTTCCTTCACCCTAACTCTCTTTAAAGATTTGCCGTAGTTATTCACGGTTAATGTGCAGATCATCCGCTGTCGTGACCACAGTTAATATACGATGCATATTCACGGAATATACTCGTATGACATTAACTGCGACTGGATAAAGTTGAAAATGTGTATCCAGCTCCGATTCGAACGCGGTCTCCTGCTTTCTGTGCAGATATGCTGACCTCTACACCACAGGGACACAGACGTCAGTGCACCTTTACGAAGTATTCAAGCAGGCCTCCCTCAGCCCTCAGATACCAATTCTCAACTTTTCTCCGGCCCTTACCACTCAAACACTGATTTCCGCAAGAATAAGGGAGAAAAGCTTCGCCGGCCGCGGTGGCCGAGGGGATTGAGGCGCTCCAGTCACGGTCTGCACGGCCACTACGGGCAGGGGTTCGAATCCCCCCTCGGACATGGATATTTGTGCCGTCCTTAGTCTTAGCTAGTTCATAAGTCGTTTGTAAGCTTAGGGACTGATGACCCCGTAGTTAAGTCCCATAAGTTCTAGAAACATTTGAACATTTTCAATTTTGACAAAAGCATCATTGCCCGTCATCAGCGTATTGTATAAATTATGCAGGGTGGTCCATTGATAGTGACCGGGCCAAATATCTCACGAAATAAGCATAAAACGAAAAAACTGCAAAGAACAAAACTTTTCTAGCTTGAAGGGGAAAAACAGATGGCTTTATGGTTGGCTCCCTCGATGGCGCTGCTATAGGTCAAACGGATACCAACTGCATTTTTTTAAAGTGGGTACCCCCATTTTTATTACATATTCGTCTAGTACGTAAATAACTATAAATGTTTAATTTGGAACACTTTTTTCGCTTTGTGATAGATGGCGCTGTAATACAAACGTATAAGTACGTGGTATCGCGTAACATTTCGCCAGTGAGGACGGTATTTGCTTCGTGATACATATTCGTGTTAAAATGGATCGTTTACCAGTTGCAGAAAAGTTCGATATGGTATTTATGTAAGGCTATTGTGATCAAAATGGCCATCGGGCCTGTGCTATGTATGTTGATCGTTATGATCCAAGTGTCCGGACCTTTCGTCGGATGCTTGCGTTATTTACAGAGACAGGAAGTGTTCAGCCACAAGTGAAACGTCAACCACGACCTGCAACAAATGATGCCCAAGTAAGTGTTTCAGCTGCAGTTTCGGCTAATCCGCACATCAATAGCTGACAAATTGAGCTAGAATCGGGAATCTCAAAAACGTCGGTGTTGAGAATTCTACATCAACATAAATTTCACTCGTACCATATTTCTATGCACCAGGATTTGCATGGCGAAGACTTTGAACGTCGTATACAGTTTTGTCACTGGGCACAAAATAAATAATGGGACGATAATAGATTTTTTTCACACGTTCTGTTTAGTGACGACGCGTCATTCACAAACAGAGTACGCAAACCGGCATAATATGCACTATTGGTCAACGGAAAATCCACGATGACTGCGACAAGTGGAACATCCGCGACCTTGGAGGGTTATTGTATGGTGCGACATTATGGGAGGAAGGACAATTGGCCCCTATTTTATCGATGGAAATCTAAATGGTGCAATGTATGGTGATTTCTTACGTAATGATCTACAGATTTTACTACAAGATGTTCCACTATATGACAGAATGGCGATGTACTTTCAACATGATGGATGTCCGGGACATGGCTCGCGTGCAGTAGAAGCAGTCTTAAATGGAATATTTAATGACAGGTGGATTGGTCGTAGAAGCACGTTCACCGGATCTTACATCCCTGGATTTCTTTCTGTGGGAAATATTGAAGGATATTTGCTATCGTGATTCACCGACAACGCTCGAAATCATGCGTCAGCGCGTTGTCAATGCACGTCAGAAAACAGCATGCGTTGTCATAATATATGATAATTTCACGAAAGTACTTGTATCACATTGGAACAACCGAAATAAAGTTAAAACGTACCTACGTTCTATGTTTTAATTTAAAACCACCACTGTTCGTCTAAAACTATGAGCAATAGGTTTGTGAATATTACAGCGCCATCTATCACAAAGCAAAAAAAGTGTTCCAAATCAAATATTCATATTTTTTTACGTACTAGACGAATATGTAATAAAATTGGAGTACATATTTAAAAAAATTGTAGTTTATATCCGTTTCACCTAAAAAGTCGACCACTGTATGAAACAAGAGCCTTGTTTTATCACTAAAATTAGCAAATGAGGTCCGTGTGAACTACCGGTTACTCCCTGCTACAAAGCCTTGTTCCCTGGCCCAAACTGAGAACAGACTCGTTACAAATAATTTCAACAACAGGAAGTTAATACTACAGTGGTCAATATACATAGCAGCTCACACGTTATTACACACAGACATTAATAAGCAAGCCACCACAATTAAAGTTATCTTAGAAAGGTGGCTAAAAAAACATTTATGGCGCAACGGAATTTAGACATAAAAAAATGCATCTCAGCTTGTTCTCAGCACTTGTGAAGAACAATATTAAATAAAAGATGGAAGGTGCTCTAAAACTACAATTTATATGCAACTTACGAATTATGCTGAACTTAAACTTGTCTATTCAGATAGAAAACAAGTAAAATGGGGAACCAATTTTGTTAATACAATAAAAATGCATCTCTTACATGGATTAATGCGGACGGTGCCCAGCCTAAATTATACATGATTTAACGCTACTGGGGGGGGGGGATTCACAAACAACACTCATTCGCTCACACACATGGAATGTCACAGCGAAACTCACCAAAATCAGCGTGATGAGACGAGGCGGAAGCAGGCGCCGCTATCGTAGGCGAAATTCAGCAAGTCGGAGGTAGCACAAAACACAATATACAAAACACTTTGAAGCTGGCTCTGGTCTGTCGTGCCTATTTTGAGATGGTACGTGTGTATAGCCGAGTTAAATTACATCTGAACTGGACCGCGAGCAAACACGCTAACGGCGACACACGGCTACGTTACATAAACGCACTCCTCTGAAGGTGAAGTGGTTGAAAATCGGATTCCTTGTACAAAATCACGGTGGCTTTTTAAGTTGTAGTCTGTTATCAATCGATCTAGATACTAGAATGAAACTTTCACTCTGCAGCGGAGTGTGCGCTGATATGAAACTTCCTGGCAGATTAAAATTGTGTGCCGGAACCGGGACTCGAACCTGGGACCTTTGCCTTTCGCGGGCAAGCGCACTACCGACTTTGCTATCCCGACACGACTCACGATGCCGCCTCACAACTTTACTTCCGCCACTACCTCGCCTCCTACTTTACAAACTTCAAAGAAGCTCTCCTGCAAACACGCAAGACTAGCACTCCGGGAAGAAAGGATATGGTGGAGACATGGCTTAGCCATAGCCTAAGGGATGTTTCCAGAATGTAACTTCACTCTGCAGCGGAGTGTGCGCTGATATGAAATTTCCCAGCAGATTAAAATTGTGTGCCGGAACCGGGACTCGAACCTGGGCCCTTTGCCTTTCGCGGGCAAGCGCTCTACCGACTGAGATACCCCGACACGACTCACGATGCCGCCCCACAACTTTACTTCCGCCAGTACCTCGCCTCCTACATTCCAAACTTCACAGAAGCTCTCTTGCAAACACGCAAGACTAGCACTCCTGGAAGAAAGGATATGGTGGAGACATGGCTTAGCCACAGCCTAAGGGATGTTTCCAGAATGAAACTTTCACTCTGCAGCGAAATGTCCGCTGATATGAAACTTTCTGGCAGATTAAAATTGTGTGCCGGAACCGGGACTCGAACCTGGGACCTTTGCCTTTCGCGGCCAAGCGCTCTACCGACTGAGCTACCCCGACACGACTCACGATGCCGCCCCACAATTTTAATCTGGCAGGAAGTTTCATATCAGCGCACACTCCGCTGCAGAGTGAAAGTTTCATTCTGGAAACATCCCTTAGACTGTGGCTAAGCCATGTCTCCACCGTATCCTTTCTTCCAGGAGTGCTAGGCTTGCGTGTTTGCAAGAGAGCTTCTGTGAAGTTTGGAAAGTAGGAGGCGAGTTATTGGCGGAAGTAAAGTTGTGGAGCGGCATCGTGAGTCGTGTCGGGGCAGAGCTAGATACTGTTTTTATATGACAAGTGGCGTGAATTCAGGCGACTAGCTGCAAACCCGAGGAGTCTGAGCTCGGACCCACATGGTTCCGAAAACTGATAAAATTGAATAAATCCAGTTTCCGAAAAATAAAGAAAATTAACTACAGCATGTAACCCATAGAAATGCCTTGAATTATATAAGGAAGCGAATGAAATACAGCTACACGTGATAGGGGGCGATAACAGAAACGGATGAGGTCCTGTCTCAGAAAAACCACAAAAATGAAATAATTACAAAGTCGGAAAAATAAAATGAAGAATTACAGCATGCAACGCATTGAAATGTTTAGAATTACATAAGGAATCTATTGAAGGAGGTTGTACAAGGCTCAGAGAGAATTACTGACAAGACAGAGTGCGTACTACAAGTCGGAGAAGACACAGCAAAATTAAAATAGACGGCGAGAGAAGATCGCGAAATATTAGTGGAAATCAGAAGGATACCCGCATAGTTACTTGCCTGATGGGCATGGAACAAACAAGAGTGGAAGCTGAAGGCTTTGTTCTATGAACCAACCACGTGGAACACATATCACTCATGGAAGGAATCGATGAGAAGATTTTTACATTCTCTGCACAAAAATGAACTTATCATCTACTAGAAATCTGGCCCCATAAAGCTAGAAAGCATTTACACAGAGTTCACACACCGCCACATGATCACAAATGGTTTTAACATATGAGGCCGTTATCAAACTGCTACTAGAATCACACACACTGCGTTCATCTATTGAAAATCACAGAATTGAAAAACGAGAACACATTTCCGCACACGATCAGAGAAAATAGTATAAAAAAACTAAGTTCAGGGATCTAAGTTAAACGTGGTGGTCAACGAAACGCTACCATTTCCAAAAACAAGAGCAGAACCAACCTTACCTCACCAGACGAGCCGCCCAGAATTATCAGACCAAGTGGCCACTGGATGCGAGAGGCCACCGGAAGCCGGAAAATCAAAGAAACAGTGGTGATGGAGACGGAGAGACTCGCCCTAGAGTATGCTCGCTAACTAGCTCGCAACCCAAAGATGTGGCATCCTCTTTGGTCGTATAAGTACTTATCGACACAGAGCCAGAGAGAACGATGCAAAGCGAGCTATCACTCCCACATTCAGACAGCCATAGATTCTCGCACACCCACTTAAAAGTAAGACAACTACACATTCTCACAGAGACAGTGGCGTAGCGAAGAAGCCACATTTATGCCACATTAATTCATATAATAGTAAATTATTAACATAGCAAAATAAAAAAAAAACCTAGCAATATTAACTAATATTTTAACACATGAAATAAAGATGCTATTCCTCAAGCCTTGAAAAGAGCGGGGTTCAAGTTTTAACAAAATGATAATCTAGCTAGATTAAATAAATTATAACTTTACAGAAATATACAAAAAAATATATGGAAGACGACAGACGGTCGTCTTTCAACCTATGGCAGCGCTATCTAGCGGGCCAGCCATAGCGCCATCTGTTTTCCCCTTCAAATTAGAAAAGTTTTTTTCTTTGTAGTTTTTTTTTTTTTTTTTTCGTTTGATGCGTATTTCGTGAGATTAGTGTTGATTAGCTGAATTCAGGCCTTGAGTTAGTACTTCTATTTCTTCTCTCTCTCTGTCCATGTCCTTCTAAATAATAACATGTTATATTTATCACAGAATATATAAGAAATACGGCTGTCTTGCGTAATATACAAAATTTTAAGTACAGTGTTCAAACAAAGAAAGTTAGTAATTAAAGTACAAATGACATGTAACATTCATTTAATTCAGTACTTCCGTATAAACAATATTTCTTATTACTTGTCCAGGATCTAATATGAATAATTTCTTTGGTGAGACCATCCCTGAGCAAGTGACATGTAGTTGTCCGTGTGAGAAACGTGGTTTGAATAGATTGCCCTGTGGTTTATTAATTGTAATAGAAAATGCAGGTCTCACTGCAAACTGAATTCTCTCGAAGTTAAAAGCCAGTTCTGTCGTAAATAGTGGGTATTGGTTGCATGTACTCTGTTTCATTCTCTTCCTTTCCTTATAACTCTATAGAAGTCTATTGCTATCGACACCACTCTCCAGATGTGCCCCCTCCCCTTGGCCAATGATTACGTTTTTATTGAATTATGTGTTGTGCAATTGAATAATTTTGCAGTTATATTGTGATTTGTATAAGTGCTGTATGTCGACAAAATCCGTTGCGAACAGAGTTAATTGTAATGAAGTAATATGTTAAAAGCTGATACGTGATGAAGCGGTTTTTCCATTAACGTTTATGTTTATATGCTCATATGTCATGAACTACGTGTCGTACTGTGATACAATTTAGAAGGTACATTCAACTATGTATGTGTATACTGTCTGCAAAATTTCCTGCGGCTACTGTTTGTAGTGTACAAATTATAAATTGTAACGTCTTACCGAATGCCGTAGTTTTACTCCGTAAACAGCGGAGAAGTAACAAGCGAGAAACTTTTTTCCTTTCATCATTTTGCTATGGTTGTCAGCGAGAAAAAGTTTAATAAAGGTTTGAAATTATGTTTACAGTTTGTTGCAAGTCGCTAAGAACTCTCATCCTAATATAGCGTATTTATAAAGTCTCGTCGCATTATGTGGCAATTTTTTTCGAGTGCTATTGTTTATGATGTCATATCTTCTGAACCGTGTGTCGTATGAGATTTTTAACCCTGCAGCAATTGTTACTTCACGATAAGGAATGTGTGTTCCAAATTTTGTTGAAATCGGTTTACTGGTTTAGAAGAAAATGAGCAGCATTGTCGCTAAATGTAGTAGTTTTACGTGCATCTCAGTGTTTATGGCGTCATATCTCCTGACACTCGCGGCGACCGTCGTTATGAATTGAAACTTACGTGTGCAAAATTTCATATAGATAGGAACAAAACGATAGATTTGTATGCAACACGTACACACAAACATACGGGCACTCTGCTTTATATATCAAGAAGATTTCGTCACTAACGGAGCTCACACTACGGCAGTAAGCAACCGTGTATCGCTTCACGCGTTTCGTGGCATATTAATGTTTACGTAATGAGAACGGACGATGAAATTCTTTATCTCTTCTAATTTTTGGTGATGCAAAGATCGGTTGGCATCCAAGTTCGTAACTTTGTAGTTTCTACGACTGTTACAGCTTTACTGCCGTTTCAGGATGGAATTTAAATTGACAAATGTACGCATAATTAGTATTTTATTTACACATTAAATATAAAAACTGACAATTCATATTACTTATTGTGGTGTCACACAAGTCCAAAGTGCGCGCCACCTACTTTCGCCGTGCGGCGCCATGCACGCACGGCGCGGCGTTCTTACGACGTCAGCCACGAGCGCCCTCTGCTGCAACTCCGCTCGTGGCCACCACTGAACGACATCGTTCACTTGGGACTGAGATAGGAACCAGTTAAGACCTTCGGAATCAGATAGGCACCAGTGAAGACTTGGCTATCGTACAGGCACTAGGCAGACCTCTAGCTCAACTATGTATCAGCATTCTGCAGTACTGAGCTATGTAAAAGTTAAGTATTGTATAAATTCTGTGCAATATGTATCTCGTTCTAATTTACTCTAGTGTTTCTAGTTTCTGGCTGCTCCCCTCCGTACCTGCACCAGCGTGCTATCCTTATTCCTGTGTCGGTCTTTATACTCGGCCACCGACACCTACGACGGAAACGAGACACAAAAGCGGCGACGAGGCTGGGACACAAAACTTATCTTCCTTTTCGCGAAAGGAACAATGATACCACTTTATCAGTAATGCTAATTGGAAGACAAGCTCCTAAATTGAAATCTGCCAGTGAGCTTTTGCGGTGTTGCGTAAAAAAGAAGCAGGTACATGCAAGTCTAATTATCGACGTATTAGTAGCTGCAAATTTACAGTGAGAAGACAGAAGTCTACAAGACTAATTTCGATATGACACTAATCACTCGAACTTTACACTGTAGGTATACAAATTCTAGCTTTAGATAATTTCCCACTCTGTAAACATGACACGAAAATCAGTTAAACTGCACAATCCTTTGCTAGCTGAAAATGAGTATAGTAACTTCATCTAAGTTCACATTAATTCACGGAGTGTTCCTCCTGCAAACAAAAATGTATTTTCATATTGAAGATATTTGGAAAGATATTGAAATGTTTACATTTCTGCAACCGAAAGAGTACGACTTTCTTCAGTCATACCTCTTAAATGCATTTTATTTAGAACACTAAGCATAGACTAAACATATTAGGCATCCAGCACAGATATGCTTGAGTGTCTAATCCCACCATCATGCTACTTTCATCGCATTAAGTACAGCTACTCTCCATTTCACCGGAAGACTCCTCCCTAAAGCATCAATTAAAGAAAAAAGAGTATTTATCATATCTGGAGCATTTACTTTTAGATCCTAAAAAGGTCTGGCTGTATTCGAAACACAAATATGTCTAAGAAATGTGTTAGGGACTGTGGCACACGGATAGATGCAAAGGTAATTTCTGATTTCTCTCACCATCAAACATAACCATTTTCCTCCAAACTTGGCATAAACTGAAACAGGGAGAAACAAGTTGCAAGATTTCCAGAGAAACTGAAGCGAAACAATTACTTTTCCTGTTGACTGTAGGGAATACAATGATCTCCTGTTCAGCGCAGTCAAAAACTTCTAAGGAAATAGGCAGAGGCTTACATTCAGATATCCATATCACAGCTGTACCCTATAACATAACAAGTAATCCACTATCAAATATTAAGAAGCCGATACCATCAAGATCAATTGAAACGTTCTATACCAGTAACTTGACACACCAAATACTTAATTTTAGCTTGTGATACATGTTTTGACAGAAATACAATTACATAATCTTCATTGTTTTGGGGATTGTTACGAAGTATTAAGACAATGTATTCACATATAATGTATATGTTAGTATATTACTTACCGTATTTTGACACATTGTAGACATGAAAATCTTCTGTTAATAGCTTGTAAAAGGAAATACATCCATGTAAACTAGTCATCTTGCATATTTTGTGAGCTTGTCTGTTATGTAAAAGATTCTGAAGCCTATTAGTTCACTAAGTCACTAGATATGGATCAATACCGACTTCATCACACATTTGAAACAAATTGATCATATTTTATAGTATTAGAACTTCGTGCTATTTTTCAGAAAGCACCACAGAATCCAAACGAGATGTTGTTATGAATTATTAGAACACACCTTTTATGTTGTCATTTTCACTTCTTTGTTTGTTTATAAATTTAACTACCATTCTCATTCCGTGTAAATGGTTATAAAGGTCATATCTGTTAATTTCATATCAAAACTAAATAATTGTATGTATTTTTTTGTACGTAAACCAAAGATAAAAATAATGATTTTTGTGTTTCTATAAAACCAAATTGTACTTAGCCTCTTGGTCAGTTGATGTCTGGACGAGGAGCCTGTATTGTTTGCAAACATTGAGGTCACAAAGACCATGTACTTGAGAGTGCAAGAGCCAAGATGGCGGAAAGTCAGTGTCTTGTTTTGTGAGTTAAAAAGTGAATAAAGTCATAATTTGGGGCTATTACTGAGTTTCATCGTGAGTCGTGTCGGGGCAGAGCTAGATACTGTTTTTATATGACAAGTGGCGTGAATTCAGGCGACTAGCTGCAAACCCGAGGAGTCTGAGCTCGGACCCACATGGTTCCGAAAACTGATAAAATTGAATAAATCCAGTTTCCGAAAAATAAAGAAAATTAACTACAGCATGTAACCCATAGAAATGCCTTGAATTATATAAGGAAGCGAATGAAATACAGCTACACGTGATAGGGGGCGATAACAGAAACGGATGAGGTCCTGTCTCAGAAAAACCACAAAAATGAAATAATTACAAAGTCGGAAAAATAAAATGAAGAATTACAGCATGCAACGCATTGAAATGTTTAGAATTACATAAGGAATCTATTGAAGGAGGTTGTACAAGGCTCAGAGAGAATTACTGACAAGACAGAGTGCGTACTACAAGTCGGAGAAGACACAGCAAAATTAAAATAGACGGCGAGAGAAGATCGCGAAATATTAGTGGAAATCAGAAGGATACCCGCATAGTTACTTGCCTGATGGGCATGGAACAAACAAGAGTGGAAGCTGAAGGCTTTGTTCTATGAACCAACCACGTGGAACACATATCACTCATGGAAGGAATCGATGAGAAGATTTTTACATTCTCTGCACAAAAATGAACTTATCATCTACTAGAAATCTGGCCCCATAAAGCTAGAAAGCATTTACACAGAGTTCACACACCGCCACATGATCACAAATGGTTTTAACATATGAGGCCGTTATCAAACTGCTACTAGAATCACACACACTGCGTTCATCTATTGAAAATCACAGAATTGAAAAACGAGAACACATTTCCGCACACGATCAGAGAAAATAGTATAAAAAAACTAAGTTCAGGGATCTAAGTTAAACGTGGTGGTCAACGAAACGCTACCATTTCCAAAAACAAGAGCAGAACCAACCTTACCTCACCAGACGAGCCGCCCAGAATTATCAGACCAAGTGGCCACTGGATGCGAGAGGCCACCGGAAGCCGGAAAATCAAAGAAACAGTGGTGATGGAGACGGAGAGACTCGCCCTAGAGTATGCTCGCTAACTAGCTCGCAACCCAAAGATGTGGCATCCTCTTTGGTCGTATAAGTACTTATCGACACAGAGCCAGAGAGAACGATGCAAAGCGAGCTATCACTCCCACATTCAGACAGCCATAGATTCTCGCACACCCACTTAAAAGTAAGACAACTACACATTCTCACAGAGACAGTGGCGTAGCGAAGAAGCCACATTTATGCCACATTAATTCATATAATAGTAAATTATTAACATAGCAAAATAAAAAAAAACCTAGCAATATTAACTAATATTTTAACACATGAAATAAAGATGCTATTCCTCAAGCCTTGAAAAGAGCGGGGTTCAAGTTTTAACAAAATGATAATCTAGCTAGATTAAATAAATTATAACTTTACAGAAATATACAAAAAAATATATGGAAGACGACAGACGGTCGTCTTTCAACCTATGGCAGCGCTACCTAGCGGGCCAGCCATAGCGCCATCTGTTTTCCCCTTCAAATTAGAAAAGTTTTTTTCTTTGTAGTTTTTTTTTTTTTTTCGTTTGATGCGTATTTCGTGAGATTAGTGTTGATTAGCTGAATTCAGGCCTTGAGTTAGTACTTCTATTTCTTCTCTCTCTCTGTCCATGTCCTTCTAAATAATAACATGTTATATTTATCACAGAATATATAAGAAATACGGCTGTCTTGCGTAATATACAAAATTTTAAGTACAGTGTTCAAACAAAGAAAGTTAGTAATTAAAGTACAAATGACATGTAACATTCATTTAATTCAGTACTTCCGTATAAACAATATTTCTTATTACTTGTCCAGGATCTAATATGAATAATTTCTTTGGTGAGACCATCCCTGAGCAAGTGACATGTAGTTGTCCGTGTGAGAAACGTGGTTTGAATAGATTGCCCTGTGGTTTATTAATTGTAATAGAAAATGCAGGTCTCACTGCAAACTGAATTCTCTCGAAGTTAAAAGCCAGTTCTGTCGTAAATAGTGGGTATTGGTTGCATGTACTCTGTTTCATTCTCTTCCTTTCCTTATAACTCTATAGAAGTCTATTGCTATCGACACCACTCTCCAGATGTGCCCCCTCCCCTTGGCCAATGATTACGTTTTTATTGAATTATGTGTTGTGCAATTGAATAATTTTGCAGTTATATTGTGATTTGTATAAGTGCTGTATGTCGACAAAATCCGTTGCGAACAGAGTTAATTGTAATGAAGTAATATGTTAAAAGCTGATACGTGATGAAGCGGTTTTTCCATTAACGTTTATGTTTATATGCTCATATGTCATGAACTACGTGTCGTACTGTGATACAATTTAGAAGGTACATTCAACTATGTATGTGTATACTGTCTGCAAATTTTCCTGCGGCTACTGTTTGTAGTGTACAAATTATAAATTGTAACGTCTTACCGAATGCCCTCCGTAAACAGCGGAGAAGTAACAAGCGAGAAACTTTTTTCCTTTCATCATTTTGCTATGGTTGTCAGCGAGAAAAAGTTTAATAAAGGTTTGAAATTATGTTTACAGTTTGTTGCAAGTCGCTAAGAACTCTCATCCTAATATAGCGTATTTATAAAGTCTCGTCGCATTATGTGGCAATTTTTTTCGAGTGCTATTGTTTATGATGTCATATCTTCTGAACCGTGTGTCGTATGAGATTTTTAACCCTGCAGCAATTGTTACTTCACGATAAGGAATGTGTGTTCCAAATTTTGTTGAAATCGGTTTACTGGTTTAGAAGAAAATGAACAGCATTGTCGCTAAATGTAGTAGTTTTACGTGCATCTCAGTGTTTATGACGTCATATCTCCTGACACTCGCGGCGACCGTCGTTATGAATTGAAACTTACGTGTGCAAAATTTCATATAGATAGGAACAAAACGATAGATTTGTATGCAACACGTACACACAAACATACGGGCACTCTGCTTTATATATCAAGAAGATTTCGTCACTAACGGAGCTCACACTACGGCAGTAAGCAACCGTGTATCGCTTCACGCGTTTCGTGGCATATTAATGTTTACGTAATGAGAACGGACGATGAAATTCTTTATCTCTTCTAATTTTTGGTGATGCAAAGATCGGTTGGCATCCAAGTTCGTAACTTTGTAGTTTCTACGACTGTTACAGCTTTACTGCCGTTTCAGGATGGAATTTAAATTGACAAATGTACGCATAATTAGTATTTTATTTACACATTAAATATAAAAACTGACAATTCATATTACTTATTGTGGTGTCACACAAGTCCAAAGTGCGCGCCACCTACTTTCGCCGTGCGCCGCCATGCACGCACGGCGCGGCGTTCTTACGACGTCAGCCACGAGCGCCCTCTGCTGCAACTCCGCTCGTGGCCACCACTGAACGACATCGTTCACTTGGGACTGAGATAGGAACCAGTTAAGACCTTCGGAATCAGATAGGCACCAGTGAAGACTTGGCTATCGTATAGGCACTAGGCAGACCTCTAGCTCAACTATGTATCAGCATTCTGCAGTACTGAGCTATGTAAAAGTTAAGTATTGTATAAATTCTGTGCAATATGTATCTCGTTCTAATTTACTCTAGTGTTTCTAGTTTCTGGCTGCTCCCCTCCGTACCTGCACCAGCGTGCTATCCTTATTCCTGTGTCGGTCTTTATACTCGGCCACCGACACCTACGACGGAAACGAGACACAAAAGCGGCGACGAGGCTGGGACACAAAACTTATCTTCCTTTTCGCGAAAGGAACAATGATACCACTTTATCAGTAATGCTAATTGGAAGACAAGCTCCTAAATTGAAATCTGCCAGTGAGCTTTTGCGGTGTTGCGTAAAAAAGAAGCAGGTACATGCAAGTCTAATTATCGACGTATTAGTAGCTGCAAATTTACAGTGAGAAGACAGAAGTCTACAAGACTAATTTCGATATGACACTAATCACTCGAACTTTACACTGTAGGTATACAAATTCTAGCTTTAGATAATTTCCCACTCTGTAAACATGACACGAAAATCAGTTAAACTGCACAATCCTTTGCTAGCTGAAAATGAGTATAGTAACTTCATCTAAGTTCACATTAATTCACGGAGTGTTCCTCCTGCAAACAAAAATGTATTTTCATATTGAAGATATTTGGAAAGATATTGAAATGTTTACATTTCTGCAACCGAAAGAGTACGACTTTCTTCAGTCATACCTCTTAAATGCATTTTATTTAGAACACTAAGCATAGACTAAACATATTAGGCATCCAGCACAGATATGCTTGAGTGTCTAATCCCACCATCATGCTACTTTCATCGCATTAAGTACAGCTACTCTCCATTTCACCGGAAGACTCCTCCCTAAAGCATCAATTAAAGAAAAAAGAGTATTTATCATATCTGGAGCATTTACTTTTAGATCCTAAAAAGGTCTGGCTGTATTCGAAACACAAATATGTCTAAGAAATGTGTTAGGGACTGTGGCACACGGATAGATGCAAAGGTAATTTCTGATTTCTCTCACCATCAAACATAACCATTTTCCTCCAAACTTGGCATAAACTGAAACAGGGAGAAACAAGTTGCAAGATTTCCAGAGAAACTGAAGCGAAACAATTACTTTTCCTGTTGACTGTAGGGAATACAATGATCTCCTGTTCAGCGCAGTCAAAAACTTCTAAGGAAATAGGCAGAGGCTTACATTCAGATATCCATATCACAGCTGTACCCTATAACATAACAAGTAATCCACTATCAAATATTAAGAAGCCGATACCATCAAGATCAATTGAAACGTTCTATACCAGTAACTTGACACACCAAATACTTAATTTTAGCTTGTGATACATGTTTTGACAGAAATACAATTACATAATCTTCATTGTTTTGGGGATTGTTACGAAGTATTAAGACAATGTATTCACATATAATGTATATGTTAGTATATTACTTACCGTATTTTGACACATTGTAGACATGAAAATCTTCTGTTAATAGCTTGTAAAAGGAAATACATCCATGTAAACTAGTCATCTTGCATATTTTGTGAGCTTGTCTGTTATGTAAAAGATTCTGAAGCCTATTAGTTCACTAAGTCACTAGATATGGATCAATACCGACTTCATCACACATTTGAAACAAATTGATCATATTTTATAGTATTAGAACTTCGTGCTATTTTTCAGAAAGCACCACAGAATCCAAACGAGATGTTGTTATGAATTATTAGAACACACCTTTTATGTTGTCATTTTCACTTCTTTGTTTGTTTATAAATTTAACTACCATTCTCATTCCGTGTAAATGGTTATAAAGGTCATATCTGTTAATTTCATATCAAAACTAAATAATTGTATGTATTTTTTTGTACGTAAACCAAAGATAAAAATAATGATTTTTGTGTTTCTATAAAACCAAATTGTACTTAGCCTCTTGGTCAGTTGATGTCTGGACGAGGAGCCTGTATTGTTTGCAAACATTGAGGTCACAAAGACCATGTACTTGAGAGTGCAAGAGCCAAGATGGCGGAAAGTCAGTGTCTTGTTTTGTGAGTTAAAAAGTGAATAAAGTCATAATTTGGGGCTATTACTGAGTTTCATCGTGAGTCGTGTCGGGGCAGAGCTAGATACTGTTTTTATATGACAAGTGGCGTGAATTCAGGCGACTAGCTGCAAACCCGAGGAGTCTGAGCTCGGACCCACATGGTTCCGAAAACTGATAAAATTGAATAAATCCAGTTTCCGAAAAATAAAGAAAATTAACTACAGCATGTAACCCATAGAAATGCCTTGAATTATATAAGGAAGCGAATGAAATACAGCTACACGTGATAGGGGGCGATAACAGAAACGGATGAGGTCCTGTCTCAGAAAAACCACAAAAATGAAATAATTACAAAGTCGGAAAAATAAAATGAAGAATTACAGCATGCAACGCATTGAAATGTTTAGAATTACATAAGGAATCTATTGAAGGAGGTTGTACAAGGCTCAGAGAGAATTACTGACAAGACAGAGTGCGTACTACAAGTCGGAGAAGACACAGCAAAATTAAAATAGACGGCGAGAGAAGATCGCGAAATATTAGTGGAAATCAGAAGGATACCCGCATAGTTACTTGCCTGATGGGCATGGAACAAACAAGAGTGGAAGCTGAAGGCTTTGTTCTATGAACCAACCACGTGGAACACATATCACTCATGGAAGGAATCGATGAGAAGATTTTTACATTCTCTGCACAAAAATGAACTTATCATCTACTAGAAATCTGGCCCCATAAAGCTAGAAAGCATTTACACAGAGTTCACACACCGCCACATGATCACAAATGGTTTTAACATATGAGGCCGTTATCAAACTGCTACTAGAATCACACACACTGCGTTCATCTATTGAAAATCACAGAATTGAAAAACGAGAACACATTTCCGCACACGATCAGAGAAAATAGTATAAAAAAACTAAGTTCAGGGATCTAAGTTAAACGTGGTGGTCAACGAAACGCTACCATTTCCAAAAACAAGAGCAGAACCAACCTTACCTCACCAGACGAGCCGCCCAGAATTATCAGACCAAGTGGCCACTGGATGCGAGAGGCCACCGGAAGCCGGAAAATCAAAGAAACAGTGGTGATGGAGACGGAGAGACTCGCCCTAGAGTATGCTCGCTAACTAGCTCGCAACCCAAAGATGTGGCATCCTCTTTGGTCGTATAAGTACTTATCGACACAGAGCCAGAGAGAACGATGCAAAGCGAGCTATCACTCCCACATTCAGACAGCCATAGATTCTCGCACACCCACTTAAAAGTAAGACAACTACACATTCTCACAGAGACAGTGGCGTAGCGAAGAAGCCACATTTATGCCACATTAATTCATATAATAGTAAATTATTAACATAGCAAAATAAAAAAAAACCTAGCAATATTAACTAATATTTTAACACATGAAATAAAGATGCTATTCCTCAAGCCTTGAAAAGAGCGGGGTTCAAGTTTTAACAAAATGATAATCTAGCTAGATTAAATAAATTATAACTTTACAGAAATATACAAAAAAATATATGGAAGACGACAGACGGTCGTCTTTCAACCTATGGCAGCGCTACCTAGCGGGCCAGCCATAGCGCCATCTGTTTTCCCCTTCAAATTAGAAAAGTTTTTTTCTTTGTAGTTTTTTTTTTTTTTTTTCGTTTGATGCGTATTTCGTGAGATTAGTGTTGATTAGCTGAATTCAGGCCTTGAGTTAGTACTTCTATTTCTTCTCTCTCTCTGTCCATGTCCTTCTAAATAATAACATGTTATATTTATCACAGAATATATAAGAAATACGGCTGTCTTGCGTAATATACAAAATTTTAAGTACAGTGTTCAAACAAAGAAAGTTAGTAATTAAAGTACAAATGACATGTAACATTCATTTAATTCAGTACTTCCGTATAAACAATATTTCTTATTACTTGTCCAGGATCTAATATGAATAATTTCTTTGGTGAGACCATCCCTGAGCAAGTGACATGTAGTTGTCCGTGTGAGAAACGTGGTTTGAATAGATTGCCCTGTGGTTTATTAATTGTAATAGAAAATGCAGGTCTCACTGCAAACTGAATTCTCTCGAAGTTAAAAGCCAGTTCTGTCGTAAATAGTGGGTATTGGTTGCATGTACTCTGTTTCATTCTCTTCCTTTCCTTATAACTCTATAGAAGTCTATTGCTATCGACACCACTCTCCAGATGTGCCCCCTCCCCTTGGCCAATGATTACGTTTTTATTGAATTATGTGTTGTGCAATTGAATAATTTTGCAGTTATATTGTGATTTGTATAAGTGCTGTATGTCGACAAAATCCGTTGCGAACAGAGTTAATTGTAATGAAGTAATATGTTAAAAGCTGATACGTGATGAAGCGGTTTTTCCATTAACGTTTATGTTTATATGCTCATATGTCATGAACTACGTGTCGTACTGTGATACAATTTAGAAGGTACATTCAACTATGTATGTGTATACTGTCTGCAAATTTTCCTGCGGCTACTGTTTGTAGTGTACAAATTATAAATTGTAACGTCTTACCGAATGCCGTAGTTTTACTCCGTAAACAGCGGAGAAGTAACAAGCGAGAAACTTTTTTCCTTTCATCATTTTGCTATGGTTGTCAGCGAGAAAAAGTTTAATAAAGGTTTGAAATTATGTTTACAGTTTGTTGCAAGTCGCTAAGAACTCTCATCCTAATATAGCGTATTTATAAAGTCTCGTCGCATTATGTGGCAATTTTTTTCGAGTGCTATTGTTTATGATGTCATATCTTCTGAACCGTGTGTCGTATGAGATTTTTAACCCTGCAGCAATTGTTACTTCACGATAAGGAATGTGTGTTCCAAATTTTGTTGAAATCGGTTTACTGGTTTAGAAGAAAATGAGCAGCATTGTCGCTAAATGTAGTAGTTTTACGTGCATCTCAGTGTTTATGACGTCATATCTCCTGACACTCGCGGCGACCGTCGTTATGAATTGAAACTTACGTGTGCAAAATTTCATATAGATAGGAACAAAACGATAGATTTGTATGCAACACGTACACACAAACATACGGGCACTCTGCTTTATATATCAAGAAGATTTCGTCACTAACGGAGCTCACACTACGGCAGTAAGCAACCGTGTATCGCTTCACGCGTTTCGTGGCATATTAATGTTTACGTAATGAGAACGGACGATGAAATTCTTTATCTCTTCTAATTTTTGGTGATGCAAAGATCGGTTGGCATCCAAGTTCGTAACTTTGTAGTTTCTACGACTGTTACAGCTTTACTGCCGTTTCAGGATGGAATTTAAATTGACAAATGTACGCATAATTAGTATTTTATTTACACATTAAATATAAAAACTGACAATTCATATTACTTATTGTGGTGTCACACAAGTCCAAAGTGCGCGCCACCTACTTTCGCCGTGCGCCGCCATGCACGCACGGCGCGGCGTTCTTACGACGTCAGCCACGAGCGCCCTCTGCTGCAACTCCGCTCGTGGCCACCACTGAACGACATCGTTCACTTGGGACTGAGATAGGAACCAGTTAAGACCTTCGGAATCAGATAGGCACCAGTGAAGACTTGGCTATCGTACAGGCACTAGGCAGACCTCTAGCTCAACTATGTATCAGCATTCTGCAGTACTGAGCTATGTAAAAGTTAAGTATTGTATAAATTCTGTGCAATATGTATCTCGTTCTAATTTACTCTAGTGTTTCTAGTTTCTGGCTGCTCCCCTCCGTACCTGCACCAGCGTGCTATCCTTATTCCTGTGTCGGTCTTTATACTCGGCCACCGACACCTACGACGGAAACGAGACACAAAAGCGGCGACGAGGCTGGGACACAAAACTTATCTTCCTTTTCGCGAAAGGAACAATGATACCACTTTATCAGTAATGCTAATTGGAAGACAAGCTCCTAAATTGAAATCTGCCAGTGAGCTTTTGCGGTGTTGCGTAAAAAAGAAGCAGGTACATGCAAGTCTAATTATCGACGTATTAGTAGCTGCAAATTTACAGTGAGAAGACAGAAGTCTACAAGACTAATTTCGATATGACACTAATCACTCGAACTTTACACTGTAGGTATACAAATTCTAGCTTTAGATAATTTCCCACTCTGTAAACATGACACGAAAATCAGTTAAACTGCACAATCCTTTGCTAGCTGAAAATGAGTATAGTAACTTCATCTAAGTTCACATTAATTCACGGAGTGTTCCTCCTGCAAACAAAAATGTATTTTCATATTGAAGATATTTGGAAAGATATTGAAATGTTTACATTTCTGCAACCGAAAGAGTACGACTTTCTTCAGTCATACCTCTTAAATGCATTTTATTTAGAACACTAAGCATAGACTAAACATATTAGGCATCCAGCACAGATATGCTTGAGTGTCTAATCCCACCATCATGCTACTTTCATCGCATTAAGTACAGCTACTCTCCATTTCACCGGAAGACTCCTCCCTAAAGCATCAATTAAAGAAAAAAGAGTATTTATCATATCTGGAGCATTTACTTTTAGATCCTAAAAAGGTCTGGCTGTATTCGAAACACAAATATGTCTAAGAAATGTGTTAGGGACTGTGGCACACGGATAGATGCAAAGGTAATTTCTGATTTCTCTCACCATCAAACATAACCATTTTCCTCCAAACTTGGCATAAACTGAAACAGGGAGAAACAAGTTGCAAGATTTCCAGAGAAACTGAAGCGAAACAATTACTTTTCCTGTTGACTGTAGGGAATACAATGATCTCCTGTTCAGCGCAGTCAAAAACTTCTAAGGAAATAGGCAGAGGCTTACATTCAGATATCCATATCACAGCTGTACCCTATAACATAACAAGTAATCCACTATCAAATATTAAGAAGCCGATACCATCAAGATCAATTGAAACGTTCTATACCAGTAACTTGACACACCAAATACTTAATTTTAGCTTGTGATACATGTTTTGACAGAAATACAATTACATAATCTTCATTGTTTTGGGGATTGTTACGAAGTATTAAGACAATGTATTCACATATAATGTATATGTTAGTATATTACTTACCGTATTTTGACACATTGTAGACATGAAAATCTTCTGTTAATAGCTTGTAAAAGGAAATACATCCATGTAAACTAGTCATCTTGCATATTTTGTGAGCTTGTCTGTTATGTAAAAGATTCTGAAGCCTATTAGTTCACTAAGTCACTAGATATGGATCAATACCGACTTCATCACACATTTGAAACAAATTGATCATATTTTATAGTATTAGAACTTCGTGCTATTTTTCAGAAAGCACCACAGAATCCAAACGAGATGTTGTTATGAATTATTAGAACACACCTTTTATGTTGTCATTTTCACTTCTTTGTTTGTTTATAAATTTAACTACCATTCTCATTCCGTGTAAATGGTTATAAAGGTCATATCTGTTAATTTCATATCAAAACTAAATAATTGTATGTATTTTTTTGTACGTAAACCAAAGATAAAAATAATGATTTTTGTGTTTCTATAAAACCAAATTGTACTTAGCCTCTTGGTCAGTTGATGTCTGGACGAGGAGCCTGTATTGTTTGCAAACATTGAGGTCACAAAGACCATGTACTTGAGAGTGCAAGAGCCAAGATGGCGGAAAGTCAGTGTCTTGTTTTGTGAGTTAAAAAGTGAATAAAGTCATAATTTGGGGCTATTACTGAGTTTCATCGTGAGTCGTGTCGGGGCAGAGCTAGATACTGTTTTTATATGACAAGTGGCGTGAATTCAGGCGACTAGCTGCAAACCCGAGGAGTCTGAGCTCGGACCCACATGGTTCCGAAAACTGATAAAATTGAATAAATCCAGTTTCCGAAAAATAAAGAAAATTAACTACAGCATGTAACCCATAGAAATGCCTTGAATTATATAAGGAAGCGAATGAAATACAGCTACACGTGATAGGGGGCGATAACAGAAACGGATGAGGTCCTGTCTCAGAAAAACCACAAAAATGAAATAATTACAAAGTCGGAAAAATAAAATGAAGAATTACAGCATGCAACGCATTGAAATGTTTAGAATTACATAAGGAATCTATTGAAGGAGGTTGTACAAGGCTCAGAGAGAATTACTGACAAGACAGAGTGCGTACTACAAGTCGGAGAAGACACAGCAAAATTAAAATAGACGGCGAGAGAAGATCGCGAAATATTAGTGGAAATCAGAAGGATACCCGCATAGTTACTTGCCTGATGGGCATGGAACAAACAAGAGTGGAAGCTGAAGGCTTTGTTCTATGAACCAACCACGTGGAACACATATCACTCATGGAAGGAATCGATGAGAAGATTTTTACATTCTCTGCACAAAAATGAACTTATCATCTACTAGAAATCTGGCCCCATAAAGCTAGAAAGCATTTACACAGAGTTCACACACCGCCACATGATCACAAATGGTTTTAACATATGAGGCCGTTATCAAACTGCTACTAGAATCACACACACTGCGTTCATCTATTGAAAATCACAGAATTGAAAAACGAGAACACATTTCCGCACACGATCAGAGAAAATAGTATAAAAAAACTAAGTTCAGGGATCTAAGTTAAACGTGGTGGTCAACGAAACGCTACCATTTCCAAAAACAAGAGCAGAACCAACCTTACCTCACCAGACGAGCCGCCCAGAATTATCAGACCAAGTGGCCACTGGATGCGAGAGGCCACCGGAAGCCGGAAAATCAAAGAAACAGTGGTGATGGAGACGGAGAGACTCGCCCTAGAGTATGCTCGCTAACTAGCTCGCAACCCAAAGATGTGGCATCCTCTTTGGTCGTATAAGTACTTATCGACACAGAGCCAGAGAGAACGATGCAAAGCGAGCTATCACTCCCACATTCAGACAGCCATAGATTCTCGCACACCCACTTAAAAGTAAGACAACTACACATTCTCACAGAGACAGTGGCGTAGCGAAGAAGCCACATTTATGCCACATTAATTCATATAATAGTAAATTATTAACATAGCAAAATAAAAAAAAAACCTAGCAATATTAACTAATATTTTAACACATGAAATAAAGATGCTATTCCTCAAGCCTTGAAAAGAGCGGGGTTCAAGTTTTAACAAAATGATAATCTAGCTAGATTAAATAAATTATAACTTTACAGAAATATACAAAAAAATATATGGAAGACGACAGACGGTCGTCTTTCAACCTATGGCAGCGCTACCTAGCGGGCCAGCCATAGCGCCATCTGTTTTCCCCTTCAAATTAGAAAAGTTTTTTTCTTTGTAGTTTTTTTTTTTTTTTCGTTTGATGCGTATTTCGTGAGATTAGTGTTGATTAGCTGAATTCAGGCCTTGAGTTAGTACTTCTATTTCTTCTCTCTCTCTGTCCATGTCCTTCTAAATAATAACATGTTATATTTATCACAGAATATATAAGAAATACGGCTGTCTTGCGTAATATACAAAATTTTAAGTACAGTGTTCAAACAAAGAAAGTTAGTAATTAAAGTACAAATGACATGTAACATTCATTTAATTCAGTACTTCCGTATAAACAATATTTCTTATTACTTGTCCAGGATCTAATATGAATAATTTCTTTGGTGAGACCATCCCTGAGCAAGTGACATGTAGTTGTCCGTGTGAGAAACGTGGTTTGAATAGATTGCCCTGTGGTTTATTAATTGTAATAGAAAATGCAGGTCTCACTGCAAACTGAATTCTCTCGAAGTTAAAAGCCAGTTCTGTCGTAAATAGTGGGTATTGGTTGCATGTACTCTGTTTCATTCTCTTCCTTTCCTTATAACTCTATAGAAGTCTATTGCTATCGACACCACTCTCCAGATGTGCCCCCTCCCCTTGGCCAATGATTACGTTTTTATTGAATTATGTGTTGTGCAATTGAATAATTTTGCAGTTATATTGTGATTTGTATAAGTGCTGTATGTCGACAAAATCCGTTGCGAACAGAGTTAATTGTAATGAAGTAATATGTTAAAAGCTGATACGTGATGAAGCGGTTTTTCCATTAACGTTTATGTTTATATGCTCATATGTCATGAACTACGTGTCGTACTGTGATACAATTTAGAAGGTACATTCAACTATGTATGTGTATACTGTCTGCAAATTTTCCTGCGGCTACTGTTTGTAGTGTACAAATTATAAATTGTAACGTCTTACCGAATGCCGTAGTTTTACTCCGTAAACAGCGGAGAAGTAACAAGCGAGAAACTTTTTTCCTTTCATCATTTTGCTATGGTTGTCAGCGAGAAAAAGTTTAATAAAGGTTTGAAATTATGTTTACAGTTTGTTGCAAGTCGCTAAGAACTCTCATCCTAATATAGCGTATTTATAAAGTCTCGTCGCATTATGTGGCAATTTTTTTCGAGTGCTATTGTTTATGATGTCATATCTTCTGAACCGTGTGTCGTATGAGATTTTTAACCCTGCAGCAATTGTTACTTCACGATAAGGAATGTGTGTTCCAAATTTTGTTGAAATCGGTTTACTGGTTTAGAAGAAAATGAACAGCATTGTCGCTAAATGTAGTAGTTTTACGTGCATCTCAGTGTTTATGACGTCATATCTCCTGACACTCGCGGCGACCGTCGTTATGAATTGAAACTTACGTGTGCAAAATTTCATATAGATAGGAACAAAACGATAGATTTGTATGCAACACGTACACACAAACATACGGGCACTCTGCTTTATATATCAAGAAGATTTCGTCACTAACGGAGCTCACACTACGGCAGTAAGCAACCGTGTATCGCTTCACGCGTTTCGTGGCATATTAATGTTTACGTAATGAGAACGGACGATGAAATTCTTTATCTCTTCTAATTTTTGGTGATGCAAAGATCGGTTGGCATCCAAGTTCGTAACTTTGTAGTTTCTACGACTGTTACAGCTTTACTGCCGTTTCAGGATGGAATTTAAATTGACAAATGTACGCATAATTAGTATTTTATTTACACATTAAATATAAAAACTGACAATTCATATTACTTATTGTGGTGTCACACAAGTCCAAAGTGCGCGCCACCTACTTTCGCCGTGCGCCGCCATGCACGCACGGCGCGGCGTTCTTACGACGTCAGCCACGAGCGCCCTCTGCTGCAACTCCGCTCGTGGCCACCACTGAACGACATCGTTCACTTGGGACTGAGATAGGAACCAGTTAAGACCTTCGGAATCAGATAGGCACCAGTGAAGACTTGGCTATCGTACAGGCACTAGGCAGACCTCTAGCTCAACTATGTATCAGCATTCTGCAGTACTGAGCTATGTAAAAGTTAAGTATTGTATAAATTCTGTGCAATATGTATCTCGTTCTAATTTACTCTAGTGTTTCTAGTTTCTGGCTGCTCCCCTCCGTACCTGCACCAGCGTGCTATCCTTATTCCTGTGTCGGTCTTTATACTCGGCCACCGACACCTACGACGGAAACGAGACACAAAAGCGGCGACGAGGCTGGGACACAAAACTTATCTTCCTTTTCGCGAAAGGAACAATGATACCACTTTATCAGTAATGCTAATTGGAAGACAAGCTCCTAAATTGAAATCTGCCAGTGAGCTTTTGCGGTGTTGCGTAAAAAAGAAGCAGGTACATGCAAGTCTAATTATCGACGTATTAGTAGCTGCAAATTTACAGTGAGAAGACAGAAGTCTACAAGACTAATTTCGATATGACACTAATCACTCGAACTTTACACTGTAGGTATACAAATTCTAGCTTTAGATAATTTCCCACTCTGTAAACATGACACGAAAATCAGTTAAACTGCACAATCCTTTGCTAGCTGAAAATGAGTATAGTAACTTCATCTAAGTTCACATTAATTCACGGAGTGTTCCTCCTGCAAACAAAAATGTATTTTCATATTGAAGATATTTGGAAAGATATTGAAATGTTTACATTTCTGCAACCGAAAGAGTACGACTTTCTTCAGTCATACCTCTTAAATGCATTTTATTTAGAACACTAAGCATAGACTAAACATATTAGGCATCCAGCACAGATATGCTTGAGTGTCTAATCCCACCATCATGCTACTTTCATCGCATTAAGTACAGCTACTCTCCATTTCACCGGAAGACTCCTCCCTAAAGCATCAATTAAAGAAAAAAGAGTATTTATCATATCTGGAGCATTTACTTTTAGATCCTAAAAAGGTCTGGCTGTATTCGAAACACAAATATGTCTAAGAAATGTGTTAGGGACTGTGGCACACGGATAGATGCAAAGGTAATTTCTGATTTCTCTCACCATCAAACATAACCATTTTCCTCCAAACTTGGCATAAACTGAAACAGGGAGAAACAAGTTGCAAGATTTCCAGAGAAACTGAAGCGAAACAATTACTTTTCCTGTTGACTGTAGGGAATACAATGATCTCCTGTTCAGCGCAGTCAAAAACTTCTAAGGAAATAGGCAGAGGCTTACATTCAGATATCCATATCACAGCTGTACCCTATAACATAACAAGTAATCCACTATCAAATATTAAGAAGCCGATACCATCAAGATCAATTGAAACGTTCTATACCAGTAACTTGACACACCAAATACTTAATTTTAGCTTGTGATACATGTTTTGACAGAAATACAATTACATAATCTTCATTGTTTTGGGGATTGTTACGAAGTATTAAGACAATGTATTCACATATAATGTATATGTTAGTATATTACTTACCGTATTTTGACACATTGTAGACATGAAAATCTTCTGTTAATAGCTTGTAAAAGGAAATACATCCATGTAAACTAGTCATCTTGCATATTTTGTGAGCTTGTCTGTTATGTAAAAGATTCTGAAGCCTATTAGTTCACTAAGTCACTAGATATGGATCAATACCGACTTCATCACACATTTGAAACAAATTGATCATATTTTATAGTATTAGAACTTCGTGCTATTTTTCAGAAAGCACCACAGAATCCAAACGAGATGTTGTTATGAATTATTAGAACACACCTTTTATGTTGTCATTTTCACTTCTTTGTTTGTTTATAAATTTAACTACCATTCTCATTCCGTGTAAATGGTTATAAAGGTCATATCTGTTAATTTCATATCAAAACTAAATAATTGTATGTATTTTTTTGTACGTAAACCAAAGATAAAAATAATGATTTTTGTGTTTCTATAAAACCAAATTGTACTTAGCCTCTTGGTCAGTTGATGTCTGGACGAGGAGCCTGTATTGTTTGCAAACATTGAGGTCACAAAGACCATGTACTTGAGAGTGCAAGAGCCAAGATGGCGGAAAGTCAGTGTCTTGTTTTGTGAGTTAAAAAGTTAATAAAGTCATAATTTGGGGCTATTACTGAGTTTCATCGTGAGTCGTGTCGGGGCAGAGCTAGATACTGTTTTTATATGACAAGTGGCGTGAATTCAGGCGACTAGCTGCAAACCCGAGGAGTCTGAGCTCGGACCCACATGGTTCCGAAAACTGATAAAATTGAATAAATCCAGTTTCCGAAAAATAAAGAAAATTAACTACAGCATGTAACCCATAGAAATGCCTTGAATTATATAAGGAAGCGAATGAAATACAGCTACACGTGATAGGGGGCGATAACAGAAACGGATGAGGTCCTGTCTCAGAAAAACCACAAAAATGAAATAATTACAAAGTCGGAAAAATAAAATGAAGAATTACAGCATGCAACGCATTGAAATGTTTAGAATTACATAAGGAATCTATTGAAGGAGGTTGTACAAGGCTCAGAGAGAATTACTGACAAGACAGAGTGCGTACTACAAGTCGGAGAAGACACAGCAAAATTAAAATAGACGGCGAGAGAAGATCGCGAAATATTAGTGGAAATCAGAAGGATACCCGCATAGTTACTTGCCTGATGGGCATGGAACAAACAAGAGTGGAAGCTGAAGGCTTTGTTCTATGAACCAACCACGTGGAACACATATCACTCATGGAAGGAATCGATGAGAAGATTTTTACATTCTCTGCACAAAAATGAACTTATCATCTACTAGAAATCTGGCCCCATAAAGCTAGAAAGCATTTACACAGAGTTCACACACCGCCACATGATCACAAATGGTTTTAACATATGAGGCCGTTATCAAACTGCTACTAGAATCACACACACTGCGTTCATCTATTGAAAATCACAGAATTGAAAAACGAGAACACATTTCCGCACACGATCAGAGAAAATAGTATAAAAAAACTAAGTTCAGGGATCTAAGTTAAACGTGGTGGTCAACGAAACGCTACCATTTCCAAAAACAAGAGCAGAACCAACCTTACCTCACCAGACGAGCCGCCCAGAATTATCAGACCAAGTGGCCACTGGATGCGAGAGGCCACCGGAAGCCGGAAAATCAAAGAAACAGTGGTGATGGAGACGGAGAGACTCGCCCTAGAGTATGCTCGCTAACTAGCTCGCAACCCAAAGATGTGGCATCCTCTTTGGTCGTATAAGTACTTATCGACACAGAGCCAGAGAGAACGATGCAAAGCGAGCTATCACTCCCACATTCAGACAGCCATAGATTCTCGCACACCCACTTAAAAGTAAGACAACTACACATTCTCACAGAGACAGTGGCGTAGCGAAGAAGCCACATTTATGCCACATTAATTCATATAATAGTAAATTATTAACATAGCAAAATAAAAAAAAACCTAGCAATATTAACTAATATTTTAACACATGAAATAAAGATGCTATTCCTCAAGCCTTGAAAAGAGCGGGGTTCAAGTTTTAACAAAATGATAATCTAGCTAGATTAAATAAATTATAACTTTACAGAAATATACAAAAAAATATATGGAAGACGACAGACGGTCGTCTTTCAACCTATGGCAGCGCTACCTAGCGGGCCAGCCATAGCGCCATCTGTTTTCCCCTTCAAATTAGAAAAGTTTTTTTCTTTGTAGTTTTTTTTTTTTTTCGTTTGATGCGTATTTCGTGAGATTAGTGTTGATTAGCTGAATTCAGGCCTTGAGTTAGTACTTCTATTTCTTCTCTCTCTCTGTCCATGTCCTTCTAAATAATAACATGTTATATTTATCACAGAATATATAAGAAATACGGCTGTCTTGCGTAATATACAAAATTTTAAGTACAGTGTTCAAACAAAGAAAGTTAGTAATTAAAGTACAAATGACATGTAACATTCATTTAATTCAGTACTTCCGTATAAACAATATTTCTTATTACTTGTCCAGGATCTAATATGAATAATTTCTTTGGTGAGACCATCCCTGAGCAAGTGACATGTAGTTGTCCGTGTGAGAAACGTGGTTTGAATAGATTGCCCTGTGGTTTATTAATTGTAATAGAAAATGCAGGTCTCACTGCAAACTGAATTCTCTCGAAGTTAAAAGCCAGTTCTGTCGTAAATAGTGGGTATTGGTTGCATGTACTCTGTTTCATTCTCTTCCTTTCCTTATAACTCTATAGAAGTCTATTGCTATCGACACCACTCTCCAGATGTGCCCCCTCCCCTTGGCCAATGATTACGTTTTTATTGAATTATGTGTTGTGCAATTGAATAATTTTGCAGTTATATTGTGATTTGTATAAGTGCTGTATGTCGACAAAATCCGTTGCGAACAGAGTTAATTGTAATGAAGTAATATGTTAAAAGCTGATACGTGATGAAGCGGTTTTTCCATTAACGTTTATGTTTATATGCTCATATGTCATGAACTACGTGTCGTACTGTGATACAATTTAGAAGGTACATTCAACTATGTATGTGTATACTGTCTGCAAAATTTCCTGCGGCTACTGTTTGTAGTGTACAAATTATAAATTGTAACGTCTTACCGAATGCCGTAGTTTTACTCCGTAAACAGCGGAGAAGTAACAAGCGAGAAACTTTTTTCCTTTCATCATTTTGCTATGGTTGTCAGCGAGAAAAAGTTTAATAAAGGTTTGAAATTATGTTTACAGTTTGTTGCAAGTCGCTAAGAACTCTCATCCTAATATAGCGTATTTATAAAGTCTCGTCGCATTATGTGGCAATTTTTTTCGAGTGCTATTGTTTATGATGTCATATCTTCTGAACCGTGTGTCGTATGAGATTTTTAACCCTGCAGCAATTGTTACTTCACGATAAGGAATGTGTGTTCCAAATTTTGTTGAAATCGGTTTACTGGTTTAGAAGAAAATGAGCAGCATTGTCGCTAAATGTAGTAGTTTTACGTGCATCTCAGTGTTTATGACGTCATATCTCCTGACACTCGCGGCGACCGTCGTTATGAATTGAAACTTACGTGTGCAAAATTTCATATAGATAGGAACAAAACGATAGATTTGTATGCAACACGTACACACAAACATACGGGCACTCTGCTTTATATATCAAGAAGATTTCGTCACTAACGGAGCTCACACTACGGCAGTAAGCAACCGTGTATCGCTTCACGCGTTTCGTGGCATATTAATGTTTACGTAATGAGAACGGACGATGAAATTCTTTATCTCTTCTAATTTTTGGTGATGCAAAGATCGGTTGGCATCCAAGTTCGTAACTTTGTAGTTTCTACGACTGTTACAGCTTTACTGCCGTTTCAGGATGGAATTTAAATTGACAAATGTACGCATAATTAGTATTTTATTTACACATTAAATATAAAAACTGACAATTCATATTACTTATTGTGGTGTCACACAAGTCCAAAGTGCGCGCCACCTACTTTCGCCGTGCGCCGCCATGCACGCACGGCGCGGCGTTCTTACGACGTCAGCCACGAGCGCCCTCTGCTGCAACTCCGCTCGTGGCCACCACTGAACGACATCGTTCACTTGGGACTGAGATAGGAACCAGTTAAGACCTTCGGAATCAGATAGGCACCAGTGAAGACTTGGCTATCGTACAGGCACTAGGCAGACCTCTAGCTCAACTATGTATCAGCATTCTGCAGTACTGAGCTATGTAAAAGTTAAGTATTGTATAAATTCTGTGCAATATGTATCTCGTTCTAATTTACTCTAGTGTTTCTAGTTTCTGGCTGCTCCCCTCCGTACCTGCACCAGCGTGCTATCCTTATTCCTGTGTCGGTCTTTATACTCGGCCACCGACACCTACGACGGAAACGAGACACAAAAGCGGCGACGAGGCTGGGACACAAAACTTATCTTCCTTTTCGCGAAAGGAACAATGATACCACTTTATCAGTAATGCTAATTGGAAGACAAGCTCCTAAATTGAAATCTGCCAGTGAGCTTTTGCGGTGTTGCGTAAAAAAGAAGCAGGTACATGCAAGTCTAATTATCGACGTATTAGTAGCTGCAAATTTACAGTGAGAAGACAGAAGTCTACAAGACTAATTTCGATATGACACTAATCACTCGAACTTTACACTGTAGGTATACAAATTCTAGCTTTAGATAATTTCCCACTCTGTAAACATGACACGAAAATCAGTTAAACTGCACAATCCTTTGCTAGCTGAAAATGAGTATAGTAACTTCATCTAAGTTCACATTAATTCACGGAGTGTTCCTCCTGCAAACAAAAATGTATTTTCATATTGAAGATATTTGGAAAGATATTGAAATGTTTACATTTCTGCAACCGAAAGAGTACGACTTTCTTCAGTCATACCTCTTAAATGCATTTTATTTAGAACACTAAGCATAGACTAAACATATTAGGCATCCAGCACAGATATGCTTGAGTGTCTAATCCCACCATCATGCTACTTTCATCGCATTAAGTACAGCTACTCTCCATTTCACCGGAAGACTCCTCCCTAAAGCATCAATTAAAGAAAAAAGAGTATTTATCATATCTGGAGCATTTACTTTTAGATCCTAAAAAGGTCTGGCTGTATTCGAAACACAAATATGTCTAAGAAATGTGTTAGGGACTGTGGCACACGGATAGATGCAAAGGTAATTTCTGATTTCTCTCACCATCAAACATAACCATTTTCCTCCAAACTTGGCATAAACTGAAACAGGGAGAAACAAGTTGCAAGATTTCCAGAGAAACTGAAGCGAAACAATTACTTTTCCTGTTGACTGTAGGGAATACAATGATCTCCTGTTCAGCGCAGTCAAAAACTTCTAAGGAAATAGGCAGAGGCTTACATTCAGATATCCATATCACAGCTGTACCCTATAACATAACAAGTAATCCACTATCAAATATTAAGAAGCCGATACCATCAAGATCAATTGAAACGTTCTATACCAGTAACTTGACACACCAAATACTTAATTTTAGCTTGTGATACATGTTTTGACAGAAATACAATTACATAATCTTCATTGTTTTGGGGATTGTTACGAAGTATTAAGACAATGTATTCACATATAATGTATATGTTAGTATATTACTTACCGTATTTTGACACATTGTAGACATGAAAATCTTCTGTTAATAGCTTGTAAAAGGAAATACATCCATGTAAACTAGTCATCTTGCATATTTTGTGAGCTTGTCTGTTATGTAAAAGATTCTGAAGCCTATTAGTTCACTAAGTCACTAGATATGGATCAATACCGACTTCATCACACATTTGAAACAAATTGATCATATTTTATAGTATTAGAACTTCGTGCTATTTTTCAGAAAGCACCACAGAATCCAAACGAGATGTTGTTATGAATTATTAGAACACACCTTTTATGTTGTCATTTTCACTTCTTTGTTTGTTTATAAATTTAACTACCATTCTCATTCCGTGTAAATGGTTATAAAGGTCATATCTGTTAATTTCATATCAAAACTAAATAATTGTATGTATTTTTTTGTACGTAAACCAAAGATAAAAATAATGATTTTTGTGTTTCTATAAAACCAAATTGTACTTAGCCTCTTGGTCAGTTGATGTCTGGACGAGGAGCCTGTATTGTTTGCAAACATTGAGGTCACAAAGACCATGTACTTGAGAGTGCAAGAGCCAAGATGGCGGAAAGTCAGTGTCTTGTTTTGTGAGTTAAAAAGTGAATAAAGTCATAATTTGGGGCTATTACTGAGTTTCATTTGTCTGCTGAAAATCTGGACTTCTACCTTTGTGGGAACCATATTCCAAGACATCGAGACCATATCAGCTTTGAATTTTACACAGAAATAATACAGAGATATGTTCTCAAAGTGCCATCTTTGTCGTGTTATGATTCACACGAGCACATAATTTATTCCAGCTTTAATGTTATGGGTAGCAGGAATACTACAACCTCTAGAAGTCTGTGAGTATATTTATATTCAGAGAATTCAGGAAAAAGGCAACCTTGGTGTTGAAATTACGAGAAGCAGCCTTACATAAGCCGGAAGGGAAAACGTTATGGTGTCTGTACAAACTTTATCATCAGCGTTAAACAATCTGAATTGAAGTTTTGCAGCAAATAGTATTGATGTGTTTGCGCACTTCTATGCATTATATTATCGAACATGTTTATTTTATGATCGTACTGAAGTAGCAATAATGGAAGGAAACTTAAGGCTGTAATTTGAAATAAACACTGAAAACATATCATCAATGTATCTCATAAAACGAATGGAACTATGTTGAACTATGAGTTGTGAATGCACCTACAAAATCTGTCATTTGAAAGATTCAAAAGTTAGTTTTAAAGAATACCGTCAAAGCAAATTAAAAAATTCAGAAATGGAAAACCAATGACGTTGTTGTTGTTGTTGTTGTTGTTGTTGTTGTTGTTGTGGTCGTCAGTCCGGAGACTGGTTTGATGCAGCTCTCCACCTTACTCTATCCTGAGCAAGCCTCTTCATCTCCTCATAAGACCTGCAACCTGCATCCATTTAAATCTGCTTACCGTATTCATCTCTTGGTCTCCCTTTGCGATTTTTACCCCACACACTTCCTTCCATTGTTAAATTTACGATTCCTTGATGTCTAAGAATGTGTCCTACCAATCGATCCCTTCTTTTAGTCAAGGTATGCCAGAAATTCCTTTTCTCCCCCAATTCTGTTCAGTACCTCCTCATTAGTTACGCGATCCACCCACCTAATCTTCAGCATTCTTCTGTAACACCACATTTCAAAAGCCACTATCTTCTTCCTGTCCGCACTGTTTATCGTCCATGTTTCACACCCACACAAGGCAACACTCCACACAAATGCCTCCAGAAAGGACTTCCTTACACATAAATTAATATTCGATGTTAACAAATTTCCCTTTTTCAAAAACTCTTTACTTCCCATTGCCATTCTGAATTTTATATCCTCCGTACTGCGACTATCGCATGTTATTTCATTGCCCAAGTAAGAGAACTCATCTAACAATGAAATTATGAGCTTAAAACCTTGGGTATTGCTATATCTTTACATAGTAAGCACGAAATGTATGTAAACCTATTGGACCAAACTGCTATGGCCATCAGTTCCTAGACTTACAAACGACTTAAACTACCTTAGACTCAGGAGACCTCACTCACACACAAACAAACACATACGTGACCGAGAGGAGACTTGAACCTCCGGCGGGAGCGACCGTCCAGTCCGTAGCATGATGCCTTAGACCACGCGGCCGCTCCTTAATGGCTAGTAGAAATTATTTTTAAGTTTTGTTGCTGTCGTCAAAGTAAAGTTTGAGTGGAGTCTCCTCTTAAACTATTCGCTGTATATACTGTACGTTCGTTTATAAGTTTACGCCGAACCTAATTATGATCATTCCTCTGAACACAGCGCATTGTTTGCACTGCTTCTGGTCTTCCAGTCGGCCGTGCTATGCTACGAAACGACGTCGGACCGTTCCATTTTACCGTGAGCTCTCACAACGCAGACGACGAGCAAACCCAGAGGTAGCTGCGACGAACAGACCAGTGTACCCTGCTTGTGGAACACCCTGTCCACTACCTGCAGAGTCTGGGGCTCTGGGTAAGTCCCAACAAGTTTTCTCTCTGGGCAAGTGTCACTCCGTCAAGTGTCACAAACTCCTCTTTTCCGGCTACCTCGAAATCGGGCGAACCACTCGTACATTCACTTCATAGACAGTGGTTGATCCCCATAAACACATACCAGCATCTCTTGCGTTTCTTTACGTGCCTTGCCATGCTTAAAACAAAACTTTAAATTGATCCTTTGCTCGTTCATTGTCATGTTCTCAGTTCAAAAGCAACGCACTAAACAATGAATGTGAAAGTATTTTGCTAGTACCCACGTACATAGACATGCCCATCCCAATAAATTAAGAGAAATCAGATGGAAAACGGAACGATTTAGGTGTTCTTTCTTCCCGCGCGCTATTGGAGATTGGAACGGTAGAGAACGGTTATGAAAGTGGTTAATGAACCCTCTGCCAGGCACTTAAATGTGATTTGCAGAGTATCTATGTAGATGTAGATGTAGAATAAGGTCGCAGATTTGTGACTGGCTGGAAGACTTCCTAAGTAATAGAACTGTATGAACGTATGAAATGTTCAAAATACATCAAAATTAATTATTTGTAAATTGAGATAATGTCAGTTAAATATGATGCAACGGGATTTTCCCGCCCGTCTGGTAATATGTCGTCTGAAGTATTAGACTCCTAATAATTAGACACAGGTTACTGCATAACACCCATATTTAAGGATACTGGTACTGACTTATTAACTAATTAAATTTAATACTTGCTAACTACAAACGTTCTCTGTCTACATTTCTATGTAAGCCTAATATTCATTTTCCATTTTCAGTTATATGAAAAGGATATTCTAAATATCTCAATACAGAGTGGTTAATATGGTTACCTAGTAACAGATCCTTGGTATCGGTCATCTTTTAGTATTCTCGTATAAAATCCTCGTTAAATCTAATAGCTTTCATTCTGTTAGTGCCAGACGATAAACTGAAGGAATTGTAACTCCTATTAGTTTTTGAAAACGGAGTTGTAGCTCCGAAACGCGTTGGACAACAAATAAAGTAATAAACATCAGTGACCGATAAAGGAATACTGTATATCAATTAATAAATCTCGAAATTTAGTTATTTCCAGTCAAAGAATCTACACTTATCGTCAAGAACGCGATAGTTACTGAAATTCTGCGTAGTAATGTTATGGCAAAATACGCCCATCTTTGCATGTTTCCATCTGCCAAAAAATCATTTGGACACCTCTAGTCGTTTATGAGATACACGTTGTTCTCGACAGCGAGTGTTGCATCATAGACAAGTGTATCGTCAGGCGTGCCCCAGAGGAGTGTGATAGGACAGCTATTAATTTCTATCTATATAAATGATCTGATGGACAGAGGAAGTTGTAATTTGCGGCTGTTTGCTGATCATTCTGTGGTGTATGGGAGGGTGTCGTCTTTAGTTGACTGTAATAGCAAACAGGATGACTTTGAGAAATTTTCTAGTTGGTGCGAAGGATGGCAGCTAGCTCTCAATGTAGAATGTACTCATGCGCATGAGTAGAAAAAACAATCCCATAATGTTCGAACACATCATTAGTAGTGAACTTCTTGAGACAGTCGCGTCGTTCAAATACCTAGGTGTAACATTGCAGAGCGATATGAAATGGAACGAAAATGTAAGGACAGTTGTGAGTAAGGCGGAAGATGTACTTCCTCTGTAAAGGTGCCCGCGTATAAAATGCTTGTGCGACCATGTCTTGAGTATTGCTCAAGTTTTTGGGACCCGCAGTAGATCAGTTTAAAGGAAGACATAGAGGCGGTTCAGGGACGAGCAGCTAGGTTTATTACTGGTAGGTTCGACCAATGCGCGAGTGTCACGGAAATGCTCCGGCAACTCAATTGGGGATCGCTTTTTTCCTCAAGCTGTAGGAGTTGCCACGTTCCGGACGAAGCTCACTCGTTACCTCGCGTTTCATTCAACTCGCTCACACTCGCAAGCTATTCACTGTATGAACGTGGAACTTTCATCAATGGGTTCATTGAGAACTGGACTACATTTTAGTTTTCTTTGCGGCAATAATTTATTAAGACGAAATACTGACAGTTTCCGAATATGCACTTTCTGACGACATTGCGGAATTTTCGATATGCTAGAAACTTTTTATCTATTGAAGTTAGATGTACACATTATGCGAATGAAATGTTCAAAATACATCAAAATTAATTATTTGTAAATTGAGATAATGTCAGTTAAATATGACGCAACGGGATTCGCCCGCCCGTCTGGTAATATGTCGTCTGAAGTATTAGACTCCTAATAATTAGACACAGGTTACTGCATAACACCCATATTTAAGGATACTGGTACTGACTTATTAACTAATTAAATTTAATACTTGCTAACTACAAACGTTCTCTGTCTACATTTCTATGTAAGCCTAATATTCATTTTCCATTTTCAGTTATATGAAAAGGATATTCTAAATATCTCAATACGGAGTGGTTAATATGGTTACCTAGTAACAGATCCTTGGTATCGGTCATCTTTTAGTATTCTCGTATAAAATCCTCGTTAAATCTAATAGCTTTCATTCTGTTAGTGCCAGACGATAAACTGAAGGAATTGTAACTCCTATTAGTTTTTGAAAACGGAGTTGTAGCTCCGAAACGCGTTGGACAACAAATAAAGTAATAAACATCAGTGACCGATAAAGGAATACTGTATATCAATTAATAAATCTCGAAATTTAGTTATTTCCAGTCAAAGAATCTACACTTATCGTCAAGAACGCGATAGTTACTGAAATTCTGCGTAGTAATGTTATGGCAAAATACGCCCATCTTTGCATGTTTCCATCTGCCAAAAAATCATTTGGACACCTCTAGTCGTTTATGAGATACACGTTGTTCTCGACAGCGAGTGTTGCATCATAGACAAGTGTATCGTCAGGCGTGCCCCAGAGGAGTGTGATAGGACAGCTATTAATTTCTATCTATATAAATGATCTGATGGACAGAGGAAGTTGTAATTTGCGGCTGTTTGCTGATCATTCTGTGGTGTATGGGAGGGTGTCGTCTTTAGTTGACTGTAATAGCAAACAGGATGACTTTGAGAAATTTTCTAGTTGGTGCGAAGGATGGCAGCTAGCTCTCAATGTAGAATGTACTCATGCGCATGAGTAGAAAAAACAATCCCATAATGTTCGAACACATCATTAGTAGTGAACTTCTTGAGACAGTCGCGTCGTTCAAATACCTAGGTGTAACATTGCAGAGCGATATGAAATGGAACGAAAATGTAAGGACAGTTGTGAGTAAGGCGGAAGATGTACTTCCTCTGTAAAGGTGCCCGCGTATAAAATGCTTGTGCGACCATGTCTTGAGTATTGCTCAAGTTTTTGGGACCCGCAGTAGATCAGTTTAAAGGAAGACATAGAGGCGGTTCAGGGACGAGCAGCTAGGTTTATTACTGGTAGGTTCGACCAATGCGCGAGTGTCACGGAAATGCTCCGGCAACTCAATTGGGGATCGCTTTTTTCCTCAAGCTGTAGGAGTTGCCACGTTCCGGACGAAGCTCACTCGTTACCTCGCGTTTCATTCAACTCGCTCACACTCGCAAGCTATTCACTGTATGAACGTGGAACTTTCATCAATGGGTTCATTGAGAACTGGACTACATTTTAGTTTTCTTTGCGGCAATAATTTATTAAGACGAAATACTGACAGTTTCCGAATATGCACTTTCTGACGACATTGCGGAATTTTCGATATGCAAGAAACTTTTTATCTATTGAAGTTAGATGTACACATTATGCGAATGAAATGTTCAAAATACATCAAAATTAATTATTTGTAAATTGAGATAATGTCAGTTAAATATGACGCAACGGGATTCGCCCGCCCGTCTGGTAATATGTCGTCTGAAGTATTAGACTCCTAATAATTAGACACAGGTTACTGCATAACACCCATATTTAAGGATACTGGTACTGACTTATTAACTAATTAAATTTAATACTTGCTAACTACAAACGTTCTCTGTCTACATTTCTATGTAAGCCTAATATTCATTTTCCATTTTCAGTTATATGAAAAGGATATTCTAAATATCTCAATACGGAGTGGTTAATATGGTTACCTAGTAACAGATCCTTGGTATCGGTCATCTTTTAGTATTCTCGTATAAAATCCTCGTTAAATCTAATAGCTTTCATTCTGTTAGTGCCAGACGATAAACTGAAGGAATTGTAACTCCTATTAGTTTTTGAAAACGGAGTTGTAGCTCCGAAACGCGTTGGATAACAAATAAAGTAATAAACATCAGTGACCGATAAAGGAATACTGTATATCAATTAATAAATCTCGAAATTTAGTTATTTCCAGTCAAAGGATCTACACTTATCGTCAAGAACGCGATAGTTACTGAAATTCTGCGTAGTAATGTTATGGCAAAATACGCCCATCTTTGCATGTTTCCATCTGCCAAAAAATCATTTTGACACCTCTAGTCGTTTATGAGATACACGATATTTCATTCTGGCCTTATCACGATCGCAAATGAGTCTGCTACATAAAATAAATTTCGGCGGTGTGGGTGAAAGGTAGAGATCTCCTCCTAAGTGGAAAATAAAATTCCATATGTTAGGAAAATACCATCCGCAGCAACATATAGTGTAATATGCACCAAACGAAATATCATAGCAGCCCCTACTTATCATTGCAAACTTATCCTAACTTAGCGTAGTCTCTTACTTCAAAGCCAATATCTTAGTAACTGTGACTACTAACGAAATGATGAGCACTTCGTCACAGTGCTGACATATAAAGGTTTAATTAACGTAAAAATTAACATTTTATACCGATTAGTTTTTGCGAAATCTTTTGTGAAAGATGGCGGGACATATGCCTCTATGCTGTTAGCGCAGCGCGAATCCGACCATGTTGGGGAAAACATGGGGACGATTCAGCCTGGGTATTTAGGAGCTCTAGTTGGAGGAAAGACGACGTTCTTTTCGTGAATTTGTGTTGAGGAAATGTAGAGGGTCGGAATTTGAAGCTGAGTGTAGTACGATCTTGCTGCCTCCTACTTACATTTCGCGTAAAGATCACAAAGACAAGAGAAAATAGGGCTCGTGCGGAGGCATACAGGCATTCTTTTTTCCTCGTTCTATTTGGGACTGGTGGAATCCGACCTTGGGGAACATCAGTTTGGATTTAGGAGAAATGTTGGAACACGGAGGCAATACTCACATAACGACTTATCTTAGAAGATAGACTAAACAAAGGCAAACCTACGTTTTTAGTATTTGATTTGGAGAAAGCTTTTGACAATGTCGACTGGAATACACTCTTTCAAATTCTGAAGGTATCAGGGGTAAAGCATAGGGAGCGAAGAGCTACATTCAACTTATACAAAAACCAAACAGCGGTTATTAAGGTCGGAGGGAAAGAAAGGGATGCAGAGGTTGGGAAGGGAGTAAGACAGGGTTGTAGCCTTTCGCCATTGTTGTTCAATCTGTACATTGAGCAGGCAGTGAAGGAATGCAAGGAGAAATTTGGAGAGGCAATTAAAGTTCAAGGAAAAGAAATAGAAACTTTGTGTTTTGCCGCAAAGGATCTGGAAGAGCAACTGAATGAAATGGAAAATATCTTGAAAAGAGGGTATAAGATGAACATCAACAAGGGTAAAACAAGGATAATGGAATGTAGCGTCAGAAAATCAGGCGATCCTGAAGGAATTAAATTAGGTAATGGGGTAATAAAAGTAGTAGACGAGTCTTGTTAGTTGGGTAGCAAGATAACTTCTGATGGCCGAAGTAAAGAAAATATAAACTTCAGAATGGCTATGGGAAGAAAAGCCTTTCTGAAGAAGCGAAACTTGTTGACATCCAATATTACTTTAAATGTTATGAAGTCCTTTCTCAAAGCATTTGTCTGGAGTGTAGCATTGGACGATAAGGAGTTCAGATAAAAAGATGATAGAAGCTTTTGAAATGTGGTGCTACAGACGAGTGATGAAAATTAGATGGGTAGATCACGTGACTAATGAGGAGGTGCTCAACAGAATTGGGAAGAAATGGAGTCTCTGGCATATCCTGACGAAGAGAAGGGATAGGTTGATGGGACACATTCTGAGACATCAAGGAATTGTCAACTTAGAAGGAAGGGTATGGGCTAAAAATCGTAGAGGGAGACCGAGGGACGAGTACAGTAAGCAGATTCGAAAGCATGTAGGTGGCTGAACGTATTCTCAGATAAAGAGATTTGCACAGGACAGGTTAGCGTGGAGAGCTGCATTAAGCCAGTCTGCGGACTGAAGACCACAACAAAGGACTGTTTGGGTGTGGAGTAGGAAGGGAAATGCCTAATAGTGGTACAGCGTACCCTCCGCCACGCACCTTACAGTGGATTGCGAGTGTATATGTAGATGTAGAACAAGCACTTCGTGCAACAGGTCTGATACGGAGCACACGCGACGCTCAACTGAACTTCGCTGGGGGCAGGTTGTCAACATCAGTCACTACACAAGTGTAGCGTTGCGATCCGCCTGTGTTACGCCATGAACGGTTCTGAGTTCATTCACCGAACTTTATTGTCAGAGGTTGCACGTCTCTAATACCGTGGCATTATGAGCCGTTGCGGAGCATAAAAAAAAAATGTTCAAATGTTTGTAAATCTATCGGACCAAAGTGCGTGGCCATCAGTCCGTAGCTTACAAACTACTTAAACCTAGGTAAAATAACCTACGGACAAACACACACACCCATGCCCCAGGGAGGACTCGAACCTCCACGGCGAGGAACAGCGCGCTCCGCAAGGGTGCTTTAGACCGCTCGGCTACTCCATCGCGGCATTGCGGAGCATGTCCGGGTTGGCTAGTCAGTAATATCGTAGCTGCTAGTATAAGGAAGGAAGAAATGTTCGGGTTTAACGTCCCGTCGACAGCGTGGGCGTTAGAGACGGAGCTGACGCCCGGATTTTGGGTGAGGATGGGGGACGGAATCGGCCGTGCCGTTTGAAAGGAACCATGCCGGCATTTGCCAGGAGTGATTCAGGGAAATCACGGAAAACCTAAATCTGGATGGCCGGAGATGGATTTGAACCACCATCCTTCCGAATACGAGTCCAGTGTGTTACGACTGCTCCACCTTTCTCGGTGCTAGCGTAAGGTTTGTGTTGTGGCCTAGGGCTGGTGTTTAGACGGTGGGTGAGCAGCTGGAGCGTGGAGAGGTAGAGAGAGAGAGACAGAGAGAGAGAGAGAGAGAGAGGGAGAGAGAGAGAGGACTTCCGGTCGGAAGCGTTGGCCGTCGGGGCGGTCAGTGACGAGCAAGAAGCGCCTCGCCCGATGAAAGGGACGCCACAAAAAGCCGTGGCGGCCGGAGAAAGTGTCTGCTGGAGGCTGGCGGTCAAGGCTGGGCCGGGCTGGGCTGGCTGGACTCTGCCCGCCTTTCACTGGAGAAGGGCAGCCGCTCTCCGGCGGCCGCGCCCACCTGCTCCAGCGCTCCAGCCTGGAAAGCTCCGCGCGGAAACTGCCGCTTTGCCGGCCGGACGGAGATCTCCAGACACGCGCTGGAGGGACTGGTCGTAGCCACCGGCTGTCGAGCTACCAAAGCCGTGGGCAGCGGAAGTACGCCAGCCGAAAGTCGTCAACGAGTGAAGTACCTGTCCTTTCGTAATCTTTATCTGCGCTACATATAGCCAATACACGTAGTCTGCACATGCCCGCGATACGTACAGTTTGTAACAACCATGTATAGGTATCAAGAGTAGCTGAAGTCGCCAACAGGGACAACATACAGTAAAATTTCCAATGTTAGTTAATTTCATAATATACGTTTTAAAAAACCGCTACTCGGTTGCACAGTGGTAGAGTGCCAGACTGCACTGCGGGTTCGATCCCCGCCAGGTCCTGGGATTTTTATCTGTCACTTTCCACTTCTTTCACCTCTGGCAGTACTGCTCATGTGAAAAATACCGAGTAGCACCGTGGTTCGGAACCCACGTTAAACTGTAGGTCCCCCTATAACTGACTGGGTAAGTCAGTTCCAAGGTCGGAGGAAGGCAACGGCATACCACCTCCAAACAGGACCATGCCTAGTAAAGCACTGTGGTGTTCAAACCAATCTTCGGATTGATGACTGCTTTACCTTTTTACGTTTTAAAAAATGTTCATATATAATTACGTAGGCTTCCGCGGCCAGAGTCAGATGACATAAAAGTTTTCTGGGTATTGTACCGCGTCATGATGTAAGGCTAATACTAAATAACCGACGTTTCGGCCAACATTACAGTGGCCTTCATCTGGGTATACTGATGTAGAAACGGAAGCCCTCACCCCATTCGCCGATGAACACCATTCATGTCTCGCTATGCAAGAAACAACGGCTAGCCCCCACTCCCTCCAACTCAGCATCCTATCAAAATAAAGTTCCATTCTTCCGCCAAAATTTCACCAATAACATCGCATTCTTTTTAAAATTGTGATGCAATGTCTAATTGAAAGTAATATAAAGTGTAGTAACAACCAGCTCACATCAGTATACCCAGATGAAGGCCACTGTAACGGTGGCCGAAACGTCGGTTATTTAGTAATAGCCTTACATCATGACGCGGTACAACACCCAGAAAACTTTTATATCAAATGTTCATATGTTTGGAATCTGTGGGACCAAGCTACGTTGGTCATCAGTCGCTAGTCTTACACCGTGGTTCAGGTCGAAACAAATCCATTTTCAGTTTGCATCATTTTCGATAGATTAAGGTTTTATTTAAGTACTCTGAAAAGGATTTTGGTGAAAAAAACATAATTTCAAACCTTTATTAAACTTTTTTTGCTGGCAACCATAGTAAAATGATGAAAGGAAAAAAGTTTCTCGCTTACTACTTTCCCGCTGTTTATGGAGTAAAACTACGGCTCTCGGTATGACCTTACAATTTATAATTTGAACACTACATATTGTAGCGACACGAAATTTTACAGACAGTATACACATAAATAGTTGAATGTAGCTTATAAATTGTACCACATTCCGACACACACATTCATGAGATATGAGCACGTAAATAGTAACGTTCATGGGAAATTGCTGCATCCAGCTGGAAGCGAAAGCAGTTTACTTCCATAGAGCTACAAGGAAAGGAACGGAATGAAACAGAGTACACCCAATGAATACCCATTATATCACACAAATCTACCTTCAAGAGACTGCAGTTTCCATTGGAACTTGCATTTTCTATTACGATTAATAAATTACAAGGCAATCTATTAAATACTTCGGAATGGATTTGGCATTTCCATGTCAGGGACGGGCTCACAAAAGAATTTATTCATATTAGAGCCTGGAAGATATACGTATGTCGTGTGTGTGTGTGTGTGTGTGTATGTGTGTTATATAGAGGGGGAAAGGTTATTGCATTAGGAAAGAAAGGAATTTTAAAAGTTCTTTTACTTCAAAATTTTCAATGTTTGTTAAGGTTATGGGACTTAACTGCGGGGTCGTCAGTCCCTAAATTTATACACAACTTATGAACTACCTTATACCAAAGACGGCACAAGCATCCATGCCCGAGGGGGGAGGGGGGTGATTCGAACCTCGACGGGGGAACATAGCGCCTAAATGCTTGCGACCACTCCGCCGCGGCTTCAAAATCTCACAAGAAATATATAAACAGAGAAAAAGTTCTTGGCTGATTTACTTTAAACTTTTACATACTATTCTAATGAAGAAGACAGAAAATTAACGAAAGTCACATGCTACGAAATAAATTGTGTTTTTGCTAAACTGACGAATTTATATCATATCAACAAATTAGACTGCAAATATTCGTCTTGAAGATAGCCTGGCAGATAACACCCCGGACAACGCCGGGTTTTCAGCTAGTATTTCATATTCAAATGTACCGCGAATTTGAGACCAGTGACAAGCTAGTCAGGTATGGGTTGTTTATCTTTAGTTCCAAGCTTATTTTTCGATAGCAGTACTATCGGTACTGGAGACGATGATAGTATTGTTGCCGGGAAGTAGGGTGGTGATTATTGAGAAGGCGGACTTTGCTAGGCGCGCGGATGAGATTTCAGAAGCGTGGGGACCGTGGTTGTGTGCAGTTGTCGTTCCGGCGGGATAGCCGAGGAGATGAGATTTTGAGACTTGAATGCTGAGCCAAGCTGTTTGCTTAAGATATGGAGACGAAAGGTATAGATGACGTTGCAGAAACGATCTTTTGTAGTTTTGTATAAGGCAAAGTTTTTCATGAAATACATGGTACAACATCGCATTGGGTGAACTGATCAGTGGCGGCGATTGGGGGGGGGGGGGGCGGGCAAGGGCAGTTGCCGCCCCCCCCCCCACTTTCTGGGAAAAATGTGATTAAATTATTCACTTTTTTATTGTAATAACACTTGTATACTTTTAAAACTGATTTGCACAATCGTAACATAGCTATAAGTGGCAATTATGGTGGTACACATGCTCGGCGCGCCATTGTAGTAGAGAAGGAGGTTCCGCCTTCGCACACGACATCTGACGACAGTTGACGACCGTAGCCAAACCCAGTGGCATGTGCACTGCCTCATCGTAAATATCTGTCTGCGCGCCAGTACTGTACACGAACTGTAACTTGGCTTCTGGTGAGCTGGTGGTCGGTTTACTTCACATCAACCCGGCAGCCGACACGAGATCCACGCCTCTTCACAGCCACCCAACAGCTACACGGCATGCCGTGCCGTGTCGTGGCAGCCTTCCATCTGCAGTTGCCTTCCCAGACTACAAATGCAAATGGAGGACGATCAGTTATTAGCGTGGCTTGTCTTGTACAGACGTTTGAAGAGAAGAACAAGAAGGTTGCATTGGGTTCATCCACTCAATACGAGAATAGACGAAGTGGATGCATTCTCTGTCCTTTTTGAGGAATTAAGGGGAGATAAGTTTTTAATTATTTTCTGATGAGTTTATGGACTTTTGATGACTACGTGCACGAATGAAGAGTTCCATTCAGCACAGCAATACATCCTTCTAGGAATGTTTCCAGCCTATACAGATCTTAGCAATTACAATCCGATGAGTGGAAAAACCAATAGTTGAAATTTTTAAAAGGATTTGTTATTCTAAAGAATGTACATTTTTCAAATCATATAACAAAGTAAAACATAGGTTAAATGTCGAACGACCCAATACATGAATCTTCAGAGATTTGTGATGGCGTGGAGGATCTGGAACATTTCCTTGAAAATTGCTTCACTGCTTGTTCGTAACGCTTTGTGTCGGTAACGGATGAAAGATTATTTTTCTTTTGCATTTGTTAAGTGCTTGTTAGTGATAAAGGGTTAAACATGACGCATATGCACGTGATGTACTAGGGTGAGCGGCAGTATTAATTTTATCCCATGCCATTTTAAATTTCTTAATTTCAGAAACAATTTGCATAACCCTTAACTGAAATGCCACTACCTCATCGTCGTCAAATGATTCCAGAGTTGGAACTATCCCGCTAAAAAAAAAAAAAAAAAAAAAAAAAAAAAAAAAAAAAAAAAAAAAAAAAAAAAAAAAAAGGCATATGCCGACTGGATTTTCTGTGCGGTGCATTAATGAGCTATACCTCTACAGGTACGATGGCTGAAACAGGGAGGCTAGAAATGTAGACACGGAATGGCAAGAAATGCATTTCTGAAGAAGAGAAATTTGTTCACATCAAATTTAGATTAAGTGTTAGAAAATCGTTTTTGAAGGTATTTGTCTGGAGTGTAGCCTTGTATGGAAGCGACACGTGGCCGATAAATAGTGAAGACAAGAACCGAATAGAAGCTTTTGAAATGTGGTGTTACAGAAGAATGCTAAAATTTAGATAAGAGTTTCTGAATAGAATTGGGGATAAAAGAACATTGTGGCATAACTTGACTAAAAGGAGGGAGCAATTGATAGGACACATTCTGAGACATTAAGGTATTACCAATTTATTACTGGAAGGAAGTGTGGGGGTTAAAACTGTAAGAGGGAGACCATGCGATCAGTACAGTAAGCAGGTCCAAAAGCATGTAGGTTGCAGTAGTTATTCTGAAACCAAAAGGCTTGCACAGGATAGAGTTACCGGTATACCTACACCTTCTAGTGCTGAGAATGTATTGCCTGTAAGTAAGACTACTCAGTCTAAAAGTCCATTTCGGCTTCAATTTGAACCAAGAGATCCAATTCATGGTAGACAAGCAGCATCACAGTTTTTTTTTTTTTAAACGGTCCTTTTCAACCTATTATTGATAAGTAACCAGAAACAAAGTGTAGAAAGTTTAGAAGTATGTGGTACACAAATTACAATTGGTTAGAATACAGTGTTGCTGCTGATAAAGCTTTTTGCTCCCCATGTCGTTTGTTCGGTTCCACAGGTTGTTACGAGGAAACATTCATATCTAATGAGTTTAAAAACTGAAAAAAAAGCAGTCCAACGCTTTAAAGAGCACTAAAAAACTTCTACTCACCTCAGTGCTCTTCAACGTTGGCAGGAAGATTTTAAAAGTAAAGAAAGTGTGGTAAGCAAAATATCAACACATCATCAAGAAGAAAAAAAAATCGTGATTATCTGAAGATTTTATTCCAGTCCCTACTTTTCATGGCCAAGCAGGGAATAGCACTTCGGGGTCATAGAGAAAATGAGGACACTGGTAACAGGGGTAATTCTGTCGAGTTATTGAAGCTGAGATCAACAGAAAACTCTTTATTAAAACAAAAAATTTTAGACAGAGATAAGTTTTTCAATTATGTTCATCACGATGTTCAAAATGAAATGATGGAAATCATGGTAAATTTGGCCAGGCAGTACATATTTGATGATGCTAAAAAATCGAAACAATTTTTCGTGATTGTTGATGAAACTCCAGATGTGTCGCATCAAGAACTATTGACTCTTGTTATAAGATATGTAACAGAAAATCCTCGAAATCGAAGAAAGCTTTCTTGATTTTTACAAAACTGATTTGACTGACGGTGAAACGTTATACAAGCTGCTTGTTTCAATTTTCGGTGAACTTGGCATTGACCTTAAAAATATAATTGCTCAGTGTTATGACGGAGCGAGAAACATGAGTGGTTCTTACAAGGATGTCGCTGTGAGGATGAAAGAATAAAACCCGTATGTTATGTTTGTACATTGCTAAATGCATACTCTAAATCTTTCACTTGCCGATGCATCTAAAAACATTCCTTCTGTTCGCAACATTTTTAGCACAGTCCATCAACTATACTGTTTTATTGAGGCTTCGCCTAAAAGACGTGTAGTATTTGCCACAGTAAAAAGTGCAGCATGTGCAGTCAAAGAAGGAATAAATAAGGATTTGTCCTTGAAAACACTAAGTGACACAAGATTTAGCAGCAGATATGAAAGCTTGCGAGCAGTTCAAAAACACTTAATAGTTATACTGCACACTCTGGAAAATATTGAAGCTACTGACTCCAAAACTGGTGGAAATGCTCACGGATTGATCACATGTATTACCAAGTTTGAGTTTATTTTTGTATTGAATACTATGAAGTACCTTTTTGAAAAAACTAACATTCTTTCAAAGTACATACAGAATCATGATGTATCCATTCATGAAGTAGTCCAGGTGGCTGACAGCGTAGTTATGTCCATAAATTGTTTGAGAAATGAAGAAGAGTTCCAAAAGTTTTTTACTGAAGCAATTGATTTTTGTGAAAGACATGGCTTTGAGGGGCCAACAGTTCAACGCAAAAGAAAACTTCCACAAAAAATAGAAGGAGATGTTAATCCTGAATATGATTCATCTGAAGCCAACTTTTTAAAAACATTTTACTACCTTCTGTTAGATACACTCAGTGAGAACTACTGCTGACGGCTTCGATGAAGAACAACTCAATTTGTAACGACCGTATCAAAGAAGCATGTTTTGCTGTGAGTTCCGCATTTGTTTTGGAAAATGATAATTTAGTCTCAGAAATCGATGTATTTTCAAGAAAGAAGCATGATTCAGACCAAATATATCGTCATCTTGTGCCAAATTTGGTTTCACAATATAAGTTTGAAAATGTTCACAACCAGTATGTATTCCGTAATTTTTTCAAGCTACTGCAACTGTTTTTGACTATCCCGGTGTCCACTGCAATAGCAGAACGATCTTTCAATGTCCTCAAACGGATCAAAAACTATTTAAGGAATTCTATGCTTCAAGAACGTTTAACACGTTTAGCTATACTAGCCACTGAAAAAGATGCGGCTAAAGACATCAAATTAGAAGAATATGTAGAAATTTATGCCAGGCGGAAACCAAGGCACATAGCTTTGTTTTAAAGCAATAATGCTTTGACAAGATGTATCATGTTAAATTACGCTATTGTCTGTTATTTTTGTTTATAATTAAACTAATGTTCCTTTGTAACAGTTGTATTTTACTAGACAACTTAATTAAAGTACTTGTGGCAATTACAATTGTATATTGTCTTTTGTTTTTCCTCGCACTTGGTATTATAGGCCTGTAGGTGAAAAAATCAAACTATAACATGAAACAATTTCGTACAACGCCATTTTTAGTTTTAGATTTTATTTTGCCCCCCCCCCCCCCTCCCACTTCTAACGTCCAATCGCCGCCACTGGAACTGATGATAATAGTAATGGTCGGGAAAGATCTTGCTGTTAGCTTGTGGTCTCACAGTTCATACTAGGGACCCCTTTCTGTGTTAGGAAAAGTATTTATTATAATAGTTTAGGTTTAAGAGTGCGTTTTTTATGAAATATTAATTTCATTGGTAGTGTTCTTGAAATATGGTATTGTTGTAACATTGTTAGTGTGAATCGAGTTAAATTTATTAACTGTAAAGAAATGTTTATCTTTGTTTAAAAATAATTTTGTAGGCAGATTACATATCTGAGTTATATTTCTGTCTGAAAGATTTTAAAATCCAAAACATGACATTGTTAGAAATTTTCATGAAGATACATCAGTTAGAAAATAAACCAGATATTTCACTTTTTAATTAGTTGTTCGAGTTTCTTAAACAGATTACCAAATTAACCCTCCTCACATTTTAATTAAAAGTGCCACAGATGTTTTCTGTAGTTAGATTTCCAGTAGTTACTACAGCAGGAAGCAATTTGGTGTTGCGCAAATTTATGCAGTAAGTGAAGATGAAAAAGAATCAGTTTTTTTTTTTTTTTTTTTTTTTTTTTTTTTTTTTTTTTTTTTTGTTATGCTTACAGTTCAGTAATCAAATGTTCAAATGTTTGTGGAGCTTATGGGACTTAACTACGAGGTCATCACTCCCTAAACTTACAAACTACTGATGAAGTAGCTACTACTAAGGACGGCACAAATATCCATGCCCGAGAGGGGATTCGAACCCCCGACCGTAGTGGCCGTGCAGACCGTGACTGGAGCGCCTCAGTCTCCTCGGCCACCGCGGCCGGCAAATAAAAACACTTTCGATGATATTGCAGCACAGTACTGCATTGTTAAAATACACTCATGCTCATAGATTAAGGATAATGCGGATACATGGTGAAACAACACTCTGGTGGGTGGTTTGTGGGTTTAAATCAGCCCACATACGCAGAGGTGTGTCGGTGCAGCGAGTCAGTGTGCAGATGTGCTAATGGTGACTGTGTGTTGGAAATGACTCAAAGAACACATATTGATGACGTTGTCAGGGGTAGAATACTAGGGCGACAGCAAACACAGCAGGTCGTAGTATGGACGAAGTGTGATCTCAAGATGATGCCGATTCCAGCACACAGGAAACGTGTTCGGGCGCTACGGTACGGGACGTCCACAGTGTGCAACCCCACAAGAAGGACGGTATCTTCCCATCAGTGTCAGCAGACGGCCACGGAGTGTAAGGAAGGAAAAAAATAATAGAAGAAAAGGGTTTCTAACAATAAGAGGTGAGATTAAATTTTGAAACAATTAGCAACACAATTAATGTTATTAACAAAAACTATGGCCCTATCTGACACACTTTTCAATATATCACTCGCGTTTCCTTTCCTTACAAAATCTCCAACGGAGACCGTGCACACACTGATAGCTGAAGGTAAAAAAATGTTCAAATGTTTGTAGAGTCTATGGGACTTAACTACGGGGTCATCACTCCCTAAACTTACAAACTACTTATGAACTAATATGAATAAATAATCCCTGAGACGGATTTACGTCTCAAATATGTCAAAGACATTATTGATAGATGTGAAGCATTGAATTAAAATTTGTGGTGCGGCCGGGAATCGAACCCGGACCTCCATGCTTACTAGGCAGACGTCTTAACCGTTAGACTACCACAAACCTAAGGACAACACACACATCCATGGCCGAAGGAGGATTCGAACCTCCGACGCGGGAGGCCGCGCGATCCGTATCGTGGTGCTCCAGACAGCTCGTCTACTCCCGCGCGGCATAATATATGTAATCCCTCAGGGATTATTTATTCATATTAATTGATATTTATATCACCATAACAGGATTGTTCCACCATGTCCATTGCTGAGGTGCTATTCCGCTGCATGGAGAGCCTTGGCAGTAGTGGCAATTATCTTTGGAACAAAGAAGCTGAATTAAAGTTTGTGTTGTGGAGGGAAATCGTACATAGACTATTCCAAGGCGCCTCAATCGTTAGTGGTGTGGTAGTCTAACGGTTAAGACGTCTGCCTAGTAAGCATGGAGGTCCGGGTTCGATTCCCGGCCGCACCACAAATTTTAATTCAATGCTTCACATCTATCAATAATGTCTTTGACTTATGAACTACTTACGAACTAGGACGGCACAAATATCCATGCCCGAGGGGGGATTCGAACCCCCGACCGTAGTGGCCGTGCAGACCGTGACTGGAGCGCCTTAGTCTCCTCGGCCACCGCGGCCGGCAGCTGAAGATAAACTACCGCGTATGTGCAATGCGTACGACTTTTAGTACGCCAGTGGTAGTAATAATTTTGAAATAGTAATAGAAATAAATTCAGTGCCAAGTGATAGGCAAGTGGGTGCAGTCCAACCACTGAAGTTAGTATTTGATAAAAATTAATGCTTTTAAGCAAAAAGTAAATTCACGTACATTTCATTCCATTCCATGATGGTGGTGGTGGTGGCGACTGGTGCAGCAACAGTGTTGAATAATTAAAAAATGTTCAGTCTCTGTTGCAATATTTTATTATCCAATAACGCGTTTCGCGCTGTTAGCGCATCATCAGACTGAAAAAAAAAATGTTTTGTTAGTCTGTGTACCTGGCGGGCAGCGAATCTAATGTGGCTAAGGTGAGTAAATTTGAAAATTCAGACTTACTTGGGCGGAGATGGAGCCACAGAGCTATCTATTGCTGTGTAGGAGGTATCTTAACAATTTGAGTTGTCAGGGGCACCTGCAAAGAGGTAAACATACAAAGTACGTAAGGGTTATTTGAACTAGAAATACTAGGGACTAAAGGGCTGTGGTATGGAAATTAATGGAACGCTTTTATATACCACACCCCTGTAGTCCCTAGTCATTCTAGTTCGAATAACCCTTACGTACTTTGTACGTTTACCTCCTTGCAGGTGCCCATGACAACACAAATTGTTAAGATACCTCCTATAGATAGCTCTGTGGCTCCATCTCCGCCCAAGTAAGTCTGAATTTTCAAATTTACTCACCTTAGCCACATTAGATTCGCTGCCCGCCAGGTACACAGACCAACAAAACATTTTTTTTTTTTTTTTTTTTTTTTTTTTTTTTTTTTTCAGTCTGACGATGCGCTAACAGCGCGAAACGCGTTATTGGATAATAAAATATTGCAACAGAGACTGAACATTTTTAATTAAATTTACGTAAATCAGTCTTGGCTGATAAAATGCAATCGATAATCCTATGAGTTTTGTTCTTTATAGGATAGATGTGGCGATGGTAATTATTGTAATTTTATCCTAAGTTTCAGAAGAACTGATTTATTTTTTATTTTTTTATTGGTTGATTCAGTATCGTAACACTGGCATACAACTGTCTATGATCAAGTCTCATTCTAATAACTATCACTGTCACTATTCTAGGTGATCTCTCTCTTTGTCAAGGGGATCTAATTAAAATTTTATTCATGCATTAATGAGGATTGTCATACTGGACAAGATTGTTTAAGTATTTATTTCAAATAAGCAAGTAAAAGTACAATCAGATTTTCATATATATATATAAAACAAAATTCAACCATGCATTCACAGTAAATTACCAAAAATAGCATTCAACTTATCTTAACCACCATTCCAGCGTTGTGCTTTTCTGTAGTTCGACAATGTTCCATTACAATATAGTGGTTACAAGAATTCATACAGAAATTGTTATTGTTCTGGAAATGTTTCCAGCCTATACAGATGTTAGCAATTACAATCCGATGAGTGCAAAAACCAATAGTTAAAAATTTTATAAAGATTTGTTATTCTAAAGAATGTACATTTTTTCAAATCATATTATAAAAAGTAAAACATAGGTTAAAAATCGGACGACCCAATACACGAATTTTCAGATATTTGTGATGGCGTGGAGGATCTGGAACATGTCCCTGAGAATTGCTCCACTGCTTGTACGTAACGCTTTGTGTCGGTAGCGGATGAGAGATTATTTTTCTTTTGCATTTGTTAAGTGCTTGTTAGTGATGAAGGGTTAAACATGACGCATATGCATGTGATGTACTAGGGTGAGCGGCAGTATTAATTTTATCCCATGTCATTTTACATTTCTTAATTTCAGAAACAATTTGCATAACCCTTAACTGAAATTCCACTACCTCACCGTCGTCAAATGATTCCAAAAAATTAAAATGTTGGAATGTTTGTATAGCTTATGGGACTTAACTACGGGGTCATCAGTCCCTAAATTTACGAACTACTAAGGACGGCACAAATAACCATGCCCGAAGAGGGGGATTCGAACCCTCGACCGTAGTGGCCGTGCAGACCGTGACTGGAGAGCCTCAGTCCACTCGGCCACCGCGGCAGGCGGTTTTCTCAACTTTTCTCAACTTATCACAGATCTGTGTCGCGTGTGTTCCCTATGCCCCTAAGATATAGGGTGGTCCATTGATAGTGACGAGCCAAATATCTCACGAAATAAGTATCTAGTTGCCCCGCTAGATGGCGCTTCCATAGCCCCAACGGATATCAAACGCATTTTTTTTTTAAATAGGTACACCTATTCATAATATTCTTCTCGGGTTTGCTGCCGGATCAAAACGTCATCTTGACACGATATTTCGGCGGTCCACCTGGCCGCCATCCTCAGGTGACAGTGCTGGGACACCGACTCGCCGAGACTGAGTACAAGCCGCGAGCGGCGGCCCCTATATACGTCTTTTCTAAAACCTACATGTTTCTGGAGGTACGTTGACGATACTTTCATGGTATGGCCACATGGGAGAGATGCTCTGAACCGTTTTCTGGACCATTTTAACTGCCTCCATCCTAGCATTAAGTTCACTATGGAGGTAGAGATAGATGGGAAGCTTCCATTTTTAGATGTCATGGTGTACAGAAAGGGTGACGGAACATTGGGACATAGTGTTTACAGAAAGCCCACTCACACGGACCGCTACTTGCATGCAACAAGTTGTCATCCACCTTACCAGCGCACTGGTGTCCTGCGTACGCTGACAAAAAGAGCTTTTGCCATTTCAGATGCTGAAAGTCTAACTAAAGAGATGGACCATCTGAGAACGGTTTTCAAGGAGAATGGTTACACGGACCAACAGATCTGCCGTGCTTTTCAATTTGGACCGTCGCGGGAACCACAAGAAGAAACTTGCAAGTCGCTGGCTTTCCTACCGTTTTCTGGAAACATTTCATCTAAAATTGGAAGGATTTTTAAACGATATGACATCCAATGCATCTTTCGTCCACCTGCCAAGGTTAGAGCACTCTTGGGCTCAATAAAAGATGACTTAGGATTGAGGAAACCCGGTGTATACAAAATTCCTTGTCACTGTGGAAAAGTTTACATCGGCCAGACAATTCGCACAATTCAAGATCGATGTACTGAACACCATCGACACACAAGATTGCTTCAACCAGAGAAATCTGCAGTAGCTGAGCACTGTCTTACTGAGGGACATAAAATGAAATATGATGAAACACAAATGGTTGCTTCAGCGTCTCGCTATTGGGACTGTATTTTAAAAGAATCGATTGCTATTCGTCTTACTGACAATATTATAAACAGAGATAAGGGTTTTCCTTTGAGTAGAATGTGGAACCCTTTATTATTTGACATCAAAAAACAACGGTCTCTGCAGAATAGCGATCTATCGTTTACGCCGGCTTCCACCACTGGCGGCGCTGAAACGTAGAGGGCAGAACTGTCAATTTTTGCGCACGCGCCATCGGCCTTCCGCGGCGTATATAGGGGCCGCCGCTCGCGGCTTGTACTCATTCTCGGCGAGTCGGTGTCCCAGCACTGTCACCTGAGGATGGCGGCCAGGTGGACCGCCGAAATATCGTGTCAAGATGACGTTTTGATCCGGCAGCAAACCCGAGAAGAATATTATGAAGCATTACGCCGGGAAAGCCTACGCAGTCACAGGTACACCTATTTTTTATTACATATTCGTCTAGAACGTAAATAAATATAAGTGTTTTATTTGGAACACTTTTTTCCTTTGCGATAGATTGCGCTGTAGTAGTCACAAAGCCGGCCGCAGTGGCCGAGCGGTCTGCGGCGCGCCAGTCACAGTCTGCACGTTCGCTACGATCGGGGGTTCGAATCCTCCCTCGGGCATGGGTGTTTGTGTCGTCTGTAGTATAAGGTAGTTCATAAGTAGTTTGTAAGTTTAGGGACTGATGACACCGCAGTTTCCTTAAGCTTAAAAAACATTTGAACATTCACAAACGTATAAGAACGTGGTATGGCGGAACATTTCGCCAGTGCGGACGGTATTTGCTTCGTGAGTCATTACTCGTGTTAAAATGGATCGTTTACCAATTGCAGAAAAGGTCGATATGGTATTTATGTATTCATGCCTGTGCTATATAGCCGGCCGTGGTGGCCGTGGGGACTGAGGTGCTTCAGTCACGGTCTGCACGGCCACTGCGGTCGGGGGTTCGAATCCCCCCTCCGGCATGTATATTTGTGCCGTCCTTAGGATTAGCTAGTTCACAAGTAGTTTGTAAGTTTAGGGACTGATGACCCCGTAGTTAAGTCCCATAAGCTATACAAACATTTGAAACCTTTGAACATTTGTGCTATATATGTTGATCGTTATCCTGGAAGACATCATCCAAGTGTCCGGACCTTTCGTCGGATAGGTACGTAATTTAAAGAGACAGGAAGTATTCAGCCACAAGTGAAACGTCAACCACGACCTGCAACAATGATGATGCTAAAGTAAGTGTTTTAGCTGCAGTTGCGGATAATCCGCACATCAGTAGCACACATATTGAGCGAGAATCGGGAAACTCAAAAACATCGATGTTGAGAGTTTTACATCAACATAATTTCACCCGTACCATATTTCTATGCCCCAAGATTTGCATGACGAAGACTTTGAACGTCGTGTACAGTTTTGCCACTGGGCACAAAATAAATTACGGGACGATAACAGACTTTTTTTCACTCATTCTGTTCAGTGATGAAGCGTCATTCACAAACAGAGGTAACGCAAACCGGCATAATGCACACTATTGGGCAACGGAAAATCCACGACGGTTGCGACAAGTGGAACATCAGAGACCTTGGCGGGTTAATGTATGGTGCGGCATTGTGGGAGGAAGGATAACTGACCGCTATTTTATCGATGGCAGTCTAAATAGTGTAATGTATGCTGATTTCTTACGTAATGTTCTACCGATTTTACTACAAGATGTTTCGCTGCATCACAGAATGTCGATGTACTTTCAACATGATGGATGTGCGGCACATGGATTGCGTGCAGTTTAAGCGGTCGTAAATGGAGTTTTTAATGGCAGGTGGATTGATCATTGAAGCGCCATACCATGGCCCGCACGTTCACCGGATCTTACGTCCCCAGATTTCTTTCTGTTGGAAAATTGAAGAATATTTGCTATCTTGATTCACCTAAAATACCTGAAACCATGCGTCAGCACATTGTCAACGCATATGAGAAAATTACTGAAGGCGAACTACTCACTGTTGAGAGGAAATTCGTTGGGTGTATTGCGAAATGCATTGAAGTTGAAGGACATCATTTTGAGCGTTTATTGAAGTCAATTGAATGTATTTACAGGTAATCACGCAGTAACAGCATGCATTCCCATAATGTGTGATAAATTTCACAAAATTACATGTATCACATTGGAACAACCGAAATAAAATTCAAACGTACCTACGTTCTGTGTTTTAATTTAAAAAACCTACCTGTTACCCACTGTTCGTCTAAAATTATAAGCAATATGTTTGTGAATATTACAGCGCCATCTATCACAAAGCGAAAAAAGTGTTCCAAATAAAACATTCATATTTATTTACGTATTAGACGAATATGTAGTAAAAATGGGGGTACCTATTTAAAAAATGCGGTTGATATCCGTTTTACCTATGGCAGCGCCATCTAGCGGGCCAACCACTGCTAGAAAACCTTCAAGCTACAAAAGTTTTTTCTTTGTAGTTTTTTAGTTTGATGCTTATTTCGTGAAATATTTGGCCCAGTCAATATATGTGTGTGTGTGTGTGTGTGTGTGTGTGTGTGTGTGTGTGTGTTTGTGTGTGTGTACAGTGTGTCCCACTCAACTGTTTCACTCCAGATATCTCTGAAACTACAAGAGATTTTGAAAAACCACTTTCACGGTCATGAACGTACTGCAGGAGCTTATGAAAGTAGGTACTGTGAGACACTCTAAAACGCGAAGAAATATTATTTTCAACACAAACTTATGTTTTTTGAATGGATACCCTATACTAGTTCTTACGCAAATAGGATGAAAAATTACCAAAAGGATGGCGTCGGTTGCATCGCGATGCGTTAATTACACCCGGAGAACCTTCGAAGCGAAGTTGACGTTTGACGTACATGAGGCGCGGTGCTAGCGCGTGTCCGAGGCTCAAGCGAGAGTCAGGGATGAAACAGTTGAGTGGGACACCCTGTATATTCGCCAAATCATTTTTTTACGTATTTTATATTTCTTGTATTTATATTTCTATAACCTTAACTTCCACCCTCATGAAGTACATATATTGCCGATGTGGGGTGGCTTGCGTGCCTCAACGATACAGATAGCCGTACCGTAGGCGCAACCACCGCGGAGGGGTATCTGTGGAGAGGCCAGACAAACGTGTGGTTCCTGAAGAGGGGCAGCAGCCTTTTCAGTAGTTACAGGGGCAACAGACTGGATGATTGACTGAGCTGGCCTTGTAACATCAGCTAACATGGCTTTGCCATGCAGTTACTGCGAACGGGGAAACTACAGCTGTTACTTTTCCCGAAGACATGCAGCTCCATTGTATGAATATATGAAATATATGATGATAGTGTCTTCTCGGGTAAAATATTCCGGAGGTAAAATAGTTCCCCATTCGGATCTCCGGGCGAGGAGGACTCAGGAGGATTTCATCATCAAGAGAAACAAAACAGGTATTCTACGGGTCGGAGCGTGAAATGTACTATCCTTTAATCGGGTAGACAAGTTGGAAAGTTTGAAAACAGATTAGGTTAAAGTTAGATATGTTGGGGAATAGTGAAGTTTAGTTGCAGGATGTACATTTTTTCTGGTCACAAAATTAGTCGGGGGTAACGCAGGAATAGATCTAATAATGAATAAAAAATAGGAATGCAGGCAAGTTACTATGAACAGCATAGTGAACGCATTACCATAGCAAAGATACACACGAAGCCAACTCCGATCATAGCAGTACAATTTTATATGCCAACTAGTTCTGCCGATGATGAGGAGATCGAAGAAATTATGAGGAGATAGACGAAATTATTCACACCATTACAGGAGAAGAAAAGTTAATTGTGATGGGGGACTGGGACTCGGTAGTAGGAAAGGAAAGAGAAGGAAATGTAGTAGGTCAATATGGACTGGAAAAAAGGAATGAAAGAAGAGATCGTCTGGTAGAAACTTATGCAGAGCACAACTTAATCATCACAAACACAAAGCATCATGAAAGAGGTTGAATACGTAGAAGAGGCCAGGAGACCCTGGAAGGTACCACTATGGTAAGACGTAGAATTGGAAACCATGTTTTAAACCGTAAGACATATCCAGGAACTGATATAGATATTGGGCATAACTTACTGATTATGAACTGTACATTAAAACTTACGTAACTACTAAAAGGAAGGAAGCAGCGGTGGTTGAGAGTTTCAATGGGAGTAATAGGGAAGGATTGACTGAAACGGGGGATTGTAATACAGTTGAAGAAGAATGGGTGCCTTTCAGAGGTAAAGTAGTGAAGGCCATAGAGGATCATACAGGTAGAAGGACAACGCCTAATAGAAATCCCTGCATAAGACAGGAGATACTGAACTGATGAAAGGAGAAAATATAAAAATTCAGCAAGTGAAACAGGCAAAAGGGAGTACAAACGGCTGAAAAATGAGATTGACAGGAAGTGCAGATTGGGTAATCAGGAGTGGGTAGAAGAAAAATGGAAGACCGTAGAAGATAGATAGATACTGTTTACAGGAAAATAAAAGAGACATTTGGAGACATGAAAAGCAACTCTATGAACATCAAGAACTGAGATGTAAAACCAGTACTAAGCAAAAAAGGGAAAGCTGAAAGGTGGAAGGAATATATAGGGGGTCTCTACAAAGGAAATGAACTTGAACGCAATATTCTAGAAATGAAAGGCGAAGTAGAGGAAGATGAGATAGGAAATACTATACTGAGAGAAGAATTTGACTGAGCACTGAAAGATTTGAGACGAAACAAGGTCCCTGAAGGTAGATGATAGTGAGAACACAAATAGGGCGAGAATGTACAGTTCTGCGTTCAGAGTGTATGCCTAGAAAGACTCCATTACAGTACTTCACTGTGTGGAAAGCACTACACACTTCGCTGTGTTCACGGTGTTGGCCGCGACACTTAATGTCCGGTGTGAACACGTACAGAGAGTACTACTTAGCGCCCAAGGGCGCATATTGAGTGGCATCGTGGTGTGTTGGTTATTTGACCGACGTAGCACGTCAATGGTGAGACTGGGGCTGACAGGCGTCCTTCACCTAATCAAGGAGTAGGGAGAGTTCGACTGACAGAGGCCAATGGAGGTTGAAAGACATAGAATTTTTGTTAAAAAAAAAAAAAATGTTCAAATGTTTGTATAGTCTATGGGACTTAACTACGGGGTCATCAGTCCCTAAACTTACAAACTACTTATGAACTAACTAAGACTAAGGACGGCACAAATATCCATGCCCGAGGGGGGATTCGAACCCCCGACCGTAGTGGCCGTGCAGACCGTGACTGGAGCGCCTTAGTCCCCTCTGCAACCGCGGCCGGCAATTTTTGTTCCAGTGGAGACTATGAAGCCAGCAGTTCTCACAGCTCATGGCATAGTGCGTGAACGCTTAGGCGAAGTCCACCTTTCCTCCCGGTCACCAGTTGCAGGCTTCCCAAACGACACTTCACAACATTTATCACGAGGCGACAGCCTCGACAGCAATTAAATTAATTAAATCGGTTTAAAAGTCAAGTATGCCCGCTAATTTTGTGATTCTGCCGATTGCACAACATTTCCTTAAGTGATGTTCAAAGAATCTACAGGGTGTCCAGAAAACGGCTTCCTGATTTCAAAATTAAATATCTTGAAAACAAAGATCGGTAGAGGAATGCAGTAAACGGTATGTTTATTGTGAAAGCTGTAGGAAGTTTATACAGCAGTTTGAAATAATAGTTACAAAAGCTGCTAACAGACGGCGCAGTACGCTGTACAGCTCATATCAGCATGCATAAGTGAAATAGTCGTATGAAAACACTGCAAACAATCGCATCACAATGTTTTCAAAATGTTCAAATGTTTGTATAGCTTATGGGACTTAACTACGGGGTCATCAGTCCCTAAACTTACAAACTACTTATGAACTAACTAATACTAAGGACGGCACAAATATCCATGCCCGAGGGGGGGGATTCGAACCCCCGACCGTAGTGGCCGTGCAGACCGTGACTGAAGCGCCTCAGTCCCCTCGGCCACAGCGGCCGGCTCAAAATGTTCACCAGTGGCACTACAGCGGTGGCGCAAACTAAGAATGAAATTCCCCATTACATTTCGTAGTGTCTCAACCGAAATGGATTCACATGCCACAGAGATCGCCGATTCAAGCTCGTCCATCGTGGCGGGATGCTTCGGGTAGACTATGTCTTTCACTGTACCCCACAAAATAATAATAATAAAAAAAAAGTCACAGGGAGTCAAATCTGGCGAATATGGAAGCTAGCAATGACTAGATTCCCGAAGTATTCCATAAGAAAGCGAAACACTTGTTCGGTTCGATGTGGTCGGGCTCCATCTTGCATAAATCATTCAGTACCTGGTCCATCCTCTAACGCGTGCTGTGTGGCGACAAATTGTTCAAAAATTGCAACGTAACGTGCACCAGCGACCGTTTCTCGAATGAAAAAAGGGCTAATAATGCCTCTGTTGCATACTGCAGCCCACACAGTAACTTCAGGAGAATACAGGGGTTTCGCTTCACACCAATATTGCTTTCGGAACCCCAATATCGCCAGTTCTGCTTATTCACGTGGAAGTGTGCTTCATCTGTAAACCAGATGCAGCGAACATCAAATTCTTCACTATCAATCATTGTGAGCATCTGATTAGCAAAGGCAACCCTTTGTTGCACAGCTCGTACGGGAATGGCCTGGTGCGTTTGAATTTTGAATGGAAACCTGTGTAGCCTCTTCCTCAGTATTTTCTGCGAGCTGGAACGCTTCAAACCAGTCTCAGATGCAATTATACGGACGGATGACATTGGATTTCGCTGAATAATTCCAGAAATTGTGGCGATATTTTCAGGCGTAACTGCGGTTTGCTTGCGGCCAACATGCCCCACTAGATCATGTGTTACGCTGCCTGTTTGTTGAAATTTTGCGAAGAGCGTACGAATGGTTTTCGCATCGGGTCCTTTTGGAACATTAAATAGTGCTTGAAAACTTCGCCTTGTTGCCGTAGGACTCTCTTCTAACCTGTGGTACTCTAGCATAAGTAAAACGCGTTGTTCAATGGAGCACATGGTTCTAATCTCTTCCTTCGGTACGCTAACCTCCTTTCACGTTTCAATATTGGAACTGATCGCTCTGGGCCTCGGATCACTATTTATACTACGCATTACTTATGGCGATTACAGCGCCATCTGTTAGCAGCTTTTGTAACTTTTATTTCAAACTGCTGTATAAGCTTCTTACAGCTTTCACAATAAACATACCGTTTACTGCATTCCTCCATCGATCTTTGTTTTCGAGATATTTAATTTTGAAATCAGGGACTCCTTTTCTGGACACCCTGTAAATAATTTTGAATCGATGTGTATTTTCGTAACAACCCAACAATACAGCTACTATCCACATGTTCACCGGATGTAATATCGGTTAATTTTATTTATCGTGACGAAGTTCAGTTTCTTATCCAAAAACATTATTTGTAGAATAAATACCCAAGTTTCAATTTCTTTGTCTTCTTCCTTCTTGCTTTAGTACCCGATCTGATCCTCACTAGTTACATTATTTATATGATTTTCTTACAGGAGATGTCGTCTGAATTTATTTATGCATAAGTGATCAGGTTTCACGTACCTTAGACAAGGAACATCTTTTTGAATGTAGTGAACGTGTTGATTTCTTCCTTGCAGCAGACAAGGGTACATAGATTATTCTATTGCACAACAACATTATTTCAAAGATTAAGCAAATTAAAATTACTATGTCAGTACAGTTCACGTGAGATGGTTGCAAAATACTAACACAAATTATTTACAGACGAATGGAAAAATTGGTGGAATCCGACCTTTTGGGAACATGAGTTTGGGTTTAGAGAAATGTTGGAACACGGAAGGCAATATATTACGACTTATCTTAGAAGATAGGATAAGGAAAGGAAAAAAAAAGATACGTTTTTAGCGTTTTTAGACGTGGAGAAAGCTTTTGACAATGTTGGCTGGAATACACTATTTCAATTTCTAAAGGTAGTAGGAGTAAAATATAAGGACCGAATAGTTATATTCAACTTGTGCAAAAACCAGACAACAGTTATTAGAATCGAAGGGCATGAAAGGGACACAGTGGTTGGAGTAAGACAGAGTTGTAGCCTTTCGGCAATGTTGTTGAATCTGTATATTAAGCAAGTTGTGAAGGAATGAAAGGCGAAATTTGAAGAGGAAATGAAAGTTCAGGGAGAAGAAACAAAAATCTTGCGGTTTGTCGATGACATAGAAATTCTGTCAGAGACAGAAAAGAATCTGGAAGAGCAGTTGAACGGTATGGACAGTGTCTTGAAAGGAGGGTGTAAGGTGAACATTAACAACAGTAAAACAAGGATAATGGAATGTAGTGTCAGAAAATCATGCGATGCTGAAAGGAATTTTAGGTAATGAGACAATAAAAGTAGTAGATGTGTTTTGTTATATAAAAATGCAGAATTGTTATAAGAAGAAAAGCATACCTGAAGAAGAGGCGACACCTTCCCGTACACCACAGTACGATGAATAAACAGCTGCAGACTGTAACTCAGTCTGTCGGTCAGATCGTTTATATGGATACAACGTAATAGTGCTCTCATCACACTTCCTTGGGGCACTCCTGGAGTTACCCTAGTCTCTGATGAACACTCGCCATCGAGTCAACGTATTGGATTCTATTACTTCTGTTCAAACAAATCACATATTTGGGTACCTATTCCTTATGCCCATACCTTCTTTAGCAGTCTGTAGTGCGGTACCATATCGAACGCGTTTCGAAAATAGTGAAATATACAGTCTGCCTGTTGCCCTTGATCCATAGCAAGGTGTCATGAGAGAAAAGAGCAAGCTGGGCTTCGCACGCCTCCAATCAATAGCTGTCCTACCTGAGCCGTGGAGCGGCTCTCGGTGTGCCATCGATTGTATTTGCGCGCACTAGGTTGGTACCGGTACCGGGGTAGAGTCCTGTATTGGGAGAGTAGCGCCAGCTCCGGCGCAAGGCAGGTGCGAAACGTGCGGCACTTTTCAAGAGGCGGCAAATCTGGCACACTTCTTCTGCTTTTTTTTTTTTTTTTTTTTTTTTTTTTTTTTTTTTTTTTTTTCGGGAACTGTGGCATGGCGCCTCGACTACCTGCCGGCCGCCCCTGTTGAACATGGGGAGGGAGGAGGACTAATTTCTTCTCGCCACTGTGGCAGCACCGCCGTGTTTACGCTGGAGGAACAGAGAGGGAGGGGGGAGGGAGTAGTCTGGGGTACGCACCAGTATTCCTATGGGTGAATCGCTATCAGTATGTTACGCGCCCGTGGCTTTACTCACAGCTAAATCTAATTTGGAAATTAGAATGCTATGTTCGATACTGCGATGTGTTAAGCCTGAAGCAATTCTGCTAACCCCCCTTCAATGGCAATATCCGAGTATTTTATTCTTCTCTCTTTATGGAAAACAGTCGTTGAACATTACCAAACATGTCGAACATCTACAATGGCTAGAAGTATTCCGAATGGGTAAATACGCTGCGAGTAATTACAAGGGATAAAGGCATTGGTAGTAAGCCGGGCATAAGTTGGGTTTCGATGTATTTTTCAAAATGTTTGCTATTGAGTGATAGTCGGACGTTTTGATTTTGAGCCATGGAACTCCTGTCTCCACCTGCATGAACAACAATTAAACTGACTAGCACTTTTGTTTCACAATACTACTCGCAGACTAGCACTTTGCCAATATTTATTTACTCTGCACTGTTTTCCGTTGAACACATATCTGTTCACAACCAATGAAAAATGTTCATTTACGTTAACTATATGTTCATGTCGCGCGGGATTAGCCGAGCGGTCTAAGGCGCTGCAATCATGGACTGTGCGGCTGGTCCCGGTGGAGGTTAGAGTCCTCCCTCGAACATGTGTGTGTGTGTGTGTGTGTGTGTGTGTGTGCGTGTATTTGTCATTAGGACAATTTAGGTTGAGTAGTGTGTAAGCATAGGGACTGATGACCTTAGCAGTTAAGTCCCATGAGATTTCACAGACATTTGAACATTTTTGTAAATTCACAAGGCTTATTAAAATTAGCTACATTTCTTTATTCAGGTTTGACTCTATATTTGAGCTGGTGCCCAGCGACTGTTTTGTACAAATCTGTAGAGAATGTCAATATTCGCCGGCCGCGGTGGCCGAGGGGACTGAGGCGCTCCAGTCACAGTCGGCACGCCCACTACGGTTGGGGGTTCGAATCCCCCCTCGGGCATGGATATTTGCGCCGTCTTTAGTATAAGGTAGTTCATAAGTACTTTGTAACTTTAGGGACTGATGACCCCGTAGTTAAGTCCCACAAGCTATACAAACATTTTACATTTTTTGTCAATAATCAGTCGCAATTTTTGTATTTATTTTTGCAGATCTACGTAGATTTCGGCCACAGTGTGGCTATTGTCATTGCTATGAGTTATGATTACATTGATATCGTCATACTGAACGTAAGGGTCAACATGGCGGTTTAGATGTATTAATAGCTTTGAGATTGGCCACTCCGTGGCCGAAACCTAGGTAGATCTGAAAAGTGAAAACAAAAATTGCTATCGATTGCTGACATTGCCTACAGATTTGTTTAAATACAATTCCACAAACGTTTTGTAAAATACAAAAATAATAAAGCAAAGGGGGGGTGGCAATTTAGGAGCTCGCACGGGGCGGCACTTGGGCTTGCGCCGGCCCTGAGTAGCGGCAACCTTTGATGTGTGTCTTGCCGACAACCGCCGGTTGCTAATGGTCAGTTGAGCGCGGGTGGGGCACGTCAGCCATTTTAGGCCTAAGCAATCCATCAGCGTAAGAGGCATATTTCACTTAACTAGCTGTTATCTTAGCATTTAGAGGTGTTGGAAATCTATATACTAATTGTATATTAAATTAAGAGCTTAAAATAGCATATTCCACTTTTACACGGTGAAGAATGCCGCACTGTTGCGCAGTGAATTGTTATACTAAGCCAGTCCAAGCTAGCAAGCTTTTCCGCATCACAGGGCGAAAGGAATGCGAATAGACGCGAATTGTGGCTACATCACATTGGAAAAAAATATGTGTTTCCACATGAGAATGCAAAATTGTCTGAAGTAAATAAAACTTCTATGAATTTCTTAAAACCTGTAATACCCTTCTGTCTTAAAAATTATTACTCGTAATAGTGTAACTCAGAAGTGCCCCTGATCAGCAATCATAAGGTTATGAGTTGTAATTCCTGTGAGAGCATTTTTTTTTTTTTCATTTACTGTTAGTGTTGGCTTCACTGCATCCATAGTAATACGCATAACTATTACTATTACACAACAACTTTGAATATTTACTTTGATAAACAATAGTTGATTAGACATAGAAACGTCAGTCCTTAGCTAATGGGAAAGCAGGAACGTTACTTATTGCAAAAGCAGCGCATTTGGTACAGGGTTTAAATTTTACTTACCGTCTTGAAGGCCTCACATGATAATGTTGGCAATCATGTGACAAGGGCACATACAAGAACCTGTCAACCACAGAACAGAAATGGCTTTATTTATTTACGCCATGAACTTTACGAAACACTTATCAAGCCATTCTATGCGGATTTCTAAGAATATAAACATCTTGGTAAACATTTTCTACCGTGTTCTTGATATTGCCAACATAGCCACGTGAAGCCGCACTGGGTGGTAGGTAAAATTTTGACGGTGTAGGAAATATATCGCGCCGGCCGCGGTGGCCGAGGTGACTGAGGCGCTCCAGTCACGGTCAGCACGGCCACTACGGTCGGGGGTTCGAATCCCCCTCGGGCATGGATATTTGTGCCGTCCTAGTTCGTAAGTAGTTCATAAGTAGTTTGTAAGTTTAGGGACTGATGACCCCGTAGTTAAGTCCCATAAGCTTAACAAACATTTTTTGAACATTTTTTTTTTTTTGAAATATATCGCCTACTGCCAAGGCATCTGAATAAAAGTTTAATTTTTTCCCCCTACAATTGATGACCTCGAATTATACGGTTCTATAGCAATACTTATACAGTACACATTGACGATATTACCATAAACAGGCCCATACTATTACGAAATATACACTGTTTCATGGTTTCGAAACCTCACACTGTACGGTTTCAGTTGTTCCGAAACGATCAGATGATTCAGTTTTCCCATCTCTAATTACTACATTACGCTTTAAAGCGGGTTTTCATTTTTTAGCTTCATTTTACGCTTATTCAGTTTGAGACAAACCGCTAGGATGGCGTTAACATACTAAAACCTAATGCGGTAACTAGTATATTTCGTCATCGTCCTCAAATTAAGGAACGAAAGCCTCAAAGAGACGGGTGTGCAAAGTGACTCTGACTGCACTTCCACTGCACAGGCAGAACCAGGTACCGTTTACATATACTCTTTGCGTATCTTATACATTTTACTTAAATTTATCGCAATTTATTTGGACAAAACATTTTCATACATTTCCAGATGGTGATCAAACCTGCTTGCTTCCTCTCAAGAAGCTCTGCCGACCATTGATAGTTCTGATGTCGAATATTGATGTAATGGCTGCTTCTGTGAAGCGTTTCCTAAACGAAGATCAGATCTGTGCGTTGCAGAAGAAATCAAAGTGGTCAGCAGAAACAATTAAGAATTCACTGAAGCTTCGATTATTTTGTGGAAGCAAGGTTACCAATTTTACCTTCATATTCATATTAGACGTGATGAAACGATGAAAAACTATCGTTCATTGTTTACTTAACGTACTGTCATACCACGTCGAAGTACAGACAGGTTACCTTCATCATAAATGTTGATTTAACAGCGCCGTGCATAGCGCTGCTATTGCGAGATATAACAGGCCTACAATGGCGGCTACAGATCGGTTGGCGGTACTCTCCCAATACACTATACAGGGCTCTAGTACCGGGGTAAAGCCCTGTATAGAGAAAGTAGCGACAACCTTTTATGTGTGGGTTGCCGACAATCGCGTCTTACCATTGGTCAGTTGCACGTCACGTGGTACGCGGCAGCCATTTCTGGACCAACCTGAGCATGTACGTATATTGTACAAAATATACTGACTGAAGGTTTATTTCCTTATAAGAAGCTTCTGTGTTATAAAAGAGCGGTTCGTATTAACTAAAGAACTTGCTGAACTTTTTTTGTGATGTATAAATCGAGGCTACATACAATAATGTTTTATTGAAATTACTTTGTCGGACTAACTAATATCGTTCGTATTTCTGTATCTGTATAAAATTTTAGTTAAGTCACATATACCTAATGTTTCAAATAATATTTTTAAGCTACCGTTTGTATGAGTAAGGAATAACTGTGCAATTCTAACACTTAAAAAATAATGTGCATACAAAGCAGTTTGGTCATTCCGTACTAGTATTGCGTAAATGCGCCATTGAGCCGTCGGTTGTTGTATCGTAACGGCTAGAGTCATTGATTACGGAACAAGCTATTGTCGGGGAGGTATAACAGTGCAAACGAAGTATTGAGAAATACTTGTTTTCATTTTATGAGATTATAACAGGAAAATTTGGATTCACTGCCTCTGAGAGACGGTTACTCACTGTTATTACTTTTGCCGCACTGTTGTGCCGTGAATTGTAGTTCAAGGCCAGGTCGTGGCTACAAGCTCTTCAAAATCCCACAAGGGGAAAGAAATGCGGAATGTCGCAGGATATGGTTAGGCCTACATAGAATAGGGAGACAAATTATTTCAAAGAAATTGTAAATGATTGTCATAAAAATGTTTGACAAACTCTAAGGGAGGTATTTATCACTCGTTTTCACAGAAATTTATTACGGTTTTGTTCCTACAAATATGGAAATGAAAGTTTACATGTCAAGAACCTGCAGTAGCGGAAGGATTACAAATCCTCTCGTATTGACTGTATCTATCGCTAGTTGTCATTCATTCATGAAAAACTGTACTGCGGTGTATATTTTTGTTACTACGCTATCATTTGTACTTTTGCTGTGATTTGAAACACATGATAAGACAGCGTGCCCGTGCTACGCTATGGGAGCGCGACAGCCGTATGGCTGCCGCTCAGTTGTCGCTACTTTCGTTATACACGGCTTTATACTGGAGTTGTTTCGGGCGCCCTCTGGCGGTACCGGGAGGAAGTAGGTAGTCTGAGGACGGCTGGGCAGTCTGGTCTGGGCAGTACGTGCTGGGGGAGTGGCAAGGAGCGGCGAGTGGGGCGTTCCGGACGACGGGACGGACGTCGGTCGTACCAAGGCAATTCACTGGGTACGTTTCCCTTCCCTACTGGATCGAGAGTCGGTTAACTGCCAGAGTCTGTCAAGCTGTGTGACAGTGTATTTTCGGGAGACGGTTATAGGAAGCGACGGGCTAATCGTTGTTGATCGCAAGACTTGTTTAGCTGCGCTGACCCTTTAATTGTACTTGTTTCTACTCCGTTATTTATTCTCCCGAATGGGTACGGTTTATGGGAGTGTTTCAGCCCCGTGTCTAAATTGATACCCTTTTCTGCTACTGGCTCGTCTGCTTGCTGTGTTTGGCAAGGAAGAGACTTGGGTAGCCTATTGTGTAACGCTTCTGCCCATGCCTTGCTCCTTTTCGTATTATTGGCGCCTCGGTTGCACAGTGGTACAGTGCTAGACTACAAATCCAAAGGTCGCGGGTTTGATCCTCGCCAGGTCCTATAATTATCTGTAATTTTCCACTTCTTTCACCTCTGGCAGTATTGCTCATGTGAAAAATACCGAGTAGCACCGTGCTTCAGAAACCACATTAAACTGTATGTCCCCCTATAACTGGCTGGGTAAGTCAGTTCGAAGGCTGGAGGAAGGCAACGGCATACCACCTCCAAACAGGACCATGACCTGTAAAGCACTGTGGTGTTCAAACCAATCTCCGGATTGTTGACTGCTTTACGTTTTTTATTCTGCCCGTAAGGACGACTTAACAACTTGATAGTAAATATATCTATATCTATAAATGTGAATGTCTGTTCGGTGTACGTTTGTCCGAACGACAAGACTCAGAGACTTAAATATTTGTACACATACTAATTCATACCTGAGGAATGTTTTAGGTACGGTTTTATAGCAATCTGATACTTACTTAGTAATTCGAAAAATATAACGCGAAATGCGAAGCAATAATTACTCTTTGAAAATTATATTTACTCTTTGAAAATGGTTTTATTGGTTGCATTGTTGTTTGAGGATTAATAATGATAAAAGGGTGGAGTATATTGGGGTGGAAAGTTATCGGTGTATATAGAATTCTACGTGTGTATGTGTTAATATTTAGCTCTGCAGCGAGAACTACAGAACGCAAACGAATGGTCTGTGTGTAATTGTTGTCCGAAATGTCCCGTTGTACGCCATAGCAGTTCCATGGCGATATCTATAAGGGGGTGGAAGATATGGTGGTTGAAAGTCGTCAAATTATAAAAAAAAATTTGGACTGAAGGTCAGCGATGACGTTTGTGACTCTATAGCAAGGAGGCTACATACAGCAAAACGTGATGCCACAGACCATATCTTTGGTCTATGCGTGCTACAATGTCTTCAGCTCTTTCTCTGTACGAATAAGGAAATATAAGAATATGTAAATAAAGCAGTAAAAAGGAAATTTCTTGTAACACAAATAACATAGTTTACCAGAATGCCCTAAAATGAAATTAAAATGAATTTGGACATTACTCTCACCATACGTGTTGAGATATTGCAACACAGGCTATAAGGAGTAATATATGTATTATTTATTGTAAATAATTAAGCACTTCACATAATTTTATTTTTTTTATTTGAATGTTGATTAAAAAAGTTTGTTTCTAAAGAAGGTATTGTATTTCATTTCATCCTTCAAAACCAGTCTCTTAGCACACTACTGAAAGATAGCTTATCTATCATAATCAACCAACACGCGAGCGGAGCCGTGTGTTTATGATTTGTATTATAAAGAGAAATCAGTCCTTTTCATAGTTCTTACTATTTGATGTATGTTCTAAGCAGTAAAATTCAATTCTGGCCCTTATCTGTTTGAAGGAGAGAAGTGTAATTTTCATTTTATGTTCATTTCTTGTCCAGTAGAAAAGGGGTCTCGTGTGCGGGTGGGCAGGCACAGCGAGGGAATATTCGGAGCGTGCTTTGGGTTATGAGGCACGGTAAATTCTGCGTGCCGAGGGTACGCCACTCGTGGTACGGTACCGTCATGCTAGATATCGGACGTGTTTTCGCGCATGCTTTGCGTACTGGTTCTGCCTGCGTCCCGACGTGAGAACTCCCCTGTCCGTATAAGACGTGTGCCTTGTTGTTAAAGTTGGTTAAAATTGGTTCATTGTGCCTTAACATAAGTCGCTTATCGACGCTTTTAGTCTGTTCCAGAATTGTGCCTCTCAAGCCACGCCCGGTTCCCCTGGGCAACGAGTGTCCTAATTGTTTAATTAATGTAAGAACTTGTCATGCCTTGGGTTGTTTGTATAATGATAAAAGCACCTGATTCATTATTTGTTCTAATCAAATTCTTAAGGGTCATTCAGTCTGTTCAAGCGTACTGATTGCACCATTGGTGGCTTATAAAACTGGTTTGTGAATGTTCGAACATATTGTTCTGAATTAGACGGTTTTTAAAAATAAAAAAAATAAAAAATAAAAATGTTAACTGAGTTTGAAGTTCGTCTTAACGATTTGCTATAATGTTTTTTGTGCTTGATGTCAGTGAATTCAGATCTATGTTACTTTTATTAATAAACTAGCTGCTCCCCGCGGTGTTACCCGCGGTTCAAAGTCAGACATTAAAGTGCCAAGAAAGGGCATAAATAACTACATGACTGTTTGCGACATTGTTAGCACGGAATATATAATTATCTTAGAACGGATGGAGAGCCAAAAAACTATTGCAATACGTCCCTGTAAAAGACGTTTCGAGATTTCTTGTTCTCAGAGTATACGTAGAGATTTCTAGCTCTCGATACACGGGAGCAGCCTACGTAGAGCTGTCCGTGCGAGAAACATGGGGTAGCCACATGAATACCTGCCACTTTTAATGTTTGTCCTTGACTCTTGTCTATAGTAATCGAGAAGGCCACTTTCAATGGAAACTTTAACCGGTTAACCTGGAATGGCAAGTTTGTTGGGATGATGGGAATTCGTGGTATTAATACAGTCTCTCTCTTGGCTCCACCGGTGATGATGGTGGCCTGCAGGATATGCCTTCTCAGGTCCGTGATGCGTAACCTGGTGCCATTGCATACTCGTGGTGAATCAAAGTTACGCATCAATAAAACAGGCACACCCACCTTCAGCTCCAACTTGTGGGATGGCACCCTTGACAGTAAGTAACTACAATAACAACAATACAGTAATCGAAAACAAATGCCAAGTAAAGGAACGAAATAAACAGCAAACCTAACGGAGAAATGTAACGAAATAAACAAACCTAACGGAGAAAAGTAGAGAGATAAAGAAGACATCTAACGGAGAAACGAACTGTTAAGATCCTATAAATGCAAAGCGAACCAACAAAAGAACTAAATGCAAACGTTAGAATGCTATAAATAATCGAAATCACCAAAGAAACTATTATTAATTGAAATCCAAAGAGAATACAATTTTAAAGAATTACGATAACATCACAATATTCGAACATCTATAACGTTTCATATGTTAACTGCAGCGTACCGCCTGCCATCTGTTGAGTGCATTTGCTACTACTTTCGTTGCAGTTTACGTACGCTATTTATACGTGGCAGTTCGCGCTTTGTATACAAAATAGGGCTTGGTATCTAGATCCCATTCTACACAAAACGTCAATGTTTTTTCTTGCCATGGTACTTAGAGCATATTTTATTTAAAGTCTTCAATTTATATACATACTTCCCTTATTTGTTACAACAAATGAAAATGAATGCGGCATAAACGCCAACATTCAGATTTCTTGTGTATGTAATTATATATCAGTTAAGCCGTTTTGGCAGTATCCAAGAATATTTTTGTGTATTCGAAAGTAAAAAAGATAACAATAACAAATAAAAAATTTTCACTATAGCAGGACCCGAACCATTGCCCAAAATAACAGAAGTCTGTTACATGACGCGTTATCCCCCGCGGCTAAACATGACATACGTTACATAGCCCCTCTGCTGTTGTATTAGAAGCTTCTTACAACCGTTACGTATTTCTATGGATATATTTCAAATAAATAACTTGTAATAAACATTTTGAAAAGTAGCCTATGTCCTAATCCAAGACATAAGAAATCTCTATATGAAATTTCATCTAAATCAGTGCTGTAGTTTTAGCGTGATACGGTAACAAACATAGAAACTTTCGCATTTATAATATGTATAGGATGTCATGTTGGTGTAACTGTAAATCCTGCTGCCTATTGTTTTCCTTGGGCCTGCCTTCCACCTCACAGAGCAGCTACTCCGCTCCACTACCTCTTCCGATACCCGTATTTTTAACGTCTTCTTTTGATTTGTTTCTAATTTCAGGATTTTAACACTATTTTGTCGCAAAAAGACATTTTAATGGTATGTATAAGTGACAATTACAACTCATTCTTCCACAGAAGGAAAGAACATGCAGTCGCTATTAAATACTCTCCAGTGCCTAACAACCGCCAGTTGCTGCGGAATTACTGGCAGCTGTTGCTGGAAACCGGGCCACTGGTGGTAAAAGCCAAGAGGGCGACACGTGTTACCTTCAGGAAAGCCTGAGGATGAAAGCTCTATGAATTGGACAGTTCATGCAATAAATGCTTGACGAAGGTGGTTGTGCAAGCTATGAGAGACATTCCGCGTGATACAGCGGCATGTCTGCAAGACATCGTGTGAGAGAAGATTTTTATGCGGCAGCAAGCAGTTGCACTTAATTAGTTTTATTGGCCGTTTTCGGACACTTAGTACCCTTCATCTAACATCTGTACAGCAAAACAGCGACATATTAGCGGAAGAATAGAACCTAGATTTTTTCAAGAAAAGTAGTCATGGTCTTCAGTTCGCAGACTGGTGTGATGCAGCTCTTCACACTAACCTGTCCTGTGCAAGTCTCTTCATATGAGAATACGAACGGCAACCTACATCCTTTTGAATCTACTTACGGTATTCGGCCCTCGGTCTCCCTCTGCGATTATTACACCACAGATGTAATTCTAAGTTGACGATACCTTGATGTCTAAGACTGTGTCCCACCAACCTATCCCTTCTCTTAGTCAGGCTACGCCAGAAACTCCTTTTCTTCCCAATTCTCATTAGTTATGTGATTTACCCATCTAATCTTCCTCATTCGTCTGTAGCACCACATTTCGAAAGCTTCTATCATCTTTTTGTCTGAACTCCTTATCGTACACTTTTCACTGCCATACAATGCTACACTTCAGACGAAAACTTTCAGAAAGGACTTCCTAACATTTAAATTAATATTGGATGTCAACAAATTTCGCCTCTTCAGAAATGTTTTTCTTTCCAGACCCATTCTGCATTTTATATCTTCTTTACTTCTTTACATCTGAAGTGACTTTGCCATCCAAACAAAACTCATCCATTACTTTTATTAACTCATTACCTACTGTAATTCCTTCAGCAACGCCTGATTTTCTTCCACTACATTTCATTATCCTTGTTTTACTCTTGTTAAAGAACATCTTATACCCTTCTTTCAAGACACTTTCCACTCCGTTCCACTGCTCTTCCAGATCCATTGCTGTCAGAATAGGGGAGAGAGTATCGCGGAAATGATGAACGAGTTGGGGTGGAAATCATGAAAAGGAATTTGCTATTCGTAGCGGCTAAATCTAACTGCGAAATTTATTTCAGCGAGTTCAACTTCCGAAGGCAAACATATTTTGTTAGCACCTGCCCACACAGGGAGACATGATCATCGTAATAAAATATGCGTAATCAAAACGGAAAGATGTAGCTGTAGCTTTTTCTGGCGCACAATTAGAGAATGGCTCGGTAGGGAAATTTTATAAAGGCGGTTCTTTGAACGGTCTGCCAGGTACTTCCTTGTGTTTTTTGCGCAGTGTTTGTGTAGATGTAGTACAACAACGAGCGAGGTGGCGCAGTGACAACTCACTGGACTCGCATTTGGGAGAACGGGGCTTCAAACCCGCGCTCTGATCATCGTGATTAGTTTTCTGTGATTGCCCTAATTCACTCTTGGCGATCCGGTATGGTTGCTGCCTAAAGATTTAGGTGTACTCCATCTCTATTGACTAGACGGGGAATTTTTAGGCCTCTTGAATCGACTCTTTCATCATGTCATCTTAGCCAAATAAAACGTAAAACAGGCCTTAAGAAGTATTATACGGAAAAAATAAACGTAATATAATCAGTGTTGGCGTATCAGAAATATGCAGTGATAATTTAGGCCCAAATTTTTATTCGTTTACAATAAGGAAAATGAAAAAAATGTACTCACAGAATTACACAACACTAATGTTCAAATTGATACCAGATCTTTATAGTTTTTCGAAGATGAAAATATAATAAAGAGCCCAAGCCATTCGTTGAAATATATGTAATGTTATAGTTTAATAAACGCTGAATAAGCCAATTGTTTCAAACTTTCAGACCATAGTTGGCTCCACAGTAAACGTTAAAATCTGTGGTACGTGTCTGCTAGTATTATTTCATATGCCGAGTATGAAGTTGTGCATTAACGGATGTTAATGCTTATCTGTCGGCACATCTTAGGAATGCTCAGGTCCTTCAGTCCGATGTTATTCTAGAAAACATGCTACATTTTCCCCGTATTTTTCTCCTAGTTCACCTGGTGTTACGTTAATTTCCTTTGCACTTGCTTCGACGAAGAAATGTTCTTGCTGATAGGCCTACACAAGTATTTTAATTCGGAAGTAACTCTCACCATAAATATGTAGATGGCTCTAATATATGCCAAGTTCCATTGAACTGAGGGATCTTTGAGTAACCGTGATAACGGAATCTGCTGCGTAAAGCTGAAATATTGAAAGATAGACGTTAAAGTCGACGTATGTTCACTCTGGTATTTATGTTATCTTAGGTTCAATAGATTAGCGATTTCGGTTTTAATTTGTCACGGAAGGCTCGAGTAGACATTTATTTGCGACTAGGAAGTCAGGAAAAGAATATGCATTGTTCAATGTCCGTAGGGGGGGGGGGGAAGGATGGATGAGCTATTGGCTGAGGCTAGCTGAGTCTATGATGTCACACAGGAATAGCGGCAACTACCATATAGGGCCCGCGCATTCGAGTGACATATTTGAAGTGCGATTCAGTTTCTACTGTAACTAAGTAAGTACATTTGTTGTTCTGCTATTGCTAATGTGTAATTGCTAAGTTTTGTAACTTGTCCAGCCTTTGTAGTGCGTCAAACATTGATGAGTCCTACTTTTCTACATCAGCCCTGTTTTGCAGGATATGAAGAAAACAAGTTAATTGTTTATGTAAATATTATGAATTTGTATATGTTTATTTGTCTAAGTGTTGCAATGTCATGATGTGATACTTATAATGTGCTTTTTTTTCTGTTTCATGTCCGATCGAGGAGCCGTAATGAACAAGGGTAGCGTCATCGCCGCCGCAGCTAACATTCCTGTATCTGCCCCAAAGATCTTGTAAAAAATAGATCTGGCTACTATCGACAAACAACCGACGGCTACGGGGCTACGAATCCAGCTGCGCCTTCTCTATTGCCGCGCGTCGATCGTTTGTAAAGGAAAAATAAAATGTTAATTCATTATTGTCTGCCGCTACGAGCTAAGGTTTTGTACGAGCATTGCATTAGCCGACACAATGCTGTATCAAACGGCAATAAAAGTCAATGTGTTATTTGGAAGTCATTTTGAGTTTATAATAAAGTTTATTTAATGTGTGTATTATTATTAGAGGAATGTGACTTTGATTTTTTGGAAATATTGAACTCCGTTTAGAAGACAATTGAAAGGTTTATTAAATTTTAACAATGACTTATCATTAGATGTGACAAGCTTAAGTATGTTAACTTGTAATACGAAACTTCAAGTTTAGCAGGCAGTGAACTTCAATGTCAGAGATTAAAAAGATCAATATCAGTTGACGTTGCCCGTGATTGTTTTATGAGAGTGAACGTATAGTAACAGTTATAAAATTAGTTTTCCTGACCCCCCTCGTACAAGAACCTTATATCTCATTTTATTTAAATAGAGATTTTTTTTTAATCGTGCTGGTGGTGCGGGAACTTGGGATCGAAGTTAATGATTTTCACGGCCAAATTGACAGTTAATGTCGCTAGATAACAGGAAGCTTCATGTCAACAGCTACCTAACAACAAACTGAAACTTAGTTCAATTTGTTTTTTTTTTTTTTATTATTTTTTTTATTTTTATTTTTTTTTTTTTTTTTTGGAAATGGTGTTTAGTTATAACGTCTATTAAACCAGTATGGACTTGAAAGTTTGCTCATCGCTTGTACCCGGTCCCATCCTACCTTCAGACAGACACGGTTGTCTTTGAAGTTTCAAGACTCTATCGAATGGAAACAAACAAAAATAAGCGCAGTTAGTTCAGTGAATGAGTGCTCAAAAGAGGGCTGTAGAGAGCACGGAATATGCGAGAATTTTTGACTTCAAGCCTTTGTTAGGGATAGTCAGGAGGTGAACATACTAAAAGTCCCCGCCCCAGGGGTTGAGCTAAAGCGGGGAGAGGGATCGAACGGTAGCATTTTTTTGAAACTTCGTGGCAGATTAAAATTGTGTGCCGGAACCGGGACTCGAACCTGGGACCTTTGTCTTTCTTGAGCAAGCGCTCTGCCGATTGAGCTATCCCGACACGACTCACAATGCCGCCTCACAACTTTACTTCCGCCAGTACCTCGCCTCCTACTTTCCAAACTTCACAGAAGCTCTCCTGCGAACCTTGGAGGACTAGCACTGCTGGAAGAAAGGATTTGGTGCAGACATATCAGCGCAGACTCCTGGAAGAAAGGATATGGTGCAGACATATCAGTGCAGACATATCAGCTAGACGGGCCAGCCCCCAGCCCATACAGGCTAGGCGGGCTGAAATGAACGCCGTGCAGAACTCTAGTAACAAAATTTTGTTGTCAGTCGGTCAATTATCCAAAGAAGGCCAGGAAGCGAGGAATAAAGACATTAATAGATATCAGGGAGAAAATGTTCAAATGTTTGTAAATCTACAGGACTCAACAGATCGATTATCAGTCCCTAGTTTACAAACTACTTAACCTAAGGTAAACTAAACTAATGTTTGTAAATCTACAGGACTCAACAGCTCTATTATCAGTCCCTAGCTTACAAACTACTTAACCTAAGGTAAACTAAAGACAACACAAACACCCATGCTCGAAGCAGTGGCGTAGCTACGTCACCAAGGGCCCCGGGGCAAAAATGACATTGGGGCCCTCTTTACACGAATACTGTACAAATGACAGATGCAAAACTACTTCATCATCAGATCCTTACCGCCCACTGGAAGACATAATAAGGTACACCTAAATACTAATAAGTAAATTATTATGTGTCACGCAGCAGATAAAATTTAATCGTACTCTCTAATATAATTGTGAAAGCTTGTTTGTTATGCTTTCACGCAAAAATTTCTTGGTGATTTGGATGAAATTTTTCAGAGGTATAGAGCTAGAGTTTGGACCTAGGTAGGACATAGAGCTGAAAATGCCCCATGGGATACATTATAGAAATATGGGTACACAATTAAAAAAGTAGACAATTTTATTTTAACAATTATATTACAATCTTTTCCCGGCTTTGGTTTTTGCAAAATCATCAACAAGGTCTGTTAAATGTAGACTTGATGCAGCCTTGTTTTAGATTGCTATGCGTGCCAAATATCCGAGTCGAGCTCGAGCCATACTGTACCTCAGATGCGTTTTGATATTTATTTGCTGAACGGCCTTTCGGCTGCTGCAGAAGAATAAAACGAAATACTTCCGTAACCTCACATTCTAATAATGTATATTGTTATAATTTCCTTACATTATTGACCAACTGTCCATGTTGGAATTAATGTCGGCAGGAGAAGTTAAAAGTCGAAATTCCTTCATTCAACTAAAATATTATATACAGTATAACGTCTATTATCTGAAGTAATTTGGGGACATGGATATTCGGAAACCCGGTTCATTCGGATATTCGAACTGTACACTTCTATTTGCCAATAAGTACTGAACTGTAAATGTATTTGGAGGAGCGCGATCCTTCACATTACACGCCGCAGCACTTGTAAGACGCAGCTGTTGCTGTGAGCAGCTCTGATGCTGCCGACTGAAAGTGTGCCGATTGTTGGACACATAGGCGAAGCTGCCAGCCAGTCAGCAGCGCCACATAGTCGCGTCTTGTGAAGTCCCAATTAGAAGCATTGTTCCGATAGCCGGTGGCCCAGTGCGGCTACTGTGGGAAATTTGGTTTGAGGGGAAGGGGATATGATGGACGATAGGATGGGAGGGTAAAAAAAATTAAATAAAAAAATCGCCGCTCTATTGTGACTTTTTTCTATCGCCGCTCACCAAGTCCGAGGGGCCCCTTGATCTCGGGGGCCCCGGGGCACTGCCCCGCCTAGCCCAATGATAGCTACGCCACTGATCCCATCCTCGTCGCCACTTTTGTGAAGGGGGAATCGAACCCCCGCCGGCGGACGGCCCCGGGAAGTGCAACACGGCGCTCCAGTACGCGCGGCTAATCCGCCGCGCCGGCCGCGGTGGCCGAGGGGACTGCGGCGCGCCAGTCTCGGTCTGCACGGCCTCTACGGTCGGGGGTTCGACTCCCCCCTCGGGCATGGATATTTGTGCCGTCCTTAGTTGTAAGTAGTTCATAAGTAGTTTGTAAGTTTAGGGACTGATGACCCCGTAGTTAAGTTCCATAGACTGTACAAACATTTTTATGGGACTTAACTGCGGGGTCATCAGTCCCTAAACTTACAAACTACTTACGAACTAAGTTATGAGGATTCGAACCTCCGACGTGGGAAGTCGCGCGATCCGCAACGTGGTGCTTCAGACCGTCGGTTACTGCCGCGCGGCCACGAGAAATCATGCCCTGCCATCCACTCGAGGCTCACAAAACTTCTTGACAGGTATGGGCGCGCGGTTAGAGTTCCTTCGTGGTGTTGCGACGTCCCTCTACCTTTTTGCTCTTCTTCCAACTGATATCTTTTTGTCCTCTACAGAGACGTAGAATTGGACAATTAAGTATCCGCTGGATGGCTGTTATCGAGAGGAGTCCACTCAGTTAATATTAAACACTCGTCAAATAAAATCTTGTACTTATCTTTTATCTTGGCCGGTTGCGTTGCTTGCTGCGTTGTTCTTGCGTTGTGTACCATTAGCTGTCTTGTTATTTCACTGTAAATATTTTTCAGGAGATATTTGTTGAAATGAAAACGCGTAGTTGAGTTTATACTTTTTTTTAACTATTACTGCACTTCTTCTCTTGCGCAAACTTTCACAAATATAAATAACACAATATCAGATACATGGCCTCAGAGCAAGAGTCAGTGTGTCACTGCAAGTGTCTTGCGAGAGTGAGAGTGCACTAGCGTCTGCGAGTTCGATGCTTTTATACCCACTCAAATGTTCAAATGTTTGTAGAACTTATCGGACTTAACTATGGGGTCATCAGTGCCTAAACTTAACTACTTATGAACTAGCTAAGACTAAGGACGGCACAAATATCCATGCCCGAGGGGGGATTCGAACCTCCGACCGTAGTGGCCGTGCTGACCGTGACTGGAGCGCCTCAGTCACCTCGGCCACCGCGGCCGGCTTATACCCACTCTGAGGTTCACAAGTATGTCTTTATCCACTTAAAATTTTAAAGCATGGTAAATGTTATTTACGTATTAAGTAAAGATAGTAAACAATATACATATTTCATTTCTTTAATTTAATGGTGTTTGTGTTTTGCTAGTTATTTGTAAGATAGTTATAAAATGTACGTCTAACAAAATAGTTGTCATGACTTCGAAAAATGGCGTCTGTTTGTTTACTTCGAGTATATTAAATGTTTTGACAGATCTGTTAAGAGTTTGATGTTGTTTGTGGGTGTTATTAAATGACTTATTATCTTCGTGAATATATTTTGGTGTATCTGTTTCGTTCATCAGTGACCAATGTTTACATGAATTTGGAAAGTCCGTTATATTTATTAAATCGGCAGTTAATGGCTAGATTCAGTGTTATTGAGTCCATAAACATAATATTCGTTATCAGTGAGCATTAAAGTTACATTTGTGCTAATAGGTTTCACTGTTCTAATTTTATTTACACTTTCAAATTATTGCAACATGTCACCCAACACTATTTACTTCTACTTCTATTTATTAACAGAAAAAGAGTGAGTCACTTTTTTTTGTTATACACGAAAATATATTTTGACCTAGGCCTACTATTATATACTTTTTTCTGTATTATAGCTAATCAATTTTTCGAGTTACGGTAAAATTATGGATGGTCCACTTATGTATTGTTATTCTGGCATTTAGGTGTAATTACAATCAATTAGAATGCATTATATAGTTTCTTTTAACTAATGCTGACGCCCGAAGGTAAGACTTACTGGGATGATATCATAAACATTTTGGGTCTGACACTAATGGGTAGTGATATAGGGTGTGCATATATATAAATGTTAGTGTCAAGACAGAAATGCGTTTCCTTCTGCGCAGTTACTGCGCCCCCCCTCGTTTTAACCCAAAGATCGGCGGTCCTGTAATAACCACGATATAGACGGGACGTCGATACCTAATCTTCGCTCCTTCTTCCTTCCAAGCGCGTCGCTCGCATTGCGCACCGCCGATTGTAGCGGCGTCGTTCCGGCGATCAGGAGACGGAGTGCACTGACCCTGCTAGACGGATAATTAACCAGGGCCGCACGTAAGATACACATCCTGCCGCTCTGCAGCTCTCTAGGCTGGGCGGGTTTCTAACCTGTTCTGATGCTCGCCCGGTCTGGTCGCAGATCATGCGGTAATAGCTCCGCTAGGAGAAAACGGACAGCGCCCGTACCTGTGGGAGGGACCTACGACAACGGGGGAAACATTACTCCGAAAAGGTTGCAGCGCCGGCATTCCACTTTCACTGCTTCCACAATCAGGATGCTAATTTGTAATTTATTGCCGAATATTGAAGGAGAGGCATTGAATTAAAATTTTTTTCCGGGGCCGGGATTCGAACCTTGGACCTCCTACTATAACAACTAAGCCACCGTGATCTGATTTATACGGCGATTGCACGGACTATCTTGAAATCATGTCTCCTTCCAAAACACAAATTAAAATTCTGCCTCATGATCCCCTATATAAGTAAGTATCAACATTGCCGAGGATCTCCAAAAGCAGAATAACAACCCAGCGTCGAAGGTTATTGGAAGTGATCCTACCTTATACCTCAGGCACAGGTGACATAAATCTGTACATCTTATAAAATAGGCTGTATGTGTGTATGAGGGTATGTGTGTATGTTTTTGTGTTCCGAATCTCCTCCTAAACTTGAAAGTAGCCTGTTATTGAACTACCAAAATCGCAGGCGATTGAGATCTGCAAATGTAAGTTGAAACGCTCACTGCTGCTCTAAATTACTTTATGAGTGGCCACAGTACTTGCGGGACGGAAATTTATCTAACTGCTCACTCCTTAAGGGAGCAACCAACGGTTTAACACAAACAAAATCAACGTTAAAGTGTATGAATAGATAATTAAACATGGGATGGGGAGCATCATAAAGGTTTGATACTTTAAAGCCGGCCGCGGTGGCCGAGGTGACTGAGGCGCTCCAGTCACGGTCTGCACGGCCACTACGGTCGGGGGTTCGAATCCTCCCTCGGGCATGCATATTTGTGCCGTCCTTAGTCTTGGCTAGTTCATAAGTAGTTTGTAAGTTTAGGGACTGATAACCCCGTAGTTGAGTCCCATAAGTGCTACAAACATTTGAACATTTTGTCCGCCGCGTTCCGCAGCAGTGAGGCACAGCGCGGGCAGCGCTCGGCGTTGCAGTGTTGTTGACTGACGCTTGTTGTGTGTAAGTCAGCTGCGGAGCGTATAAACATCAACAGTGGTTCACACGACGAGGAATTTCTACTTCTCATTGTGCTTGCTTCAAAGAAGCGAAGAAAATAAGTTCATGAAAATAATATGAAACGAGAAGAATATGGTGAATTTCATCGTATTTGCAAACAGCTTTGGTTGTGTGAAGACAGTTTTTTTTTTTCAATTATTTTCGAATGTCTAGCTAACTGCATTGCCAGCTACATAGGAAGCATGTACGGATAAAATGTCCAAGAAAAGATTGGCTCAAGTTATTACTGTTACAAAAAAATCAATTCTCTCGTTTGGAGTTGTCGATCATGATAACATCTTTGTGGTTTTGATGTGGGTAGCTAAAGCAGACACAGTGACAGTGTTATTTTTTAATACACTACATTTCTCCACGGATTTATACAAGGAGCAAATATTCTGCCTCGAAAGCCATTGCAGGATACAAGCACTCGTGTGCCTCGCGTGTTAGTGGGTGACGGTTTAAATTGCAGAATTATTTAAGGTGTCCCTTTCCTAAAGGTGCACCTTTGGAAGATCCTCAAAAGGCCATTCACAATAAATGCCTCTGCAAGAGACGGCATGTAGTGGAAATTCTTGTTGAAAAGTGGCGTGTGTTTTTAGGGCCAATAGACCAACAAAGTGATGCTGTGAATAAAGATTTGGAAGCAGCGTGCTGTCTAGCAATTTCCCCCGCAGCAATGCAATGCAAGCTACGTGCCTACTGAGCAAGAGGAGCAGATTGATAACCTACAGGCTAATTCATTTTCGAATACGCTAAGACTAAAACAGAAACCAATTTCTTGAGTATTTTGTCACTAACCAGTAACAAGGTATTGGCATCAAGTTGTATGTACAGCTGGCAGCCAACAACTACCTTCTGCACCATCTGCGTTGATGTTTGTCCAACCTTATCGTTCAGCGTCAGCGTCAGCGTCAGCTAGCGATCGCGCCGGCTCAGGCCTCACTTGATCACGTGACGTGAGGTGCACGCTGTGAAGGAGCCGTTTATTACGCATATCAATATTAGATGTTAAAGAAGTTTTCTTGGTTGGAGAACCGTGTGACGCAATAGTAGAAAGGGTGAGGGAGAGACAGTAGATGCGCTTGTATCCCGTGGGAAAGCTCCGCCCCTATTGCAAATTGAGATATGATTGGCTCCCGCCTATACTAGTTGTCCGCCAAAACTTTAAGCTTATTTTATTAATATTTAACTTTTCCTTGTTTATTGAAAATTATCTCTCTACTTTCTGTAATGCTTTTGTGTTAAGCTATATTTTAGTTAATTCAAAGATTTAATTATTTGTACATTTTGTAATAAGTTGAACAATGCTAGTCTAGAAGTTTCGCTTGGCGCCAAAACGGTGGCTTGTGTCGCGCAGCGAGAGGCGGCGGCAGTCAGTCGAGCGCCGACCGCGATACCTTGCACATTCATGTCCGTTCAGTGCGGGCCAGGGACAGTTTATAAATTATGCAACATTTATATTTGTAACATTACTCAGTCTGTTATATTTGTGCTTGGATATACACTCGCATTTCTTCAATAAAAAAAGCACTGGCATCCTACAAAAGCAAAAGTTATTCGTAGTGCAGTACTTCCTAGCCACATCTCAACACCTTTTTTAGCCTCACTTAAAGTACAACGGACGTGCGACCTGTGTGCTTCACCTGCGCAATGGGACATCAACTACGACAGAAGACACAAGGTTGGTAAAAGAGTGAATTCAGACATGCACTGAAGTTGCATATCGACACAGCACCTCGCGTGCAGTGCTGCCCCGTTTACAAACCAGGGCACTGGCACGAAGTGTGATAGTAATATCGCCGAGGATAGGCATGAAAGAGGGGAGGTGTTTAGGAACTTTGTCAACTAGGCACTGATCTTCCCTCCCTGTCTTTTTAAAATAAAATACAAGCCCCGCCGTAACGCCTAGAGCTCCTAAAAACACAGGCTGGCGCATCCGCCATTTTCATTCCCTGCGAATGCTGAACACAACACGTAGCTGATACAACCATTTGTATCCCATCCTCGTCGCCACTTCTGTGTCTCGTTTCCGCCGGTTGTCCTGGGTGTCTGTGGTCGAGAGAGACCGACACAGGAAAATAGGATGCACGCGTGTGCGGGTACAGAGTCTGAGGTGACCAACCAGTGGGATAGCAGAAACTAGAAACACTAAGCTAGACTAGAACAAGTTGTAGATTTCGTAGAAATAGGATGATACTTAACTTTTACAAAGTTCATGACTGCTAACTAAGTGTACTGTTGAGACATAGGTTAACTAGGTAGAGGCTTGCCTACTGGTGAGTCTGTTCTAGTGCCTGTCCTAATGCCAAGTGACCGATACAGTTCAGTGGTGGCCACGACCGGAGTTGCAGCAGAGGGCGCTCGTGGCTGACGTCGTAAGAACGCCGCGCCGTGCGTGCATGGCGGCGCGCGGCGAAAGTAGGTGGCGCGCACTTCAGACTTGTGCGACACCACACAAACAGTGCTGTTTTGTTCAAGTTTAGTGAAATATTTCAGAAGTGTCCTACATAGAGCCTTAGAGCGTGCTACTTTGAGCTTGTATTCCGCTCTTGTTTACATAGATATGTGGATCAGACACAAAAATCTCGCGTTTTCTTTACTTATTGCTGCGTTTCCTTGCTGTCCGAATAAACAAAAACAGCGCAATAAACATGTATATTTCTGTGATAAAAATCGCATACTACGTTTAATTCTGCCGAAACTGGTCGTCTAGATAAAAATTTTAAGCGATCTTGGCTTGTATATGAATAATGACTGTCACTGTGCTAGGTTTGTTTGCACTGTACCAATACATCTGTCAAGACTCCAGAAAAATTGTTCTTGCATGTACCAAAAAATGAGAAGATACGCAAAAGTGGTTGACACTGGCGGGAAGAGATCCAAATGAAATAGCAGCTACTTCATGTGTGTATTTCTGTGAGGATCATTTTGATGTAAGTAAACAATATTATTCCATTGGTAAACTAAACTGTTTAGTATCATTCTCTTCTACTGCAAAGGTATAAAGTAGTATTATGTGTAGGTTAATGACCTGATGTTTACATTTTCGAAGTAAAACTTCATAATGTAACACGCCTACGATTTATGTGTAATTAAAGCCGTTTCCTAATATATTTGGTGAAAGAACAACATGAATATTGTTGCAGCCCACTATAAAAGTGTAGCACTGATTATTTAACTCCAGTAAGTGCAATTTTATCACCAATAGCTCTTAGTCAAACAACCGTTTTATCAAATGTTTGTAATTCTATCGGACCAAACTGCGTGGTCATCAGTCCGTAGCTTACAAACTACTTAAACCTAGTTAAACTAACCTAAGGACAAACACACACACCCATGCCCCAGGGAGGACTCGAACCTTCACGGCGAGCAACCATGCGCTCCGCAGCGAGACGCCTTAGACCGCTCGGCTACTCTACCGCGGCAACCGTTTTATACATCGACAACGCCCTTCTGGTTACTTCACAACTTACCTATCGTAATATACGTATATGGGAGGTGTCTTTAATGCGTCGATTTATTTATCTTTCAAACTTTCGTAATATGCAAGTGTAAATACGATTAAAAGTGTTAGTTACACAAATATGTGTTTATTGAAGCTTTCCCGGCGGCTTCCTGTGACTATGTTGGCAACAGATGCTGAATAGCGAGAATCATGAGACGTCGCAATTACCCAATCGCGTGACAGCGCAAATATTCAATTCAATTTTGTCGTGAAACCTTTGATTTACGAGGACAGTTACTTTTACTGACCGGACAAGGGTACATACAATAATCATAGAGGAGGAACAGCATTATTTATTTACTTCATGGTCTGTACGATACACTAATCTAGTCATTCTATGTGGTCTGAACATCTGGACAGATTTTCTATCGTGTTGTTGATGTTGCCAACATAATCACTCAAGGCCGCTTGGATAGAAGATAAGATTTCACCCTTTATTGCATAATATTGTGACTTCAGATTAAGTCTGCTGACATCAACAAATAGGGAACTTTTTTCCAATGGCATAAAATATCTCTCGAAATAATTAGCTTTAAAAAGAAAGGTATGCGTTACTTACAATGCAGTTTTCACGTTTCTTATTTCTGGAACGTAAAAATTTGGATTGTTTTTAAAGAATGAAGACTCCATAATTGCATCAACTTTAGGGAGGTTTCCGCTGTCAGCCGTCACATAACCATCTTCCATTGTGGCATAAAAACTGTAAATGCGTTTAGATCACGAAATAACTGAACTTAAAGCTGCGAAATGGAGGAAACGCGTACAATAATACAGCTCCGACTTCTAGTTGCCGCGCTGTAGGTGTTCTATGACGTCACCAGTACTTCAGCCAATAACGGAGCGTTTTCCATCACGTGATGTAATCGTGAAATTTGATGAATTTTGAAGCTTTAATTACGTAAAAATAACAGATGTTTTGTAAGAATTATGAGCGAAAATGCTGTCTGAATGTTATAATCACTCAGAATAACAATAATTCGAATCATATTTTTAACACAGGAAAATATCCTATTATGAAAACAGCTTATAAGTTATGAAACAGTATTTTTACAGTTATTTAAAACAAAGAATTTAACCTGATGTGTAAACGGGCGGTTTTCCATGAACTTTATTCTTTGACTTATTAGCCAAATGCTTCCGAAATGTATTACCAAAGGAGTTGGTAGCATATAGACGGGTGGATTTTCATGCATTGAATTCTTTTTAACTTCATATCTCCTGAACTATGTGTATATGTAATTTATAATGCATTTTCAGAGCCGGCCGCGGTGGCCGAGGGGACTGAGGCGCTCCTGTCACGTTCTGCACGGCCACAACGGTTGGGGGTTCGAATCCCCCCTCGCCATTTTATTCCCGTAGCTCCCAAGTGAAACTTATTGCGGTAGTATAGGATTTGCGCTACGGCACTTTAGCACCATATTATGGGTGGTTGTGTTGCCATAAACTGCTCAAATCATTCCAGAGGTGGCTACAGAATGTTTCGTTTCCCCAGAGATTTTGAGAGAAGAAAATAATGGATCATTAACTGTCGGCCCAAAAACTGGGAACCCGGACCGAGCCCACAGTTATGTATTGTAGGCTAAGTAAATATTATTTACTATTATGACTTGAAGCAATATTTAGTAGTAAAAATCGTCTGTGATGTTGTTGTTGTGGTCTTCATTCCGGAGACTGGTTTGATGCAGCTCTCCACAATACCCTATCCTGAGCAAGCCTTGTCATCTCCACATAAGAACGGCAACCTACATCTGTCTGAATCTGCTTACTGTATCCATCTCTTGGTCTTCCTCTGCGGTTTTTACCGCACACACTTCCCTCCAACACTAAATTCACAATTCCTTGATGTCTAGGGCATCCTCTTTTCCATTTCACTAAAATTAATTGTTGAAACAGAGCATATGGAGTACATGAAATCATTACATTTATAGATCGATATGTCAAGCACTAAGGCACCACATTAGGACAATGTTTGTACAGATGGTTACTTTTGCAGTGAGAACAGGTGTGTGGGTACTTGCAATGCAGGATAAGGTAATCATTGTACACTCCTCAGAACAAGTAGGGGATCACGTGATATATGGTACACAATATACATATGGTAACGTATTTTATTCATGTTGTTGTTATGGTCTTCAGTCCGGAGACTGGTTTGATGCAGCTCTCCACCCTACTCTATCCTGAGCAAGCCTTTTCATCTCCTCATAAGAACGGCAACCCACATCCACTTGAATCTGCTTACTATACGCGTCTCTTGGTCTCCCTCTGCGATTTTTACCCCACACACTTCTCTCCAATGCTAAATTTACGATTTCCCGATGTCTAAGAATGTGTTCTACCAAGCGATCCCTTCTTTTGGTCAGGGTATGCCAAAAATTCCTATTCTCCCCAATTCTGTTCAGTACCTCTTCATTAGTTACGCGATCCACCCACCTAATCTTCAGCATTCTTCTGTAGCACCACATTTCAAGAGCCTCAATCCTCTTCCAGTCCGCACTGTTTATCGTCCATGTTTCACTCCCATACAAGGCAACACTGCATACAAATGCCTTCACAAAGGACTTCCTTAGGCTTAAATCAATATTCGATGTTAACAAATTTCTCTTTTTCAAAAACGTTTTACTATCCATTGCCATTCTGCAGTTTATATCCTCTGTACTGCGACAATCATTTGTTATTTTACTGCCCAAGTAACAAAACTCTTCTACCTCTATTATTGTTTCGTTACCTAATCTAATTCCTTCAGCATCACCTGATTTTCTTACACTGCACTCCATTACCCTAGTTTTGCTCTTGTTAATGTTCATCTTATATGCACCTTTCAGCACACTGTCCATTCCATTCAATTGCTCTTCCAGGTCCTTTGCTGTATCTGACAGAATTACTATGTCGTCGGCAAAACGCAATGTTTTTAATTCTTCACCCTGAACTTCAATTCCTTCACCAAATTTTCCCCTGCTTTCCTTTATAGCTTGCTCAATGTACAAATTGAATAACATTGGAGAAAGGCTACAACCCTGTCTTACTCCCTTTCCAACCACTGCATCCCTTTCATGCCCTTCAACTCTGACAACCGCTGTTTGGTTTTTGTACAAGTTGTAAATAAACTTACACTCCCTATGTTTTACTCCTGCTTGCTTCAGAACTTGAAAGAGTTTATTCCAGTCAACATTGTCAAAAGCTTTCTCCAAATCTACAAAAGCTAGAAATGTAGGTTTGCCTTTTCTTAATCTATCTTCTAGGATAAGCCGTAAAGTGAGTATTGCCTCCCGAGTTCCTACATTTCTTCTGTACCCAAACTGATCGTCCCCGAGGTCGGCTTCTACCAGCTTTTCCATCCTTCTGTATATAATTCGTGGTAATATTTTGCAACCATGACTTATTAAACTGATGGTTCTGTAGTTTTCACACCTGTCTGCACCTGTCTTCTTTGGAATGGGGATTATAACATTTTTCTTAAAGTCTGAGGGTACTTCACCTGTCTCATACATCTTACACACCAGGTGAAACAGGTTTGTCATGGCTGGTTCTCCTAGAGACTTCAGTAGCTCTGAGGGAATACCATCTACTCCAGGGGGCTTGTTTCGACTTAGGTCTTTCAGGGCTCTGACAAATTCTTCTCTCAGTACAGTATCTCCTATTTCATCATCTACATCCTCTTCCCTTCCTACAATAGTGTCTCGAAGTTCATTTCCTTTGTAGAGCCCCTCTATATACTGTTTCCACCTTTCAGCTTTTCCTTCTTTGCTGAGAACTGGTTTTCCATCAGTGTCCTTGATATTCATAGAGCTGTTTTTCTTATCGCCATATGTTTCTTTTATTTTCCGGTAGGCTGTATCTATTTTTCCCTTATTTATACATTCTTCTACATCCTTGCATTTGCCTTCTAGCCATTCCTGCTTAGCCATTTTGCACTTCCTGTCAATCTCATTTCTTAGTCGTCTGTACTCCATTTTGCCTGTTTCATTTACTGCATTTTTATATTTTCTCCTTTCATTGATTAAATTTAGTATCTCCTGTGATATCCAAGGATTCTTTGTAGGTCTTTCCTTCCTACCTATTTTGCCCTCTGCTGCCTTCACTATTTCATCTCTCAATGCTACCCATTCCTACTCTACTGTTTTATTTTCCCCTGTTACTGTCAATTGCTGCCTAAAGCTCCCTCTGAAATTCTTAAGAACTTCAGGTTCCTTCAATTTATCCAGATCCCATCTCCTTATTTTCCTACGTTTTTGTAGTTTCATCAGTTTCAGCCTACAGTTCATAACCAACAAGTTATGGTCAGAGTCTATATCTGCCCCTGGGTATGTCTTACAGTTTAAAACCTGGTTTCAAAATCTATGTCTTACCATTATAAAATCTATCTGGTATCTCCCTGTTTCTCCTGGTCTCTTCCACGTATACAACCTTCTTTTGTGATTCTTAAACCAGGTGTTTGTTATAACTAAATTATGTTCCGTGCAAAATTCTACCAAGCGGCTTCCTCTTTCATTCCTCTTGCCCAACCCATATTCACCAATTATCTTCCCTTCCCTTCCTGGTCCTACTACCGAATTCCAGTCTCCCATAACAATTAAGTTTTCCTCTCCCTTAATTGTCTGAATAATTTCCTTTAGCTCCTCATATATTTCTTCGATCTCATCATCGGCAGGAGTTAGTGACACTTGCGGGGAGTGACACTTGCTGGGAAAGGGAATGTGTAGACACTTGCGGGGAGACCCGGACGCTGCAGGTAGTGAACAGGGTGTTCCAGAAGTAGGGATACACCACCCCTACTCCTCGCCCTCGCTGCCTGTGCCGTATTCAGGGAAAGGCCCACCCATCGAGGTGGAGCTGTAGTAACGGCCCGGAGATATCACAGCCTCATTCAACAGGGAGTAACACTTCATACAAATATCACTCGATTTACAATACAGCACCATGTGAAGAGGAATGTGATGAAATCGGAATTGAGCGCAACCGTTGCTAACTACAATTTCGGATTTACTGCATTTTGAGTCAGGATTCGCATCTATATTTGCATTTATCGCATTTATCGCAAAATGCGAATTTTTCCTGTCCCTAGTAATACCTCTAAAAATAAACAGCTGATCAAGGCACTAAACGCGAGGGCAGATCTTTGGGTGTGTTACTACAAATAACTAAAACACAATTTGATCGTGGAATTATATACAATCTCATTATAAAAGTTTGTTGTAGGTGGTTTTGAGCAGCTTTTAAATACGTTAAGAATAGCATTATGAAATATAGACAAATACAACTTATGTTTATTGTGAGATATCGATTTCGGCTAATTTCAGGTCATCTTCAAGTCTCAAACAACAGGTGTTACTTATGCATTTTTCCAGTGACACTCATAACCTTTAACTGTTTACACACGAGGTCTAACGTTGTTAGTCGCGTTAGCGATGAAAACAGAACCCAGAAGGGTTTCGAAAGAACAGACATCACACCAATAGATATATAGCTCTCGGTAAAGTGGGACGGTACGATGTCGTTACGTAGCACAGCACTGCCGACTGAAAACGCAGGTGAAGTGCAAACAACGTTCTCTCCTCAGAGGTATGATTCTAATTAGGTTCGACGTAGAATACAACAACATACAGTCTACACGACGAAGATTACACAAAAAAATTTAACGTTTCGTCTACTTTGGCGATAGCAACCAAATTTTAAAATCGTGTCTACTATGTAAAGATTTAGCAACACAAAACGCTTCAAGTCCATAACTTCATTGGTTTTCGAATTCTGAATTTTTAATATGTTTTTAAAGTTATTACAGAAAAACAAATTTGGGACTCACACTACAATTTTCATAAGGGAGATTTTGTAGGTACATTCACAAGACATAATTCAACGGTTGTGTGCATTCATCTTATGAGAAATATCAATCATTTGTTTTCAGTGTTTATTTCAAATTTCTACATTTAAGTTTCTTTAATTATTAGTACTTAAATGTGGTGATGAAATAAATAAATTACGTGTATATGTGTAGTCTTATGCGGCCAAACTACTTAGGTCATCGGTCGCTAGACTTACACACTACTTAATCTTACTTAAAATAACTTAGGCAAAGTACAAACAAACATACTGGTATATTGGATTTTAACATTTTATCAAAAAATGAATGTTACTACAAGAGATACAGCCATTCAAATTTACGGCCACCAGCACGTTTCCCCTTCCTGAGTAAATGAGCTGCTTCTTGTAGTTTCAACATCACAGTACCCTTTTTCTTGAATGTTCTCAATATAAATCTTCACACAGACTTCTTGATGAGGAGAGTGATACGGATATCTGATTGTAAACCACTGCCTATTACCTTAGACCTTTTTGACTGTACTGAACAGGAATTCCGCGTATGCCGTAATTTATATTTATACAGTTAACAGGCAATGTAATTTATATCCAACTATTGGCTGACAATTTCGCTTCATTTTTCCTGGAAGTCTTGCAACTTGTTTCTCCCTGATGGTTTATGCCAAGTTCGGAGTAAAAATGGTTCTATATGACGGTGATGGAAAATAGAATTTATCTTTAGCATTTTTCGGTGTGTGACATTCCCTTACACATTCCGTATTTCATATATTTCTTAGATGTATTTGTAATTCGAATACAGCCAAATCGTTTTGGGGTTTACCAATAAGTATGTAAAATACTCATTGACTTATTATTAACGTTTTTTAATTGAAGGTTTAAGGTTGCGTCTTCTATTAAAAAGAATAGTAGCTATTTTTAAAAAGATGGAAGTTGCGTGATAGGGGGGTTAACTACATAGCGGTCAATTACATCAACGTATCTGTGCAGGATGCCTAATATATTTATTGCTTGCGCAGGTGTCTTGATATGCTTAGTGTTCTGAATAATATGCTTTTAGGAGGTATGACTGTGGAAAGTCATCTTCTTGTAGTAGCAGAGACTGTCATAATAACTCTCCAAACATTATCACTATTAAATTACCTTTTTGTTTACAGCAGGAACACTCAACGGATTAATATGTAGTTAGAACAAGTTACTATATTGCTCTTCAGCTTTGAAAGGTTTGCGCAATTTCACTGATTTTCGTGTTATGTTGACAGTGTGGAAACTTGACAACAGCAGTGCTAGACTTCTTGGTGTGCCTGTACCCAGGAAAAGCCATCAGCCGCCCCAAGGGCCCCGGGTTCCGCGCAAGTGTCACTCCGCGCAAGTGTCACTCCCCGCAAGTGTTCCAACTCCCATCGGCAGAACTAGTTGACACATGAAGCTGTATTACTGTAGTCGGTGTTGGCTTCGTATCTATCTTGACTACGATAATGCGATCACTATGTTGCTCATAGTAGTTTATCCGCATTCCTATTTTCTTATTCATTATCAGACCTACTCCTGTTATACCCCCAACTGATTTTGTATTTATAATCCTGTACTCGCCTGTTCCTCTTTCCACCGAACTTCACTAATCCCCACTATAACTTAAAAGCTGTACGCGTGTTTTCGGAATGTAGAACCTTTCGTTAAATCAGACAATAAATTGTTCATTAACTCAGCTATTTGGTTTAATTATGGCCCTGATATTAATGTACAAGAAACAGTGCATTAAACTGATTATGTGCGCAACGGATATTTTAACAAAACAACTGTGACATGTAACCTTTTGAAACAGACACTGACTATACTCAAATATTTTGACTGCGAGAAAGATATAAGAAAAACCACAAATCACTTTCTTAATGCTTGACTGTGAGAATTTATGTCGATCAGTTATTATTGAAATCCAAATCAACTATTATCTTACTATCGCACCAATAATGAAATATGTTCAATAATGTTATTCAAATCAACACTCCACTAAATCAAGTAATTATCAAATGAAGGAAGTAGGTTAATTTTCTAACTACGTAAATGAAATATGAAACAGGGTTAAGTTACTTATTATTGATAAACAGCATTACATTACCTACATAATACAACTTCTGACTTGCTGGCAAAGCAGCCTCTGCTCTACATCGGAGCCATACACACAACCCAACCGCTCTCTAAGCGAGCTGAACCACTAGTGCTCCTCTCTCTCTCAGTGCGAGCTACAATGCTATGCAATACATGATCTTTGCCAGAGATGAAACTTTACACATATCGATACATACAGTAGAAGCGATATTATACATTTTCTTGCAAGCAAGTTACTCGATACAAAACAGGAGGCACAATATTAGACATTTTCTTATAAAAACAATTTTCTATGGACACGTTTCATCACCCCCCTCCTACCTATTAAAATTTTGTAGGGTGGGTGATGCCAATGGCATTGCCTAGCCAGCAAAATTACTGAATTTCAAGTCCAAAAATCCATTAATGACATCCAAAATATAACAAGATCAAAACAACAGATGGAGTACATAGAAAATTTAAAAAAAAAATGTGACAGTCATAAATACATGCCATTTTACAGAACAGTACCATCAAAAGTCATGCATGGAGAGGTAAAGGGGGGGACAGGCATAAGCAAATGTCAAAATTTACAGAACATCAGCAATAAGTGGAATATATGACAATTATACATAATGGTAAACATAAATATATATATAGAATTTCAGAAAACATAGTTTGACAAATGATATAGTGGAGAAAATGAGATAGCTAGAAGTAATACACAAATGGAAAAAAATATACAATAATAAACATGAACATATACAAAGTTTTACAAAAGTTATTTTAACTAATGTCATCATTCTTTAAAGAAAATGTGGTAATTACAAGTAATACACACAGTAGTGTAAGTTCCATGGGTTTAAATTTTGTACAAGAGATCAGTATTTTTGGGAACATAAAATGAACATTTGTATCTTGTGCACAATGTAGTCTATGTAAATTTTTAGTGCACTTAGTATAAGATAAAGTGTCAGTTTTGTATTCTGTGATGCATTTAAAATGCTATACTTTCATGGATGCTAGAACATACATGTAAAATTTTTGACTACATAAGCTTCTGATCATGTACAAAATAATGTTACTGCTTCAGCACAATAGGATTTCAATATAACGTTTGTCAATCGAATAGGCACAATGACATTTCAGACTAAGTATATGTATCTATCAAGAGCACAATTTTATTTTGGTCACTGACTGTGAAAGAACCATGAAATATACCTAAACACTGGTAATGAACCTGTGGACAACGTTTGCAATGGGAGGCACTGAATGGTATATGCACACGAATAGCACATTAGCTCCTAACATTCATTTTAGGTCTGCACACGAACACAAAACACTGTAAGATTACACCACACTGTAGGCGGGCTGGCTGGTTGCATTGAAGTGGAAGTCATGGGGAAAAGGTTCTGATGTATTCCTCCATGCAATTCGACAACCAAGTGTGCTCCAACCAACAGAGCTATTAGCAGACTGCATCAGCATAGCCAAAATTAGAGCAAACTGGTGGTGGGTGGCCAAGGCTGCAATGGACAGTACTGTGTGGCCAAACATCATCCAACAAACGTCTTCATTAAAAGGCCCAAAATCAGTGATGTATAGTAACTCGTCCATTGTTCTGTGTGCATTCTGGAATCTCGTGTGCGAAATCGCCACTTCCCATGCGTGTCCAAAGTACATGAAATAAAGCATTTTACACACAAATTAGTAACATAGTCATGATATTTCAGTTTAGACTGAAAGAAAAGTCATTGATTAGAACATATCTACAGAAATATTTTCCCACAAATTCAAGTGGTACAAATGGGGTCATGGTATTAAACCATATTTTTACATTACAAGTAGTGTCTTGAAGACGGATACATTTGAATACTAATGAGTAATTTAATTCTTATTTTAGAGTATCTACAACATTAGTGTCATTTCATATAAGCACAAGGCTTTACATACTATGTACATATTGCTTTACAAACACATAATCGTATGAAATGCATTGAGGATGCTTGTCATCAATTTGGCATGATATAACTTAAATTGACATTCCAATTACCATTAGTTCATATCTCTTTAAATTAATATATATCACTATGGTGGTGATTACATTACCACAAATTATAACACTTAAATTACATAAGTTGCCATGGCCAGGCTTTTGTCTTAACTGAGCTACATATTTCATTGCCTTAAGGTATAACACATCAGGGTAGTTTCGTGAGAATATCAAAATAGGTTCAAGTCATCAGGTCATGTCTGTGTCTGTCTGAGTCAACAGTAGGGTCAAACAAAACAATTAGTGCAAATTTTGGCACAGTACTAGATGTACATCACAGTAAATCATCCAATAACATAAACACAGACGTAATATTCGTTAGGCATAGCTGCAGATTTTCATCAACAAGATCATCAATAAAATTTGGAAGATAGTAGTAAGCAAAAGCAAAATACTTCTGTGCATTATCTTTCTAGACTTAACTAGGCGCAATTTATGGCATAGCTGCAAGTTTGCAAGATAGATGGCTGTGTGCAACGTATAAGCATAACCATACATTGTCATTGAGCTTCATTATAAAATTAATTAGCATAGTGGTAGGGCTTAGGTATATAATTAGTGAGTATAGCGGTAAGCTTTGATTACAAGAGCAATACGCATAGCTGCAAGCATAATTAGAAATATTCATTACACATAATTACAAATAATTACAGATCATCAGAAGGATATGAATCTCACCAATTACACATGCCATTGAAGGCACAATGCATCAACATACAAAATGGTGCACATAAGCACAAAGAGAAAACACAAAAGGGCAGTGCGAGTAAGCACATAAGAAAAGAACAGAACATAGCATCATTAGCAACATAGCGATTCTCCTCATAATTGCTTCATAATCATTGTATAATCTCGTCATCATTAGCAACATAGCGATTCTCCTCATAATTGCTTCATAATCATTGTATAATCTCGTCCACATAATTACATTTATCAAACATCTTTGACTGTTACCAATACCTTCCTTACCATCATTTATCCATAAACAATAATGCATTTTAAAGACCACCATGACATATTGTGTATTGCCTTACTCATCATCCTCCATAATGTTCTTGGCTTACCAAATGCTCATGTCAACTCAAAATCTTCTTCACTCGCTCAGAACTTCGTAAGTTATGCAATTAGTAACACAGAAGAGAAATCTGATATTTTCTGAAACATAGGAACTTGATTAGATTACACAATCAAAAATTTCCATTAATTTTATTTGTCTTGCACAGCCACAGAGTTCGTTATATGCAAATTGCAAGATAATCAAAGTTTCGTATGACAATATCCCAGCGTAGCACAGAGCATAAGTATTCAGAGTTAGAGAAAAGTAACAGTGAGAAAAAGAGGTAGATAGAGCGCACTAAGGAAAAGCGGAAGAATAGTGACACTCAGCTCGAGAACGGGGCACCAATCGCCACTTGGTGTGTCCAAAACAGATTAATGGACTCTCTACCCCAAATTTATGCCTTGAAAATCCTTTTTGATGAATTAGAGCATGGATTAGCAGGTCTGATTTCAATGTTTTGCTCTTGTCTTTCCGGGGTATGCGATCCGCTTTGGCCCTGATTTGTGTTTTCGTATCGTGGAAGGCGATCACGAGAATTATCGCGTGCGCCCTCCCGACTACGCTTCTCAGCGTTATTGTTGTGATTTTCAGTCTCGCGATCACTATCAGTATTGCGTCTATCACGCCAATTAGTATCATTCGAAGTATTGCTGTTATGATAGTAATTATTGTAGCGTCCTCCGCGACCAAAACCACCACCTCGGTTGCGGCCACGAAAACTTCCACGGTTAATTTCACGATCATGAAAATCACCGTTCTCATTGTCGCGACTTTGTTTGTAAGATTCATTAGTGAAAGAATTACTTTTTGTTTGATTCTCCTGCTCTGGATGACGTTTAGAACGCGGCGGGCTTTGTTGCGACCGGCGATCATATTTGTTTGTTTCAAAATATCGACTGCGCGAGGAATTTTCCTCGTCTTCTTCCTCTAAGTCTTGTAAGAGATTTCTAAAGGCTTCAATATCATTCTTGCATCGTGCCGCAATGGCAATTTGACGCAAGTGTAGAGGCAATTTGTTCAAACAAATTCTGATTAATTCCGCAGGGCAGTAAGGTGCCGATAAAAATTGATTTTTGTATACTAAGTTTTGGAAATATTCCACTGGGCTCGAGAAATTTGATCGCTCAAAAGTTTTGAATGTCGCAATACTGTTTTTAACGCGGTCTTGTGCCGCTTCCGACCAGTATGCGGATAGAAATGAGCGTCGGAACTGAATCTCGCTATAGCACTCTTGTGCAATAGCTCTCATTCTGGTGGCTGGCTCGCCTTCCAGATAACCACATATAAATTCTAATCTGTGCTCAAGTGGCCAATTCGGGGGAAGACAATAATCGAATTGCTGCAACCACTCTTTAGGGTGCAAGTCATTCGGAGAGTTTTTAAATGTCTTGAATTTACGTACAGTCAGGAAATGCTTGTAGTCAAACGCTTCCTTTCGCCCGTGCGGCGTAAGTGGGCGTAAACTACGCACTGCGTCTTCATTGTTGTTACTATGAGGTACACTTCGTTCACGTACCAAGCGACCTACTTGAGTCGAATCATCATTGTTATTTTCGTTCAAATTTTCTTCTACATCTTCGTATGCATTTCCATGAGTGTGGTCAAATTTCCTCTCTATTCGCGCCACGCGATCATCTAATTTCCTGACCTTAGCCTTGTATTGCTGATTAATGGTCATTTGACCTTGTTTGAAACGGTCAAGGGCGAGATATTCATTAGTTTCATTAAACGGGGTAGGATGCGTTACATCAGAACTTTTGTCAGTGTTATCACTGATTTGGGTCATCTTAACAGTGAGATCCTCAACCTGTTTATTAATTTTGCTAATCTGTTCCGTCATGACTGACTGGAAGTTCTGCAACTTTTCATCAAATAGATTACTCTGTTGCTTCAATTGAGCGAGTTCAGTAGTTTCCATATTTTCGACTCGTGACGCAAAGCTTTCCATATTTTCCACTCGTGACGCTAGGCTTTCCATATTTTCCACTCGTGACGCTAGGCTTTCCACTATCGGGTTAATCTCGTCGCGAATATCTTGTCTTATTTGCTGAGATTCACGTTTGAAAGTATTGAGCAGTTGTTCCCTGAACCGATTGTTGTCCTCATTTATCTTATTAAAACTACTTTGAATACTCACAAACCTCGAATCGCACGTCTGTTCTATTTTCTCAAGTTTTTTACCTTGTTTCTCAAGTCTTTCATTTAATTTCTGAGATTGTTTCTCAAGTTTTTCACCTTGTTTCTCAAGTTTTTCACCTAATTTCTGAGATTGTAATTGACTATTCTCATTTAATTTAGAGAGCTGTGACAATAAGATTTGCATGAAATCATTTGGTAATACGTTTTCCATAGCCGTCGCACAAGTATTTTTTGTAGCAGAGCTAGGCGGAACCGATGCATTATTTTCCGCAACCACGTTACAAGAATTGGAATTCTGTATTGTCGAATCCTGTACTGTATCATTATCCGTATTGTCTATTCCTGAACTAATCTGTTCTGCGTTTTCGAACACGGTATTTATTGTCATATTTGTATCAGTGCAGTGAGAAGACTCTTGTAAAAATTCAGCTTCTCTCCTTGTATCATTCAAGGTCTCATTTTCGGAAGCAGTTTTAGCATCAGCGCGGACTCTCCTATTCTTCGACATTGTTAACAGAATTTTGCAGTAAAGTGCCCAATAATATTTATTTTCACCTACTGCATATTTTTTGAAAATTACACACAGTAATTATGAGAGAACAATAGGCTGAATCGGGCAAGTGCAACATACAGTCACAATCGAGATTACGCGAACCGTTAATTATCACACGAGTTCCGCGGTACTAGAACTTTCATCACAACAAACATCAGACAATATAAAAGAGAGACTTGTTCAGTAGTAATGCAATTATTTGTATACTCAATTCATCTACTATAAACAATACTACACAATCTCAAGAATGGTAAGTAACAGACTACAGAAACAATTACTATGCTACTGTTGCTACAACAGAGGATGGTGCTACAAAAATTAAATTAAGAGCCAAAAGGTAAGTTGGTTAGTGGAAAAGACAAACTAACTGAAATAAGACTACGTATCTAACTACGTCACGATCCTGTTTGTGAACTATCCTGGCAGGGTCGCCAGATAAAAGCTGTACGCGTGTTTTCGGAATGTAGAACCTTTCGTTAAATCAGACAATAAATTGTTCATTAACTCAGCTATTTGGTTTAATTATGGCCCTGATATTAATGTACAAGAAACAGTGCATTAAACTGATTATGTGCGCAACGGATATTTTAACAAAACAACTGTGACATGTAACCTTTTGAAACAGACACTGACTATACTCAAATATTTTGACTGCGAGAAAGATATAAGAAAAACCACAAATCACTTTCTTAATGCTTGACTGTGAGAATTTATGTCGATCAGTTATTATTGAAATCCAAATCAACTATTATCTTACTATCGCACCAATAATGAAATATGTTCAATAATGTTATTCAAATCAACACTCCACTAAATCAAGTAATTATCAAATGAAGGAAGTAGGTTAATTTTCTAACTACGTAAATGAAATATGAAACAGGGTTAAGTTACTTATTATTGATAAACAGCATTACATTACCTACATAATACAACTTCTGACTTGCTGGCAAAGCAGCCTCTGCTCTACATCGGAGCCATACACACAACCCAACCGCTCTCTAAGCGAGCTGAACCACTAGTGCTCCTCTCTCTCTCAGTGCGAGCTACAATGCTATGCAATACATGATCTTTGCCAGAGATGAAACTTTACACATATCGATACATACAGTAGAAGCGATATTATACATTTTCTTGCAAGCAAGTTACTCGATACAAAACAGGAGGCACAATATTAGACATTTTCTTATAAAAACAATTTTCTATGGACACGTTTCAAACTTCAACCTATCCATCTCCCTTTTTAAATTTTCTAGCTTCCCTACCCGATTAAGGGATCTAACATTCCACGCTCCGATCCGTAGAATGCCAGTGTTGTCTTTCCTGATGATCACATCCTCCTGAGTAGTCCCCGCCCGGAGATCCGATTGGGGGACTATTTTACCTCCGAGAGGATGCCATCATCATATGTTCATACAGTAAAGCTGCATGTCCTCGGGAAAAGTAACGGCTGTAGTTTCCCCTTGCTTTCAGCCGTTCGCAGTAACTGTGTGGCAAAGCCGCATTAGCTGATGTTACAAGGCCAGCTCAGTCAATCATCCAGACTGTTGCCCCTGTAACTACTGAAAAGGCTGCTGCCCCTCTTCAGGAACCACACGTTTGTCTGGCCTCTCCACAGATACCCCTCCGCTGTGGTTGCACTTACGGTACGGCTATCTGTATCGTTGAGGCACGCAAGACACCCCACCTCGGCAATGTCTGTGGTTCATGGGAGTGGCTTTCAAATTATATGAATTTCATTTCATTTTTTAAGTACTTTGGACGCAACTATGCTTTTTAAAGAAGGAGTTTTTATGTACATGACTTATCTGTATACACACTAGACGGAAATACAAAAAAATATTGCTTATTCAAAAGCACTTCAGTAATCATGTTATATATAAAAACAAATAATGACTTTGAGCCATTGCAATGCTTGTCGGGTACAGGCAGCAAATTGTGAAATATTTGAACTTGAAAACAGTAAGTAATCTATTCTGGAAAGGAGATCAGCGTCAGTCATACTATTGTCTTTTATTCTATGTCAGAAGATCTAGATGTCAGCTATATTCCAATGTAATCACATATGAGAAAAAAGAAAGTTAACAATGAAAGTACAGTCACAGATTGTCTGCAATGTTCAGTCATTTTCACAACAAGAAAAGTCTGATAAAGTGCTGTAGCAACAAGTACATACCATCAACACAATGTCAGTTCTTCGTCCTCGAGTTCATCACCATCATCTTCGACAGGATCGGCGCCCGAATTATATGCAGCTGTAGTCATATTAGCGATGTCTTTTAAAACATTGTCAGGAAATTCATGATCTCGACAGCATTTCCCCAATCTTCTTAAGGCTGCACGGGTGGTCAGAATGGCATTAGTCATTCTGTTTCCCATCCTGTTTCTAAGTCTCGTCTTCACCAAATTTAGCTGACTGAATGCCCTCTCTACTTCGGCGTTTGACCATGGCAATACTAGAAAACAAATGGCAAGATTACACAGTTCTTGAAAGGGATTTTCGCCACTCGCATCTTTGTATTGTAACACTTCACCAGAATGATAGTGTTGTTAACATTTTTCCACTCAATTAAATTTAACGTAACCCACTGAAGAGCAATTTTCGTCTTGTCTTCGGAAGGAAAATGCATCAGTTCTAAAAGGGGGACGATTGACTCTATGCACTTTAAAAACGTTTTCTGGTGCTAGGTTAGAGATCTTGTTCAAAACATCTACATTTAATGACATCCGTGTATCAATTTTTCGCCGATAGCTATTATAAATATTTTTTCCGTAAAGTAACTACGAGAGAGTAATGCTCTATTCTAGAGTTGATCGATATTCATCGTTGTTAGGTAGACATTGGTGTAAAAATCAATTTTTATAAATATTTATAGACTGATGCTATTACCTTGGCTGACGGAAATATGTTTGAACTGGACAAAAACATAGAGTACAATACAGAATACAGATTTGTATATACCTGTTTCGTTTGTGGGTGTCCTGGACCATATCGAGATTCCTACGCCAGTGATATGCAAAGATAGTTTAGTAAACTGGGTTCTTGGTGAAAACATCCAGCCCGAAAACATCACAGAAATCGGTGAACGGGAAATATAGTGTCATAAAAATTCTGTTGTTGATAAACTAAACGAAGATGTCTTCAATATCATAGGAGGGAACGACACTACATATTTAAGTTTTGATTCTGTTGTAACTGACAATACTACCAGTGCCAACAACTTTCCAACGGATTTTTTTAAATAGTCTGCTGCCTTCTGGCATGCCACCTCACAAGTTAAGTTTAAAGATTGGAACAATTATTATGCTGCTAAGAAATCTTAACACCAGAACGGATCTTTGCAATGGAACAAGACTAGAGGTTCTCCAACTGAAAAATAATGTTATAATAGCTAAGTCTTTGACTAGCTCCTCTAAAGGTGAAATTCATATCATTCCAATAATTGGCTTGGCTCCATCTCAAACAGGATTACTGTTTCAATTGACACGCAGTCAACTGCCGCATCATAACCGTCGAAAATTCGTAGAAGATGGCTGAATCTGCAAGGGAAAAGCACGGGACGTCCACGCACACAACCTATGTAGACATGCTTCAAAATTAGTTAGTTCCCCTAATTGGAGACGATTCAGAAGACTTCATCTCCATGCAAGATGGTGCCCCACCTCGTTTCTCTAAACACGTTCGACGTTGCAGGACATGTGAATTCCATAACTGGAAACCAGGTGATTCGCGTGTGGCAAGGAACTTTGACATTTGTCGTGTAAGAGACGGTGCTCATATTGAATGCTTACCAATTACCATAATTATTAATCATAAATTTTAAACTTTTCTCTTTCCATTAATGATGGAATCATGTTTCTGTCTTTTGTACTTTGGAAGAACTTAGAGTTTTAATCTGTTATTTCTTTTTTTTTAATGCTGTAAATAATCTATGTATATAAAAATGAATGTTTGTGTGTCCTCTATGTGTTCATAAACCATTCATTCGATTGCAATGAATCTTTGGTGAACTATTCACCGTACGCCCACGAACGTTCGTGACCCAAATGCAAAACAGCACGACACATAGCTCAGGAGGTAGGACGTCATAAATATTGAGCGGCCACGGCGCGGCGTGATAATACCCAGATTTATGCGTCAATTATTGGAAAATGGGAGTAGTTAGGGACCTTCAACAATAATTTTGGACGTTTTTTAAGCGTTTTGTAACTTATCGCCTCTCCCCCCTCGTCACCCACAAAATGATGAAACGAAAATTAGTTTACCGCTTATAACAGTTTCGCTGTAGATGCCGCAAAATTGTCGCATCAGTCATCGTCTTGTATCAAAGTTAGCAGTACAGATTTGCATGTTACTATTTATTTTCGTCTGCAAGTCCCTCTTAATCCTCTTGACTCCGAAATTAAGCAATCTGTTTTCTTAATCTCTATGTATACAAAAGCGAATTGACACTCACTCACTGAACGCGAAATCTGGAAAACTACCTCACATATGAAGCTGAAATTTGGAAGGGTTGTAGTTTATAGGTAAAAAACGTCAGCTAAGAAAGTATTTTATGCTAGGTGCATGGCGGAGCATACTGCTACAGATTCACGAAATCTGCAGTTTCATTTCGATCTTCACGAAATTTCGCACGCTTGACCTTCAAAACAAGAGGAAAGTCACCTTCTACCTTAAGTTTCATACGGTGCATGGCGGAGGGTACTTTGCAACATAAAAATGGCTAAATACCTTGGTCGTGGCATAACTCGAGAACGGTTCGACCGATTGGAGTGTTAAATTGATTCACACTATCACCATAAAAATAGAGATTACGATGTGTACGTGAAACAGGCGTCAGTAGAGCTAGCGTAGGTCCTATTTTCAAAGAGCACAATCGAAATTTCACCTATCGTAGCGGTTACACATAGTGAACAACGATGACCCCCACAGAAGGTCTCAGTTTCGTGAATTGTATCCCCATAAACCACAGTCACTGACGAGGTTGCGTGCCTCAACGATACAGATAGCCGTACCGTAGGTGCAACCACAGCGGAGGGGTATCTGTGGAGAGGCCAGACAAACGTGTGGTTCCTGAAGAGGGGCAGCAGCCTTTTCAGTAGTTACAGGGGCAACAGTCTGGATGATTGACTGAGCTGGCCTTGTAACATCAGATAACATGGCTTTGCCATGCAGTTACTGCGAACGGCTGAAAGCAAGGGGAAACTACAGCCGTTACTTTTCCCGACGACATGCAGTTCTATTGTATGAACATATGATGTTGGCGTCCTCTTGCGTAAAATATTCCGGAGGTAAAATAGTCCCCCATTCGGATCTCCGGGTGGGAACTACTCAGGAGGATGTCATCATGAAAGACAACACTGGCATTCTATGGCTAGTAACATGGAATGATAGATTTCTTTATCGGGTGGAGAGGTAAGAAAAGTTTAAAAAGGGAAACGGACAGCTTGATGCTGGCTTTAGTGTCGATGAAGTTCGATGGAAAGATGAGCAGCATTTTTGGTCAGCTGAGTATATGGTTATAAATTCATAATTACTTGAAGATAAAGCAGGAGTTGGTTTAATAACGAATAAGAAAACAGGGATGCAGGTAAATTACTACGAGTAGCTCAGTGGGCGTGATATTGTAGCCAAGATAGATACGAACCCAACACACACCACAGCAATACAAGTTGTGCCAACTGATTCTGCTGACGACGAGGACATCGAAGAATATTGTTTTGAGGAGGTGCAGGAAATTATTCAGACTTTTAAGGGAGAGGACACCTTGATTGTGACGGGGGCCTGAAATTTTGTAGGAGGAAGAGGAGGACTGGGGAAAAGAAATGAGACAAAGCCACGTACTAGAATTTTGTCCAGAATATAATTTAACCGTAACCAACAGTTGACTTAAGAATATGGAAGAGACTCGGAGACACCGGAACGTGCCAGATAGATTTTATAATGGTAAGACATAGATTTTGGACACAAGGTTTTAAACTGTAAGACATTCAGCGGTAGTTTTAGACACTGACCATATCTTATTGATCATGGCCCGTGGACTGAAAGTGCAAAAATTGAAGAAAGGAAAATAAAGAGATAGGACCTGCATAAATTTCGGGAACCTGAGATTTATGAGAGTTTCAGTAAGAGCTTTAGGACACAATTGACGGAAACTGGGAGAAGTAACGCGGTAGAGGACGAATGGGTAGCTTTGAGAGGTGAAATAGTGAAGACAGCAGAGGACCAAGTAGGTAGAAATACAAGACCTAGAAAAAAAACTTTCAATATCACATGATATACTGAATTTAAATGATTAAAAGGGAAAATTCAGTAAATGAAGCAAGTAAAATGGAGCACAGGCGACTAACAATGAAATTGACAGGAAGTGCAAAATGACTAAGCAGGAATGGCTAGAGGAGAAATTCAAGTCTGTTGGAGATTTATAACTAACGGAAAGATATATACAGCCTACAGGATAGTAAAATGGACATTTAGAGACGAGAAAAGCAGCTATATGAATATCACGAACTGCGATGGAAAACCAGTTTTGAACAAAGAAGTGAAAACTGAAAGCTGGAAAGAATACATAGAGGGACTCTGCAAAGGAAATGAACTTCGAGACAACATTATGGAAAGGGAAGAGAAAGCAGATTAAGATGAGGTAGGAGATACTAAACTGAGAGAATAATTTTACAGATCATTGAAAGGCCTAATTCGAAACAAGGCCCCTGGAATAGACATTGCCTCAGAGCTACTGAAGTCTCTGGGAGAGCCAGTCATGATAAAACTATTTCACATGGTGTGCAAGATGCATGAGACTGGCGAAACACTCTCAGACTTTAAGAAAAATGTAATATTTCCAAAATTTCACATGGTGTGCAAGATGTATGAGACTGGCGAAACACTCTCAGACTTTAAGAAAAATGTAATATTTCCAAAATTAACAATAACTTATCGTTGCAAAATTCTAACACAGATTATTTACAGAAGAATGAAAAAAGTGGTAGAAGTTGACCTCGGGGAAGATGAGTTTGTATTTACGAGAAAGTAGGAATACGGGAGGCAATACTCACCTTACAACTTAGTTTACAGCAAGGCAAGCCTAAATTTTGTAGATGTGGAGAAAGCTTTCGACAATTTCGACTGTAATATAGTCTTTCAAATTCAGAAATCAGCAGTGGAAAAATAGGGAACGGAAGGTTATTTACGACTTGTACAGAAACCAGAAAGGAGTTATAAGAGTGGAAGGGCATGATAGGAAAGCTTTGGCAGGAAAGGGAGTAAGTCAGGTTTGTAGGTTTTCCCCAATGTCATTCCATCTGTAAAAATAGCAAGCTGTGAAGGAAAGCAAGGAAAAGTTTGAAAAGTAGGAGGCGAGGTACTAGCGGAAGAAAAGTTGTGAGACGGCATCTTGAGTCGTGTCGGGATAGCTCAGTAGGTACAACGCTTGCCCGCGAAAGGCAAAGGTCCCAGGTTCGAGTCCCGGTTCCGGCACACAATTTTAATCTGCCAGGAAGTTTCAAGCAAGGAAAAGTTTGGAGAATGAATTGACGTTGAGAGTGAAGAAATAAAAACTATGAGGTTTGCCGATGACTTTGTAATTCTGCCAGAGACAGCAAAGGACCTGGAAGAGCAATTGTACGGAATGGACACTGTCTTGAAAGGAGTGAATAAGATGAAGATTAAAGACAGCAAAGGATCTGTAATGGAATGCAGTCTAAGAAAATCAGATGACGCTGAATTAATTAGATTAGGTAACGAGACAATAAAAGTAATATATGAGGTTTGTTTCTTGGGCAGTAAAATAACATACTATGATCGCAATACAGATGATTCAAAATGCAGATTGGCTATGGGAAGAAAAACGTTTGTGAAAAAGAGTATTTTTATCGTAATTTTAGTATAAGGAAGTCATTTCTTAGTCATTTATGTGGAGTGTAGCCTTGTACGGAAGCATGGAGAATAAATCAGACAAGAAGAAGATGTGGTTCCAGGGACGAATGCTGAAAATTAATTGAGTAGAGTGGGTAACTAATGAGGATGTACCAAACATAATTAGGAGAATAGGAACTAGTGGGATGCCGTAACTAAAAGAATGGATCTATTGGTGGGGCACAATGTTAGACATCAAGGAAGCGTGTATTTAACGTTGGAGAGAAGTATGTGAGGTAAACGTCGCAGAGGGAGACGGAGAGAGGAATACAGTAAGCAGGTTCAAATGGATGTGGGCTGTCGTTCTCAGGATAGACCACAACAACAAAAACCTCGCAGATTTTGAAAATAGCAAAATTTGTTTCCCAAGTGGTGTGGTCTGACGAGGCACAATTTAAGGCGCGATGCAATGGCCGTGCGCTCTAAGGCGCCTTGCTGCGGAGCGCTTTGTTGCTCCCCGTCGGAAGTTCGAGTCCTCCCGCGGGTATTTGTGTGTGTGTGTGTGTGTGTGTTGTCCTTGGCATAAGTGAGTTTAAAGTTCGTAAGCCTAGGGACTGCTAACCAGTAGTTTGATCCTATGGATGTACAAACATTTTACTTTTTTTTTAAAGAATAAATGGTAAAGTAAACAGGAATAAATGTGTATACTGGATCCTACGAAATCCGCATGTTCATGTTGAGCAAGCGGTCAATTTTCCGTGACTGCACATTTGTTGTGGGTTGTCATCAAGGTAACTGGTGCGACCCTTTTTTCCCCAAGCGTACGGTTACTGAAAGGAGTCACTTGTAGATGCTTGAGACACTAATTTTACGTTCATTCGGGCTTTGTTTGCTGACGATCCTTCTTTTATCCAATAAGATGGCGCTCCAATCAACTACCATGCGGACGAAGTAGTCCGACTGAGTTCTCTGGACTTTCGCGTTATTTGACCCCACCTGACTTTTACTTATAGTGTTACGTCAAGAACGTGGTGTACTGCTAGAAAACGCGTACACTAGGACATCTGCTCTATGATGTTGAAACGGCTGGTCACTCAATTCCTACAGCTGTTCAGAAAGACATCCCCATCAGTGTATGCCATCGTGCTCAGAACACTTGCAGGAGGGTGGAACGGTTGTTACAGCTTTGTCATTTGTAGTCATTGAAATATTTATGATAATATATACGTATTTCTTCATCCAAGTGTACACATTTTTTTTTTATCATCGCTATATTTATTTCCCAGCTTGCTAGCAGTTTACAATACTAGAGATTCTAACTGTATACTAAAACAAAGTTCACTTGGACAAATAACCAGACATTTTAACGCAGTTGCATCCATGATGAAACTGGATGGTGGGCTTTCAACTGTACAATGAATGAGGAATAAAACGAGAGATTTCAGCTGTTGTATTGTCTGCTTGTTTGTTTACTGCAACCAGTTTCGGCGCGGTTTGGAACACGTGCACGGAGTGAGACTCGCATGGGGACCGGGGCTGTTGACGGGCTAACCAGCTTTTCGCAGGTACAGGCGCTCTGAGAAGTCCAGTAGTTCAGCACAGACGCTCGTATCACGGCACTGAGCAACCGTGTTTTCCTTGAAGGTGGCTCATTATCGCATTTCGTGCAAATTTACAAGGTGCATTCAAATTCTAACGCCTCCGATTTTTTTTCTCCGGACTGGAAAGAGAAACATGCGCATTACTGTAAAATGAGGCCGCGTTCACTGTCAATATGTCCCAGAGATGGCAGCACCGAACGGGAGATGAAATTTTACCGCCAGCGGCGAGAATGAGAACTGTTTTAGATTCTTAAAATGGCGACGTTTTCCTTACTTGAACAGCGTGCAATCATTCGTTTTCTGAATTTGCATGGTGTGACACCAATTGAAATTCATCGACAGTTGAAGGAGACATGCGGTGATGGAGTTATGGATGTGTCGAAAGTGCGTTCGTGGGTGCGACAGTTTAATGAAGGCAGAACATCGTGTGACAACAAACGGAAACAACCTGGGGCTCGTACAAGCCGGTCTGACGACACGATCGAGAAAGTGGAGAGAATTGTTTTGGGGGATCGCCGAATGACTGTTGAACAGATCGTCTCCAGAGTTGGCATTTCTGTGGGTTCTGTGTACACAATCCTGCATGACGACCTGAAAATGCGAAAAGTGTCATCCAGGTGGGTGCCACGAATGCTGACGGACGACCACAAGGCTGCCCGTGTGGCATGTTGCCAAGCAATGTTGACGCCCAACGACAGCATGAATGGAACTATCTTTTCGTCGGTTTTGACAATGAATGAGACGTGGAGGCAATTTTTCAATCCAGAAACAAAGCGCCATTCAGCACAATGACAATCACGGCCACCAAAATTTCGGGTTACTGCCAGTGCTGAAAAAATCATGGTGTCCATGTTCTGGGACAGCGAGGGCGTAATCCTTACCCATTGCGTTCCAAAGGGCACTAAGGTAACAGGTGCATCCTACGAAAATGTTTTGATGAACAAATTACTTTCTGCACTGCAACAAAAACGTCCAGGAAGGGCTGCATGTGTGCTGTTTCACCAAGACAACGCACCCACACATCGAGCTAACGTTACGCAACAGTTTCTTCGTGATAACAACTTTGAAGTGATTCCTCATGTTCCCTACTCACCTGACCTGGCTCCTAGTGACTTTTGGCTTTTCCATCACTGAAAGACACTCTCCGTGGCCGCACATTCACCAGCCGTGCTGCTATTGCCTCAGCTTCTTTCCAGTGGTTAAAACAGACTCCTAAAGAAGCCTTCGCCGCTGCCATGGAATCATGGCGTCAGCGTCGTAAAAAATGTGTACGTCTGCAGGGCGATTACGTCGAGAAGTAACGCCAGTTTCATCGATTTCGGGTGAGTAGTTAATTAGAAAAAAAAATCGGAGGCCTTAGAACTTGAATGCACCTCCTATTTTCAAGACGGTTGTAGTATTGACCACTGACAGTTGCGGTGGAATGGGGTACGGTCGATGATAAAACTGTCATTCAAGTCCACACTAGTTTAATAAAAGTTATAACTCAACACCATTTCAAAATAAAAACGTTTGTACTAAGTTTCACTTGGTTGTTAGGTAGTTATTGAAATGAAGTTTTCTGTTACCTAACAACAACTGTCAATTTGGCCGTGAAAGTTATTAACTTCGATACAAAGTTTCCACAGCACCAGCACGATTCAAATAAATTTAAATATTCGGTAAAACTTTACGACGCTTCTCGCCGGGCTCCAGTGCTTATGTTGGCAACAGATGAACAATGAAGTGTAGAATTGCGTTGATATTTTTCACGAGTTACAGAGTAAATGTTATTGCTGCTCGTTTCACTCGCAGCAAAATTAATACTTTACCTGCTCTATGGTTGACAGGTTCTTGCATGTACCCTTGTCCGATCAGAAAAAAATCGTTTTAATTGAAGCTGTCAAGACAAAACATTTATTAGTCATTTGAGTTGCCACCATTACCATTGGTGCCAATATAACCACTGCAGCGCGGCGAGCAGCGTCGTACAATTTAACCAAGATCGATATCAGTTTACGTTGCCTGTGATTGATTTTTGAGAGTGCACATATAGTAACGATTTTAAACTTAGTTCTCCTGCCCCGCTCGTACAAGGAGCTTATATATATTATTTTATTTTATTGAAGAGAAGATTTGGTTAAATTGTACGACGCTTCTCGCCGCGCTGCAGTGGCTATGTTTCCAACAATGGTAATGGCGGCAACTCAAATGACCAATAAATGTTTTGTCTTGACAGCTTCAATTAAAACGATTTTTTTTCTGATCGGACAAGGGTACATGCAAGAACCTGTCAACCATAGAGCAGGTACAGTATTAATTTTGCTGCGAGTGAAACGAGCAGCAATAACATTTACTCTGTAGCTCGTGAAAAATATTAACGCAATTCTACACTTCATTGTTCATCTGTTGCCAACATAAGCACTGGAGCCCGACGAGAAGCGTCGTAAAGTTTTACCTCGATATTTTTAAACTCACATCGAAGTTCACTGCCTGCTAAACGTGAAGTTTAGTATTAATAGGTAACGTACTTGAGCTTGCCACATCTGAAGGTAAGTCAATGTTAAAATTCAATAAACCTTTCAATTGTCTTTTTGATGTAGTTCAATTCTTTCAATAAATCAAAATCATCTTCTTCCAATAATAATATACACAATAAATAAACTTTGTAATAAATTCTAAATAACTTTCAAAATACCATAATTACATTTATTGCCGTCTGATATGATACAAATCAGCTAGAGCAATGCTCAGATAAAACGTTAGCAACGGCAGACAAGAATGACGTAAGATTTTATTTCTTCTTTGCAAACGATCCGAGCGCGGCAATGGAGATGGCGCAGCAGGATTCGTAGCCCCATGGCCATGGGTTGTTTACCGATAGTGACCAGACCAGCAATGTTGACTGCGACGGCGACGACGCCGCCCTTATTCATTGCGGCACCTCGATTGCACATGAAACAGAAAGAAAACAACCAAAAAACAATTTAAATACCACATCATGACATTACAACATTTATACAAAAATTCATAGTATTTACATAAAACAAATTTACCAATATTTTTTTTACACAATAGCGAATTTCACTTTGCGTCATTGTATAAGGTATAGATGTTCTACCAAATGGCCCGCCACAAATTTTCATATGTCACCATTTCGTAGAACATCTATACCTCATACAGTGATGCAAAGTGAAATTCGCTATTGCGAAAAAATATTGATAAATATATCAACGCTGTAAATCTTCACCATACAGTAATAAAACAGATTGTTTATTCGTGTCCTGTAAAACAGGACTAATATAGAAATGTGGGGCTCATCAATATTTGTCCCACTACACAGTGAAATTCAACACATTGAGAACGGACGATGAAATTAATAATCTCTTCTAATATTTTGATGATACGAAGACAGGGGAGGCATACAAGTAATAAACATGGCAGTTCTTACGACTGTTACAGTCTTATTGCCGTTTTAGGACGAAATTTAAACTCATAAATTTATATATCATCAGAATTTGATTCAAACACTAAACATGATCACAGAATGTCAATGAATATCATTTATTTTCCTTTTCACTAAAGGAAAAATGACACCACTATCACAGAAATGCCAATTCGAAGACCAACTCTTTATTTTGAAATCTGCCAGCAAGCTTCTGTGGGTGGATTTCGTTCTCTTCATTCCGCAAAAAAAAAAAAAAAAAAAAAAAAAAAAACCAACATGTAAATGCAAGTCTAAGCATGACATAGTCGTAACTGCAAATTTATGAATTTTGCTATGAAACATTCAGTAATCTCGTAAATTTCAAGGTGTAGGTGTGTTCTAGCTGTAGACAAATTTCCACACTGTCAACGTAACACGAAAATTAGTAAAATTACGGTACTTTTTGTTAGCTGTAGAGCAGCATAGCAACGTGATGTAACTACAGATTAATTTGTTGAGTGTTCCTCATGTAACCCAAAATGTATATTCATAGTGAAAATGTTTGGAAACTTAGTGAGATGTTTATATCTCTCATAAAATATGACTTTCTTCAGTCATATCTCTTGAAATCATTTTATTTAGAACATTAAACATCAAATAAAGGTGTTAGGCATCCTGAAAAAATCTTGACAATCATGCTACTTGGAACATTTCCAAGCGATAAAATTGGTAGTATGGGCTTAGCTAGGCGGTTGGTTTTAGGGGTTCAAACCCCTCCCGAAATTTTAACAAAGCTAATAAAAAATGGGGCAGAAATTGCCTAAAAATGGATTGCAGTTTAATCTTCATGTCAAATTAGCGTCTTTTCAAACTGTAATGAACGGCTAATATATGCAATGTGATGATCCGATTTTTTTTTCTTTTTCCCTGATCTTTCTTTAACAATCCATCCGTTACTTTTTATAAAATGATTTCCAGTCCATGGTGTACAGCAATCAGTGAGAATATTCCTTCAGTAAAAAACCGTCTTGTTTGCAAATTGTTTTATTAAGGAGGTGTGGTGTCTAAAGTAAGCGCTCCTAAACGATCAGTTGGCATGCAAAGATCAAACATTCCTGGATATTATGATGTCTCTGTCCAAATAAAACTCCTCTCATTTATAAATACCAACATAAATTATAAACTTCTGTCCTGCTTAATAACCTCCCTTTCGTTACATTTGTATTCAGATAGCTAGATTTCACCCGTCCCGTCTTATACACCGGCTTCCTATGTCGCTCCCTACCCACATTCCCTTAGTTAGTCTGTACAAGTCGGCGGAGCAGCACACCACGCCCGTGAGCGCAATTGTAAACATGGGCTTATCTTGTATCACCAGAGACCACCGCTTCTATTAAGGTAATCTTAAAAATCGGTTTTATGTTTCTCACATCTTTACCGAGTATGTTCCAACTGTAATTCGTTGTTACCCGATCATTTGTATGGCTACAAGGAAATCCAAAAATTTCAGAAAAATAGAAACACCACAAAATAACTTAAGGTGTCACACTACAGAGAGCGCATTGAGAGCTTTGTTTAATATTTATACTGTCTTCTTAACACAAAATAAGCCCATGTACCATTATACCCGTTTGTAATTCCGCCTTGTAATTTTGTGTAAATTCTGTCACGCAGATAATCTGAAGAAGCTCTGCTAAAGGGCGAAACGCGTCATTAATTAATAAAACAATTTGCAAATTAAGACGGCTTTTTACTGAAGAAATCCGTTACTTTTTATTACTTTTGATGCTTTCTCTTTACTCATGTTTATCCTGTTTGTTCAATAGATCATTATTGGCATAAAAAAACTAGTATTCCATGACAAGAAGAGTCAACTAAGGATGTGTCATGAATATGAGATTAATCGATCTTCTAGGATGATGTCCATTACATCACGGTCTGGAACTGTTTCAGTTAAGTTTTGAGGGAAGAGGCATAGAAACCACTTGCCTTCTTTGTAAGCAGCTTGGCAATAGGTGCGGAAAGTAGAAACCATCCGAATTTTCTGCCTTTATTATTTCCAAAATAATCACCGTTACTGAAAATAGATTTATCCCACTGCGATGCAAGATACTGCAACTCTTCGTCCGAGGGAAGTGGACAGTCATGGATGTCTGTTTTGCCGTATGTTATTAAAAGATAATGTAATTTTTTATTATGTTCGTTTGTTGAAAACTCCTCCCGAAATCAAATTCCAGCTACGTCTATGATTGGTATCGAATTGTTGCGTATCAACTACATTACATGTTGACTGTGTAAATATAAATTACGGAATACACTAAACTCCTGTTCAGTACAATCTAAAGGTTCTAAGGATGTAGGCAGAGGCTTACAATCAGATATGCGAACCACCGCTCCTCCTCAAGTGCGTGAGTAGATTTTTATTCAGATATTCCAGTAAAAGGCAACCCTGGTGTCGAAATTGAGAGTAGTCCCAGATAAGCAGGAAGGGGAAAGGTTATGGTTATGATGAATTGTAACAGACGTATGTCTTGCAGCAACATTATTTTTTTTATAAAATGTTAAAATCCATTTTGTTGGAAGATTATTTTTTAACTCGGGTCAAGCTTTGTCATCAGTATTAACGAATTTGAAGTAAAGTTTTGCAGAAAGTAGTCTTGATGTCATCTGTTTCGACGCCATCACACAACTGTTTCGTAATTATTACTCTACTTCACGAACCAGTTGTCAATCATAAAATATATATGTCAACATGACATGTTTCGGGACGACATTATCGCATTATCAAGTTCTGTGAAACAAGGGTACTATATACAAACGACTGTACCACAAATATTCCAAGGAAACTAACCTCCTACCTGCCATAAAACATATCTGCTGCTTGGAAGCATTGTTAAAAACAATAGCTGTGTATGTTCTTTGTCAAAAATAAAACTTTGCGCAGTACCACATGTTTCTCAGGTGGCAGCAAGTTGTGCACTAACGGACAGCTGATCCAACTTCAAAGATTGTCCATATGCTTAACCGCTGTCATTGGTGGCCAAAGATATTCTAGCCAAGATAATTAACATTTATTCGTAAAATCAGTCACTAAATTAAGGGTTTTGTAACGGAATTACGCTTCAAATTTTTCAGTGAAGTTTAAAGTAAGAAGTCGATATTTAATACATGCATACACATAAGTGATTCTCAAGGAGTAGGTTGCTAAAATGTGCCACAGCTTTGGATAGTTCTGTTCAAATGTTTGTTAAGCTTACGGGATTTAACTACATCTACACGGGATACTCTGCAAATCACATTTAAGTGCCTGGCAGAGGGTTCATCGAACCACAATTATACTATTTATCTCCCATTCCATTCTCGAATAGCGCGTGGGAAGAATGAACACCTGAATCTCCGGGGTCATCAGTCCCTAAACTTACAAACTACTTATAAAGTACCTTATACTAAAGACGGCACAAATATCCATGCCCGAGGGGGGATTCGAAACCCCGACCGTAGTGGCAGTGCAGACCGTGACTGGAGCGCCTCAGTCTCCTCGGCCACCGCGGCCGGCGATAGTTCTGTGGCTCCATCTCCGCCCAAGTAAGTCTGACTTTTCAGAATTTACTCCCCTTAGCCACATTAGCTTCGCTGCCCGCCAGGTACACTGACTGTAATAAGACATTTGTCTGTTTCCAATCTGATGATTCGCTAACAGCGCGAAACGCGTAATTGGATTAATAAAGAATACTGCAACAGAGAGCCGGCCGCGGTGACCGAGGGGACTAAGGCGCTTCAGTCACGGTCTGCACGGCCACTACGGTCGGGGGTTCGAATCCCCCCTCGGGCATGGATATTTGTGCCGTCCTAGTTCGTAAGTAGTTTGTAAGTTTAGGGACTGATGACCCCGTAGTTAAGTCCCATATTTTGTGTCCCAACTTCGTCGCCGCTTTTGTGTCCCAGCCTCGTCGTAGGTGTCGGTGGCCGAGTGGAACGATACCGACACAGGAACAAAGATAGCACGCTGGTGCCGGTACGGAGGGGAGCAGCCAGAAACTATAAACACTAGAGTAAATTAGAAAGAGATATATATTGCACAGAATGTAACAATACTTAACTTTTACATAGTACTGCAGAATGTTGATACATAGTTGTTAGAGGCCTGCCTAGTGCCTGTACGATAGCAAAGTCTTCAATGGTGCCTATCTGATTACGAAGGTCCTAACTGGTTGCTATCTCCGTCCGAAGTGGCCGATGTCTTTCCGTGGTGGCCACGAGCGGGGTTGCAGCAGAGGGCGCTCGTGGCTGTCGTCGTAAGATCGCCGCGCAGTGCGTGCCTGGCGGCGCGCGGCGAAAGTAGGTGGCGCGCACTTTGTACTTGTGCGACACCACACCCCTCCCCCCCAAACCGCCGCGCCGTCGTGGCGTAGGGCTGAGGGCCACGGCGACGGCACTGGGAGGAGGGCCTGGGCGGGGGCGTTACTGGTGGGACGGGCGTCGTAGCTGAGGCTGGGATCGAGACGCCGTCCGCGCCCCGGCATCTGCCTTGAGATCCTCCAGGGAACCCGCCGAAACCTGGGGAAGGGCGCACCCCCCCGCCCAGAGGGAGCAGGTCATCTTCTGAGGTGCGTGACCCAGGCGGCGGCGGCGGCACGCACGGTCCCGGAGTCCCTCTCGGTGACGCTGTCATCTGCGGCGGCGACAGCGGCGGCGACGACTGCGTCGGCGGTACATCGACGTCCATAGGGATCTCGTAGTCCGGGGACGAACGATGTGGCTGTGCTCCCTGGCGGTGAACTGGGTCTGGAATCAAGAAACCCGAGACAGGATCGCGCGGCCTGTGCAGGCGTAATTGGTTTGCGTGGCGCCGCAGCTCCGACCCTGTGGAAGAACGTACAACATACATATTGCGACCGAGCACGCGCTGAATGATGCCCGGCATCCATAGTTTCTTCTTGTTTCCAGCAAACACCCTGTACAGCACCGGCGTGGAAACCTGAAAACGCGTAGCGCCATACGAACCGACTCGGTGCGTGGGAGGCTGCAGCAGGTGAAGGAGAGTGCGGTGACGGCGGCCGTGTAGCAGCTCGGCAGGAGACGGGCCGTCACGTGGCATGCACCGATACGTAGACAGGAAAATTTGAAGAGCTTCCTGCCTGGAGTGCTGACCTTTCATCTTCTCCATGTGAGACTTGAATGTTCGAACGAAACGTTCTGCTTCACCATTGGACTGAGGGTGAAAAGGTGCGGTGGTGATATGCTGAATGCCATTCACACGACAAAACTGTTGAAATTCCGCACTAACAAACTGAGGTCCATTGTCACTGACGATAGTTTCAGGCAAACCTTCGATGCAAAACACTGATGTTAAGGCACTGATCGTACTAGACGCCGTCGTTGAGTTCATGGCAATCACGAAAGGAAACTTGCTGAAAGCGTCTACAACAATTAACCAGCGCGTATTCCAGAAAGGTCCGGCAAAGTCAATATGTAAACGTTGCCATGGTCCCTTTGGGCGTGGCCAGTCTGAGAAACGCTGTGGAGGAGCCGCCTGATGCTCCGCACAAACTGTACACTGTGATGTCATGCTCTCTATCTGTGAGTCCATATCAACCCAGGTACAATGACGTCTGGCCAGTTGCTTTGTCCTAACAATGCCCCAATGTCCTTGATGCAGGAGGCGTAACACTTCTCGTTGCAGGGAACGAGGAACAATCACTCTTGCTTGGTCGTTGTCGGTATGCAACAACAGTACCCTGACTTAAAGATAATGCATGACGTTGTGCAAAATAACGTCGAACCAGAGGCCGATCAATGTCTTTGGCTCTGGCAGGCCACCCTGAGCGAACAAAACGCGCTACCACACTTAGGTCTGCATCCGCAGCTGTTTCCTGTGCAACCCGACGAGAGTTCAAAGGAAAGTCTGCGACAGCGGAAGCATCTCTGGAGTCTATCTGACAACATGCCATTTCTGAAGAATCGAATGATACATCCTGGCCAACCGGAAGTCGGGAAAGTGTGTCCGCGTTAGCATGTTTAGTGGTAGGTCGGTACAAAATCTCATACTGATAATTAGACAATATCAAGGACCATCTCTGAAGCTTTTGTGCCGTTCGTGGCGGAATTGGCTTTGTGGGTGAGAACAACGACATGAGAGGCTTGTGGTCTGTCAACAAATAGAATTTTCTGCCATAGAGATAATGATGAAACTTTGTGACGCCGTAAATGATTGCTAAGGCCTCCTTTTCTATCTGACTGTAATTCTGTTGCGTCGGCGTCAGTAGCTTGGATGCAAAGGCAATAGGACGATCGTGAGAACCAATACGATGTGAGATTACTGCGCCCAGACCGTACGATGAGGCGTCAACTGCTAACACTACAGGCTTCTGGGGGTCAAAGGGAATCAAACATGCATCACTGAGTAGTGCAGACTTTAAGTTGTCAAAGGCAACCTGGCAATCTTCGGACCAAACAAAAGGAACATTCTTCCTACGTAAGTGATGCAGTGGAGCTGCAATCTGAGAGGCATTGGGAATAAATCTGAAATAATAGTTAAGCTTTCCCATTACTGCTTGCAATTCATGCACATTCTTAGGAGGAGGCAAGTCTTTGATTGCTCGAAGATGTGACTGTAAAGGATGAATTCCTTGGGCATTAATCACATGGCCCAGGTACTCTATTTCAGTTTGAAAAAACGAACACTTTGCTTTATTACAACGTAGACCTGCTGCAGTCAACACTTTGAAAAGGCACTCCAGGTTTGCTAAATGTTCTTCAACTGTACGTCCGGATACCACAATATCATCTAAATAGTTCGAACAACACGGTACAGAAACTGTCAGCTGTTCCAAAAAACGCTGAAAAATAGCGGGAGCGGAAGAACTGCCAAAGGGTAGGCCCATGTGAGTATTAATGACGAAAAACTTTTTTGACTCGTCATCAAGTGGAATCTGTAAGTATGCCTCTGCTAAATCAATCTTGGAAAAGAAGCGAGACTGTCCTAATTTGTCCATCAGTTCCTCAGGTCTGGGCAGAGGGTAAGTGTCTACAATTGTTTGACTGTTCACTGTTGATTTGAAGTCTGCACAGAGACGAAGTTTTCCTGACGGCTTGGGTATAATTACTATAGGCGAGGCCCACTGACTCGCAGAAACAGGAGAAATCACCCCACTATCTTGCCAACGTTTAAGTTCGTCTGCAACTTTATCACGAATTGCGATAGGCACTGGTCTAGCTTTACGAAATTTTGGAACTGCAGATTCTTTTAAAGTTACATGTGCCACGAAGTCTTTTGCACAACCTAGTTCCGGCGAAAACAAGTCACTATATTTGTCACACAATGCATTGATTTTATCCTGAGGCACTATTGACGAAATTTGAAGCACATCTCTTTGAATTGATAAACCAAACAAGTCAGAAGCATCTAGTCCAAAAATGTTCTGTGTCGATTTGGCCTGAAGAACTACAAAATCAACTGTTTTTGTAACACCTTGAAAAGAGGCAGGCAGGCTACACGTTCCTAGCACGGGAATATTTTGACCTGTGTACGCTGTTAGCACTTGCTGTGACGGCGACAATTTTGGCGAACCCAGAAGGTCATAAGTGTCTTTATTAATTAATGTAACAGCGGAACCAGTATCAAGCTGAAATTGCACCGTCTTATTTTCTATAGAGAGAGTAACAAACAGCTTGTGCTTCTGGCGCACGACCGGTGCGCGAATGTGGGCAACGTCTAATACATATTGTTTTCTGCGCTTGCGCGGGTTGCGTGCGGTAGGAAGCGGCGCATACTCGGCACACAGCGGATTAACCACACTGTCACTAGATGACACTACCGCCGGATCGGCGTCCGCGCAATGCGAGGCTACTGTACGAAAATTACTTTCAGTATCTACAACAAGTCTACTGTCACTAGCTACACAGTACTGGGCACTATTACAAGGAGCAGTTGCAGAAGGCACTATTTTCACTACAGGAATGCACTGTTCATAGTCATTTTGCTTGTCCCGAACCCTTTTCCGTTGCACTGTTTTACGTGCTCGTCGGCGCTCGCTACGTGGTGCACTAGATAGTTTTGCCATAGGCGCAGAACTACTTTCTTGCAATTGAGATCCAAGGAAAGCACTGTTCAACTCCACAGCCCGTATAACATTTACAGAATGAACTGTTCTCGCACTCTGCGAAGCACTGTTTCTAACTGTACCGTTCTTTGAGTTTTTAATGTGCATACACACAGACTGTACATGTCCTGATTTGCCACATTGATAACAGGTTGCGTTGCGACTAGGGCAATGAGCACGCTTGTGGCGAGACACACACTGGGGGCAAGATTTACGAACATTTTTCTGAAATGAGCGTTGGCGCCCGTTATGCAAATTACTGTGTCTAACACTACGGGGCGACCTTTGCGTCGCACTTTTACTCTGGCTACTGTTCACTGTCTGTTCAGCACGGCCGGTAGAAAAATAAGAATCACTAGTGCTATACTGAGAACTACGGCTAGGAAAGCGTCCGTTGCGGCGCACTGAATTTACACTGTGGCTTTGCATTTCTACATCTGCTAAGTCAAAAGTATCATGCGCTTCTATAAGCTGCAGTACACTGTCTAATGAGGGGTCAGACTGTTTCAGAATTGCTGCTCTAATTCTGGGGTCCTGAATATTCTGCGTAATCGCATCCCTCAACATCACGTCACTATACGAAAGTCCACAAGAGCAAGTAAATTTACATTGGCGGGTTAAGCCCTTCAATTCCGTAATCCACTCTTGGCGTGACTGCTGCGGTAATTTTTTAAGTCTGAAAAATCGGTACCGCGCAGCGGCTATGAGAACTTTCCTCTCGTAATAAGCATTCAGTGCATCTACAATTTGTTCAAAGTCTACATCACGAGGAGATGCGTGCGGAAATAGTTTCTGCAATAATACGAAGGTCTGGGGGCCCACAATCGATAAGAAAAGGTTCTTCACCCTCTGACCTGTAATTTGATGAGCCGCGACGAGTTCTTGAAACTGTGCGAAGTAGTCGCTCCATTCTTCTTCACGTTCGTTGTACTGGCGGAACGTAGGGAGCGGTACAGCGGCAGGTGTGGGCTGCTGATGCGACGGCTGTTGTTGAGTTGTCAACTGCGCCACCGCCTGGAGAAGTTGTGTTATTTGCGCCGTCTGTAACTGAATAATTTCCATTAAGTTTGGGTTCGGGGTAGTGGCCATGCTGACCGATTAGGCGCCGCGCATACAAGTAAATTATAACAAAACACAAATGCAATATGAAAGAGGACTCGCTCTGCAACAAAAAAGTCCACAAACACGTAACTGAAAATGTTCCCCCAAAAATCTTATAATAATGGTGGGTGGGCGGGAGCAATTTTTTGCGTTCTCCGACTGCTACTGTCTGGCTGCTGCAAGCGGGCTGGTCCAAGGTTCTATCACTCCTCGTCGCCACTTTTGTGTCCCAACTTCGTCGCCGCTTTTGTGTCCCAGCCTCGTCGTAGGTGTCGGTGGCCGAGTGGAACGATACCGACACAGGAACAAAGATAGCACGCTGGTGCCGGTACGGAGGGGAGCAGCCAGAAACTATAAACACTAGAGTAAATTAGATAGAGATATATATTGCACAGAATGTAACAATACTTAACTTTTACACAGTACTGCAGAATGTTGATACATAGTTGTTAGAGGCCTGCCTAGTGCCTGTACGATAGCAAAATCTTCAATGGTGCCTATCTGATTACGAAGGTCCTAACTGGTTGCTATCTCCGTCCGAAGTGGCCGATGTCTTTCCGTGGTGGCCACGAGCGGGGTTGCAGCAGAGGGCGCTCGTGGCTGTCGTCGTGAGAACGCCGCGCCGTGCGTGCATGGCGGCGCGCGGCGAAAGTAGGTGGCGCGCACTTTGTACTTGTGCGACACCACACCATAGACTATACAAACATTTGAACATTTTTGCAACAGAGACTGAGAATTATTTAATTATTCAACACTGTTGCTGCACCAGCCGCCACCACCACCATCATGGAATGGAATGAAATGCCCAGTAATCGTTTTTAGATAGTTCTGTCTTTCCGTTGAACATGTTGCTGGAATCCTCTCTCAACGCACAAAAGATCTCAATTTCTTCGAGATTTGATAATAACCAACCTTTGTCCTCATAGTGTATGACTATCAAACTATCATTTATGGAGCCCAACGAATATCGTTCAATTTTCAGGTGTTTTTCCACTGTAGATGAGCCATTCTTCATATTACTGTATTCTTTAAACTGCACCTTTAAATTCCTTCCCGTTTGTCCTGTATACTTCATTTCACAATCATTACAGTTTACTTCGTATACCCCCGCTTTCCTCATCCGGTTCTCACCTACATCAGTCTTATGCTTCAGCCTATGTTATAACTTGTTGTCTGTCCTAAAAGCAATTTTAACGTCCTCTTTTTACACAATCTCGCCAGTTTGTAGGAGACGGGTCCACAGGATAGTATAACCCTACATTTGTTCGAATTTTCTTCACGTAGTTGATTCTTAGGTGTTATCGTCTTTTCTAATCTGCCTATCAAACCCGCGTCATAATCATTTTTACTAATGGGATAATGTCGACCCGAAACATGTCGTTTGACATGTATATTTTACAAGCTTAAACCCATGGCTTCGCTCGCGTGTTGGTTGATTATGATAGATAAGCTACCTTTCAGTAGTGTGCTATGAGACTGGTTTTGAAGGATGAAATGAAATACGATACCTTATTTAGAAAGAAACTGAAAACTATTGCTATCAGATTGCAGAAGTCTATGCACTTACCAGGAAAGTACGTAGTGTAGATCAAATCACACATAAAAAAATGCACTCGTTTCGGGGAATCCAATCACGAAATTCAACAATTGTTGTTGTAGTGGTCTTCAGTCCGGAGACTGGTTTGATGCAGCTCTCCACCATACCCTATCCTGAGCAAGCCTCTTCATCTCCACATACGAACGGCAACCTATATCTGTCTGAATCTCCTTACTGTATCCCTCTCTTGGTCTTCCTCTGCGGTTTTTACCCCACACACTTCCCTCCAACGCTAAATTCACAATTCCTTGATGTCTGAGAATGTGTCCTACCAATCTATCCCTTCTTTTAGTCAAGGTATGCCAGAAATTCCTTTTCTCCCCAATTCTGTTCAGTACCTCCTCATTAGTTACGCGATCCACGCACAAAATCAATATTCGATGTTAACAAATTTCTCTTGTTCAAGAACGCTTTTCTACCCATTGCCATTCCTAATTTTATATCCTCTGTACTGCGACCATCATTTGCTATTTTACTGCCCAAGGCACAAAACTCGTCTACCTCCTTTATTGCTTCGTTACCCAATCTAATTCCTTCAGCATCGCCTGATTTTCTTACACTGCACTCCATTACCCTAGTTTTACTCTTGTTAATGTTCATCTTATATGCACCTTTCAGCACACTGTCCAATCCGTTCAATTGCTCTTCCAGGCCCTTTGCTGTATCTGACAGAATTACTATGTCGTCGGCAAAACGCAATGTTTTTAATTCTTCACCCTGAACTTTAATTCCTTCACCAAATTTCTCCTTGCTTTCCTTTATAGCTTGCTCAATGTACAAATTGAATAACTCCCTTTCCAACCACTGCATCCCTTTCATGCCCTTCAACTCTGACAACCGCTCTCTGATTTTTGTACAAGTTGTATATAACCTTACGCTCCCTATATTTTACTCCTGCTTGCTTCAGAACTTGAAAAAGTTTATTCCAATCAACATTGTCAAAAGCCTTGTCCAAATCTACAAATGCTAGAAAAGTAGGTTTGAGTTTTCTAAATCTGTAGGATAAGCCGTAAAGTGAGTATTGCCTCCCGTGTTCCTACATTTCTCCTGAACCCAAACTGATCTTCCCCGAGGTCGGCTTCTACCAGCTTTTCCATCCTTCTGTATATAATTCGTGTTAATATTTTGCAACCATGACTTATTAAACTGATGGTTCTGTAGTTTTCACACCTGTCTGCACCTGCTTTCTTTGGAATGGGGATTATAACATTTTTCTTAAAGTCTGAGGGTACTTCACCTGTTTCATACATCCTACACACCAGGTGAAACAATTTTGTCATGGCTGGTTCTCCCAGAGACTTCAGTAGCTCTGAGGGAATATCATCTACTCCAGGGGCCTTGTTTCGACTTAGGTCTTTCAGGTCTCTGTCAAATTCTTCTCTCAGTACAGTATCTCCTATTTCATCGTCATCTACATTCTCTTCCCTTCCTACAATATTGTCTCGAAGTTCATTTCCTTTGTAGAGCCCCTCTATATACTCTTTCCACCTTTCAGCTTTCCCTTCTTTGCTGAGAACTGGTTTTCCATCAGTGTCCTTAATATTCATAGAGATGTTTTTCTTATCTCCAAATGTTTCTTTTATTTTCCTGTATGCTGTATCTATTTTTCCCCTATTTATACATTCTTCTACATCCTTGCATTTGCCTTCTAGCCACTCCTGCTTAGCCATTTTGCTCTTCCTGTCAATCTCATTTCTTAGTCGTCTGTACTCCATTTTGCCTGTTTCATTTACTGCATTTTTATATTTTCTCCTTTCATCGATTAAATTTAGTATCTCCTGTGATATCCAAGGATTTTTTGTAGGTCTTGCCTTCCTACCTATTTTGTCCTCTGCTACCTTCACTATTTAATCTCTCAATTTAACCCATTCCTCCTCTACTGTTTTATTTTCCCCTGTTTCTGTCAATTGTTGCCTAAAGCTCCATCTGAAATTCTTAAGACTTTCAGGTTCCTTCAGTTTATCCAGGTCCCATCTCCTTATTTTCCTACCTTTTTGTAGTTTCTTCAGTTTCAGCCTACAGTTCATAACCAACAAGTTATGGTCAGAGTCTATATCTGCCCCTGGGTATGTCTTACATTGTAGAACCTGGTTCCGAAATCTATGTCTCACCATTATAAAATCTATCTGGTATCTTCCGGTGTCTCCTGGTCTCTTCCTCGTATACAACCTTCTTTTGTGATTCAACAATAATGATTGTAATAATATCACAGATCGATCACTTGATGTAATGCGCGAAACGTTAAATCGATTTTTAAAGATGTATTAAAAGAAATTTCTTTTTTACTGCTATATTTATTTATTCTTATATTTCCTTATTCGTATGCTTATCCTTACAGAGAAAGAGATGAAGACAATGTAGCACGCATAGACCAAAGATATGGTCTGTGGTATCACGTTTCGCTGTATGTAACCTCCTTGCTATCAGTCCGTTTTTTTTATAATTTCACGACTTTCAACCACCATAACTTCCACCCCGTTATAGCTATCGGCATGGAACTACTAAGGTATACAACTGGAGACTTCGGACAACAATTCCACACAGACCATTCGTTTGCGTTCTGTAGTTTTCACCGCAGAGCGAAATATTAACAGACATACACGTAGAATTTTACATACACTGATAATTTTCCAGCCCAATATACTCCACCGTTTTATCATTATGAGCCCTCAAACAACAATGCAACCAATAAAACCATTGTCAAACAGTAAATATAATTTTCAAAGAGTAATTATTGTTCCTCATTTCGCGTTATATTCTTCAGATTACTAAATATCTATCAGATCGCTATAAAACCGTGTCTAAAAGCTTCCTCAGGTATAAATTAGTAACTACAAATATTAAGTCTCTGCGTCTTGTCGTACGTGATAAACGTACACCAAACAGACATTCACATTAATATATATAGATAAATAGCTATTCGATCGCCATAAAACCGTGCCTAAAGCCTTCCCCGGGTAGACATTAGGAACTGTGCAAATTTTTAGGTCTTTATGTCTTGTGGTTCAGACGTGATAAACGTACACCGAACAGACATTCACATTTAAAGATATAGATTATTGACAAATAGTGCGAGAAGTACAGTAATAATAGTCTTGATGTGTTTGCGTACTTCTATGCATTAATATTAACGAACATGCAACTTGTTTATAGTATCTTCGCCCTTAAGTACCAAAATAAACGAAATTTAAGGTTGAAATTTTAAATAGACACTGAAAACATATGATCAATAGCAATGGTGGACTAAGGCTGTCGGAGGCCTGGAGCGGCGGCGAAACAAAATGAGGATCCCGCCCACTTTTACATACAAGTACTACTATAATACAGTAACCACCCTAGGACGAGAGGCACGGGACAATCAAAAAATATAGCTTTCGAGATCCGGAGACCCCAGATGGAGATGCATAGGGTGGTGATAAAAAAAGTGCTTTCGATGTATTGGGAGGCTCCCAAGACGAAAGGCCCGCTATAGTCCACCAATGATCAATACGTCTCATAAAATTAATGCCCAGAACTGTTGTAGTGGGACGGATTATTGCCTCCGCTACTACCTTATGTTAGCTCGGTTTCGCGGGTTATTATACTTACGTTTATCTTGATTAATGATTTCAGATGTTAATACCGTAACTTGGGGTGATTTGGAAATGCTGGGGTGAAATGGAACACTATGTCTATTTCAAGAAATCATCTTTGCTGCTGAGAGATACTTTGGTGTAAGTAATAAAAACAACCTCCCACAGTCGCCAGATGTAATAGTTGTTACATTGATAACTAAAATTGTGTGTGTGAAAGAGGTATACGACTTCAAAAAATATTTATATTTAAGTGTAAAATTTCTCGTAATATGAAAATCTGAAAACAAACTAGTGCACAGCTACTCTGGTAATAGTAATACAGTTTTCTGACATTGGTATGTTAAGGGCAACTGTCAGTCATGATGGGTGCAAAGTTAGGTTGTGTTTGCTTATTTTATTTATTAGGTAGAGGTGTAAATATGCAAAATCGTATTTTTTTCAGGGTGAATTCGAACATGACGCGAGTGTACAAAAAAAAAATCTAAACTATACCGAGATAAGCCTCCAGACAGCTCTGAATGAAGTCAAGACACAAAAAATGTGAATACCTGTTAGTACACTCTCAAGGAACTTATGTAATAAAAATCCTTTGAAAATAGGTGGACAAACCGTCTTGACAGTAGAAGAAGAGAAGCCTTTAATCGGTGGTTTATTTAAATGTGCAGAATGGGGTCAGCCAATTACGACAAGTGAGGTTAGGAATATTGTGAAGTTCTATTTGGTCCGAAGTGGATGATTGGAAAACTGGTCTGATGGCAACAGACCTGGATATCATTGAGTGAAAAAACTGCTTACAGTACGTTTAAGTGAAAGTGTAAAGTTAACAGAGGAGATAGAAAACTATTTCAGAAATTAGGAGCAGACAGCGAGAGGGTGTTCCACCTAGTAATCAACATTAATTACTATCAAACAGAAGTAATATAAAGGCATCCTCCACAACAAAGTTCTGTTGGATGTGTTTACTGTGTTCCAATCAACGGCTCCATATGTTTTAAATGCAATTATTTATCAAAATTGTCAGTGTTCCAAATCACCCCAACGCCAACTACATTTTCTGTTCCATTTCATCCCAGGTTACGGTACTTTATGTAATGTGATTCTTAATAATGTTTTGTGTGCTTTTTATGTTTCATGTGCTGTGACGCCGATTCAGCCCACGAGAGCAAACGGAAAGCTGAAGTTCTAAATTTAACCTTTAAGAAATCTTTCACGCAGGAGGACCGCACAAATATACCATCATTTGATCAACGTTCTAATTCCGAAATGGGGAACATAGCAATAGGTATTTCCGGTGTAGAGAAGCAGCTGCGAGAGCTAAATACGAAAAAGTCTGCTGGTCCGGATGGAATACCAGTTCGGTTTTACAAAGACTATTCTGCGGCATTGGCCCCCTACTTAGCTTGCATTTATAGCGAATCTTTAATTCAGCGCGAAGTTCCTAGTGATTGGAAAAAAGCGCAGGTGACTCCAGTGTATAAGAAAGGAAAGAGAACTGACCCATACAATTACAGGCCAATATCGTTGACATCGGTTTCATGTAGAATTTTGGAGCATTTCTCAGTTCGAATATAGTAAATTTCCTTGAAACGGAAAAGCTTCTTTCCATGAATCAGCACGGGTTTAGGAAACATCGTTCATGCGAAACTCAGCTTGCCCTTTTCTCACATGACATCTTGCGAGCCATGGACGAAGGGCAACAGGCGGATTGTGTTTTTCTCGACTTCAAAAAGGCGTTCGACACGGTGCCACACTGCAGACTGCTAACGAAGATACGAGCTTATGGAATAGGTTCACAGATTTGTGACTGGCTGGAAGACTTCCTAAGTAATAGAACGCAGTACGTTGTTCTCGACGGCGAGTGCTCATCAGAGACGAGTGTATCGTCAGGCGTGCCCCAGGGGAGTGTGATAGGACCGCTATTATTTTCTATCTATATAAATGATCTGATGGACAGAGTAAGTTGTAATTTGCGGCTGTTTGCTGATGATGCTGTGGTGTATGGGAGGGTGTCGTCTTTAACTGACTGTAATAGCATACAGGTTGACTAAGACAAAATTTCTAGATGGTGCGAAGAATGGCAGCTAGCTCTCAATGTAGAAAAATGTAAGGTGATGCGCATGAATAGAAAAAACAATCCTATAATGTTCGAATACAGCATTAGTAGTGAGCTTCTTGATGCTGTCGCGTCGTTCAAATATCTAGGCGTAACATTGCAGAGCGATATGAAATGGAACGAGCATGCAAGGACAGTTGTGAGTAAGGCAGACAGCAGACTTCGGTTTATTGGGAGAATTTTGGGAAGATGTACTTCACCTGTAAAGGAGACCGCGTATAAAACGCTTGTACGACCACGTCTTAAGTATTGCTCAAGTATTTGGGAACCCCAGCAGATCGGTTTGAAGGAAGACATAGAGGCGGTTCAGAGACGAGCAGCTAGATTTGTTACCGGTAGGTTCGACCAATGCGCGAGTGTCACGGAAATGCTCCGGCAACTAATTTGGGGATCGCTGGAAGAAAGACGACGTTCTTTTCGTGAATTTCTGTTAAGTAAATTTAGAGGGCCGGAATTTGAAGCTGAGTGTAGTACGATCTTGCTGCCGCCTACTTACATTTCGCGTAAAGATCACAAAGACAAGATAAGAGAAATTAGGGCTCGTACGGAGGCATATAGGCATTCTTGTTTTCCTCGTTCAATTTTGGAGTGGAATAGGAAAGGAAATGCCTAGTAGTGGTACAGTGTACCCTCCGCCACGCACCTTACGGTAAATTGCGGAATATGTATGTAGATGTAGATGTTACATCGTCTTGAAATTTAATAGTGTGTTGAAGATTATTGTTTCAACCTCTTACATAATTTTGCAAGATATATTCACAGTGACATTATTTGAAATATTATACATCGTCGAGGGTTTTTTTTTTTCTACAATTTGAGAGAAGATATTTATATTAGTGAAAGTTGACCTTGCTGGCCGCGGTGGCCTAGGGGACTGAGGCGCTCCAGTCTCGGTCTGCACGGCCACTACGGTCGGGGGTTCGAATCCCCCCTCGGGCATGGATATTTGTGCCGTCCTTAGCCTTAGCTAGTTCATAAGTAGTTTGTAAGCTTAGGGACTGACGACCCCGTAGTTAAGTCCCATAAGTTCTACAAACATTTGAACATTTTGAAAGTTGACCTTCCGACAAGGGAAGAAGATACTTGAGAATATACAGTGTTTCAGAAAATCGATTCTTTATACACAACGATTATGAATGAGAGCAACTTATAATATCTGCGTTGACAACAACACACATAGCTACGCGATTTTAATTTTGACAGATCACAAGAGAACTTTGAAATATTTTTTCTGAAGTGACAGTTTCAGAAAATGGTGATAGTCAAATCGAACGCTTCTTCTCTCTGTGCAAGAACCTGACACTGAAATTTGAATAACAGTTCGAAAGTCAATATAAGAAATTATTTTTTATTTTATTTTTCGTTGACGCTTGGACGACGTTCGGATCCTAAAGCCCGACACGGTACATCGGAAACTGACATTTCGTCAAACGAACGGGTAGTTGCAGTGTCGTCCCAGCGCAACTGTGATTGTACCTGCAAAACATCTCATGTATGGACTTAAGACATTGCTACATGTTTACATAATAGACACGATTTTAAAATTTTGTTGTTATCGCCAAATTAGAAGAAAAATTACATTTTTGTGTGGTTTCCCCCCTTAAACACTTGAGTCACACCGGTGGCTATTAAAAATTTTATTTAAAACACTAAGCTCATAGTAAACATCCTGCACAGATATGGTAATTTGTCTAACCCGACTATCATGCAACTTTCATCGCTTCAGAGAGAGTTACTCTCGATTTTACCAGAAAACTCCACCCTAAAGCTTCAATTACAGTAAACACAGATCATCATCATCATCATTAGAGACTGATTATGCCTTTCAGCGTTCAGTCTGGAGCATAGCACCTCTAATAAAATTCCTTCATGATCCCCTATTCAATGCTAACAGTGATGCCTCGTCTAATGTATGCGTTTTACTTCAAAATCATTTTGCACCGAATCTAAGTACTTTCTTCTTGGTCTACCTCGACTCCACTTACCCTCCGCTGCCGAGCACATTAGTCTCTTAGGTAACCTAGCTTCTCCAATGTGTGTAACATGACTCCACCATCTCAGTCTGTTCGCCCAAACTGCTTCATCTATGGTGTTCATTCCCGGCTTTTCTTTGATTTCCTCATTATGGACACCCTCCTGCCATTGTTCCCATCTATTGGTACCTGCAATCATTCTTGCTACTTTCATATCTGTAACCTCTACCTTATGAGTAAGGTACCCTGTATCCACCCAACATTCACTCCCATACAACAAAGTTTGTCGAAAGATAGAGCGGTGCACTGCTAACTTAGTCTTGGTACTTACTTTCTTCTTGCAGAAGAGAGTAGATCTTAGCTGAGCACTCACTGCATTAGCTTTGCTGCACCTCGATTCCAGTTCTTTCGCTATGTTGCCATCCTGTGAGAAAATACATCCCAGGTGCTTGAAACTGTCTACCTGTTCTTTGTTCCTCCTATTTGGCACTGAATCTGTTTGAATCTCTTTCCCACAGACATTACTTTCGTTTTGGAGATGCTGATCTTCATATTATAATCCTTGCATATCTGATCGAGCTCTGAAATATTAGTTTGCAACATTTCAATCGAATCGGCCATTACAACTAAGTCATCCGCATATGCGAGACTGCTTATTTTGTTTTCACCTACTTTAATCCCGCCCTGCCAGTCTACTGTTTTCAACATATGATCCATGAATAGTATTAACAACAGTGGTGACCGGTTAGAGCCTTGTCTTACCCCTGAAACTACGCTGAACCATGAGCTTAATTTGCCATCTACTCTAACTGCTGCTTGGCAGTCTACGTAAATCAGAAGTTTGCCTCCTATACTATAATCTTGAAGAACTGACAGTAGCTTCCTCCTAGGAACACGAAGCCTTTTCCAGATCTATGAAACATAGATACAATTCCCTGTTCCACTCGTATCACTTTTCCATTACCTGCCGTAAGCTTAAAATCTGGTCCTGACAGCCTCTAAAAGGCCTAAACCCACACTGATTTTCATCTCATTTGTTCTCAATTTATACTCGCACTCTCCTTTCAACAATACCTGACAATATTTTGCCTACAACGCTAATTAAAAAGATACCTCGATAGTTGTTGCAATCTTTTCTGTTTCCATGTTTGAAAATTGGCGTGATTACTGCTTTCGTCCAGTCAGTCGGAACCTGTCCCGATTCCCACGCCTTTTCAATTATCCTGTGTAACCATTTGAGACCTGATATTCCACTGTATTTGACGAGTTCCGGCTTAATTTCATCCATCCCAGCCGCTTTATTGCACTGTAATCTACTGACCATTTTCTCCACTTCCTCGAATGAGATCCTGTTTCCATCGTCGTTCCTATCCCATTCTACCTGAAAATTTGATACATTATTGACCGTTTCACCTACATTGAGCAATTCTTCAAAATATTCCCTCCATCTGCCCAAGGCATCCACAGGATTGACTAGCAGCTTTCCTGACCTGTCTAAAACATTTGTTAATTCCTTCTTCCCTCCCTTTCGAAGATTGCTAATTACGCTCCAAAATGGTTTTCCCGCGGCTTGACCCAGAGTTTCTAGCTTGTTTCCAAAGTCTTCCCATGATTTCTGCTTGGAGTCTGCAATTATTCGTTGGGCTTTGTTTCTTTCTTCAACATAACTTTCTCTGTCTGCCTGATTTCTAGTATGGAGCCATTTTTGAAATGCCTTCTTTTTCTTTTTACAGGCTTTTGTGTCATTTCACCAAGCTGTCTGCTTCTTCCTGCCTTTACACACTACTGTTCCAAGACATTCTCTAGCGGCTTCCAGTAATGTGTCCCTGTACCTTGACCATTCCTCTTCCAGTGACTGGAAATCATTCCATTTAACTGGTACCTTTCCGAGATCATTGTTATGTATTTGTATCTAATTTCCTTGTCTTGAAGCTTCTACACATGGACCTAACTTATTGCTCTTTTGGCCTTACAAAACCAATTTCAATGCAGATTAAATAATGATCAGTATCATGAAAGAACCCCCTGAAAACGTGTGTGTCCTTGACTGTCTTCCTGAATTCCTGTCCTGTTATTATATAGTCAATGATAGATCTGGTTCCCCTTCCTTCCCATGTATATGCTAAAGAAGGAGTTTGTGATAACTAAGCCCATACTGGAACAGAAATCTGTTTTCCGTTCCTGTTGGCCTCCATAGTCTCTCCAAACTTACCCATAACCTACTGTTCGATTTCCTATCCTGGCATTGAAATCACCCATGAGTAAAACACTATCCTTATCCTTCACTCTAACGACTACATCACTAAGTGCGTTGTAAAATCTGTCCATCTCATCTTGATCTGTCCCTTCACAGGGTAAATACACTGCCACAATATTAATTTTCTTACTGGAGATGGCCAAATCTATCCACATCAGTCGTTCATTTACATACCTTATTGCAATTATGCTGGGTTCGATTGCTTTTCTGATGTAGAATTCTGCACCCCACTGCGCTCTTCCTCCTTTAACTCCTGACAGGTAGACCTTGTATTCTCCGACTTCGTCCTCTTTCTCTCCCCTTACTCTAACGTCACTAACAGCTAAAACATCTAACCCCATCTTACTAGAAGCCTCCGCCAGCTCTACCTTCTTCCCATTACAATCCCCATTGATATTAATAGCTCCCCATCTCATTCCAGATCGTTTGCCAAGTCGTATCTGAGGAGTCCCTGGTCTGTCAATTAGAGGTGGCACTCCATCACCTCCAAAGGTCAGAGGCATTTTGCTCTGATTGTTGCCAGCATGATACTGAAGTACCTGGGAAGCAGGTTGGTAGCCTTACTTGCCCAGGGCCCCACTGGGTTTTACCCCTAACGGTTGAGGGGCTAACCGGTGGATTTGGTAGTCTTTGCCGTCTGAGCACAAAGATGGCCACGACTCACAATATGTCCGGGATGCCCAACCTTTTTCCAAAGTAACTGGTGTCCCAACTGTCAGGACCACTTACTTGGCCACTAATACGTTGCCCGTGGTTCATGAATTAGGACATGACTACAGGTACCCACACCATGAACCACAAAAATAGACTATTTTACATTTTTGGAGTTTTCTCTTAGATCCCTAAATGATTTGGATGTATTCGAAATACAAATGCGTCTAAGAAATGTTTCAAATACGGACTGAGTAAGGGACGGTAGCACACAGAAAGGTGCCAGAGATAATTTTCTCTGATTTCTGTCAGCATCAAACAGAATCATTTTAGCCCAAACTTGGAATAAACTCGAGCAGCGAGATCAAGTTGCAAGATTTCCGGGAAACAATTGGCAGCCAATCGCTCCGCATCAATTACTTTACCTGTTGGCTGTGTAAATATGAATTTGGGGATACACTGATTTCCTGTTCAGTACAATGAAAAGATTCTAAAGAAATATGCAGAGGCTTACACTCACATACCCGTACCATTGCTCCTTCTCAAGAAGTCCCTGAGCATATATTTATTTAGAATATTCAAGAAAAAGGCTACAAACATTTGAACATTTGACTTATTATTTATAAAATGTTAAAATCCATTAACCATAAGTTACTTTTTTAACTGTGTGCATACTTTTTATCATCAGTATTATCCAATCTTAATGAAATTATTGCATACTTCTATGCATTAGTATTATAGAACATGTGACTTGTTTACATTATGAACTCATTTAAGTACTAAAGAAAATTTAAGGCTTAAATTTGAAATAAACCATGAAAACATATGATCACTGTATCTGATAAGATGTACAGAATTGTTGAACTCTGTCTTGTGAATGTATCTACAAAATCTAGGAGGCGAGGTACTGGCGGAAGTAAAGTTGTGAGGCGGCTTCGTGAGTCGTGTCGGGATAGCACAGTCGGTAGTGCGCGAAAGGCAAAGGTCCCAGGTTCGAGTCCCGGTTCCGGCACACAATTTTAATCTGACAGGAAGTTTCATATCAGCGCACACTCCGCTGCAGAGTGAAAGTTTCATTCTGGAAACACCCCTTAGGGTGTGGCTAAGCCATGTCTCCACCGTATCCTTTCTTCCAGGAGTGCTAGTCTTGCGTGTTTGCAGGAGAGCTTCTGTGAAGTTTGGAAAGTAGGAGGCAAGGTACTGGCGGAAGTAAAGTTGTGAGGCGGCTTCGTGAGTCGTGTCGGGATAGCACAGTCGGTAGTGCGCTTGCCCGCGAAAGGCAAAGATCCCAGGTTCGAGTCCCGGTTCCGGCACACAATTTTAATCTGCCAGGAAGTTTCATATCAGCGCACACTCCGCTGCAGAGTGAAAGTTTCATTCTGGAAACACCCCTTAGGGTGTGGCTAAGCCATGTCTCCACCGTATCCTTTCTTCCAGGAGTGCTAGTCTTGCGTGTTTGCAGGAGAGCTTCTGTGAAGTTTTGAAAGTAGGAGGCGAGGTACTGGCGGAAGTAAAGTTGTGAGGCGGCTTCGTGAGTCGTGTCGGGATAGCACAGTCGGTAGTGCGCTTGCCCGCGAAAGGCAAAGGTCCCAGGTTCGAGTCCCGGTTCCGGCACACAATTTTAATCTGCCAGGAAGTTTCATATCAGCGCACACTCCGCTGCAGAGTGAAAGTTTCATTCTGGAAACACCCCTTAGGGTGTGGCTAAGCCATGTCTCCACCGTATCCTTTCTTCCAGGAGTGCTAGTCTTGCGTGTTTGCAGGAGAGCTTCTGTGAAGTTTGGAAAGTAGGAGGCAAGGTACTGGCGGAAGTAAAGTTGTGAGGCGGCATTGTGAGTCGTGTCGGGATAGCACAGTCGGTAGTGCGCTTGCCCGCGAAAGGCAAAGGTCCCAGGTTCGAGTCCCGGTTCCGGCACACAATTTTAATCTGCCAGGAAGTTTCATATCAGCGCACACTCCGCTGCAGAGTAAAAGTTTCATTCTACTTTTAAATTCCTTCTAAAATATGAGAAGAAAAGTATAGAATTGATTCAGTGTCAAAAAGTCAAGAAATGCTCGCAGCATTAATGGATGATATTCTCGGACATGGGTTCCTTTTCAATTTAAAAGTTAAGTCAAAACAAATCTCTCATGTAAAAGACGTCGCTACTTTTGGAGGGGATGGCGATCTGTCAATCAGAGAGTGCCTAGCGCAGAAAACTGCAGTGGTCAACTAAAAGGCTCAACTGTTCGTGTCGGCCGCGGTGGATTAGCAGAGCGGACTAAGGCGTCCCACTGCGGAGCGCGCGGTTGCTCGCCGTCGAAGGTTCGAGTCCTCCCTGGGGCATGGGTGTGTGTGTGTCTGTGTTTGTGTGTGTGTGTGTTGTCCTTAGGTTAGTTTACCTTAGTTTAAGTAGATTGCAAGCTACGGACTGATGACCACGCAGTTTGGTCCGATAGATTTACAAACATTTGAACATTTGATTAGTGTGGATTGCTCCTTGGGGCTGTAGAAACACTAGAATGTCTCGTCTTGGAAGAAAGAGGACCTGCCTGGTTAGCTGAAGTTACTGGGAATGACCAACGATTTAAATGACGATTGGTGGATTTTTATGTCTTCCTCACTCAGCTGTTCCTGTCCTACTTTTGTTCGTATATATAAATTAATTTAATATACGATTGTACTTACTAGTATTCACTGGGCCATTGTTTGTTTCAGCCTATTTGTTGAAAATTAATGTACAGTTATGTCTTAGTTATAGTTTTGATTTAATTGGTTGGGCGTGTCTGTTTATAAAATACTTAAAGACTACATAGTCTATGGCTGACAGTTATCTTTGTAAAATCTTTGTACTCTAAACACAGCAGCTGGTGTGATGTGGATAATATGCAGTATTAAGTTGTATGAAGATGGCCTAAGAAGCCGAAAGCTAGTTCACAACAAAAATAAATATTATTGTGGGACAAATAATAGCATACACTATATCTATATCTATAAATGTGAATGTCTGTTCGGTGTACGTTTATCACGTCTAAACCACAAGACATATAGAGCCAAAAATTTGTACAGTTACTAATGTCTACCCGGGGAAGGCTTTAGGCACGGTTTTATGATGATCGGATAGCTATTTATCTATATATATTAAAGTGATTGTTCGGTGTACGCGTATCACGTCCGAACGACAAGACGCAGAGACTTAAATATTTGTACAGTTACTACTTTATACCTGAGGAAGGTTTTAGGCACGGTTTTATAGCGATCTGATAGATATTTCGTAATTTGAAGAATATAACGCGAAATACGGAACAATAATTACTCTTTGAAAATTATATTTACTCTTTGAAAATGGTTTTATTGGTTGCATTGTAGCTTGAGGGTTGATAATGGTAAAAGGCTGGAGTATATTGGGATGGAAAATTATCGGTGTATATAAAATTCTACGTGTGTGTGTGTTCATTTGCAGCGAAAACTACAGAACGCAAACGAATGGTATGTGTGTAATTATTGTCCGAAGTCTCCCGTTGTACACCATAGCAGTTCCATGCCGATAGCTATAAAGGGGTGGAAGATATGGTGGTTGAAAGTCGTCAAATTATAAAAAAATTCGGACTGAAGGCCAGCGACTCTATAACAAGGAGTTTAAATACAGCGAAACGCGATGCCACAGACCATATATTTGGTCTATGCGTGCTACAATGTCTTCAGCTCTTTCTCGGTAAGGATAAGCATACGAATAAGGAAATATAAGAACAAATAAATAGCACACTATTGAAAGATAGCTTATTTATCACAATCAACCAACACGCTAGCGGAGCCGCGGGTTTAAGCTAGTATTTAATATGTCTATGTTCCATCAAGAACCGACGGAAGAGTTCATAAATAAACGAATATAAGGATAGAGAGTAAACTAGTTGCTCCTGGCTCTTATAGTGTAAAATAAGCTAACTTAACAAGCTAAAGCTTTGTATTAAACTACATGTTTGCATCTTTCGGTTTTTTATTTTTATTTTCTTAAAATTTGGTATGCTTTTCCTCGAAAACTTCTTCCAAAAAGGAAGGAAATAACTAGCCTCAATCTTAATGTACTTACCGAAATAAGCGAGTAGTTACGGACGTTTTCTTCATGCGACTATAATCAATGGATAGTATACCTCCTCTGTTGTTGTGGTCTTCAGTCCGCAGACTGGTTCGATGCAGCTCTCCACGCTACCCTGTCCTGTGCAAGCCTCTTCATCTGAGAATACGTTCGGCAACCTACATCCTTTTGAATCTGCTTACTGTATTCGTCCCTCGGTCTCCCTCTACGATTTTTATCCTACACACTTTCGTCTAATGCTAAGTTGACAACCTTGATGTCTCAGAATATGTCCTACGAACCTATCCCTTAGTCAGAATACGCCAGAAACTCATTTTCTTCCCAATTCTGTTGAGCACCTCCTCATTAGTTACGTGATCTACCCATCTAATCTTCATCATTCGTCTATAGCACCACATTTCGAAAGCTTCTCAAATGTTCAAATATTTGTAAATCTTATGGGACTTAACTACGGGGTCATCAGTTCATAACTTACAAACTACTTATGAACTACTTACGAACTAGGATGGCACAAGTATCCATGCTCGAGGGGGGATTCGAACCCCCGACCGTAGTGGCCGTGCAGACCGTGACTGAAGCGCCTCAGTCCCCACGGCCACCGCGGTCGGCTCGAAAGCTTCTATCATCTTTTTGTCTCAACTACTTATTGCCCACGTTTCACACTCCAGAAAAATGCTTTCAGAAAGGACTCCCTAGCATTTAAACTAATATTGGATGTCAACAAATTGCACTTCTTTAGAAATGCTTTTCTTCTCATATCCATTCTGCATTTCATATCTTCTTTACTTCAGCCATCAAAAGTTATGTTGGTACCAAAATAACAAAACTGATATACTACTTTTTTGTCACGTTACCTAATCTAATCCTTCAGCATCTCCTGAATTGCTGACACTACATTCCATTACCTGTTTTACTCTTGTTAATGTTCATTTTATATCTTCATTTCAAGACACTATCCACTCCGTTTAATTTCTCTTTCACGTCTTTTGCTGTCTCCAACAGAATTACTATGTCGTTAGCAAACCGAAGGTTTTTTATTCCCTCTCTCTGGACTTTAAATCCCTTTCCTCTAAAGAGTAGTAAAGAAACATTTTAGTAGAAACTCGGAGCTTCGGAAGAAAGTGGTTGTGACGCCGAAACCGTGTACATACGAACGGTTTTACCTGATTAACCGAAAACTGTCGCAGTCCGACCGCACGCGAAACGGGAAATGAAAGGGGGAAAAAAAGTCACAATACGGCAGCGTGACCGTCGGAACACCACAATGGAGAAAGGACGGTATCACGCTCAGAAGGCAAGGGACTGCTTACTTTCTCCACTGAGGACACTACCTTAGCTCACTGCTGCATCGTACACTAGCAGAACTTTCATCTTAATTACAAGGGTTGGGCGAAAAAACGGAGGCACAGGCAGGAATGTGTGCTTGTACATACTCTGGAGAGCCAAAGTTACTGGTACATCTGCCTGAGATCGCATTCAGCACCCTGAGCACACAGAACTGTTGCAAGACGACGTGGCGTAGACTTGACTCATGTCTGGAACAGTGCTGCAGGAAACTTAACATCAAGCGTCCTGCGTTCTGTGAGAGTACGAAGGGGTGGAGATCCACCTGAAGCTGATGTGAACAAGGAGCTCAAACCACCAACTACCAACGGACAAATTAGTTTCCATGAGGAATTTGCAAGGCCTCGGCAAGCAGCTTAAAACGAAGCGTCAGCCTCAAACCTCTCTGAACACCATTCAGATCTTCAACAACTCAGAGACTTTTCTTAACAACTGAACTACAGGACTGGGCTACTTAGCGAAAGGTTTACCCAAGGAACAATCTCGGAGGAACGCAAAGGTTCATCTACATCGACATACCGGGTGATCAAAACGTCAGTATAAATTTGAAAATTAATAAATTACGGAATGAATTAGATATAGAGGTAAAAATGGGCACACATGTTTGGAATGACATGGGGTTTTATTAGAAAAAAAAGTACAAAAATGTCCGACAGATGACGCTTCATCTGATCAAAAAAGCAATAATCAGCATAACAAATTACGACAAAGCAAAGACGATGCTCAATATGTTCACCATCATTCCTCAACAACAGCTGTAGTCGAGGAATAATGTTGTGAATAGCACTGTAAAGCATGTTCGGAGTTATGGTGAGGCACTGGCGTCGGATGTTGTCTTTCAGCATTCCTAGAGATATCGGTCGACTTCAGGTAACCCCAAAGCCAATAATCGCACGGACTAAGGTCTGGTGACCTGGGATGCCAAGCGTGACGAAAGTGGCGGCTGAGGACACGACCATCACCAAACGACGCGCGCAACAGATCTTTCACGCGTCTAGCAATACTTTTTTTTGTTCTAATAAAACCCAATGTCATTCCAAGCAGGTGTGTCAATTTTTACCTCTCCATGTACATTATTCCTTGATTTATTAAGTTTTCAAATTTATACTGACTTTTTGATCACCCGGTACATATTCCGCAATCCACCGTAAGGTGCGTGGCGGAGGGTACACTGTACCACTCCCAAATAGAACGAGGAAAAAAATGAATGCCTAAATGTCTCCTTTCGAGCCCTAATTTCACTTGTCTTTGTGATCACTACGCGAAATGTAAGTAGGCGGCAGCAAGATCGTACTACACTCAGCTTCAAATTCCGGCCCTCAAAATTTCCTCAACAGAAATGCACGAAAAGAACGTCGTCTTTCCTCCAGCGATCCACAATTGATTTCCCGCAGCATTTCTGTGTCACTCGCGCATTGGTCGAACCTACCAGTAACAAACCTAGCTGCTCGCCTCTGAACCGCTTCCATGTCTTCTTTCAAACTGATCTGCTGCGGGTCCCAAACACTTGTGCAATACTCCAGCCGTGATCGTACAAGCGTTTTATACGCGGTCTCCTTTACACATAAGTTCATGAGTAATTTGTAAGTCAAGTCCCATAAGCTTTACAAACAAACAAACAAGAACCAGCTAACTGGCTGGCAGCAGCGTCCCGTCCACCGCCTGGTACCGGCTGGCCAGTCAGCTAGCGTTCGCGGCCTCTCGGTGTGACATGGACACGGTCTGTTGTCAGACCTTGTCTTCTTGGAGATGGTGCCACCAAAAAAATCAAATGTTTGTAAAGCTTATGGGACTTAACTACGGGGTTATCAGTCCCTAAACTTACAAACTACTTATGAACTACTTACGAACTAGGACGGCACAAATATCCATGCCCGAGGGGGAATTCGAACCCCCGACCGTAGTGGCCGTGCAGACCGTGACTGAAGCGCCTCAGTCCCCTCGGCCACCGCGGCCGGCCTGGTGCCACCAACACGCAGTTTATATTGAAGCTAGCCCTTCCGAAGAAAGTCGATATCCCTGTGAACGCAGTCCTTTCGCCGGCCGCGGTGGCCGAGGGGACTGAGGCGCTCCAGTCACGGTCTGCACGGCCACTACGGTCGGGGGTTCGAATCCCCCCTCGGGCATGGATATTTGTGCCGTCCTTAGGATTAGCTAGTTCATAAGTAGTTTGTAAGTTTAGGGACTCATGACCCTGTAGTTAAGTCCCATAATCTATACAAACATTTGAACATTTTTTTTGCATTCCTTTTATAATCACTTACAAAGCCTGAAACAAACAGCAAAAAAATTATGAACTTCAACAAATATCATCATGTGGCATGTTACCCATAAGGGCGCGGTATCTCACCCTTGGCCTGAATGGTCAAATATCATGACGGATCAGTGCATGTAGAATTCTCAAAAAATTATATTTTAAGAAAAATTGGTTTGTTTACTTGTAAAAGAAATTATTTTGACTTACCTGCATTATAGGATTTTTTATGAATAATTTTGAAAATGTGCGCCATCTCTTCCGGATTTACCCTAAATTTAAATAATAGCGACACGTTGATAAGAAAAAATCTAAAAGTGTTACGTATTTGTAGAATATACATGGTTTATTAAAGAAACAGGCATCTAAAATTCTTCCTGTATTAGAATAACATGTTGTGTCAAAATTTCAAAGCAATCGCAGAAGAACTTTTTGCAGATTAACGATTTTGCACGAATGAACATTTACATTTTTATTTCTATAAAATTAGAGTGCATATTTTCATCTTTCATTTTCACCTGATAATTATGTTACAGTGTCGTTAAAAGTACATAAAGGTACGTCCATACCAGCATATTTTCGTTAACTTTATGAACAAACTCTTTACAAAACGTATTTGTATACTTTTTTTCCTGTTAATAAAAAAAATATGTACTTACGGATTTTTTAACTTTTGTGTGTCTAACTTGAATTAACGTATTTTATAACTTGTGCACATCGTAGATGCACTTGATACGAATTTTACGAAGACAACTGAATCACTTCAATTCGTTAAATCAAATAGCAAGTTACTTCCTTCCCTATAGTTAATGCACGTTACTTTTTGATCTTTTAACACTGAAGAAAATGGCTTGAAGAAAGCCAGTAAGGGGGGATCATTACTGATCACTGGTAAGAGAAGAATCGGAAAAAGTTCTGAACCTTGAAGAACTGAAGAGATCACACACACACTCGCCAAGAGAAGTAGTAGAGGACTGGGAAGAAACAACCCACAATGGCTGTTTGCTGATGATGCTGCGGTGTATGGGAAAGTGTTGTCACCCAGTGACTGTGGTATGATGCGCAATGACTTTCACAAACTTGAAATGGAAAGACAGTTAGCATCAAATGCAGACGAATGTGATGTGATGCAGATGAGCAAGAAAAACAATACCAAAACTTTCGAATACAGCATTAGCAGCGTGGTGCTTGACAAAGTCGCGTCCATTAAATACGTAGGCATGACGCTGCACAGCGATATGAAATGGAGCGAGCATAGGACAGTCGTGGGCAAGGCGGTTTACTGGGATAATCTTGGAAAGACATTGACGGTAAATGTCTCGTAGCGTAGGGTCTCTGGACGTTGGCAGTCCATGACGGACATACCTATATTCCACATAACATGTTACAATGTGAACCAAAGTGTGCGAAATGTTGCTCACTGGAACAGGTTGCTCGAAGGAATGGGAGGTTAGTTCATCAATTAGTGCAGATGTAATGGTATGTGTCTGATGTTGCTATATTCGAAGCATGGTTCTCAGAAACAGGGCTAATCCTTTAAGATATACGTTTGTTATACCAAGGCCACCATCCCTCGTGCAGAGCGTGAGAGTGGAACATCGTACCTTCAGTATCATCCCGTTGCTTACGAAATATCCTAGGGCTGCCATAAGGCGATCCGCAATTCCTTTCGATATTGGGAATATCTGTGCGATGTGTGGCAACCTCGAAGCAAGATCTATGTTGGATATTGCACACGTTGTATCATGTCCAGTGCTCGTAGGGAGTTGTCATATGTGCTTTAGCACGTATTCTCTGTTACAACTGCTGTCTGATAGCCTGGGTGAAAGGGATTCTCAGGCATCGTAGTGTCTCCACAGTTTGTAGTGGGTCAAACTCCCCATCCAGTCCTCTTCCAATTGGGAGACTCGCAGATTTCGTCATGTTCATTACACTGCCTGAAACTTGACCATATTGTTGGATCCAGTCGAGAGATTTTCGTACTTCCTCTGTTGTTCGCACCAGGTATAACAAGGTCGTCTGCATATGCTCGACAAATGGTGTTACCCTTCAGTTCCATGCCATTAAGCATACTCCTCCGCCCATTCATTTATTGGGCAACCCTGGAGACTGCGAATAAAACGCTTGTGCGATCCTTTCCCCAGCAGTTCGGTTTAAAGGAAGTGGTAGAAGCAATTCAGAGGCGGGCGGCTATATTTGTTACTGGTAACTAACAGACATGTTTCGGGTACTCAAATAGCTGTCGCCGGAGGGAAGGCGGCGGTCTTGTCGAGAAACACTCTTGAGAAAATTTGGAGGGCCGGAATTTGAAGGAGAATGCTGAACGGCTCTAATTCCAGCAATTTACACTTGGCGTAAAAACCACAAATATGAGATAGAAATGAGGATTCGTACAGAGGCATACATGCATTCATTTTTCCGTCTTTGAAATGGCTTCAACTTGTACGTTGTACCCTCCGCCACGCACCTTCCGATGGATTATGGAGCAAGTATGTATGTATAGATGCAGGTCTAGAAAGATGAAGAAAAATCACTTGCCGGCCGCGGTGGCCGAGGGGACTGAGGCGCTCCAGTCACGGTCTGCACGGCCACGGGGGTTCGAATCCCCCCTCGGGCATGGATATTTGTGCCGTCCTTAGTATAAGATAGTTGATAAGTAGTTTGTAAGTTTAGGGACTGATGACCCCGTAGTTAAGTCCCATAAGCTTAACAAACGTTTGAACATTTTTTGAAAAATCACTTGCGCCAAGGAAGGATTCTGATGATGGTCCAGGCCGAAACACGTCAAATAAAGTCATGACTTTAATAAATATAGCGACCTATTCAGCCTATTGCAAACTTTAATTACAAAAAATAAAATAAATAAAATTCGATATAATTAAGGGAAAAAATTCTAACAACTGATTCGCTAGTAACTAGCACCGTTGTATGCGTATTCCGGCATGGGCGTCACCGACGGGGGGGGGGGGACAGGGGGGAGTGTCCCCCCCCCAAAAATTTTTCAAAAAAGGTTTTAATTTTTTTGTCTTAGTTGACAAATTATGACATTGTTGAACGAATATCTCCAAGCTTAGCTAATAATACGTCATGAAAGTTCCTATGCACCATGACTTAATTATTTACAGGATTTACATTATGAGGCACAAATACGAGCATTGTCACAAGACAGCGTTACAGACTGATGGGCCAAGCAACCGCCTGGCGACCGTGCACGGTCTGGGAGCGCGCCTCATCTCACCTCACGTCTCACTGAATCACACCGTGTGAACGCTGCTTAGTAGCGATGCTGTAGTCGGTTCATTCGCCACGTGTTGGTGCAAAGTTACAGTCAGGAATAGCTATGAAGAGAGTAATAGGCAGTCTATCAATATCGTCTTTCCTTAAAAAGACAAGAAATTATGGTAAGTAAATATTTATTACAAAACTAGTTCCAGCAACCGGCGCTGCTCGCGTATCTATTTTTTCCATTGTTTTGTTACACATCTCCTTCTTCCCATTCTGTCCATCGCCTTCTGTCCCATTCTATTTCACCTGTAAGCCTATCTGTAGTGGATAACTTACTGGTCTCTAGTTTCGTTTTTCACATCTCAATCCTCCAGAACAACATACCCTACAATAATACGATTTTCTCGTTACCGCCATTGGAATATTAGGAATGTGCCTCCCAAATGTGTTGCGAATATACTTAGTAGTAAAGATGTAACGAATTAAAAACCTTAAGCTTGATGAAGCGTTATTTAATGCATCTTATTGTTTATGATCTCTTATCTCATGTACTATGCGTCGTAATATCAAATAATTTAGAAGGTAAATTTACTGATAGGGCTATATTTGCATACTGTATGTCAAAAATGTCAGAAAAACAGTTTGTAGCATCCAAATGATGAACTGTAAGTCGTGCCGAATGCCACAATTTTACTTCATGTACGGTGGAAGGTTACTATGTGATAAGCTTTTTCCTTTTATTACTTTGTAAAGCGTTGTCAACGACAGGTTTCTCAAACGTGTATCACTGCGTCTAAAGTTTGCCACAATAATGTAACCGCACCCTTTCTCAAAGTGAATGAATAGAATATGCTTACTCAGACATAGCGGGCTACTCTCCTTTTCATTCACCCACCCGTTGAAAGGTAGTTCTCACCTTCACAGTTTGAATTATTTGAAAGGAAACGACAGTATAAAGGTATGTATGTACGCAGTCTGCAAGTACAGAACGTCTGTGTAGATTTGAGCAACAAAACATGGCTTTGGAAGCATTGACAATCATTATTAGCAGTGTTAAATATCTTATCAGACAAGGATTGGCTATTAGAGCACACACAAAGTATGAAGGAAATTTAATGGAACTGTTGAAACTTCGTAGTGATGGTAAACCCACTCTGAAATTTTGGCTAGAAAGAGAACAAAGTTAAACCCAGACAGTGATACAAAATAAACTAATTGAAATCCTTCATAAAGAAATCTTTAAAAGCGTAGTTCGAAAATTAGGTCAGTAAATCCTTCGATTTATTCAGTCATCTGTTTAATTTTTCCATGCTAGGACGGCGATCTCTATTCTTTGAAGTATTAGAATGCCAAGATCACTAATATTGACTTATTTTTCCTGACGACCGGTTTCGATACACTGAGGAATCATTATCTGGTCACTTGTGTCCTATGTTATCGTTTTGTGAAGGCGTGTGACATTGTTATGACTGACGTAACAATTTAATATCATACACCTTCACAAAACGATAACATAGGACACAAGTGACCAGATGATGATTCCTCAGTGTATCGAAGCCGGTCGTCAGGAAAAATATTCAATATTTGCGATCTTGGCATTTTAATACTTCAGTCATCTGTGATGGCACAAGGGACATTTCCGGCGATGAATAAATTAGTTTTTGTGGAAGATGGCGTGATGACAATTTAGATTCTCATGAAAGCTTTTTGGGGTTCAATGAAACTATCTGCACTCATTTCTGATCTTCTGCTTAGATTGCAGCTTTCGTCATGGATAGACATATGATAGAGCACGAAACATGAGTGGAATGCATAAAGGGATTCAATGAATTATTATTGACAGCCTATGGCACATTTATTCACTATGGTGCTCACTGCTGTATGAAAGTAAGCTGCGAAATTTCAAGAACTGTTAAAAACTTCATGGAATCAGCTCATCAATTAGGAATACTGTTCCCCCCCCCCCAAAAAAAAATAGTAAACGACACGTTTATGCATATTATTGAAGATGCGGCTGAAAGATCTACCAGTAATGTTGCATATATCAAGTATTTATCTCCTACTAAATGGTTGTACCTAAAGTCACAAATCAATGAAATTTTGAAAAAAATAGAGCTTTGGTTATCAAGACATTGAATGAACTAATAGAACAGGGATACGAAGGATACTTAATGTTTTGAGACTAGCAAAAAGTACCTTGGTTTCCTAATGGGAAAAGAAGTAAATGAGCTTTTAGAGATCTTTAACAGGTTTTTCCAAGGAGAAAAAAAAATTGTCTCCGTACTTTATTCTGCAGTTGAAATTATAACTGAGGTCCTTAAAAATCTCAGGACAAATGAAAAGTTTTCTTCTATGTACAAAGAATGTAATATTACGATATCCGAGCATGGGTTAGAACAGCTGCAACTTCCAAGGAAAAAAGTAATTTCCAAGTGATTGTCTGAAGGCAGAGATCTACATCAATTTTAGTCGCTCGAAGATCTTTAGAGGCAAGTATATTTTGAAATCACTGATTCGGCTGTCCAAGGGCTTAGACATAGGATAATTGACCAACCTGGTATGAAGAAACAGCTTTCCTTGGAGAAAGGGTTGTTGGAACACAACAGATACGTTGTGGTAGCTCCATACCCGGAAATAGATGTTCAGTCTTCTAAAACAGAACATCAACTCTTTCACCTACAATACAATGTAAAACGCCCGAAAGAGGCGAAATATATTTTGGTTTCTAAGAAAAAGAAGTTCGTGAATTATTTTCTAATGTTGAAGCGTTGGTCAGACTTTTGCTTGTGAGACTTTAACTTTTCCCGGCGTAAGGAATGTTCAAACAACTTACGGGTATGCTGCCGGGTGACGTCGTCGACAACCGCCGATATTTCGGCAGGAGAACACCCTGCCATTCTCAAGGCACAACTGCACTTAAGGAAGCAATGTGCAAGCGTATTTAATACCTCGGTTTGCAAAGTGTAAACAAGGAAGATAACACACACAGTACAAGTCACAGCAGAGTCAACAACCAAAGGTGACCAAACATCAAAAATATCGATAGTGACTTAATCAACAGGTGAGGCAACATTAATTTTATCCCTCTGTTTTTTGACGAGAGAGAGTGCCGGATTCCAAGCAGAATTTAAACAAAAACCACCATCTCTGTTTATAAGGTCGCTTGCTAGTTTAATTTCAACAGCTTCCTTAATAACACTATCCCAATAGGTGGAGGTGCATGCCAGGATCTCCGTGTTGTTGTATTCCATAGGATGACCGGTGTCAAGACAGTGTTCTGCAACAGCGGATTTGTTGGGCTGTTGTAAGCGCGTGTAACGTTTATGTTCAATACACCGGTCTTCCACAGTCCTGATTGTCTGACCAATATATGACATGCCACAACTGCAAGGAATACGATATACACCTGCCTTACGCAAACTTTAACTTTTCCCGGCGTAAGGAATGTTCAAACAACTTACGGGTATGCTGCCGGGTGACGTCGTCGACAACCGCCGATATTTCGGCAGGAGAACACCCTGCCATTCTCAAGGCATTTTAACTTTTCCCGGCGTAAGGAATGTTCAAACAACTTACGGGTATGCTGCCGGGTGACGTCGTCGACGACCGCCGATATTTCGGCAGGAGAACACCCTGCCATTCTCAAGGCAAGTGGCACCTAAATCTATGGCCTTTTTGCCTTACACAGGAAGTATTTCCAACAAGATTGGTCGTATTTTACGGAAATATGATGTGAAATGTGTTTTTCGACCACCTTCTAAGATAAAGGCCCTGTTGGGGTCCGTAAAGGATGATCTTGGTTTGCGTAAGGCAGGTGTATATCGTATTCCTTGCAGTTGTGGCATGTCATATATTGGTCAGACAATCAGGACTGTGGAAGACCGGTGTATTGAACATAAACGTTACACGCGCTTACAACAGCCCAACAAATCCGCTGTTGTAGAACACTGTCTTGACACCGGTCATCCTATGGAATACAACAACACGGAGATCCTGGCAAGCACCTCCACCTATTGGGATAGTGTTATTAAGGAAGCTGTTGAAATTAAACTAGCAAGCGACCTTATAAACAGAGATGGTGGTTTTTGTTTAAATTCTGCTTGGAATCCGGCACTCTCTCTCGTCAAAAAACAGAGGGATAAAATTAATGTTGCCTCACCTGTTGATTAAGTCACTATCGATATTTTTGATGTTTGGTCACCTTTGGTTGTTGACTCTGCTGTGACTTGTACTGTGTGTGTTATCTTCCTTGTTTACACTTTGCAAACCGAGGTATTAAATACGCTTGCACATTGCTTCCTTAAGTGCAGCTGTGCCTTGAGAATGGCAGGGTGTGCTCCTGCCGAAATATCGGCGGTTGTCGACGACGTCACCCGGCAGCATACCCGTAAGTTGTTTGAACAGACTTTTGCTTGTGTGTCCAGCGTCAACCTATGAAGCAGGGTGCAGATTTTCAGCGTACGATGACTGAAGAACCATCTGCGTTCGACAATGACGCAGCAGAGGCTCAATCACTTAGCAGTCTGCAATGTGCACAAGTTGCTGCTAGATGAAATAGACTTCAGAAATGTTGCAACAATATTCATATCTAATTGCGACAACAGAATTGCTTTTGGATCAGTGTAGGAGGAATTTTGTATGAGTATTCACCTAATACTTTTGACACTGTAGTTAACTATCATTTCTGACTGTTTTGTACTGCCGGCCGCGGTGGCCGAGGGGACTCAGGCGCTCCAGTCACGGTCTGCACGGCCACTACGGTCGGGGGTTCGAATCCCCCCTCGGGCATGGATATTTGTGCCGTCCTTAGTCTTAGCTAGTTCGTAAGTAGTTTGTAAGCTTAGGGACTGATGACCCCGTAGTTAAGTCCCATAAGTTCTACAAACATTTGAACATTTTGTTTTGTACTTACTTGTTTAATTCTGTGTATATATTTTTATTTTATAATGTATTTTTAATGAATGAAAAATAAAATGTTTTGGTAATTAGTTATTTTGCTTAAATTTGCAATCAGAAACAAGCAGAATGTTGTTTTAAAAGTTCTTCAGTTTGCAATACTTGACAGTTGTCTTGAATAGTACGTAATAATCAACATCATACAGTCAAAAAATTTAAATTTAAGTGTTATGTAACATTTTTTTATGACAGGTAACTGCAGAATACGTTTAAATCCAGGATTAAATCGGCACGCTTCAGGAACTTTAAGTGCAACCGAAACATTACCGGGGCAGTTACTTGATATAACCAACGACCCCTATCCCCCCCTCCCCCTCAATCTGCGTCTGAGGCATCAGAATGTTCGAAAATGTCCCAGTTGAGTCCCCCCCCCCACCCCCAATAATTTATTGCTGGTGACGCCTATGTATTCCAGTATGAAACTTTTACTTATTCACATAATTTGCTGAGCAGAGAAATTTTATGGGAAATACCGGCTGTTACAATTTGTAACAAGATGGTATTAATTTGAAAATTGACGAAAGTTAAGTACTTAACGCCATCCATAAATACTAAGGAAGGAAAAATGAATGCTCAGTGGGCCAAGAGACATGAAAAAAAATATTTAAAAATTTATTCTTTTTAAAGGAAGATAAACGCTATAATTGTTACATCTGTCAGGCTGATCGATACTGCACCTACTGGTTTGGAATCAATACGAACCACTCTCTTGATTTTCAAACTTCTGGTAATATTTTCTAATCTATGTACTACAATTCAGTGGTTGAAAGTTAATAAAAAACAGACTAGATAATCCAGTATTTCGCGATTTAGCATACAGCCTTAAATAATCAATCGATAACACACTGTAGTCTTTTTAGGAAGAAAAATACTAACACTGCATTAGTTCCCAGCGAAACTGTAGTGTATTGCTGGGAAAGAGAAAGATGGAAAAAAGTAAGATAACTTATCAAGTTGTGACAAATGAAATCTGCAGCCAACTATTTCACTCTCGAAAAAGACTGAATTAATTTAAAAAAATGTTCAAATGTTTGTAAATCTATCGGACCAAACTGCGGGGCTATCAGTCCGTAGCTTACAAACTACTTAAACCTAGGTAAACTAAACTATGGACAAACACACACACCCACGCCCCAGGGAGGACTCGAACCTCCTACCGTGAGCAACCACGCGAACCGCAGCGATAAGACAGGTTTTATGCAGCTCTCCACGCTACCCTGTCCTGTGCAAGTCACTTCATCTGACAATACGTTCGGCAACTTACATCCTTTTGAATCTGCTTACTGTATTCGTCCCTCGGTCTCCCTCTACAATTTTTACCCCATACATTTCCTTCTAATGCTAAGTTGACAATTCGTAGATGTCTCAGAATATGTACTACCAACCTATCCTTCCTCTCAGGATATGCCAGAAACTCGTTTCCTCCCCAATTCGGTTAAGAAACCCCTCATTAGTTACGTGATCTACCCATCTAACTTTCATCATTCGTCTGTAGCACCACATTACGAAATCTTCTATCATCTTCTTGTCTGAACGCCTTATCGTCCACGTTTCACTACCATACAATGGTACGCCGCGGCGGAGCGGCCGAGCGCATTGAGGCGCTATGCTACGATGCGCGAGGTCGTTCCCCGTCGGGGGTTCGAACCCCCCTCGGGAATGGATGTTTATGCTGTCTTTAGCATAAGTTAGTTCATAAGTAGTTTGTAAGTTTAGGGACTGATGACCCCGTAGTTAAGTCCCATAAACTCTACAAACATTTGAACATTTTTTTTGTAAACTCTTCGTTCCCTAAATTTTATCCCTGTTAACTTCAGAATTTGAAAGAGTGTATTCCAGTCGATACTGTCAAAAGCTTTCTCCAAATCTACAAACGCTAAAAATGTAGGTTTCCTTAGCCTTCTAAGATAAGTCGTAATGTATCGCCTCCCATTTTCCTATATTTCTCCTAAATCCAAACTGATCTTCTGCGAGCTCGGACTCAACAAGTTTTTTTTTTTTTTTTTTTTTTTTTTTTTTTTTTTTCTCCATTCGTCTGTAAATAATTCGTGTTACTATTTTGCACCATGATTTATTAAACTGATAGTCTTGTAATTTTTACATTTGTCTGCACTAGCTTTCTTTGGAATTGGAATTACACTTCGAGCTAAGCATAAAAATACATAATGGGTGCAGTTTTTCAGTATTTAAATCCATAAAGAACACAGTTATAGGCCACCCATAAACATGCGATTATGATGAAGTTACACTGATCTTCAATGACTGTCAATCTATATATTTGTGAAATTAAGAATAATTTTGGACACAGAAACCACTGACAAGCGGAAGCATACGAATGCCTTCACCAGATTCACTTTGTAGAACACTCACCACCTTGTTAAAGAACGGCAGAACCAGTAAGAATAATTTGTGGGCAGCTAATACCCGATTATCACTATGGAAAAAGACATAAGGGAGCCACTACAATAACATTAAGATAAGCCACAATCCCAGATAGAACACATTTTTTGGGGTTATAATTTACGCCTAAAATTTCTGTCAAGTGATTTAATCAACTTGTTGTTTCAATTAAACTGTAATATCAGACCACAGATTCCGAATTATATCCCATGAACCACAGACATTGCCGAGGTGGGGTGGCTTGCGTGCCTCAACGATGCAGATAGCCGTACCGTAGGTGCAACCACAGCGGAGGGGTATCTGTGGAGAGGCCAGACAAACGTGTGGTTCCTGAAGAGGGGCAGCAGCCTTTTCAGTAGTTACAGGGGCAACAGTCTGGATGATTGACTGAGCTGGCCTTGTAACATCAGCTAATGTGGCTTTGCCACACAGCTACTGCGAACGGCTGAAAGCAAGGGGAAATTACAGCCGTTACTTTTCCCGAGGACATGCAGCTCTACTGTATGAACATATGATGATGGCATCCTCTCGGGTAAAATATTCCGAAGGTAAAATAGTCCCCCATTCGGATCTCCGGGCAGGGACTACTCAGGAGGATGTTGTCATCAGGAAAGACAATACTGGCATTCTACGGATCGGAGCGAGGAATGTTAGATCCCTTAATCGGGTAGGAAAATTAGAAAATTTAAAAAGGGAAATGGATAGGTTGAAGTTAGATATAGTGGGGATTAGTGAAGTTCGATGGCAGGATGAACAGGATTTCTGGTCAGGTGAGTACAGGATTATAAATACAGGAGTAGGACTGATAATGAATAAGAAAATAGGAATGCGGGTAAACTACTATAAGCAGCACAGTGATCGCATTATCATTGTCAAGATAGATACGAAGCCAACACCAACAACAGTAGTACAGGTTTATATGCCAACTACCTCTGCCGATGATGAGGAGATCGAAGAAATATATGAAGAGCTAGAGGAAATTATTCAGACAGTTAAGGGAGAGGAAAACGTAATTGTGATGGAAGACTGGAATTCGGTAGTAGGACAAGGAAGGGAAGGAAACATAGTAAGTGAATATGGACTGGGCAGGAGGAATGAAAGAGGAAGTCGCCTGGTAGAATTTTGCACGGAACGTGATTTAATCGTAACAAACACGTGGTTTAAGAATCACAAAAGAAGGTTGTATACGTGGAAGAGACCAGGAGACACCGGAAGATATCAGATAGATTTTATAATGGTAAGACATAGATTCCGGAACCAAGTTCTAAACTGCAAGACATACCCAGGGGCAGATATAGACTCTGACCATAACTTGTTAGTCGTGAACTGTAGGGTGAAACTGAAAAAACTGCAGAAAGGTAGGAAAATAAGGAGATGGGACTTAGATAAATTGAAGGAAAGTGAAGTTCTGGAGAATTTCAGAGGGAGATTTAGGCAACAATTGACAGAAACAGGGGGAAATAAAACAGTAGAAGAGGAATGGGTAGCATTGAGAGAAGAAATAGTGAAGGCAGCAGAGGACAAAATAGGTAGAAAGGCAAGACCTACAAAAAATCCTTGGATATCACAGGAAATACTAAATTTAATTGATGAAAGGAGAAAATATAAAAATGCAGTAAATGAAACAGGCAAAATGGAGTACAGACGACTAAAAAATGAGATTGACAGGAAGTGCAAAATGGCTAAGCAGGAGTGGCTAGAAGCCAAATGCAAATCTGTAGAAGAATGTATAAGAAGGGGAAAAGTAGATACCGCCTACAGGAAAATAAAAGAGACATTTGGGGACAAGAAAAACAACTCTACGAATATTAAGAACTCGGGTGGGAAACCAGTTCTCAGCAAAGAAGGGAAAGCTGAAACGTGGAAAGAGTACATAGAGAAACTCTACAAAGGAAATGAACTTAGAGACGATGTTGTAGGAAGGGAAGAGGAAGTAGAACAAGATGAAATAGGAGATACTATACTGAGAGATGAATTTGACAGAGCCTTGAAAGACCTAGGTCGGAACAAGGCCCCAGGAGTAGATGACATACCCGCAGAGCTATTAAAGTCTCCGGGAGAGCCAGCCATGACAAGACTATTTGAACTGGTGTGTAGGATGTATGAGACAGGCGAAATACCCTCAGACTTTAAGAAAAATGCAATAATCCCCATTCCAAAGAAATCAGGCGCAGACAGGTGTGAAAATTACAGAACCATCAGTTCGATAAGTCATGGTTGCATAATTTTAACACGAATTATCTACAGGAGAATGGAAAAGCTGGTAGAAGCTGACCTCGGGGAAGATAGATTAAGGAAAGGCAAACCTACATTTTTAGCTTTTGTAGATTTGAAGAAAGCTTTTGACAATGTTGACTGGAATACACTCTTTCAAATTCTGAAGTCAGCAGGGGTAAAATATAGGGAAAGGAGAGTTATTTACAACTTGTACAAAAGCCAGACCGCAGTTATTAGTCTCGAAGGGCATGAAAGGGAAGCATCAGTTGGGAAGGGAGTAAGACAGGGTTGTAGCCTTTCTCCGATGTTATTCAATTTGTACATCGAGCAGGCGGTGAAGGAAAGCAAGGAAAAATTTGGAATAGGGATTAAAGTTCAGGGGGAAGAAATAAAAACATTGCGTTTTGCTGATGACATTGTAATTCTATCAGAGACATCAAAGGACCCTGGAAGAGCAGTTGAATGGAATGGACAGTGTGTTGAAGAGAACGTATAAAATGAACATTAACAAGAGCAAAACAAAAATAATGGAATGCGGTCTCAGAAAATCAGGCGATGCTGAAGGAATTAGATTAGGTAACGAAACAATGAAGGTGGTAGATGAGTTTTGTTACTTGGGTAGTAAAATAACATGCGATGGTCGTAGTACAGAGGATACAAAATGCAGAATGGCAATGGGAAGAAAAGCATTTTTGAAAAAGAGAAATTTGCTAACATCGAATATTAATTTAAGTGTAAGGAAGTCTTTTCTGAAGGCATTTGTGTGGAGTGTTGCCTTGTACGGGAGTGAAACATGGACGATAAGCAGTGCGGACAGGAAGAGAATAGAGGCTTTTGAAAGGTGGTGCTACAGAAGAATGCTGAAGATTAGGTGGGTAGATCGCATAACTAATGAAGAGGTATTGAACAGAATTGGCGAGAAAAGGAATTTTTGGCATACCCTGACTAAAAGAAGGGATCGCTTGGTAGGACACATTCTTAGGCATCGGGGAATCGTAAATTTAGCATTGGAGGGAAGTGTGTGGGGTAAAAATCGCAGAGGGAGACCAAGAGACGCGTATAGTAAGCAGATTCAAATAGATGTGGGTTGTCGTTCTTATGAGGAGATGAAAAGGCTTGCTCAGAATAGAGTAGGGTGGAGAGCTGCATCAAACCAGTCTCCGGACTGAAGACCATAACAACAACAACAACATCCGGATTGTGATATTTATTGGCTTCTGGGTGTCACAATCTCTTTCTTTCTTTCAGTAAACGTATCAGTATCTCACTGTCCAAATGTACCGTGTGAGGATGTCGGTCGATTTGACCGAAGAAAGCAAACTGATCTGAATTTCACCGACTGTCGTCCGAAGTCTGTACGTTCGGGCGATGGGATCGGCTACACTGTGACCGTGGCCATAGTGGAGTAGGCTACTGATTGGAAACGATCGGCCGTTTTCCGCCGATGCCTGTCGTCGGTAAAAGCCACCGATATCGGAGCCACTATGAACACAGTCTTAGACGGCAAGCCGCAGTTCTGCACTCCTCTAAAAAGGAAGCATAGGGTTTATCGTCCAGTCGACGGCATGGTCATTAGAGACGGAGCTTAGGCTCGGATTTTCGGGGAAGTTTGGGGGAGGAAATCTGCCGTGCTCTTTCAAAGGAGCCATCCCGGCATTTGCCTGAGGTGATTTAGGGAAATCACGGAAAACTTAAATCTGGATGGCCGAAGGTGGATTTGAACCACCATCCTTCCGAATGCGAGTCCAGTGTCTTACCACTGCGCCACCTCGCTCGGTTGCGCTCCTCTACCTGAAGGGAAAGTTGCTCAATTCGTGTGCGGGGATTAGCGAGGCGTATCTCGACCCCATCTACGTTGCTCAGTTCGTGTCCGGCCCATTTAATATTGTGATCTTTCTTTTTTTTCTTTTTTTTGGGGGGGGGGAGGTGAAAGAAGCCAATAAAACCGAGTCTACTGGATGAGTGTATTGGATGAAACAGAATGAAGAAAGTTATTTTTCTTAATCATAAATATCAGCCGCCAAATCCATTTCTAAATCAATCGTCTTCAAAAGTAAAACGCCAAGATCGTTATATGATTATTTACTTTACTGACGACCCGTTTCAGTGGGCTATGCCATCATCATCTGGTCGTGTAAAGTCCAGTCCAGGCTTAATATTAAATGACCAAACAGTCCTCAATACATCACCACTTCTGAACCCACCCTAATCCACAGAATATCCAGGACTGTTCAATTTTATTCCTCCACTTCTTGTATCTTCATATTTTACCTTACTCTATTTTGGAGTCAGCATATGTTTGTAGTAGTTCCCAGTACTTTTAGCTAACATTTACTTTACTGATATGAAGTTGTATATATAATTTAAATTTTGAACCATCACTGTTCATCTACTTTCTGTGTTAATACCAGTCTGACCTCCCATTGTATCACCCAAGCTTTGTAACTCTCTTTGTTAGTACTAATAGTCCAAATTATTCTGTACTCGGCCCTCAGAGTAATTCTTCTTTCATTGTGAACACTATAATTGAATATATTTATCTACACCTTTTTTCAGTTCGCCGGCCGCGGTAGCCGAGGGAACTGAGGCGCTTCAGTCACGGTCTGCACGGTCACTACGGTCGGGGGTTCGAATCTCCCCTCGGGCATGGATATTTGTGCCGTCCTAGTTCGTAAGTAGTTCCTAAGTAGTTTGTAAGTTTAGGGACTGATGACCCCGTAGTTAAGTGCCATAAGCTGTACAAACCTTTGAAAATTTTTCAGTTCGAGTGCATACCTCCGATTAGTTAAGCTTCTCAATTCTCCAATGCACCCCAACTACACCCTCCTATCAAACCCCTATATTTTTGTCTATTTGTTTATTTAGTTATAATAGTGTGTCAGGTTTCTAATATTTGCATCACTTTGTATTTAGAACAACCCTTAAAAAATTAGATTCTTGTTTAATTTTATTTTATTCAGTGTAGTCATGTTGTAAGAATTTATGTTTACACTGTTTCTCTATGTGTGGTATTTATGTTTCCTTTTTTCAGTACTATTAATTTACAGATTTCATTCAGATATTTATATACACTTCAACTGCTCCATCAAAGACGCTAATTTACTTTTCTGTATTTAACATATCTTCTGTTTCGCTGACAACACAAGTTCTTTGACTGAACTTCAGTAAATGTCTGATGATGGCCTAATAAGCCGAAAATCGATTCACTAAATAAACAAAACCGTAGAACAAACACAAAATTGTGTATTTTAATCTTCATAAAAGTATGATTTACTAAGTTTTTCTATTTCTAAATAGCACGCTTTTAGGTTTGCAACTCATACTAAAATGTTACACAGAAAAAATGTCGAAATGTAAAGCAGATTTACGTAAATTCTAGCTTTGATGTCTTTGGAGGGTATTTTGAGCGGTTTTAAAGGCTAGGTTCAACTGGTACAAACAGCAACGGGTGTTTACAGTGATAACTGACAACACTACTTATTCCAAGCTTCCTGTGACGGCGTAATGTTCAATAAGTAAACATTATTACCTGTAAACAAAAATATTTGCGTATAGGAAATTAAATTTTAGATACAGTGTCTGTCATGAAACACTATCCGAGATAGCGAAAACGGCCAAAATAACTCCTAAATTTTGAAAAAAAAGAAAAAAAAACGAAACTGTTATCTTTAATTAAGTAAAAAGAAAACTATAGTTCTGATCTAAAAGTCTTAAAGGAGAACGTTGATGGGCTTAAAACGCACAATCTATTGTTTTTTCTAAGTGTTGATAGCATTAGTAGGTTTCGAGATGTATCGAAAGGCCGCTACAAACCGAACTACAGCTCGTTAACAATTTCATTCCCAAACTTGCTATTTAGTGCAGGTGTAGCCCGCCATAAATATAAAAAAAAAAAAAAATTATTTATTTGAAAATTTAAGAAAATATTACTGCCGAGATATGTTAATTTTGTAAAGGTCTTTTGGCTAAATGGCTAGATCTTCTCTCGGAATCGACCTATAGTAATGGTTAAGGTCTTTTTTTCTTCGTAAAGAGTTGTACTTCCATACTGTCAAATAGTTTTTTTTTTAGATTTGTTGATTGTAAGGGTCCTAAAGTACTTCGAAATATTTCAATTCTCTTGGGTCCTTTTTTTCCCTTAACTGGCGATCTAAATTCCTATCTGATGGAAATAACATTTAAAGAAGTAAATTGTTGACATTTTTCACAAATTAATACAAAATTAATGTTATCCCACAATCATCTGAAACTGAGACGGAAAATAAATTTTAAAAAATCGAGTCGTCGTAATTAACATTTCGGAGTAACACGCTTAAGGAGGCTAATACCGAACACTCGTATTTTAAGAAAAAAAGTACTGGGTCAATTATGTAGAAATAATTGATGTTTAGTATTCGAAAAAGAGTAACGAAGTGAGGCGGAAAAATCTCATTCTTAACGACCGCGCTGCCAAAGACTAATACATTACTGGTCATTAAAATTGCTACACCAAGAAGAAATGCAGATGATAAACGGGTATTCATTGCACAAATATATTATACTACAACTGACATTTTCTCGCAATTTGCGTGCAGAGATCCTGAGAAATCAGTACCCAGAGCAACCACCTCTGGCCGTATTAACTGCCTGGGCATTGAGCTTGGATGGCGTGTACAGTTACAGATGCCCATGCAGCTTCAACACGATACCACAGTTCATCAAGAGTAGTGACTGGCGTATTCTGACGAGCCAGTTGCTCGGCCACCAATGACAAAAAGTTTTCAGTTGGTGAGAGATCTGGAAGAATGTGTTGGCCACGGCAGCAGCCGGACATTTTCCGTATACAGAAAGGCCCGTACAGGGCCTGCAATATGCGGTCGTACATTATCCTGCCACGGGTCGTAACACATCCGAAATATAACGGCCTCTTTTCAAGAGGTGACCGAGACGAGTAACCAATGGAACCCCATACCAGCACGCCGGGTGATACGCCAGTATGGCGATGACGAATACACGTTTCCAATGTGCTTTCACCGCGATGTCGCCAAACACGGATGCGACCATCATGATGCTGTAAACAGAACCTGGGTTCATTCGAAAAAATGACATTTTACCCTTCCGGGAACCCAGGTTCGTCGTTGCGTACACCATCACAGGCGCTCTTGTCTGTGATGCAGCGTCAAGGGTAGTGGCAGCCATGTTCTCCGAGCTGATGGTCCACCCTGCTGCAAACGTCGTCGAATTGTTCGTGCAGATGGTTGTCGTCTTGCAAACGTCCCCAACTGTTGACTCAGGGATCGAGACGTGGCTGCACGGTCCGTTACAGCCATGTTGATAAGATGCATGGCATCTCGACTGCTAGTGATACGAGGCCGTTGGGATCCAGCACGGCGTTTCGTATAGCCCTCCTAAACCCACCGATTCCATATTCTGCTAACATCCATTGGATCACGACCAACGTGACAAGCAATGTCGCGATACGATAAACGGCAACTGTGATAGACTACAATCCGACCTTTATCAAATTCAGAAACGTGGTGGTATGCATTTCTCCTCCTTACACGAGGCATCACAACAACGTTTCGCCAGGTAACACCGGTGAACTGCTGTTTGTGTATGAATAATCGGTTGGAAGCTTTCCTCGTGTCAGAACGTTGTACGTGTTGCCACCGTCGCCAACCTTGTGTGAATGCTCTGAAAAGATAATTATTTGCATATCACAACATCTTCTTCCTGTCGGTTAAATTTCTCGTCTGCAGCACGTCATCTTCGTGGTGTAGCAATTTTAATGGCCAGGAGTGTATTACGGCTGCTGGCCATGTGTCAAAAAGTAAAGTCGTATGGCATGAATGGAGACCCCGAAGAGCATGTTCAGCCGACTGGCAACTTCCCTTCAAATCAAGTGTTTGTATAGCTTATGGGACTTAACTACGGGGTCATCAGTCCCTAAACTTACAAACGACTCACTTTAAAGGAAGACATAGAAGCAGTTCAGAGGCGAACGGCTAGGTTTGTTACTGTGGTTACGTAGGCTTTTCCGGCGCAATGATTGATAATATTCTTCTCGGGTTCCCTGCCGGATCAATAAGTTATCTGGACACAATATTTCGGCGATCCACCTGGCCGTCATCCTCAGGTGACAATGCTGGTACACCGACTCGCCGAGTCTGAGTACTAGCCACGAGCGGCGGCCCCTATACACGCTGCAGAAGGCCGAGGGCGCGTGCGCAAGAATGGACAGTTCTCCAGCGCCGCCAGTGGTAGAAGCCGGCGTAAACGATAGATCGCTATTCTGCAGAGACTATGAACTAAGGACGGCACAAATATCCATGCCCGAGGGGGGATTCGAACCCCAGACCATAGTGGCCGTGCAGACCGTGACTGGAGCGCCTGAGCCCCGTCGGCCACCGCGGCCGGCGCACCTTCCCTTCGCCAGTGTGAGAACTCTTTGTTCTAAGTGTAAGTTCGTTAAGTGTAGTGAATGCTATGGGTGCGTGTTTGGTACAGTGTCGTGTTCGAGCTGATGGGAGAAGGGAGAGGGTGAAACCTGGTGCCGGCACACAGCCTACTCTTCTCCAAGGGGGCCACCGACCTTAACGACCCCATGCGACGGAGAACACCATCAACAGTGTCCCTTGCCCTCACTCCATGAGACACTGCTCAGAGGTTTGGGATTTAACCCAGGACATTGATGCAAAGACTGGGGTCAGGGATTTGGCATAACTACCCTTCCTTTCCCCTCTCAAGCAAGGCAAAGGGAAAAATGGTCAATAGAGCGCGGCGTATTCTGACGGTTACCCATACAAGTACCGGCCATGCCCGACGGTGCTTAATTTCAGTGATATGGCTGGAAAAGTGTATCCACTGCGGCACGGCCGTTAACGGTGTAGCTTGATTAGATAATCGTGAAGGTCGGTCATTTTCGTCGTTCAAACAAAATAGCCCAGAAAATACTATCTTATTACTTTAAAGTTATTTTAATAGATTTGTATTATTTCCTCCGAATTCTTCATGTAAACTCTATGTATATAAAAGGCAGTGTCCCTATTGACTGACTGCTTCTGATTGGCAGATTGACTGACTCATCATCGCACAGCCCAAACCACTGAAGATACAAACGAAATTTGTAGAGGGTGTTGATCTTACTTTGTAGGCGTCATTTAAGAAGCTATTTTTCGATATTCCGTCCGTAAGGGAGTCAAATAGGGGATGAAACGTTTTTTTGAAAATACGTTGCTATTTAGGCAATTTTGAAACTAGAACTAAAAAAATTCGGATTTTAATTCAGGGCTCGAATTCAAAAGACAAGTGTTTCGGCATTTCTTTAAATTCAACCAATAGGGGGGTACAATAGGGGGCGCAAAAAATTTATTTACAAAATATGTTGCTGTTAACTCAAATTTTAAGCTACAACTAAGAAACTTCGGATGTGGAATCTTGGTCAGGATTTAAAAAATTCATGAGTTTCAGTATTTTTGGAAATTCAACAAGTAAGAGGGTAAAATAGGGGATGAAAATTCTTCTGTTTGAAAACGCGTTGCTATTAAGACAATTTTGAAGTTAGAGCTGCAAAAATTGATTTTTGTATTGTTGGTTAGAATTTAAAAAAAAAAAAAAAGAAATACGGCCGGCCGCGGTGGTCTGCACGGTCACTACGGTCGGCGGTTCGAATCCCCCCTCGGGCGTGGATATTTGTGCCGTCCTTAGTCTTAGCTAGTTCATAATTGGTTTGTAAGCTTAGGGACTGATGACCCCGTAGTTAAGTTATACAAACATTTGAACATTTTGAATTAAAAAATACGTGTTTCGGTATTTTTGCAAATTCAACTATAAAGGGGGTTAAATTGGAGAGGGGATGTTTTTCGAAAATCTGTTGCTATTTAGGCAATTTACAAGCTACGACTACATAAATTGGTATATGTTTTCTTGGTCAGAATTAAAAAGGCAGGTGTTTGGGTATTTTCAGAAAATTAATCATTTAGGGGATGAAATATGGGATGAAACATTTTTTTTAAATACGTTGCTACTAAACCAATTTTTAACCCAGAATTACAAAAAATTATATTTGCATATTTGGTTGGAATTTAAAAGAAACATGTAGGAGTAATTTTCGAAATTCAGCTATTAAATGGTGCCATAGGAGGTTTCAAGTAGCAAAATCAAATGTTTGTAAATCTTAAGAGACGTAACTAAGATCATCGGTCCCTAAGGCTTACAAACTAATTAAACTAACTACGACCAACTTATGCTAAGGACAACAACAACAACCATGCCCGGGGCTCGAATCGAACCCTCGACGGCGAACAGCAGCGCGCACCGCAGCATGGCGCCTCAATACGCACGGCCATTCTGTCGCGGCTGCAAGTAGTATCACAACACTTCATTATGATAGTACTTAAGCTATATCTATGATAATTAATATTAAGAAGGAGAAACAACTGGTGCAGACCAATCAGCCTACGCATGCGAAGCAGAGGGCGTTAAGCTAGTCTCTATATATAAAAGGGACTGACTGACTGACTGACTGACTGACTGACTCATCATCGCCCAGCCCAGAACACTGAAGACAGAAACCTGGATTTTGTAGAGGGTGTTGATCTTACTCTGTCGGCGTCGTTTGAGAAGCGATTTTTTGATATTCCGTCCATAAGGGGGTGAAATAGGGGATGAAACGTTTTTAGAAAATACGTTGCTAGTTAGGCAATTTTGAAGGTAGAACTACAAAATTTCGGATTTTAATTCAGGGTTCGAATTTAAAAGACACGTGTTTCGGCTTTTGGTGAAATTCAACGAATAAGGGGGTAAAATAGGGGACGCAAAAAATTGATTTTCAAAAATATGTTGCTGTTAACTCAAATTTTAAGCTACAACTACGAAACTTCGGATATGGAATCTTGGTCAGGATTAAAAAAAAACACGAGTTTCAGTATTTTTGGAAATTCAACAAGTAAGAGGGTAAAATAGGGGATCCAAAATTCTTTTCGAAAACACATTGTTGTCAAGACAATTTTGAAGTTAGAGATGCAAAAATTGGCATTTGTATTGTTCGTTAGAATTAAAAAAAATTGTGTTTCGGTATTTTTGGAAATTCAACCATCAAGGGAGTTAAATTGGAGAGGAGATGTTTTTCGAAAATCTCTTGTATTGAGGCAATTTTGAAGCTACAACCACATAAATTGGTGTATAATTTCTTGGTCAGAATGAAAAAGACGCGTGTTTCGTTATTTTCAGAAAATTAATCATTTAAGGGGTGAAAAGGGGATGAAATATTTTTTGAAAATACGTTGCTACTAAGCCAATTTTGAACCCAGTGCTACAAAAAATGATATTTGCATACTTGGTTGGAATTTAAAAGACACATGTTGGGGTCTTTTTAGTGATTCAACTATTAAGGGGTGTCATAGAGGGTTTTAAGTAGTAAAATGCACTTCTTGGAATTGATCACGGTTTAATCTAAAATAGTTCGTCAATTTTTCATCGTGAAATTCCTTGGTTAAAGCGAATTCCCCATGACTGCCTTCATGTATGCACATTTTCTGATTTTTGTTTCATCAAAGTGATGTTTCGAGCAAAAACTCAAATTCGGAATAGGATTCTGAACCTATACCCAGTGGCGGCTGGTGATAATGTGCTAATGTGCTGCAGCACACTGTAAATATATTACTAAAATTATGCCATTTCTCTTCGAATGCAAGCGAGAAATCGCTGTAACATTACATCCTTTCTCTTGGAATACGAGCCAAATATTACAATAAAATTATGCCAATTCCCTTCCAATACGTATTAGAATGCTAGTAATAAGGTTGAAAACGCATTTCGGAGCGCTCTCGCCGCGATAGCTGGAAACCAGCTCCTTGTGCTGAAGTGGGATTCAGCCGCGTTGGTACGTGCGCAGAGGCGGCGCAGTCGTCTGTTCGCTAGTGCGCATGCGCAGACGTGACGTCAGGCCTGGCGGCTCATGTGTGCTGAGACCGACTGCAGCACCACATCAATATTTCTCTTCGCGCTGCGTGTAACGGCTGCGGAAGAATAGCATATGACGAATGTTGCGGCTTACAGAGACAAATAGCACGCTGACTCAGGCATCTTGCGCGTTGTCTCTCAATTCCTGTGTGAGGCTCGTATTCAAATACCTCTGAGTCTAAATTTTTAATTTCTGTAAATAAAATTAATATTTTTTAAACGTTATATTTACTACCTGCAGTGAATACATGCAGTTGACAGTGCTGTTATAGATTACGCTGAAGGTCTTCCTGTCAATACAGTATTAATTGATAATTAATTAAAGGTAATCATACAAAGGTTGACTTTTTAATTTAGTATATTTTGTTTCCTGTTTTTTTTTTTTTTTTTTTTTTTTTTTTACACTGGTAAAATTTTGCATGAGCCGCCACTGGCTATACCTATTAACACAGCAGAAAAGTCCTCGCCATCCATGCCAGGTGCACGTCTTCCCCCACCCCTCGCCACTTTCACGCAGCGCAGCTGACTTTTCGCTGCAAACTGCGGCGTGGAACTGCGGTCCAACGCCGATTGTCGCCGTGACTCACGCTGCGTGACAAATTTAACGTGAGTCACCCTGCGTCACGTCACGGACCTGCGTCCCAACTTGCGGCCTTCCCTTCACTTCGGCACGCTACGCGCATGCGCTGCCGAGCGTTCCGGACCCACTCAGCCGCTTTCATCCGCTCGCAGCTGGCGTTTGCAGCCGAGGAATTCTGCCGGCCTCTACGCCCGTTACTTTAATCTTGCCGACGACATAGTATGTACTAGAAGAAATCGCATAAAGCGGTCAACCAATCCCCGCTGCTGACTGCCTCTCTAACGTCTCCAAGGAGCAACAAAAATTCCCCTTTCACTCTCTTTATACGACCTCTGACAATGAAGTTCGGTGAATAGCCCTGTAACATTAACGTAGATGAACTTTCAACTACAGTTGACTTACTGTCCTCCGAAATAGTCACCTCCAGTAACTGCACACCACTGAGCTCATGCCCTGGGGACTTTGCACGGTCATTATGCAATGAAATTCCAATTGCTGCTTGAAATACAAGTGTACTTACTACACTATAGGACAGAGGCAGGAAAGTAATGTTAGATATGGTCCGGATATTTTTGAAAATTTTTTATCGAGGTCCAGATGTAAAACGCATGCACTTTATTAATTTTTTAACTTAATTTTCACTCACAAAATAGTATGAAATACAATTCAGTGACAAATTTGTAATAAAAAATTCAGAAAAAGTCATTATTTAATAACTTTTATTCTAATTTTCACTCTCAAACTAATATGAAATTCAACAGATGAAAAATAATAATGTATAAAAATTACAGAAAATCTTATATTATTTCCTATTTATTTATTTTTATTGTCACTCACTAAAAGTATGAAATAAAATGGATAGTCAATCTCTTATTGAAGAGCCCAGATAGTCATGCATTAAAGATGCTATATTTTTTATTTTACTTTTCACAAAGAAAGTATAAAATACAATGAAATGTGCGTATCTCTGTTAAAAGTCCATGGGAAAGATTACGTTTGCGGTCTTGAGGAGGTCTTAAAGTTAGGTTCACGTGCGGAACATCTTTTGCGAATAGTGTCTTCCAAGTGGGCGGAAATTATTCTCCAAGAAATTCATCTTTGAAAATGAAATTTCACATATATAGATGTGGAGCCAAACACAGGAACCAGGTAAATCGCTTTTTTAATTTTTTAATTTTATTTTATTATTATTATTATTATTATTATTATTATTATTATTATTATTATTATTATTATTATTTTTGCAGTTTTCAAATTTTTCCGGAACATGTTGACTCCAAAATTCTTCAGTCGATACAGTTTTACAAGTTTGCAAGGAAATGTCTTCCTGTAAGTCTGTTATCTCCATTTGGAGTAAAGGCTTTGAATGGTGAAAGAACCTCGCAGCCACATCTGAATTCTGCTGCAGCAGAAACCTCAAAGAATCGTGACATCTTTATATATATATATAAAATCTTATTGTAAATTTCTTCTGAAGATCAGCCAAGAAATTTGATAATATGGAAATGTCTATTTGAGGATTATTTTTATATTCAAAAATTGTTATGAAATGAAGAATTTCTTGACTTAAAACGCATCTTTCAAAGAATCAGCTTGCGACGGAATAATGATATACATTGAACCAAATCACATATTAATTTCCCATTTCCTTGGAGCTCAGTGTTACGTGCAGAAAACAATTTTTTTAAAGTAATTGGAGTATGTAAGTTATACTTTGAAAATACTTTTGGCGGTCCATTTTTTGGCCTTACGCGGTCCGGACGTTTACTGCGGTCTGCCAGTTGCCGACCGCTGCTATAGGACGTATTTCGGCTTTAGCGCCATCTTCAGGCGATGTCAAATGCTCGTGACCAGTGGCGCGGCCAGGATTTGGTTCTGGGGGAGGGGCGGCTCATTTTTTAAAATAAAACCAACTGCAGTGGTCCCTCCCCCTCCAAATTGCAACCACCCTCCCCTCGACACCCGAGATATTAGGTCATGGATTCCTAGTTTATTACCTAGTAAAAATGGTTTTGCCATTTAATATTGAAATTAAATATCTTTTATTTCACGTTTTGTAAATTATTTCATAACCTCCCCCCCCCGCACCAGGCTGGCCAAAAGTACAAATCCCCCCCCCCCCCCCAGGAATTTCAATGACGCAGTTTGAGTCATGACCCAACCCCCCAACCCCCCGTGGGTACCTCTGGCCTGCTGAATTTATTAATGCTAAAGGGTTCTTATAGGTTCTTATCATTCGCTATCAGAAATATGAGAAGCTCGCTGATGTTATAACTAATTAACATGAGACTGTATGTCTAAAATTTGAATTAAAATAATACTATTGTTGTTCGTCGTTTTTGGCGGCCTTCATAAGATTCCGCTGACCTGCTAAGCAGCGGGTCGCCGCTTGTGAACAATGGGCTCGTAACTTCAGCATAGCAGCGACAATGGCGGCAGCATCAAAGCTGGTCGCGGCAGCGTTAAAACCGCTCACAGTAACAGCGGCACACGTTCTCAGTGGCGGCATCACGTTGATGACCCACTGTCACGTTCACTTGTACTTGGCAAATTATAGTGATGTTGTGATTGGGGTTACCATACATCCTCTTTTTCACTGAACGTCCTCTTTTTAAGGCAAGGAAATGTGTCCGGCTGGTAAAATTCAACAAAATGTCCTCTTTTTTGGGTTCCGAGAAAGAAAATTTATTTTTGTGTCATTGGCGACAACGTGTTCATTCGCACTGCAGTTCCAAACTGTTCGGAACTACTACGCGCATACACAGAGTGAAATTGCCGTTCACAATTTTGCACTCCGCATGGGTCGGACAGTTGCATAGGATTCGGAACTTCTCTGCGAAGGAACCCGGTTGTCTATCCTGTATTGAACCAGTGCATTCTGTATTCTGCATTATGTTCTATGGCGTTACTTTTGATATACTTTGTGGTTTATGTTAAAGCTGTATTGTATGTTCGAGATCGCAGGTAGCCTTTTGCTTCAAAATAAATTACGAACTTAAATATAACATAATTCCGAAGAGAAAGTCAGTGTTAAATATGTGCTCCTGGAGAAATACAAATCATTCAAGAAGAATGGTCAAACGAATGTAAGAATTAATGATACATTGTGCTCCGATCAGCTTTGTAATTTTATAAAATATTTGAAAGATTATCAAAGGAAACAGAACATACCAGCAGCTAAAGTGTGGTGTGCATATTTAAATCACTCATCTAGTGTTGTTAGTTATTCTGAACTGCTGAAAATTGTAGACTTCTTTTTTTCTATAACTGGTCATAATGCCGACACAGCCGCGGTGGAGTAGCCGAGCGGTCTAAAGCGTCTCGCTGCGGAGCGCGCGGTTGCTTGCCGAGGAGGTTCGAGTCCTCCCTGGAGCATGGGTGTGTGTGTTGTCCTTAGGTTAGTTTATCTAGGTTTAAGTAGTTTGTAAGCTACGGACTGATGACCACGCAGTTTGGTCCGATAGATTTACAGACATTTGAACATTTTTTCGAATGCCGACACAGAACGTGTGTTTTCTCTTGTTACACACAGTGGGCAAAAGGCAGGAATAGTTTTAAAATATGCTGTAATTATACTGTATGTACAGTATAATTTCAAACATTTGAAATGCCTGAGCTTTTCGCAGTACTTGTTAAAACCACAAAAAGCTCTTGAGAGAGATTTCGTCGTCCACCAAATATAGTTGGTTCAAAAGTGAATAAGATAAGAACGAGACAATTGAGAGTAGTGATGAGGAATAAACTCTCAAGGTTCATAATATTTCGTTTTCCAACAATCACACAGGGTTACTGTTTTAGTTTGTAGTAGTTTTACGTGGTTCATTAATAAAGTTGTAAATTACATTATGTTAAAGTGTCCTCTTTTTTATATGAACTGTCCTCTTTTTTGGTGATGAACGTATGTTAACCCTAGTTGTGATTTATTACATGTGTACTGTTTCAAATGTTTGTTTCCGCCTGCTTTTAGTTACAAAAAGAAAAGAAATTTAAAAAAAAAGTTGCGTGGTGCTGGAGGGGGCTTCAGCCGCATTAGCCGCTCCGCCTCCCATCCTAACACGTGGCTGAGCCACTGGTAGAGAGAGAGAGAGAGAGAGAGAGAGAGAGAGAGAGAGAGAGAGAGAGAGAGAGAGAGAGAGAGAGAGAGAGTCAGCGGCGAGCAAGAAGCGCCTCGCCCGATGAAAGGGACGCCGCTCAGACGACATTCACTGATCTTTATAATTAAATAATTAAAATACGACAGTCCAGATCTCAAGTGGCTGTGCTTTTTATTGGCAACCGGTTTCGGTCCTACAGGACCATCATCAGGCCTTTTGTGTTGTGACCTCGTCGCCTTTTGCTTGGTACTAGACCCGGTCCAGTTGTTAATAAAGGTACATCTAAAACATTGATATAGTTAGTATTACAAGATATTTATTGACTGACATTTACAACTTAAGAACATAAGTCTGTTTCTTCTCTCTTCTTGCTTCTCGCGGCGTAGTCCGTTGGATACTACCTGCGCTGAGACCTATTTACTGCTGCCTAGCTGCCTAGTAACTGCCTGAGTTCTCACTAGTAACTGCCGTATTCCTGAATAGTAACTGACGGACCGTCCAGACTTATGTCTTGCTAGATACAGCCGCTTGTAGAGGGCGCGCATCTTGGGTTCCTCCTACTCCTCCAGGATGCGCGGCGCCTGCTTGCGATTGGCTTTCGGTCGACCGCTGTCTTCTCCTCGATCGTTCTCTTGCGTCTGGTGTGTGGCGCTGACTTTACGACACCTTATTGGTGGACGGTGGCGGTGTCCGGAGCAGATATCAACTGCGTCAAATGATCTTCATTGTCAGAGAATGTGTGCTAAACTAAACGAAACTCCCTCCGACAGGCCTGGAGATGCCCACTGGGTACTGACTAGTCGCCGTGAAGGCGTCACCGGATGCGGTATGGAGGGGGGCGTGGTCAGCGCCCCACTCTCCCAGCCATTATGTCAGTCTTGGTGACCGGAGCCGCTTCTTCTCAATCAAGTAGCCCCCCAGGTGGCCTTACAAGGGCTGAGTGCACCCCGCTTGCCAACAGCACTCGGCGGACCCGGACGGTAACCCATCCAAGTGCTAGCCAACCCCGACGCTGCTTAACTTCGGTGATTTAACGGGAACCAGTGTATCCACTGTTCAAAATGTTCAAATCTTTGTAAATCTATCGGACCAAACTGCGTAGTCACCAGTCCGTAGCTTACAAACTACTTAAACCTAGGTAAACTAACCTACGGACAAACACACACACCCATGCCCCAGGGAGGACTCGAACCTGCACGGCGAGCAACCGCGCGCTCCGCAGCGAGGCGCTTTAGACGTACCCACTGTGGCACGGCCGTTGGCGTTAAGATTTTATTCTCTACCGGAAATAATAATTAGCGCACCCTCTTTTCCATTTCACTAAAATTAATTGTTGAAACAGAGCATATGGAGTACATGAAAGCATTACATTTACAGATCGATATCTCAAGCACTAAGGCACCACATTAGGACAATGTTTGTACAGATGGTTACTTTTGCCTTGAGAACAGGTGTGTGGGTACTTGCAATGCTGGATAAGGTAATCATTGTACACTCCTCAGAACAAGTAGGGGATCACGTGATATATGGTACACAATATACGTATGGTAACGTATTTTATTCATGTATTGATTACAATTGTAATTTGTGTATGATACAGTACGTTAGTTTGCTGTCTCAACCCTTCACCTGAGGATTAAATGACGTTCAGACCCGAATGATCCTGACGTCCTTTCCTTTTTTTAACATTTAAAGTAAATTATTTCCTTTTGGCTCAAAACACTTTCTCCAACATCGGACTGTCATCTGAAGCCGGCCGCGGTGGCCGAGTGGACTGAGGCGCTCCAGTCACGGTCTGCACGGCCACTACGGTCGGGGGGTTCGAATCCCCCCTCTGGCATGGATATTTGTGCCGTCCTTAGGATAAGCTAGTTGATAAGTAGTTTGTAAGTGTAGGGACTTTTGACCCCGTAGTTCAGTCCCATAAGCTGTACAAATATTACAACATTGTCATTTGAATGCCGATCATTGACATTCCTATACTAACAATCATACTTTATTCTATGTTAGCCACGTTTGAAGCAACGTGTAAGTCTTGATTTTGGGTGTATAAGCACACATCAACTTTATTTTTATTATTCAGAAACATATAGTTGGCTTTAAAATTAAAATGTCATATCTAAAATGTAATATTAGTGTTTTCATTTTGTTTTCGTTACAGAAGGACGCCCCATTATGCCGAGACTAAGGATGCAATTGGTGTAAAATCAATGTTGCAGCATCTATTCCAAATGTAATAAACTATCTTTTAAGCCAGAAATAATTAAAAATAATCAAGAGCGAGGCACCATGGGCCTACCATAATACTGCAAAAGTCATTCGCGTTGGCCTCTAACATGGTGGGTGGTAATGTCTGACAGCTGCACGCCTGCGCGGCACGGACAGTATGAGGTTACAACCAGCTGTTGAGGGATATTTGGCCGTTCTTCCGTGAGTGCAGTACCCAGCTCTGCAACCGTTGCGGGAGGTGCTGGTCTGGCTGCAACGCGTCTGGTAGGTGCATCCGAGACCACGCAATTAGTAAATAAAAACCAGACCGCTCGCTGGCGCTAGTGTCGCGTCCCCACACTGAACGTGACAGAAGCCACCATTTGCAGGGCAATCGTGCGTAGACACGGTTCGTCCGTGTGCTGCTCTTAATTGTAACAGTGAGAACGGAAGCAAAGACGAAGACGGAAACAATGTTACACTTCACAGATCAGTCATTAGTTGTATACTGTATAGTATTTTCATGGAGAAATAATAAATCATGAGCGTTTGTTTTTGTTTAGGTTTCCTCTTACAATGATTCTCTAAATCTGAGAAAAGTACTTTGGTCCATGTCAAGTATTTATATTTTATTTGCATACAAATGACACACCTATCTATTTTTCGCCCTCGGCAAAAAGTCTGGGAGTGATAATAGACGACAAACTAAATTGGGCTGAGCACACAGCCGCCGTGTGTAGGAAGGCATCAGCATCTCTTCATGCCCTACAGAGATATAAGAAGTTTTTTCCTCTTGATCTTAAAAAGAAACTTATACAAACGCTTGTAATTCCAATTATTCAAAAATGTTCAAATGTTTGTTAAGCTTATGGGACTTAACTACGGGGTCATCAGTCCCTAAACTTACAAACTACTTATCAACTACCTTATACTAAAGACGGCACAAATATCCATGCCCGAGAGGGGATTCGAACCCCCGGCCGTAGTGGCCGTGCAGACCATGACTGTTCCAATTATTGATTACAGTGATGTTATCTTGCAAGGTCTCTCTTGGGAAAGCTCACGACGTCTGGAACTAATCATGAATGCCTGCGTTCGATATATATGTAACATCCGTCTCTTTGATCACATTTCACCCTCTTATAAGCAACTATCCTGGCTCCGTGCTGACAAGCGCAGAGATTTTCATACACTCTGTTTCCTCTACTCTCTTATCAACGTACACTGTCCCTCATATCTTTCCTCGACCTTAACACTGTTATCTGATCAACATAACAGAACTACTCGTTCCTGTCAGAGCAAAACCCTTTCTGTCCCTATCCATCACTCAGCCGGTTTCTCAAAATCCTTTTCAGTAACAGGAACCAGGCTCTGGAACAATCTACCTCAGTATATCAGAGAACTGAATAACACTGCCAGCTTCAAACGACAGTTAATGAATTATCTACCAAAGCAATAATGACGCCAGTCTTTATTACCCTACGGTCCAGGTACGTCACATCCATTCCTCCTCCCAGATATTCTCCGACGGCCATTGCTCTCGCCAGGTACAGCTTCTGTCAGAATTCGCCATGCGTTAACCAGTCTCGATATATTCAAAAGTAAATATTGTATCTGCTAATATCAATGTTGTTACTTCTATTATTACACCAGCAGCAGCAGCAGAAGGTGTCTCAGTGGTACTGTTAGTATTAATCCTATTTAGAGTTAAGTTATTACCTTTTATTTACATCCTTTTACATGTAATCAACCTGTATAAATAATGTTATTAACTGTTCATCTGTAACTCACATGTAAAGAAATACTGTATGTGTAAAACCCTGGTCCGATGTAAGAGAGGGCCTGATGGCCCTAATCTGATCAGGCTAAATAAATAAATAAATAAATGACTAAAAATACTAATCTGAGCTGAAAGAATAACTAGGCGTATAAGAGGTATTTATCACATATGTGATGCAGAAGTAGGTCGAATAATTGTTTTTAGACACTTAAGAGGTGGTGATTGTACTTCGTAAATGGTCATTACTTGATCGAATGTTGCACACTCAACCACTTCGAGAAGCACTATCTCTGTTAAAAAGTAATGTGCGAATGAAATACGTGTTTAAAATGTTATGAGTTATTACAATTATTCACACACAAATTCGAGGAAGTTGAAAGAAAAATTCTATATAATGTGGAAACGAATGCAGACAAAAATGTAACGTGCAAAAATAAGCGTGCCAAACGAACAGAGTAGTCGGCGAAAAGTAAACAGGAACTGACATAAAATTACATGAATTACAAAATAATCGCACTCTCTGCTACTTTACAAGTTTCATGGAATCATCTTATACAAATATCTCGAGGAAAAATCGCTCCACCTTATCAGAAAAGAGCCTTACATTCATAAATTTTCTATCTCTATGCAGACGTTATTTCGAAAATTAGGAAACTTCATTCATTTAAGAATGCGTTTTAAACAGACTGCAATACTCAGTAATTTTTTTAAACAAACATGCGTTTGCTTTGTGCTTTATTTTGCTCTTGTTGCGTCTCATACTCTTTAAATTACAACCCCAGTACTAGGATTGTTCCCTGCAAATAGCGGCGATCAGCTGCTTCAGTTCGGAGACAGTTGCCTCGCTTCTCCGCTACGGCGTGCTAGGGGCCTGTCCAAGACATGCTTAATCAGGTGTAAGTCGGGGAAACAAGCTGGCCACTCTATTCCTTCAATCCCCTCAGCTTTCAGCATGTTGCCCACCGGTGAGGCTCCAAGGCGACGAGCGTTATCGTCTACCAGAAGGAACTCGTATCCTATGGCATCTGCATAGGGCATAACAAAAGATAGGAGGATCTCTTCTCTACACCCCTGAGCAGTCAAAGCGCCATTTTGAACGACACAGAGGTCCGTACATCCGCCAACACTGACTCCTGTCAACACCTTTCCTGCATGTAAGCAGGACCGTTCCGCGTTCTTTCCAGATGAGGGACTGACGATAGTCCGTCTGAACACAAAATGTTGACCCATCTGTGAGTAGAACCCGGCTCCCATTCGTTACGACTCCAATCCCGATGTTCCTCCACCCAGTTTCTGTCCCCTAAATGGTGTCGTGATTTTAATGGGACACACACCATAGGCCTCTGTGGGCACAGGCCACTTTGCCAAAGGCGATTTAAGACTGTGTTGATCTCTTGCTGATGTTACCCGTGGACGACCTTGGCCTTACCTTCTTTAACGGTTCCTGTTTTCTGAAATCGCGTCCTGGTCCTGGAAATTACATTATTGGACATGACAATAGCTGCAGCCACGTCTCTGTGTGTCAGTCCCACTTCAAACCTTCCTATGGTTCTCCATACCATAGCTATGGACAAGCCACGTTGCTGTTGCATTGCATACCTGCTCACTACACGATCTGAACCCAAATGCCTGTGTGATTCATTTGGTAGAGTAAACACAAGTCAACACCAACCACCTTGCAGCAACTTTATTACCATTATCTCGGTTGCCGTAATGTTGTTGTCTGCACTTCGTTGAACCGACAGAACGACGTTTTAATCATGTCATTTCGTTCTGCTATTGACAATACTTCAGAACCTAGATATTTCAAGTCATCCCGTAATTCTTTTGACCAGTGTACAAAATATACGTGCTAATATCATTAATTTCATTTGAAAACGGAATTACAAGTATTCATGATTGTTGTTGTTGTTGCTGTGGTCTTCAGTCCAGAACTGATTTGATGCAGCTCTCCACAATACCCTACCCTGAGCAAGCCTCTTCATCTCTTCATCTGTCTGAATCTGCTAACTGTGTCCATCTCTTGGTCTTCCTCTGGCGATGACGAATACACGATACCAATGTGCGTTTATCGCGATGTCGCCAAACACGGATGCGACTATCATGATGCTGTAAACAGAACCTGGATTCATCCGAAAAAATATCGTTTTCACATTCGTGCACCCAGGTTCATCGTTGCGTAAACCATCGCAGGCGCTCCTGTCTTTGATGCAGCGTCATGGGTAACGGCAGCCATGGTCACCGATCTGATAGTCCATGCTGCTGCAAACGTCGTCGAAATGTTCGTGCAGATGGTTATTGTCTTGCAAATGTCCCCATCTGTTGATCCGTTACAGCCATGCGGATAAGAGGCCTGTCATCTCGACTGCTAGTGATACGAGGCCGTTGGGATCCAGCACGGCGATCCGTATTGCCCTACTGAATACACCGATTCCATATTCTGCTAACAGTCATTGGATCGCGACCAACGCGAGCAGCAATGTCGCGATACGATTAACCGCAATCGCTACAATTCGTTTCTATATATATATATATATATATATATATATATATATATATATATATATATATATATATATACTCCGCAATCCACCGTAAAGTGCGTGGCGGAGGGTACACTGTACCACTGCCAGGTTGGTAACACGTCTCGGTCACCTCTTGTTCGCATCGACGGCACTTTGAACAGTGGCCGTTACATTTCAGATGTGTTACGACCCGTGGCTCTACCCTTCATTCGATCCCTGCGAAACCCTACATTTCAGCAAGATAATGCACGACCGCATGTTGCAGGTCCAGTACCAGCCTTTCTGGATTCAGAAAATGTTCGACTGCTGCCTTGTCCAGCACATTCTCCAGATCTCTCACCAAATGAAAACGTCTGGTGGCTGAGCAACTGGTTCGTCACAATACGCCAGTTACTACTCTTGATGAACTGTGGTATCGAGTTGAAGCTGCATGGGCATCTGTACCTGTACACGCCACCCAAGCTCTGTTTGACTAAATGCCCAGGCGTATCAAGGCCGTTATTACGTCTAGAGGTGGTTGTTCTGGGTACTGATTTCTCAGGATCTATGCACCAAATTGCGTGAAAATGACAGTTCCAGTATATTTGTCCAATGAATTCCCGTTTATCATCTGCATTTCTTCTTGGTGTAGCAATGTTAATGGCCAGTAGTATAACCACAAATGTATAACAGGAAGTTTTATTTGAATCCCTTCATTTAAAGCGCAGACGAAACTTTAGAAACATCAGCACAATACCTTTACTGTCAGTTATTTGTATTTAAGCAAAAATTATATTTTATGAAAAACAAGGCTAATTTAAAACAATGTCTTACATTTTCGTTGTCATCTGCAGTATTTGGCCTGATGCACTGCCTTCCGTTCTGCTGACTAACCACTCTTGGAAACTGCGTTCTTGTATATCCTTAAAACTTACATCATGTGTTGTGTTAGTTTCAGTTCGAATTCTATCCAAAGCAACTGTACACATTATAGAAGATCCATCTGCGTAACTACGTTAATTGTCATCGTTTTTCTTCAGAGGCGTTTCGTTTCACTGAATATAAAAGATTTTCAGTAGTTTTCATAGTTCGTTAAAAATGAGTAAATCTTGGATCTTTTGAGATACGGAAATTTTTTCTTAAATTTTCGTCTGACTTGATGAAGCGTCGACGTGTTGCACACTTCATGGCAGAGACGATTGCTTTAGTTTCTTTTGCCCTAAACTTCAAAAGAAATTATCATCTAAAATAATATCTTAAATGGCGTGACAAATCCAAACCTTGCAAAGAAATTTTGGAACGCATTGAAATAAAATACGGAACCACAGATGTCAATGCAACTATAGCCTACAACTCGAACAAACAGATGGCACTGCTAGCGATGTCACCTGAGAAACGCATAAAATGCAATGGAGTTTCCGCTGTTATCTTTATAAGGTATTTGCTAACTCCACAAAAGATGAGGTCGTTGGAGTTTCGAGTCCTCCCTCGGCTTGGGTGTGTGTGTTGTCCTCATCATAAGTTAGTTTCACCGCCGCATTTAAAGTCCCTTGTATTTACAAACATTTGAAAATTTTGTTTTATTTGTTGCGTTCAGCGGTGTGCAAACCGACTGCTGCTGTCATTCGAGCGAAGGCCGAGCCGCGGAAGAAGATACTGCAAAACAATTCCAACGCTCAACGATGTTTTTCTATCTAAAATATAAAGCAGAGTGTCCATATGTTTGTACGTGTTGCATACAACCCTACAGTTTTGTTCCAATCTTTGTGAAATTTTGTACACGTAAGCTTCAGTCCATGAGGACGGTTGCCGTAAGTGTAATAATCACGTACGCTTCATAGTTCGCGAGATATGACATAAAGAATGAGATGCGCGAAAAACTGCTGCATTTTGCGACAATGCTGCTCATTTTCTCCTAAACCACTGGAGCGATTTCAACCAAATTTGGTACACACATTCCTTACCGTGAGATAATAATTGCTGCATGGTTAAGAATCACATACGACACATGATTCAGAAGAAATGACGTCATAAACAATAGGATTCCCAAAAAAATGCCAAATAATGCAGCGAGACTTCATAAATGCGCTATATGAGACTGAGAGTATTTAGCGCCTTGCAACAAACTTTAAACATAATTTCAAACCTTATAAAAATGAATATAAGCCTGAAAAATGGCAGGAATAAATAAATAAATACCCGGACAACGCCGGGATTTCAGCTAGTTATAAAATAAAAAGAAGAACATTACATAATGTTAACACAAATTCAGTTGGTCTTCATGTATATAGCCATATTGTTCATATTTCACACTGTAGTTGTAGTATTGTGAACAATAAAAGGAGAGTTTTTCGATAACCGACTTATGATGAAAGAACTCATTTGAATATATATGCTGTATGTGACTGAAGAATTTTCTGAAGGACTTTTGTTCTGTAGGACGAATTTTGAAAGAACGTATTCGGAATTTTCGTTTATTAAGAAGACTGTATGGGATTATCAACGTTTATTGTGAGATATCATCGTGCTTTAAAACATAAAATTTTGGACAACCAATTTACTGCAGTTGTTTTGAGGACAGATCGGAGTACATTTTTTGACGAAATGGGATTCGGTCAAGAACCTGCTAAATTGTGTTTGATATGTAAACCAAATTAAGAAAAATAATTTCTCGCTGGTTTATTACTTTATGTAGTGCATTCGTCCCCACCCTTCCGGCGAAGAAATCGGATCGGTCAAATAGTGAATTATCATTTGAAGATCATCTTACTGGAATAAAATGTTAACCAAAAGGTTTCCGAATGATAGTTGGAAAGTGAATAATAAATGAAAGAAAGAGGTCCATGCTTCATGATGAAGCCTTCGCCATGAACCTTATTTCAAACGAATCTCGGCCTGTCGTAAGAAAGAAGTGGTCATATGCTACAATCTAAATATATAAAAGAAAGTCGTGTTAGTTACACTTTTTATGACTAAAGAACGTCTCAACCGATTTGGCTCAAAATTGGTGGGGATGTAGCTTAGAAGCAGGAGACGGACATAGGATACTTTTTGTCCTGTTTGACCGCGTATTATATCAGAATTTCAGAAAAACTGAAAGTACGCTTGCAGCTGGGATCATTTTCTCCATTCTCCAACAATCAGATTATTCATTCGCTACTCGCCTACCGACCAGATACGCTGTAACAGAACGAACAAATACGCCAAGGAGGTCAGAATAACGGGAGATGGCGTTAAAGGTTAAAACTGTCTGACAGGTTTAACATGAAAAATTGTTTCTTTACAAGACCCTCCGTATTATTCTTACCTCCATGATGTTATCGGTGGTGATCATATCTTTGGAGCATTGCAAAGATAGAATTGATGTTATTTCGTGGTATTTTTGAGTGTTACAAACAAATTAAGTACATATCGTGGTTTATTTTTTTAGAACAATGCCTCCATTGCGACGGCGTAATATCGGTCGGCGTACGTGCAACGCAATCTTACTACGCGATCGTAGTCAATGAGAGTGACGAAGATCGTACACAACGCTTGGAGTAAATCGAAAAGAAAATCTCAAGCGCGATCCGTTATGACTGTGAAACAAAAGGTACAGTCGAGTTCGACTCCCTCGGTTGCAGTTTACGCACGAAATAATTTGGGTCGTCGACAAAACAGACGGCCACGCGTGAACGTTTGGGGTACAGACACAATCCAACAGTCGATTACGCAGCGGATGCATCAGTTGGCTTCGGAACAAACTGTCGCCATCTAAAATTTCATTCGCTATCTCAAGCTTTGCCACGATTGGTCGGCTTCATTCTCACGATCGCACAGCTGTTGCCAACTTAGCTGTACCACGCATGTTTCGCGGATTGTAAAATTTTACCGGTATGTAGCAATGTTGTTAATCGTGTTTCAAATTAGATTCCTAATTCGACAAGAAATGAACGTAACACAAAGACTTTCAAACGTTGTATAGCCATCCCATTTATTTTAATTCAATTAATTGTATGATCATGCAACAATTACTTTGTACTATCTAATTCAAAAACCCTTAAAAAAAAAAAAAAAAAAAAAAAAAAAAAAAAAAAAAAAAAAAAAAAACCTTATTCTTTTCATTCTCCACTCCGAGGAGTATAGCGGGCTGTTTGAGATCCGGCCCATAAAGAGTCGCGGTTCTATTCAGCCAATTATCAGACAAGCTGATAGTGGGGCAAAGGGGGAATCCCAATTGGGAATAAGTGGGAGGGGCTTACCAGTTCCGGCATACGCCTTACAACCAAGGAAAACCTTGGTCGGAACCGGGGGATTGGGACCAATTTAATTTGTCTCCGGGACTTGCCCCGGACTAAAAATGGATTATCAAGGGGACCCCGATGCACTCACGACAATCAGAGATCGGACGCCCGAGTTACTCTCGTAATCTCGTAGAGATCAGCTCGACCAAAAGTGGACAAGCATCCCCCTACAGGAACCGCACCCGTGGGCACGGTGTCCTGTGCGTCCGAACCCTTAATAACAAGAGATACGTGTATTATAAGAAACATTTCTAAACTACTCGCTGCGAGAAAAATATGCTAAGCTGTGCTGTAAACATGTGCGGTTTTGTTTTTTTCTTCCCAGTCATTTTTACCATAAAACAGGAAAGTTGTTTTTATGGATACACTTATAATCATACCTGTTCGTACAATGCAACCATTAAACGTGCGGCCATTGAAGCTACTAACCTCACAGATAGAGCAGCTCGAAACGTCTCTCTAATAACCCGTTTGCAATTGATTTACCTGTCCATTTTGACTTGTATCCCCAATCAAGTTCCCGATTGCAATAACAATAAATAAGATCAGAGAGCTGGGAAGGAGGAGACAGCGTACGGGGGAATGAAATGGATTTAAAAAGGGGAGATGATGTAGACGCAGAGAGGAAGGGGAGGAGATGGATATGGTGTGGGGTAAGAGGGAATGGTGTGAAGGTAAGGGGAGGAGGAGATGGACAAAGGAAGGGGCAGGAAGGGATAGACATAGGGGGAAGCTACTTTCACATCGTTCATGTGAAACTCAGCTTGCCCTTTTCTCACATGACATCTTGCGAGCCATGGACGAGGGCAACAGGCAGATTGTGTTTTTCTCGACTTCAAAAAGGCGTTCGACGCGGTGCCACACTGCAGACTGATAACGAAGATACGAGCTTATGGAATAGGTTCACAGATTTGTGACTGGCTGGAAGACTTCCTAAGTAATAGAACGCAGTACGTTGTTCTCGACGGCGAGTGTTCATCAGAGACAAGTGTATCGTCAGGCGTGCCACAGGGGAGTGTGATAGGACCGCTATTATTTTCTATCTATATAAATGATCTGATGGACAGAGTAAGTTGTAATTTGCGGCTGTTTGCTGATGATGCTGTGGTGTATGGGAGGGTGTCGTCTGTAACCGACTGTAATAGCATACAGATTGACTTAGACAAAATTTCTAGTTGGTGCGAAGAATGGCAGCTAGCTCTCAATGTAGAAAAATGTAAGGTGATGCGCATGAGTAGAAAAAACAATCCCATAATGTTCGAATGCAGCATTAGTAGTGAGCTTCTTGATGCTGTCGCGTCGTTCAAATATCTAGGCGTAACATTGCAGAGCGATATGAAATGGAACGAGCATGTAAGGACAGTTGTGAGTAAGGCAGACAGCCGACTTCGGTTCATTGGGAGAATTTTGGGAAGATGTACTTCACCTGTAAAGGAGACCGCGTATAAAACGCTTGTACGACCACGTCTTGAGTATTGCTCAAGTATTTGGGACCCACAGCAGATCGGTTTGAAGGAAGACATAGAGGTGGTTCAGAGGCGAGCAGCTAGATTTGTTACCGGTAGGTTCGACCAATGCGCGAGTGTCACGGAAATGCTCCGGCAACTCAATTGGGGATCGTGGAAGAAAGACGACGTTCTTTTCGTGCATTTCTGTTAAGTAAATTTAGAGGGTCGGAATTTGAAGCTGAGTGTAGTAAGATCTTGCTGCCGCCTACTTACATTTCGCGTGGTGATCACAGAGACAAGATAAGAGAAATTAGGGCTCGTACGGAGGCATATAGGCATTCTTTCTTTCCTCGTTCAATTTGGGAGTGAAATAGTAAAGGAAATGCCTAGTAGTGGTACAGTGTACCCTCCGCCACGCACCTTACGGTGAATTGCGGAGTATGTATGTAGATGTAGAAGCGTTACCGGATTTGCTAGTATTAGTATAAAAGCAAGCAAAGAGGGGGGGGGGGGACGTGACACTGGAACAAGACTCCAAGACTCTTTAGGAAAATAGACTGATTCAGATGTGTCGATTACTTATTGGCTGGCACGACCGACAGTCGTTAAATCAACACATCTGCAACGGATTTTCATTCTATTTATAATGGTACTCAGATGCGGATACTCAATAAATATTCCTGTTTCTTAAATGAAAGACAAAAATTAAAAACAAGCTACGTAAATATACACTATGTGATCAAAAGTATCCGGACACCTGACTGAAAATGACTAGTTCGGGCCCTCTATGGGTAGTGTCGGCCCACCGTTAGCCTTGATGACAGCATGTATACGATCAGTCAGATGTTGTAGGGCGGATGCTCAAGTTGCTGCCACTTGAACTTGTCCAGAGAGCAGTCCAGGCCGTTTGCTCTTGATGGACTCGCGTAGGCTACGGTGTGTCTCACAGTACACGTCGCTGTTAATGGTTTTTCCGTGCTCGAGGAATGAGTATCGGACCTCGGACGTCGAAAAAGACGATGAGTATCATCTTGCCTGTTGAGGGCACAGCCTTGAATTTTTTTTAAGAGGAGATGCCGCAATACTTTATCCCAAAGCGCCGTGTTAAAATTTCAAACGGTTTGGTTGTTAAGACTTAAAGTCGACCACTGTACGAAACAACAGCTTTGCCTTATCACTAAAATTAGCAAATAAGTTCCGTGTGAACTACCGGTTACTCCTTGCTACAAAGCCTTGTTCCCTGGCCCAAACTGAGAACTGACTCGTTACAAATTACGTCAAGAACAGGAAGTTAATACTACAGTGGTCGCCGACCGCAGTGGCCGAGGGGACTGAGGCACTCCAGTCACGGTCTGCACGGACACTACGGCCGGGGGTTCGAATCCCCCCTCGGGCATGGATATTTGTGCCGTCCTTAGTGTTAGCTACTACATAAGTAGTTTGTAAGTTTAGGGACTGATGACCCCGTAGTTAAGTCCCATAAGCTATACAAACATTCGAACATTTGAATTTTTTGGGATCATTTGACGACGATGAGGTAGTGGAATTTCAGTTAAGGGTTATGCAAATTGTTTCTGAAATTAAGAAATGTAAAATGACATGGAATAAAATTAATACTGCCGCTCACCCTCGTATATCACGTGCATATGCGTCATGTTTCACGCTTTATCTCTAACAAGCACTTAACAAATGCAAAAGAAAAATAATCTCTCACCCGCTACCGACACAAAGCGTTACGCACAAGCAGTGGAGCAATTCTCAGGGACATGTTCCAGATCCTCCACGCCATCACAAATGTCTGAAAATTCGTGTACTGGGTCGTTTGATATTTAACCTATGTTTTACTTTTTTTAATATGATTTGAAAAATGTACATTCTTTAGAATAACAAATCTTTTTAAAATTTTTAACTAGTGGTTTTCGCACTCATCGGATTGTAATTGTAAAGTCCCGTAACCTATAAAAACATTTGAACATTTTTTAACTACAGTGGTCAATATACATAGCAGCTCACACGTTATTACACACAGACATTAATAAGCAAGCCACCACAATTAAAGTTATCTTAGAAAGGTGGCTAAGAAAACATTTATGGCGCAACGGAATTTAAACATAATTTGTATCTGAGGTTGTTCTCAGCATTTGTGAAGGACAATATTAAATAAAAGAGGGAAGGTGCTCTAAAACTACAATTTATAGCCGACTTGCGGATTATGCTGAACATAAAGGTGGGGTGGCTTGCGTGCCTCAACGATGCAGATAGCCGTACCGTAGGTGCAACCACAGCGGAGGGGTATCTGTGGAGAGGCCAGACAAAAGTGTGGTTCCTGAAGAGGGGCAGCAGCTTTTTCAGTAGTTACAGGGGCAACAGTCTGGATGATTGACTGAGCTGGCCTTGTAACATCAGGTAATGTGGCTTTGCCACACAGTTACTGCGAACGGCTGAAAGCAAGGGGAAACTACAGCCGTTACTTTTCCCGAGGACATGCAGCTCTACTGTATGGAAATATGATGATGGCATCCTCTCGGGTAAAATATTCCGGAGGTAAAATAGTCCCCCATTCGGATCTCCGGGCGGGGACTACTCAGGAGGATGTTGTCATCAGGAAAGACAATACTGGCATTCTACGGATCGGAGCGTGGAATGTTAGATCCCTTAATCGGGTAGGAAAATTAGAAAATTTAAAAAGGGAAATGGATGGGTTGAAGTTGGATATGGTGGGGATTGGTGAAGTTCGGTGGCAGGATGAACAGGATTTCTGGTCAGGTGAGTACAGGATTATAAGTACAAAATCAGTTAGGGGTATCACAGGAGTAGGTCTGATAATGAATAAGAAAATAGGAATGCGGGTAAACTACTATGAGCAGCACAGTGATCGCATTATCATTGTCAAGATAGATACGAAGCCAACACCAACAACAGTAGTAGAGGTTTATATGCCAACTAGCTCTGCTGATGATGAGGAGATCGAAGAAATATATGAGGAGCTAAAGGAAATTATTCAGACAGTTAAGGGAGAGGAAAACTTGATTGTTATGGGAGACTGGAATTCGGTAGTAGGAAAAGGAAGAGAAGGAAAAATAATAGGTGAATATGGACTGGATAGGAGGAATGAAGGAGGAAGTCGCCTGGTAGAATTTTGCACGGAACATGATTTAATCGTAACAAACACGTGGTTTAAGAATCACAAAAGAAGATTGTATACGTGGAAGAGACCAGGAGACACCGGAAGGTATCAGATAGATTTTATAATGGTAAGACAAGGTACCGGAACCAGGTTATAAACTGCAGGACATACCCAGGGGCGGATGTGGACTCTGACCATAACTTGTTGGTCATGAACTGTAGGCTGAAGCTGAAAAAAACTGCAGAAAGGTAGGAAAATAAGGAGATGGGACTTAGATAAATTAATGGAAAGTGAAGTTCTGGAGAAATTCAGAGGGAGATTTAGGCAACAATTGACAGAAACAGGGGGAAATAAAACAGTAGAAGAGGAATGGGTAGCATTAAGAGATGAAATGGTGAAGGCAGCAGAGGACAAAATAGGTAGAAAGGCAAGATCTACAAAAAATCCTTGGATATCACAGGAAATACTAAATTTAATTGATGAAAGGAGAAAATATAAAAATGCAGTAAATGAAACAAGCAAAATGGAGTACAGACGACTAAAAAATGAGATTGACAGGAAGTGCAAAATGGCTAAGCAGGAGTGGTTAGAAGCCAAATGCAAATCTGTAGAAGAATGTATAGCAAGGGGAAAAGTAGATACCGCCTACAGGAAAATAAAAGAGACAATTGGGGACAAGAAAAGCAACTCTACGAATATCAAGAACTCAGATGGGAAACCAGTTCTCAGCAAAGAAGGGAAAGCTGAAAGGTGGAAAGAGTACATAGAGCAGCTCTACAAAGGAAATGAACTTAGAGACGATGTTGTAGGAAGGGAAGAGGAAGTAGATAAAGATGAAATAGGAGATACTATACTGAGAGATGAATTTGACAGAGCCTTGAAAGACCTAGGTCGGAACAAGGCCCCAGGAGTAGATGACATACCCTCAGAGCTACTAAAGTCTCTGGGAGAGCCAGCCATGACAAGACTATTTGAACTGGTGAGTAGGATGTATGAGACAGACGAAATGCCTTCAGACTTTAAGAAAAATGTAATAATCCCCATTCCAAAGAAATCAGGCGCAGACAGGTGTGAAAATTACAGAACCATCAGCTTGATAAGTCATGGTTGCAAAATTCTAACACGAATTATATACAGAAGGATGGAAAAACTGGTAGAAGCCGACCTCGGGGACGATCAGTTTGGATTCAGGAGGAACGTAGGAACCCGGGAGGCAATACTCACTTTACGGCTTATCTTAGAAGATAGATTAAGGAAAGGCAAACCTACATTTTTAGCTTTTGTAGATTTGGAGAAAGCGTTTGATAATGTTGACTGGAATACACTATTTCAAATTCTGAAGTCGGCAGGGGTAAAATATAGGGAAAGGAGAGTTATTTACAACTTGTACAAAAGCCAGACCGCAGTTATTAGACTCGAAGGGCATGAAAGGGAAGCATCAGTTGGGAAGGGAGTAAGACAGGGCTGTAGCCTTTCTCCTATGTTATTCAATTTGTACATAGAGCAGGCGGTGAAGGAAAGCAAGGAAAAATTTGGAATAGGGATTAAAGTTCAGGGGGAAGAAATAAAAACATTGCGTTTTGCTGATGACATAGTAATTCTCTCAGAGACAGCAAAGGACCTGGAAGAGCAGTTGAATGGAATGGACAGCGTATTGAAGAGAGCATATAAAATGAACATTAACAAGAGCAAAACAAAAATAATGGAATTCGGTCTTAGAAAATCAGGCGATGCTGAAGGAATTAGATTAGGTAACGAAACAATGAAGGTGGTAGATGAGTTTTGTTACTTGGGTAGTAAAATAACATGCGATGGTCGCAGTACAGAGGATATAAAATGCAGAATGGCAATGGGAAGAAAAGCATTTTTGAAAAAGAGAACTTTGCTAACATCGAATATTAATTTAAAGTTAAGGAAGTCTTTTCTGAAGGCATTCGTGTGGAGTGTTGCCTTGTACGGGAGTGAAACATGGACGATAAGCAATGCGGACTGGAAAAGAATAGAGGCTTTTGAAATGTGATGCTACAGAAGAATGCTGAAGATTAGGTGTGTAGATCGCATAACTAATGAAGAGGTACTGAACAGAATTGGTGAGAAAAGGAATTTTTGGCATACCCTGACTAAAAGAAGGGATCGCTTGGTAGGACACATTCTTAGACATCGGGGAATCGTAAATTTAGCATTGGAGGGAAGTGTGTGGGGTAAAAATCGCAAAGGGAGACCAAGAGACGCGTATAGTAATCAGATTCAAGTGGATGTGGGTTGCCGTTCCTATGAGGAGATGAAAAGGCTTGCTCAGGATAGAGTAGGGTGGTGAGCTGCATCAAACCAGTCTCCGGACTGAAGACCATAATAAAATAAATAAAACATGTTTATTCAGATAGAAAACAAGCAAAATGGGGAACCAATTTCGTTAACTCAATAAAAATACATCTCTTACATAGATTAATGCGGACGGTGCCCAGCCTAAATTATACATGATTTAATGCTACTGGGGGGAAGGATTCACAAACAAAACTCATTCTCTCACATACACGCAATGCCACAGCGAAACTCACCAAAATCAGCGTGCTGAGACGAGGCGGAAGCAGGCGTCGCTATCGTAGGCGAAACTCAGCAAGTCGGAGGTAGCACAAAACACTATATATACAAAAACGCTTTGAAGCTGGCTCTGGTCTTTCGTGCCTATTTTGAGATGGTACGTGTCTATAGCCAAGTTAAATTACATCTGAACACGCAAACGGCGACACACGGCTACGTTACATAAACGCACTCCACTGAAGGTGAAGTGGCTGAAAATCGGATTCATTATATAAGATCACGGTGGATTTGTAAGTTGCAGTGGCGTGAATTCAGGCGACTAGCTGCAAACCCCGGAAGTCAGAACTCGGACCCAAGTGGTTCCGAAAACCGATACAATTGAATAAATTCAGTTTCCGAAAAATAAAAAAAATTAACTACAGCATGCAACCCATAGAAATGCTTAGAATAATGTAAGAAAGCGAATGAAATACAGCTACTCGCGATAGGGGGCGATTACAGAGACGGATGAGGTCATGTCTCAGAAAAACCACAAAAGTGAAATAATTACAAAGTCGGAAAAATAAAAATAAGAATTACGGCATGCAACTCATAAAAATGTTAAAAATTACATAAGGAAGCTATTGAAGGAGATTGTAGAAGGCTCAGAGAGAATTACTGACAAAGACAGAATGCGTATTCCAGTCTGAGAAGAAACAGCAAGATTAAAATAGGCGGGGAGAGAAAATCGCGAAATATTGTAGGAAATCAGAAGGATACCAGCATAGTTACTTGCCTGATGGGCATGGAACAAACAACAGTGGAAGCTGAATTCTGTGTTCTATGAACCAAGCAAGTAGAACACATATCACTCACGGAAAGAAACGATGAGAAGATCCAGTAATAAAATGGTATTGTTATTTGTTGATTAAAAATAATACTGCACTGAAAACTCGTTATCAACTGCAAACTACACTCGTGGCCATTAAAACTGCTACACCACAAAGATGACGTGCTACAGACGCCGGCCGCAGTGGCCGAGTGGTCTGCGACGCGCCAGTCACGGTCTGCACGGCCACTACGGTCGGGGATTCGAATGCCCCCTCGTCATGGATATTTGTGCCGTGCTTATTAATTCCCATAAGCTCTACAAACATTTGAACATTTGATTTGTTACAGACGCGAAATTTAACCGACAGGAAGAAGATGCTGTGATATGCAAATGATTAGCTTTTCAGAGCATTCACGCAAGGTTGGCGCCGGTGGCGACACCTACAACGTGCTGACATGAGGAAAGTTTCCAACCTATTTCTCATACACAAACAGCAGTTGACCGGCGTTGCCTGGTAAAACGTTGTTGTGATGCCTCATGTAAGGAGGAGAAATGCGTACCATCACGTTTTCGACATTGATAAAAGTCGGTTTGTAGCTTATCGCGATTGCAGTTTATCGTATCACGACATTGCTGCTAGCGTTGGTCGAGATCCAATGACTGTTAGCAGAATATGGTATCGGTGGGTTCAGGAGAGGAATACGGAACGCCATGCTGGATCCCAAAGCCCTCGTATCACTAGCAGTCGAGATGACAGGCATCTTATCCGCATGGCTGTAACGGATCGTGCAGCCACGTCTCGAACCCTGAGTCAACAGATGGCGACGTTTGCAACACAACAACCATCTGCACGAACAGTTCGATGACGTTTGCAGCAGCATCGATTATCAACTCGTAGACCATGACTGCGGTTACTCTTAACGCTGCGATGGTGTACGCAATGACGAACCTGCGTGCACGGATGGCAAAACGTCATTTTTCGGATAAATCCATGTTCTCTTCACAGCATCATGATGATCGTATCCGTGTTTGGCAACAACGCGGTGAACGAACATAGAAAGTGTGCATTCGTCATCGCCATACTGGCGTATCACTCGGCGTGATGGTATGGGGTGTCATTGGTTACACGTCTCGGGCAGTTCTTGTCTGCATCGACGGCACTTTGAACAGTGGCCGTTACATTTCAGATGTGTTACGACCCGTGGCTCTACCATTCATTCGATCCCTGCGAAACCCTACATTTCAGCAAGATAATGCACGACCGTATGTTGCAGGTTCTGTACGGGCCTTTCTGGATAAGGGAAATGGTCGACTGCTGCCCTGGCCAGCACATTCTCCAGATCTCTCAGTAACTGAAAACTTCTGGTCAATGGTGGCCGAGCAAGTGGCTCGTCACAATACGTCAGTAACTAATCTTGATGAACTGTGGTATGGTGTTGAAGCTGCATGGGCATCTGTACCTGTACACGCCATCCAAGCTCTGTTTGACTCAATGCCCAGGCGTATCAAGGCCGTTATTACGGCCAGGGGTGGTTGTTCTGGGTACTGGTTTCTCAGGATCTATGCACCCAAATTGCGTGAAAATGTAATGACATGTCAGTTTTTAGTATAATATATTTGTCATTTGCATTTCTTGTTGGTGTAGCAATTTTAATGGTCAGTAGTGTAATATGATTCAGTAGTAAAAAGGAATTGTTGTGTATTGATTAAGTTAGTGTTTATTTGTTTTTGTGACATAAAAGTATTTGGACATGTGACAAAGTCATACAAGAGGATTGCTACCATTGTAAATAACTGAAGCAGAATTGCACAAGTGCTGTTAAGTCGCTTATTCAACATGTCACCATGAGGTGGTAAAATGGCTTCACTGTTTCGCGTGTCGGTCGCTCCATCATCATAAATCAAAAGTGCCATAGGTACACCTTATACCCATGACATTTTTCATGTCTGATTAAGGGAGCCGGCCGCGGTGGCCGAGGGGACTGAGGCGCTTCAGTCACGGTCGGCACGGCCACTACGGTCGGGGGTTCGAATCCCCCCTCGGGCATGGATATTTGTGCCGTCCTAGTTCATAAGTAGTTTGTAAGTTTAGGGACTGATGACCCCGTAGTTAAGTCCCATAAGCTCTACAAACATTTGCACATTTTGATTAAGGGACACCCGTAACGTGTTACAACAAAGCAATTTTCCACCTACGGATGACTTGTTAATTAAGCTATTTTCACGAAACTCTGCCATTTCCTTGTGGAACTTCTGCCAACGTAGCTGAATGTCATGAAACATACATTTGTCATCGAACATGCTACTACTGCATCTTCCTGCGACCGCGAAACCCCCAAACAAGACTTTGCAACCCCCCAGGGGGTCGCGAACCACTGGTTGAAAAACACTGCACTAGAGAAACGCTGCGAAGAAGTTAAATATTGCACAGTTATATTCGAACCAATAAAACCCCGTTTCTTTAAGTAACGAACTCTCATTTACAAAACTGAATCAAACATCTCATGACTTTACAAATTTTTTGTTGTTGTAAAGACTGGTTTGCTGCAGCTCGCCATGCAACTTTTTCATGTGCAAGCCTCTTCATCTCTGAATAAGAACGGCAACCCATATCCCTTTGCACCTTCTTACTGTATCCTACCTCGTGGTCTTCATCTGCTATTTTTATGATCCACATTTTCCTGTGATAATACATTGACGATTCCTTGCTGTCAGACAATGTGTCCAACTATTCGATCTGTTCTTCCAGTCAAGGTAATCTTTCCCTAATACTATTCAGAAACTCTGTGAAATTGAAATAAATTCAAGAATTGTTGAAGGCAATAGAGCATACTTTAGCGTGCAGGACGTGCTAAAGAAAAGGCCCCTGACACGAAGCTTGTATCAAAGTACGATTATGCCAGTGCTTATGTACGGTTGTTAAAGCCTCACCCTCAGTAGAACAGATGAACAGAAACTACTGGTTTTCGAATGAAAAATCCTCTGAAAAATCTATGGTCTTGTGATAGATCGAGAAACAGGAGAATGGAGAATTCGAAAAAAGAATTAAAAGAGCTTTACGCACAGCCGGACATTATAAAAAGAATGAAGAGAAGGAAGTTGACGTGGGCTGGACATGTAGGATGAGCGACAGGAGGAATTCCCATGATGTGTTGCTGGGAGCGTTAGCTGGAAGGAGATACCGGGGACGACCACGGACAAGATGGAGAGACAGTGTCGACAGAGACGCCGAGGACATGAGACTAGGAGCAGGTGATTGGTTGCAAGAGGCTCGCAACCGGGAGGAGTGTACAGCAGGCATATGGTCACCAAGGCCCAAGTTCAAAATTCAAATGTTCAAATGTTTGTATAGTCTATGGCACTTAACTACGGGGTCATCAGTCCCCAAACGTACAAACTACTTATGAACTTCTTACGAACTAGGACGGCACAAATATCCATGCCCGAGGGGGGATTCGAACCCCCGACCGTAGTGGCCGTGCAGACCGTGACTGGAGCGCCTCAGTCTCCTCGGCCACCGCGGCCGGCATATCCTAGGACGTGGCGGGGTTCGAACCCACGACCTTTGGATTTGTAGTCTAGCACTCCACCACTGTGCTATCGAGCCGCCCCCAAATGTTCAAATGTTTGTAAATCTTATGGGACTTAACTACGGGGTCATCAGTCCCTAAACTTAAAAACTACTTATGAACTAGGACAGCACAAATATCCATGCCCGAGGGGGGATTCGAACCCCCGACCGTAGTGGCCGTGCAGACCGTGACTGAAGCGCCTCAGTCCCCTCGGCCACCGCGGCCGGCCAAGGCCCAAGCCACGGATAAGTAAGTAAGTGAGTAACCTTATTTAATCATAGGTTGAAATTAGTCATCAAACCAACTGAATATGAATGTTTTTAGGTATGTTACGTAAATTGATAAGCCGCTTAACAGAAGCTGAATATATGAATATGCTGTTTAACTGCACATAAAAACGGTTTCAGAATCTACAATTCTACCATCAACTGAAAAAAATAATAAATTAAAATAAAATAAAATAAAATAAAAATCAGAAAAACGTGGAAATCCCCCCCCCCACCCAAAACTATGTAACGGATAACAAATATACGTACTAATACTCTAATTTATCAGTAAAAAGATTACAAAAATTGTTAAAAAGTTTGTAAATCTAAGGGAGTTAACTGCTGCGGTTGTGAGTCCCTAGGCTTACAAACTACTTAAACTGTCTTATGCTGAGGACAACACACACACACACACACACACACACACACACACACACACACACACACATGTCCGAGGAGGACTCGAACCTCCGACGGCGAGCGACCGCGCGCTCCGCAGCAAGGCGCCTTAGAGCGCTCGACTACACCACCACTGCAAAAAAGTTACAGCCGCGGGGGAGTAGACGAGCGTACTAAGACGCTTTGCCGCGGAGCGCGCGGTCGCTCGCCGTAGGAGGTTCGAGTCCTCCCTCGGGCATGGATGTGTGTGTGTGTGTGTGTTTGTGTTTTATCCTTAGCTTAAGTTAGTTTAAGGGACTAATAACCACAGAAGTTAAGTCCCTTAGTTTTACAAACATGTGAACATGTGTGGAAAAAAAGTTACATTTCACACATGGGACTTAGACGCCTGAGATGTTCCTGCTCTCCCCATTGTTATGGAATAATACTAGCTCGTATCCAATGTATAAAGTGGAATCTGGGAAATTTCCAGGACATTACTTCGTCAAAACTACGTCGGCAATCAAAGACAATCTAAGACGCAATTAAGAGAAAAAGAACACTGTTATGTGCTCGTGTTCAAGATATTGTAACGTTGCAATGGATGCAGGCTTGATTTCGAAGGCAACTGAACAGAGCACTTATACTGAAAGCACGTTTATTACGAACTTAACATACACGCAGCACTAACTGCTTCTCGGGCAGAGTGCTATGCTATTTATACACAGACAGAATGTACCAGAAATTAGAAGAATAGTTAACAAGAAACAAGTAGAATTTACAAGTGAACATAAGAAAGATGTAGAACCTTCTGGAATTGTTAATTACAAAGAAAGAAATTTTTTGCAGGTGGGCGGGATGAAACCGGCGACTTTCACCACCGCAGTCGGTGACGCTATCTTCTGCACCACGCCGGAAGTCGAGGTAGGTCTCTCGCGGCAATATAAACGAAATTTAAAAAAAAAAAAAAGAAAAAGCAGGAAATATAGGAAATTGTATAAGCCGTCACCATGTGAACACTAAGCGAACTATCAGAACGATGTAAAATGCAATACAAATAAATGGAAACACTAAAGTTGAAGATACTTAGATACGTTTTAGGAAGTATGGGAATTCTACTTAAATTTACTTTTCTATAGAGGCAACATTACGCACGATTTGATCAAATGGGGGAAAGTAAAATAGCAGAAGAGGAATAGATAGCTTTAAGAGACAAAGTAGTGAAGACTGCGCTTCATCATATAGGCCACTGGACAAGGTCTAATAGAAGTCATTGGGTAACACAGGAGATACTCAACTTTTGATGAAAGAAGAGAACATAAAAACGCAACAAGCGAAGCAATCAAAAGGGAGTGCAGACGGCAAAAAAAAAAAAAAAAAAAAAAAAAAAAAAAAAAAAATTGAAGTTGATAGGAAGTGCAGATTGGCCAAGTTGAAATGGGGTGATTTTTTAGAATTCACCTCTGCAGTTTGATTCCTTAGGTCCGAATACATTTAAATTTGGAGATCATACGTGGACTTGGTGTTCCAAACAACCACGGAATGTTTATGGATGAGAATGGACAATGACACAGGGCCACAGTTGCTCACGATTGGTTCGAAGACCGAATGAATGTCTGTAAACCTTTTGGACCAAAGTGCTACAGTCCCTTGAATTACAAACTACTTAAACTAAGTTACACTAGGGACAGTACATACACACACACACACATGCCCGAGCGAGGACTCGAACTTCCGGCGGTAGCAACTGCCCAGTCCGTAGCGTGACGCCTTAGACCACCGGCCATTCCTACGCGGCGGTTCGAAGACTCTGGTCGATTCTAGCGAATGGTTTGCTCATCCAGATCATTCGACATGAACCTCGTCGAACACTTTATGACACAGTAACTTCTACCCGGCACTTCGCTCGTGTTGATATCCTTACATATGCGTCGAAGACTATCGAAAATACAATAATTTCGCAACTCGGTTCTTCTTACGTTATGACCAAGATGAACAAGATAAAAGAAAACTTCCAAATTTTCAACTTTAAAAATAAACCGTGCGTGGAATGACAGTGAATCCTGCCCTTCTTTATGGAGATGAAAATAATTATTAAATATAAAAATAAACTCTATTTGTAACTACTGTACTTCACGCACCAGTTGTCAATAATATATATATATATATATATATATATATATATATATATATATATATATATATATATATATATATATATATGCCAACACGACATGTTTCGGGACGACATTATCCCATTATCAAGTTCTAGAAAACAAGGAAACGTAGAATAATAAGGACACTAAATACAAACGACTGTACCAACAAATAATCCAATGGAACTAAACTACCCACCATAAAACTTATCTGCTGCTAGGAAGCGTCGTTAAACACAACAGCTGTGTATTTACATTGTCAAAAATAAAACTTTGCGCAATACCACATGTTTGTCTGATGGCAGCAAGTTGTGCACTAACGGACAGCTGATCTAACTTCAAAGAAAGTCCATATGTTTAACCTCTGTCAGTGGTGGCCAAAGATATTCTAATCAAGATACCTAACATTCATAAAATCAGTCATTAAATTAAAGGATTTTTTCAAACGGAAATTCGCTCCAAAACTTCAGTGAAGTTAAAAGCACGAAGTCAATATTTAATACATGCATACACATCAGTGTTTCTCAAGGAGGAGGTTGCTAAAATGTGTCCAGTAATGGTTTTTCCACTTCCATGAACCACAGACATTGCCGAGGTGGGGTGGCTTGCGTGTCTCAACGATACAGATAGCCGTACCGTAGGTGCGACGACAGCGGAGGGGTATCTGTGGAGAGGCCAGACAAACGTGTGGTTCCTGAAGAGGGGCAGCAGCCTTTTCAGTAGTTACAGGGGCAACAGTCTGGATGATTGACTGATCTGGCCTTGTAACATCAGCTAATGTGGCTTTGCCACACAGTTACTGCGAACGGCTGAAAGCAAGGGGAAACTACAGCCGTTATTTTTCCCGAGGACATGCAGCTCTACTGTATGAACATATGATGATGGCATCCTGTCGGGTAAAATATTCCGGAGGTAAAATAGTCCCCCATTCGGATCTCCGGGCGGGGACTACTCAGGAGGATGTGATCATCAGGAAAGACAATACTGGCATTCTACGGGTCGGAGCGTGGAATGTTAGATCCCTTAATCGAGTAGGAAAATTAGAAAATTTAAAAAGGGAAATGGATAGGTTGAAGAAGATATCGTAGGGATTAGTGAAGTTCGGTGGCAGGATGAACAGGATTTCTGGTCAGGTGAGTACAGGATTATAAATACAAAATCAATTGGGGGTATTACAGGAGTAGGATTGATAATGAATAAGAAAATAGGAATGCGGGTAAACTACTATGACCAGTACAGTGATCGCTTTATCATTGTCAAGATAGATACAAAGCCAACACCGACAACAGTAGTACAGGTTTATATGCCAACTAGCTCTGCCGATGGTGAGGAGTTCGGAAATATATGAGGAGATAAAGGATATTATTCAGACAATTAAGGGAGAGGAAAACTTAATTGTTATGGGAGACTGGAATTCGGTAGTAGGACAAGGAAGGGAAGGGAAGATAGTAGGTGAATATGGTCTGGGCAAAAGGAATGAAAGAGGAAGTCACCTGGTAGAATTTTGCACAGAACATAATTTAGTTATAACAAACACCTGGCTTAAGAATCACAAAAGAAGGTTGTATACGAGGAAGAGACCAGGAGACACAGGAAGATACCAGATAGATTTTATAATGGTAAGACATAGATTTTGAAACCAGGTTTTAAAGTGTAAGACATACCCAGGGACAGATATAGACTCTGACCATAACTTGTTGGTTATGAATTGTAGGCTGAAACTGAAGAAACTACAAAAAGGTAGGAAATTAAGGAGATGGGACCTGGATAAATTGAAGGAACCTGAAGTTCTTAAGAATTTCAGAGGGAGCTTTAGGCAACAATTGACAGAAACAGGGGAAAATAAAACAGTAGAGGAGGAATGGGTAAAAATGAGAGATGAAATAGTGAAGGTAGCAGAGGACAAAATAGGTAGGAAGGCAAGACCTACAAAAAAATCCTTGCATATCACAGGAGATACTAAATGTAATTGATGAAAGGAGAAAATATAAAAATGCAGTAAATGAAACAGGCAAAATGGAGTACAGACGACTAAAAAATGAGATTGACAGGAAGTGCAAAATGGCTACGCAGGAGTGGTTAGAAGGCAATTGCAAGGATATAGAAGAATGAATTTCGAAACAATATTGTAGGAAGGGAAGAGGTTGTAGGTGAAGATGAAATAGGAGATACTGGACTGAGAGAAGAATTTGACAGAGCCCTGAAAGACCTAAGTCGAAACAAGGCCCCTGGAGTAGATAATATTCCCTCAGAGCTACTGAAGTCTCTGGGAGAACCGGCCATGACAAACCTGTTTCACCTGGTGTGTAAGATATATGAAACAGGTGAAGTACCCTCAGACTTTAAGAAAAATGTTATAATCCCCATTCCAAAGAAAGCAGGTGCAGACAGGTGTGAAAACTACAGAACCATCAGTTTAATAAGTCATGGTTGCAAAATATTAACACGAATTATATACAGAAGGATGGAAAAGCTGGTAGAAGCCGACCTCGGGAAAGATCAGTTTGGGTTCAGGAGAAATGTAGGAACACGGGAGGCAATACTCACTTCACGGCTTATCCTAGAAGATAGATTAAGGCAAACCTACATTTCTAGCTTTTGTAGATTTGGAGAAGGCTTTTGACAATGTTGATTGGAATAAACTCTTTCAAGTTCTGAAGCAAGCAGGAGTTAAATATAGGGAGCGTAAGGTTATTTACAACTTGTACAAAAACCAGACAGCGGTTTTCAGAATTGAAGGGCATGAAAGGGATGCAGTGGTTGGAAAGGGAGTAAGGCAGGGTTGTAGTCTTTATCCATTGTTATTCAATTTGTACATTGAGCAAGCTATAAAGGAAAGCAAGGAGAAAGAATTAAAGTTCACGGTGAAGAATTAAAAACATTGCGTTTTGCCGATGACATAGTAATTCTGGCAGATACAGCTAAGGACCTGGAAGAGCAATTGAACGGAATAGACAGTGTGCTGAAAGGTGCATATAAGATGAACATTAACAAGAGCAAAACAAGGGTAATGGAGTGCACTGTAAGAAAATCAGGTGATGCTGAAGGAATTAGATTGGGAAACGAAGCAATAAAGGAGGTAGATGAGTTTTGTTACTTGGGCAGTAAAATAACAAATGATGGTCGCAGTACAGAGGATATAAAATGCAGAATGGCAATGGGTAGAAAAGCGTTCTTGAAAAAGAGAAATTTGTTAACATCGAATATTGATTTAAGCCTAAGGTATTTGTGTGGAGTGTTGCCTTCTATGGGAGTGAGTCATGGACGATAAACAGTTCAGACAGGAAGAGGATTGAGGCTTTTGAAATATGGTGCTACAGAAGAATGCTGAAGATTAGGTGGCTGGATCGCGTAACTAATGAGGAGGTACTGAACAGAATTGGGGAGAAAAGAAATTTCTGGCATACCTTGACTAAAAGAAGGGATAGATTGGTAGGACACATTCTTAGACATCAAGGAATTCTGAATTTAGCGTTGGAGGGAAGTGTGTGGGGTAAAAACCGCAGAGGAAGACCAAGAGATGGATACAGTAAGCAGATTCAGACAGATGTAGGTTGCCGTTCTTATGTGGAGATGAAGAGGCTTGCTCAGGACAGGGTATTGTGGAGAGCTGCATCAAACCAGTCTCCGGACTGAAGACCACAACAACAACAAATGGTTTTTACACAGTTCTGTCTTTTTATTGAGCATGCTGTTGAAATCTTTTCTCAACGCACAAAAGATCTAAATTTCTTCGAGATTTGATAATAACCAACCCTTGTCCTGATAGTGCATGACTCTCAAACTATCATTTACTGAGCCCAACGAATATCGTTCAATTTTGAGGTGTTTTGCCATTGTGGATGAACCATTCTCTCTATTACTGTGCTCTTTAAACCGCACCTTAAAATTCCTTCCCGTTTGTCCTATGTACTTCATTTCACAATCATTACACTTTATTTGGTATACCCCCGCTTTCCCCATCCAGCTCTCACCTGCATCAATCTTATGCTTCAGCCTATTTTCTAATTTATTGTCTGTTCTAAAGGCAATTTTAACGTCTCTCTTTTTAAAAAGTCTCGCCAATTTGTAGGAGACGGGTCCCCAGAATGGTATAACCCTGTATTTGTGCGAATTTTCTTCACGTAGTTGTTTCTTAGGTGTTATCGCCTTTTCTAATCTGTCTATCAAACCCGCGTCATAATCATTTTCTAAGAGCCTTCATTTCAGCTTCCTTTAATTTAATGACTGATTTTATGAATGTTAGGTATCTTGATTAGAATGTCTTTGGCCACCATTGACTGAGATTAAACATATGGACAATCTTTGAAGTTAGATCGGCTTTCCGTTAGTGCACAACTTGCGGGTGATTCTATTTACACTTCGCTAAAATCAGACGTGACGTCATTATGACGTATCCACACTATCGAAGACGACTGGAGCCATGATCGACTTGTGTGGTCGTTCTAGACGCAAAACTGCAAAGCTATTGTAGCAGACGAATTAAAGGAGTAGCTGATAATATCTTCAGTTGGTAATGGTATATTCATTACAGTTTCGGAAGGTATAACTTTGCTTTCTTTTTTAAAAAGGTAAGAAGCTATAAACTTTCCGAAAAAGGACCTACACTGTGAGCTCTGAAACGTTATTCAGTCAAATCTGATGTTGTCATCGTGGCCCATTTGTGAAGGTTGTGTTTAAAGCTAATGGAAACTTTTTCTCTAAGCGAAAAATGCTACCGAGTTGCATTGTAGTACGGAGTCTACGTTAAACCAAGAGGACAAAATACAGTTATCAGGCTATGAAGCGACAATGTGTACTTGGACGTGTCAAAATATGCGACATACAAAAACAACATATAGTCGCCGTAGGTATATGTATGTTTTCGCCGAAACTATAAATCAAATGAGCTGGATATTAATACAAGCATTTGTTACAGAGGCTCAGCGAACATCAGGTAAAACATTTCGTAAAACTGGGTACTCATCTACCGCCAAGTTGCTGCAACATGCTAGTTCTTTTCTTTGAAAATGTGTGGAGCTCTCTTAAGGCTCGGTATGCGTTATTTCTGACATAATTTTCAATTTACATTTACTAAAATTACCGTCAGTGCTTTCCAAAACATGATACCAATATTAAGTAAGGCCTAGTTTTGTCACTAAACTACGAAGGAAAAAAGTATGCAGTTCAGAAAGAATGTCGAATTAAGCATGTTATCCCACCGAAAACCAGCGTCTCGAACGATCGCAAAAGTCGATGCGTCGCTCTTCTGGACGTCGATAGTGTGGATACGTCATAATGACGTCACGTCTGATTTTACCGAAGTGTAAATAGAATCACCCCACAACTTGCTGCCTTCTGAGAAACATGTGGTACTGCGCGAAATTTTATTTTTGACAATGTACATACACAGCTATTGTGTTTAACGACACTTCCTAGCAGCAGATAAGTTTTATGATAGGTAGTTTAGTTTCATTGGAATATTTGTTGGTACAGTCTTATTATTCTACGTTTCCTTGTTTTACAGACTTGATAATGAGATAATGTCGTCTCGAAACATGTCGTGTTGACATATATATTTTACTATTGACAACTGGTGCGTGAAGTACAGTAATAATGTGAAACAATTGTGTGATGGTGTCTAAGCAGATGGTTCTATTTAGAGCTCCTAAAAACCCAGGCTGTCGCATCCACCATTTTTGCCCCACCATGGGCGTATCTGACAATGTTTATATTGGCCATGATTGACCTATTCACGCAGTTTTCAACAATATTTCTAATGAAATGTATTTAATATTGCACACACATATGTGTACTGAACAGTAACTAATGTGTATGGGCCTATAAACATTTAGAATACGCTTTTAATATAACAGAAAACCGCAACTATCGGTAATATAACATAGCTGTATTAAAGTAGGTTCAGAATGTATTAATTATCTAAAGCTGCGTATCAATTCCTTAAAATATGCGTGTTAAGCAGTAGCAATTTGTTATGCCGATTTCCTAGTTCTGACTGTATATAGGAGATTACTAAAGTGTTGTTTAATTTGTAATCTAATGTGGGTATTGGTAAAAAGTGAGGCAGTTTTATCGTACAGAAGGGAGAAAGTAGTTTCATGGTGTAGCGAAACGAATTTTATCGACAGTTTAATCTATTAATTAACTAATATCACGCATTGTACTACTTGATAGGTCAGAACAACTCAATAAAGAAGCAATAAGGGAAATATGGAAAATTACAGCTTGTAGCTGTATCATCTATGTAAGTATAACATAAGCAAGTAATAAGGCCAAAGCAACACTATTTGCTAAAATGGGCACAAACACTGCATCATAAAAGCTCATAACAAAAAGGAAAACATGTCATTATGCCCTATATGGATAGAGAAGACGCTTAAATACTATTCATGGAATCAGTCAGACTTAACCACGTTTTGGTAGGTGGACTGTAACCTACAATGTAATTACTGGCGTTACAATGTTGCTTACCACATCCCTTGTGAATTCAAGAGCATTTCTATCACATTGAGACACAGAAAACAACTTTGAAAATATATATCTGGCTTCATTTAAGAAAAAAAATTTAAATAATCTCTCAACAGCATAACTGTAACATCAATTACAGTTTAAATGTATTTCACCTTAACGAAGCGTCGTACAATTTAACCATTCTTTATGTATTCATAGGGCTTATGTAACTTACAATTCGGTGCTACATACATATACTGTAGAGATTTGAAAATATATTTGTGGAGTAGTTTAACTTTTTTGCTACCATATTTGCGCTACAATGCCGGGTTAAATTGTACGACGCTTCTCGCCGGGCTGCAGTGGTTATGTTGGCACCAATGGTAATCACGGCAACGCAGATGACCAATAAAAACGAAAATTATTTTTTTCTGAACGGACAAGGGTACATACAAGAACCTGTCAACCATAGAGCAGGTACACTGCGAGTGAAACGAGCGCAATAACATTTACTCTGTAGCTCGTGAAAAATATTAACGCAATTCTACACTTCATTGTTCATCTGTTGCCAACATAAGCACTGGAGCCCGGCGAGAAGCGTCGTAAAATTTTACCCAGTGCCGTATTTTGGAGTGTGTTATGCGACCGTAAGAGATGCTTTGACCTTATATATAAGTAATTGTGTAAAGTATTATTCAGTACGTTGAAAACTACGTATAAATGCACCACAACAAATATTCTTATCCACTTTAAAAACTGCGAAAAACTTCATTAAGTCACAAACATTCTGCAAAAAACTGCTCCAGCATCATTGACAGGGATAAGTAATGCAATTGTGCATAACTGACATGTTTATAGCTACATTTATTACATATACTTACAATACATAATTGAGCGCCAGGTCCTGTTTCCCAGTTGCTTCTGCGACAATTTATAGCCCATCTTTTTCTTCGTTCTGGATTGCTGGGAAACTTGAACATGCGCACTCCTTTGCTGCTGTGATTTGTGCAGTTCACAGCTGAGCAGCCACCCATATTTTCCACAAATTCTTCAGTAAATTCGATTATAAACTCCCTTTCCGGTCGCGACTCGTATATACCCACATACAACTGTCCTGCACATTGGGGCAAAAATGGCGGATAGTTCAGTTCAGCTCAGATTATAGGAGCCTTAGTTCTATTTGTTACATCATCACTAACCGCTGACTGAGGAATCTATAGGTTATACAACGTGTAAATTACACAGGATTCAAATGTCATCGAAATCTGTTCGGCGGTTTGATGACGTTGATATCTTGTGTAAGCAATGTACTCATTACCTTGAATCGTATTACATACAACATACCAAGCATTTAAAATGTTTTAATAAGTGTGGTGAATTTCGAAAGTCAAAGAATAAATAGCTTTTCTAACTAGTTTTAAAGCGTCTCAGAAGCTATAAGAAAACGCTGACGTTTAGCTGCACCATATTTCGAGTTACACACTTAAAATCAACAAATATCTTGGTTTACACACATACTAAACTGGCCTGTGTTCTTCTTAAGCGTTCAAGCTATCTCCATACCCAATTTCATCCAAATCAGTTAAGCGGTTTAGTCCTGAAAGAGTAACAGACATTCTTTCGCATTTATGTCATTAATGTTCAAATGTTTGTAGTGCTTATGGGATTTAACTACGGGGTCATCAGTCCCTAAACTAGTTATGAACTAGCTAATACTAAGGACGGCACAAATATCCATGCCCGAGGGGGGATTCGAACCCCCGACCGTAGTGGCCGTGCAGACTGTGACTGGCGCGCCGCAGACCCCTCGGCCACCGCGGCCGGAATTTATGTTATTAGTATTTAAATTTAAATCTTTTACACTGTTATTATATTTTTGTGCGTAATATTTGCAAAAGTTGGCCGACAAATAGGCCAGTGCGATTTCGATTTTTATAATTTTTTTTTTTTTTACTTTTGGGCCTTTTCGGAAGACCTTTTCAAAGGAATTCAATTACTGCAAAACTTTATGTATTGGCATTCAAACAAGTTCGTAATTGCTGCGTTCAGGTCCTAGCACTGACATCTTTGATTGATACTGGTCACGAAAAGAAGTTTACCACTTACGTCAATTTCCTGAATCTCTCAGCAGCTTGCTACACCGTTTGGAAGAAGAGCCTTTGCAATCTCATTCCTTGTCCCATTTTATTACGACTTCTAAACTCTATGTTAAGTGGCCGTCTAATCAGAATCTACCTCGGTAACATGGAAAGCTGATTTAGACACCTTCACTATGGCCTCCCCCAGAGTTCGGCTCTTGCACCCATTCTTTTTAATGTTTACACCGCTGATATTCCAGCTATTTAGTGTAGAATGTTCATTTATGCCGATGATATTGCCATAGCGTCACAACATAGACATACTCATATGACGGAAACTTCCATAACATCTTACCTAAGTCTCCTCAAAAATTACTTCACAATTTGGAAAATAATGCGTAACCCAAATAAAACACAATTCCACATCTACATCTACATGGGATACTCTGCAAATCACATTTAAGTGCCTGGCAGAGGGTTCATCGAACTATCTTTATACTATTTATCTCCCATTCCATTCTCGAATAGCGCGCGGGAAGAATGAACACCCGAATCTCTCCGTTTTAGATCTGATTTCTCGTATTTTATTCTGATGATCATTTCTACCTATGTAAGTGGGAGTCAACAATATTATTTTCGCATTCGGAGGAGAATGTTGGCGATTGGAGTTTCGCAAGTATCCCACGCCGCAGCGATAAGCGCCGTTATTGTAATGATTCCTATCCCAGATCCTGTATCATTTCCGTAACGTTGTCTCCCCTGTATCGTGACAATACGAAACGAGCTGCCCTTCTTTGGACTCTTTCGATGTCCTCCGTTATATCCACCTGGGCTGCAATACTCCAAAAAAGGACGGACAAGCGTAGTGTATGCAGTTTCTTTTGTAGTTCTGTTGCATCTTTTAAGGGTTTTACCAATGAAACGCAGTCTCTGGTTCGCCTTTCCCATGATATTATCTACGTGTTCTTTCCAGTTTAAGTCTGAAGTAATAGTAATTCCTAGGTATTTTGTGGAGTTACCGGCCTTCACTTTTGATTGATTTATTTTGTAAACAATGTTTCACGCATTTATTTTCGTACTCATGCGGACGACTTCACACTTCTCATTATTTAGAGTCAATTGCCAATTTTTACACCATACTGATATCTTATTCAGATCATTCTGCAGTTGGTTTTGATCTTCACATGATTTTACCAGACGGTATCTGACGGCGTCATCTGCAAACAACCTAAGAGAGCTACTTAGATTTTCCCCTAAATCGTTTATGTAAATAAGCAACAGCTGTAGACCAATAAAACTACCCTGTGGAACGCCCGATATCACCTCTATTTTAGTTGGTGCCTTCCCATCGATTACTACGAACTGTGTCCTCTCTGACAGGAAATCCCCTATCCAGACGCAAATTTGGGGCCATATACCATAACCACGCAATTTGATTAAAAGCCGTTTGTGAGGTATGGTGTCAAAAGCCTTCTGGAAATCAAGAAATACCGAATCGATTTGCGAACCCTTGTCGATAGCATCCATCACTACGTGTGAATAAAGAGCTAGTTGTGTTTCGCATGAACGATATTTTCTAAATCCCTGTTGATCTTGGGTCAATAGATCATTCTGTTCGAGATAATTCATAATATTTGAATACAGGATATGTTCCAAAACCTTGCTGCAATTTGATCTCAATGAAATAGGCCTGTAGTTCAGTGGGTTACTCCTACTGCCTTTCTTGAATATAGGTGTGACCTGTGCAACTTTCCAATCTTTTGGTACAGATCCTTCTTTGTGAGAGCGGTTGTATATGGCTGTTAAGTAAGGAGCTATCGTTTCAGCATAATCAGATTGAAAACTAATGGGTATATTATCGGGACCATAAGACTTGTTCTTGTTAAGTGATTTTAGTTGCTTCACTACTCCGATGATATCTGCTACTACGTTACTTATTCTGGTCTCTGTTTGTAATTCGAAATCTGGGATATCGGTTTCGCTTTCTTTGGTAACTCTGCTTTAGTAGCGCTATCATCAGCATGATCGCCATTACTATCATGTAGTCAGGGTATTGTTTGTGTTTTGCCCCTAGTATATTTAACATATGAACAAAATCTCTTTGGGTTTTCAGTCAAATTTCTAGAAAGTGTTTCGTTGCGATAAGTATTGTAGGCATCTCGCATCTCGCTAAATTTCGAGCTTCTGTGTAGGACCGCCAATCTTGGGGATTTTGTGTTCGTTTAAATTTAGCATGCCTTTTCCGTTGCTTTTGAATCAGTGTCCTAAAAAAATGTTTGTAAAGTCTATGGGATTTAACTACGGGGTCATCAGTCCCTAAACTTACAAACTACTTATGAACTACTTACGAACTAGGACGGCACAAATATCCATGCCCGAGGGGGGATTCGAACCCCCGACCGTAGTGGCCGTGCAGACCGTGACTGGAGCGCCTCAGTCCCCTCGGCCACCGCGGCCGGCAGTCAGTGTCCTCGCCTGTTTTGTGTACCAAGGGGGATCACCTCCTTCTTTTATTAATTTATTTGGTATAAAACTGTCAATTGCTGTCGATACCACTTCTTTGGATTTGAGCCACATCTGGTCTGCACTCACATTTAGCGTTAAAAACGAGTGGAAGCTGTCTTTCAAGAAGCAATGTATTTCCTCAGTAATAGGATGGCTGCCTATAAAGTAAACATCTAGTGTTCAAATCGAACACAAGTACCTAGGAGCTCTCACTTTTAAGCATCACCTTCAAAAAACAGCAGAACAGTTAAAACTCGGAATAATACATTGCAGCACTTACAAGGATCAACTTGAAGAGCCGTTGCTAAGGTTTTGCGTAGAACAGCTTTATCCCTGGTTTACTCCGCACAATTTACAGTGTTTCTGTCTGGCTAAACAGTTTTCATGTGGAGACGTAAAATAGGACAATTTGGTTGATCAGTGGCACTTTGATGGCTACTCTCCTTCAATGGCTCCCACTATTATGGAGTATCGTTCATCCTCATATAAGATGTAAGGAAGCCATAATGAGAGAGTATTACAGGATCTTGTCCACTCCTAAGCTTTTTATTTTCCAAGACCTTTCGCCACAGGCAAACCGGTTAGAATACCTCTTAAAACAGCAGTCGCCGGCCGCGGTGGCCGAGGTGACTGAGGCGCTCCAGTCACGGTCAGCACGGCCACTACGGTCGGGGGTTCGAATCCCCCCTCGGGCATGGATATTTGTGACGTCCTAGTTCGTAAGTAGTTCATAAGTAGTTTGTAAGTTTAGGGACTGATGACCCCGTAGTTAAGTCGCATAAACTTAACAAACATTTGAACTTTTTTTTTTTTTTTTTTTTTTTGAAAACAGCAGTCCAACTACGTGGAAGTAGCTTCTCGCGTAAATCTATTGGTCGAGAACTTGGGGATTCTTTTAATGGTCATAATATTTGGATAGCCACCCGTGGGAGGAACTCGAGGAATGAACATTCCCAGGAGGAAATGGTCTTTGACCAACCTCTTCTGTACTGTTGTTGGTCGGTGCAACTACTAGATATTGAAATGGAAACAGGCAGATGATCAATCCTCCGTGGAGCGGACGTAAAAACAATGGCCCACATACTTAATAACTGCCCATTACGATCATCTTCATGAGGAATAGTCCGTCATGGAGATGTCGGACAGTTAAAGGACTTGGATTGGCTCTCTCACAGAGATATGATTATCCTAATGGTTAGACACTAGTATATTTCACTACAGGATTGTAGTAATTTTTATGTAGCTGGCATCATATGAAGTACAACATGTAAATCATTAAAAGTAATTCAAACGACAAAGAAGAAACTTATGAAAATTCATCGTAAAGATGGTTCAGGATCAGCAACTGGAAATATATTGAAAACAATTTACTTTTCCGCCACAGTTGCACTATTTAGGAGTTGGTAACTAGTTTCGGACTTAATCTCCATTTTCGTTCGAGGCCTGTGGATGCATCATCTATTTTAACCGATTTTAAATTTTAATGTAATTATGTATCAACAGTGGACAACGTACAGATTTTATTAGTCATTTGCTTCATGCAGTGTATTATTACGGTTGGAATAAGGCCAAAGGTTTGAAAATGGAGAATTAAAGCCGAAACTAGTTACCAACACCTAAATAGTGCAACTGTGACGGAAAAAGAAATTGTTTTCAAAGAAGAATTTGCTTTTCCAAGGACACTTCAAGCGTTTCAGAAGCTACAAGAGAAACATCCATGCTCAGTTGTTCCATATTTCGAGATATATATACTTAAATCCAATAGGCTGAGTAGGTTGGTGCCTAGGGTGTCAGATTTTAGGGGCGGCAAATTTAAGGACAAAATTTTTATACTGTAACTGTAATAAAAGAAATTTAATTGCGTTTACCGAATGTACATTAGTGTGTAAAAAGTATTAAGGTATACCTTGCCTTCACATTATTAGTAGTGTATTACTGTGCTTTTATTAGCTCATAAATATAAACAAAAAGTATTTCTTTTGCAATCTTAACTAAATAAAATAATCTAGGAAGTGACACTTCAATACCCTAGTTCATACTAATTACGGAGAAAAGATATAATTAGCACTATAGTCCACAAATCATAAAGCTACAATTTCATTGACCAAAAATTATAATTAGTACGATTATGAAATAGAGTACTGAATTGTAGACTTTAGGGGCGGCTAAATTTGAATAGCCTGCTAGCGGCAAATGTGAAAGTCCGCCACTGTTGAAATCACAAATATCTTGAATCACACATTTTCTAATGCAGCCTATGTTCTTCATCAGCATTCAAGCTACCTTCGTACCCGGTTTCATCCAAATCGGTTGAGCGGTTTGTGACGTTAGCGGGTCGTAGTTTGTTGCCTCTTGAAGTTCTTGTTAATCGTCGCTCTCGGTAACCGCTGTCTGAAGTATCATGGGGCAAAACTAGTCTGCTGCAAATGATGTAGGCGACTCCTACAACTATAGTTCATTGACACTTTAATGAATCATTAGTGCCCAGTTGTCCCCATTCATGGGCAGCCTACAAGTCTCATTAATAACAATCATCACAACCCACAACGCACATTCCACACGTCGGTAATACAAATTTACATAGTTCGTGTGTGGAATACTAAAGTCCGAGGTGTACATCTAGTGTGTCACGAACATGAAGTATTTTCATATAATTACGGTCGGTACACTTCCTACACGACTAACACTGAAGAACTTATATAATGGTTCAAATCAGATTTCAGCGTGACGTGGATTGTGCCCTCGATCTGACTCGAAACAATATTCATTTACACGTCGCGAAAAGCATCCTATTTATATCATCCAAACAATTTCACTGGAAATTACTTATTGTTAATTGACTCCATTAACTTAATTATTATAGAAAAATAAACAATTACATATAACTGGCTATAGTAAAAGGTAGCGTTAATAATACCGAGTAAATTGATATAGAAGTCTCGGCTATATTAATAATATTCATATCCAAATATAATTTAATAGGGTTGTCAATAATACTTTCGTAATAAATGGGAATTGTGCAGAAAATAATGAGGACACAACTTTCCTAACATTACTTGTTGCACATAATAGCCGGCTGCGGTGGCCGAGGGGACTGAGGCGCTTCAGTCACGGTCTGCACGGCCACTACGGTCGGAGGTTCGAATCCCCCCTCGGGCATGGATATTTGTGCCGTCCTTGGTTGTAGCTAGTTCATAAGTAGTTTGTAAGTTTAGGGACTGATGACCCCGTAGTTAAGTCCCATAGACTCTACAAATATTTGAACATTTTGCACAGAATAATACCTACTTTAACCCTTTCAAACGTGATTTCTCTGTCAAAGAAATTATTTTTAATGCTGAAATACTCATAAGTTAAATTTTCAATGATCTTAGAAGCAAGATTTATGCAATTATACGCACCCGTTTTCATTCTACAACACTTCATATACTGAAAAACAAGGCTTTTTTCGGCATAAGTTAATTAATTTTGTAGTACCAACTGTTGTAGTAAATGAACTGATCGTTCAATAACTTCATCGCAAAATAACAACTACTACTTTCAGTTATACAGTGGAATACTAGTAACCCACTGTTTCCGTGTTCTTTGAAGTTCGCAAACTGCTGCACAGTGCAACACCCGCTTCCGCTTCTTAATATTTTCTTAGTGATCTTCCGCAGGTGGCAGTAATTGTGCATGATCAAATGATTGAACACTCAGGTGTCGTATACATGTTCTTTCCGTTGATAAAAACGCATCTCAATCATCTTTGACACCGTAGAAGTTATGTACACATTTGTAGCCAGTGGGTCCGAAAGGGATAATATTATGAGAAAAGAATTTCATTAGTATTATCAGAAATACTAATTAGCTTAATGCCGGGTGATCAAAAAGTCAATATAAATTCGAAAACTTAATAAATCTCGGTATAATGTAGATGGAGAGTTTAAAATTGACACACTTGCTTGGAATGACATGTGGTTTTAATAGAACCAAAATAAATAAAAAAGTATTGTTAGACGCGTGAAAGATCTCTTGCGCGCGTCGTTTGGTGATGATCGTGTGCTCAGCCGCCACTTTCGTCATGCTTGGCCTCCCAGGTCCCCAGACCTCAGTCCGTGCGATTATTGGCTTTGGGGTTACCTGAAGTCGCAAGTGTATCGTGATCGACCGACATCTCAAGGGATGCTGAAAGACATCATCCGACGCCAATGCGTCACCATAACTCCGGACATGCTTTACAGTGCTGTTCACAACATTATTCCTCGACTACAGCTATTGTTGAGGAATGATGGTGAACATATTGAACATTTCCTATAAAGAACATCATCTTTATTTTGTCTTAATTTGTTATGCTAATTATTGCTTTTCTGATCAGATGAAGTGCCATCTGTCGGACATTTTTGAACCTTTTTCGGTTCTAATGAAACCCCATGTCGTTCCAAGCATGTGTGTCAATTTTTACGCCTCTATGTACATTATTCCGTGATTTATTAAGTTTTCAAATTTATACTAACTTTTTGATCACCCCGTATATGACCTACAACGGTATGCCCCTTGCATGAACTGATTAATATTTGCTAATTAAACAAACTTCTGCAACGTCAAATAATAGAAAATAACTTCAGCTATTCATTTTAGAAAGAAGAACAACAAAAGTTTTGGAAAAGAAAATGATAATGGGCTAATTACATTCGTACTTCTTATTATGCAACACGGATATCGGAAGGTACAGTAATCAAGTAGATGGGAATAAATGCCTGCATGCTTCGTTACGGGTTCAGTCGTGAAAGTGTAATAGACATGGCTTCTTTCGCATTTGTAGTATTAGTATGGATAAGCGAGAAGTCAGTTCGCGAACAACAGCCTGCACCAGCGTAGTTTTTGACCTGTAACGATACATAATTAAATTTTTTTATCAATCAGTGACGCTTATCGCCCTGTTTCCCTCCTTCTCGAAATATTTTATCTGTGGAAAGGTTTTTTCGCTCGCCTTCGGTTTCTTCCGGCATGTCGAGAGGGCGGAACAGCGATCATTCACTCTCTCTTGTTTGAGCTTACCAAGTGTGGACATGTACGCAGACTGCTTTGTGTCGTAAGTGTGAGTGCTGTTAAATTTTATTTTAAAATATATCATCTTTTATTAAAAGCCATGTCTCCACCGTGTTTTCATTTAATAATGTCCCATCCTTCCTTAATTATTCATTTTTTTTCCTTGAGATTTTCAGCTCCTCCATATTCCGTCGTAACATGATCACTTTCTTTTCGTGTATTGCCTTGATTAAATCCTTATTAGTTACTTTAAATCATTACCTTTCTTCCTTTTAGAACCCGCCTCCGTATAGACAGTATTTTTTTACACGGTCCATCAACAATGACTTACGAGGTGAACAATCTGAACATTACTGCGGAAAGTATCAAAGTTTATCTTAGCCATTCAACAGCTTAACAGTGTCAGCTGCTTTGCTCAACATTTTCAGAATGAAGCTACAATGGGTACTTCCAGTAACTTTTCTCTGTTGTTGTTGTGGTCTTCAGTCCGGAGACTGGTTTGATGCAGCTCTCCACCCTACTGTATCCTGAGCAAGCCTCTTCATCTCCTCATAAGAACGGCAACCTACATCCATTTGAATCTGCTTACTATATGCGTCTCGTGATCTCCCTCTGCGATTTTTACCAAAATGTTCAAATGTTCAAATGTTTGTATAGCTTATGGGACTTAACTACGGGGTCATCAGTCCCTAAACTTACAAAGTACTTATGAACTAGCTAATCCTAAGGATGGGACAAATATCCATGCCCGAGGGGGGATTCGAACCCCCGACCGTAGTGGCCGTGCAGACCGTGACTGGAGCGCCTCAGTCCCCTCGGCCACCGCAACCGGCGATTTTTACCCCACACACTTCCCTCCAATGCTAAATTTACGATTCCTCGATGTCTAAGAATGTGTCCTACCAAGCGAACCCTTCTTTTAGTCAAGGAATGCCAAAAATTCCTTTTTTAGCAAATTCTATTCAGTACCTCTTCATTAGTCGTGCGATCAACCCACCTAACCTTCAACATTCTTCTGTAGCACCACATTTCAAAAGCGTCTATTTTCTTCCTGTCCGCACTGTTTATCGTCCATGTTTCACTCTCGTACAAAGCAACACTCCACACAAATACATTCAGAAAACACTTCCTAAAACTTAAATTAATATTCGATGTTAACAAATTTCGTTTTTTTTTTTTTTTTCAAGAACGCTTTTCTACCCATTGCCATTCTGCATTTTATATCCTCTGTACTGCGACCGTCATATGTTGTTTTACTACCCAAGTAACAAAATTCATCTACCACCTTCATTGTGTCGTTACCTAATCTAATTCCTTCAGCATCGCCTGATTTTCTAAGACTGCATTCTATTGTCTTAGTTTTTTTCTTGTTAATGTTCATTTTATACGCTCTCTTCAACTCACTGTCCATTCCATTCAACTGCTCATCCAAGTCCTTTGCTGTCTCTGACAGAATTAGAATATCAACAGCAAAACGCAATGTTTTTATTTCTTCACCTTGAACTTTAATCCCTATTTCCAAATTTTTCCTTGATTTCCTTCACTGCCTGCTCGATGTACAAATTGAATAACATCGGAGAAAGGCTACAACCCTGTCTCACTCCCTTCCCAACTAATGTTTCCCTTTCATGCCCCTCGAGTCTAATAACTGCGATCTGGCTTTTGTACAAGTTGTAAATAATTGTCCTTTCCCTGTATTTTACTCCTGCTAACATCAGAATTTGAAAGAGTCTATTCCAGTCAACATTGTCAAAAGCTTTCTCTAAATCTACAAAAGCTAAAAATGTAGGTTTGCCTTTCCTTAATCTATCTTCTAAGATATGTCGTAAAGTGAATATTGCCTCCCGTGTTCCTACGTTCCTCCTGAATCCAAACTGATCTTCCCCGAGGTCAGCTTCTACCAGCTTTTCCAGTCTCCTGTAGATAATTCGTGTTAAAATTTTGCAACCATGACTTATTAAACTGATGGTTCTATAATTTTCACATCTAGCTGCGCCTGATTTCTTTGAAATGGGGATTCTTATATTTTTCTTAAGGTCTGAGGGTATTTCGCCCATCTCATACATCTTACACGCCAGGAGAAATAGTTTTGTCATGGCTGGCTCTCCCAGAGACTTTAGTAGTTCAAAAATGTTCAAATGTTTGTAAATGCTATGGGACTTAACTACGGGGCTATCAGTCCCTAAACTTACAAACTACTTATGAACTAACTAAGACTAAGGACGGCACAAATATCCATTCCCGAGGGGAGATTCGAACCCCCGACCGTAGTGGCCGTGCAGACCGTGACTGGAGCGCCTCAGTCTTCTCGGCCACCGCGTCCGGCTTAGTAGCTCTGAGGGAATTTCATCTACTCCCGGGGCCTTGTTCCGACCTAGGTCTTTCGGGGCTCTGTCAAATTCATCTCTCAGTATAGTATCTCCTATTTCATCTGGATGTATTTCCTCCCTTTTCTCTGTAACGTTATATTTGTGTGTTGCTTCAACCTCAATATGTATTTCGCCATTTCATCTATTTAGTTATTTCGTGTATTAATTTCATCCACGCCGCGGTGGAGTAGCCGAGCGGTCTAAAGCACCTCGCTGCGGAGCGCGCGGTTGCTCGCCGTGGTGGTTCGAGTCCTCCCTGGGGCATGGGTGTGTGTGTGTTTGTTCGTAGGTTAGTTTACCTCGGTTTAAGTAGTTTGTAAGCTACGGACTGATGACCACGCAGTTTGGTCCGATAGATTTACAAAAAAATGTTCAAATGTTTGTAGAGTCTATGGGACTTAACTACGGGGTCATCAGTCCCTAAACTTACAAAGTACTTATGAACTACTTACAACTAAGGACGGCACAAATATCCATGCCCGAGGGGGGATTCGAACCGCCGACCGTAGTGGCCGTGCAGACCGTGACTGGAGCGCCTCAGTCCCCTCGGCCACCGCGGCCGGCGATAGATTTACAGACAATTGAACATTTTGAATTTCATCCACCCTTGTCAAAAGTAATCAGATCTTTTTACCCGATTTTTCCCTGTTAGAAATTTTAACAAATCGTGGAGATTGGCATTAATGTGTACAGTCAATAACAGAAAAGTAATGTTACAACCGCTATAGAAGCGGCATGCCTGCCTGAGACATCCTGAGTCCACGTCACGTCGGCAAGCAAATGAAAGGCAGGGCAGGACGTGCCCTGTGATCAATCAAACTGGTTCCGGCTTCCCTAAAATATTGCTGGTTGTTGTTTCGGGGCGAGCTGTTCGTAGCGTCGACTGAGGAAAAGCGCAGAGGTGTGTCCCCGGCGGTCCGCGGCCGGGGCGACGCACTCTCGCGGTGCAGACGGAAGACGCGGCCTGGCGCGGCGAGAGCTGGCGATGAAAGCGGCTCCACCGCCTGGTGCCTGGTGCGTGGTGGGGGCGGACCCAACGCCGTATAAAGGCCGAGCCGCGCCCGCCGCCGCATCCGACGCTCCCAGCTGCACGGCCACCACACACCGGGCGCCATGGACCGCGTTCTCAAGGTGAGCCGCGCGCGCCGAACGGTTACTTCCGAGTAGCAGTTATCACAGTAACTGTCAATTTATAACAAGTTACTTTTCACAGTTATAGGCTGTTACTTTTAACAGTTTAAATTAACTGCTTATCTATTAGCCCCTTTTTTTTCTATCGCCTAGTTTCCCAAACTAGCGTAAAGATTGAGGCGCCAAACTGTTATTTAGGTGTAGCAATTATCAAGTAACCGTGAATTAATAACAAGTTATTTTTAACAGTTATTATGAGCTATAACATTTAACAGTTTAAAGGAACTGCTTTTCTATTTAGCCACAGTTATTTCTGTCGCCCAGTTTCCCAGACTAGTGTTAAGATTGAGACGCCAAACTGTTATTTAGGTGTAGCAAGTATCAGGTAACTGTGAATTTCTAACAAGTTTTTTAACACTTATTATGAGCTTTTAACAGTTTAAAGGAACTGCTTATATATTAGCCATTAATATTTATATCGCCCAGTTTCCCAAACTAGCGTAAAGATTGAGGTGCCAAACTCTTATTTAGGTGTAGCAAGTATCAGGTAACCGTGAATTTCTAACAAGTTACTTTTAACCGTTATTATGAGCTATAACTTTTACCAGTTTAAAGGAACTGCTTTTCTATTTAGCCACAGTTATTTCTGTCGCCCAGTTTCCCAGACTAGCGTAAAGTTTGAGACGCCCAACTGTTATTTAGTAGCAGAAGTTATCAATTAAACGTTAATTTCTAACAAGTTACTTTTAACAGTTATTATAATTGCTGTTACTTTTATCAGTTTAAGGTAACTACTTATTTATTAGCCACAGTTATTTCAATCGCCCATTTTCCCAGAGTAGCGTATAGTTTGAGGCGCCCAGCTGTTATTTAGGAGTAGCATTTATCAAGTAACCGTTAATTTCTAACAAGTTACTTTTAACAGTTATAACCTGTTACTTTTAACAGTTTAAAGTAAACGCTTTTCTATTAGCCACAGTTATTTCTATCGCCCTGTTTCCCAGACTAGCGTAAAGAGTAGGCACCAAACTGTTATTTAGGAGTAGAAGTTATCATGTAACCGTTAATTTCTAACAAGTTACTTTTAACATTTATAACATGTTAATTTTAACAGTTTATCTAACTGCTTTTCTATTAGCCACAGTTATTTCTATCGCCCTGTTTCCCAGACTAGTGTAAAGTTTGAGGCGCCAAACTGTTATTTAGGAGTAGAAGTTATCGAGTAACCGTTAATTTCTAACAAGTTACTTTTAACAGTTATAACATGTTAATTTTAACAGTTTAAACTAACTGCTTTTCTATTAGCCACAGTTATTTCTATCGCCCAGTTTCCCAGCCTAGCGTAAAGTTTGAGTTCCTGTCAAACGCGATCTGTGACATTTCCGTTAGGGCACAAACTTGTTCATTCATTAAATTTTGTCATTACCTGACATATTATTCAGGATTTTTTTGTAGCAGGCGATCTTTTAATGTAATAGTAAGGAATCGCTTTATAAGATTTTTATTGCCATAGATCGCTTATTGATTTATATGACTATTTTCGACTCATTAAAGTAATTATCAAAAGATTTTTATTGCCATAGATCGCTTATTGATTTTATATGACTAGTTTTGACTCATTAAAGAGTCAGCATCAAATATTACTTGTCCCGACATGTTAAGAAATATACTTCAGATGAACCAACAGCACTGTGGCAAGTTACGAATGGTATGTACATCATCAGTTGAACATGCATTTGGGTCATGGTGTTCAAGATACTGTGCTACTCTGTGCCTCATGTGTAGGCAGTATGTTATCATAGTCCATCTACAGTTTTCACTGTGAAAACATACTACCTAGACATGAGGCACAGAGTATCACAGGGTCTTGAACACCATGATCCAAATGTATGTTCAACTGATGATCTGCATACCATTTGTAACTTGCCACAGTGATGTTGGTCCATCTGAAATATATTTCTTAACATGCCTGGACAAGTAATATTTGATAATGATTTTTTAAGGAGTTGAGACTAGTCATATAAAATCAATAAGCGATCTATGGCAATAAAAATCTTGTAAAGGGATTCTTGACTATTTCAATAACTCTTGTGCAATGTACTTCTGCTTGATAGTCAGTTAAGGTAGCCAGCCGGCAGTGCTTCGTTGCACACCGGTCCAACAGTGTGATGTCACATCCCACTTCAAAACGTTTATTTTGTTTATTAACATTTTTCGATTTCTCCTCTTCTATTGTGTTTCAGTAGTTAAATCTGTGAAAGATACTTTGAGATATTACGTTTTTCTTGTTTGGATATGGTAGTTGTGTTGGGTTGCAACAACTACATATCTCGGTTTTCATACTCATACTTAGAATAATTTCCCTCCGAAGTATTTCTAATGAATAGTCTCTTAAGGCAGCCTACTGGAAATGCTTCATCAAGCTGTCTGACATCTAAGCCCACTTTGAATCTTTTTCATTTACAACTTCTTTCAAATTTTTCTATCATTGTGTTCTTATAGTTACTGATTGAAAGAAAAGGTTTACTGTTACCAGTCAATTTTATGTTCCTTACAAAACGCGTTTCGGAGGTTTAAACATCCATCTTCAGGTGGATTTTTGCCCACTTTAGGTTATGGAAGTAACGTTAAAAGGATGCCTTTGTGATCGCCTTTAAACAAGTCTAAATTTAAATTAAAATAACGGGTTAGCCATTTATCTGACATGTAAATTGAATAAACCATTTGTTGAGGAGAAAATTCTCTACAACTTTGCTTTATTCTGCTTTCTTTTCATATCTCGCTTCGCTTCAGAGTTATTTGCAAAAATAACGGTGATTTAACACTCGTCTGTCTGTAACATGTTCCCACTTAACAGCTTATTGGAATTAACGCATAACCAAAGAAACGATAAATTGACTAAATACAACTTTTACCTCCACCGATTTCTGGAAGTCCGACGTGCCTTAGGATGTCCTTAACCATCATTTCTCACCAATGAATAACGAATTTTACACATTTTACACATCAATGTGTCTTTGTGGGAAGTTTGAATCGACTAACGCAACTTTAAAGAGTAGATATGAAGTGCTTTAAGAACCTTGACGACCTCTGAATCTTAAATAAAATTTCGATATTTCTTCTGCATTTCATTCGCACTAGGAACGATGTTAAATCAACCATACGCAAAGTCTACATAGCGAGATTTTACTTTTTCAAATTTATTAAAAATATCTTACAATACTTAATTTAATGCTGCACAGTAATTGGAACCAATAACCAAAACAAAATCAGTCCTTCACAGAGCATAAATTCCAAACTATAAGATGTGCAAAAAAAAATCAAATCTTTTGGTGGAGTAAACTTCTAATTTTCCGAACGTCGTCTCTCGCCACAGATGGTACTTTTAATACCTAAACATCTTGTCTCTTTTTTTTTTTTTTTTTTTTTTTTTTTTTTTTTTTTTTTTTTTTTTTTTTTTTTTTAGTTCCTATCTTGATAAGCAATAAAGATTTCCGAAAACGTGAAAATGACTTTTCTACATTAATGTCTACGGAATATATTGTTAAAATTCGATGATTTGCTATCATTTCTTATTTAGATACTTGTAATCCACGCCGAAAACATGGCTAAAACCCTACACGTGTGATTATGTGCGTTATGTTCAAATGTTTGTAAATCTATCGGACCAAACTGCGTGGTCATCAGTCTGTAGCTAACAAACTACTTAAACTAAGGTAAACTAACCTAAGGACAACACACACACACACACACATACCCATGCCCCAGGGAGGACACGAACCTCCGACGGCGAGCAACCGGGCGCTCCGCAGCGAGACGCCTTAGACCGCTCGGCTACTTCACCGCGACCATGTGCGTTAAATATGGTGTTAACTTCTGAATATCTGTAATGTATAAATACATCGAAAGAACTGATAAAGAACTTCAAGAATGTCTACTTAAGAATATATGGTAAATTTTTCGACTATTTCGACAAATTGTAAGATCTTTGGGCAGGTGTCAGTTCAGTGGGGCAGGTGTGATTACAAATACCATGCAGTTGGAGTTGGCGCTTAATGTATTTCGCCGGTTGTATACAAATTTATCTTTACTGACATAGATGTGATGAACGCGTGGTAGAAGTAGAAGATTTAAACATTCATTAGCATACCCAGGAAATGTACAGATTCTGAAGATGATGTAATCGAAACGCGTCAATAAACGCATGACCACATCACTATCTGTGGCTCTATAATTTTACACAGCGTCCTAATAGCACTGTTTATCAATTACTACTGAAACTCACGTACCATAAATATAAAAAAAAAAATCCGATACCCGTGTGGTCTGCTCGTTAGTGTGCTATCAAAGTATGAAGAAAACAGGTGCCATGCCACAGACATGCACTCATGCTTGCTACAGACGACTAAGTGACTATGAAAGGGGTCAAACTGTGGCCATCCGAATGGCAGGATGCTGCCTTCAGAGAATTGCCACGTGCTGCAACGATGCTGGTTGCAATGGCCAAGTGAACATTTTCACACCTGTAGACGAGGTTCTAGACGTCCACGCTGCACATGCGTATTTATACCCGGGCCGCTGAAACATTGCACTTGACGTTTCGCGTTAAGGCGAGTTAACATGGCTACACTGCTTTAGCGACGTTGCAACACTAGCTTCTATACACACAGCAGACAAAACGGTTTTCAATTGCATCTCGTAAATGTAAGCTATTGAGTAATAAAAGTGCATATAACAATTCGTTCTTGAGCAGGAATTAACGGCATATTAATGGAGACCAGAGAACTACGCGCACACTTGCAATAACGGAGCAAAGCAGTATAGGAAATAAGCATTGGATCACGACAGATACGAAATAAACAATAATCAAGATAGTAACTTCTCTCTCTACGTTTTATAATCAATGATTTTCACTCACCAATTTACGGCGACTATGGTACAATCGCATCCTACTCCCCACCTTCACTGTTGTCGTCGCTGCCAAAATCATCACCAAGACAAATCATTAACTGTTCATGATCCCTTCCATTGTTTGCGCTGCCACAGTGGCAACAGCTTCATGCAACAGCTTTTCGACCTCTGTTATTGTGAACGACTTATTGTTCCTTATGTAATTCTTCACATCACTCCACACCAATTCTATAGGGTTAAAACGGCAGTGAATGGGGGGCAGGTTTATTTCATTGTGACGCTGCTCCTTTGCGATTTCGTCTACTGCATATGTGGGTGTAATAGGCTTATTTTGTTTCACGAGCGAATATAAAAGTTTTGACATTGACATATCTGCAGCAATATTTCTTTCTTGTAACCGCTGCACCATAACTTCTTTCCGATCGTTGAATCGAGAATGAACGTCCTGCTCAGAGCATAAGCTTCGAAGTTTTTATTCAAACGAAACTGAGAACTTACTCAGAAAACGTCACTAGAGAAACGTCTTTTCGGTGACATTAGCCAATTACTTGAACTCGGAAAGTCAAGTTAAACCACTCGCAGTAAAACAATTCGCAGCGAAAAAAGCACAACATAAACACACGATACACAACGTTGTTTACGGTAGCACTGAACAAATCCGGCAACGCGGGAACTTTGACGTCACGGCACGTGACCACCGGAAGTGTTTATCGCGCTGTGATTGGATCGTTCCTAGCGACTAGCGCCTCGCGCTTCTTGCTCTTCACTTGTTATTTGTGAACTTCAAGTGCAAAGTTTCAACGGCCCGGGTATAAGGGCAGCAGCGGCAGATCCTGCAGCTACCACAGAACAGGTAAGGGGGCTACTGAGGCCAGACGTGTCAACACGGACTGCGAGCACTCACGCTACGACGTAAAAATTGGAATGGCAGGCCGTGTTCTTCAGCGATGAAAGCATATTCTGCGTGCTCGCAAGTGTTGATCGTCTGTTTACCTGGCAAGCACGATGTTGTCCATCTTTGGTGTTTGTATGTCTAGAATGTCGGGGCTGGTGGTCTTGGGGTAATGTGCTCGACTGGAAATCGAAGGATCGCGGGTTCAAAACCCAGTCGGATCTCGGATTTTTTCAGTCTGCACTTTATTAACTCATCCTTCACCTCTCAGCGATGTGAGGTGTCGCAAGAAACGACACGTGGTTCGGATTCCACGTTAAGCTGTAGGTCCCCTTTCCCTGGTTGGATAACTGGGGTAGGCTAGGGACACGCAAGTCGCCGAAGTGACGTCCAATTGAAAGACTTGCACTAGGCCAATGAGCCACACGAAATTATTATGTCTAAAATATGAAACGGTGGCTTAGCAAAGTTTTCGATGTACAAATTGCATTATTTATGGAAATGAGAGACGCAACCATCATCCACTGTCGAGAAATGGATAGCAGTCCTGGCCTTCCTAACTGATACTGCGAGACATTTCAACAGACTAAGTACGTATCTTCAGGAAAAGTATCTATTAACTGTTGATATGTGTGATAAAATTAATGTATTCCTGGACAAACTTCATCTATTTCAAATACAGCTTGATACTGCAAACTTAACTTTTTTAGAGTGTTTTTCATCCCTTCAATTGCCTGACGACATACGTTTCGATTATTATCAACAAAATCTTGTACAGCTTCGTCAAAGGTTGCAGGCAAGGTTTCAGGACTTGCAATGTCTACAAAACGACTTCAAACTGTTTTGAACTCCGTTTTCAGTTGTACCAAACACTGTTCCTTCAGAAATGCAACTAGAAGTAATAGATTTTACAAAACAGCACACTATTCATGGACGGATACTACAAGCCGGCCGCGGTGGCCGAGGGGACTAAGGCGCTCCAGTCACGGTCTGCACGGCCACTACGGTCGGGGGTTCGAATCCCCCCTCGGGCATGGATATTTGTGCCGTCCTAGTTCGTAAGTAGTTCATAAGTAGTTTGTAAGTTTAGGGACTGATGACCCCGTAGTTAAGTCCCATAAGATTTACAAACATTTGACCATTTGGATACTACAATGCCATGAATTTGTTCTCACGCAGCGGACTTTCCCAAATTACACAGGAATGCAGCTGACATCATACCTATGTTTGGCTCGACGTATTGTTATGAACAACTATTTTCCGTAGTGAAGAGAATATAAAGTGCAGAAAGGTCCCAGCTTCACACTTAAGAATATTCTGCATCTTGAGGTAACTTGAGGACACTACGCTTGTCCGTCCTCATTTGGAGTATTGCTGCCCAATATGGGGTCTTTATCAGGTGCGTTTGACGGAGTACATCCAAAGAAGGGCAGCTCGTTTTGTATTGTCACGATACAAGGGAGACAGCGTTACGAAAACGATACAGAATTTCGGACGGGAATCTTTATAACAACGGCGCTTATCGCTGTGGCGTGGGCTACTTACGAAACTCCAATCGCCAATATTCTCATCCGGATGCGAAAATATATTGTTGACTCCAACTTACATAGGTAGAAAAGATCGTTGTTGTAGTTGTGGTCTTCATTCCGGAGACTGGTTTGATTGCCGGCCGCGGTGGCCGAGGGGATTGAGGCACTCCAGTCACGGTCCGCACGGCCACTACGGTCGGGGGTTCGAATCCCCCCTCGGGCATGGATGTTTGTGCCGTCCTTAGTTGTAAGTAGTTCATAAATAGTTTGTAAGTTTACGGACTGATGACCCCGTAGTTAAGTCCCATAGACTACAAACATTTGAACATTTGAATTGGTTTTATTGATGCAGCTCTCCACAATGCCCTATCCTGAGCAAGCCTCTTCATCTCCACATAAGAACGGCAACCTACATCTGTCTGAATCTGCTTACTGTATCCATCTCGTGGTCTTCCTCTGCGGTTTTTACCCCACACACTTCCCTCCAACGCTAAATTCACAATTCTTTGATGTCTAAGAATGTGTCCTACCAATCTATCCCTTCTTTTAGTCAAGGTATGCCAGAAATTCCTTTTCTCCCCAATTCTGTTCAGTACCTCCTCATTAGTTAGCCGATCCACCCACCTAATCTTCAGAATTCTTCTGTAGCACCACAAAAATCATCAGAATAAAATACGAGAAATCAGAGCTTGAACGGAGAGAGTCGGGTGTTCTTTCTTCCCGCGCGGTATTCGAGAATGGAATGGGAGATAAATAGTATGAAGGTGGTTCGATGAATCCTCTGCCAGGCACTTAAATGTGATATGCAGAGTATCCCATATAGGTGTAGAAACTGAAGGAGAGGCATTGAATTAAAATTTGTACTATGGCCGGGATTCGAACCCGGGTCGTCGTGCTTACTAGGCATCCGCTATATTCCCTAAGCTCCCACGACTTAATTGATACAATGAATGTGCAGACTGTTTTAAGGCATGTCTGCCTCCACAACTGAATTCTGTCTCATGTTCCCCTATATAAATACGCATCAATGTTTCCTAAGCTCTCCAATGGCGGAATACGATCCTGCCTTGTATAGGGGACATGAGCCAGTAGTTTGTACTGCGGAGAGATACTTGACGTAAGACAGTCCGTGTTGTTGTTGTATCCATTAACTCGTGGTGGCTTAAATGGTTGGCCGGCCGCGGTGGCCGAGGGGACTGAGGCGCTCCAGTCACGGTCTGCACGGTCACTACGGTCGGGGGTTCGAATCCCCCCTCGGGCATGGATATTTGTGCCGTCCTTAGTTGTAAGTAGTTCATAAGTAGTTTGTAAGTTTAGGGACTGATGACCCGTAGTTAAGTCTCATAAGCTTAACAAACATTTGAACATTTGATTTGCTTAAGTGGTTGTAGTACCTGCCAAATAAGGAGGCAGTCCTGAGTTCGAATCCCAGTCACGGCGCAAATATTAACTCAATGCCTCTCCTTCAGTTTCATTCCTCAGATATATTTTGAGGCAAAACATGTCTCCAGTCGTTAGAGTCTTCAACAAGTTTTCTCCATTCCACCCTCTTTACTGCGGTTCTTCGCCATCCTCTGATGCGGAGGATTTTCATATCCTCTTCCACATCATCTACCCACCGTTTTCGTCGTCTTCCTCTTTGCCTACTTCCCGTTAGCCTCCATTCAAAAATCTTTCTAGTTGTTCTGCCAGCATCCATCCTGAGGACATGTCCAAGCCATGCTATTCTCCTACTTTTTACAATTCGCACGATGTCAGTTCCTTGTATGAGATGATCTAGCTCAGAATTCGTCCTAGATCTCCAGATAGCGTTGTTATCCTGAACTTCCCCATAAATCTTCCGCAAAACTCAACGTTCAAATATCCTAAGCTGCTGCTCATCAGTGCTTCTTAGCGTCTGTGTTTTGCGTCCGTAGTTTACAACTGGCCTGATCATAACCTTAGTATTTGTAGTTTCAGCTGCCTATCTGTTATCCTAGAGGCCGACAATTTCTTAAATGTTTGCAAGCGTCTATTACTACTTAAGATGCTTTGTTCTATTTCAGTTGACATGGAATTTGTCATATTAATATTAGAGCCCAAATAATCAAAATTCTGCACATGTTCAAAATTGAACCCCGCTGCTGATAGTCTAACCAAGTTACTCTCTGTCCTGGAGAAATTCATGTACTTGGTCTTCTTTTTATTTACAGAAAGGCCTCTGGCTTCTGTGGCATCTTTCAGCTCGCCTATCGTCCTCTCTAGTGATACCCTTTTTCGGCTAATAATTGCTACAGCATCAGCATATTCACATATTTCGGCACAAAGTTAACCCAAATATGTCACCGGATACTGATTTATTGATACGTCTAGAATGTTGTAAGACCCATTCTTTTGGATTTCTTTCAACAGGAAGGTAATGTTCTTCCAACAGGACAATACTCGGTCAGACACTGTTCGTGAATCTCAACATGCACTGTACGACGTGCAGCAACTCTCTTTGCCAGCGTGCTGCTTGGAGTTGTCTCCATCATCGAGCACCTGTGCGACATGATGGGATGACAACTAACACGTTCGTCTGTGCAGGACTAGGTGAACACGTCAAGAAAGAGTTGAATGCCGCGGTGGAATAGCCGAGTGCTCTAAGGCTAGTTTGACTAGTTTGTAACCATAGTACTTCAGTCCCATAGATTTACAAATAATTGAATTTGGAAGGATGGAACAGTGAATCCCAATACAATATTCGCCATATGTATGCCAGAATCAGCACCTGATTTTCTACCCATCAAGGCTACTCCAGGTAGTAGCACCCAGTACCTCAGTACCACGGTGTCCACAAAGTCTCTCGACAGTGGCGATCTCCACGTGTCTCGAGTTGCCGGGCGTGTAAGGTTGGCAGCACTGACAAAGCGCACCTGCACGTGTTCCGTGGACCTGCAGTGGTAGCAGGGTGGGGGTAGTGTTGCTTATACAACGACACGAATGTGCTGCCACCCTTATGCGCTCCACAAGATTTTGCAAACACATTGTACTTGTAAATATCAACAAATAATACATTTCCTTGATACAATATTGTCTCTATACGAAAGGTATTAAACATAAGGAGAGGCCTTGAATTAAGATTTGTGCTGTGGCCGAGATTCGAAACCGGGACCTCCTACTTAATAGGTTGGCGCTTTAGACCACTCAGCTAACATAGCACTGCAGTCAAAACGCCTACACGGACTGTCTTAAAGCATGTCTTCCTCCACACCACATACTCCAATTCTACCTCATGTTCCATGAACGCTGCAACGCTGTGTTAGATGAGTGCTCTAGAGCTCCTACCGAGTAAGTAGGAGGTCCCGGGTTCGAACCCCAGTCACAGCTCAAATTGTAATTCAATGCCTCTCCTTATGTTTAATACCTTTGGTATAAAGAGACAATATTCTCTCAGGAAAATGTATCATTTGTTGATATTTATATCATCTCGGCCTGAAGAACAAGGTGGGATTGTTTCCATTCGCGTTCTTTGCTGGGGTGCTTTTCCAATATAGGAGAGCCCTGGCAATTTGATATGCATTTCACAGGGAACATGAGGCACAATTAAAGTATGTGGTGTGGAGGGAGACGTGCTTTAAGACAGTCCGTGTAGTCGCTTTGGCTACAACACTTTGTTAGCTGAGTGGTCTAAACCACCTACATCTACATCTACATGGGATACTCTGCAAATCACATTTAAGTGCCTGGCAGAGGGTTCATCGAACCACAATTATACTATTTATCTCCCATTCCATTCTCGAATAGCGTGTGGGAAGAATGAACACCTGAATCTCTCTGTTCGAGCTCTGATTTCTCGTATTTTATTCTGATTATAATTTCGACCTATGTAAGTATGAGTCAACAATATATTTTCGCATTCGGAGGAGAATGTTGGCGATTGGAGTTTCGCAAGTAACCCACGCCGCAGCGATAAGCGCCGTTGTTGTAATGATTCCCATCCCAGATCCTGTATCATTTCCGTAACGCTGTCTCCCCCGTACCGTGACAATACGAAACGAGTTGCCCTTCTTTGGACTCTTTCGATGTCCTCCGTCAAACCCACCTGATAAGGATCCCACACTGGGCTGCAATACTCCAAAAATGGACGGACAAGCGTAGTGTATGCGGTTTCTTTTGTAGTTCTGTTGCATGTTTTAAGGGTTCTGCAAATAAAACGCAGTCTCTGGTTCGCCTTTCCCTCGATATTATCTACGTGTTCTTTCCTATTTAAGTCTGAAGTAATAGTAATTCCTAGGTATTTTGTGGAGTTTACAGCCTTCACATTTGATTGAAGGAGGTTCTGGGTTCGAATCCTGGCCACAGCACAAATCTTAATTCAATGTCTCTCCTTATGTGTAATATATTGTACTTGGGTTATCGATCTGTAAATGTAATCACTTCATATACTCCAGATGCACTGTTTCAACAATAAATCTAGAGTGAATTGGAAAGGCTAAAAGGTTTTACTAATTTAGGTTGTGTATTTTGGTGAAAGTGACTTGTCCGTAAAGCGAGGACTAATTCTGTAAATTGATGTCACGTTAATGGAGATCTGTCTGTGTTGTGCTACTTTCTTTGCTGAAAGGGGCTATAAACCGGATGAAAGAGCCTACAAGTAATTAGCTGTTGAGTGCTACTCACCAGGCCATTAAGTGGCTGCTCTCTCCCAGTCAATGGCCACTCACATGGAGAGTTACCGTCTCGGAGAAATGGGCCAATTTTTTATTTTACTTTTTTTTTTTTCGCTTGCAGAAGAAAACACCAAGCGATGTATTGTCATACGCTTTCTCAGAACGTTATAAGGGGGCCCCACAATTTCAATACATTTCAGTGGTCCTCATACTATCAATAATATTGTCATTATTTCAGTCGGCGATACGATTTCGTGAGGGAAATAACTGATGTCGGACCGTGAGAAAGAGTGTACTTCAATCATATAACGATGGCAAGAGGAAAAGGATAGCCCAGAATCTGCGAAAGGGGAAAATTGGTTCGTGCGTGATTAAAGGAAAAGAATAACTTTTCGCATGTGAACCTGTTGTTGGAAATCTGAACCACTGACTCTAAACCTTACTCAAATTATTTTCGAATGAGTCCAGAATTACTTACCATCTTACGACACAGAATCGATAAAAAGGCATAGTTGTGAGAGCCGAAATTCCATCCGATGAAAGATGTTTCAAGTGTAAGTACAGGATATGTGTGTGGAAAGGATGACGTTCTAGCCACCCTCGTGTTCCTGAAGAAAATGATGTACGAGTTCAAACTGATTTCCAACGTAGTCCTTCAAAATCAACTCGTCGTGCCAGTCGGGAGTTACAACTGCATTTAAAACAAAAAAACGATTGTCAATTTACAAGGCAGTTGGCTTCTCTGCATACTACGCTCGGAACAGATGCACATCCAGTTTGACAAGACACGGCTTCCCTTTCTGTGTTTTTATCACTTTCATGATGTACGATGTAGAGAACAGACGTTGTGTTGTTGTTGTTGTTGTTGTGGTCTTCAGTCCGCAGACTGGTTTGATGCAGCTCTCCACGCTACCCTGTCCTGTGCATGCCTTTTCATCTGAGAATTTTTACCCCACACACTTCCTTCTAATACTAAGCTGACGATTTCTTGATGTCTCAGATTCTGTCCCACCAATCTATCCCTTCCCTCACTCAGGATATGCCACAAACTCCTTTTTCCCCCAATCCTGTTGAGTACCTTCTCATTAGTTATGTGATCTTCATCATTCGCCTGTTGTACCACATTTCGAAAGCTTCTATCATCTTTTTGTCTGAACTCCTTATCGTCCACGTTTCACCCCCATACCATTCTACACCCCAAAAAAGAAATGTTTTCATAAAGAAATTCCGAACATTCAAACTAATATTGGATATCAACAAATTTCTCTTCTTCAGAAACGCTTTTCTTCCCGGGATTAACTCACCTAACCAAAAATCCTGTTCATCCTGCCACTGAATTTCACTAATCCCCACCTTTCGAACTTTAATTTATCAATTTCTTATTTCAAATTTTCTAACTTAACTACCCGATTGAGCGATACATTTCTTGCTCCGACCCGTAGTTTTGTTTTTCTTGATGATGACATCCTCCTCAGTAGTCCCCGCCCGGAGATCCAAATGTTCAAATGTTTCTTAAGCTTATGGGACTTGACTACTGGGTCATCAGTCCCTAAACTTACAAACTACTTATGAACTAGATAAGACTACAGACGGCACAAATATCCATGCCCGAGGGGGGATTCGAACCCCCGACCGTAGTGGCCGTGCAGACCGTGACTGAAGCGCCTCAGTCCCCTCGACCACCGCGGCCGGCGCTTACGTGACTGGAATAGGAGAAAGTGACAGTGGTACACAAATACCCTTCGCTACAAAACGTGAAGTGGCTTGCAGAGAAATCGACGTAGACGTAGAAGCTGTATTCTTTGAATTATCGAGGGCTGGGAGTTAGAGACGGAGTAATAAACAGCCAGATTGCTCCGTGACGAGGAGAATGCGCCTATTGATGGCGGCTGAAATCTCAGAAGTGAAATTTCACTGGCAGACGGCCCACGTGTAGTTGGGTGTTCATGAAGGGCTGCGAGTGTGAGAGGAGAAAGCATCCCCGCGCCGAGAGGTCACGGGCGCCCACGACGGCGACCTTCACTTTCCTCCGCACACCGGAGCAACCAGTAGCCTGGTTCCACGAGCGCCGCGGACCGGCACAGCTCCTGGGTGGAGCGGACGTTCACCTTCGCCTGAAGCCCTTTTTAAACGATAAACGAAAGTGAACAAGATAGATAATAGTCTACTGAAGTGCTCTCTGAACTACAAACTCATGCAAGATCTTGTGGCAGCGTGTTTAGACGATAAACGTAATCGAACAGTAATACCCGACGTTGAAAGTGAGGTTTTGACTGGCGATCTGTTGTGTAGGAAGTCATAGTTTAATACTGGAATTGAGGAAACAATGCTAAATGTTATTGACGGCCAAAGAAAACCTTGCAATGTATGTTTTTGGTTAACTTAGTGTGATAAAGTTCTGGGAAGTGAAACAACATTTCAAAACATTGACGTCTATTTTCAAGCGAAAAAAAAACTTATGAAATCATCAAACAATATTTATAAGATCATAAATAGACCTTCTTTACTTTATCTACTACGATTTGCCCACTGACATTGTTAATAACGTCATGCACAACTGAATTTTTGTCCTTCATTTTGATTGATTTTTTCATTTAAAATGCTAATTAATGAAAACTGCATCAAATTACAATCTTATTCAAATAAACTATTGGTTTCAGTCTTTTCTGTTACAATATTGCAAAACATAAATCATTTTTCGGTGTCAGATATTCGACCTCGCTTTTCGGTGGACAATAATTGAGATAAATATTGAAGTCGTCATGAAACATTTGCAATTTACCGCTAAACCGAAGTATAATTATAAAATAAAAATTAATAACACGAATTTGTGTGCAAACCGTGTAATTGTCGACTACAATATGAAAACCGCGTGACGAAAATAGGTTAACTTCCGATGTCAGCAGACGACCGTACATTCAAAACACTCGTCTCAAGAAAGCTTAACGTGACGTTTACGTTAGGTGACGGTCTGGTGACGGACAGTATGAATGCCGTCATTAGTACTGCATTTTGAAGTACATTGTGATCATAAACTTCGACATAACGCAAAATATACGTGAATACGAAGGGAAATGGCGGACTAACTGGAGCGGTGACTGTAGTTAACAGCTACTGCGCAGTGAACCCACTAGTACCGAATTTAGAACTGGCCCTATTTCTTTTATCGCTATAATTATCGCGCTTCAATACTAGTGAGATCATACTAGTGCAGCCGTTCAAACGACAGACGGCCGCCATTAACGCAACTTGTTATCAATCTATTACAAGTTCGTTGGTCGTTTAAAACGGGCTTTAAGCCCTTTCTACACGGGAAGTGAGAGCTTACGAGATTACCCATGATGCACCGGTCACGCCGTCCGCGTACAGTGTAGACGCGTCCACTTGCACAAGATGCTCGCATACGATCGCTAGTAGGCGGGATAGGATACATCCTATTCACACGCGTATGGAAGTGCTTCGCGCATGTAGAATTTTGTTTATCTTCTACATGTTCATTTCCACTTAGTTAGCCGGTTTTCGGCTTACTATGACATATTGAGACTTTACGTCGAAAACCGGTTATTTAAATAAAAGTCAATATGGTGATTTACCAAGAACCGACGAAAGAATCAGTCAAAATATCCAAATCAGTTTGTTGTACATACCAAGAGCTGTATCTCTGTACCCAATAATAATTGGACACGCTACATGAAATTTTAACTGCAAATCGTCTTTAATACCATCTTCTAAAATATTTGCTATTTTTCCTGAAACATGCTGTGATTAACAGATGAAATAAATGTTTTTGGTGAGCATTATTTGACGCTTTATCAAAGTGAAAGGTGTATGTATAGATACCTGATCTTGTTCATCATATACATAGGCGCCTCAAACCGCAGTGCCTGGAATTATGTAATCGCATTTTATAATGAGGACTTTAGCACAAGTGAGTGACGTAGTTACGCATGAACTGCACGAAAACAATTAAATACAGTTTCACAGTGGCAGTCTAAAACAAATAAATGTTTTAATCATCACAATATATCACACAGTTTCGAAAAGTGATGTTAACATGGCGATTCATTTGCTGTAAGTTGGCAACAAACGAAGTAGACCCGTGAAGCAGGCGACTCAACAAATGCCTACCGTTTGAGCGCTTCTTTGTAGTTCGGCGGTCTGTCGCAATGGGCGCTGCAGCTGACAACGACTTCCTTGTGCGTGTCGCACGTCTCGTATAGAAAGGGCTTTACAGAGGAAGAAGCATGCACCCAACGGGTCTTTCCACGCTTATAGCAATAGTTCTGATTCCCTGGTCAATAAACACCTGTTGGTAGGTAGAAGCCGTACGGAAGACGATGCCTCACCCTGTATTGGTTAAATACAGGGTGAATCACTCACTTTTGCCACCAAGAATAACTCCGAAAGTATGATAGGCGCTGAGAAGTTTGTGGCACAAATGTTGCATGGGACAACAGGGGACCAGAGTATGACTTTGGTCTTTTGTTGGTAGATGGGGTCGCGAACATAGTGAAAGAACTTGGATCAATCAGTGGCGGCGCTAGACGAAAACTGGGCGTCGGCGAACTCGTCTTTGCGAGGCCCCTTTCATTTTTTCAGTAATGAAGAAAATGTTAAATGAGCTGAATTATACATCAATAATCATTATACTAAAATTCTATTAGTATAATATACGAGTATTATCAAAAATTACAATAAGCAAACACAAATTAGAGAAACTTTTCAGCTTTTAGCCTCACTGAATTTTTTTAAGATCACATTTTAATTAATACTAGCCGCTATTTCGGCTTCAGTTGACAGTACTGACAACGCAGATAGTCTTTCTTGGCTCATTGTGTTTTTCAAGTCAGTCTTAATCAGTTTTAACTTTGTGAAGCTTCTCTCGGCCGAAGCTGTACTGACTGGAAATGAGCATGATTCTGATTGTTATATAAACATTTGGGTATACTTGTTCCAAATCGTTTTCTAAAATGTACTGAAGAAGTTGTTTTGCAAGTATTTAACTAAAAATTGCATCACTGCTGCATTCATACGGAAATAAATACGGACAACTAAATAGCTGCCGGCCAGGAATGCCCGACGTCATACTACGGTGAGCGAGATCGCTCTCGTCGGGCGTCGAATTCCACCCTTGGGTAGGAATGTTGTGTTCGTTCTTTGGTTAAGCTAGTATAAGCTAGATGTAGGTCGTCGCTACGCAACCTAGCAGCTGGAAAGCGCAAACATCAAATATTAAAAAAAAAAAAAAAAAAGAAAGAAAAAAAAAAAAAAACAAAAAAGCTAAAATTTTGACAATGTTTTGCAAGGCCCCCACAGGCGCGAGGCCGCCGGCGGTGGCCGACGTCGCCGACGCCCAGCGCCGCCACTATGAATCAAGGTGTAGACTAAGTTAGCAGTGCACCGCTCTATCTTTCGACCAACTTTGTTGTATGGGAGTGAAAGTTGGGTGGATACAGGTTACCTTATTCGTAAGGTTCAGGTTACAGATAAGAAAGTACCAAGAATGATTGCAGCTACTAACAGATGGGAACAATTGCTGGAGTGTGTACATAATGAGGAAATCAAAGAAAAACTGGGAATGGACGCCACACTTAGAGACTAGTGTAACAAAGTTACAGAATTTCAGTTCTTCTGATCGATAAACAAGTCATCATAGATGAAGCAGTTAGAGCGAACAGGCTGAGATGGTGGGGTAATGTCACACGCATGGGAGAAGCAAGGTTAGCTAAGAGACTCATGGGCTCGGCAGAGAAGTCGAGGTAGACCAAGAAGAAAGTACGAGTACTTGATTCTGTCAAGAATGATTTTGAAGTGAAAGGTTTAACATCAGACGAGGCATCAATGTTACCATTGAATACGGGATCATGGAGGAATTTTATTAGAGGACCTGTGCTCCAGACTGAACGCTGAAAGGCATAATCAGTCTCTAATGATGACGATGATATATGAAGGGCAATTTTTTTAATGGCATGCTATAATTTGGTACTTATTTACTGACAGCGGCTATCGAAACGAATCCAATGATATGTGACAGTTCAAAATGTTCAAATGTTTATAGAGTCTATGGGACTTAACTACGGGGTCATCAGTCCCTAAACTTACAAATTACTTATGAAGTAGCTAATCGTAAGGATGGCACAAATATCCATGCCCGAGGGGGGGGGTTCGAACCCCCGACCGTAGTGGCCGTGCAGACCGTGACTGGAGCGCCTCAGTTCCCTCGGCCACCGCGGCCGGCTATGTGACGGTAATGTCTTTGAAGGTCAAAGAGGTAAAAAAGGTGGCATTAACGTCCATTTAAGGAACGTGCTCGAAGTGATCACCGTTAGTATCAATGCAGCACTACAACCTTCTTATCATGGATTGAGTGGGGCCGGCCGCGGTGGCCGAGGTGACTGAGGCGCTCCAGTCACGGTCAGCACGGCCACTACGGTCGGGGGTTCGAATCCCCCCTCGGGCATGGATATTTGTGCCGTCCTAGTTCGTAAGTAGTTCATAAATAGTTTGTAAGTTTAGGGACTGATGACCCCGTAGTTAAGTCCCATAGACTATACAAACATTTGAACATTTGATTGAGTGGTATTCCGTATCACTTCGGCACTTCAAGTTTCAATGATGTGTGGAGTCACCGTGGTTCAAACCGAAAGACTTGGTTCGCGCCACTGAGCCACACGAAATAATTACTACATGCGTTTTAGGACGTTTCCTTGATTCTACAGTTTACTTCACGGTTCACGTTTTTGCTACTTAACATCAGGCGTATCCGTGCTTTTTCAATTGTCGGTGCCGCAGGGGAGTACCCGTGTAATCTAACACCCAAACCTCCAGATGTCAGACAAGTCAGATCGTTACCAAACGTTGCATATCCACAGAGTATCAACCAAATACTTCGATATAATTATTATTGCCGTCCTGCAGAATGTCCATAAACTATAAAATAAGTTCAAAAATGTTCAAATGTTTGTAAAGCTTATGGGACTTAACTGCAGGGTAATCAGTTCGTAAACTTAGAAGCTACTTATGAACTACCTTATACTAAAGACAACATAAACATCCAATCGAACGTCCGACGCGGGAGACCGCGCGATCCGCTACGTGGCGCTCCAGACCGCTCGGCTACTCACGTGCGGCTAATAATAAGTAACGACTGACCCGCGAGAGAACATAACATAGAGATCCTATGCGCAAGCTGGTAGAGCATTAACTTATTATTCCAAGGGTCCTGGGTGCAAGCCCTGCCGATACAGTTTTTTTTTTTTTTTTTTTTTTTTTTTCCAGTTAGTTTCGGCCTACTAGGGATCACGAGGCTTCTCTTAACTCTCAGCTAGTGTCTTCTGCTATTTCTTGGCCCAGTACGCCTTCATCTTCTGACTGTGAGCCTGTACACTTCTTGCTTGTGAGAGATAGTGGGAAGGCTCCATGTAGAATGGCCTGACGGTATTGCATTCGGTTCTCGGTTGTCTGTAATGGGATCTGCAGTTCCTCTAAGTCTGATCTAACGGAGGTGAACCACTTGGCTCTGGACGCCTTCCCCCTGTGAGGTTCTTGGTGAGCCTCGAATGATGTATAAGGTCAGTAGCCTTTTCCTCATACATGTGACTATGTCTTCCTGGTGTTCATACAGTTCGTTATTGTGTCAGATTCTGTAAGTACCGTCTTCCCCTGTTTATTTTTACTAGAGTGCGTTGGCAATTGTTATCGGGGGCAACGTGTTTGTAAAACGTAAAAGGACTGTTTGCACTTTATAGCAGTGTGTTTTGCTTCATTTATTTGATAGTAGCAAACCTGTATGGTTCATTCGTAGTTTCACCTAACATACAAATACAATCGGAACTCAAGAATAAAGAAACAACTACATCACACGCGCAGCGGAATTACTAGTAACAATAGTTCTTTAAGTTTCCTATCCCCGGTTGGATAACTGGGGTAGGCTAGGAACACGCAACTCGCCGAAGTGGCGTCCAATTGAAAGACTTGCACCAGGCCAATGAGCCACACGAAAGTATTATTATTATAGTAACAACAATAATAATAGTGATAATAAAAATAATACACGTAATTAAAATAATAATACTAGTAATAATGAAATAATAACCTTCATCAAATATAAAGCAGTGTGTCCGTATGTTTGTTTGTGTGTACGTATTGCGTACAAATCTACAATTTTCTTCCAGTCTTTTTCAAATTTTGCACACGTAAGATTAAATCTATGAGAACGGTCGCCGTAAATGTTAGGATCACGTACAACACATAGTTCACGAGATATGACGTCATAAACGATGAGATGCGCGAAAAACTGCTGCCCCTACTATATTTAACATATGACCAAAATCTCTTTGTTTTTTCAGTCAAATTTCGAGTTCATAATAGTTGAAGAAAGTATAAGTTCTAAAATACTGCTGGTAAACGATGTTAATGATATAAGCCTGTAATTTTGCGGATCACTCCTATTGCCACTTTAGCGTATATTTGAAAAGTCGACTACAGAGGGACCATGCCACTTCGCCGGGTGAAAGGAGTTGCACACGATATTGGTAGGTATACACTGAGTACAGTCGTCTCAGAGCAAGGAGTGACGTTGCAGTGCCGTCTGGGCTGTGGGAAAGTGGCGTGTGGTTCGCGGACGTCGCGTCGGTATCGCAGAAACTGGAGCCGCGACGACGCAGCGGGGGTCAACAGAAAGGGATACGACAGGCCGGCCGCTTGTCTGGTCTGGGTACCTCCTGCCTCGAAAGGCAAGCGGGAGGCTGCGAAAGTCGACGGCCAGGGTCGGCGAAAGCTGGCAGAGGGCGTCTGACTCACACACCGTGGACGGCGGCAGTAATCACCATAGAGCGCCTAAAAGTACACGCTGGCGCATCCGCCATTTTCTTTCCCAACAAATGCTCAAAATTATTCATATTGTGTCTGTGCTTTTCGCACATGTCCAAAAGGACAGACACCATTTCAACAACTCTATATATGTCCCAACAGGCAATGCCAATTTCAGTGCGCCTGTTTTATAGTACGCTCAGTTCATATGCGTAGCTAGGATGTGATTTCGTGAGGAGTTTTCAATAAAATGACGCTGTAATAACATGTAGTCTTTATAGAATTGCAAATGTTGCTAATGCATTGCAAAAGAACTCGATACTTTAAGTCATCATGGTATAGAAACAATAATCGGAAACTTCTTAAGAATCTATGTATTCTCCAAAATAGGGACAAGGCAAATGACACGATGAAGACAGGCAAATGTGGATCGAAACACGAATGGAACTCAGAAAGGCAGTGCGTGAAGCTTTTAATAACTTCGAAAGTATTAACAGAGAATTATTCCCCAATTCAAATTTTTTTCCCCGCTTGAAAGTTGTCAATGGTAAAAATTAGTATGCACAGAAGCCAAGTGCCTAGTGAATTGACAATCGCTTCTATAGCCCCGGTGTCTTCTAATTAAATTCCGTGCTTATGAAATGTCGCTACAGTTGTGCGATTGGATTCGTGGTTTCCTGTCAGAAAGGACACAGTACGTTGTAACTGACGGTAACTCGTCGAGTAGAACAGAAGTGATATCCGGCGTTCCCCAGGGAAGTGTTATAGGGCTCCTACTAATCCTTATTTTTATAAACGATTTAGAAGGCAATCTGAGTAGCTAACAGACTATTTGCGGATGATGCTGTCATTTATCGGTTAGTAAAGTCACAGAAGATCAGAATCAACTGCAAAATGATTTAGATAACGAATCTGCATGTGTGCAAAAATTGGCAAATGAGAAGCGTGAAGTGATCTATATGACCACTAAAAGAAATCCGTTAAAGTTCATTTAAACGATAAATCAATCAAATCTACAGTCCGTCAATTCAATTAAATACGTAGGATTAACAATTACGAACATCTTAAATTTGAAAGAACAAATAGAAAACATAATATGGAAAGCGAACCAAAGGCTACCTACGTTCACTGGCAGAACATTAGAAGATGCAACAGTTCTACTATACGAGCGGTCTGGAGCGCCACGTACGGATCGCACGGCCTCCTGCGTCGGAGGTTCGAATCTTCCCTCGGGCTTGGATGTATGTGTTGTCCTTAGGTTATTTAACTTAGTTTAAGTAGTTTGTAGGTCTAGGGACTGATGCCCTACTTAGTTTGGTCCCACAGAATTACAAACATTTGAACATTTTTGAAAGAAACTGTCTACACTACACTTGTACGTCCTATTTTGGAGTATTGCTGCTCATTGTGGGATCCACAACAGGTGGGACTGTCGAACTATTTAGAGAAAGTTCAGAAAAGGGCGGCTTTATTTGTATTATCGCGAAATAGGAGCGAGAGTGTCAGGGTGGAAATAATTAAAAGACAACAACTAATAAAAGATTTAAAATCCAAAATGAAAGAGCACAAAATTTAAATTAAAATCGGTTCAGCCGTTTAGCTACATTGTATTTTCAAATATCGGCATTTTTAGCAACTTTATGAAAAGTTAGTTTTGTGCTTGTTCCAATGCTTCTAAATTAGAAACGGCTACTAAAAATGCAAAATGTCACGTATCAAAATTGTAGAACATTAAATTCAGCGTAAAAAGAGCTCCTAATTTTACATTTTGCACCCTCCTATGCATAGATACCATCGATACCACTAAAACCGTCAAATTAATAGTAGCGCTAAAATCTTGCGAAATCCAGAATCAGGTCGAACGACGTAACCTCATCAGCCATCACTGGAGGAGTTCAATGTCATTATCAAGTTATCGCACATACGTATTGGCGTGATGTCTGTCCTTTTGTCCATCATTGCCAACAATATCCCCGTTTCTTAGCAGTTATCAGACAGTGCACAAGGCCTGTTCCGTTTCGCTGTGTACGGATGAGCTACAGCATAGCTACTGTTGCCCCATACGGTAATCGACCGCTGAAACGCGAGATTGTCAGATGAAGGTTTCCTGGCTCCATTCGAAAAAGAGAAAGTGTTGCGCTTTGATGACCGAAGAGGAAGTTGCCAGTCCGCTTCCGCCAGAAAGCGACTTGGCAGTGCATAGACACAGGGCATCGGCGGAAATAACGACCGTTTAGGTACGCCGTTGTTCCAAAGAATTTATCATCATGACATGCAAGTCGCCGAAGTGGCGTCAGATAAAGAGACTTGCACCAGGCAGGCTGAACACGACCACAGTTGGGGTCTAACGGTCATAAATGCCACACGATCATCATCATAGGGGCAGTTATTACGTCGAGATCCCTAGGCTAGAGGCTACAATTTTGCGGTAGTGAAAGTAGTTGTAGTTGTTGATGACGTGAACTTCTGTCCTACGCCTGGTTTGATGCAGCTTTCCACGTGATTCTACGTAAGCCTCATTTCACAATAATTACTGCAAACTGCATCCTTTTAACCCTTTAGCCTATATGGCACACTCCGCAATCGCACTAAGGTAAATATTAAGTTACTTAAATATGGCATGTATGGCCACCTGAACAATTTCACGTGATACTTTCTTTTTCTAGATATTTACTTTCTTGCTTGTAAATAACGTTGTCCCCCCCCCCCCCCAAAAAAAAAGAAAAGAAAAAAGAAAAAAGTCTTACGACCAAAAAACTACAGTTTTGTTCATGAGGTTGTAAAATTTGTTGTAATTTGCTCTTTTTCTTGTGGACTGTCTGAAATCAAGTCCTCTTTGGTATAAAGCCCAGAAAAATCAAAGCCAAAGCCTACATTTTCCGTTTGCCCCATAATCTGGTAACAGCCCAAATCTAACGTATTGTCTATCATTCACTGGTGCAAGACATGCTGGACCACTCGTTTTCGCCGTGCGAAATGGCCGAGTGGTCTAAGGCGTTATACCTCGGACTGGGCGGTCGCTACCGCCAGAGGTTCGAGTCCTCCCTCGGACGTGCGTTTTGATTAGATTAGATATATACTTGTTGATTAATACTTGATTAGAATAGATTAATACATTTCGTAATGATGTGTTAACGTGTCAGTTTAGTAAATTGTGTCTATACATGACAATATTTTAAAGATTTTTTTAAATTTTCATTTGTTTTATTTTATTTTATTCTTTTTTTATTATTTAAGTGTTATCTAAAACTTCATCTAAAGTGTAGAAGGAGTTCCCATTCAGATATTCCTTTAATATCTTCTTAAATACCAGTTGGCTATCTGTCAGATAATATGTGTTGTCCTCGGTGTAACTTAAGTTCTGTTATGTATTTTGCAAATCTAGGAACTGATGACCATAGTAGTTGGGTCCAATAGATTTACAAACACATCCTTCATTTTCCGGACTAGTTGTCCTTTCCATAGTGGTCTGCCATGCCTTCCCTTCTCGGTAAATATCAATTCATTTCCAATATCACAGACAAGAATTTGTTTTCAATGATAGCTTACCTTCAAGGCTTCCTCTTGCCGTTTGTAAGCAGATTCCTTGTGTTAGTACAAAATGGCGCTGACAAAACGAATGCTAAAGGTGCAGACTATTGTAAAACTTCTCGCAAAAGACAATAGAACATCAGTGTATATGAGAGCTTAAATGTTGCTTACAAGCACCATTGCCATCCGAGAACGAAACTTGAAACCTGTTGCAGAAAACTGTCCGCAATTTTTATGTTGACTGCAATACAGTAATGTTAAAAATGTTAAGAAGGATGTACAGAATACGATATTATGGCAATAAACAGTAGAATAATAACAATGTGAAATGTTATGCCCATGACATCCGATTGTGGGCGGGTCAGGTGGTCTTGGTCTCACAGGCAGACTGAAACCGGTTCCGTAAGAACAATAAAAGTGCTCTTGCGATCGAGACTGTGTTTTTAAAAATATAATTTCATTAACGATCACTGATTCTCCAGAACTGTATTCTAAAATTTTACAAGTGTGTTTTTAATCTTACTTTTTTATGGCCAATATCTCACCTTGTCTTGTTTGCATATTCACTACACCGAGCGAGGTGGATCAAATCCACCACCGGCCATCCAGAATTAGGTTTCCCGTGATTCCCCTAAACCACTCCAGGCAATTGCCGGGATGGTTCCTTTGAAATGGCACAGCCGATTTCCTTCCCCATTCCTTCCCGCGAAATCCGAGCGTGAGCTACAATGACCACGCTGTCGACGGGACGTTAAACCGTAAGCTCCCTTCCATATTCACAACGTTAATATTCTCTTTTAATAATCTTTTGGCACAAGAGCGACGTAAGAGGCCGCTCACAGCCTGACCCTCGCGGCGAACCACAGTAAAGGTTCGATGCTAAGGCATCGACTAAAACAGAGGTGATACCGGACGTTCCACAGGGTAGTGTCATTGGTCCTCTGCTGTTTCTTATTTACATAAGCTCTCTTAGGTTGTTTGTAGATGACGCCGTCATTTACCGTCTAGTAAAATCATCTGAAGATCAAAACCAACTGCAGAACGATCTAAATAAGATATCACTATGGTGTAAAAATTGGCAATTGACTCTAAATAATGAGAAATGTGAAGTCGTCCACGCGAGTACCAAAAGAATTCCGTTAAACTTTGTTTACAACATAAATCAATCAAACGTGAAGGCCGTAAACTCTACAAAATATCTAGGAATTACTATTACTGCATACTTAAACTGGGAAGAACACAGATAATGTCGTGGGAAAGGCGAACCAGAGATTGCGTTTTATTGGCAGAGCCCTTAAAAGATACAACAGAACTACTAAAGAGACTGGATACACTACGCTTGTCCGTCCTTTTTTGGAGTATTACTGGCCAGTGTGGGATCCTTATCAGGTGGGTTTGACGGAGGACCTCGAAAGAGTCCAAAGAAGGGCAGCTCGTTTTGTATTGTCACGATACAGAGGACACAGCGTCACGGAAATGAAGCAGGATCTGGGATGGGAATCATTACAACAACGGCGCTTATCGCTGCGGCGTTGGCTACTTACCAAACTCCAATCACCAACATTCTCCTCCGAATGCGAAAACATATTGTTGACTCCCACCTACATCAGTAGAAATGATCATCAGAATAAAATACGAGAAATCAGAGCTCGAACGGAGAGATTCAGGTGTTATTTCTTCCCGCGCGCTATTCGAGAATGGAATGGGAGATGAATAGTATAACGGTGGTTCGATGAACCCTCTTGCAGGCACTTAAATGTGATCTGCAGTGTGTCCCATGTTGTTGTTGTTGTTGTATTCAGTCCGGAGACTGGTTTGATGCAGCTCTCCACAATACCCTATCCTGAGCAAGCCTCTTCATCTCCACATAAGAACGACAACCTACATCTGTCTGAATCTGCTTACTGTATCCATCTCTTGGTCTTCCTCTGCGGTTTTTACCCCACACACTTCCCTCTAACGTTAAATTCACAATTCCTTGATGTCTAAGAATGTGTCCTACCAATCTATCCCTTCTTTTAGTCAAGGTATGCCAGAAATTTCTTTTCTCCCCAATTCTGTTCAGTACCTCCTCATTAGTTACGCGATCCACCCACCTAATCTTCAGCTTTCTTCTGTAGCACCGTATTTCAAAAGCCTCAATCCTCTTCCTGTCCGCCCTGTTTATCGTCCATGTCTCACTCCTATACAAGGCAACACTCGACACATATGCCTTCAGAAAGGACTTCCTTAGGCTTAAATCACAAATTTCTCTTTTTCAAGAACACTTTTCTACCCATTGCCATTCTGCATTTTATATCCTCTGTACTGCGACCAGCATTTGTTATTTTACTGCCCAAGTAACAAAACTCATCTACCTCCTTTATTGCTTCGTTACCCAATCTAATTCCTTCAGCATCACCTGATTTTCTTACACTGCACTGCATTACCCTAGTTTTGCTCTTGCTAATGTTCATCTTATATGCAACTTTCAGCACACTGTCCATTCCGTTCAATTGTTCTTCCAGGTCCTTTGCTGTATCTGACAGAATTACTATGTCGTCGGCAAAACGCAATGGTTTTAATTCTTCACCCTGAACTTTAATTTTTTCTCCAAATTTCTCCCTGCTTTCCTTTATAGCTTGCTCAATGTACAAATTGAATAACATTGGAGAAAGGCTACAACCCTGTCTTACTCCCTTTCCAACCACTGCATCCCTTTCATGCCCTTCAACTCTGAAAACCGCTGTCTGGTTTTTGCACAAGTTGTAAATAACCCTACGCTCCCGATATTTTACTCCTGCTTGCTTCAGAACTTGAAAGAGTTTATTCCAATCAACATTGTCAAAAGCCTTCTCCAAATCTACAAAAGCCAGAAATGTAGGTTTGCTTTTTCTTAATCTATCTTCTAGGATAAGCCGTAAAGTGAGTATTGCCTCCCGTGTTCCTACATGTCCCATGTAGATGTAGATAAAAATCACAAACACCAATTCCCGAGAGAGGACTCGAATCTCTGACGGGGAAGTGCCGCCCAGTCGTGTCTTGCGGCTAGAGCCGCGAGTTTTTGCAGAGGATGTGAAACGGTTGTGCTGCTTGTTGCAGAGGATGGTGCTTCTGACGACACTGCTGTCGGCGGCGTCTGCGCGCCCTGGCGTCATCGAGGGCCACGGAGCGGGGGCGGAGTTCCTGGGAGACGCGCAGCTGCTCGGAGGCGGATACGGCGGGGGCGGCTACGGCGGGGGCGGATACGGCGGGGGCGGATACGGCGGCGGTGGATTCGGCGACGCCGGCGGCGGCCACGGCCTCCAGGTAAGCACAGATATAACGGCAAAGAGGTCGCAACAGGTCGAGGGCTATACATTAACGAGACAAAAACTATTGGGTAACAATCATACGACTAACTAAAAATAACTACACTGGCACCAGTTTATCCCTTTAATGCATAGTGTTGCTCAGTGATCCCCAAAGTGGTCTATATAAACCCCCAGGGGTCTATTCCAACCTGCAAGGGGTCCACGTCAGCGGATAAATAATTTCGGGATTTATTTGCTGAAAATGGGGGTCCATTATAGTGGTTCACATTTTGAATTATTCTCACAATGCTGAAGCTTGATCCTCTTCACTTCATTGGCTAAGCGAGCGAGAGTGTAGGAATTCTGTGATTCTGTATCCTCCTGCTGCAGGCCCGTTCTGTTTGTACGGAGGGGGTGGCGAGATCAGACAATTATGACGTACATATTCTAACCTGTCAAGCAGCATTTATTTTTCGCTTCACCCTTTTACAGTTACAGTTATCGAAGTTAGTAGCACCATATCAGCTGCAAAAACACATTTGAAGTTCAGGAATTCGTAAAAAATTAAATACACTAACGCAGGGGGTCAATACGGGAAAGAAAAATTTGGCAATGGATCTACGAGACAAAAACGCTTGGAAACTCCTGGTGTAGCTGATCGGCTACAAGCTTTATTTTCTCCATTATCTCTCAAACTTATCAACATTTTACCACAAATTCATTTGTAGCTGCTTCTATACATAGTGTTACATATGCTAGTAGCTCGTCCTAGAAATTATAAATCGCAGAGTGCTACTGAATCATATCGACAGCTAGTCCTAACAAATGTATTTGTTTACTTCAGTATTTCTCCTTTGCCATATAAAAGTAGTTAATCACCTACTTCTGTTGCATTATTAGATACTTTCTGGAAATATGAGAGGCATAATAGAAATAGTGGCATTTACTGCACTATACAGGGTGGTCCATTGATAGTGACCGGGCCAAATCTCATGAAATAAGCATCAAACGAGGTCGAACGGATATGAACTGCATTTTTTAAAAATAGGTTCCCCCATTTTTATTACGTATTCGTCCAGTACGAAAATAAATATGAATGTTTTATTTGGAACACTTCTGTCGCTTTGCGATACCATTTTTGAGCATTTTAGAAAGCCTTTTTACAGTTGTGTATGTTAACCTAACTGCATGCTTAACGATTATTGCATTTTCAGTTCTAAAAGAAGATGTTACACACAGGCAGCTGAGTTTTAATCAGAATGGATTTTGAAGATTGCGAAGAGGCGTGGTTAATGTTTAAATCTGTATGGAAGAGGTGAAAGAGTCTTCTGTTCACTGGTAAATAGTAAAAATCACCACAATACAGTATTGTCTAGGAGAAGGGAGAAAAAAGGGAACTTAGTTCTCAAATCACTCTAACAGACTAATAATCCATTTCACAATTTGAACAGAGCAACGGAGTGTACTCATACACCAATTCCATTGACCTCTTTTACTTTATATGATTAGTTTTTATCGCTGTGTATCCAGCAGCTACCTGACAGGCTCAATATCTTATGTTAATAAAGTGTCTAAAGTCAACATGCAGGGTGTTTCAGAAGGAATAGTAAATATTTTAGGAAAATAAAAAAAATGTTCAAATGTTTGTATAGCTTATGGGACTTAACTACAGGGTCATCAGTCCTTAAACTTACAAACTACTTATGAACTAGCTAACGCTAAGGACGGCACAAATATCCATGCCGAGGGGGGAATTCGAACCCCCGACCGTAGTGGCCGTGCAAACCGTGACTGGAGCGCCGCAGTCCCCTCGGCCACCGAGGCCGGCTAATATTTTAGGAGTTGTTAGTATACATGAACTGAAAAAAAGCCATATAACATGTTTCCAATGTTTTGTTGGTACGCCATAGCTATGAGCGTATTTATCGAATGTCAGCAATAGAGTCTTGGTGCCCGAAAAGGCGGAAGTGTTGAGCTTAATAAATTATTGCAAGCAAGCTTGTGTTTGATTACAAATTATATTACATATTTTTGGAAACATTTTGTTTCATTAGGATGACAGTGGCCTTATGTTAATTTTATATATAAAACGAGACTAGAGCACAAGATTGATTATTTACTACCAACTAGTTTCAGCCCAATGTTGAGCCATCTCAGGGTTTTTCTCCGAGACGGTGTGGAGTGTTGCAGGAGCTGCGAGTTCGTGGGTGCTGTCACATTTGGTTGAATCTAATTTGGTAATAAATAACCAATCTTGCGCTCTAGACTGTTTCTGTATGTAAAAGTACATTGCATTGCTTACTGTACCAGACCACCACCACCACCTAGAGAGAAGGCCGCGGCACTCTCGTGTGACGTCAGGCAGAGTAGGTTGCGCGCGCGTAGCTGACTGGGTAGTCGCTGGGGCACAGCCCACTATGCCGAAGCAGCGAGCCAGTCAGCTATGCGCGCGCAACCTACTCTGCCTGACGTTAAAGCTCTGTATAGGGAAAGTATGGCCATCCTTTTCCGCGCCGCTTGCCGCCGTCTGCAGCTCGTGATTGGCTGAAATCGAGTCACGTGGTTCTTTCCGCCACCTTGGTCCTATACGTTGCTGGACTGCCATGAGAAGCCTTGTGAATATTCGTATGTTGTGGTTTGAATAACGCCACGGTCTTGTAATTTTGGGTGTTTTTAAGATACGAAGAAGGGAGGTAAACGTTATAGTACTTCCATTAGATATCTGAAATATAGGAAGATGAACACTCTGGCTGATGAAAGTCGTCAAAGAAAACTGGGAGCCCAGAAGCGAACTTCGGTTCTTGTGCTGTGATGGTTTTAATTCATAATGTAAATTAATAGATAACAAATTCACTGACGAATGGGTCACGCAGCAGATACCTATATATTTTTAACTTGAATAAATTTGTGAAGAAAATTCTGCATAATGTCGTGAGGTTAAATTGTTCACGCGTCGTTGATTTTATTTGCAAGTAATCGCCGAAAATACACATTTTTTGACATATTAGTGAGTGGACTAGATTCCCGTTTAGATATGAAATTAATATGCAGTTCCTGAAACAAGCTTTTCTCATTCGTTTTCATGTGTTACAATGTATCATTACAAGAAACAAAGAATTGAAACAAGACAAATATTAGACATTCAAATGTAATTGACGTTTTAAAGGCAACTTTAATTTCTGTTGCTGGTAAAAGTCACGTAGTGGGTATCTCCTTCCATTTTTCGTAGTTCATGTAAGATATAAGTATATAATAAAAACTCATCAAAGACTTATCCATGATCTCAATTGTTTTCTTAATTTACACTCTGCTTTCATGACGACATGTTCGCGGTCTATTGGAATATTTGGCTACGGTACAGGTCAATCTGAATTTATAGGTGAACTCTTTAGATCTGGAGCCACAAACCAAACAGTTTTCTTAAAATTGGACGATAAATATTCCGTAGAGCAGCCAGGTCCGCATGGACGGAACTACGCGAAGTTCCCGCATCTGTCCGTCGGATATAACACCCTGTATCCCGAGAACGAAAAGAGTTATCGTTCTGCTCGCAACCTTTAATAAAATTTCGATATCTTACCTACAGTTCGTTCGCAACATTGTGTGTTCAAAATCAACCATACGTAAAGTCTACGCAATGCGATTTTTCCTCTGCAAACTCTTCAAAATTTTGCGCAGTAGTTTACTTAATTTGATGTAGCATTAAAACTATAAGTAATAATGAATAGAAATTGAGATCATTGTCGAGCGAATATATGACACTATAACATGTGAAAAAATTAAATGTTTTTCATTGAATAGTTTTCTCAAAATCGGTTGATAAGTATTGTTAAGCGCTGGGAACGTTGTAGCGGTCGGTGTGCTAGCAGCAGCGGAATAGGCCCAACATGGCTGCCGCTGGCAGGCTGGCCATACTTTCCCTATACAGGGCTTTAGTCTGACGTCACACGAGAGCGCCGCGGCCTTCTCTCTAGGTGGTGTTGACCAGACTGCCTGATGGACTGGAAGACCTTTTTTTGTACTGCTTATTTGTGAAGTCTGTAGAGAAGTATGCTAAGGTGCGGGTCAGCTGGCCCCAGTCGGGCAGTGCGGTGATTGGGGTGTTGTTGCAGCTGGTGGACCTGAGCGCGGGCGGCGGGCTGCACCACGGGGCGGCGCTGCTGGCGCTGGGCGGCGGCGGGCACGGCCTGCCTCTGGCCCAACCAGAGCTGGTGGAGCTGGGGCCGGTGGGCGAGCCGTCCGTGCAGATCATCGAGGCGGACGTGCCGCCGCCCAAGACCATCCGCGTCACCAAGACCGTCGCCGTCGGCGTGCCCGTGCCCTACCCCGTGCGCAACGACGTGCCCATCCCCGTGCACGTGCCCAAGCCGGTGCCGGTGCCGGTGCCCGTGCACATCCCCGCGCCGCCCCCACTGCCCGCGGCCGTCATCTCGGCCCCTGCCGCAGACTACCAGTCGCAAGGTACGTCACGCTCCACTCTCTATCCTCGTGCATATACAGGGTGTTACAAAAAGGTACGACCAAACTTTCACGAAACATTCCTCACACACAAAGAAAATATGTTATGTCGACATGTGTCTGGAAACGCTTAATTTCCATGTTAGAGCTCATTTTAGTATTTCAGTGCAAATGTGCTATTTACGTATGAAGCTTCATTCCAATGTGACCAATTGTAAATTTTCACAATCAACATGTGTGGGCTGACGAGAATCCGACGCAACTGTGCAATCACGTCATCAACACAGATTTTCTGTGAACCTTTGGGTAGGAATTGTTGGAGATGTCTTGATTGGGCCGAATGTTCTTCCACCTACGCTCACTGGATCACGTTTTCATGATTTCATACAGGATACTCAACCTGTGCTGCTAGAACATGTGCCTTTACAAGTACGACACAATGTGTGGTTCATGCACGATGAAGCTCCTGCACATTTCAGTCAAAGTGTTTGTACGCTTCTCAACGACAGATTCGGTGTCCGATGGACTGGTAGAGGCGGACCAAGTCCGTAGCCACCATGCTCTCCTCAACCCTCTTGACTTCCATTTATGGGGGCATTTGAAAGCTCTTGTCTACCCAACCCCGGTACCAAATGTAGAGACTCTTCATGCTCATATTGTTAACGGCTGTGATACAATACGCCTTTCTCCATGGCTGCAACAGCGCATCAGGGATTCCGTGCGACGGAGGGTGGATGCATGTATCCTCGCTAACGGAGAACATTTTGAACATTTCCTGTAACAAAGTGTTTGAAGTCACGCTGATACTTTCTGTTGATGTGTGTTTCCATTCCACGGTTAATGTGGTTTGAAGAGAAGTAATAAAATGAGCTCTAACATGGAAATTAATCGTTTCCGGACACATGTCCACATAACATTTTTTTCTTTCTTTGTGTGCGAGGAATATTTCCTGAAAGATTGGCCGTACCTTTTTGTAACACCCTGTACACATTAACCGTACCTTTTAAACAAAATGAGGGCCAAAGTTGTAAATTTAAAAATATACAGGGTGTCTCACGAAAGATGCCTGCCAGGCGTCCGCAGATCGCGCGCTACGGCTCCCGGCCGCTGCCACCGCATCCGCCGGCCACGGCAGCGCCCGATTCTCGGACTCTATTGTGCCGTGGGCACATACACTGAGTTAAAGTCTAAGAAAACATTGTCATCTCAGTAACCTTAGCTTACCTTTATTTACAGTACATGTTCAAAATGATGTCCCTCTATGGAAAGAGCAGTGTGATGATGAGGCTGTCATGTGCAAAAGCTGTCATCATTGAATCAATGTTGTTGGATGAAGAATGACTCGGACCAAATTTCAGGAATAGCAGCTAGCTCTAAATGTAGAAAAATATAAGGTGATGTAATGAGTAAGAAAAATACGTCTCTAGTGTTCGAAAACAACATTACTAGCGTGCTGCTTGACAGATTTATCTCAATTAAACATCTAGATGTAACTCTGCACAGCGATATGAAATGGAACGAATTATGACAGTCGTGGGGAATACAAATGGTGGATTTCGATTTGTTGGGAGAATTCTGTGATTTGTCTGTAAAGGAGGCTACATATAAAACGCTTGTGGGCCCCCGTCTGGAATATTTCTCAAGTGTTGGGAATCCCCCCTCCCCCAGATTGGTTTAAAGGAAGCCATAAAAACAATTCAGAGGCTGGCAGCTAGGTTTGTTACTGGTACGTCTGATCTGTGCGCAAATGTTACTGAGATGCTTCAGGAACTCAAATGAAAGTCGCTGAAGGGAAGGCGAGAAACACTGTTGAAGAAATTTAGAGGGCTAGAATGTGAAGCGGACTGCAGAATGATTCTACTGCTGCCAACTTACATTTCGTGTAAAGACCACAAAGATAATCTCAGAGAGATTAGAGCTCATACAGATGTATACAGGCATTCATTTTTTCCTCGTTCTATATGGGAGTGTAACAGGTTAGCAAGTAACTAGTAGTGGTACTAGGTAGTCTCCATCACACACCTTTGGGTGGATTGCGTAGTATGTATTTAGATGTAGATGGCATTGAATTAAAATTTGATCCATGGGTGAATTACGAACATGGCATCTCTCAGTCTTGACACAAATTCAATGCCTCGCCTTCTATTCAATATCTTTGATATAATGACATAAAATATGTCTCTGGAAATCGATTTATTATTCCATTTAAGTTCTCTGGAACACGTTCAAAAGTACAGAGGCTGCAATTCGAAGATTCTACGTCGAGGATTGACCATTGATCTCTATACTATCTGGATGTTGAACTTCAGCTGTCTTAGCGTGCCAACCATAGATATTCATATTTAGTTTCTTGCCAAATTCAAACATGGCTGCTATGAAGCATTACAAGAAAAATAGAAGAAAATATGTTTCGATTCCACTCCCATATCAGCCTAGTACATCGAATATTGAATTAAATTCCAAATGCAGAGGTAAGCAAGCAATTTTTTGTCACATAATAACTGATATAAACTCGTTTGCCAAATTTAAACATGGCGGACACAAAACATATGAATGTGCCGGCACGCTGCAATTCTATGGTCAGACACAGTTTGTATGGAGATCACTGGGATTGACGCATATTTCAGTGTGGATGCATACAAAATGGACAATGGACAATGGACACATGCCGGGAATACAGGACCTACTTCAAGATTTTGGGTACAATGGTCGAAGGTTTGGGGCGTTTGCGAGATAATTACGAATGTACGGTTCCAAGCCACCACTAATGTCATTGTAAATATTTCCTAGTTAGTACACATTAATTTCAAATTTACACTTCAATATTGCGATTTATATCACATTTAGTTCACATTTCACATATTATGGGTTATCTGTTAAAGGAGGTGTTCAAAGTGTCTTCCTTGCATCTGCACTAGTCTCTGAAGTGAATTTCGAATTCTTTCAAAAACCACAGTATCATTTCGGAATTCTTGAGAAGTTTGTACAACTCTCCGCTCTGGTTCTTCACCTTGTTAATGGATGTTCTGTACACTTTGCATTTGAGGCGATGCCAGACACAAAAAACCAAAGGATTTAGATTAGGTTACCATTTCTCGAAGGCCAAGGTACAGGTCCAGTTCAACCAATCCATCTTTGGCCATATCTGTGTGTTAGATGCCCATCTCACAGCAGCAGAAAAATGTGTTGGAGCTCTATCATGCATGTACCACATACTCGAACTTTCCTGAAGGGGAGGATCCTCAAGCAATCCTGTGGAAACGGAATGTTTGTTGTCTTGGAATGATATTTTAGTAGTAATCTCACAAATGACTCATTTGCAAACCCATATTTACTGGGACATTTTTGATTCTATTATCGTGTACTTTCAACTGTGTAAGTTCGCACATTTTTATACACCCTGTATATATATGACAGAACCTCATTACAGATAACTGTACCATATGAAACTATTGTGATGTTGTTATTAGTATTGCCTGCAAGGGCAATAACAAGAATAGCAAGGGTCTCAATGCAATTTCCCCAAGGTTCCACCAAGCACTACCATTGGTTCTTTTTGGCCCACTTTAGGTTACAGTTGTAACACTAAAAGTGGGCCTTTGCGGTCGTCTTTTGACAGCTCGAAATTTAAATGAAAATAACGGCTTAACTATGCATCTGACACGAAAATTGAATAACCGAATTTGTAAAGGAAAAAATTCTCTACAACTTTGTTCTCTCATTTTTTTTTTCATATCTCGCATTGTTTCAGAGATATTTGCAAAAATTACGGCGATTTTGGGATGTATGCCTGTCTGTCTGTAACGTGTTCCCTGTTTTTAAGACGAACCGTTCAACCGATTAGCACCAAATTTTGCACACATAATTGTAGACCGCCAGAGACCAGAACCTCCCTTTTTCAAATTTTTGGGGCAAAAATACGGTAGTAACACCCAAAAAAGCAGTTTGTAATATAATATTGTAATTGCAAACGAACCGTTCATCTGACACGAATATTGAATAACCTAATTGGTAGAGGTGAAAATACTCTACAACTTTGCTCTATTATGTTTTTTCCATCGTTGCAAAGATATTTGCAAAAATAACGGCGATTTGCCGATGTCAGTCTGGCTGTAACGTGTTCCCATTTTTGGGCCAAACCGTTCAACCGAACGGCACCAAATTTTGCAGACATAATTGTTGGCTACCAGCAGGGCCGGCGCAAGCCCAAGTGCCGCCCGTGCGAGCTGCTAAATTGCCGCCCCCCTCCCCCAATCTTTTTTTTTTATTTTTTTTATTTTTTATTTTATTTTATTTTATTTTATTTTTTTTACAGAACTTTGTGGAAGTTTATTGAAAAAATGTGTATGAAATGTCAGCAATGAATAGCAATTTTTGTTTTTACTTTTCAGATCTACCTCTAGGTTTCGGCCACTGAATGGCCAGTCTCAAAGCTTTTAATACGTGCTTCCATCTAAACCGTCATGTTGACACTTACGTTCAGCATGACGGATAGATGTAAACATAAAGCATTGAGAATAGCCACACTGTGCCCGAAATCCATGTAGATCTGGAAAATTAAAACAAAAATTGCGACTGATTGTGACATTCTCTACAGATTTGTACAAAACAGTAGCTGGGCACCAGCTCTAAAATGGAGTCAAACCTGATTGAAGAAATCTAGCTAATTTTAATAACCCTTGTGAATTTACAAAAATGTTCAAATGTGTGTGAAATATTATTGTAGGATACGCTGTTCCGGAGATGAAGTCATAAGAATTAAGCCGCGTTAAATTGAATTTCAGGCCGAATTTCACTGCACACGCAGGTGAAATGGTCAGAGTGGGGCGGAAGACAACGGAGAGAGGAAGAATAAGAAGATGGAGTAACATAATAATTCAATAAATACACAGCCGGGCATCGATGGGTAGTAATGCTAGTCGAAATGTATTAACTCACTGCATTGCGGTTGTTCATTTCAAAGAACTGACACTCGACATCTGTCGTAATTTCCATGTGTCAGTTCTTTCGTGTCTGATTATGGAATAAGGGACAACAAATTAGTCATTGCCGTATCACATCACTTTTCTTTGCTTTATCTTCATTCTAGCTATTGAGATGACGCCTGCTTATTTGCCGACTTGCCAATTTTTGAAGTAACAGATCATAAGAAACAAATTATCCTATTCTGCAATCTTGAAGAAGAAAAATTCTAACTTATGATAACATGCATGCGCAATACTAATTGTACTTCATAGGAAAAGCACTAACCTATTACATCCCAAGTTGCAAGAAATTCGGACGCACCAATTCATCTGTTCTTAAGAAATCTTGACTCCCTCGACCAACTCCCGAAACGAATTCTGCAGTGTTCGTTGTAGAGAACGCAACAATACCTATTGCCTGGGAAGGCGAAGTGGTGATGTGTCAGGAACTAGGACATGTGACGAGGTACAACGAGGCTACGGTTGAACTAGCGAAAGAAGCAAGAAGCTCACAGTAATAATGTGACCGATGATATGGATAAATGTATTATCAGGCAGCAATTTCTATGGCATTACGAACAACAGAAGGAAATACGAACTTTGCGAAAACTGCACAACTTTTTTCAAACAGAAATGAGCTTCAAAGCTAGCAAGGAAACCCTTAGAAGCAATGTTCTATCTATGGATATTTGTTTTAGAAGGTGTCAAAATTAACGTTTTGTTTTGTGCGGGCGAGAGGGCATTGTTGCTAAAAGAGCATACTTTCTCAGGTTGTCATCAGAATCAAAGCGACCAGTAGTTTTTTTTTTAACTTAAGGGACTTAACTACGGGGTCATCAGTCCCTAAACTTACAAACTACTTATGAACTACTTACGAACTAGGACGGCACAAATATCCATGCCCGACGGGGGATTCGAACCCCCGACCGTAGTGGCCGTGCAGACCGTGACTGAAGCGCCTCAGTCCCCTCGGCCACCGCGGCCGGCGACCAGTAGTTTACTTAGATGAAATATGGATTCACACGCGTTATACAGTTAATAAATGTTGGCAAAGTGATAGTGTGCGAGTAGTATTGTCAAACAAAAGTGCCGCTCAGAATTTAATTGTTATTCATGCAGGCGGAGAAAAGTGTTTCATGGCTCAAAAACTAAAACGTCCGACTATCACTCAGAAATGGATAGCAAAAATTTCCAAAAATACGTCGAAGCCCAACTTATGCCAGGCTTACTACCACTGTCTTTATCCCTTGTAACTACTCACAGCGTATTTACCCATTCTGAATACTTCTGCAAATCAAATGTTCAAATGTTTGTAAAGCTTAAGGGACTTAATTACGGAGTCATCAGTCCCTAAACTTACAAACTACTTATGAAGTACCTTACACTAAAGACGACACAAACATTCATGCCCGAGGGGAGATTCGAACCCCCGACGGGGAACGGCCGCGCGCACCACAACACGGCGCACCAGTTCGCGCGGCTAATCCGCCGCGGTATACTTCTCTTCTAGCCATTTTATGTGTCGGACATGTTTGACTGTAGTAATGTTGAACCATTTTTTTCTCCATAATGAAAAATGAAACACTCGAAAACTGCCGTTGAAGGGCTTAGCAAAATTGCTTCAGGCTTAACATGTAACCGCAGTATCTAACATTGCATTCGAATTTCCAAATTAGATTTCATCTTCTGCAAAATTAGTTGTGAGTAAAGGCACGGCGCGTAACAGGCCGGCAGCGCTGCACTCATAAGAATACTGGCGTGTACGCCAGACTGCTTCCCCCTCTCTGTTCCTCCTGCGTAAACACGACGGTGCTGCCACAGTGGCGAGGAACAAATTAGCCATCCTCCCACCCCTTGTTCAACAGGGGCGGCCGGCAGGTAGTCGAGGCGATATGCCATAGTTCCCGAAGCTGCTCCCTCAGAGGTTTGGTTTCCAATCCCCTCTTGGGCATGAATGTTGAGTTTGTTCTAAAAAAAAAAAAAAAAAAAAAAAAAAAAAAAAAAAAAAAAAAAAAAAAAAAAGGGGGGGGGGGGGGCGGCAGATTTGCCGCCCCGTGCGGCCTCACGTTTCGCACGTGCCTTGCGCCGGCCCTGGCTACCAGAGACCAGAACCTCGCTTTTTGAAATATTTCGGACAAGAAATACGTTAGTAATACCAAAAGAAGCCGTTTGTAATGTAATTTTAATTGCAAATAAACCGTTCATCTCACGCGAAAATTGAATAAACGAATTTGTAGAGGAGAAAAGTCTCTACAACTTTGTTCCCTTATGTTTTTTCATATCTCGTATCGTTTGATATTTGCAAAAATAACGGAGTTTTGACACCCTCCATTAAATTAACGAAAACCAGCCGTTCGCAGATGTCACGTGACATTCCTCGCCCAGAACTCTCTCTGGCATACGCCATGGTGCGTTGCGTATTTGATGATTTTCTTATTGTAACTTAAACGTTGTCATTTCAAAGCAATGGCACACTGAAGTGGTTGGGAACCCGCCAGTACTTAAAGTTCTTTTTTCCTACAAGGGTTTCAGACACTCTTATTAATTAATTTTTTATTATTTAAATTATTATTTTGGTCCCAAATGTTTGCAAAAACTTATAAACTACAAATCTAAAGTGGGCCGTAAAACATGTCAGTGCGATTTTTTCCTAACAAGATGTCCACTTTTTTCAGGGAGCTACGGGCCCAGTGGAGGTGGCATCTCCGCCAGTGCGAGTGGCTTGTCTGCCGTCAACGCCGGCAGCTACGGAGCCAGCGGGGGCGGCTACGCCGCAGGCGGCGGTGACTACGGCGGAGGCAGCTCGGGAGCCGGCCTGGACGCAGCGGCGGCACTGGCAGCCTCGGGCATCGGCCACAGCGCAGACGTAGGACTGGCGGAGACCCACCCGCACGACCTGGGAGCCGCCGCCTCCGGGGGCAACTCCGAGGACATCTCGCGCAGCGCCACCGCCATCGTCGGCGAGGAGACCATCCAGAGGGCCATCGACGCCGCAGAGGCCATCGAGCAGGGCAACAAGGTCGCCGACCACTAGCCGGTCGACGACTCTGACACTCTGTGCCACCACTACCACATCTCACTACACCTGCATTACCATGCCTTTCATTATCCGTCGCCATGTTTCATCCCAGTCATCAGGGTTTGATGTCACAATAAAAGTTGCATATATCTTTCAGTAGGACATGCTACAGCTGTGCAATAACTATTGTTCATTATCCAGAAAAATCCACATACAAAACAGCTTGTTGCAGCTTCCTATTAAGGCTAAAGGTAGATTTAATGATCTGGACAACTTTCAGACTAAGCACAAAAAGAGGAAGACCCAAACTTATGAATCTAACATGAAATCTACCCTTAGTGCCCATGCTGTGCAATCTATTGCTAGCTTTTGGGACTCATACATTTCATTCTATCCAAATTGCTGACAACCTTGTCAACACTCATAGAATGAAATGTTTTGAGCTTGCAGAGACACTTAACATAAATGTGAAACTGCAGGTAGTTTCTTCCGACCCTTCACAACAATATTGTGAACAACATGAAAGATAGCAAAAAAATTATGAAAATCAACATTACAAATCTGAACATCATCATCCTGCTAACATATCACAAGATTTGGTGATGCATAAGTGTTACAGTTTAATGCTTTCAATATAACAATGATGGGTATTGAAGAGTGTTCATGGATTCCTTCATTGCTCAATGGTGCTTTCAAAGACGAGTCTGTCCATTGATGGCAGTCACTCTTTGATACTGTAAAAATTAAAATCTGTTGTAGTTTTTCATTGACAAGTGATTTCAGCACTACATTTTATGTACATCAACACATTTAGTCCATTCTCTCGTCATAATGAAATATTCCATAATCACTGTAATTTTCATGTTCATTGCACATTGTGTAGACTTCATCTGCAGATCTCCATCACTTTCCATTATCATTTTTATCTTCTCAAATGACTGAATGTAATAGTCACTGTTAAGTTTGTTGATTTGTTAAATATGTTCATAATATTCCATATGTGTACTTTTTGTTTTCTTTGTTGTATACTTAATGTGGAATGTTATTTGTGGTACAAAGACTCTCTGTTATTCATGTTTTTGTTTTTTTTAATAGTAGAGCAAATAAAGTTTTTGTATACAAATTATTGATTATTATTTCAATTCCCATATAGACAGAGCACTGCTGAGCACAGAGTTCATCTTCAAGTTTCATTTTCATGTACAACATGCTATTATCAGATGAGTAAGAACAGTGGCTTGTTCTTTAATGGGTGTCTTAATATACAGAAACTTGCAGATACAAACAGATCACTGGAGGATGAAATTAGAAAGTATGGGTACCCTGCCGCTCTCCATGCCTCTGAGCCACTCATCTGCACCTCATAATCTGTGTGTCGGCTAAACCAGAAACATCTGCACTTAATATACTTCTGAAGCAGAGGGAGGACATTATGGTGTCATGGCTATTATTTTTATGGTCTTCAGTCTGAAGATTGGATTGATAAAGCTCTCCACACTACCTTGTGCAAACCTCTTCATCTTTGAATAACAATAGAAACCCACATCTAGTTCAACATGCCAACTGTAGGCATTCTGTCTGATTTCATAATCTTATTCCTTCAGCATCACTTGACTTTCTTAGCCTACATTCCATTACCCTTGATTGGCTCGTGTTAGTGTTAATCTTATACCCTTCTTTCACGACAATGTCCATTCCAATCAAATGCTCTTCTAGCTCCTTTCTCTGATGGAATGACAAAGTCCTTGTCAAACCACAAAGAATGCATTTCGGAAACCATTGTAAAATAAATCATAGGATCAGTATTGTGTTGTTGTTGTCAAATTGCGTCCTCAGTCTGGTTTAATGCAGCTCTCCACACTACTCTGTCCTGTTCAAGCCTCTTCATCTGAGAATAAGAATGGCAACCTACATCCTTTGAATCTGCTGTCTCTCAGTCTCCCTCTACGATTTTTACCCCACATACTTTTTCTAATGCTAAATTGGCGATTCCTTGATGTCTCAGAATGTGTCCCATCAACCTATCCCTTCTCTTAGTCAGGATATGCCAGAAACTCCCTTTCTGCCCAGTTCTGTTGAGCACCTCCTTCGTTATGCAATCTAATCTTCATCATTCTTCTGTAGCAATACATTTTGAAAGCCACTAACAATTTTTTGTCTGTACTACTTCTGGTCCACATTTCACTACCATGCAATGCTACACTCCAGACAAATGCTTCAGAAAGGACTTCCTAACATTTACATTAATAATGGATGTCAACAAATTTCGCTTTTTGAGAAACATTTTATTCCCATAGCCATTCTGTACTTTATATCTTTTTTTGCTACCTACACAACAAAGCTCATCCATTTCTTATATTGTGTCATTACCTAATCTACATCCTTCAACATTGCTTGATTTTATAACACTACATTTCACTATCCTTGTTAATGTTCATCTTATACCCTACTTTCAAGACTGTCTACTCTGTTCAATTGCTCTTCCAGGTCCTTTGCTGTCCCTGACAGAACTACTATGTGATCAGCAAATCGCAAGGTTTTTATTGCCTCTCCCTGGAATTTTAATTCCCTCTCCAAATTTCTCCTTGCATTCCTTCATTGCTTGCTCAATATTGCCGCGAGAGACCACGATCACCGACTGCCGGCGTGGTCCAGGGGATAGCGTCATGGACTGTGGTGCTGAAGGTCGCCCATTCAATCCTGCCCACCGGCAAAAAATTATTTCTTTGTAATTAACAATTCCAGAAGGTTCTACATCTTTCTTATGTTCACTTGTAAGTGCTACTTGTTTCTTATGTTAACTGTTCTTCTAATTTCTGGTAAATTCTGACTGTGATAGCAGAGCACTCTGCCTGAGAGGCAGTCAGTGCTGCGTGTATGTTGAGTTCGTAACAAGCGTGCATTGAGTATAAGTGCTGTGTTCAGTTGCCTTCGAAGTCAAGCCTGCTCCCATTTCAACGCGACACTGTTTGGTAGACGCGCCGGGTAGACTGTGTAACAGCTGCATCACCGTGGCTCCGATTAGGCAACGTAAAAGCCGTCGCTTACACGGGCTGGAACCGGATTACAAGGGATACACCGAGTACATCCTTTCAAAAGTCCGTATCATCAGAAGGACCATGGACACGAAACCAGCAGTAAGCCAGATGCACATCAGACACCCGTCGGTGTTCTCTGGAGACGCCGGACAGGACCCCAACAAATGGCTAAAAGGGTTCAACCGAGTCGCCAAGTACAACAGGTGGGATCTTACAATATGCTTGGCCAACGTTTATTTCTACCTGGACGGAACAGACCAGCAATGGTTCGAGAACAACGAAAACAAGCTGAATGACTGGCAGACGTTCCAGGAGGAACTGAAGAAGACGTTTGGAGACCGCCAGCGACAAATCCGCTCAGCGGAAGAACAACTGAAGAACCAGGCCCAACGACATGGTGAGCCGACACAATCGTACATACAGTGTGTTTTGGCTCTGTGTAACATAGTAAATCCGAATATGACTGAGGCCGACAAAATCACGCACCTAATGAAGGGTATTGCAGAAGACATGTACCAAGCTCTTCTGATCAAAGACGTCACTACGACGAAAGAGTTCATCAAATGGTGCCAGCGTATTGAAGAGATGCAACAAAGGAGGGTTGGACGAAAGAAGTATGACAGACTCCCGCATGGAAGACCAGCATGATTTCGCTTCTCTCATACGACAAATTGTGAGGCAAGAATTGCAACAATGTATGGCAGCCGGGACTGTTAGTCCGAGCAAGCATCAGATTATGACCATGGACGTAAGCCCCGTACGTCACGAGGGAGCCGACGCCGCTGAGGAAGAGGTATTTCAGACATTAGCTCCTGTCTGCCCCGCCAGTCGCACCCGACGTGAAGAATGCCGTCGCCCTGCTATGACTTACGCTGCAGCCGCCAAACGGCAGCCCATGAACCGGCCGACACGACCACAACAAATTCCCCTGGCAACAATGACGCCCCACAGGAGAACAGTCGTCTGGAGGACGGAAGACAACACACCACTGTGTTTCTACTGTGGACGCCCTGGACATGTCGTACGCTACTGCAGAGAGAGAAGGTGAGTGACGACGATTATTTTGCCACAAGAAGTCAGCCATCAGAGCAGTTCTATCCCAGGCAATCACCTGTCGACCTATGGGAAGAAGCCCATCGCCGTACCCTGGACAAGGTCGCTCCCCGACGCGCCGCAGCCGTTCACCGTGGCCGTACAGAGGTACCAGCCGCTCCCCTAGCCGCCGCGCCCAGGAAAACTAAGCGAGGCGACCATCTACAGAGGTGAGGCCGCCGCAGATGAAAATCCTCCATGGACGACAGTCGCTAAGATGTCGGGAAATCTCATCGACGTCATAATCGACGGCCAACCTGTCCGGGCACTTGTTGATTCAGGAGCGTCTTTTTCTGTACTGTCGGATAATTACCGCCGCACACTAAATAAGACAATGTTCTGTGATAAGGGGGCGACTGTGCTGAAGGTCTCGAATGGAAAGTACGTCCATCCAGCAGGAACGTGTCGCAAGAATAACCATCAACAACAAGACCCACCTGTTTGAATTTGTCGTGTTAACAGAATGTAGTCACAATGTCATCCTCGGATGGGACTTCCTTCAGGCATCCCAAGCTATCATTGACTGTGGAAGATCTGAGCTGCAGATTGAAGAAGTTGTTCTGCCAGATACACGTAATACAGAATTATCTGGGAAGTTATTCGTTGTTGACAATGTGACGATACCGCCGTTGACAATGAGAAGAGTTGCAGTCACAAACATAGATGACTGGTTAAACTGTGAAGTTCTTGTTGATAGTAAAAAGTTTATCAGGCTCACAAAAGAAATTTACAAACCAGCGGCTATCATAAGCATTACCGGTGGTCAAGGAGAGATTTGGATCACAAATTGTCACGAGCAGTCACAACTTATCCCCAAGGGAATGTGTATTGGGACAGCTGAACCAATCCAGGACAGTGAGCTCAACGTCATCAATGAAGACCCATGCCCTGCTGTTAGTACAGGCAACACGCTGGAGGAAACAAAGCTGGAACTGCCAATAGGGCCTGGACTGACCAAGGATCATCGCCATCGGGTGTTAAGTATACTACGCCAATTTTCGGGTGCATTCACACTTCAGCAGGGGAAAAGTCAGACGAAACGGCCCACGATAAAGCACCGTATCAATACTGGGGATCATCCGCCAATTAGCCAGCGTTCGTATAGAGTGTCGCCAGCTGAAAGACGGATAGTTCGGGAGGAAGTGGAGAACATGTTGCGAGATGACATTATTCAACCTTCGGAGAGCCCTTGGTCGTCTCCGGTGGTTCTCGTAAAGAAGAAGGATGGCACATGGTGATACTGTGTCGACTATCGGCGGCTGAACAGAATCACAAAGAAAGATGCCTACCCATTGCCGCGCATTGACAACACCTTAGACTGCTTGAAAGGAGCTACATACTTCTCAACTATAGACACGCAGACAGGTTACTGGCAAATCGAGGTTTACGAAGCTGACAGGGAGAAGACGGCTTTTATTACACCTGACGGCCTCTATGAATATAAAGTAATGTCATTTGGATTATGTAATGCTCCAGCCACATTCGAACGCATGATGGACAACTTGCTTCGACACCTTAAGTGGACGACGTGTCTCTGATATTTAGATGACATTGTCGTTTTCTCGAAAACATTTGAAGGACAACTGAGTCGCCTGTCAACTGTGTTGAAGTGTGTTCAGACTGCAGGTCTCCGCCTCAATCCAAAGAAGTACCTCTTCGTCGCCAAAGAGATAAAAATCCTGGGGCACCTAGTCAATGGAGATGGTATCCGTCCTGATCCAGATAAAGTAAGGGCAGTCACAGAATTTCCAACTCCTCAGCACATTCGTGATGTGAGAAGTTTTCTCGGGCTGTGCTCATACTACCGACGTTTCATAAAAGGATTTTGTAACAAGGCTCGTCCATTACAAGAATTTCTGCAGGGAGACGCCAAATTTTACTGGGATGGACAAAAGAAAGAACTTTCTGGACACTTAAGGAGGCTCTAACTTCCACACCAGTGCTAGCCTTGTACGACGAGAATGCAGAAACAGAACTTGACACAGACGCCAGTGGTTATGGGATTGGTGCAATGCTTGTACAAGTTCAGGAAAGTGCTGAAAAAGTGATAGCCTATGCATCAAGAGTACTCTCAAAGTCTGAGATAAACTACTCTACAACTGAAAAAGAATGTCCCGCAGTTATCTGGGCTATCAACAAGTTCCGGCCGTATTTATTCGGCAAACCATTCACCGTCGTGACAGACCACCATTCTTTGTGTTGGCTGACTAGCTTGAAGGATCCATCAGGTCGACTAGCTAGATGGGCACTAAGACTCCAAGAGTATGATGTCACGGTGGTATTCAAGAATGGGCGCAAACATAAGGATGCTGACTGCCTTTTGAGGAATCCATTAGTGGAACACAACAGCATTAATGAATTTTCAGTCCTCACTGAATTAGATGACGTTACAGCTGAACAGAGAGAAGATCCAGCACTATTAAAAACGATAAAGGCCTTGGAGAAGGGAGAACCGACCAATGGAGAGTTCCAACTTATAGACAGAACATTGTATAAGAGCAACTACGATCCACTGGGCCCCAAATGGCTACTGGTTGTTCCAGTTCATCTACATCCGGCTATTCTCAAATATTTTCACGATGCTCCAATATCCGGTCATCTGGGATTCGTGAAGACCCTAAACAGAATCAGTCGCAGGTATTACTGGAAAGGTCTCTACCGATCTGTCAAGCACTATGTGAGTCACTGTAAAGAGTGCCAGCGAAGGAAGCATGTGCCGCAATTACCTCCAGGACATCTCGTACTGATTCTGCCGGCAGCAGCTCCATTCCACCGAGTTGGGATCGATCTTTTAGGGAGGTTCCCGAAGTCGACAGCCGGTAACCAATGGATAATAGTCTGCACTGACTACCTCACACGCTACATTGTCACCAAACCTGTGTCGACGCAGAAGCTCCAGAGATCGCAAAATTCCTTGTAGAAGACATTATTTTGAAGCATGGAGCACCACGTATCATGATATCTGATTGTATAAAAGTATTCCAGTCAAAACTTGTATCCGAGGTAATGTCACAGTGCGACATTGTCCACAGAATGACAACTGCATACCATCCTCAGACAGATGGTCTTACGGAACGTTTTAACAAGACGTCAGCCGACATGCTGTCGATGTACGTCGATGTTGGGCAGAAGAATTGGGATACAATTCTGCCTGTCGTGACATTTGCTTACAATATCGCAAGACAAGACACCACAGGCTTCACTCCATTTTTCCAGCTCCATGGCCGTGAAGCTTAGACGACAATGGATACGCTGTTCCTGTTCCAACCGGATAACACTCAGGATGACTATGTTAAACAACCCATCACCAGGGTCGAAGAAGCAAGACAGCTGGCTCGCATACGGACACTGGGCGCCCAGGAGAAGGACCGTCAGCAGTATAACTGCAAGCACCGACGTGTTGTGTACAGCCCAAGAGATCTGGTATGGATTTTTACCCCTGTACGGAAGGTTGGACTGTCAGAAAAGTTATTGAAGCAATACTTTGGTCCGTATCGTGTCATATGCCGCCTGTCAGACGTCACATACGAAGAGACATTGTTTACCTCCTGCGCATGAAGCCTTACTACAATCCTGAAGAGCAGGTAGACGACAATGGCTTCTTGTTCAAGGACTCTAAGGACGGTAATGTTTCTGATGAAGCCACGACAGGAATGTCAAAATGTTCAAATGTTTGTAGAGTCTATGGGACTTAACTACAGGGTCATCAGTCCCTAAACTTACAAACTGCTTATGAACTACTTACAACTAAGGACGGCACAAATATCCATGCCCGAGGGGGGATTCGAACCCCCGACCGTAGTGGCCCAGGAACGTCTGTCATCGATAATCGCGGAGAAGGGAAGGATTCTCTTGAACTGTCATACAGAGGACCATGACACGGTCAAGATCCAGGACATTGCAGCTGGCTCCACAGGGATCATAACAGCGGGTCGCTTTTTCTCCAGGAGAGGGAGCAATACCGCGCGAGACCACGAACACCGACTGCCGGCGTCACGGACTGCGGTGCTGAAGGTCACCGGTTCAATCCCGCCCACCGGTAAAAATTTATTTCTTTGAAATTAACAATTCCAGAAAGTTCTACATCTTTCTTATGTTCACTTGTAAATTCTACTTGTTTCTTATGTTAACTGTTCTTCTAATTTCTGGTAAATTCTGTCTGTGTATAAATAGCATAGCACTCTGCCTGAGAGGCAGCCAGTGCTGCGTGTATGTTGAGTTCGTAATAACCGTACTTTGAGTATAAGTGCAGTGTTCAGTTGCCTTCGAAGTCAAGCTTCAACTGTAATAACTGCTGTCTGGTTTATGTACAAGTTAAGAATGACTCTTTATTCCCTATATTTTACCCCTGCAACCTTCAGAATGTGAAAGAGTATATCCCAGTCAATATTGTCAAAAGCTTTCTCCAGACCAATGAATGCTAAAAATGTAACTTTTCCTTTCCTTAATCTAACTTCTAATGTAAGTTGTAAGGTGAGTATTGCTTTGTTCCTACATTTCTTCTAAATTCAATCTTCTCCAAGGTTCTCCTTGGCGGAGCATAACACAAAAAGGCAAATTATTTAAATACATGGATTATTTGTAAATACTAGCTGTGCATAGCCATGTGAGTTTCAGATTAAATGCAAAAGAAATAAAAGAGTAAGCACACTTCTGTAATGTGTGTTATGTCACAACGTATTGTGAATGGGAATTGGATGTTGTAACGATACTGCTGACCCCGTCATCTCAATGTTACCGTACGATACCATCTGCGTCGGACCCGGAATCGTGTGGTTCAGTTGTGATGTATGTTGCGTGTGAAGTTAAAAACGTAATAGCAAGCGTAGGAATCAGTGCAGGACAGTGTCTCAGTGATACTGTGATTAAAACAAGTGATAGATTTCATTAATTAAGTGATTCACATATTTTCTTTCCAGACAGTTCTATAAATAATAGTTGCATCATTGTATGTTATTTCAAGACTTAAACAGACGAATTGTAAAATCTTTTGTAAAAAACAAAAAGAAATGAAAATTAATAGCATTGTATGTATGTTAGGCTCATAAACAAGTTGTGTAGATCAGCTAATTGTTTTAATTACTGTAAAGTCGAAATTTGTATATTGTGTTTCTTTGTATATATTGACTCACTTGAGATTTTAAACCTAGTTTCACAATTGACAAGATAATTGATAGCTCAATATATGTTAGGAACATGTATGATGGACTCATTAACTAATTAATTGACATTTTACATTTGGCTTTGTTGTCAACATAAAGATCGGAAATTTCATCTTAAAAATACGTGTGCCATCTAAAATTATTGTATGTATTGTTTTCATTTTATATTGTGATTATTTTTGTATACATGAAATGTTTTTCTGTTATGTTTGTTAATTGTAAATCAGTATATTTTATTGTTATGAACAATGCTTAATGTAACGTCATCATTGCCGATGTTATATATTTGCCTCACCGCCTTGCGTGGGGGAGTTGGAGTTTTGGCTTTTCTGAAGTGCACTGGAAGCTATATCAGTTTGTGTTTTGAAATGGAAGTACTACCGTTCTGATGCTTTGTAATTTGCATTGTTTTGAATGTGTTATGTTTTGGTGGAGGATGATTTCAAATTAAAGAAGAAGTGAAAAGTTCTACATATCGAGTATTTATTTCTACAACGATGCCACAGGAGAATAATGTTGCAGCAAGCAGAACCCCATACAACTCAATCTTGAAAAGCTGAGTATCGGTAGAATAAACTGTAATATACTTAAATTATATTAAATTGTTACAATGTACATCCTACATTTCCTGTATCTCTTTATCCCTGTCTCCTTCTCCCTTGCCTACCTCCTCTCTCCCCTCAATTTTTCCATCTCCTCCTCATCCCTATTCACCTTTCTTTGCATCTCCACCTTGTCCCTCTAACACCTCTGTCTAATCCAGAGCTTTGTTTAGTTTTATGTTCAAATCTAGAGAAGTTAAAAATCTACAAGCTCTTGGCAGAATAATTTAAGCTTTTCACACAACATTGCATGGGAATATGTAGGTTTCCATGTTCCAAACATTTAAATATACACCATGTATCATACGTAAAACTTAATCCCTCCTCCCATCATCTGCAACACAATCACAACACTACACTACACACGCACTCACTAAAGTCACCTACAATTAACACAGATACTTCAGCTCACATTTCCCACACTTCAATCTGATGCTTTCTGAGAGCACAACAGAGAAATGGAGGAATGAATAAATAAATAAATAAGTGCTTCCCCAGCACAATTCATTTTATTAACCACACCCTTTACCATTCTACGTCAACCTGTTACAATGGTGGGCGAGCTCCACGATAGGCGTGGAAAACAGAAAAAAATTACGTTTGGCTGTGTGCAACCACTGTTGTGTGTTAAACTCACCGCAGGCGGAACTGGCCCGAGACACTGCATTGTCTGGGACCTGCTAGCTGTCTCCAGAGTCCGTAGCTTGATGTCCACTGTAAGTGTAGGGTGGCACAGCTGTGCCATAGTGGTGAAGGACTCTGGGTTCGGTACTTACTGGTGGTGGGCTGCACCTGGGTCCGACTGCAGTGGAGGTACAACGTCAGTTGGCGCAGGGTCATGCACTATTGCACGTCATACCCCCATCGCAGTCGGTACGGAGCTCTTAAGTGTGATCCATGCCTGCTGAGTTAATGGTTGCCACACAACAATCAGGTCAGCCATTCCCCAGTTTTCCACTAAGTAAGGTGGCACAGTGGTAACACTGGACTTGCATTCAAATCCACCTCCGGCCATCCAGATTTAGGTTTTCCACAATTTCCTTAAAGCACTCTAAGCAAGTGCCAGGATGGTTCCTTTCAAAAGGCATGGCCTTACTCAAACACTGAGTGTAAGCTCCATCTTTAATTATCACGCTGTCGAGAGGATGTTAAACCCTAAACTTCCTTCTTTCTTCCCAGTTTCACCAAAACTACCAAAAATAGTTTCTTGCCATTACAGAAGAAAAAAAATTGTATGAAAAAACAGGAAAACAAAGACTATCTTTCTTTTGACCATTCAACCTTCTGTACCAGTACAAGTATATGTCACTGAGCAACTAAACTGTTGGATCAATTTTGACGAAATTTACTGTGTCTGTTACACTGGACCTTTGAATGCATTAGATTCATATTTGAGCCCACCAGGTGACACTAAAAGAATGGGAAAAAACATGAAATTGGTGACATTGTGTGGACATCAAAACTTAGGTTTAGATTCATATTTTATGTGCTGCCATACAATCCTTGCACATGTGATCAATTGAGAAAAGTGACTGCCTCCATAAATTTTCACATAGTGCATGGCATAGGGTACATTACTTATGATATGGACGTCAACAAAATATAGATTTCTTCCAATCTTGATGATAATTTCCACACTTCACCCTAATAACAAGAGGAGGATCACAGTCCACATAAAATTTTGTATGGAGCTTGGTGGAAGTTATTTTACTTACAGATTTTGACACATACCTACATTTTATTCTGATTTTCAAGAAATTTTATACACTTTCAACACAAAACGAAGATCACTGTTTACATAATGTATCATATGGTGCATTGCTGAAAGTACCTTTCAACAGACTTTAACTCTGTTTTACTAATTATCATGATAGCTCAAGTTTGATAACTTCTTGGAGAGGGTTTTTATAATCTGTAAGCCACTTTGACTCTGTTTCACTGATTACATCAGAAGTTGACAGATATATGTGAGTTTTGTTAGATGGGGTAGAGGGCAGGGGAGATGAACTGATGAAGTGGAATGGAGAAGGGAGAATGGAAGAACTGAGCTAAGACAGGGAGTGATGAGGACATACAAAGAGATGGGAGAGAAAGGGAGGGGAGGTGGACTATAAGAGTATAGAATAAATGAATACTCAGGCAACACCTAGACAAAATGTCTGCCTAGGTGTGTTTGCATTTGGATATGTGTGAGTGTGTGTGTATTTGTTTACCTTCCTTTTTCCCCTACGGTAAGTCCTTCCACTCCTGGGATTGGAATGACTCCTTTTCCTTTTCCTTAAAACCCATATCCTTCCCTTTCTCCTCTCCTTTCTTCCTCTTTTCCTGAAGAAGCGACTAACGGTTGCGAAAGCTTGTATGTGTGTGATTTTATTTGTGTCTGTCAATGAACCTGTCCTTTAGGTAAAGTCATCCGTTTTCTATTTTATATATATCTCCTGTAAAACTGACATGAGAAAAGTGTGTGAGATACTGTTCAGTGCATTAAATATGGTACTACCCTACAGATGAGTCACCATAGTATTTGTTTCTCATTCATTGGCTTTGGCAACGCAGTCAAATTGTCACCTAACCAATATAGACACAAAGTCTGTTATCAAAATCGAAATTCTAGGAGATATCACATTTTAAGCTTAATTTCACAGTCCATGTTGCGGCGTGCTGTTTTGATTTCAGATGATTATGGCCGCTGCATGTGAAGTACAGCAACCAGGATCTTTTTCCAAATGTTTTGTTATGAATTTTTCTGGTGACAATTACACAATTTGTGAAGCAGACAAGGGTACATCAACAACCTGTCAACCATAGAGCAGGAACAGCATTATTCATGTTCGGCACGAAAAAATAATCCCATCACTCTATACAATTGTGTTTGCTCCGGCCATTGCCAACATCTGAACACTCAACACTACACCGTGACATGAACTGTAAAATTTTACCAAACAGACTATTAATGTTTTATACAAACCTTTAATATATAAACACAGAGCTCTATACACATAAGTACAGCACAGTAAATATTACTTTTTAACAAAAAAATCCAAAATTGTACACTGATTTAATTTTGTGTGTGTGTGTGTGTGTGTGTGTGTGTGTGTGTGTGTGTGTATTGATTCAATGTGGTTTTCTAGCTTCTAAACACAATGAAAAACTTTGTCATCGATATCTGCAGCAGAAATATATTTTTTTTTAATTGTCATTACTATTGCATTAGAAATAGAGGGGACCACATTGTTGTCTTCTTTTTCTTCCATCATCATCATCATCATCATCGTTGTCACTATCACTGCATACAGTAATTTGCTGACAGTGAAATTCAACGACATCTTCCGCTGATGGATTTTCCACAGTGGCAACATCAACATAAAACATTCAGGAAGTCTTCAAGTATCAATTCCAACTGCAGCATTTTCCAAGATGAATTGAGTGGTGGAAGGATTTCACTATCATTGCTCACTTCTGATACACTTTCTCCATCTGCTACAATGAATCCTGCTTTTCTAAATCAGTTGTAAATGGTGGATGCTTTAACTTTGCCCCATTCCTTGGCAATAAAATGTAATACATCCAAAACTTTTATTTTAATTGTGTGTTGGTCTTTTCCAGCTTCCATGCAACTTAGTGCCTCCTGCACAATGGATTTTCTGTAATATGATTTGAAGGCATGGATGATGCCCAAATCCAGAGGTTGTAATTTGCTTGTGCAGTATGAAGGCAGAAACTCCAATTGCACATTCCTTAAACTTACATTATCTGGATGTGCAGGGAAACAATCCACAAATAACAGAATTTACTGGTTCTGACACCCCATTCTTGGAACAAAGCTATGTAACTGCTTTACAAATAACTCAGACATCATCCACGCTTTGGTGTTGGCAGTGTATTGTGTTGGTAATGTCTTTATGTTTTTAAAACATAGAGGGTTTTTTGACTTTCCTATAACAAATGGTTTCAGTTTTTCAGACCCATCAACATTTGTGCCTAACATTACTGTCAAGTGTGCTTTGCTGTGTTTTCCTCCACGGCAATTTTTGCTTTTGTATGCAAGTGTTTTGTTGGGAAGTACTCTATAAAACAGACCAGTTTCATCAATGTTAAAGACATCGTTCGGCTCGTAAAGCTTCAAAAGGTCACTCAATTTCCCATTCTGCCATTCACTCACAGTTTCTAGGTTTACACTATTAGATTTGCCATATACAGTCTTGTACACCACATTGTATTGCTTCTTGAACCTGTCAATCCATCCGTTAGAAGCACTAAAGTCCTCTATTCCGAGAACATTTGCCACTTTCATTGCCTTTTCATGCAACATTGTGCCATTTATTGCAATGTTCGATGCACGTGCTGCCTGAAACCAGTTCTTTGTTATTTCTTCTAATTGCGCATACTTAGAATAACTAGCATACTTCTTTTTAATTCGGTCACTATTATTAACACTTTGTAAGACTGAGTCTTTGTTTTTCATGACATTGTTCAGCGTAGACACAGGTATGCCTAATTCCTTGGCTAAAGCCACACGTTTTCCACAATGAAGTTGAAATCTTTAAAGGATTTTCACTTTCTCATCCATCGAAAGAGTTTTCTCTCTCTCTTTGTAGCCTAACTGCTGTATTTTCCATCTTGCAAATCGAATAACACTAAGCACGGAACACCAATAAACTACACCACAATGAACATGAATGAAATTTTCTCTCAGCAGAGTCATTTGAAATCAATATTGATATGCTTCCATTGCGGCAACAGTTTTGTCAGTCCAGCCAATGATGTCAACATTAGTTACCAGACGGCAATACCACTGTATTTTATTATGTTAAAGATACTGAGAAGTGAATGTCTGCAGTTTTTTTTATCATAATCACAGGGTGAAGGTAACAATGAAAAATTATAGCTACAATATTGTAACCATACTACACGTTGTAGTTGGTTGCGATAAGAAACAAATGAATGTGTGACCAAAGTCGCAACTTCCCCAATACCTATTGAAACCACTACACGAATTTGTCCTATTTTTAAAGGGCCCTACACACAATGTGGTTTATTCGACCAATTTGTTGGTCACCTGATGAACTGGGCAGTTTTAGGCACTACCCGACCAACTTTCCTTGTCGGCTAGTTGGTTGTGCCTGACTACCCGATCTCCGATTCCCTCACCACTTCACCCAACAAATTGTGCATGGTTAGCGTTGCCCCACCAACTTCCTGCCTGCGATCATCTGCACAGCAAACACGCGAAAACAGAAACAGTTTGACAAACAGACACCAAAACAAGAAAGTGCTGCATGCAGTTGGTTGGAACATGTGTAGGCTGCAACCAATTGGTTTGTTCATTGGACAGCTTATGGTTGGACGATAAATCGGAGCATGTGTAGGGGACTTAACGATCTGCTAGGTACAAAGTATTCTGGTGTAAAAGAAGTTAACCCCATATCATTTGTAAACACTAGGCTACTTGAAGGCCAGTGAAATTTTATGTCAATTATGGCCGTTTTTTTCTCCATGAACACTATCTCACGAAGTGTAAATCGCGGGAAAATCACAAATATGATAACGCAGAAAATGGGTACAAATAAACATTAATAACATAGGAAATTTGAGGGGACTGATGAAAAATGTCGTAAACGATGGGAAAATTTAAATTCAGAGAACGTAAAAGCGGGATTCTACTGTAATTGGAAATCCACATGCAGACATGGAAACCACATGTACTGTAAATCCCATTTCCTCATTGTCCGTAAAAACTAGTTGACAACCTGGTTCTCTCACTGGTACTGGTGTTGCAACTAGAACATTTTGGGCCTCTTTTGTTTTCAGCCACAGTGTGCTCTTATGAATGTTGTACCTGAGAAGAGCAGATAAATTAATATTATGCATTGTAATAACAAGTTTTCATAGTAATTCCATTTATGAGTATGTTACTGACCTGCAGGAAACTTCTCTCAGTGATAGGTGTTTCTCCAAAACTTGTTTGACAGCTTCTGTCAGAGTGTCCTCACTATACTTGCGGTAAGAACGACTTCTAGTCCTCCTCACATATGTCCTCATCATGCTCGACTGTTAATATAGTTGGCTGAACTGACAATAAATTGGAAAAACAACATAATTTTATTTATTTATTTTTTATTTATTTTTATTTTTTTTATTTTTGGAGTGACTTTGTGACAACTGTATCTGTCACATAGTCACCCTATCAACCTTAGAAATTTTGGTTATGTCTGTATAACTTTAGAACAAAAGAATATATTTTTTGGTTTTACAAAGACCATTCTGCGGCGTTGGCCCCCTATTTAGCTTGCATTTATAGCAAATCTTTAATTCAGCGCAAAGTTCCTAGTGATTGGAAAAAAGCGCAGGTGACTCCCGTGTATAAGAAAGGAAAGAGAACTGACCCATACAATTACAGGCCAATATCGTTGACATCAGTTTCATGTAGAATTTTGGAGCATATTCTCAGTTCGAATATAGTAAATTTCCTTGAAACGGAAAAGCTTCTTTCCATGAATCAGCACAGGTTTAGGAAACATCGTTCATGTGAAACTCAGCTTGCCCTTTTCTCACATGACATCTTGCGAGCCATGGACGAAGGGCAACAGGTGGATTGTGTTTTTCTCGACTTCAAAAAGGCGTTCGACGCGGTGCCACAGTGCAGACTGCTAACGAAGATACGAGCTTATGGAATAGGTTCACAGATTTGTGACTGGCTGGAAGACTTCCTAAGTAATAGAACGCAGTACGTTGTTCTCGAGAGACGAGTGTATCGTCAGGCGTGCCACAGGGAAATGTGATAGGACCGCTATTATTTTCTATCTATATAAATGATCTGATGGACAGAGTAAGTTGTAATTTGTGGCTGTTTGCTGATGATGCTGTGGTGTATGGGAGGGTGTCGTCTGTATCTGACTGTAATAGCATACAGGTTGACTTAGGCATAATTTCTAGTTGGTGCGAAGAATGGCAGCTAGCTGTCAATGTAGAAGAATGTAAGGTGATGTGCACGAGTAGAAAAAACAATCCTATAATGTTCGAATACAGCATTAGTAGTGAGCTTCTTGATGCTGTTGCATCGTTCAAATATCTAGGCGTAACATTGCAGAGCGATATGAAATGGAACGAGCATGTAAGGACAGTTGTGAGTAAGGCAGACAGCCGACTTCGTTTTATAGGGAGAATTTTGGGAAGATGTACTTCATCTGTAAAGGAGACCGCGTATAAAATGCTTGTACGACCATGTCTTGAGTATTGCTCAAGTATTTGGGACCCGCAGCAGATCGGTTTGAAGGAAGACATAGAGGCGGTTCAGAGGCGAGCAGCTAGATTTGTTACCGGTAGGTTCGACCAATGCGCGAGTGTCACGGAAATGCTCCGGCAACTCAATTGAGGATCACTGGAAGAAAGACGACGTTCTTTTCGTAAATTTCTGTTAAGTAAATTTAGAGGGCTAGAATTTGAAGATGAGTGTAGTACGATCTTGCTGCCGCCTACTTACATTTCGCGTAAAGATCACAAAGACAAGATAAGAGAAATTAGGGCTCGTACGTGTATATAGGCATTCTTTTTTTCCTCGTTCAATTTCGGAGTGGAATAGGAAAGGAAATGCCTAGTAGTGGTACAGTGTACCCTCTGCCACGCACCTTACGGTGAATTGCGGAGTATGTATGTAGATGTAGAAGTTCTTTAAACATTAAATGATTGCTAACAAGCATGGTTATTAATATAATTACCTGTAGGAACACAAGCAAGTGAGTTGAATGTTGTGCAATACAAAGTTTGCAGGTTTTCTCCTGGGAAGAAAAAAAGAACACGTTTTAACTAAACCACTGTTGCAGTCACAAGAGTTTACATAGAAGTGTAAGTGATGATCAACACATAGCAGCACTTGTCAGGTCTGTGGCAAGCAAAGAAATGGCATGGTATTTAAACTCTTCTAAAAAGTTCACATGTCACAATGTCGCCCCAGCAGTCACAAAATTACCTCTGCTTACAGTACTGTAATCTGTAGACATTTAGCTTCGATTTTGTGTCTCTAACCTAATTGTTTCACAAAATCATAGGGTTTGAATTGATATTCTCCGAGATATTTTTCAACTGTGGCAATGACGCCATGGTGGAGAATTTAGGCTTTTTGTGAAATGGGCACTTGCAGAATGTAGAGAATGTAGTAGGTTTGAAGTGCTAAAAAATATACTGGTATTTCTAACTTTTCTGGTGTCTTAATCAAGCCTAAATTATTAAATGTATTTCTTTTTCCAATTTGACATTGGCAAGTACTTGAAGCCTTCTAAATGTCTAATACAGGAGAGTGATAAGTATAAATTACAACGGTTGTTACACTTATTTACTACTACTTTATCATTTATTCTCAAATGTATGGCATCATTACCCCGGAACCCAGGGTAATTGGTGCCACTGCATATACTTTATCAATATATTTGTAACAATAAAACTTAACATAATACATGCCTGAAAAAATTATAATAAATTAGTATTAGCTGGCGAAGCTGTAGTATTATTCTTTACGAAAAAGACACACCTTTAATAAGGTAAAAAAACTGGTCAGTGGCGGCGCTAGACGAAAACTGGGTGTCGGCGAACTCTTGTTTGTGAGGCCCCTTTCATTTTTCATTAATAAAGAAAATGTTAAATGAGCTGAATTATACATCAATAATCATTATACTAAAATTCTATTAGCATAATATAAGAGTATTATTGCAACGACAAAAATTACAACAAAACAAACACAAATTAGAGAAACATTTCAGCTTTTTGTCTCACAGAAATTTTTTACGGTCACATCTAAATATTAGCCGCTATTTCGGCTTCAGTTGATAGTACTGACAACGCAGATAGTCTTTCTTGGCTCATTGTGTGTCTCAAGTAAGTCTTAATCAATTTTACCTTTGTGAAGCTTCTCTCGACCGAAGCTGTACTGACTGGAACTGAGCATGATTCTGATTGTTATATAAACATTTGTATATACATCTTCCAAATCGTTTTCTAAAATGTACTGAAGAAATTGTTTTGTAAATATTTAACTAAAAATTGCATCACTGCTGCACTCATACGGAAAGAAACTAAACAGCTGCCAGCCGGGAATGGCAGAGCGCACTAAGGCGTCATACCACGGTGCGCGAGGTCGCTCTCGTCGGGTGTCGATTGGTACCCTTGGGTACGGATGTTGTGTTCGTCCTTGGTTAAGCTAGTGTACATTAGATGTAGGTCATTGCTACATGACCTAGGAGTTGCAAAGCGCCGTTAAACATCATATATATATATATATATATAAAAAGGAACTAAATTTTTAACAATGTTTTGCGAGGCCCCCACAGGCGCGAGGTCGGCGGCGGTGGCCGACGTCGCCGCCGCCTAGCGCCGCCACTGAAACTGGTTGCCCTTAAGGTGGCTCCATTCCCCTGGTCTCCCCTATATGTCATTTGTCTGGAGGCTTTTGACTTTTTACAATTGCTGGCAACTGACTACTTGAGCCAGATGTAGTGCAAAAGGTATTTCTAACTTACTAATCCCTACAGTGATAACTTTTGTTGTGAAAATTGGGCTTATTCTGTATGTAATGTTGAAATAATCTACGGGAATATAGTTGGGCAACATCTTCGACAACAGGCAGTATTTCGGGAGGTGAACGCCTGTCATTTTCAAAGTATAACAGAAAAGACTGCTCTTCATATTTACAATCTTCAATCTTTTTCAATAAAACCTCATTCTTTTATCAACTATTCGCAAGTCTGTTTTGAGGGGGGGGGGGGGGCAGGTTGTCACAGCTTTGGCACCTGTCAACTGTGCGAGGGCACCTCAATATAGCTCTGACTCTGACCCCCCTCCCCCCCCCCCCAGAGGAAAAATTTATCTATGTCCCTGGCCACAACACTGGCCATTTTTAATCAAATTCTAAACAATGACAAAATATGTTCATTATATAAGAGGCAGCCTGGAGTTCAAAGACCCATGCATATTCAAAATATAAACATAGGCATCTACAACCCACTTGTCAAATCAACACAGCGCACGTAAAAAGTGCTACTTGGTGGACCGCCTCACATAAGCATAATACACAGTCTGATCATGTGTCCACTGCGGAGGAACAAGCAGAAGGCAAGCCTTAGCATTTATAAAACTTCAGAAATGAGGAACAATATGGAGAATAAAATCTGTAGGTATGGAGACAACTACATAGCCTAGTCATTATTTCCTGTTCCCTGTAACACAAGCACTTTCGATCAATTTGAAGAAAACGTTGAACAAATAAATAAAACTATTTACCAGTAATGTCAATGTCAATGTCAATGTCCACTACAGGAAGTACAACCATTCAACTGAAGAGTCAGATTTGGGAGCCTTCCACATTGTTCATAAAACTGAATTTGATTTTCACAAAGAGAGAGACCAGAAGTAAGGTTTTTCTTCTGATCTATTTTGTGTAAATTACTTGCAAACAGCAGCATCTAGATCTGTGTTTAGAGAGAGATACAAAATTTGATACTCATTCTTCATTATTCTCTTACATTTGTAACTGTTGAATTATCAACTGTGTTTCAGTTCCACTTCCCTCTAACCTCTTATTCATTTCATATTTATCTTTCACAGAAAGTACATCACCTTTACATCCTCACATCTTAAATCATGTGTTTACTTTTCGCAGCGAAGTTGATAAAGTGATCTCAGCAAAAGGCAAACAATTACTATTTTGCTATTGTTGGTAACCTGGCATCAGCAAGGTGTGTGGGGTACATTTTGCGTTGCCACATTCTGACACAATTAACAATTAGCCTGCCACTGCTATCAGGTATTCCCATAAGTACAGCTTTTGTATAAGGAGTGTTTGGTCTCCTAGCATTGTGGCCTACCAGACTTATTCTCCACACTTTCACTTTTTGCATGATATTTAGTTACCTCATCAGGTTATACAGTTCTCGGTTCTTCCTTCATCTCCGTGAACCATGAATTTTCTTCACATACTAGCCTAAGGTTCTTTCTGATTGTTTTTCTTTTGTGCTTAAACTTTATGTCCCATTCAACAACAGAGGTACTAGCACTGCATAACATACTTTAAGTTTGGTCTTTACTGGCAGAATCTTCAATGATTCCTCCCCTCCCCCCCCCCCCCCCCAGACTGAAATAAGTTTTACAGCCATTCACAACCCTTGGTTACTTTCCTGTGTTAAATATCCATAATTTTGCCTGTTGAACCATGTACACAGGTACTAAAATTTTCCACTTTAGCAAAGTAATATATTCATACCCATAACAAGATGCCATTAGAGGCTTCTCTAGGTATCTCTATTACCTCAGTCTTTTCCACGCTTATCCATTAGCCAATCTTGCTTGCATTTTTTCCTAGGCCCTCCAGAGTTTCTGTCATCTCTTCCACTGATTTTACTAGCACTGTGATGTTGCCTGAAAAAAAAAAAAAAAAAAAAAAAAAAAACATAAATCTGTTCTAGCAATTAGCTTCACCACTTTGCTTTCTCTTTTCATTTCCTGAATTACCTTCTCAAGGACCATTTTAACTCTTTTCAGGGGCGGAGGTTATCAATGTTAGCCAAGTTTTTAAGACACCTGATGACCTAATGTGGCAGCAGTCCTTGTGAATCACACTATTCATTAAGGGAGTTCACTCGATATCTCCCTCAACAACAAACAATGTCACTCACAATGATAATTTTTGCCACATTTGGCAGCCAAGCATAGTGAAATATGTGGCTGGCATCGATAACCACTGCCCCTCAAAGAGTTTAGTGGCAGTGGAGAAATAACATCACCTTGTCACACACCTGTTCTAATACTGAATTCTTTGGACAGCTCCCCCTGGAATTTCACTTTGGCTTTTGTCTCCACTGTGCACATCTTCACCATATTTGTTAACTGCATTGGTACACCAAGCTTTCTCAAGATATTGTGCAAACATAATTTGTGGATACTGTCAAAAGCCTTTGAGAAATCCAAATGTCACCAAAAGCCAATGGCTGAATTCTGAGCACTTTTCCCAGATTTGGGAAAATTTGATCAGTTGTCAGTCTACTGCCTGATATTCTCCTACAATACCTACTGCATATGGGTTAAGATTTTCAAGAATTAAATAACGATAGCACTTTGTGTGGTGTACATAGGAGAAAGTTGCCTCTGTAATTGTTACAATTCTTATTGCTGTTCTTTTTCTAAAATGGGCTAATAATGGGCCATAACATGCCAGCTAGCTCTCAATGGAGAAAAATGTAAGGTGATGCGCATGAGTAGAAAAAACAATCCTATAATGTTCGAATACAGCATTAGTAGTGAGCTTCTTGATGCTGTTGCGTTGTTCAAATATCTAGGCGTAACATTGCAGAGCGATATGAAATGGAACGAACATGTAAGGACAGTTGTGAGTAAGGCAGACAGCCGACTTCGATTATTGGGAGAATTTTGGGAAGATGTACTTAACCTGTAAAGGAGACCGCGTATAAAACGCTTGTACGACCACGTCTTGAGTATTGCTCAAGTGTTTGGGACCTGCAGCAGATCGGTTTGAAGGAAGACATGGAGGCGGGTCAGAGGCGAGCAGTTAGATTTGTTACCAGTAGGTTTGACCAATGCGCGAGTATCACGCAAATGTTCCTGCAACTCAATTGGGGATCGCTGGAAGATAGACGACGTTCTTTTCGTGAATTTCTGTTAAGTAAATTTAGAGGGCCGGAATTCGAAGCTGAGTGTAGTATGATCTTGCTGCCACCTACTTACATTTCGCTTGGTGATCACAGAGACAAGATAAGAGAAATTAGGGCTCATACGGAGGCATATAGGCATTCTTTTTTTCCTCGTTCTATTTGGGAGTGGAATAGGAAAGGAAATGCCTAGTAGTGGTACAGTGTACCCTCCGCCACTCACCTTATGGTGAATTGAGGAGTATGTATGTAGATGTAGATGAACAAAATGTTCACTCTGCAGCAGAGCGTGCACTGATACGAAACTTCCTTGCAGATTTAAAATCTTCTATGAAGTTTGTAAAGTAAGAAGCGAGGAACTGGCAGAAGTAAAGTTGTGAGGATGGAACATGAAGTGTTTTGGAATAGCTCAGATGGTAGAGCACTTGCCCACAAAAGACAAAGGTCCCACATTTGATTCCCGGTTCCGGGACACAATTTTAATCTGGCAGGAAATTTCAGGGGTCAAAGTGTTTCTAATTGCTGCCCATTTTGCACTTTTGTGAAGTTTATGGTATTTTCTAACATCCTTCAACATATGTTCGGACTGGTATTCTTGTATTCTACAAATAGAGTCCTAATCAACATTAGGCATATTGTGGAACAATACATCTACCTACACAGTATTCATTTACCACATAGGTTACATACAACTCTGTTCACTACCTTTTAACTTTCAAAATTTCAAGCTTACCTGTCCACAACACCAGTCTTCAGTGTATGGCATAGACAGCTTGTGACAGAGTGAAACACGGCAGAAGTTAGGTGATATTTTGCTCAGCCGTATGCATGGACCCCATCTGCAAGGTTGCATTAGCGTCGAGGATTCTGTGACTACTTTGGTTGATCGTGTCCATCCCATGCGGGATATTTATTCCCCAATTAACATACTATGTTGCAAGATGAAAAAGTCCTATTTACACAACTTGTATCAAATAGCTTATAAAGAAAATATAATAGTGGAAACTCCATGGCATTTACATGTGTTTGTTAGAAGACACCACTAACATAGCTATCTGTTGGCTTGAACTATATACTATATTTGCCTCAATGCCTGTAATTCATTGTTTTATTTCATTACATACCAACAGTACTTTGCAAGGCTTACATTTATTATGCCATTTAAGATATTATCTTAGATGGTAATTCGTTTAAAATGTGGGTTTAGGAAAACTAAAGCAAGTGGTTCTGTACATATGTTTGTATTGAATTTAAATTGAAATAACTTAAGTTTTAAGCCTATCCATGTACACACTTTCCATGAGCAATTGGCCTATTTTTGAGCTTAAGACTACACTTTTTAAATTGTGATACTAAATTTTTATTATTAACAGATGCTTGGATTAAAACTGAAAATATTTCTTTGCCAACAACAAGTAACACATATTATCCTAAATGAGCACATTCATTCATGAGCAAGCAAACCATATTGTTTCTCACCCCATAAGAGCTTTCAATAACACAATTATCAAAATTATCTCTAATAATTTGACTTTTTATGTGACATACTCCAAGCACAACCATTGGGGAAAAGCATTTCGTTTGAGTATTGAATACTGAAGTTCACAATTTTATCCTTATTATTATTGTACAAAGCCAGAGCCATTTTACATTTTCATGTTCCAACCCGCTGTATGCCCAGTATTTCATTTCAGTAGTTATGAACAGTACACTGCACAAACTTCGTCTAGTAGAAGTCTCTCCTGTATCTAGCAAACCACGTTGCCCATGCCCAGAGAAACTTGCATCCATAAAACAACAAATCTCTGAACTTTTGGAGTTAAGTTCATTAAACCAACATCCAGCAACTGGTCACCACACATTCATTTGGATGGCTCTTGGAGCATGTGTGGTGTGTGGTGATTACTGCAAGCTCAATGTACACCCCCTCATGGACAATTACTCCATACTGAACATTGCAGACTTTACTCAGAACTTGATTGGTGCAAAAGTGCTCTCTCTCTCTCTCTCTCTCTCTCTCTCTCTCTCTCTCTCTCTCTCACACACACACACACACACACACACACAAACTGCCGACTCTGGCTGTTGCGGCCAGACTGCAACATATAGCACAACTGAGGCAATAGCAACCAGGTAGCTAGGCTGTATGGAAGGGACTTTTTGGTGTGGAATGAGTGGCAGCTGTCGAAATGGAGGTATTGATGATGATTGGTAGTTTTGATGTGGAAGGAGGTACTGATAAGGCCACCTTTGAGGTGGATGTCAACATCAAGGGAGGTGGCTCGTTGTGTTGAGTAGTATCATGTGAAGTGAACGGATGAGGAGGTATTGAGGTGCCCATGGTTGTGCCATGAATCTGTTTGTAGGTGGCGCCTTCAGAGGAGAAGTAGCTGTGGGCGAGGATGTATTTGGTCGAGTTAACTAGGAAAGAGGTTGCAGGTTTACAGTTAGCAGTGCGTTTTGAAAGGTAATGTTCAACAGCAGCAAGGACATGAGCATTGAGGATGTTGGTGTATGGGAGGTGGCATCAACAGTGACAAGCACAATTTCTGGTGGTAAAGGTACGGGAACTGTGGAGAGTCAGTGGAGGAAATGGTTGGTGTCTTTTATATAGTAGGATAGGTTCTGGGTAATAGGTTGAAGGTGTTGGTCTACAAGAGCAGAGGTTCTCTCAGTGGGGGCATCATAACTGGCCACAATGGGAGGCCCAGCAGGGCAATTGAGTTTGTGGACTTTAGGGAACAGGTAGAAGGTGGGAGTACTGGGTGTAGGTGGGGTGAGGAGAGAGACTCTGGGGAGAAGTCCTGGGATGGGCCTAAGGATTTGAGGAGAGACTGTAGATCCTGTTGGAGTTTCGAGATGGCATCAATGTGGCAGGGTGTGTATGTGGAAGAATCTGACAATTGGTGGAGACCCTCTGCCACATAGTTCTTGTGGTCTAAAACCATAGTGGTGGAGCCTTTGCCAGCAGGAAGAATCATAAGGTCAGGATTGGTTTTTAGGTGGTAGATTGCATTTCTTTCTGAGGGGTGGAGGCAAGGACCCGACGAGGTTGATGGGAAGGCATAAGTTTAGAGTTTGAAGAGCAGGCTGGAATGCCAGACCTGATGATAGGCCCATTCAAGGTCTAAGGACAAGAATATGGCAGCACGATGGGAAATGAGGCTGAGGGAAAGGAGCTGGGTAATGTGAAGGAGTTGGTTGTTGGCAGAGAAGGGAGGATGAAAGCCACAGTGGGTTTCGGGGAGGGCAGGGTGAAGCTGGAGATGGTGATGTATGTGATGGGATAGGATGGATTCAAAGACATCGGTGGGTGGGGGTTAGGAACATGAGGACTTGGAAGATTTTCCACAGGTAGGGGTAGTAGCCAACATAGAGGATGGTGATATAGAGGATAGCAAGGGTGACGAGGAAAGGAATGGGACATTCCTTGAGGTGGCAGTAGGTGATGCAATCATGGCTAGGAGTCGTGTTGCATTTGGTGTGTAGTAACAACTGTGCAGTGATTGGGGTGTTAAGGTCTGAGGGGGGATGCGGTTCAGGTATTGTAAGCCAGGAGCTATGGGAGGGATGGAAACATCTGTTTTCTCATGGACATCAGAGAACAAGGAATAATCAAAATTAGGATTGTAGGGAATGGAGAAAACTTCAGAGATGAAGGAAGCAAAATGATTAGCCTCACTGGCATTATCAGGAAGGGGCTGGTATAGATGGAGGAAGGGGTAGGTGGGCGATGGTTTTGAGTAGTAAGGTGGTGGAAGGCATTCCAATACTGAGACGAGTTGAAGGGGAGGTGGACATTGAGCCATGTCACTGTCTGATGCCATGTATGGTGGACGTGTCATTGGAGTTGCCAGTGGCACAGGAGTGTATCCCGGTCATAGGTGCGGAGGAAGGAGTAGTAGAGGCGGCAGGAGTCTTATTTGGTAGGAGGAGGGCAGGATTTGCATTTGTAGGAGAAGGAGGGATTAGCTTTGCCGCAGGTGTTACAGATTGGGGGGGGGATGACGAGGCTGGGGCAGAAAGTGTGTAAATGGAGACCTTTGCATTGGGGACAGACAGGAGGAGGACAGCAGTTTTCAGTGAGGTGGTCATTGTACGTGAGGCAGTGGGAGCAACGGTAAGATTGGGGATGGGCTTAGGACAGATTGACCTTATGGAGGTGGTTGTAAATGAGGGCCCCACTGCAAAGAAGGTGGCTAATTAACGTTGTGTATTCAGTGAAGATGCACACCATTGTTAATGCGATGGGCGGACCGGATGGATAGGTGAAGATCCTGTCTTAGCTACTCCAACGCCTCTGCCCTCGTAATCTCCTGGCCGATTTTGGTGATCATGGCGGTGAGGGTGGGAGGCCAGTGGGGTAGGAGAGGGAGAACCAAACTGGATGCAGGGTATTTTGTTGAGGATCAGGTTGTGGAGGTTGGGGGATTTTAGGAAGACAGAACCGCTCCAGGGGATGATTTGGGAGATGGGGTGGGCAGCTTCCATTCAGACTGGAAGGCCACTGACGAGAGGATCGGGGCACTTTTTGGTGACTAAGGAGGTGGTGTCTGTGGCTGCACCTTTTTTTTTTTTGCATTTTGGGAGGGGCTGGGAGATGGGAGTGGGAACAGGGGAGACAGGAAGGTGGCATGTGGCTGGCTCTGCAACTGTGCATCTTCATGGGATAGGGGGAGAAGAGAGGAGTCGACGAGGCCTGCTGAATTGATGGGGGGGGGGGGGGGAGTGGAAGAGGCAAGTGCCTGAGGAATGAGGACGGCAGTCTATAAGGGGGCAGAGGAGAGGGAAACTGTTGGGGGAGTGGTGAGGGTGAGAAGGGAAAGGATTGTGGCAGGAAGAAGGGGGGAGGAGGTACTGCAGGAGATGGTGGTGGGGCATTGGGGAGGGTGGTGAAAATGATAGTGGAGGAGACAGTAGTCGGGGGCAGGGACGATGTAATAACATTAAAAAGTTACATAAGTCCTTATGAACTGCAGCAGGAGCAGCAATGGCAGCAGATGTGCCTCCCAGCAGTCCCAGCAGAGGCGGGAACGGCATGTCACTGCAAGGTGGTGATGGGACGTGCTCCAGCAGGATGAGGGCCAAGCAGGATGAGGGCTGCAACTCTGGCATGAGTCCAGGGGATGCACCTTCTGAGCCGGGATGGCAGTTGCCATGGCAGCAGCATCAGTGACAACTCCAGAGAGTGTTGGACATTAACACAACATACTGTGGTCCAAATCGGCTGGGTGGAGCCCTTGTTGGTAGTCAGCAGAAACAAAAACTAGTTGCGGAATGAATAGACTCCAAGACATCTACAGACAACAGAGGGTATTCTATTGTACATGGAAACAATGACAAAACACAAACCACAAAAGAATAGCACTTCACTGACTACATGACAATAGCGGTTAGGATTGGTAGTGGGCTGGGGGAGCAAAAACCCAAGTGGGGTGGAAGCAGCAGAGAACAGGATGCATGATGGAATGGTAGGTGAAGAGGATGGTGGAAGGGTTTTTTGGGGAGGTTGAGGTGGGAGAAGGCTTTATCAGGGACTGTTTGAAGTTGTGGTCGAGCAGTCGAGGGTAAGGCCTAGCCTAGGTATTTGAGGATTTTGATTTGCGGGATGGGTCGGTCATGGAGCGTATAGGTCACGGTGGCAGAAGGATTGCGGGGGGGGGGGGGGGGGGGGGCGACCTATGATGATTGCGAGGGATTTGGTGCGGTTATGTGGTTAATGGTGAGAAGCCACTGGTAATACCAGGTGGAGAATTCGGAGAGATGGGATTGAAGTTGGTGTTGGGATCAGGCAAGGGAAGGGGCAAGGGCATGGAAGGCGGAGTCATCAGCATATTGCAGGAGGTTGAAATGAGGGTAGGAATGCAGCATGTCTGTGGAATATATGAGGTAGAGGAGGGGGAGAGGACAGAGCCCTACGGCACCCCAGCGGAGGGGAAAAACAAATGGGAGTCAGAATTAATGACAGTGAATAGGATGGGCAGTGTGTGAGAAAGGATATGATGAATTGGAAGTAATTAACAGGAAGGGCATAGGGTTAGAGTTTTAAAAGGAAACCATAATACCTTATGTGGCCATAGTCCTTCTCAATGTTGAGGGAAATGAGGATAGAAGCACAACGGGAGTTGATCTGGACGGAAAGAAGGTGGGTAAGGTGCAGGAGTTGGTCATCGACAAAGAAGGATGATCAGAAGCCACATTGGCAGAGGGAAAGGAGCTGGTGTTGATGGAGATGCTGGTGGATGTGCCACATAACAGAATTGTTTCCAGGACCTGCTGAACACTGAGTCAGGCTGATGGGACAATAGGATGAGGCATCAGAGGGTGGCTTGCCGGGTTTAAGAAACATGAGGATATGGGAGGTTTTCCACAGGTCAGGGAAGAAGCCTGTGTATAGTGGACAGTGTAGAGGGAAGCAAGGGCTGTATGGAAAGAACGGAGTCAGGCCCAAAGGTGCCTCTATTTCAGGTGGCCATGGCCAGGAGCTGTTTGCGTTTCGTGCAGAGTATCATTTCGATGTTGAGGGCAGTGATCGGAATGTTAAGTTCTGTGTGTATTGGGGGGAGGGGGGGATGCTGGCTGTCCAAGTACTGAAAGCCAGGGGTGAGTGGTGGGATGGAAGTGTTGGTTCACTCATGGATGTCTGGGAAGAGGGAGTAATCAAACCTGGAATTGTCAGTGATGGAGGAGGTATCATTCAGGTGGATGGCGAAGTGGTTTACTTTACAGGTGTTGTCCGGGAAAGGAAGGTTATTATGGACAAGCAGGTAGTGAGGGGCGGAGTGGCTGCCAGTAAGACAGTGGAAGGCTTGCCAGTACTTGGAGGAATTGTGTGGGAGAGAGAGGTTAAGACGGGCACCTTTTCGCATTCAAGAGGTTTCATATGTGACGTTGGATTTGCCGGTGACAACAGAGTGTGTCCTACTTATGGATCTGCAGGAAGGATCTTTCACCCACATCTGTTGAATTTTAAATAGTCACGTTTATTATAAATTTTAGAGAGTGTTTTGTCTATATCTCCATACACAGTGTTAGATGTTAAATAATAATATATTAAACAGAATATTTCATGTAAATTGTGATGAAAGGATGTAAAAATTCTAGTGTAGAGCGACATACATCAATTGTAATACTCATAACAATAACAAATGATGCAAATAGTACAGGTAAAGCCATCTAGCAAGAACTATTTCACGAGTTAGATATTGATATAACCATTGCTCTATCTGTTGGCTGATTATGTTAACTGTGTAAACCTTGACTCCATCTGGTGGCCAGCTGTTGTGCTTAATGATTACTCTAGTTGACAAAGGTGTTCCCATATGGCCAGATATATTTAATAATTTATTGATTTGTTAAATAAATTGTGCAGTATTCTCTTAATTTTAAATATCTAAGAAAATGTATAGTTGTCAGACAGGTACATGGGGAACAACCACAAAATCCATAACCCCTGGTTTACCTCATCCTCACCAATGCTGTACCTCTGCCTCGCCTCCACCACTGCATCCCTCCCTCCCTCCCTCCACCTGCACCGTCTCCACTCCTCTCCCAGGGTAACTTGTGCCACTTCCCCCTACCGGATGCCGCCCTCCATCCAGAACTCTATCTCTTCCACCAACCCTGATCCTCTCCCTGTGGATGCAATGACCCCTCTCCCCCCCTCCTCTCCTTGTCCTTCCCACCACTTGGCTATCCCCACTCCCACCATGGAATCCCTACGCTCCCTCGCCACCCTCTCCCACCCCTTTAGTGCTAGCCTGGAGATTCAGATAACTGGCGGGTAAATCAAAGGTGTGACTAGTGTGCCACACCTGGTGATCTCCGGTATTACCTTAGCAGGCGCCAGGCAAGTTGGAGGCTGGCCAGAGGAAACAGAAACGCGATGGAATATCGCTGACCAGAAGGCACATCCGACAAGTGTGCTCCACATGGGAATTTCTGGTACTGTAGCATAGGCAAAGCAAATGAGGCAGTATTTTTGAACTTGCAGGGCCGTGTCCTTTCATATTTTCCTGTTACACATAGAAGCAGGTATTTTGAAGATAATTAATGTTGGCAAAATTTTCTTCTGTGACAAGTCTTTATATGATTAAAAATTTCATTTTTAATTATAAAATAATGTTTCTAGATATGTTAAAATGTAGATTTGATGTGTGGTAGTTCTTTGAGACCACGGATGATGATGCCAAAATGCTACATATAAGTTGTGTGGACGACTGTACACCATGAGTAGAGGAACATCTAATTTTCAAGACTATTTAAAAAGATTTCATAAAGTTGGTTGGAACTGTTTTTTGTCCGCCGAATAAAATTCGTGCACTGGTGGGGAGCGCCAAAGATGATCTCGGTTTGAGGAAGGCCGGCGTGTACCAGATCCCATGTCAGTGTGGAAAGTCATATATTGGACAGACGATGCGTACCATCGAGGATTGTTGCGTTGAACACCAGAGGCACACACGATTGATGTATCCGAGCAAGTCGGCGGTCGCTGAACATTGTTTGTCGGAGAATCATGCGATGGACTATGAAGGCACTAGGATGCTGGTACAGACGTCGAGATACTGGGACTGCATCGTTAGAGAGGCTATTGAAATTTGCACAAGTGATGACCTCATAAACCGTGACTCTGGCTATAATCTTAGCAAAGCTTGGGAACCAGCGATTGGGTTAATTAAGAGTAAATCTAGCAAACTTAACGAAGTGATGACCACGGTGGACAGAGCCCTCACACCGACGTCTCCTCAGACGCCGGCACAATGGGTTCCACTGCGCGGCCGCGGCGTTGGGCGCGATCTGCGGAGGGGTCGCTCCGCGGGCCGAGGGTATTTAAATCATGCGCTACCGGGCTAGAACCCAGTTCCCTTCGAGCAGCCGTAGCGTGCAGATCTCCGTGCCGGCGCGTTTCCAGAAGCTCAGTCCGTCAGTTCACCTGATGATGGCGACATGTATGATCACTGAAATATTGTGCCGTTGGACACTATAGACCGGCAGTACACCCGTGGATATTTTAACCTCAAATAATAATAAAGTTTTGTAGCAGAAGTAAGAAAGTAAAAGAAATTTTGAACAATTGCGGAGAATTAAAATGTTCGCACTTTCTGGGAATCGAACACAGGACCTTCCACTCGACAAACTAACACACTACTACCTGACCTATGCTGCACTCAATTAAAGGTGATCTAAGATTTTGTACTTTGTGAGTCTTATAAGACCATTGTGAAACTTTTATCAATAATTGTATCTTTATACAACTTTTATTATAACAAACTTGTATTAGAAAACTTTGATTTTGGTTTATATTTCTGGAACTGATGCTGTGAAACAGCAAAATACACTGCCAAATCAAACAAATATGGCACGATTCATCTCCAAAATGGCCAACATGACCAACCGGAGGTGATGACGGTGATGAAACTGCATCACATCTAATCTTCCAATGCATTGCATTGGAGAGTAAAAGGCACAAAACATTTGGGACAACCAGACCCGAAGGAATTGTGCCTAATAAAATAACTGCAGTTGAGGTAATATATTCTGTGAATATTAAACAATAACAACTGCAGGATCAGAAGTGACGTCTCTTCTTTCGGAACAGACGCCACATGTATATATATATATATAATATGCCGGTGACGGGCAATGATCCTATCGTTAGTGGGGAGGGGTGGGCAAGTTTGAAGCCCTTACTCTTATGGGAATTAGTTTCATAACTACGAGTTTGAGTACGGTGGGCAGGGCGGAGCTGGGAATTTGTATCTGACGGGAGGCGTGCTTAGGTAGTCCTTGCAGGCGCGGTGATCACTGTGTCCTCAGTGGTGTAGGGGTCAGCGCAACTGCCTAGAAAGCAGGAGACCTGGGTTCGGATCCCGGCTGGGTACACATTTTCAGCTTTGCCCAATCGCAGTTGAGGTCATATATTCTGTGAATAATTACAAAATAGCTGAAACCATTTTGCAAGGTAACTTGTTCTATTAATTTTACTTGTAGTTTTTGATTAATGAAAAGAAAAACATTTTATTTTGACGATGTTAAAATTTTTGGGTGAATAGGTTTTCTATACTTAACGATTTACTTTTTAAGTTATGTTTGATAGTCCTGTCATGAGAACAATTAGATTTCCAGTCAAGATAACAAAAAAGTGTTCATAGAAAAATAGCTTATAATAATTCAGCCCAGACCTGTTCTCTTATTACAGGAATGATGTAACAACCTGATGTAGGAATCCATTGTTTTATACAGGATATTTTATTTTTATTTTTTATAACTAATTGTATTAGTAAAGAGTCAGCACTTTAGTTTAGCTGTGTGAAGAGAGGGTTCTTTTTCTGTACTTACTGTCTCTGGTGGTACAGAAGTACTTGAAGATAGTGACATAGCTTCACTGAAACTAGCTGTACAAAATAAAGAAATGTTATAAGAAATATAGCGACTGTAGCACTTAAGTACATTGCTTAAATGTACTCATTTAACCCTGCGGCGGGCGAGTGGCGGCATACAGTGCCGCCAATTTTGTTTTCTTCCAATAATTACGTTAGCATGCCGAGCACGCAACAGTGGTGCTAGATATGCTTCGATTGTTTAGTCAAGCGCTACACTACATTACTGTGCCACCAATATACTCACCGTAACTGCTGTGACTGACCTGTGAAGTGGATGACTGCTCCGAGACGGCACTGCGTACCGCATGCACCCGGTGATGTAAGTACATGTAGTCGTACCACTGTCGGATGTTTTGATGGTTAGAAGCTTTGTTTTACAAATCTGTGGGTGTACGATGATTTACTTATCAACATTGCTTTGGTAATGGAATTATTTTATTGTCTCCCAAGTCCAAAGAAAGGAAAGGACTAACACCACAAGAAATTGAGCGCCTTCTTCTTCAATCATCTGACGAAGAGGATTATGCTGACAGCGATGAGGAAGCAGAAATAGTTGAAACTGCAGATCATTCTAGCGAATCTCGAGAATGAAGTGATAGGAATGCCACATGATGACTGCCATTTTTATATTGGTAAGGACCAAGAAACTTTGTAGATAAATAACCCTTTAGCACTACCAGGGAAAACAAAATGTCAAAGTCCTACCTGGCCTGAAACTGAATGGTAGAGAAGCTAAAACTGAAATTGAAAGTTCTCAAATTTTTTTGATCCTGAGATAACTGATTATGTTGTTGAAAACACAAACAAGTACATAAATAACAAGAGATCATCTGTGAATTACTCAAGGGCTAGAGATTGCTAAACTACTTCTGCTTCTGAAATAACAGCTCTTTTAGGAGCACTGTTTCTCATTGCTGTACAAAAAGGAGGATGCACAAATGTATTAGAACTGTGGGCATCAAATGGAACAGGAATGATTATTCTAAGGGCAGCATTTAGCTACAAGCACTTTCTGTTCTTGCTCCGGTCACTCAGGTTTGATGATACTTCTACAAGAAAAGAACAACTAGCAACTGATAAACTTGCTGCCATCTGCAATCTCCACTTAGCATTTCTGAACAACTGAGAAATAACTACAGTCCAGTGGAGTTCACAACCATAGACAAAATGCTTGTTCCATTTGGCGAAGGTTGTGGTTTTGTTCCGTACATGCTCAATAAGCCCACTAAGTATGGATTGAAGTTGTATGCATTGTGTGGTACCAAGACATTTTATACTTTTAATTTTGAAGTATACTGCAGCAGACTGAATCCTGGACCATATGTTGCATTTAACCAGCCAATGGATATTGTGAAGAGATTGGTTGAGCCAGTCAAGGGAACTCACAGGAATGTAACTACAGACAACTACTACAGTAGTTACCCTGTAGCCCAGCATCTTTTAGAACATGGGCTAACGTTCATTGGAAAATTGAAAAAGAACAAGAAGGAAATTCCTCTGGAATTTTTGCCGAACAGATCACAAGAAATTGGAAATTGTCTTTTCGGATTTCAAGATGACTTCTGTCTTGTTTCTTGCCAAACAAAAAGGAACAAGGCTCTGCTTTTCCTGTCATCAATGCATGAAACTACTGAAATAGACACCGCTACAGACAAGTCTGTTGTAAATTTGGACTACAATGCAACAAAAGGTGGAGTCGTTACTGTGGATTAAATGTGTACATTCTATTCTACACAAAGGACCACTAGAAGGTGGCCGTTAGCATTGTTTTTTCGTTATCTGGACATTGCTGGGATAAATTCCCAGGTCTTGTTCTTTGCAAACAATCCAGAGGAAAGATTCAGAAGAAGAACCTATCTAACAAACCTGGCCATGGCTCTGATGGACTGCCATTTCTAAGAAAGGGCTGAGCTTTCTACTCTACCAAGAGTTATTCAAGAATTTCTATCACCTCATCGATCAATTCCCACCAATCACGATAAGACTGTAAGAAGGTGTGGGAGGTGCCATCTTTGCGGTGGTAAAAAAATAAAATAAAATAAAACTACTGTCACTTGCAATAGCTGCAAAAGATTCGTTTGCAAGCAACATTGCCACAGTGTTGTCACATGTAATGATTGCAGAGCTTCTCTGGAGGAAGAAAGTGTGCGATTCTTGATATGTATTTACTGACTGCCTTATTCTTTATTATTACCACAAATATTTTATACATATTACAATTTTTTGTAAAACTTGCTTTAACAATAGTAAACAATCGAATCATATCTGTGGTTATAATTTATTTAGAATTTTTTATTAACGTAATGCTTACGAAATATCCTAGAAACTTATGTCAGATATACTGTAACAAATATAAATTTCCCATGCACCCTCTATATATGTATACAGATCATATTAAAAGTTACTGTTAAGAATGATGTTATACACAATAAATAATTAATTCCACCCAAAAAAAATTTAAAAAAATAGTTTTTCTATGCATTTAAATGTAGGCGGCACTGAGTGCCACACGCGCCCGCTGCCGTAACAATCTTAAGTGCGCCTGCCGCAGGGTTAAAAAACTTTTCCAGTTGCACTCCTCCTCATAGACAATGTCTGATATTACATTTTTATATGAGGAGTTTACAAGGGAGAAAATTATTTACCTCAGCACCTGGCCTCTTGACATTTGTCATTATATAACAATCCCTAGAATTCTTGGTGTATGAAGGTCATAAAATTTAATTTTTGCAAATCCATTTTATCATCTTGTGAAAAGTTAGAGATATATCAATGATAGATACATATCCATAGGAGAGTGCATGCTACAACTGATTAATAATCATTACTTAATGAGCTACATTCCTAGTCAAAATTAAATTCATTCATCACTTAAAAGACTGGAAATAAAAGTCATGTTACTGTATAGATTATAAGTAAATTTTGTTTTCAGTGGACATTTATTAGTCACCCATTGATTTAAGTTTTCAATCTCTTTCAATGGAAAGAAGAGCCAAGGCTGACAATCTTTCCTGGATCATAGAGTTGCATAAGAATGATTTTGATCCACATTCACCGAATCCACCTCATGACCTTCCTCTTTCCTCTTCGTACCCGACTTAGGGAGTACGAGGTATGTCCAGAAAGTATGTTCTGTTTGGGTACATAAAACCAACGTGTACAGATACAGAAAAAATATTTATTGTACGAAAATCTACAACTGCTAAACTACTTTTCTACTTAGCTTCTGAAATTTTGTAGGCACTTGTCATAGCACAGCACAAGCTTTTGTATGCGTTCTTCACATAAGTTTGCCGCCTGTGTATTGAACCATGTGGTAATATGTTCTTTCACCTCATCACCATCGTTGAAGTGTTGACAACCAAGGACAGATTTTAGGTGTAAGAAGAGATGAAAGTCACTAGGTGCGAGGTCTGGGCAGTACAGAAGATTAGACATGTCCCAATGAAATTCCCCTAAGAGCTGCTTGGTCACATTCGCTGTGTGAGGTCGGACACTATCGTGCAAACAAACAGCACCTTTTGACAGAAATCCTCTTTTTACACCTAAAATCTGTCCTTGCTAGTCAACACTTCAACCATGATGACAAGTGAGAAGAACACGTTACCACATGGCTAAATACACAGGCAGCAACCTTCTATGAAGACATGAAGACGGCATACAGAAACTTATGCTACGCTATGACGAGTGCCTACAAAAATTTGGAAGCAAAATAGAAAAGTACTTTAACAGTTGTAGATTTTTGTAGAATAAATATTTTTTCTGTATCTGTACACGTTTGTTTAATATAACCAAACGGAACTTACTTTCTGGATGTACCTCGTATAAACTCCCAAAAGCGAGTGTAAACTGACTTTCATCGCCTTTTGCATCATTTTTTTATGTACTATTGGCGGTACCAAACTATGGTAAGTACTGGCCTGCCATTCGATTCATTTTGCACATTATTTTCAAATCTCAGTACAGAATTTCTGTAAGTGTAAGATTGATTTTATTCTTTTCAAATTGGAAAGCACCTTTCTCCTTCAACTGAAATCATGGGGATTATGAAAAATAGCTTCAACAGCTTTAGACTATTCAGTGAACATCTTCCTTTGGTTTGAACTGTTACCCTTTGTCTTGAATGAAGCAATGTTCCTTACCAAGCAGGATAACACTTCTTTAAATAATTATAAGTCAAACACCAAATAATGATGACTTAAGTAATCTTCAGACCCTTGAAGCATGTGGGTTAATACTATTAAAAGATGTATATAACTGAGGTATTGAACAGATTTATAGATCCAGTTTATGCTGTGACTCTATAAGTTTTATCGCCTTTGATGTTACTATAATAATAAATGATATTATCTTGACTTCACATTGCACTCCACATATAAATGAAGAGTCCAATTTGTGAATATATTTTAACTCTCAACATTTATTGGAGTGCTTATGACATGCACATTTGTCAAGATATCAACATCGTAATTAACAATAGAGTTACTTCAAAAGTATAGAACAACCAATTGTATTTCACTTGTTTATTCAACATCACTTCTTATTCCAGTTGCACAGAGTAACAATGGTTAATATTCCATGACTATAAGTTACATACAGTCTGTGACCACTGTGCTCTTGCAGGCTCTTCCAGAATCTGCAACGAACCAATTCTGGTGACAGCCACTACTCCAAATATGCCTAAATTTAATTTAACAAATAAGTTAATAAATATTTAGATAGCTCAAGGTGAGTAAAAATGCAGTGTAGTGGCTTGTGGCACTACGTGTTATTAACTATTATAAACTCTGCTAGGCTAACAGCACTGGTTAATGATCTAAACTAGTAGGTAATTTGTGAATGAAACCAAATTATTTGGACTGCTGTTAAAATGTCAGTATTGGGTGGCACAGTGACATACCACAGAAGGAAAACTGCTGGAAGAAGCACAGGGAGAAGTGTCCTCTGTATAGCAGTGCCACCTAGCAGAGTGCTGGGAACTGCTTCTGGCCATGGTGTTTGCAGACAATCTGCAACCCCCTGTGACATCACTGGTGTGTACATCACGAGGTGCGATGATGCCTCGTGGCTGACAGAGGTATTTTTGGTGCATTATGGGGCACAGGGATGTTTTATGACCAAAAGTAGCTGATTTTAACATATTTCATGGTACAGCCTTGACTTCCTAAACAAAGAAATATGTAATAAATGGGGACATACTTGGGTTTTAAAAAATTTGGAGTTGTGCAACATTGCAACCATACTGTGCACCGCCACTGATAGCTGTATAACAAATACATTAGCTTAATCTAAATACTGAATCAAAATATGTTGAGGGCAGAGAATACGAAATGTGCATGTTTGAATTAAATAAAAGTATTTCATAAAAATGTGTAAGATTGTAGCCAAAATATTGTGTCTTAAGTCATAAAATAGCTGCTATGAATAAATGTAACCTTTAAAAGAGCTATAGCTGCTCATAACAGAAAATGTAAATCATTATATATCCAGTATTTGTTAAATCAACTGGAAGCTGCAATAAAAATGACTGGATGTGTAACTCCCTCTCCCATGAAGCTGAGGTAGACTCACTTGCAGAAGTACAGGCCGGTGCAGTGAGGTGGCAGACGGCAGCGGCAGAGTTGCATCCCAGCAGCCATAGCAACTGCAGCCAAATCCTAGCTACAAGGGCAGTAATGCCTTGCAAAAAATAAAAATGTTCTGATTAAATATCTGCCACACACTCCAGTCTCTCCCCTTCCTTTCCTTTCCTCCCTGCATGTCAGACAGCACTAGCGCATTCCCCCACCCCTGCTGTGCATATCTTCCCTCCCTTCCAGCTTACCTACCAGAGAGAGAGAGAGAGAGAGAGAGAGAGAGAGAGAGAGAGAGAGATTGTAAAATTGTAAAATGTAAACTTTCAGTGCTGGAAAAGTTAATATTACTAAAATTTTCTGTGCTATTATGCCGTGGTCTTATGGATTTATTACTCAAACCCAACATTTTGTCAGATGTTTTGGATATGCGCACGCAATTCATTGTTGTCGATTGTCATCGTCCGTTGTTAATATCATCTCATGGAGGAAGACTGTTACATTTTTTCTTCAACACCAGAATTCAGATTTCATTTAGTTTAGTGTGTGGGCCATACAGTTTATCAGAAACCCACAGGCACAGACCATAATCTGCACCTGGATTCAAACCATCATCCACAGCAAAAGCGGGGCATTATAAGACGTTGGCAGACAGAGCAAGGAACATCTGCGTACTGGAATTACTAGATGTGGAATTGACACCTGAGTAATGCCTTACTTAAAAATGGCTTATTCCTCTACAGAGATAAGGAGAGCGTTGAGACCAACACATAGGATTGAAAACCATGAAAAGGTTCCTGTGAAATATCAAGTTTTCCTGACTTTTTATTAAGGACGTCACCGACTGCATCAGTAAACTTTTGACAAATCGGAATGTTGCCGATATTTACAAATCTACTCGAAAGATACAGAATCCCCTAAAATCAGCAAAGGATGTTCACAAACTGCAGGAAAAAGAAGGAATTTATAGTATTCTGTGTAGCTGTGGAGGCGTATATGTGGATACCACAGAAATAACGGTCAAAAAACAACTAGAAGAACACAAGGGTAACGGTGGAAGGGGAGAGATTGACAGATCAGCTGTTGCTGAATATGTTTTTCAACCAGGGGACCACCTTAATCAATTTGATAAGACTGAAGTTTTAGCAGCCACAAGAGGATACCATGAAAGACTGTACAGAGAGACTATAGAAATTGTAAAACACCCCAATAATTTCAACAGGATGGAGGAGGGCATGAAACTAAATGAAATCTGGATTCCGGTGTTGAAGAAGAAATGTAACAGTCTCTAGGCATGGGACGATATAAACAACGGACGACGGCAATCAGCAACAACGAACTGCCTGCGCATATCCAAAACATCTGACGTCACACCTCTGCATGCGAGCCCTCTTAAACAGAGTTTGATTTAAGTCAGTTGTGAGCCAGGGAGTGCATCAGACATACAAAAGTGCCACAATCCCCCTTGAAAATGTCCTCTGCAGTTGGGGGCAAAACGTGGGGTTTGAGTAATAAATCCATAAGACCATGGCATAATAGCTCGGACAATTTTCGTAACATTGAATAGAGATATTCTCTGTCAGATGAAGATTGTACAGCCGAAAGCTAGTAAGTTGTGTTCTGTTATGTGTGCATTTCTGTGGCTCATGAAGATGTGTGTGTGATGAGTAGAAACATATTATTTTCAAAAATATATTATAATCCTTACGGGAATTTTTCTTGTCTGATTAAAATCCTTTTGTTCATTCAAAATCTTACCAGAGGCTTTCTTCCTGCAGGAATAGATCTGAAATTCCTCAAGTAAAAAACGATTTCTAGTTTTAGGTGCATAGTGCAATATTTCTAAACCACATTCAACAGTTTGCACTTTTGTGTCCCAGCCTCGACGCCGCTTTTGTGTCTCGTTTCTGTCGTAGGTGTTGGTGGGCGAGTAAACAGAGACCGACACAGGATGCACGCTTGTGCAGGTACGAAGGTGAGCAGCTAGTGGGACAGCAGAAACTAGAAACACTAGAGCCAATTATAACGAGATATATATTGCACAGAATTTATACAATACTTAACTTTTACACAGCTCAGTACTGCAGAATGCTGATACATAGTTGAGCTAGAGGCCTGCCTAGTGCCTGTCCGATAGCCAAGTCTTCACTGGTGCCTATCTGATTCCGAAGTGCTAACTGGTTCCTATCTCAGTCCCAAGTGAACGATGTCATTCACTGGTAGCCACGAGCGGAGTTGTCGCAGAGTGCGCTCGTGGCTGAAGTCGCAAGAACGCCGTGCCATGCGTGCATGACGGTGCGCGGTGAAAGTAGGTGGCGCGCACTTTATACTTGTGCGACACCACACCCCTCCCACCCCAAACCGCCGCGTCGTTGTGGCGTAGGGCTGAGGGCCACAGCGACGGCACTGGGAGGAGGGCCTGGGTGGGGGCGTTACTGGTGGGATGGGCGTCGTAGCTGAGGCTGGGATCGAGACGCCATCCACGCCCCGGTATACACCTTGCAATCCGCCGGGAAACCCACCAAAACCAGCAGAAGGGCGCCCGCCTCTGCCCAGAGGGAGCAGGTCATCTTCTTCTGAGGTGCGTGGCCCAGGCGACGGGGGCACGCACGGTCCCAGAGTTCCACTCTGTGACGCTGTCATCGGCGGCGGCGACAGCGGCGGAGTCGCATCGATGTCCATCGGGACGATCTCATAGTCCGGGGACGAACCGACTCGGTGCGTGGAAGGCTGCAGCAGGTGAAGTGTGCGGCGACGGCGGCAGGGTAGCAGCTCGGCAGGAGATGGGCCGTCACATGGCATGCACAGATACGTAGACAGGAAAATTTGAAGAGCTTGCTGCCTGGAGTGCTGACCTTTCATCTTCTCCATGTGAGACTTGAATGTTCGAATGTTCTGTGTCACCATTGGACTGAGGGTGAAAAGGTGCGGTAGTGATATGCTGAATGCCATTCACACGACAAAACTGTTGAAATTCTGCACTAACAAACTGAGGTCCATTGTCACTGACGATAGTTTCAGGCAAACCTTCGATGCAAAACACTGATGTTAAGGCACTGATTGTACTAGACGCTGTCGTTGAGTTTATGGCAATCACAAAAGGAAACTTGCTGAAAGCGTCTACAACAATTAACCAGCACGTATTCCAGAAAGGTCCGGCAAAGTCAATATGTAAACGTTGGCATGGTCCCTTGGGGCGTGGCCAGTCTGAGAAACGTTGCGGAGGAGCCGCCTGATGCTCCGCACAAACTGTACACTGTGACGTCATGTTCTCTCTGTTCCAACCCAGGTACAATGATGTCTGGCCAATTGCTTTGTCCTAACAATACCCCAATGTCCTTGATGCAGGAGGCGTAACACTTCTCGTTGCAGGGAATGAGGAACAATCACTCTTGTTTGGTCGTTGTCCATATGTAACAACAGAACACCTTGACTTAAAGACAATGCATGACGTTGTGCAAAATAACATCGAACCAGAGGCCGATCAATGTCTTTGGATCTGGCAGGCCACCCTGAGCGAACAAAACGTGCTACCACACTTAGGTCTGCACCTGCAGCTGTTTCCTGTGCAACCCGACGAGAGTTTAAAGGAAAGTCTGCGACAGCGGAAGCATCTCTGGAGTCTATCTGACAACATGCCATTTCTGAAGAATCAAACGACATATCCTGGCCAACCGGAAGTCGGGAAAGTGTGTCCGTGTTGGCGTGTTTAGAGGTAGGTCGGTACAAAATCTCATACTGATAATTTGACAATATCAAGGACCATCTCTGAAGCTTTTGTGCCGTTCGTGGCGGAATTGGCTTTGTGGGTAAGAACGACGACGTGAGAAGCTTGTGGTCTGTCAACAAATGGAATTTTCTGCCATAGAGATAATGATGAAACTTGTGATGCCGTAAATGATTGCTAAGGCCTCCTTTTCTATCTTACTGTAATTCTGTTGCGTTGGCGTCAGTAGCTTGGAGGCAAAGGCAGTAGGACGATCGTGAGAACCAATACGATGTGACAATATTGCAACCAGACTGTACGACGAGGCATCGACTGCGAGCACTACAGGCTTCTGTGGGTCAAAGGGAATCAAACATGCATCACTGAGTAGTGCAGACTTTAATATGTCAAAGGCAACCTGGCAATCTTTAGACCATACAAAAGGAACATTCTTCCTACGTAAGTGATGCAGTGGAGCTGCAATCTGAGATGCATTGGGAATAAACCTGAAATAGTAGTTAAGCTTTCCCATTACTGCTTGCAATTCGTGCACATTCTTAGGCGGAGGCAAGTCTTTGATTGCTCTAAGATGTGACTGTAAGGGATGAATTCCTTGGGCATTAATCACATGGCCTAGGTACTCTATTTCAGTTTGAAAAAAACGAACACTTTGCTTTATTGCAACGTAGACCTGCTGCAGTCAACACTTTGAAAAGGCACTCCAGGTTTGCTAAAAGTTCAATTGTACGTCTGGATACCACAATATCATCTAAATAGTTCGAGCAACACGGTACAGAAACTGTCAGCTGTTCTAAGAAACGCTGAAAAATAGTGGGGGTGGAAGAACTGCCAAAGGGTAGGCGTTGAAACTGAAAAAGGCCCATGTGAGTATTAATGACGAAAAACATTTTTGACTCGTCATCAAGCGGAATCTGTAAGTATGCCTCTGCCAAATCAATCTTAGAAAAGAAGCGAGACTGTCCTAATTTGTCCATTAGTTCGTCAGGTCTGGGCAGTGGATAAGTGTCTACAATTGTTTGACTGTTCACTGTTGATTTGAAGTCCGCACAGAGATGAAGTTTTCCTGACGGCTTGGGTATAATTACTATAGGCGAGGCCCACTGACTCACAGAAACAGGAGAAATCACACCACTATCTTGCCAACGTTTAAGTTCTTCGGCAACTGTATCACGCATTGCGATAGACACTGGTCTAGCTTTACGAAATTTGGGAATGGCAGATTCTTTTAAAGTTACATGTGCCACGAAGTCCTTTGCACAACCTAGTTCCGGCAAAAACAAGTCACTATATTTTTCACACAATGGATTAATTTTGTCCTGAGGCACTACTGATGAAATTTGAAGCACATCTCTTTGAATTGATAAACCTAACAAGTCAAAAGCATCTAGTCCAAAAATGTTCTGTGTAGATTTGGCCTGAAGAACTTCAAAAGCAACTGTTTTTGTTACACCTTGAAAAGAGGCGGGCAGGCTACACGTGCCTAGCACGGGAATATTTTGACCTGTATATGCTGTTAACACTTGCTGTGACGGCGACAATTTTGGCGAGCCAAGAAGTTCATAAGTGTCTTTATTTATTAAAAAGACAGCGGAACCAGTGTCAAGCTGAAATTGTACAGTCTTATTTTCTATGCAAAGATTCACAAAAAGCTTTTGCTTGTGGCGCTCAATAGGTGCGCGAATGTGGGCAACGTCTGATTGAACTTGTTTACTACGCTTGCGCATGCGCGGGTTGCCTAGTGAAGTAAGCGGCGCAGACTCGGCACACAGATTAATATCACTGTCACTAGATGGCACTACCGCCGGATCGGCGTCCGCGCAATGCGAGGCTACTGCACTAAAATTACTTTGAGTAGCTACATCAATTCTACTGTCACTAGCTACACAGTACTGGGCACTATTACAATGAGAAGTTGCAGAAGGCACTAGGTTCACTACAGGATTGAACTGTGCACAGTCATTACGCTTGTCCCGAACCTGTTCCCGTTGCACAGTTTTACGCGCTCGGCGGCACTTGCGACGTGGCTCACTATGTAGTTTTGCAGTAGGTTCAAAAGAATTTTCTTGCATTTTAGAATCAAGTAAAGCACTGTTAAACTCCACAGCGTCTATGACATTGACAGCATGAACTGTTCGTGCACTCGGCAAAGCACCGTTTCTAACGGTACCATTCTTTGAATTTTTGTTTTGCATACACACTGACTGTACATGTCCCGATTTGCCACATTGATAACAGGTAGGGCAATGCGCACGCTTGTGGCGAGATACACACTGGGGGCAAGATTTACAAACATTTTTCTGAAATGAGCGTTGACGCCCGTTATTAAAATTACTGTTTCTAACACGACAGTGCGACCTTTGTGTCGCACTTTTACACTGGCTACTTTTAACTGTCTGTTCAGCACGGCTGGTATAAAAATAATCACTAGGCCTAGACTGAGAACTACGGCTAGGAAAGCGTCCCGTACGGCGCACTGAATTAACACTGTGGCTTTGCATTTCTACATCTGCTAAGTCAAAGGTATCATGCGCTTCAATAAGCTGCAGTACACTGTCTAATGAGGGGTCAGACTGTTTCAGAATTGCTGCCCTAATTCTGGGGTCCTGAATGTTCTGCGTAATCACATCTCTTAACATAACTTCACTATAAGAAAGTCCACAAGAGCAAGTAAATTTACATTGGCGGGTTAAGCCCTTCAACTCAGTTATCCGCTGCTGGTGTGACTGCTCCGGTAATTTTTTTAGTCTGAAAAATCGGTACCGCACCGCAGCTACAAGAACTTTTCTCTCATAATGAGCATTCAGAGCATCTACAATTTGATCAACTTCTAGATCACGAGGTGATGCATGGGGGAAAAGTTTCTGCGGTAACACAAAAGTTGGAGTTCCGACAATCGATAAGAAAAGGTTCTTCACTCTGTGACCTGTAATTTGATGAGCCGCGATGAGTTCTTGAAACTGCGCGAAATAGTCACTCCATTCTTCCTCACGTTCGTTGTACTGGAAGAATGTAGGAAGCTGTGCGGTGGTTGGTGTAGGCTGCTGATGCGACGGCTGTTGTTGAGTTGCCGTCAACTGTGCCACAGCTTGTGGTAGTTGCGTGATTTGCGCCGTCTGTAACTGAATAATTTCCATTAAGTTTGGGTTCGGGGTAGTGGCCATGCTGACCGATTAGGCACTGTGCATACAAGTAACTTATAACAAAACACAAATGCAATATGAAAGAGGATGCTCTGCAACAAAAAAAGTCCACAAAACACGTAACAATATTGTCCCCCAAAAATCTTATAATAAGGGTGGGTGGGCGGGAGCAATTTCTTCGTGCTCCGACTGCTGCTGTCTGGCTGCTGTAAGCGGGCTGGTCCACGGTTCTTCTATCACTCCTCGTTGCCACTTTTGTGTCCCAGCCTCGTCGCCGCTTTTGTGTCTCGTTTCCGTCATAGGTGTCAGTGGCCGAGTAAAAAGAGACCGACACAGGAAAAAAGGATGCACGCTTATGCAGGTACGAAAGTGAGCAGCCTGTGGGACAGCAGAAACTAGAAACACTAGAGCAAATTAGAACGAGATATATATTGCACAGAATTTATACAATACTTAACTTTTACACACCTCAGTACTGCAGGATGCTGATACATAGTTGAGCTAGAGGCCTGCTTAGTGCCTGTCCGATAGCCAAGTCTTCACTGGTGCCTATCTGATTCCGAAGTGCTAACTGGTTCCTATCTCAGTCCCAAGTGAACGATGTCGTTCAGTGGTGGCCATGAGCGGAGTTGCCGCAAAGGGCGCTCGTGGCTGACGCCGTAAGAACGCCGCACCGTGCGTGCATGACGGCGCGCGGCGAAAGTAGGTGGTGCGCACTTTATACTTGTGCGACACCACATGCACCATCTGTGTTTCTGTGGACTTGGACATACCAAAGTCCATGCTGTTGCTGGGACTTTAAACTCCAAGATTCCTTTCTTCTGCATACCAAAGGGTGTTTCATTTGAGAATAAGTATGTTCCCTTAAATAAGTATCAAAAGAATGAATAGTCTGCCAAATGCAGTACAGGTCATGCTGATTGTATTTAATTTTATAAATACCTGATTTATTAAATTTATTAGTTTTAGGCCCTATTCGATGTCTTAATCTTAAGTCAGTCAGTTGTCTGACCTACACCTATTTATTTACCACTAGTTGAAAACTCAGCCTCGCCCTGGTACTTGATTATTCCAGTCTTAAGTTAGTCCATCTCTCCTTCCCTTCTCTCTCTCTCTCTCTCTCTCTCTCCCTCTGTCTTCTCCCTCCCCTTTCTGTCCATCTTGTCGTCCACCTAATCCTCTTCCTCCTATATATGAAAACATACATACATGAGCCAAGTTTCATTGTGAATGGTCAAACACTGTCAAAGTAGCAAGGTACCCTGTGCCATGCTAAATTCCCTGGCTTGCATATTATAAAAATCTCCTTCATGAAAACATACATTCATGTCCTGACTCTCATGGTGACTGATTAAACAATTTTGATGTTTGTTGTAACTTACAAAAGGTAGCCCTTATATTAATTTGGGGTATAAGGTGCTTTCTTTCCACATATCATTCCATTCCGTCCAGCAGTTTCAGGGTTAGGAGTGACAAACGTCGTAACCCACAGCAAGATATCCTCCGCCACGCACCATTCAGTAGCTCATGAAAGGTAGCCTGTGTATTAATCAGGGTATAAGCTACCTCTGTTCAAAATTTCATGCATATCCCTCCAGCCATTTCAGCATGAAGGTCTAAGAAACTTATTAACTAATTGTAAAACACCCTCCATCATGCACCATATGAAGTTTTTTAGTGTGCCTATAACCTTCACATGAGTGCAAGAATAAGTTGACAAAGTTTTATCGCAATCAGTTGTACAGTATGGCTGTGCACAAAATATGAACAAAAAGACAAACAAACATTAATTTTTATATATTAGATTTAAGTATTTATTTCCAAATTCCAATGAAAACATATGTTGGTAACAACAAATTCCTTCTGCTGGTGGTTTTCACCACAATGATTCGGTACCGTTGGTATGCATCAAAACTGACAGCCAAAAAAACCGTCGTTTAAAAATCAATTCCACTGAAGCATATTTTTTAACAAATCCTTACTTTAAATTTCTTACATTTAATTCACATGATATGAACAATATTTATGTTTTAAATGTTTCTTTGATGATTATAACCCTTCTAAATGTAACGTAACTACCAGAGAGAGCTGGTAGAATTTTCAGATATTTTATTTCATTTGAAACTTCACCAAAATCCAAAAATTCACAGTTTAGTCACATTAATCATATTTAAAAACTTCATCAGGATCGGAATACAACTTCAGAATCTCCCAAAGTATACATATAAAGTATCCTCCGTCATGCACCATCCAAAATTTTGTGTGATAGTGACCTCCCTATTGTTTTGAAGTTCAAGTGTCAAAAGGTCATGAAGATTTTAGGATGAATAAAGTGTCCTTATTCACATGTCGCATGATGCCACAGATTTTCTACCATATAATTGTTTATGACATCATATCTCCTGAACTATATGTTGTAATCAGTTCTTACCCCAAGATCAATTGTTACCTCATGGAAGGAATGTGTGTACCAAATTTCACTGAAATTGGTAAAGTGGCATAGAAGCAGATGTTGCATGATGCAACACTTTTCTGCACATTTCATTGTTTATTACCGTATGACACATCTTATGAACTATTTGTCATACAGTCAGTTAATAGTGCTTACGACCATCGTGAAAGTGCAAGCAATATGTTGACAAAGATTCATCACAATCGATTGAACGGTACGGCAGCACATAAAATATGTTAGATGTGATACATAACCTACGCAGGGTGCCCCATTTTAATCTATACTGTTCGTTATCTCTAGAGCAGCAAAATTCTGCAAAAAAAAAAAAAAAAAAAAAGTATCTTGTAAAGTTTGAAAGGGGTCATGGAATGGTATCTTTAAATGACCTTGAACCGTATATCAAGGTCAAGCCAAGCTCTACTTCATTTTTTATTCAAATAGTAACCCCTATTTTCTATTCTGTATTAGTATTCTACATGCAAAAATACACTTTTTTTCCCTTCGGTATGCAAATTATTTGTCAGGGGACACAGCATTGTACACTACTGGCCATTAAAATTACTACCCAAGAAGAAATGCAGATGATAAACGGATATTCATTGGTCAAATATATTATACTAGAACTGACATGTGATTACATTTTCAAGCAATATGGGTGCATAGATCCTGAGAAATCAGTACCCAGAACAACCACCTCTGGCTGTAATAACAGCCTTGATACGCCTGGGCATTGAGTCAAACAGAGCTTGGAAGGTGTGTACAGGTACAGATGCCCATGCATCTTCAACACGACGCCACAGTTCATCAAGAGTAGTGACTAGCGTATTGTGACGAGCCAGTTGCTCAGCCACCATTGACCAGATGTTTTCAATTTGTGAGATATCTGGAGAATGTGCTGGTCAGGGCAGCAGTAGAACTTTTCTGTATCCAGAAAGGCCTGTACAGGACCTGCAACATGCAGTTGAGTATTATCCTGCTGAAATGTAGGGTTTCGCAGGGATCGAATGAAGGGTAGAGCCACGGGTCATAACAAATATGTAAAGTAACGGCGACTGTTCAAAGTGCTGTTGATGAGAACAAGAGGTAACAGACGTGTAACAAATGGCACCCCATCCCATCACCCCAGGTTATAAGCCAATATGGTGATGACGAATACACGCTTCCAATGTGCGTTCACCGTGATGATGCCAAACACGGATGCAACCATCATGATGCTGTAAACAGAACCTGGATTCATCAAAAAAAAAAAAAAAAAATGACATTTTGCCATTTGTGCAGCCAGGTTCGTCGTCGTGTACACCATTGCAGGCGCTCCTGTCTGTGATGCAGTGTCAAGGGTAACCGCAGCCATGGTGTCCGAGCTGATAGTTCATGCTGCTGCAAACATCATCGAACTGTTCATGCAGATGGTTGTTGTCTTGCAAACATCCCCTGAACATCTGATAGTTCATGCTGCTGCAAACATCATCAAACTGTTCATGCAGATGGTTGTTGTCTTGCAAACATCCCCTGAACATCTGATAGTTCATGCTGCTGCAAACATCATCGAACTGTTCATGCAGATGGTTGTTGTCTTGCAAACATCCCCTTCTGTTGACTCAGGGATCGAGACGTGGCTGGACGATCTGTTACAGACATGTGGGTGAGATGCCTGTCATCTCAACTACTAGTGATACGAGGCCATTGGGATCCAGAATGGCTTTCTGTATTCTACTCCTGAACCCACCGATTCCATATTCTGCTAACAGTCATTGGATTGCGAACAACATGAGCAGCAATGTTGCAATACGATAAACCGCAATCGCGATAGGCTACAATCTGACCTTTATCAAAGTTGGAAATGTGGTGGTACGCATTTCTCCTCCTTACACAAGGCATCACAACAATGTTTCACCAGGCTACGCTGGTCAACTGCTGTTTGTGTATGAGAAATCGGTTAGAAACTTTCCTCATGTCAGCACGTTGTAGGTGTCGCCACTGGCGCCAACCTTGTGTGAATGCTCTGAAAAGCTAATCATTTGCATATCACAGCATCTTTTTCCTGTCGGTTAAACTTCAAGTCTGTAGCACGTCATCTTTGTGATGTAGCAAGTTTAATGGCCAGGAGTGCAATTTTCCTAGGTTACCAGTATCTTGAGAATGAAGCAAGATTAAGAAAAAGTTTCAATGAAAGTCTTGTATGGTTTCTAAACTCTGTTCATTGGTAAAATGGAACAAGATTTTCATAGAAAAAATTTCCCAATTTCACTTCATCCTCAACATACTGGTAACCTGGGGAACTTAAAATGTACGACGAATCATTAGTTTCCCGGGAAAAAAATTCCCTACTAAAAATTCATATTTTTTCACGTAGAATATGAATCTAATATTATAGAAGGAGACTCTCCTGGTGGAAAAAATATGTATAAAATAAAGATTGTTTGACTTACCCAAAGTAGAGGCTCATCAAAAGAAACATAAAACACAAAAACATTCAAGCTTTCGCCACCTCTGGCAGCTTCTTCAGGAAAAAGAGGAAGGAAGGAAGGAGAGGAGAAAGGGAAGGACATGGGTTTTAAGGAAGTGGAAAAGGAGTCATTCAAATCCCAGGAGTGGAAGGACTTACCTTAGGGGACAACAAGGAAGGTAAACAAATATACACATACTCATGCATATCCACATGCAAACACACCTAGGCAGACATTTTTTACATGAATCTATATTAATAAAAATGAATTGCTGCATATATGAAAGTGCATCACTTGAGAATGGCTTCACCAATTTGGCTGGTCTTTTCTTTGTTCTGTTCGTAATTCTCAGGACAAGGTTTGTATGAAAGAAATTTTTTTGAATATCTACCAGATAATATCGGAAAAACTGAATGTACGCTTCCAGCTCAGATTGTTTTCTAGATTCTCCAACAACCAGCTTATTCATTTGCTACTTGACAAGCGACCAAATACATTGTAATGGAGTGGAAAAATACGCCAAGGAGGTTAGAATAAAGGGAGATGAAGTTATCTATGCGGAGAACAGACATTGTTTGAAGCCAGAGATTAAATGGTACATAGGGTTTAATTTTAAATCCACGACACAAACTTAGTGGGTAATGTTGGCAACAGCAGTTGATTCCCAGAAATTGCATGACGTCGCAGTTAGACAATTGGGTGATAGTATACAATATCTAATGAGATATCCCGATTTCTTACCAGTACTACGTCTTTTGTTCATTGAAACATTATTGATTGTTCTCATTATCATAAGTGATTAACATTTGTAAGGAAGTCCATTTCACATCATCTTCCCCAGTAAGTTTAATGTGTCTGAAACTAAATTATTATGCAGATTATCAAAATAATATATTTTACTATGAAGAGAAAACAACTGTCACCATCTAAACTTTAATTGGCTATCTCAAGCTTTGCCACGATTGGTCAGCTTCATTTCCAGGATCCAACAGCTGTTTCCAACATAGCATACCATACCTGTGTCGCAGATTGTAAAATTTTACTGGTCTGTAGCAATGTTGTTAAAGTGTTCCAATTAGATTCCCATTTGAGTTCATTATTCACTTACAGGTCAAGAAACTAAGAAGAAGGTCAGCTGAATGAATTTTTATGCCTACCATTTGATGATTTGCCGAAACGAGGACAATAACATACTGAAATGTCGCAGATTGTTTCATCAGTTCACTGTTGATATGTATGTTGATACAATAAAATCATTAAAAGTATGGACATTAAAGCTACTAACCTGACAGAGCAGCTCCAAATGTCCCTCTAATAACCTGTTTCCAATTGATTTAACTGTCCATTTTCTCTTCTATTCCCCATCAACGTCCCGACTGCAATAACAGTAAATAAGATCAGAGAGGGGGGGAGGAGGAGATAGAGAATGGGGGAATGAAATGGATTTAAAAGTGGGATGGTATAGATGCAGAGAGGAGGGGGGAGGAGATGGATATGGTGTGGGGTAAGAGGAAGTGGTGTGAAGATAGGGGGAGGAGGAGATGGACAAAGGAAGGGGGAAGAATGTGATGGGGAAATAGAGGAGGGAGGAAGGAATAGACATATGGAGAAGAAGAGATTATGGTATATATCCCATACACATTAGCTACTGTGAAGTGTTGCTGGGTGTGCTAGTATGAAATAAAAAATAGGGGTTATTATTTGAAAATAAATAAATAAATAAATAAAATAAAATTGACCTTTGTTTGATCTTGAAAACAAGGTTTAATGTCATTTCGAGAGAACCATTTCATGACCCCCTTCAAACACAATTTTTGCTAGAGACATTTTGTGCAGAATTGTGCTACTCCAGAGATATTGGCCAGTACAGAATAAAATACATTATAAAATTTATATAAATTCATATATGAGATGCACTAAACTATTTCAATGCTAGACAAGAATATATGGGAAAGCTTCCTTAGAAAGTTTCAAGACTAAGTCATGAATCTAGAAACATACTAAAATCTTATACCCTTGGCTTCCAGAGGAATAAGAAAAGACACGTCTCATCGCAGCATGATCAGAGGTGTTTAATTAATCATTCTTTGCACACACCATGTGACAGTTAAACAGAAAAAAGTCACATGCTCCACATGGTTTATAGTGCATTAATGTAGGTAGAACTGAACCACTATAAGACATTTAAAAAAGGGAAAAACTGAATAATCCAAGAAAAATTGGAAACATGCAAGAAAAAGGCAAAGTTGATCCAAATAACTACAAACTTTAATACTATAAATTAAAAATATTCATCTGATAAAGGGTACTCAAATAAATTCAATGGCAAAATACAAAATTTGTGCTGGACTGGGATCCATTCACAGATTTACCGCTTTGGGCCAGCAGTCACCTCAGTCAGTTAGTCTACCCAGACACACTTCCCAATCTGCCAAAATTCTCAACTTACAGCACACCACAATGGTACTACCCACTGCCTGTTACTTGCTGTTGCTCACAGCTCTGATCATATTCCCACAAGGGATCAGGCATATTTGTGCAACCACACAGAAATTGTCATTTTTCCGTTGTAAGCATGCATACAATTATAGAAATGGTGTCTGGGCAGACTAATTGGTTCAGGTGACTAAGAAATCGAGGTTCAAATACTGGTCCAGCACAAATTTACAACTTTGCCATTAAATACTAAATTTCTTTCAATACCACGTAACAGCTAGATGTTTCAACATAAGACATTCATAAATGTATGGCTGTTAATGTCAATCTGTTCTTTAGGACATGTCTGAAAGAACAAACACCATATCTACAAATTTAATTTTGTTGTTGTTGTGGTCTTCAGTCCGGAGACTGGTTTGATGCAGCTCTCCACGATACCATATCCTGAGCAAGCCTCTTCATCTCCACATAAGAACGGCAACCTACATCTGTCTGAATCTGCTTACTGTATCCATCTCTTGGTCTTCCTCTGCGATTTTTACCCCACACATTTCCCTCTAATGCTAAATTCACAATTCCTTGATGTCTAAGAATGTGTCCCACCAATCTATCCCTTCTTTTAGTCAAGGTATGCCAGAAATTTCTTTTCTCCCCAATTCTGTTCAGTACCTCCTCATTAGTTATGCGATCCACCCACCTAATCCTCAGCATTCTTCTGTAGCACCATATTTCAAAAGCCTCAATCCTCTTCCTGTTTGCACTGTTTATCGTCCATGTCTCACTCCCATACAAGGCAACACTCCATACAAATGCCCTCAGAAAGGACTTCCTTAGGCTTAAATCAATATTCAATGTTAGCAAATTTCTCTTTTTCAAAAACGCTTTTCTACCCATTGCCATTCTGCATTTTATATCCTCTGTACTGCGACCATCATTTGTTATTTTACTGCCCAAGTAAAAAAACTCCTCTACCTCCTTTATTGCTTCGTTTCCCAATCTAATTCCTTCAGCATCACCTAATTTTCTTACACTGCACTCCGTTACCCTAGTTTTGCTCTTGTTAATGTTCATCTTATATGCACCTTTCAGCACACTGTCCATTCCATTCAATTGCTCTTCCAGGTCCTTTGCTGTATCTGACAGAATTACTACGTCATCGGCAAAACACAATGTTTTTAATTCTTCACCCTGAACTTTTATTCCTTCACCAAATTTCTCCTTGCTTTCCTTTATAGCTTGTTCAATGTACAAATTGAATAACATTGGAGAAAGGCTACAACCCTGTCTCACTCCCTTCCCAACAACTGCATCCCTTTCATGCCCTTCAACTCTGACAACCGCTGTCTGGTTTTTGTACAAGTTGTAAATAACCTTACACTCCCTATATTTTACTCCTGCTTGCTTCAGTACTTTAAAGAGTTTACTCCAATCAACATTGTCAAAAGCTTTCTCCAAATCTACAAAAGCTAGAAATGTAGTTTTGCCTTTTCTTAATTTATCTTCTAGGATAAGCCGTAAAGTGAGTATTGAGTCCATTGCGTCCCGTGTTCCTACATTTCTTCTGTACCCAAACTGATCGTCCCCGAGGTCGGCTTCTACCAGTTTTTCCATCCTTCTGTATATAATTCGTGTTAATATTTTGCAACCATGACATATTAAACTGATGGTTCTGTAGTTTTCACACCTGTCTGCACCTGCTTTCTTTGGAATGGGGATTATAACATTTTTCTTAAAGTCTGAGGGTACTTCACCTGTCTCATACATCTTACACACCAGGTGAAACAGGTTTGTCATGGCTGGTTCTCCTAGAGACTTCAGTAGCTCTGAGGGAATACCATCTACTCCAGGGGGCTTGTTTCGACTTAGGTCTTTCAGGGCTCTGTCAAATTCTTCTCTCAGTACAGTATCTCCTATTTCATCATCTACATCCTCTTCCCTTCCTACAATATTGTCTCGAAGTTCATTTCCTTTGTAGAGCCCCTCTATATACTCTTTTCACCTTTCAGCTTTCCCTTCTTTGCTGAGAACTGGTTTTCCATCCATGTCCTTGATATTCATAGTTCTGTTTTTCTTATCTCCAAATGTTTCTTTTATGTTCCTGTAGGCTGTATCTATTTTTCCCCTATTTATACATTCTTCTACATCCTTACATTTGCCTTCTAGCCACTCCTGCTTAGTCATTTTGCACTTCCTGTCAATCTCATTTCTTAGTCGGCTGTACTCCATTTTGCCTGTTTCATTTACTGCATTTTTATATTTTCTCCTTTCATCGATTAAATTTAGTATCTCCTGTGATATCCAAGGATTTTTTGTTGTCTTGCCTTCCTACCTGTTTTGTCCTCTGCTACGTTCACTATTTCATCTCTCAATTTTACCCATTCCTCCTCTACTGTTTTATTTTCCGTTGTTTCTGTCAATTGTTGCCTATAGCTCGCTCTGAAATTCTTAAGAACCTCAGGTTCCTACAAATTTATCCAGGTCCCATCTCCTTATTTTCCTACCTTTTTGTAGTTTCTTCAGTTTCAGTCTACAGTTCATAACCAACAAGTTATGGTCAGAGTCTATATCTGCCCCTGGGTATGTCTTACACTGTAGAACCTGGTTCCGAAATCTATGTCTTACCATTATAAAATCTATCTGGTATCTCCTGGTGTCTCTTGGTCTCTTCCACGTATACAACCTTCTTTTGTGATTCTTGAACCAGGTGTTTGTTATAACTAAATTATGTTCTGTGCAAAATTCTGCCAGGCGGCTTCCTCTTTCATTCCTCTTGCCCAGACCATATTCACCTACTATCTTCCCTTCCCTTCCTTGTTCTACTACCGAATTCCAGTCTCCCATAACAATTACATTTTCCTCTCCCTTAACTGTCTGAATAATTTCCTTTAGCTCCTCATATATTTCTTCGATTTCCTCATCATCGGCATAGCTAGTTGGCGTATAAACGTGTACTACTGTTGTCGGTGTTGGCTTCGTATCTATCTTGACAATGATAATGAGATCACTGTGGTGGTCATAGTAGTTTACCCGCATTCCTATTTTCTTATTCATTATCAATCCTACTCCTGTGATACCCCCAACTGATTTTGTATTTATAATCCTGTACTCACCTGACCAGAAATCCTGTTCATCCTGCCACCGAACTTCACTAATCCCCACTATATCTAACTTCAACCTATCCATTTCCCTTTTTAAATTTTCTAATTTTCTTACTCTATTAAGGGATCTAACATTACACACTCCGGCCCGTAGAATGCCGGTATTGTCTTTCCTGATGGTCACATCCTCCTGAGTAGTCCCCACCCAGAGATCCGAATGGGGCACTATTTTACCTCCGGAATATTTTACCCGAGAGGATGCCATCATCATATGTTCATCCAGTAGAGCTGCATGTCCTCGGGAAAGGTAACGGCTGTAGTTTCCCCTTGCTTTCAGCTGTTCGCAGTAACTGTGTGGCAAAGCCACATTAGCTGATGTTACAAGGCCAGCTCAGTCAATCATCCAGACTGTTGCCCCTGTAACTACTGAAAAGGCTGCTGCCCCTCTTCAGGAACCACACGTTTGTCTGGCCTCTCCATAAATACCCCTCCGCTGTGGTTGCACCTACAGTACGGCTATCTGTATCGTTGAGGCACGCAAGCCACCCCACCTCGGCAATGTCTGTGGTTCATGGAAGTGGAATTTATTTTTACATTTCTCAAATATAGTAGATATGCTAAGGAACAGTAAATTGATCATATTCCTAAAGATACACAGCATTGTGATTCCAACGCACCATATGGTGACTTGCAGGGCTTTTGTGTGTATTGTAGTGTTACGAAATAAACTACATTTTCCTTCTGGATCAACTTGAGTTTATCAAGGCATTAATTTGCAAATGAGCAGCCTAGCAATACAGTAGCTGCTGTGAGGATCTGTCTTTGTTGCAGATATGACAAGCAGTTGTTCACTGCACAGTGGATACTAGGAGAAAGTGGAGAGAGTTCACAGAGTAGACAATATATAAACTCTGTTTTGTTTATAAACTCCTGTGTATTATCTTTTGTTTTAATTGTTGCTGTTGTTATGTTAACGTTGGAAGTTCTGCAGAAACAGATATATGTATTCAATTTGGCTTTGTAATAATGGCCATTAAAAAGCAAAATGAAGAAATTACAAAACTTTTGGTGAGAAATTATTACTTTAATGTTTTCACTCTCATATATAATATAAAATTGAAGAAGACGCCTGATTGCCTTGGTGGCACAATAGTTTGAAAAAGTTTGGAGGCACAGCATAGCTGCACCTGATTTTATTATTAATTTCTACTAAAGAGATTAATGAGCAGCTACAACAAGATTTTACTAGCTTCATGCATAGATCCCTGTTTAACACTGAGCAAATTGGTATACAAGGAAAATGAGGTGCAGTTGCAGACACCAATAGGGCTCTATACACCTGGGTTGTCATGCAACAACACAAAGTGTTTGGGTTCCCCAGGCAGTTCAGAGGCGGGCAGCTAGATTTGTAACTGGTAGGTTCGATCAAAGCACGAGTGTTACTGAAATGCTTCAGAAACTCAAATAGGAGTTACTGGAGGAAAGGAGTGTTCTTTTTGAGAAACAATGATGGAGAAATTTAGAGGGCCAGAATTTAAGGCAGAATGTAGAACGATGCAGCCAACCTACATTTCGAATTAAGACCACAAAGATAAGATCATAGAGATTAGGGCTTGTATAGATGCATATAAGCATTAGTTTTTCTCTTGTTCTATATGGGAGTGGAACACGAAAGCAAGTGACTAGTGTTGGTATTGAGTACACTCTGCCACGCATCTTTGGGTGGATTGAGGAGTATGGATGTAGATGAAGTCATGTGACATGCACGTGGGTCCTGTAGCGGTGGGCTGTGAACTTTTACACTCTGGTTGGAACCACACCTTGATACGTACGCCACGATATTACCCTCCTGTCACTGGTTCGTGCATTTCAGGCTCACTATTGTTTCTTTTTAAATGCCCCTCATAGGTCTAAAGTTAATGTTTATGTAGTCCATGTATCAGAAGCTAAATCAGCAGATAATTTTTAAATAGGTTGTATGTATGTAAGGTATCATACAGAATATACCACAACCAACACTTATAAGATGAACAGGCAACTTCTGAATATCATGTAGTGTTATCTCACAAACTAAGTAACACATCCAGCACATAAAAACACAACAACACAAACACAAAATATCTAAAGTGCAAATAGCTTTTTAAGTTCTATGGAGACCTTCTCACCTGAAATAGGCAGAAATACACAAGTATCAATCACCTAGCTAGTTGGACAATAACACAAAATACAACACATTGCAACTCACACTCTACCAGACCCACTGGACATTTTCATTATTAATACTTAGGATTATTTTCACATTATATTTCTGGACAACTAATTACAAACAAATTATGTAGAACCTCTTTAAGGATTTAAAACTTTAGATTCATGGTAATACCTGTACTAGAGAAATTTGAATTCTTTTTAGTATTTTTCAAAACAAATATTAGCATATTTTCGGCAGTAAATGGATGTTGAAGATTGAGATGGGTGTGTGTCCCATACATCAGCATGTTTCAGAATTATACTATTACAGCAACAAACTTCTAGGAAATGTGTCTTGAGGAACAAAGTGAGCATAGAAACCCATACCTGGAAACGCCATCCAATGACGCTGCAGAGCGTCGAAGTTGCTGGAAGGGATGTCTAGCGGCAAGAGCTGGTGCCTGTAAATTGGACTCTCTGTAGTGTTGTTGAATGGCATTTCTGGGCATGGGTTTCCTTGCTCATTTTGTTCCTCAAGACACCTAATACAGCCCTTGTAAGTCTGTTGTTGTGATTATGAAACACACTGACGTATGGAATACACAGCCATCTCAGTCTTTGACGCCCATTTACTGGCGAAAATATGCACAGGGTGAAATTTTGAGGGAGACATTTTTCATTGTTGGCAGGTGAAGAATCACATTGTGTAGCCCGAGTGCACGAATTTAGATTCACCCTGTATAATATTGTAGTTAGTCTTGTCCACCAGCTCCATTGGTTTTCCATGTGCTTTTGTGGGTGTCTGAGTTTATGCTGTGATGACAATTTATTGAAGAACTTGGGGACCATGGACATGGAGGTGTTAGGATTCTAACTCTCATGAGTGAAGTTCATACTTATTGTAGTTGTACTTCTGTGTACTGATGTCAAAATCAAAATGATCTTGGGGGGGGGGGGGCATATGTGACTTCTTCTCCATTGGAAATGCACAAGAGAGCCTTTCTGGCTTTTGCCTTACAGCCAAGGTAAAAACTCTTGGGAAAAACCTGGGCTAGGAGCAGTTTCATGTGTATTTTACCTATCATGTTAACTAATGAGGTCTGTGTTCTGACAGGTTATTTACACAATAAATGTGCATGTCTGTTGTTCTGACTGGCAAACTTGTCAATTACTCTGTTGTTGAAGTTTGGAATATCACTAGTTTCCTCCTTGTGAATGGAACGAACTGCCAGTGAGTTCAGCATTTCCTGACTCATACTGTTCATGAGGAAAGTTTTGATTCTTTTTAAGGTGCTGAAACTGCGCTCTGCTTCTGCTGTTGAAGTTGGTGTAGTTGGCACAATTTGTGTACTTCAGTGAACAATTCTTCAAAGGAATGTTTCATAAAGAAAGTATACAGCTCACAAACCAATGTAATGCCTTTAAATGTATTATTGCAATAAATCATTGACAGTTCACTTTTCAATTTATCATGGCAAATAAACGGACTGTAGTTTAATGAAAAAAGTATTGACTAAAGTGGCTCTAAAAGGAGCAAACTATTTTGGATAAATGATTTTGAAGCTGCTAAATACATGAGAGTTTTGAAATCTTACTTTCAGTTGTTTGGTCATAATGTCACACACTTCTTTGGCATCTGCTGTTAGATTAAGTTCATTGCTACGTTTGGAACGTTTTATTGGAGGAGCAGTACACTCATCATCAGAAACTCTAAACCGTTGAATGTTCTCTCTTACTTCAGATACAGCAAACTCAAAATAATAATAATAATAATAATAATAATAATTTATTTGTCTGTAGATCATATTTACAATGATATTAGACAAGTAATGTTGTTAATTTTATATAACATAAGAAAGAAAGAAAATTTTACAAATTTATCATTTATAAATATAACATGTGGTATTTAAGTATTAGAAATTTAGTGAAAAGACACAGTCCACTTCTCTGTTTCCAGCACTACATCAGTTCACCTTGATATTACAAATTTTCTATTAAATACTCCTTCACCTTATACCAGCATCCAGAGATGAGATGTTCCTTTAATTTTCTTTTGAAGGCACTACGTTCCTTTATGCATCTGATGCTAAGAGGCAGTTTGTTGAAGAATCTGCATCCTGCGTTTATAGGATCCCTATCTGTCATGTTTAGCCTTTTGCTGAAAAAATGGTATTGTTCTTTAGTTCTTGTATTGTGGTTATGAATATCACTGTTTAGTGGAGCTGTACAGTTTACCGTAAGGAAAACTATTGTCTCATATATATACAGACTTGGTACAGTTAGTATCTTAAATTCTTTAAATTTGTTTTTGCATGATTCCCTTGGTGATAGTTTGGCTAGGCATCTGATGGCTTTCTTTTGAAGTTTTAAAAGTCTCTGTATGTGTACATCAGCTGCTCCTCCCCATAGTGGTATACCATATGATAAGTGTGGGAAGATAAGTCCATAATACATTTTTAACAGGGTTTCTGTGTCCACTGTATAGCACATTTTTCTCATTAAGAATATATTTGTGCTTATTTTCGAACAAACCTTATCAATGTGATTTTCCCATGACAGATGCTTGTCCACCTCTATTCCCAGAAATCTATTACAGTCCACTTCTGCTAGGTCTGCACTGCCAATCTTCAGTGTAAAAACCTCTGAGCTTTTTGTTATCTTTGTTTCAAATTTAGTACATTTTGTTTTCTTTCTGTTGATCAGTAGATTATTTTCTGTAAAATACCTTTCTGCCATTTGAAAGTTTTCAGTGGCTCTCTCTTCCAAATCTTTCACTGTGTCACCACATACTAACAAAGTTGTGTCGTCAGCATACATTATTACTTTTTCATTTATTTCAGTGGGCATATCATTTATGTACAGTATGAAGAGCAGAGGTCCCAATATCGAACCCTGAGCTACCCCATACTTTACCTGCTGGAATTCAGAATAGACTTTTTCTTCTTTGTTCCTACATTTATGTTTTAATTCCACACACTGTTGTCTGTTTTCAGCAAATGTTTTTATAATGTCTGCAGCATTTCCTCTTATGCCATAACAGTTTAGTTTTTTTAGAAGAGTTTTGTGGCAGACACAATCAAAGGCTTTGGAAAGGTCTAAGTATATACCAGACACTTTCCTTCGTTGTTCCAGGGCCTCTGTTATGTATGTTATGAAATTTGCCACTGCTGTCTTAGTTGATCTCCCCTTTCTGAACCCATGTTGAGCTTCATTTAAGATGTTATGTTTGTCTATGAACTTTACAATTCTATCATTAATCACTCTTTCTACTATTTTAGACAGAACAGTTGTGATCGTGACTGGTCTATAGTTTCCAGGATCTTCTTTATCACCTCCTTTAAAAACTGGCACTACCTTGCTCCTTTTTAGACAGTTCGGAAAAACTCCTTCCTTCATTGTTAGATTTATAAGGAATGTCAAAGGTGTTGCAAGATATTTAGCACAATGTTTTACTATTTTTGCTGATATGCCATCTAGACCCTCTGTATTTTTATTTTTTAGTGCACCAATTATTTTTGAAACCTCCAATTCATTTGTAGGGAGTAGGTATAGACTCTCAGCCACCCATTTAGGACTTCTGATGCTCTTTGTTACTGGGGTTTTCTGATTTAGTAGTTTCTCCACTATAGCTACATAGTGCTGATTTAAGCTATTTGCCACTTGTAGTGGGTCTGTCACTTTAACCCCCTCCATTTCCAGTATTATATTTGTATCCTTTGAGGTCTGTGACTCTTTTCTATTATCATTTATTAAGTTCCAGACGGTTTTAGAAATATTTGTAGAAGTTTTTATTTCATTTTTATATTGGCTAGCCTTTGCTTCTCTTATCATCCTCGTGTACAGTTTCTTCTTGCTCCTGTAAGCCTCTTGACTGGCCTGTTCTTTATCTTTCAGGTAATCTTCATAGAATTTAATCAATTCCTCTCTTGCTTTTTTAATTTCCTTGGTGATCCATTTTTTGTTTTGCTTGGCACTTACAGTTTTACATATTACAGGACAAGCCACATTTATGTGGTGTCTTAGTATATCACAGAAAGATTCCCAGCTCTTTTCTACACAGTGCTCGTTATACACATCATCCCATTTTTCTGCTTTTACTAAAATTTCTAGGCTATTTAAATTTGCAATATCTGTTTGTCTATATTTTATCATTTTCTTGTCTTCAGCTTTTGCATAATCTTTCAGTTCAATTGTTTGTCCGGAATGGTCTGCAATAACGGTATTTATAACCTGAACTTTTTGTCTTTCAGTAGGTATATTTGTAAGGATATGATCTATTAATGTGCTTGATGTTTCTGTACATCTTGTTGGGCTTTTTACATGCAACTGGAGATTGTATGACCCCAGTATGTCTTGAAAACGTCTTGTGCAGTCATTGTCTCTTAGCATATCTATATTTAAGTCACCTGCTAATATTACAAAACTATATTTCTTCATGACTTTCTGAAGTAGTACCTCTAATTCCAGTAAAAAGTTTTCAATGCTAGAGCTAGGTGATCGGTATATTCCTATTATAAGGCATTTTTTCCCCATGAATTTTATTTGTACTGCTGCTGCTTCGAAGTAGAAATCTGTGCAATTTGGGATATCTCGAGGGGTGTAGTCCCCAACTTTGCTGTCAACAAAAATTGCTACTCCCCCACTTTTATGTTCATTTCTGCAATAGTATGCTACATTTTTGTATCCCTCTAGATTGAAAACCTTTAATTCACTATCTTTTAAACCATGTTCTGTCATTATGAAAATATTAGGTACTTCAACAGCTAGTAAAACTTCTAACTCTTCTGATTTTTTAGATGCATATTGAATGTTTTGATGCATTATTTTTAAATTGGAGTTTTTTGAAACTGCTGTACTATTTATGTTGCCACTTTCCCTACCTTGATTGGAATCAGCCTCTTGTACTAGTTGACCTTGTTGTAGATTCTTCTGATTGCAGTCATTTAGATGTTTCCCTATTATCTGTTGCTGTTCACTGCTTGGCCCCAGCAAAAATCCTGGCTTCTCAAAGGTGGCTGCCTTCTTCTACTGTGACGACTGCTGCTACTGCTATGTGCTGTTGCTGTGTATGCCAGTAATTCAGGTTGGCTTGTTATTTGTTTTGGAGCTACTGCTACTGATGTTTATTGTGCTACTGTTGTTGTTGTGAATGCTGATGATTCTGGTTGGTTGAACTTGGATGTTTTAACTGTCACTTCTGATGTTGCTATTAATTTTGGTTCAGTAGTAGGTTGCTCTGTTGGTGTTGCTAGTGTTCCTTGGATGGTAGATTGGGGGGCTGTTGCCATTTGTGCTGGTGTTTCTGCTGTTGGGCATTTATACCATCCCAGTTCAGTGACTGTCAATTTGGAATTGCATGTAATTGCATCCCTTATTAAGTTTCCTAGCTTGGCTTTCCCATTGTAGTTTAGGTGAAGCCCATGTTTAGTAAAACATTCCCTATGAAGTGTGCTTGAGTCGATTAATTTCACATTACTGAATAGCCTGCAACAGCTTTTTAGTTTCTCATTAATTCTGTGAATTTCCTTATTCACACATGACCATTCAGGTAAATCATGCCTGAGAGGAAAGTTCACAAGTATAATGTTTGTGTTTGATAGTACTAGAATAAGACTCAAGAGCTGTTTATACATTTTCATGGCATTATTTTCGTAAATGTCTTTTGCTCCTGCACAAATTACAACAGTGTCCTGCTTGCCATACTTATATTTTACGATGTTTTTCGTCACTTCTTTGAAACTAGCACCTGGTTTCACCATACCGGTAACTGTTGATGATTTACTGATCACTTGCAGTTCTTGAGAAATTCCTTTGGCGTGACTGTCTCCAAAAACGTCGACTTTTGATTCCATCTTTTCTGTCACTTGCATTACATTTTGTTTATTTGCACTTTGATTGTTTTTTACGGATTCGTTTTGTTTTTTATGTTGTTTTGGCCTATTTGCATTTGTCACAGCGGATTCGTTTTGTTTTTTATGTTGTTTTGGCCTATTTGCATTTGTCACAGCGATATCACAAACCATATCTGTAAGAACCTGGAAGTAATTTTCGTGCACTACACTTTTCTTTGTTTCACTGTTTTCTTGCTTTTTCACTTTTTGTTTGCATCCATTTAACTTTACTTCCGCCAACTTTTCCGACAGAGTCGAAATATCATGGCGCGATCTTGATGGGTTTAGTTCACTGATTTCATCTTTAAGTTTCGTTATATCCATCTTCAGTGCACTGATAATAAGCTGTAAACTGGACACACGTTCGTTTAGCTTCGAAATTTCGGCTTTACAATTTACACACTGATTATTTTTAACACTAAAATGTTGTAATGCATTGGATATGGTGACGGGTTCTGCATTCTGTGTTATAGAAATTTTCAATATGTTTCAAGATATCATAAAAAAAATTTAGGAAGAACAAAAAGTGTGGATTGTGAAGTAAATTTCTTAATGCAAATGCTTCTCTTATTGTAACATCATCTCAGGAATCCTCTTCCTCAATCTTTTAAAAACATTCCAATAAATGCAATTTGTTTTCTATCATAGTATTTACATTGTGGGACTGGAAGTTCCATCTAGTTGAAGAGACTGAACAAATTCTCTTGATGCAGACTGTTTGTAACAAATCACTTCACTTGGGAGATGAAGAAAAAAATGTAAAACCAGCAATATTTGCAAAGAACAACCTTATCAACTTTATGCTTTTACTGCAAGCATTCTGAAGAACCAAATGCATTTAGTGTGCATAGCAGTGGACGTACTTGGTATGTGGAAAAGTACTCTGCATCAGTGTCTGCACACCACTGTGACTGCTGCCCATTACTGTGGTGCCATCATATCCTGAGCAATGACTTTTTCTTGAACATTGCAAGGTTACACACTTTGTTTTAACCTTACTAAGTCCATATGCCATTATATCATTAACGTTTTCAAAGGAAAGGAATCTTTCAACAGGTTTCTTCCCCTTCATATATCATAGTATAATGACAAATTGGCTTCTGCACGTAATATCTGTTGTTTCGTCAGAGGCATTGTTAGTCTCTTTAATCAGTTCTTCATTGTAAACCTAATACATACAGTCCAGAAGCTCATTTTGCACTATGTGTGACATACATTTACACATGGAATTACTAGAGCTGCTTAAGTGATCATCTAAAGATATAACAAGTCTAAGAAATTGCCACAGTTTGCTGACTCTTATTTTTCATTGTGAGCTCTTAGTACTAACTCAAGAGTTCCACAAAACATTAAGCAATCTACTATTCTGTTTTTTTTTTTTTAAATATGCACCTGTTCTTTGTAACTAATTCATAATTTCTGAATTGACATTTTATACATTGAATCAATCTGAGCAGCAATGTTAATTATGTCAAACATTTTATGTTCACAAGCATTTTCTAAATGAAGTCCACTTTCTCATTTTTCTTAATTTGTTCACTTAAATGCTTTAGTATCTTACAGCCAATGTTGTCCACAATCCTTCACCACCAAACAACACACAGTAGAAACAAAACAATTTTTTGTACAGGTTTCTAGCCATGATCACGTTTTTATTTTTAGGATGACCGGTTTTGACGTACTCAGATGTCATCTTCTCATCTGGAGAAGGCCTTTCACAGTATGAACTGGGATAATCTTGCACAGGGGTGGGTCATTCTAAAGAGCAACAGGGTCCGGGCCCACTAGAAAATTTGTGATGTACTTTTGCAGTTTATATCAAACAGTTGGAGTGTGACACGATCCACTCAACATCCTAACTCAATTTACAATGATGGGATCAAACGGTTTCACTCGCCTCTCGCCACAGCATAGCTGATCTCAGTAGCATGTGCCCTGTGGATCCCCCTCTCTTCGTTACACAGCCATGCCGACAGCCGAGGGCCAGCGACGGCTGGTCTTTAACTGCCCCTGCAGTCGCACTGCCGTCACAGAGCTGTTTTCCTTTCCCCTAATTGCCCTCATCCTAGAGCTGCTTGGGGCACAGCATCCACAACCAGGCTCCCCCGTGCCCCTCTCCCCCTGCAGCCCGGTGAAGCGGGCTGTAACTGTGGTGCACCCACTCCCCACCCGTCGCATACCTGTCCACAGGTTTGCAGAGTTTGGGGCTGGCGATCCTCGGCTCTTAGCACCTATTTCAAGTGAGTTACTGCAGTCACCCCCCCCCCCCCCTTTCCAAATGCCACTCATCAACAGGAAACCTGTGAAACAGGCCACCTGAATGAAACTTTCACTCTGCACGCAATTTTAATCTGCCAGGAAGTTTCACAGGCCACCTGTTAGTAGTGTATTCTCTTCTGTGTCATTGTAACTTGAGTGTTTGTTGACTGAGTATAAAATGAATAAAGTAGATTCTTTGCTCAAAATGCCCTTTCATTTATAAAGTATGGAAGAGAAGCTAGAAACCGACAGAAAGAAGAAGAGAACTTTTTGCAATACTTGGTTCTGCAAATAGTCTTGGCTAACTGTGAGTGAAGAGAAACGAAAGTAGTTTTGTATGGAACTCATTGTTCTTTTGGGGGGATTTAGATCAATTTCTACAGGTTTCCAGCCAAGATTGTGTTTTTTATTTTTAGTATGACCAATTTTGACATTATTCGGACGCCATTTTCTGATCTGTAAACAGTTTATACAAAAGAACTTCTTTAGCAAACATAACAACAAAAATATTTTTCTCTATATACCAAAAAACCTATGGGTACATACCAGATATATTTCACAGTATCATATCTCATATGACTTTAGCTATACCCTCTCATTACAACTTACATGGTACATTCGTATTCAGTTCTACAAACTGGAATACAAGCATTCATGGTGAAGTTAAACATATTATATCCATGCTATACATGTCCACAATGGTTGTGCAAGAGTCACTGGGTGAAGGGTACATAAAGGACTGATACACAGAAAGACAGAGATATTGTATTTGTGCAGCTGTGTCCATAATAAAATATAGTTTTTGCCCTGTTGGGTTGTCGCATATAGTTAATAACCTAAAGTTAGTTTTATTTTGTAATACATATGTTACTAATCATGTCATACGTACAAAACTGTTGTATAAACCAGTGTGTAATACTCCTATTATGCATAGTTGGAGTAGGCATAGTGTGCCAGGTACTTTACATGAATAATATACATCACAATTTGTTATTCTAAAGCTATTACGCATTTCACTAAAATTACTTATGTAGAAGGTCAATGGTAAAATTATTATCACTAAAATGCATTACATGAGATGTCATAAAACGCCAACTGTGCATAGGCTCCAACCATGAAGGCTAGCTGCATGGTTATAAGTGACCAATCACTTAAAACAAAATGTCTACCTTGGTGTGTTTGCGTATGTATGTGTGTGAGTGTGCGTGTGCTTGTATACCTTTCCTTTTTCCCCCTTAAGGTTAAGTCCTCTTCCACTCCCTTAAAACCCACATCCTTCCCTTTTTCCCCTCCTTCCTTCCTCTTTACCTGAAGAAGCGGCCAAAGGTTGAAAAAGCTTGAATATTGTGTTTGTGTGTGTTTTTATTTGTGCTTTTTGGGACTATCTATGAGCCTGTGCTTTGGGTAAGTTATTCGATTTCTATTTTTTTATACATGTTTATCCCACCAGGAAAGTTTCCTTCTATAATATTCAATTACTTAAAGGTGTTGATATATTGATGAAAAGTATATGGGACATGCTAATATATAGGATAATAACACCCTGTAAGGATGTTGTTATAAAGTAGCTTTAGGTTTACATTAAAGAAAGGGATACTAATAATATTCAGATTTGTTAAAACACAAGTCTGAGATCTCCTTGTGTTTGTTACATAATATTATTATGAACTTTAAGATATCAGCATTATATGGACCTAACAGACCTTCATAGAAACATCATTATTTTAAAAGCATTATCATGTTAATAAAAATTTTTATAACATGCATAATCTAAATAACCCATTAGGTCAATTCAAGAATACATATATGTGAGCATACATACGCTACAAAACATGTCATACTTACAATATTGTTGTATAAAATAGAGTGTATTGTACTATTCCTCTTATGGGTAGTTGGAGGAATCCTGGTGTGCCAGGTACTTTACACAAATAATATATATCATAGTCTACTTAAGACATGGAACACTTCACTAAAATTATATATGTAAAAGGTCAATGGTGAAATTATTATCAATAAAATGCATTATATAAGAGGGTTATAAAGTCATGAAACACCAACTATGTGTAGGCTCCTGTCATGAAGTCTCGCCTATGTGTAGGCTCCTGTCATGAAGTCTCGCAAAATGGGTTACCAGGGAACCATTACTTAAAAGTATACAAGTATATATTTTTTTGACAACGTTACAGTGTTCAATGAATGAAATAAGTTGCAATTTGCAATCAGTTATGGCTTCATTGTACTAGGTTTAGATGGAATACCAAAGTGCAGCGAATGAAAATTTGTGCCCAGCTGGGATTCGAACCCAGGATCTCCTGCTTACTGGGCAGACACGTTGACCACTCTGCCACTGAGGACACAGTGCAGAGGACTCTTCGCTGCACGTCTCCCACCACACCCAAAACTCCATTCGCCACGCTGTCTCGTTCCTATTACCACAGCCTATTTGTTCTGTAATGCTCACAGCCTGAAACCTGTATTCCCGCATCGGGGAGAACAGTCCATGAGGTATCAAGACAATTAATTGGCTCCTGATGACAATTAATTGTGTCTCGATGCCTCATGGTCTGTTCTCCCTGATGCGGGAATACAGGTTTCAGGCTGCGATCATTACAGAACAAATAGGCTGTGGTAATACAAAAGAGTGGCGAATGGGTGTGGCAGGAGACGTGCAGGAAAGAGTTCTCTGCACTGGTCACTGTGTCCTCGGTGGCGGAGTGGTCAACGCGTCTGTCTAGTAAGCAGGAGCTCCCAGGTTTGAATCCTGCCTGGACACAAATTTTCATTCACCACACTTTGGTATTCCACCTAAACCTAGTACAGTGAAGCCATAACTGATCACAAATTGCAATTTATTTCACTTAAAAGTATATTAACATGCTGACGGGATTCGAAGTGAGGCAACCGGAGGTGATGGTTGTATGACTGTGTTATGTGCCTGTGTGATTGCGTGAGTGTACTATTTTCTGAAGGAGGCCATGGCCGATAGCTGAAAGTTTTGTATGTGTGTATCTTTTGTATGTGCCTGTCGCAGCTCGTTGCCACGTCTCTGCGGTGAGTTGTAAACTGTCCTTACTATATTATTAATTCCAACCTGGACTTTCCATTATTATATAAAACACAAATAAAAACACACACAAACACAAGATACAAGCTTTCGCAATCGATGCCCGCTTCTTCAGGAAAGGAGGAAGGAAGGAGGAGAAAAAGGAAAGGATGCGGGTTTTAAGGGAGTGGAAGAGGAGTCATTCCAATCCCGGGAGTGGAAGGACTTACCTTCCACTCCCTTAAAATCCACATCCTTCCCTTTTTCCGTGTTTTTTGTGTCTATCTACGAGCCTGTCCTTTGGGTAAGTTATTTGATTTTTATTTTTTTATACATATTCATCCCACCAGGAAAGTTTCCTACTATAATATTCATTTCAAGATAATACTAAGTTATACCTTATAGACCTATGATAGCTTATAACCACAATACATATGTACCTTAGATTAAATGGTATGTACCACAAGGTCTATGTTATAATGTATAATCTGGGATCCTATTCAGTTAGCTATACAATACTGTTAGGCACCTGTCTAAGGTATCTGTGTTATATAGAACTACCACACATTCAGAAAATCATTATTATTTCAAAGCATTTTCATCTTAATTAATTTTTTTTATATCATGCTAAATCTAAGTAACCTATATGGCCATGTAAAGGTAATTCAAGGTAAAAATTCCTAGCAGGAAAAATAAAATATAAAAAATAGACGAAGATTACTCACCAGGCGAAGGAGCACAGGTGTGACAGCATCACAAATAAATAAATGAATACACACACACACACACAATCGCAAGCTTTCGCAACCCAGTTGCGTCTTCAGGCAGTAGGGAAGGAGAGGGAAAAGGAAATGATGAGGGTTTTAAGGAAGGGGGTAAGGAGCCATTCCAATCCCGGGAGAGGAAAGACTTACCTTGGGGGAAAAAATGGAGGGTAAACAAATGCACACATGCCCACACATTCACACAGACACAAGTACACCTAGGCAGACATACTGTAGAAAGCAAAGAAGTTAAGTTATAGAAGTTAAGAAGTTAGACAGAGATACCACTTGAGGCAGAGGCTCTGTCCAGAGAACTGATGCAAAGATGTTAAGAAGGTGGGTGGGAATTCAAATTTAGCGGAGGTTGAGACCAGGTGGGCAACGGGAAGAGAGAATATGCTGAAGGGCTAGTTCCCATCTCCGGAGTTCTGAAGGATTGGTGTCAGTGGGAAGTATCCAGATAACCCGGACGGTGTAGCACTGTGCCAAGATGTGCTGGCCGTGCACCAATGCGTGTTTAGCCACAGGGTGATCCTCGTTACCAACAAACACTGTCTGCCTGTGTCCATTCATGCGAATGGACAGTTTGTTGCTGGTCATTCCCACATAGAACGCTTCACAGTGCAGGCATGTCAGTTGGTAGATCACGTGGGTACTATCGCAAGTGGCTCTGCCTTTGATCGTGTACACCTTCCGGGTTACGAGACTGGAGTAAGTGGTGGTGGAAGGGTGCATAGGGCAGGTTTTACAACGGGGACGGTTACAAGGGTAGGAGCCAGAAGGTAGGGAAGGTGGTTTGGGGATTTCATAGGGGTGGACTAGGAGGTTACGGAGGTTAGGTGGGCGGCGGAAAGACACTCTCGGTGGAGTAGGAAGGATGTCATGAAGGACGGATCTCATTTCGGGGCAGGATTTAAGGAAGTCGTATCCTTGCTGGAGAGCCACATTTAGAGTCCGCTCCAGTCCCGGAAAGTATCCGGTGACAAGAGGGGCACTTCTGGGATTCTTCTGTTGAAGGTTCTGAATTTGGGGGGATGAGGTAGTAGCTCTGGCAATTTGTTTCTCTACCAGATTAGGAGGATAGCCGCGGGATGTGAAAGCTGTTAATAGGTTGTTGGAGTACTGGTTCAGAGCTTCAGGACTGGAGCAGACTCGTTTGCCACGAAGATCTAAGCTGTAAGGAAGGGAGCGTTTGATATGGAATGGATGACAGCTATCATAATGCAGGTACTGTTGTTTATTGGTAGGTTTGATGTGGACGGATGTGTGGAGTTGGCCGTTGGACAGATGGAGGTCGACATCGAGGAATGTGGCATGGGATTTGGAATAGGACCAGGTGAATTTGATGGGACCAAAGGAGTTGAGGTTGAAGAGGAAATTCTGGAGTTCTTCTTCACTGTGTGTCCAGATCATGAAGATATCATCAATGAATCTGTACCACACTTTGGGTTGACAGGCTTGGGTATCCAGGAAGGCTTCCTCTAAGCGTCCCATGAATAAGTTTGCGTACGAGGGGGCCATCCTGGTTCCCATGGCTGTTCCCTTTAGTTGTTGGTATGTCTGGCCCTCAAAAGTGAATTCAAGGTAAAATCCATTAAGAAATAAAATATTTATATAGTGGATCTGAAACTATTGCATGTGGTCTCCTGTTAATATAATGTATAATGTGTGACAAATCAAGAAAATTGAAGCTGTAGTGTTCTTATATGACCTTATCAAAGTTGGTTGATAAAATATGTTTCTTCCTTCACACAGCCAAGTTAGAGAAAAAACAATATACTATAAGAGATATGTTGTTGACATCGTCACCTTGACAAAAGGTGATAACAATGATCAAGAGTACTTGACAGTCCTTAACTCTAGGCATGAAAAAAAAAAAAAAAAATACAATTTACTTTTGAAATGGAAAACATTGGTTCTATAAACTACTTGGATCTCACCATTAAGAAGGTTGAAGGTAAGCGCCAATTTAGTATTTATAGAAAACCAGCTACAACTGATCTGATTATTAATACTCATTCTTGCCACCCAATAAAATATAAAAATCTTATTTCAACTGAATGATTCATAGACTACTTAAATTGCTTCTCAAAATGAGGAGCTTAACCATGAACTATCCACTCTTAGAAATAGAGCAGGGAAAAATGGGTACTAATTAGCCAGACACAGTTGACAAGTTATATATAAAAATAAAGAAGTAGGTAGCCCTAGCTTTTAATGTGGTTAATACTTAAAAGAGTAGGCTGCGACATGAGATTGGCAGTAAAAATGATGTGTTTAAGAAAAATGGCATATTCAAATTGCAATGAGGAGGTTGTGAAGGATTTTATATTGGACTAACTGCAAGTCATTTTTTGCAAGATTTAAGGAACATTCTAGTAAGTATAATAAAACAGCATTCAGAGACCATTTGCAATATACACAACAAAGGGCTAATGACATAAAAAGTAGTCTAAAAATTTTACATAAGATACCCAACATCAAAAAACGAAACATCTTAGAGAATATACAAATTCTTCTCGCAGTATCATATCTCCTACCTCATCTTCCTCCACTTTCTCTTCCAATTCTAGAATACTGCCTTCAAGTTTATTTCCTTTGTAAAGGCCCTCTATATATTCCTTCCACAGTTCAGCCTTCCCCTCTTTGATTAGTACTGGTTTTCCGTCCGAATTCTTGATATTCATACAGCTGGTTTCCTTGTCTCCAAATATCTCTTTTATTTTCCTGTAGGCGGTATCTATCTTTCCCCTAGTTATGCATTCCCCTATTTGTCCTCTAGCCACTCCTGCTTAGCCAGTCTGCACTTCCTGTCAATCTCATTTTTCAGACGTTTGTACTCCCTTTTTCCTGTTTCACTTGCAGATTTTTTATAATTTCTCCTCAATTAAGTTCAGTATATCCTCTGTTATTCAGGGATTTCTATTAGGCCTTGTCCTTCTGCCAATATGGTCCTCTGCAGCCTTCACTACTGTATCTCTCAGCGCTACCCATTCTTCTTCTACTGTATTACTTTCTCCCGTTTCAGCCAATCCTTGCCTAATGCTCTCTCTGAAACTCTCAACCACATCTGGTTCCTTCAATTTGTCCAGGTTCCATCTCCTAACCTTTATAGCTTTCTGCAGTCTCTTAAGTTTTAATCTACAGTTCATAACCAACAGGTTACAGTCAGAGTCTACATCTGACCCTGGATATGTCTTACAGTTTAGAACCTGGTTTCTAGATCTATTCCTTGCCATTATACATGACTTTATAACCCTCTTATATAATGCATTACACTGGTGATAATTTTACCATTGACCTTTTACATAAGTAATTTTAGTGAAATGTTTAATAGCTTTAGAATAACAAATTTTGATGTGTATTATTCATGTAAAGTACCTGGTAGACCATGCCTACTCCAACTATGCATAAGAGGAGTATTACACACTGGTTTATACAACAATTTTGTACATATGGCATGATTTGTAACATATGTATTAAAGAAAAAAAAATAACACCAACTTTAGGTCATTAACTATATGCGACAACCCAACAGGACAAAGACAATGTTTTGTTATGGACTCAGCTGCACATATGCAATATCTCTGTCTTTCTGCATATCAGTCCTTTATGTACCCTTCATAGGAGATATGACATTGTGAAATATAGGAGGTATGTACCCATAGGTTTTTTTGTATACAGAGAAAAATATTTTTGTTATTATGTTTGGTAAATAAGTTCTTTTGTATGTTTATAGGTCAAAAAATGACATCTGAGTAATGTTGAAACCAATCATCCTAAAAATAAAAAACGTAATCTTGGCTGGAAACCTGGTGAAATTGATTTAGATCGATCCAAAGCACAAAGAGTTCCATACCAAACAATTTTTGTGTCTCTTCGCTCAGAGTTAGCCAAGAATTTTTGCATAACCATGTATTGCAGAAAGTTCTTATTTTTGTCAAGTTGAGATATCAAGAATCTTTTTGTTGATGTGCGCCTAATCGCTTGATTTACAGCTTCTCTTCCATACTTAATAAATGAAAGGGCATTTTAAGCAAGGAATCTACTTTATTCATTTCACACTCAGTCTACAAACACTCAAGTTGCAGCTCCAGAATATGGAACACTACCGACAGGTGGCCTTGTTTGGTTTTTTTACATGTTTCCTGTTGACAAGTGGCAGTGGGGAGGGAGGGGGTGAACGCAGTAAGGCACTTGATGTAGGTCGCCGGGCCCAAACTCTGTGAATCTGAGGACAGGTGTGTGAGGGGTGGGAAGTGGGAGCGCGACAGATACAGCCCGCTTCACCAGGGTGCAGGGGGGGGGGGGAGGGGCACGGGGGCACCAGGCCGCGGATGCTGGGCCCCAAGCAGCAAGAGAGCGAGGAGGGGAAAAGAAAATAGCTCTGTGACGTCACTGGGACTGCAGTTTTATGAGCCCTGGGTGCAGGGGGAGTACGGACCACCCACTGCTTATCCTCGGCTCTCGTCATGTCTGCGTAACGAAGAGGGGGGGGGGGGGGTTACACCGGGCACATCCGGGCCCTCAGCTATGCTGTGGCGATAGGCAAGTGAAACCATTTGATCGCATCTTTGTAAATTGATTTAGGACGTTGTGGGGGATCATGTTACACTCCAACTGTTTGATACAATATTGCAAAAGTATGTCACAAATTTTCTAGTGGGTCCTGGCTCCTGTGGCCCTTTAGAATGAGCCACCCCTGTTCAAGATTATACCAATTCACATTGTCAAAGGCCTTCTCCAGATCTATAAAACACTTATAGCTATAACTCCCTTCTCTTTTTAAAAACATCTGTCCCCTAATACTCAGAAGTGTCCTTCTGTATGTCTGTCCCTGTATTTTGTCTAAAACCAAACTGCTCTACAGACAGATTCTCCTCCATTACCAACACCCCCCCCCCTTTTTTTTTTTTTTTTTTTTTTTTTTTTTTTTTTTTTTTTTTTTTATAGAATGCTTAGCTAGTGTGCTATAACTGCACTGAGTCTTCAAAACTGAGAGACTTTTGTTTATTTGGGGTAAAAAGGAGTGTGCTGAGCCAGAGTTTACCCCCCTCCTCCCCCTGCAGGCCGTCCTGGATCCGCCCCTGTTTTGTCCCAAAAGAATTTAGTTTTGATATCTCTGGATAACCAGTATACTGAAGAAAGTCTAAAAATTGTAACAGGTCACCCTCACGACGAGTCCACTGACTGAAGGCATATGGATCCCAGAGCAAACATGAAGGGTGGGTAACAACAGCAAAATAAATTATTTCTAAAACTTATACAAGTTTCTTTAGACATGACTGTCTGCTCCATTTAATTTAACTTAACAACAGGAGACTCTAGTGGATTTTTCTCTCCAGCTACTAAATCCTGCAATTGTCTGCACTTCACATTACCTTGGGTGGCACCTAGCCCTATATCTTAACGAGGCCCCCTGGAGTAGCTCTAAGAACTATTGATCTTCTCGGGAGCACTAGCCATAACTAGATTAGTGTTCAAATGTCTTCAGAATAAAAACAACAAAATAATTCAAATTCCAAATAAATAAGGTGCTCAGAAGTATGACTATTAACAAACTAACAGTTTAATAAGTTGTGGTTGCATTGTACTGACAGATGCTTTGTAGTACTTTGAGTGGAATGCACTTTCTGAAATTCAAAAGTAATGAGGGCGATATACAGGGAATTAAAAGCTATATAAAATATGTACAAAAACCACTTGGCTGTTATAACAGTTATATGACATGAAAGGAAAGCAGTGATTGGAAAGGAAGACAGAATTGCAGTCTATCCCTGATGTTGATCAATCTGTACATTGACCAAACTTTAAATGAGAACAAATGACAGTTTAGAGAAGGAATTATGATGATGACGTGGTAATTCTGTTCAGGGCAGGGAAAAGGGAAGAATACCAGTACACTATTTGGAGATAAAAATAATACAAGCTTTTGAAGTGTGATGCTGTAGAAAAATTCTGAATATCAGATGATTACATCATGTAACTAATAAGGAAGTAGTGAACAGAATTGGTTACAAAAGAAATTTGTATCATATCTTAATTAAAAATATATAAATAAATAAAAGGGGGGCTGAATAATAGGGCACATTTTGGGACATCAAATTAATATTTGATGCAAATATCCGGGAGAGAGAGATCAAGTGATGAATGGTTAAAATTTACCTACCATACAGGCGGCCTCATGTGATCAGGCCTATGTTGGCAACACCAACAACACACTTAAAAATTTTTGCCAAGATGTTAATATTCTTAGAAATCCACATAGAACGACGTGATTAGTATTTTATATAAATCATGAAGTAAATAAATAGTGCTGTTCCTGCTCTATGGTTGAAAGGTTCTGATACGTATGTGTACCCTTGTCCGCGTTAAATACTAAGTATAACGAAGATTTCATGACAAAACAATTGCGTTGTCACGTGATTGGCTACTGCTAGTGTCTCATGATAGCCAACATTATCATGCGAGGGCACCAGGACGGCAAGTTAGTAAAATTTAACCAAGATTAATAACGTAAGCAAGTTCAAATCAAGGAGGTTAGAATTGTTTTAACCTCCTTGTTTCAAATGGATGTAGGTTGCGGAGATTATTCAGTGATGAAAGGGTTGCGCAGGATACAGTAGCGTGGAGATCTGCATCAAACCAGTCTTCAAAGTAAAGATCACGACGGACAATGTAAATTACATCAAATAGCTCTAAACAATTACGTCGATGTCAACATTGGTCCTGCACACGCTGTATGTCGGGCCTATTCTTAATTAATGGGAGTGGATAACATTAATCAATAGCGAATTAAACTGTAGTATAGTACAATCAACTGCTTTTACGAAAAAAATTCGTTACTTCTGACAGTTCCGGATACCATGGATTACCAGATGGTTTACAGATGTGTTTATAAACACACGTCAAACTCGGAAGCTGAGCATCACAAACTGATGGGCGTGCACGCATTCTGATAGATACAATCTAAAAAGGACAATCAAAAATTTTTTTCTTGGACGGAACAGTCTGCGACTCAAGCTCTTTTGGCGGAATAAGTTATTCATTTCGAGTCAATAAAATTTTTAAAAAGTTGTTATTCAGTGATTAGGCCTACTCCAGTTTTAAATCATAACTAATATTACGGTAATAATAAATACTTTTAAAAATTTTAATGTAAAATATTTCGAGGAAGGGCCAGGTTGTAAATTTTTCGTGGAAGTTACTCCACTTCCCGCGGAGTTTGGGAAATTTTGGTCTAAACAATTTTCACATACACAAACTGAATGCGTTATAGCCCTACAGTTTTGTTCTTGTCAGCACTTGATAAATGGAACAGTTCCTTATGTTGAACGGTGCCGTATTAAGTAGCCCTACGTAAAAAATCGTTTGAGTGCAACATTTTCTTTTATTTCACGGTAATTGAGAATTGTTTTTCACAAAACAAAACGTAAACAACGTCACAGCTCACAGGCAAAGCAATTCATTCATTGGAAACATTCCAGAGAGAGCGCGCTAAATGGACTCTCACACGTACAATACTTACGTAGGCCACTGACAGTGATAAATTGTCAATAATATATTGTTAAACCTTCAACACATTTCAGTGGTCCTAACAACATAAATAATAATGTCATTATTTTCAGCTGACGCTACGATTTTTAAGTCAATATGACTAACCGTTAAGTGTGTGCTTCAAGCATATTATAGCGCCGGCTAGCAGGGGAATGGGTTCATGAGTGGTTAAAGAAAAGGAATGTCTTTTCGCATGTGAACTTGCTGAAGACTATCCGAAATAATGGCCGGAAAAATTTCTTACATTTTCGAATGAGCCCAGAATCATACTACAAATCACATACGATGATACGGGACAAATTTCAAAAAACAACACACAATTACGAGCCTTAATGCCCGCTAACAGATTAGTAAAATTCTCCAAACCTGCAATGCAATTACATAATTTATTTTCATCTTAACGTTCACTATATTTCCTTCTGGAAACTGTAGGTGATGAATTTTAAGTAACTGCTTATAATCATTAAACTTCTATCCAACTGATTTCTGGGTCCAGAGACATGAATTGCTCGTATAACATTCGATAAACTGTACCATTAATGTTTTACCCACGTTTAGTGGCCGCTGCAGATTTACAGCGTATTGAGATAGGAACGGAAATGTAAACACTAAAAAACCGTAGTTAACCAGTTATGCAAAAAATGTTCAAATGTTTGTAAAGATTATGGGACTTAACTACGGGGTCATCAGTCCCTAAACTTACAAACTACTTATGAACTACTTACGAACTAGGACGGCACAAATATCCATGCCCGAGGGGGGATTCGAACCCCCGACCGTAGTGGCCGTGCAGACCGTGCCTCAGTCCCCTCGGCCACCGCGGCCGGCAACCAGTTATGCCATAGCCGATAGCGCCCTGAGGCTGTTTCGCGAAACGCTGTAAATATCTGAACAAAAAATATTGTCAAACCGGAAAATATTTTTGGGCCCATCAATACTGATCTTCAATATTTGCGGTATTGACAATATGCCAATACCCAAGCGCAGTCAATATATTGGCGCAGTCAATATATTGACAATGGTATTGAACGTAAGACCCCCTTCCAACCTACAACAAAAAAATATAATATTTGTCATTGTTATTATACAATGCTCTGAGTGAACAAATAGGGCACAATTAATATACGAAGAAGGGCAATAATTGCCTGAAACGGTTGTTAATAAATCTGCAACTGTTGGCTGTTTCTCTTTGCATTTAACGTACAAAAGATGTCGGAGATCATGAATTACCCCATGAGTAAATTAAAATACTAACGAGTCACAACAATTTTCAAATTGCCGGTTGTACATTACTTGCAATGTGCTAATATAAATCACATACGTATCCGATCCGGTATCGGCATTTGTAAATTCAACAATGTTCAAACAACCTGTACAGGCCTAATTGTGATTTACCGTGCCTGTTTCCTCTAATCTCCATAAGCAATTCTAATGTCCTTATAAATTTCAGCAAAAAATAAATAAATAAATAACTATGAATGCTTGAAAATTAAAATGCTTTCCTTTTTTTTTTTTTTTTTTTCATTATTGTGAGTCTCCACACTGTATAGTCTACACAATGTTTACATTTTACTTACGGTACCGTATCAGTTCTGCTTTCTGGGTCCAGAGACATGAATTGCTCCTATAACATTCCTTTTTTTACAGCCTGCATTTCTGAGTTATTTAAGGTTTGGTTAATGTCACGTATCTACACACTCAAATTCTGTGATTTCAAAGAAATCCTTCGCCTGATGATTGTTTGCGATAATCGGAACAGCTAGCAATACTGAGGGTTTCTCGTAGTTGCCGATCAGGTGGTGAAGCAATATGTTTCTATAAATGTAAGCCGTTTCTAAATACACGATGTCGATGAGTCGTAAAAAGCTAATATTTCCTCTTCTCTTCGAGAAATAAATTGCCTTAAGCTGTGTGGCACAAGATAGCTTTCAAAATAGTGTAACGTAAGGCATCGTACTATTTTTCATCTCTCATGCTAGTAGCATTGGCCTGTATATGCCGCGGCAGAACTGTTTCACTAGATGTAATGGGTAAAATGTCTGTTTTTATCAAAAACGAACATGAGTAGCCATTGCAACAGGATTACAGCATAGCTTACGCATGTCGGCTGTGGCTGCAGCATGCCACAGGTTGCTAGAAGCAGGCGTTCGTCGAGCGGATCTTTCCGCGCTAGCCTGGGCGATTCGCTGCTAGCGGGCGGAAGTTTTCGCTTTCGCTTCGATCGTGCAACGTCCACGGGGAGCGCTGATGCCAGTTCGCTGTGAGCTGCCCAGTCGTCAGCAGGTTGGTCAGCTTTCGCGTCGAAAACATCAAAATAACAGACTGTAGTGTGTTCGCAATGTCTACGGAGAAGCTTATCGAAGTGGTGTACCGGTATCCTCAATTATACGACAGGAGTCACAGAGATTTTAGGAAAAACCATTGCAAGCAAAGGCTATGGAGGACAGTCGCCAGACAGCTTGGAAGCCGCAGCGGTAAGTATAATCAATTACTTCAACATGACTGTATAAAATATAGTACCTCGATGTTTATAGGGCCTTGGCGACCCCGAAATACTCTGGATTTTCGCCGTACGTAGCTTCTCCTCTTTAGTTTTCGTCGTTCCAATGGATCAGTTTAAAAGTCACTTCACTCATTGTTTTTTTACAGACTGTTTATATCAAAATACTCGACGGTTTCTGTGCAAGACATGACAGGAAGCTTGTTGGCAAGGACGAGTTAGGCAGTACGTATTTATATCGAACTGGAGACTGTTCACTAACTTCTTAAGTGTCTGTATCTTTTATCAGCGTTTCTCAACCGTCGTTGCGTTGGTAGGTCGAGAATTGACGTCAGCTATACGCGAGTTTTTAAATGTCTTCTAATATACCGCGGATAAAATAACGGCAACATAATAATAATAATAATAATAATAAAATAGATCGCCAAAACGTTCCTTGGCATAACCCACGATGAAAAATGTCCTTTGTTTACTCTTTTGCATCTGGAAATTAAATCACACGAGGGGAGTCACGGTCTGAAACGTACTTTCGAGCATTCTAAGGTGCCTCGATGCGGAGCGCGCGGTTGCTCGACGCCGGAGGTTCGAGTCCTCCCTCGAACGTGTGTGTGTGTGTGTGTGTGTGTGTGTGTGTGTGTGTGTCCCCTTAAGTCAGTTTAAGTAGTTTGTAAGTCTAAGGACTGATAACCAGAGTAGTTAAGTTCCTTAGCTTTACAAACATTTGAACATTTTTGAACTCGATGGTGTCTCGTGTAGTATTTATTCTATCGTAACAGAACATTGGAATGCACTTGGGTATGTGTACATTTAAATGTTCGTGGTACGCGTTTTAAAATGTAAATGAAAAAAAAAAAAAAAAAAAAAAAATGTAGGCCCTATATCGCTGACTTCACATTTTGAAGGGTATCTCATTTAGGATCACTGAAATGGAAATAGAAATGCGCGTAGTTTTAATCCATAGTCCTTTATCTCCTTTATTATTTTCTGTTGCGGTTAGCATCTCCGATTCTTGATCTGGGTTCAAATTTGTGGGGAAGTTGGAAGGAACTGTTCTCGGCCTTCTACGATCACATGCGAAGTTGTGAGACTATAAGAGGCGACGAAATCCATGCGCAATGCCGTCAGAACTGTCCAAGAGACTGGAAGCCAAGCTGCACTATGTTCCATTATAAAAAGCGTTGTATTCAAAAACCGACAAGGGCTCCTTCGGTTGTTATAAACCTTGTTGTGTTTAGCCGGAGACGGGTTCAAAAATGTTCAAATGTTTGTAGAACTTATGGGACTTAACTACGGGGTCATCAATCCCTAAGCTTACAAACTACTTATGAACTACCTAAGACTAAGGACGGCACAAATATCCATGCCCGAGGGGGGATTCGAGCCTCCGACCGCAGTGGCCGTGCAGACCGTGACTGAAGCGCCTCAGTCCCCCCGGCCACCGCGGCCCGCAGAGACGGGTTTGCTGCAGCTCTGGAAGCTACCTTATCCTATGCAATGCTATAATTTCCGAATAACTGCAACCCACACCCGTTTGAACCGGCTTACTATATTCGTTTCTTGGTTTGACTCTGAAAGTGACGATTCCTTGGTGACTAATTCTGCCCTACTAATCGATCCCTTTTAGCCAAGATATGCCGGAAATTTCTCCCCAATTCTGTACAGAAGCTTCCCATTAGTTACGCGATTACCCGCCAAATCAACACCACATTTCAGAAACCTAAATCTTCCAACCTCCAAAGCGAGCGGCCACGCAATCCAAAATATGGTCCTAACACACGGCTATTCCAACGCAGCCCCGTACAATGCTGCCCTTCAGATAAATTCCTACAGAAAAGACTTGAATTAACATTTTGTACTCCGACCATCGAAGTTATTTTACTGCGTACTACTCAAATAACAAACCTCATCTACCACCTGTATTGTCTGGTTTCCATAATACGAGGTATGTCCACAAAGTAAGTTCCGTTTGGTTACATAAACCAAACGTGAACAGATACAGAAAAAAATATTCATTGTATAAACATCTGCAACTGTTCAACTATTCTACATAACGTCCGAAATTTTGTAGGCGCTTGTCATAGCGTGGGACAAGTTTTTGTGTGCCTTCTTCATAGGTTGCCGCCTGTGTATTCAACCATGTGGCAAACATGTTCTTTCAGCTCATCATCGTTGAAATGTTGACCACCAAGGACAGATTTTAGGTGTAAGAAGAGATGAAAGGAGTCTTCTTCTTCCCTTCGCGTTGCCGCCCGACTTAACAAGGCGAATGTGACCAAACAACCCTTACGGGAATTTCATTGGGACGTGTTTGATCATCCTCCGAACAGTCTCGCTCCTAGCGACTTCCTTCTTACACTTAAAACCTGTCCATGTTGGTCAACACTTCAGCGATGATAACGAGCTGAAAGAACATGTTAGCACATGGTTGAATACACAGGCGGGAATCTTCTGCAAAGAAGGCATACAAAGACTTCTGCCACGCTATGACAAATGACTACAAAATTTCGGAATCTATGTAGAAAAGTAGTTTAATAGTTGTATATTTTTGTAGAATAAATGTTTTTTCTGTACCGTATCTGTACACGTTTGTTTTATATAACCAAACGGAACGTACTTTGTGGACATACCTCGTATAATTTTCCCCAATATCGCCTGATATAATTCTGCTACTTAGTAACACAGTGGTGGAGTGCCACACTATAAATCGAAAGGTCGCGGATTCGATCCCCTCCCGGTCCTGGGATTTTTATTTGGCACTTTCCATTTCTTTCAGCTCTGGCAGTGTTGTTGATGTAAAAAATATCGAGTAGCACTGTGGTTCGGAATCCACGTTAAACTGTAGGTCCCCCTATAACTGGCTGGGAAGGTCAGTTCGAGGGTCTGAGGAAGGCAGCGGCATACGACCACCAAACATGACCCTGCCTGGTAAAGCACTGTGGTGTTCAAATCAATCTTCGGATGGTTGACTGCCTTTTTTACATACTATTTTAGGAGTGGGAAATGTTAATGCACATCCCCTGCCTCAATCTATATTAGTAAATGCTTTCTCCATCCATCCCGGCGGCCTCGCTTGATTGTTGGCAGCATCAAAAAGGTAAAAAAATCTTTGCCAAGATCTTAATATTCTGAGAAATCCACATAGAATGACTGTTTCGTACAGACTGTGAGCTAAAATATCTGTGGCTGACAGGTTCTTGTATATAACCTTGTCCGCTCAGTAAAAGTAATAGACTTCGTAGAACGAAGATTTTATGACAAACTAGCATTGTCACGCGATTGACTGGTGCCAACGTCACTTGAATGCCAATATTATAGCGCAAGGCCGCCAGGACGATAAGTAGAATTTAACCCGTCTTACAAAATAGGTAAAACGTCCACATAGTTCTGAGTCATAGCAAATTTGTGTAAAGGTAGGCTTACATTGTAAAAGTTCTACCTGCACCTTTGCTGCTCTTGACCAACGCAACAGCCGCGGTGGAGTGGTCGAGCGTTCCAAGGCGCCTTGCTACGGGAGCGCGCCGCTGCTCGCCGTCGGAGGTTCCAGTCCTCAAATGTTTGTAAAGCTTATGGGACTTAACTGCGGGGTCATCAGTCTCTAAACTTACAAACTACTTATGAACTTATACTAAAGACAGTACAAATATACATGCCCGGGGAGGGATTCGAACCCCCGACGGGGGCATCGTAGCATGGCGCCTCAATGTGCTCGTCCGCTCCGCCGCGGTGTTCTTGTCCACCCTCGGGCATGAATATATTTGTTGTCCTTTAAGCATAAGTAAGTAGTTTGTAGGTCTAGGGACTAATGGCCAACGTTGTAAAGTCTCGAAGATTAACAAACATTTGAACGAACGCAACAGTGTCTGCCCACGACACATTATGACTAGTGAAAGAATTTTCAGGTGAAAATTATGGCGACAAAAAGGGGAGGTTCCGAAAATACATACGGAAAGTTGTAAAATGAAAAGTGCCTATGAAACTATTTTATTTGGTAAACGAACTACTTTACCATTCTTTGACCCATTTAGAGGTTTGTTATGCTGGATTACATACATTTCAATGATTTTGACATGTTGCTGGCACTTCGAGCTCAGTAGGTCTTTACATATGGAGAAATTCCATTCTGCATCTACTGAAACACGTGGAGCATGTCTTATCAGCATCCATAATTTCAGTCAAATGTATTCTTGTCGGAATTTTTATTCAAATTGAGTCGGAGTCGAATTTGGCTTTAGTAATTCCATCAAGGATCTCCCTAACACTCATCAACTTCTTCCACTCCCCCTCCTCCTTACCTCCTTCCAAACTCTACGCGTTTACTCAACAAATCACATTGAAGTGCCTGGCAGAGGGTTCATCGAACCGCTTTAATACTATTCTCTGTCGTTCCATTCTCTAATAGCGCGCGGGGGAAAGGAACACCTAAATCTATCCGATTTGATTTATCATATTTTATTATGATGTTCATGTCTCCGTATGTAGGTGGATGCTAACAAAATATGGTCGCATTCGGGGGAGAAAGTTGGAGAAAGAAATTTCGTAAATAGATCCTGCCGCTACGAATAACGCCTTTCTTGTAATGTTTTCCTCCACACCTCTTGCATCATTTCTGTGATACTGTCCGAGCGATGTGGCACAGTGGACTCGTATTCCGGAGGGCGGTGGTTCAAATCCAGCCCGGGCCATCCAGATTTACGTTTTCCGTGATTTCCCTAACTCACTACATGCACATACCAGCATGGTTCACTTCAAAGGGCACGGCCGATTTCCTTTCCCGTCCTTAGCCAAAACTCCGAGCGTTAGCTCCGTCTCCAATGACCAAGCTGTCGATGTGACGTTAAACCCTAAGGTTCCTTCTTTCTGTGATACTCTCTCCCCTGTAACGCGAAAATCCAAAATCAGCTGCCCTTTCCTGAAATTTCTCTTGGTGAGGATCCCATAAAACGTAGCAGTACTCCGAAATAGGACGGACTAGTGTAGGCAGTTTTTTAGTAGAACTTGCACCTAAAGAGTGTTCTGCTAATGATACGTAGCGTTTGATTCGCCTTCCCCACGATATTTTCTGTGTAGTCATTCCAATTAAAGTTGTTGGCGAAATGATTCCACCCGTCTGCTTTAACCCATGACTCAATCATGTCGGAAAAACCAGTATTTCAGTCGTAGCCTACTGCAAATAATAATTGTTTCATTTGATTAGTGTTTTTAATTAAATTACGGGGCTTATTAAAAATTTACAGGTAATTTGCAAGAAGCGTTGCATATCGCAGTTGCGGCCTACTTACTATCAGTACATTTCGAACATGCGAGCATCATAGTGCCATTGTTGCTTGTTCACTCGCAACATAATTTCGTCAATCAGAATAGACATCTACTGTCTAGCTTGTCAAAAGTAATTTGCCTACTATACACCACGCCGATGCTACGTGTCAGAGCCAACGGGTGTAATTGCGAACTCTATAATGACCCAAGTTGTTCGTAATTGTTATTCCCAGGTATTTAGTTGAGTTCACGGCCTTTGTTTGACTCTGAAGGACATCTGGCAAATAATCGTATCTATATGTTGCAAAAAGTTCCAACTTCATAGGTCTTTGTTGTGGACGAATTGTTGGGCTTGCTTGATGCATATAATCCGTGGAATCTAATGCACATATGAAGTTTCTGATTTTATCAAAATTTTCGCATATTATCAAAGTACCAGAACTTGTGATGACAGGAAATAGTGGACCGTGGCTGAACTCTTCGCCCTGAACTCATTCAGTGATCGCTGCATTTCAGTTCCTAAAGTGAAGGCGCGTATCAGACTACTCTGCTTCCCTTTCGACTTGCAAAGTTCATTGTTTTTCTGTCTTTTTAATGTATTGTGCAGGATGTGCTGGTATAGTCGGACTTTGGTTCTTCTTATCGATTGCAATGTTTACTTCGCAAACGAAATGTCTTTTCGAGAAGAGAAAAAATTATCCCTATTCTATTAGTTCGGATTTCGCGTTTCCCCTTTTCCCGGTTGGATAACTGGGGTAGGCTAGGGACACGCAAGTTGCAGAAGTGGCGTTCAGTTGAAAGACCTTCTCTAGGCCAATGAGCCACACGAAATTATAACTTCAGAATATGGCGATTCACCATGTGCATTGTCAAGTTTATGTTCTGTATCATCACACAACTCATTACATTAAAAAATATCTTCTCCTCTGGAATCTTCTTCTGGTAAACTATTCAAATTAATCAGTAATTCTTCAACTGAACGAAAATACCGACACCTCATAACAATGAGGTCTATAAGTCTTGTACAGACAAAGAACAGCAACAAAATATGCCACTTACCCGTGAAATAAAAAGGACAAGAGAGAGAGAGGGGAGGGGGGAAAGTAGATTACAACAATGAAATAAAATACGCTAAGCCGATGAAAAACTAATTGTTGCTCCGTTACGGACATGGAATGTTAAAAAGATTTCATCGGTGAAAATGACGACTATCATTTAAGATAGGCTAAATATAATGTACAAAAAATATAATGCACCCATTTCTTGTAATAGATATTAGCGTTTTACGGAAATTGTAGACAGTCAAATTAAGTTAAATTCGTGAAATAAAAGTTCGCTAAATTAAAATGTACGCTTTTCATTAAACAATGCTCACCGGTCAGATTGATGGACACGGTCCTTCTAGTGTTAAAATCGCAGATAAAATTGGGAAAAGGTTAAGCTATCAATAGAAGGGTAAATGTGCAAAATGTAGTAGTCTCTCGAAATGTTGCTACAAAATTTAAATAATTTTGTTTCATTCATGTCCCCAAATCCATATAATGCCTTGTCTTTGTGAAAGTAGTTATATTGTTGGAAAGGCGCTACAACTAAAAATCCCTTCACTAATGAAGCCTGTTTCTGAAACACACGAAATAGCCCTCCATATTTTCTCTAAAAGGTTGATACACTCGGTTGGAAAACGACCATTTCACTTTTTTCAGGTCCTGTATTTGAACAGTGCATCACCCAAACATCGGTTCTCTTGTTACGTGAAAAGCCAAACGGAACACCTGGAGGATATCCAGTCTAATGCCACTGAAAGACGAAAATCAGGCTAAGGAAGGGAGAAAAGAGGAGGAGAAGGAAGGGAGGGGAGTTAAATATCTAGTAGTAACTTTATAGAGCGAAATCAAATGGAACAAGCATATAAGAAAAGGAAGGCGGATGATCAGTTTCGGGTTTTTGGTAGAATTTGGGAAAGATGTGGTTCATAAGCGAGAAATCGATTTTTGAAAGCGATCGCCACCAGGCCACCAGTTCGGTTTAGGAAGATATAGGAAAAGTGTAGAGGCAATCATAATGCGAGTGTAGCGGATATAGTTCTGGAACTCCCTTGGGGGGGAGGGGGGACACATTATTTCAGAGAAAAATTACTAAATAGATTTAGAACGATTCTACTGCCGCTAGCTTACCATTCCGCGTAAGGACTAGAGGTATCAGGGCTCGTACAAAGGCATATAAGCGCCTATTTCGAACAGGAAAGAGTGAGTGGTAGTTGATCGAGATATATCTACATTCATATTCAGCAAACCATCTCACGGTGTGTGGCGAAGGATACTATCATTGTCACATCTTCCTGTTCAAACGTTTATAAATCTATGGGACTTAACTTCTTTGGTTATTATTCCCTAGGTTTACAAACTAAGGTAAGGTAAAGCAGTCAACAATCCGAAGATTGGTTTGAACACCACAGTGCTTTACTAGGCATGGTCCTTTTTGGAGGTGGTATGCCGTTGCCTTCCTCCGACCTTCGAACTGACTTACCCAGCCAGTTATAGGGGGGACCTACAGTTTAACGTGGGTTCCGAACCACGGTGCTACTCGGTATTTTTCACATGAGCAATACTGCCAGAGGTGAAAGATGTGGAAAGTGACAGATAAAAATCCCAGGACCTGGCACTCTACCACTGTGCAACCGAGGCGCTACTTAAACTAACCCAAGGACAAATATATAACACACACACACACACACACACACACACACACAGTAGCTCTAACTTCAAAATTGCCTAAATAGCAACATATTTTCGAAAAACATCCCCTCTCCAATTTAACTCCCTTTGTGGTTGAATTTCCAAAAACACTGAAACTCGTGTTCTTTTAATCCTGACCAAGTTTCCATATCCGAAGTTTCGTAGTTGTACCTTCAAAATTGCCTAAATAGCAACGTACTTTCAAAAAACGTTTCATCCCCTATTTCACCCCCTTACGGAAGGAATATGGAAAAATCCCTTCTTAAATGACGCCTAAGAGTGAGATCAACACCCTCTACAAATTTCAAGTTTCTATCTTCAGTGGATTGGGCTGGGCGATGATGAATCAGTCAGGACATTGCCTTTTATATAAAGGGAAGATGTATGGTATATACACTACCTCTATATGGTTCATTCTAATTTGTCAAAGTTGTAATTTATGTAATGTATTTATGCTGATGATGACTTCTTGTTATTTTAGCAGTGATAATGGCAAGTCACTTGCCGAAATCTAGAGCTGCATAATAAAGCAGTTTCTTACAAAAAATAACGATTGTTGATAGACTAAATACTAACATCTTCCCTGGACGCCCAGTGAGTCTAAGACAGTGTTAAATTTAGCTGGACTTCAAGCCATGACATATCAACAAAAGATAAAAGATTATCCCATTTAAAAAACTGGTTTGACTTTATTCAAATATGTACCTCCGTGAAAAGTTTGGACAGATTCGCACACGTTTAAAGTGTAGAAGTGATGAGCTGCGAAAATAAATAAATAAATAGGTTTCTGCCTATTAAATCCGAATGGGGTACATAAAAATTGTCATTGACTCAACTTTCATTTCAGCCCAACCGATATTTTGCAAATGGAATAAAGCGATTGGCATAATATGACTAGACTGTCTGGCTCGTCGTTGAGACATGGTCAGAGCTCAGTTAACAGCCAGGCACAAAGACCCTCAAAAATCGCCATCTGCACTCGGCAGTTTCAAAAAATTCAAATGTTCGTTAAGCTTACGGGACTTAACTACGGGGTCATCAGTTACTAAACTTACGAACTACTTATGAACTAACTTATACGAAAGTTAGCACAAACATCCACGCCAGATGGGGGGGGGAGGGGGGATTCGAACTCCCGACGTGGAACGACCTCGCGCATCGGAGCATAGCGCCTTAATGCGCTCGGCCACTCCGCCGCGGCTCGGCAATTTCAAACGCAAATTACATACGGTATAGGTGTATACGCTTTCGTCTTTACAGCTCTTTAGGGTGCTATATTTTATTTAATATCTTGTTATGTGGGGTATTTCCATAACAGCATGCAAAAATGTAACAGGACATATGATTTCATGTGGCTTTGGCCGTTAGACTAAGGCGGCCAACTTTTTCAAACCTCAATGTGGGACATTTCGAGCATGTGAAGGAGAACTAAGATCACGTGACTTATTGTGCCAGTTATTCTGAAACTAGAAAAGAAATTTATACGAGCAGAGTACGCCTACTCATTTACTTTTAAAGTAACGTATATAACATGACATGTTACTCTTAATTTTCAGTCTTAATTTACAGTTCATAAATATTGTCTCATGCTCCAATTTTGAATTTTAGGGTCTGACGGTTTTTACATATTCATTCTCCGTTACGTTTTTCCAATCACCTTCGTTGTCTCTACTATTATTTGTTCCAGCTATCAGAGCAGTGTGCTCCACACATTTTGATAAGTAGCTTACTCCGCCCAAATAATTGTTTTCCGATAATCCCGAATTAAATCGGATAAAAGATATTTTTTAAAAACATTTGAAGTGCTCTAATATAGAAGTTCCTCGGACGAAGGGCAGAGTTTCATTGTGCCTCCCTACATGCAATGCTCACTCACTTTTGTTGTTGCATTTTCAGAATTTCATCACTTGAAGCAAGTAATATGAATGCTGATATTGTGTTTGCATGTCAGATTTTAAACGCGTTTATACTGACTGATAATATTGCATCATGTTTACCACCTTCAACACAGAAAAAAAATTCCTTTACACTTATTGAAACGTAGTTAATAAGGCACAGAAAGTATGCAAAAAACAGATTTTTTTATGTTCAAACTACTTATGAACTATCTAACACTAACGACGGCACAAATATCCATGCCCGAGGGGGGATTCGAACCCTCGATCGTAGTGGCCGTGCAGCAGAAATTTTTTTAAGAAGACTGTAATTTATTTGTTTGGGAAGTTGACTTGCAAGCAGTATGACGTAGCGTGCCGTACACAAATAGTTCCGGCTTGTGCTCTTAGACCAACCATTTTAAAATTGCTGGAATTGCCGGTTTGCGAGACATTTTCAGTAATCATCCCAATGCGGGACAAAGAGTCCAAATGCAGATCTGTCCCGCAGAATCCCGGACGGTTGGCCGCTTTACGTAGGACCCCAGAGGGGATAGTGTTCGGCCTGCTTGGTGCAAGTCTTTACGTGATGCCACTTGGGCGACTTGCGCGTCTTTGATGATGAAGACGCTACAACACCCCTGTGTCCCCGAGTGGAGAAATTTCCGCCCCGACCGGGAATCCAGCCCGAGCCCCGCGCGTGGCATCTATCACTACGGAGGTGGACAACAGGACTTATAGGATAGCCGGCCGCGGTGGCCGAGGGGACTAAGGCGCTCCAGTCACGGTCTGCACGGCCACTACGGTCGGGGGTTCGAATCCCCCCTCGGGCATGGATATTTGTGCCGTCCTTAGTCTTAGCTAGTTCATAAGTAGTTTGTAAGTTTAGGGACTGATGACCCCGTAGTTAAGTCCCATAAGCTATACAAACATTTGATAAACTTAGAGGATACTCCACTGAACATAAGACCTGAGGTCGGAGAAACCCTCTTAGGACGTAATAGGAATACAATCACACTACACTTTACTTTTTTTTTATTTACATTAGTTACACCTAACTGCAGATATTATCATTGACACAATGAACGTACCATGTCGACTGTGTGTTACAAAATGTGCTGATCGTTACAAATGACTTGTATGAAACAAACCTTTTTTTTGGACAAAATAGCTATCTTTTGAACCTGTAATGTATTCCGTTACATATACAGTTGAAAAGCTTTCGGGATTAGATAGAAAACATATCCTTGTACACATATGGTTTGTTTCGTTAACCATGGCCGCGGTGGAGTAATCGAGCGGTCTAAGGCGCCTCGCTGTGGGACGCGCGGTTGCTCGCCGTCGGAGGTTCGAGTCCTCCCTCGGGGGCGGGCGCGCGCGCGCGCGCGTGTGTGTGTGTGTGTGTGTGTGTGTGTGTGTGTGTTGTCCTTTGGTTAGTTTACCTTAGTTTAAGTAGTTTGCAAGCTACGGACTGATGACCACGCAGTTTGGTCCGATAGATTTACAATCATTTGGACATTTTTTCGTTACTATGTTTGTTGTGGTGTCCATAAAAAGACCACTTCACTATGCAGGTTGGTCATTAATGTTGATACAGTTACTCACAGTTCTCTACAGAAGTTGCTGAAATGGCTGCCACGGGAGAATGGAATGCAGGCACAGACTATACGTCGCCTATACTGACGCCCTTTCTCTATGCGCTGACGCAACGGAAATGACGTGGCTTGGAATGCAAAACAAATTCACAGGAACGAAACGTACGTGCGTCAATTTTTACCTCTCTATCTACATTATTCCGTGATTTATTAAGTTTTCAAATTTATACTGACTATTTGATCTTCCAGTACATTACTTTTTCAAGACTTTTGGATAAGGCTTCTTGTTTTGAAGTTTTCGGTGTGGGACGTAATAGACTGGTATAGAAGCGCAATAGAAAATTATTCTGTAGCGTTTCGTAGCAGCCATGTTAATTTGGTAAGAAACATAATATGAACCGGTATGGCGGCACGCTCAGCCAGCGAGGTGGTATAGAGATGCCACGCACAAAGCTACGGCTCCCTCGCGACTCGCAGTCCATTAAAGACTCACGATGTCCCGTTAGGCGTCCTTGGAGGGGTGCCCACCTGGTCTTCGCCCCTCGGGTACACAAGCCAGGGCAGCCGTATGACAAATGAGCGACCAAACATAGTTATGCTGCCTTCACACTGGAAGCAAACTCCAAGAAACAAAAACTTGCGACAGTTGCCAGTCTAGCAAACTTAAAATAGTTGTGAGTTTGGCGAACTTACAACTAAAATTCTTGAATATCCGCTTTGATTTTCTAAAACATGACCGGTTTCGGGGCAGCTGCCCATCTTCAGATCAAATTTATTAAGTTACAGAGTAACCTGTCCTGCGATGAACGGAATGTTCACTGTGTACATTCGTTCATCACAGGACAGGTTACTCTGGCTTCGTTCGAAGAGTTGCTTTCTGGCTACCGCGCATGCGCAGTACGAAAGTTCGCGTTCGAAGAGCGCCTGGCCCCGAATCTGTCTACTCGATGTGGGGCGCCAGCTGTTCGAAGAGTTGCTTGCAAGTAGCGCCAAGTAGCCAGATGCTGCCCGAGGAAATTTTTCTGGCAGCCAGATTCGCGCATGCGCGTGGCTCTCTTTTTACTTGTAGTGGGGATATTGACGCTCCCTTGTTCAAAATGGAAGTTATCTTACATGTGGACATATATCTACTGTGTGTTTCTTCCGTAATTGTACGGTCTTATTTATTCTTATAATATCACCTGTAGAAGGTGACAGAATTCAAAATTCAGATTTCGTTTCCAGTGACGTCAATTTCTACTCAATGTTCTTGGGCCGAAATAATATCAGAATTTATTTCCTATTTGTAATATTTGTGGGTGCGGTGGCTTCTGGCAGAATAATTTAGAAGTTTGGTTTCTTTTAAGTACCAGGACGTGGGAGTGAGGGAGATACTCCTATTACAACATAATCTGATTCTTTTTGCTAAAACCAAAGAGAGAGAGAAAAGAAAACGCGAAATTTATAAGTAGCCTGGGAGTGGACGTTATAAAGAGGAAAGAGATGACATCAAGTTCCATTTGCGCAATCTAGGAATGCCTGGTGCAATTGACGGGACCCATGGCATAATAAATAGGCCCAAAGAAGATACAGAATTTTTTTCCCGATCACTTGCAGATGGTTTCCGCAAGAGACGCATTGGGGACCTCGTATCGATCGATCCACGAGATCAGAGTATTCAGAACGAGTGCGCTGTGGAAACCACTGAAGAAAAGTGCCAAGGTTTTTATATTATGGGTGAAGTGCTTGTTCCGGTCTGAGGCATTTGTTGACCTCGTTGAGCGTTTACCACGGCGAGACAGTATACATCGAACGTTGGTCTCTCAAAAATAGGACTTATTAATATTAGTGATGTTTTGTATGCTCTTAACAGTTATCTACATTTGTTCTCGCATTGCACTGCGGTGAATGCTTTCAAATAAGCCACCCTGTCTCCCAGCAATTGCTGTTTCCGTTTAAATCTCTCGCTGTGGTTCTTATAAAACCTTATTAACAGCCAATTTAGAGTTTCTAGACCACAAAATTTCCTGTGTAACACGAGTGGTTCCTGTGTGGAAGAAACAGCTCTATAATAACCATAATACACGAATTTGTAAGCACTTGCACCTGACAAGAAAACACAAATTGAGAACTCAGGACAGTATTGTACAATAAGTTGTCAAAATGTTTCTCGTTACAAAAAAATATTATATGCCGAAAATATTTAAAGAAAATATAATATGAGAAAAAGTACGATCAACTTTCCTTTGCAAGTAGGAGGCCAATACTGTGCTATATTGTATATATTATTCTGTAAGTGTATCTTTCATTTAATTATCTTGCTAAACTTATTTCGTAAAAATTTGCAAAAGATAAGTGGCGAATAAACAAATCAAATGTGATGTAAATAACATTCCCGCCGTTACTGTTCTTTCTGCTGTTTTCACGCTACGCTAGCGAAGGTGGCAAAAAGGCTAAATAAAACATGATAGGTGTTCGAAGAGCCGAAACACCGAGCACGGACACATGACGTCACCATTGCCGCGCATGCGTAGTAGCGCCTGTTTGCTGGCTCACCAAAGTAGCTTTCTGGCAACTTTTCGAACGAACCTTCTGTAACTTCATAAATTTGATCTGAAGATGGGCAGCTGTCCCGAAACCGGTCATGTTTTAGAAAATCAAAGCGATCTGGAGACTGATATTCAAGAATTTTATTCATATGACGATCGCAGAAACTCCCTCGAGTCCCATAAGTTTTGCTTTGATGAAATTAAAACTGTTGCAAAGTGTTGAAAACAGTTTCAAACTCTAGTAAACAGACATTCGGTGTGTTTCTTTTACTAATCGTCAGTACATCATCATTTATATTAATGTTGCTGGAGAGTCCATTCCTTGAAAAGAAGGAAAAATTAAAACAATTGTAGGTGGTATTGTGGATGGCGAGAAGAATAGATAAAAAGTGTTCGCACAAATGTACTATAGGACCTACACTGTTAGGACACAATCACCAAAAATTGTTTGAGAATGGATCACCAAACATTTCAGCTTTCCCACATCTTTAAAAATAATTAATTGAATTCCTCATAATCGATGTTTCAGGAAGCCCTATATCTGTGTCAGTGTATGAATAATGAAACACTGAAATAGTTAAATGTGCTTTCATGCTTAACATAACATAACATAACATAACATAACAGAGTCCACTACACTCAGGAAGCGGCTACACGGGTAGCGGGGGCTGTGTGGCGTGGACTGGGCGGTTTTTTAGGTTAGATGGCCTCGGGAATACACGAAATGGGTTTCAGTCTCAAAGGGGGCAGGTCAGACACGGGAAGAAAGTAGACATAAAAACCATTGGTGTAACAGTTGTAAATTGTCGTAGCTGTGTTGGGAAAATTCCAGAGCTCTAAGCGCTGATAGAAAGTACTGAGGCACAAATCGTTATAGGTTCTGAAAGCTGGCTGACGCCTGAGATAAATTCGGCCGAAATTTTTTCAAAGGGCCAAATGGTCTTCAGAAAGGATAGAATAAATAAAACAGGGGGTGGCGTGTTTATTGCTGTTACAAACGGTTTATCCTGCAACGAAATTGAGGCAGATACTTCCTGTGAATTGGTCTGGGTAGAGGTTATACCTGACCACCGAAATAAATTAATAATTGGATCTTTTTATCGGCCCCCTGACTCAGACGATGCGGTTGCAGAAATGTTCAAAGAAAGCTTGAATCATATTTCAAATAGGTATCCGAAGCATACTGTTATAATCGGTGGCGACTTTAATTTACCCTCGATATGTTGGCATAATTACGTATTCAAAACCGGGGGCAAATATAAAACATCGTCCGAACTAGTTCTGAATGCTTTTTCTGAGAACTACTTCGAACAGTTAGTTCATGAACCCACTAGAACAGTACGTGGTTGCGAAAATACTCTTGATCTCCTAGCAACAAATAATCCCGAGATAGTAAAGAGCATCAAAACAGATACAGGGATTAGCGAACATAAGAGTTGTAGTAGCGAGACTGAATATCAAAATTCCCAAATGCACCAAAAATAAACGAAAAATATATCTATTCAATAAAGCAGATAAAAATTCGCTTCACGCTTTCCTGAGTGATAGTCTCCAGTCCTTCAAAACTAAAAATGCGAGTGTAGATCAGTTGTGGCTTACTTTCAAAGACATAATATCAGTAGCAATCGAGATATTTATACCAAATAAATTAATAAAAGAGGGGGCTGACCCCCCGTGGTACACAAAACAGGTCAGATCACTGTTGCAGAAACAAAGAAAAACGCATGCAAAATTTAAAGACACAGAATCCGCAAGACTGGCAATCTTTTACTGAAACTCGCAACCTAGCGCGGACTTCAATGCGAGAATCTTACAGTTGTTTCCACAACGAAATCCTGTCTCGTAATCTTGCAGAAAATCCAAAGAAATTCTGGTCATATGTGAAGTACACTAGCGGCAAAACACAAACAATACCTTCACTACGCGATAGCAATGGTAATACTACCGACGACAGTACTGCTAAGACAGAATTACTAAACACAGCTTTCCGAAATTCTTTCACCAAAGAAGACGAAGTGAACACTCCAGTATTCAATCCAAGAACAGCTGCCAGCATGCGAAACTTAGAAGTGGATGTTCCTGGAGTAGTAAAACAACTTAAGTCACTAAACAAAAATAAATCTTCCGGGCCATATTGTATACCAACTAGATTCCTCTCAGAGTATGCTGATGCAATAGCTCCGTACTTAGCTATAATTTACAACCGATCACTCAGCGAAAGATCCGTACCCAAAGACTGGAAAGTTGCCCAAATTACTCCAATATTCAAGAAAGGCAATAGGAGTGATCCCCAAAATTACAGGCCTATCTCATTGACGTCGATTTGCAGTAGGATTTTGGAACATATACTTTGTTCGAATATTATGTACTACCTCGAAGAGAACGACCTATTAACCAATAGTCAGCACGGATTCAGAAAGTATCGCTCTTGCGAAACACAGCTTGCCCTTTATTCACATGAAGTGTTAAGTGCCATCGACAAGGGATCTCAAATCGATTCCATATTTCTGGATTTCCGGAAGGCTTTTGATACTGTACCCCACAAGCGGCTTCTAATGAAATTGCGTGCTTATGGAATACCTCCCCAATTGTGCGATTGGATTCACGATTTCCTATCAGAAAGGACACAGTTCGTTGTAATTGACGGTAAGTCATCGAGTAAAACAGAAGTGATATCTGGCGTTCCACAGGGAAGCGTTATTGGTCCCCTACTCTTCCTCGTGTTTATAAACGATTTAGGAGATAATCTGAATAGCTCCCTTAGACTGTTCGCGGATGATGCTGTCGTTTATCGGTTAGTGAAGTCAACAGAGGATCAAAAGCAACTGCAAAGCGATTTAGAAAAAATTTCTACTTGGTGCGAAAATTGGCAATTGACACTAAATAAAGAAAAGTGTGAAGTAATACACATGACCACTAAAAGAAATCCGCTGTACTTCAATTACGCGATAAATCAGTCAAACCTTAAGGTCGTAAATTCTACCAAATACCTAGGAGTTACAATTACGAACAACTTTGACTGGAGAGAACACATAGAAAATATTGTGGGGAAGGCGAACCAAAGGTTACGTTTCATTGGCAGAACGCTTAGACGATGCACCAGCTCCACCAAAGAGACTGCCTACATCACACTTGTGCGTCCTCTCTTGGAGTACTGTTGCCCCTTGTGGGACCCTCACCAGGTGGGACTGACGGAAGATATTGAGAAGGTTCAGAGAAGGGCAGCTCGTTTTGTTTTATCACGTTACGGGGGGGAAAGCGTCACGGAAATGTTGCACGAATTGGGGTGGAAATCATTAAAAGAAAGACGTAATTCATTGCGGCGTGATCTGTTTGCGAAGTTTCAATCACCGACTTTTAGTTCTGAATGTGAAAATATTTTGCTAGCACCCACCTACTTAGGGAGACATGACCATCCCAATAAAATAAGAGAAATCAGATCGAAAACGGAACGATTTAGGTGTTCTTTCTTCCCGCGCGCTATTAGAGAATGGAACGGTAGAGAAAAGTTATGAAGGTGGTTAATGAACCCTCTGCCAGGCACTTACATGTGATTTGCAGAGTATCTATGTAGATGTAGATAACCTCTTCAGAGAATTTATTTCAGTTAAGAGGAGAAAATATTTTCGTACTTCTTTCATGTTACGTTTGCATCTGCGTCATCCTGCCCCATCCACTGCATAAGTCCTTATTTCCTCTGATTTTCCGAAGCATCTAATTAAATATCTGTATAACTACCTGTTCTTGTGGTTAACTCTGTAAATGCATCGAGCTAAGCACAAAAAGTACGGAGCTAACTGATGCAGATTTCATTATGCAAATCATGGATATCATTTCTGCCGGTAAAAAGCTATTCCAGCACGCAGTAAAAGAGGTACCGATACTTGAATCCTACAGGTACCGTTTCACGTCGTATGCATCTCCATAAATATTTTAGTCCATTTAAATTCTTCTCGGTCATCCACAGTAAGCCACTTGGAATACCGCTGATTGTGGTGGCTTTTTCTTTACGTGTTTCTAACAGCGTATTTTGGCCACTGTGCTTTGTGTTAAGAAATATTTCGTATTCTTCATACTTGGAGTGAAATACCGGCCTAAACGATACAGCAGACGACAGGGTAACACGGCAATGTGCATGCGCAACTCTGCCGTGTTTTTGTCCACTGACCATATACTACAAATTCGAGACAAAACTTCCCTCATTTAGTTTTTCAAACTCGCGACTTCACACAACTTTTGACAACAGTTGGAAACAAAGTCAAACTTAGAGTTCAAAACAGTTGTCAACAGAGTTTGTTGGAGTTGGTTGTCAGTGTGAAAGCACCTTCAGGCTTTAAGGTGTCTTCACACTGACAACAAACTCAGTTAACAAGCACAAGAGCAGGTACTCATATAGATATTTAATGAGATGCTTCGAAAAATCAGACAAAATAAGTGTCAGAGTGTAGTAAACTACAAAAAGACTTTTGCACTGCATGAGGCAAAATTACGCACATACAAACGTAACATGAAAATACTACGAAAATATTTTCTCCTCTTAATTAAAATACATTCTTTGAAGAGGTTATGTTAAACATGAAAAAAACATTTAACAATTTCAGTGTTCCATTATTTATACACTGAAACATCGATGGCGACGAATTTAAGTAGGCCTATTTGTAAATATGTTGGTGAATTGAAATGTTTGGTGGCCCATTCTCAAACCGTTTTCGTTTTATGTCCACGCCGTGTAGCCCCTGTAGTACGTTAGAGTCCTTTTTATCTTTTCCTCTCGCTATCCACGGATCCACCCACAATTGTTTTAATTTTTCCTTCTTTTCAAGGAATGGACTCGCCAGAAACATTAATTTAAATGCTCTTGAGGATACGATTATTAAAATAAAAACGCTGAATGTGTGTTTACTACAGTTTGAAACTGTTTTCAACAGTTGCAAGTTCCGAAAAACTTACGGGTATGCAGTCAGGTATGAAATTCGACGTCGGCCGATATTTCGGCAGGAGACCACCCTGCCATTTTCAAGGGGAAACTACAGTGAGGAGGCAATGTGCAAAGATCGTTGCATAAAAACCATGTAAAATGTGTTTGGTCCACATTCTAAAATTAAGGCTCTGTTAGGATCCGTTAAGGATGATCTCGGTTTGCGCAAGGCGGGTGTCTACCGTATCCCATGTAGTTGTGGCATGTCATATGTTGGTCAAACTATTGGGACTGTTGAGGACCGTTGTATTCAGCATAACGTCACACACGTTTACAACAGCCAAACAAATCTGCTGTGGCCGAACACTGTCTTGACACAGGTCACCCTATGGCATACAACAAAATTCTGGCATACACTTCCAGCTACTGGGACTGTGGTATCAAGGAAGCGATAGAAATAAAACTAGGTGGCAACCTTATGCATAGGGATGGAGGCTTCTGGTTAAATTCCGCTTGGGATCCTGCTCTCTCATTTGTCAAAAAACGGAGGGACACAACTAATCCGACGTCATCCGTCGAGAACTGATGTTTACTATCGATATTCTGACCGGTTTCATCTTTGGTCGTGTAGGCGCTGTGTGCTTGCTTGCTCGGTGTGTGTTGCCTCTCGTGTTTACTCATTGAAAACCGAGGTTCTAAAGATCGTTGCATACTGCTTCATTGCTGCAGTTTCGCCTTCAAAATGGCAGGGTGGTCTCCTGCCGAAATATCGGCCGTCGTCGAATTTCATACCGGGCTGCACACCCATAAGTTTTTCGAAATTGTTATTCGCCAGGAGAAGTTAAGGAATCACACAGTTGTAAGATTGCCAAACTCATAACTGTTTTAAGTTTGCGATACTGACAACTATTGCAAGTTTTTGTTTGCTGGAGTTGGCTTTCAGTGTAAAGGCACCTTCAGACTGACAACTGTTTTAAGTCTGTTTTAAACTGACCACCGTTGAAGTTTTTCTTCGTTGGAGTTCGATTTCAGTGCGAAAGTACCTTTAAAAGAAAAACTTTTAACGCCCCAAATGTTAGTTACTAACATATCCCTTACTGTTGTGCCGTGTCAGATGATTATTTCCTTGAAACCCAACATTTCCAAAATATGTAGAGCCTAGTGCCTGTATCCTTAGAACTATCACAAACAAACAAAATTGTAAAAACACTGATATTGGATAGATATTGATTAAATCTTGGTATCAACAGCCGCTCATACTGTTGCAGATGACGTGCTGTATGCCGGGAAACAACGGCGGCAACAAACAGCAAAATGCGCAATAACAAAATAGTAACAGGGTAAGTCAAAACTCGCAGAACACCCTTTTATTTCAAAATTCGGAAAACCTGAGTATGCCAGTAGGGTATGGATGTGCTGTTCTTTTTATGGTATGTACCACAGTTTAACTTACACACCGAGCGAGGTGGCGCAGTAGTAAAACGCTGGACTCGCATTCGGGAGGACGGTGGTTCAAATTTACCTCCGGCCATCCAGATTTAGGTTTTACGTGATTGCCCTAAATCGCTCCAGGCAAATGCAGTGGCGGCGCTAGGCGTCGGCGACGTCGGCAACAGCCGACGGCTTCGCGCCTGTGGGGGCCTCGCAAAACATCGTTAAAATTTTAGCTGTGTTTCTTTTTTCTTTTTTTAATTTGATGCTTAATGGCGCTTTTCAACTACTACGTTATGTAGCGACGACCTACATCCAACTTACACTAGCGACCTCGCGCTCCGTTGTATGACTCTTACAAGGAAAACTACCCAAGTGTCACTCTCCGATTTTTATGAAATTTGGATGTGTTATAATATATAAGAAAGTATGGAACACGTATTTTTTAGAGACGGAAAAACATATTTAAGGGGTGAAATTGTCCTTCCAAAATAGAAAAATCGCGATAAATTAGAAATTAGTGAATCGATTTTAACGTTTTTTGGTATGAAAGTATCTTTTGATAAGAGATGAACATCAGCCTAGGTATATTGCAGGGGGAGTGACCAATTTTTAGTGCTCAAGAAATTGTTTTGATTTAATCGAAGTAGAATCTATGAAAACTTCTAAAGGAAGGCGAATTAAGGAATATTTTTTTGTTTGTTTTATATATAAATATTGGGGGGGGGGGGGGGGTAAACAACCCTTATGTTGCCGCGCTCGTTTGATACTGCCCGTGAAACACCTTGTGAATCTATATTTTTGAACTGTTTCATTCTTCAATATACTGGTATTTAATGTCGCTGAATCCTAATCTGAAATTAGATTGTCAAAATTCAATATGGTTGATCCAGCAGGGGGAAAGAAAATTCGAAAAAATGCTTGGATAGAAAGAAGTCGTAATGCGACTTACAAAATACTGTACAATCAACGTTTGAAATCATAGTGATTACAAGTGAATAAAACATGTTACAAATGTGTGTTGGATTTCAATTATTTGAAATCTTTATCCAAGGAGGACCTTCTCAAGCATGGTAATGATTTAGACATGATCGAGGAGGTGAAACCGTGACATACAGCGTTTAGAACTTCACAAGGAACTGTAGCTTTTAAAATTCAATCAACTAGACTCAATCAAAGACGCAAAACAACTTCTTCAATACATTTTAGAAAACAATTCGGGAGAAGTATACTTATATAACAATCAGAATCATGCTTAGAGTTCCAGTCAGTACAGGTTCTGTCGAGAGAAGCTTCTCAAAGTTAAAATTGATTAACACTGACTTGAGAAGCACAATTAGCCAAGGAAGATCATCTGCGTTGTCAATACTATCAACTGAAGCCGATATAGCGGCTAATATTACTTATAATGTGATCTTAAAAAAGAAATTCAGTGAGGCGAAAAGCCGAAAAGTTTCTCTATTTTAATTTGTGTTTGTTTATTGTAAATTTTGTTATTGCAATAATACTTGTATATTATACTAATAAAATGATTATTGGAGCATAATTCAGCTCATTTTATTTAACATTTTCTTCCTTAGAAAAAATGAAAGGGGCCTCGCAAAGACGAGTTCGCCGATGCTCAGATTCCTTCTAGCGCCGCCGCTGGGCAAATGCCGCGATGGTTCCTTTCAAAAGGCACGGCCGATTTCCTCCCCCATCCTTCCCCGAAAATCCGAGATTAAGCTCCGTCTCTAATGACCACACTGTCGACGGGACGTTAAACCCTAAGCTTCCCTCCTTCCTAACATACACAGTCGCGTCACTCACTGCTGTGAAAGTTGTTACAAGCTGATAGCTGCAAAGACACTAGCGCTCCTATCAGTAGGCTAGGGCTGTAAGAGTCATGTTTGTCTGTTGTTGCTGTTGTTGTTGTTGTTGTTTTCAGTACGCAGTCTGGTTTGATGCCGATCTCCACGCTACCCTGTCCTTTGCAAGTCTCATCTGAGACTACGTTCGGCAACCTACATCCTTATTGTATTCGTCCGTAGGTCTCCCTCTACGATTTTTACCCCACACACTTCCTTCTAATACCAAGTTGACAATTCCTTGATGTCAAGGAATGTGTCCTATCAATCTAACCCTTCTCTTAGGATATACCAGAAACTCCTTTTCTCCCCAATTCTGTTGAGCACACCTCATTAGTTACGTAATCTACCCATCTAATCTTCTTCATTCGTCTGTAGCACCACATTTCAAAAGCTCGTATCATCCTTTTGTCTGAAATCCTTATCTTTCACGTTTTACTCTCATACAATACTACTCTCCAGACAAATGTTTTCAGAAAAGCAGGATCCCATGCCGTAATGAACTGCAGCCGCCGTCTTTATTGCTGGTGTTTTCAGAAATTTGGTCTCTATTGCCACGTTTATTATGCTGTCCGTTTAATAATAGATGTCTCGGCGAAAGCAATTCAGCGTCCGTTTTCCAAAGCATGTTCCACCACAGCTGATTTTCCGGGATAGCGTAATCGAAAAACACCTCAGGTTCTATGCGTCGCTGTTCAATAGCGCGAGCAGTCTGGCCGGCATAAAACTGTCCACACTCACACGGAATTTTATAAATGTTTGGTGTTCCGATACCTACATCGTCATTCACAGGATTCATTAGGAGCCTGATCTTTGCTGGGGGCCTGACTATTGTGTCGATATATATATATATATATATATAAAATTCGAAGTGTGGCAGTCGGAGGTGATGGTTGTATGACTGTGTTGTGTGCCTGTGTGATTGCGTGAGTGCTCTATTTCTGAGGAAGGCCATGGCCGATAGCTGAATGTGTTGTATGTGTGTGTCTTTTGTATGTGCCTGTCGCATCTCGTCGCCACGTCTTTGCGGTGAGTTGTAACTGTCCTATGTTGTTGTTGTTGTTGTGGTCTTCAGTCCAGAGACTGGTTTGATGCAGCTCTCCACCCTACTCTATCCTGAGTAAGCCTTTTCATCTCCTCATAAGAACGACAACCCACATCCACTTGAATCTGCTTACTATACGCGTCTCTTGGTCTCCCTCTGCGATTTTTACCCCACACACCTTCCACCAACGCTAAATTCACAATTCCTTGATGTCTAAGAATGTGTCCTACCAATCTATCCCTTCTTTTAGTCAAGGTATGCCAGAAATTTCTTTTCTCCCCAATTCGGTTCAGTACCTCCTCATTAGTTACGCGATCCACCCACCTAATCTTCAGCATTCTTCTGTAGCACCACATTTCAAAAGCCTCTATCCTCTTTCTGTCCACACTGTTTATCGTCCATGTTTCACTCCCATACAAGGCAACACTCCATACAAATGCCCTCAGAAAGGACTTCCTTAGGCTTAAATCAATATTCGATGTTAAAAAATTTCTCTTTTTCAAGAACGCCTTTCTACCCATTGCCATTCTGCATTTTATATCATCTGTACTGCGACCATCATTTGTTATTTTACTGCCCAAGTAACAAAACTCATCTACCTCCTTTAATGTTTCGTTACCTAATCTAATTCCTTCAGCATCACCTGATTTTCTTACACTGCACTCCATTACCCTAGTTTTTCTCTTGTTAATGTTCATCTTATATGCACCTTTCAGCACACTGTCCATTCCGTTCAACTGCTCTTCCAGGTCCTTTGCTGTATCTGACAGAATTACTATGTCGTCGGCAAAACGCAATGTTTTTAATTCTTCACCCTGAACTTTAATTCCTTCTCCAAATTTCTCCTTGCTTTCCTTTATAGCTTGCTCAATGTACAAATTGAACAACATTGGGGAAAGGCTACAACCCTGTCTTACTCCCTTTCCAACCACTGCATCCCTTTCATGCCCTTCAACTCTGACAACCGCTGTCTGGTTTTTATACAAGTTGTAAATAACCTTACGCTCCCTATATTTTACTCCTACTTGCTTCAGAACTTGAAAGAGTTTATTCCAATCAACATTGTCAAAAGCCTTCTCCAAATCTACTAAAGCTAGAAATGTTGGTTTGCCTTTTCTTAACCTATCTTCTAGGATAAGCCGTAAAGTGAGTATTGCCTCCCGTGTTCCTACATTTCTCCTGAACCCAAACTGATCTTCCCCGAGGTCGGCTTCTACCACCTTTTCCATCCTTCTGTATATAATTCGTGTTAATATTTTGCAACCATGACTTATTAAACTGATGGTTCTGTAGTTTTCACACCTGTCTGCACCCGCTTTCTTTGGAATGGGGATTATAACATTTTTCTTAAAGTCTGAGGGTACTTCACCTGTCTCATACATCTTACACACAATGTGAAACAATTTTGTCATGGCTGGTTCTCCCAGAGACTTCAGTAGCTCTGACGGGATATCATCTACTCCAGGGGCCTTGTTTTGACTTAGATCTTTCAGGGCTCTGTCAAATTCAACTCTCAGTATAGTATCTCCTATTTCATCATCATCTACATCCTCTTCCCTTCCTACAATAGTGTCTCGAAGTTCATTTCCTTTGTAGAGCCCCTCTATATACTCTTTCCACCTTTCAGCTTTGCCTTCTTTGCTGAGAACTGGTTTTCCATCAGTGTCCTTGATATTCATAGAGCTGTTTTTCTTATCACCAAATGTTTCTTTTATTTTCCGGTAGGCTGTATCTATTTTTCCCCTATTTATACATTCTTCTACATCCTTGCATTTGCCTTCTAGCCATTCCTGCTTAGCCATTTTGCACTTCCTGTCAATCTCATTTCTTAGTCGTCTGTACTCCATTTTGCCTGTTTCATTTACTGCATTTTTATACTTTCTCCTTTCATCGATTAAATTTAGTATCTCCTGTGATATCCAAGGATTCTTTGTAGGTCTTGCCTTCCTGCCTATTTTGTTCTCTGCTGCCTTCACTATTTCATCTCTCAATTTTACCCATTCCTCCTCAACTGTTTTATTTTCCCCTGTTTCTGTCAATTGTTGCCTGAAGCTCCCTCTGAAATTCTTAAGAACTTCAGGTTCCTTCAATTTATCTAGGTCCCATCTCCTTATTTTCCTACCTTTCTGTAGTTTCTTCAGTTTCAGCCTACAGTTCATAACCAACAAGTTATGGTCAGAGTCTATGTCTGCCCCTGGGTATGTCCTACATTTCAAAACCTGGTTCCGAAATCTATGTCTTACCATTATAAAATCTATCTGGTATCTCCCGGTGTCTCCTGGTCTCTTCCACGTATACAACCTTCTTTTGTGATTCTTAAACCAGGTGTTTGATATAACTAAATTATGTTCCGTGCAAAATTCTACCAGGCGGTTTCCTCTTTCATTCCTCTTGCCCAGACCATATTCACCCACTATCTTCCCTTCCCTTCCTTGTCCTACTACCGAATTCCAGTCTCCCATAACGATTAGGTTTTCCTCTCCCTTAATTGTCTGAATAATTTCCTTTAGCTCCTCATATATTTCTTCTATCTCCTCATCATCGGCAGAGCTAGTTGGCATATAAACCTGTACTACTGTTGTCGGTGTTGGCTTTGTATCTATCTTGACAATGACAATGCGATCGCTGTGCTGGTCATAGTAGTTTACCCGCATTCCTATTTTCTTATTCATTATGAATCCTACTCCTGTGATACCCCCAACTGATTTTGTATTTATAATCCTGTACTCACCTGACCAGAAACCCTGTTCATCCTGCCACCGAACTTCACTAATCCCCACTATATCTAACTTCAACCTATCCATTTCCCTTTTTAAATTTTCTAATTTTCCTACTCGATTAAGGGATCTAACATTCCACGCTCCGACCCGTAGAATGCCAGTATTGTCTTTCCTGATGATCACATCCTCCTGAGTAGTCCCCGCCCGGAGATCCGAATGGGGGACTATTTTACCTTCGGAATATTTTACCCGAGAGGATGCCATCATCATACAGTAGAGCTGCATGTCCTCGGGAAAATTAACGGCTGTAGTTTCCCCTTGCTTTCAGCCGTTCGCAGTAGCTGTGTGGCAAAGCCACATTAGCTGATGTAACAAGGCCAGCTCAGTCAGTCATCCAGACTGTTGCCCCTGTAACTACTGAAAAGGCTGCTGCCCCTCTTCAGGAACCACACGTTTGTCTGGCCTCTCCACAGATACCCCTCCGCTGTGGTTGCACCTACGGTACGGCTATCTGTATCGTTGAGGCACGCAAGCCACCCCACCTCGGCAATGTCTGTGGTTCATGGGAGTGGATATATATATATATATGTTGCCGGCTTATTTTTCCCTATTGTTGAGCCACAAAACGGTAAAAAAGCGGTGTTTTTTTATTGTGACTTAAATACGGGTCCATCAGGCCCTAAACTTACAAACTACTTATGTACTAGCTAAGACTAAGGACGGCACAAATATCCATGCCCGAGGGGGGATTCGAACCCCCGACCGTAGTGACCGTGCAGACGGTGACTGGAGCGCCTCAGTCCTCTCGGCCACCGCGGCCGGCTGTCTTCTTGATGTCTTCTTCAGATGTCTTTTGATTACGTGACTTGGGTGAAACTGCCTGAGGTATTTGTCTCTTGCTGTAGCAGTTATTCTTGAAAACTTTACGGAAGTATAGTATATAATATTCACAGAATATATGACATCAACTGCGATTGAGCATAGCTGAAAATGTGTACTTAGCCGGGATTCGATCCCGGCCTAGAAAGCGGGAGACCTGGGCTCGAGTCCCGGCTGCGTATACATTTTCAGTTTTGCTCAATCGCAGTTGATGTGATATATTCTGTGATTATAAAAGAATAACAACTGCAGGATCAGAAGTGACGTCTATTCTTTGGAATAGACGCCAAATGTATATATAAAGTATGTAAGCAAGGCAGCGGCCTCGAAATGACAGCCATCCACTTGGCAGTGGTAGAGATCTCTGTTGAAAGCTCGTGGCAGTTAAGCACATGACGCGGCTTGTAACCAGAGAAAATTTTATTAACAAAAGAAAGTTGTTAAAACGGAACCTTATAGTTTCATTTATGTCAAAGTGTTCGAAATCTGTATAATGTGCCATAATTACAGTTTGCCGTCGTAGGTACAAGGACTTCAGGACGAGCTCAGTGATTTATTTAAAATCGTTGCACTTGCAACCTTGCGATGTCCGGACTTGTGCGTGGACTTCATCGATGACTCCAGAGAAAAACGCCTGAAGGCGTCGAGTTGGGAGGAACGCGCAGGCCAGCTGATAACGGCTTCCTGTCTTATCTGGCGACCTGGAAACGCTGGGTAAGCGGGTTGCAGTGTGATCCTAACATGCACTCGTGTCCAAAATTAAAGCAACAAAACGCTATCTCCCCGTCCGTGTCGAGTTCGCGATATAAAATTGTCAACATACACTTGGCGAATGGATTGAACCCAACCTACCAGAAAAAAACATCCATAAGTCAACAAGTTGGAACTAGCCTATCGACTATGAACACTTGCAACAAAAAGTGCCTATCACGCAACCTGAATCTTAAGCACTATGCATCAGTCATACGACCAGAAGCCCTTTGTCATGGAATGTCTTTTCATGAACCGGTGTGGTATGGTGGAGAAATTGGGAGTCAGAGGGAGATTCCTCAGGAAGATACTAGAGTAACTAGACCCAGTAGAATAAGATGGAGAATTCAGAAGTCGACATAATTCGGAGCTCTATGAACATATCGAGAAGTTCGCCGATTGTGCAAGAAAAAGAAGGGTAGCTTTGTATAGCCATGTTGTAAGATAGCCTCCAAACAAATTGACCAACCGTCTGTTCACCTTCTGGCAAAACAAAATTCGTACAAATTGGCTGACAGAAACCGAGAAGGATATTACAGAACTGTGAATCACTCATCTCCAGGACAGACAATCTGTAAGACGTGCTCTGAAGGCCGGCCGCGGTGGCCGAGGAGACTGAGGCGCTCCAGTCACGGTCTGCACGGCCACTACGGTCGGGGGTTCGAATCCCCCCCTCGGGCATGTATATTTGTGCCGTCCTAGTTCGTAAGTAGTTCATAAGTAGTTTGTAAGTTTAGGGACTGATGACCCCGTAGTTAAGTCCCATAAGCTTAACAAACATTTGAAACATTTGCTCTGAAGGAACTCAGAGGATTGCAGGAAAAGCCCCGAAGGAAAGGTACCCCCTGGACAGAAAGAGTTACACCGGCAGAGCTTACGACAGTACTGGGCAAAGCCCAACAGTTGGACAAGCGTGGTCCAAAGTAGGCCCATTCGAAACAAGAAGAAGAGCCAAAGAAATTTATATAAGCATGACTATGTAGATATGTAAACATTCAGGACAGCGCTGCGGTCGGCGACGTCTCGTGCAGGCGTTAGTTCCGTTACTGCTGGTACAGTGACAGGTTATTACGGTGTGAGTTTCAACGTGTGTTGTAGTCAGCGAACGGGAGATCGGACACAGCATGTTTGAGGTGGCGACAAGGTTTGAATTTTCCCGTAGGAGCGCGCCGCGAATCCTACTTCACTGTAACCGGGAAAAAAGATCTATATCTACATACATACTCCGCAATCAACCCAAAGATGCGTGTCGGAGGGTACTCAGTACCACTACCACTGTCCATTCCATAATGACTGATCCCTGACTGAACTCATATTCTGCTCACATCGCACGAAAATAGATGTCTTATGCTGTGTTCACAGTGGCACCGACAGACAGTCGTCAGACGCTGTCGACATGGTTCGACTAAAAACATCGACTGACGGTGTGGTCAGACTACACCCGATATAGCTTGTCACTTGGTCCCGTTAAAGTTTCGTTAGGTTTGAATCTATTCTGTGTCTGAAGTATATTATATTTCAATTCCCTGGGGTGCAATGGATTCCACCGGCATTTTTATGTTTCGAAATTAGTGCTACGATGCGACTTTTGTTATTAATAAAGGCTTCAAATGCATACGAATGAGCTACACCTGTATGGAACGAAGAAAGTGACCAGTATTGTGTAGTGTTCTCAGTTACTGCTAGTCCCAGACAGTCTTTACGAATATGTGAGGTACCGGTAAAAGGAAAAATGTCTATTACATGCTTGATATTTCGTGGCGTCACTGATAAGGAATATTACAGTTTTGCTGAATTTATTTGAAGTTGTGCAGACATACACCAATTAACTTCCATGCTTTAAATAATGAAAAACTACTCTAGTTAAGGACGTTTACAGCTCATCACAACGAATTTCGAGGATTTATTCGCATCTTATAGTGCATTTGTTTACATAAGTACTCTACTTTTTCGACATTTCAATGTGTGATTTCCTGACACACTTGCACTGCAGTTGTCTCTTTTAGGTTAGCTACATAAGTTCAGAAAATCGAACAGAAGAAATATTGAGGGTGTGTGTTATCACAATGTTAGAAACCATAACTTTTTCCGCCTGCTTAAAGGTATTGTGCCTCTTCCATTACTCAGAATGTGCAATTAATAATCGTGACAGACCTACCTGTGTACAAAAATCAGTGTAAGTGACGATTTTTGTGTTGTGATATCCAGTTTAATGGAGCAGACACAATGCCTGCAAGTATAGACAGACGTACTATTTAGTATGTAAAAAAGTTGCAAGATTTTATTATGTATGCTACGATTTCCCTCATTACAATAACCTCAAAAATACTACATCTGTGCAAGAGCTGCATAAAATCAAACATGGAAACGTCACGATGTATTTATGTAAACACATGCACTAAAGGCAAGAAAAATTCTCTAAATACGTTGTGCTAAGCATAAAAATACATAACGGATGCAGTTTTACAGTATTTAAATCCATGAAGGACACAGTATAAGGCCACCCAGAAACATCCGATTGTAACGAAAGAAATGATGGTACGGTACATTGAACTTCAATGACTGTCATTCAAAATATTTGTGAAAGACTAGTGTGAAATTATGAATAATTTTGAACACAGAAACCACTGAAAAGCGGAAGCACACGTAGGCCTGCACCACATTTGCAGGTCACTTCATAGATTACTCATCACCTTGTTAAAGAACGCCAGCATCAGTAAGAATAATTTGTGGACAGCTAATACCCTATTATCACAGTGTAAAACAACGTAAGAGAGCCACAATCCCGAATAGAACACATTTTTTGAGGTTATAGTTTACGCCGAAAATTTCTGATGAAGGATTTAACCAACCTAGGGTTTTCAATAAACTATAATATTAGACCATAGATTCCGCATTATATCCCGATTGTGATATTTATCGTCTTCTGGGTGCCACAATCTTTCTTTCTTTCACTAAGCATATCAGTTTCGCACTGTCCATTTTTAACATGTGAGAACGTCGGTCGATTTGACCGAAGAAAACAGATTTGAATTTCACAGACTGTCGTCCGAAATGTCTACGTTCGGGCGATGAAATCGGCTACACTGTGACCGTGCCCATAGAGGAGTACAAATTTGAAACGATCGGCCGTTTTCCGCCGATGTGTGTCGTCGGTAAAACCCACCGATATCGGAGCCACTGTGACCACAGCCTTATACCTCGCCGGAATCGTTGTCTACTTTTATTTGGTATATGAATATTACATTTTATTGAGAAGGGGACGACATACGTTGTAGTATTTGAGAGACAGCGTGCTTTTTCTTTTTTCGGCGAATGTCAACTTTAAGGATTTACAGAAATCAGACCCGTAATTACGAGAAAGTTTTCCTTGAACAGTTTAAAGATCCAACCTTGTTCTATTTACAGACGGAGTTTCGTTACTTTCTGATTACTCGTTTTATCCTAATAATGGTAGGCGTAGACTGCTGCAGTTCGCCTAATGATGATACGTATTAACGAGACGAAAAGTGTAAATGCAAGCTCTCTCCTTGCCTTTCAAAGCTGTTATATTTTTATGCTCATGAAACTACACCAAGCGCTAATGTCACACGATTCATTTATTTGATTTTTCCTTACTATGCGCCACGGGCTCGGGTGTGCTGTGTTGCCGTTCTTCGCAGTTGGATAGGCGCTTCTGTCGCATTGCAACAATGGCGGCGCGCTGGTGTGGCAACTACGCTCCGCCATAGCGTCGCATATACTGCAGACACTAATGCAGTTGCTTTACAAACTCTTAACTGGCAAACACGGAGACGATATTAGTAATGACATCTGATGTCATCAATAAAAGTTCGAGCTTAACAGCACTGCCCTCTCCGTCTCAATATCTGCAACGGTAAGCTTAATCACAGCTTCTTGCGTTTTATGTTATAGAGACGAAACGACTAATAAGAAAATAACGAAACTCCGTCTGTAAATAGAACAAGGTTGGATTTTTGAACTGTGCAAAGTAAAACTGTCTCCTAATTACGGTTCCCCGACGGGGATTCGAATCCCCCTTAGGCATGGATGTCTGTGCCGTCTTTAATATAATATAGTTCATAAGTAGTGTGTAAGTTTAGGGACTGATGGCCCCGTAGTTAAGTTCCATAAGCTCTAGAAACATTTGAACATCTCCTAATTACGGTTTGATTTCTGTGCATCCTTAAAGTTGACATTCGCCGAAATAAGCCAGAAAAAGCACGCTTTCACTCAAATATTACCCCTTTTCAAATAAAATGTAATATTTATACATCAAATAAGAGTAGACATTACGATTCCAGCGAGGTATAAAACATCGATGTTTGTTGTGCGATGTGACCAGAATACGAGCTCAAAGTCAGGGGTCAATCATTATGAAATGGACTTTAGTTACTTGCTTTCCTGGTCCATTCTCATATAGAACGTGGGAAAAACGAATACTTGTATGCCTCCTTGCGAGCCCTAATCTCTATAATCTTATACTTGTGATCTTTGCGCGAAATGTTTGTTGGCGACAGTAGAATCGTTCTGCAGTTCGCCTCAAATTCCGGCCCTCTAAATTTCTTCAACAGTGTTTCCAGAGAAGGAGGTCGCCTCCCCTCCAGCGACTCCCACTTGAGTTCCCGAAGCATTTCGGTAACACTCGTGCATTGATCGAATCTACCAGTTACAAACCTGGCCGCTAGCCTCTGCACTGCCCACCGAGCGAGGTGGTAACGCGCTGGACTCGCATTCGGGAGGATGGTGGTTCAAATCCACCTCCAGCCATCCAGATTTAGGTTTTCCGTGATTTCCCCAAATCACAGAAGGCAAATGCTGGGATGGTTCCTTTCAAAGGGCACGGCCGATTTCCTTTCCCATTCTTACCCAAAACACCGAGCGTTAGCTTCGTCCCTAATGACCAAGCTGTCGACGGGACATTAAAGCCTAAGCTTCCTTCCTTTTACTTCGTTGCCTCTGTCCTCCTTTAAACCGATGTGGTGGGGATCCCAAACACTTGAGCAGTACTCAATACGGGGTCATCCGAGCGTTTTACATGGGGCCTCCTTTCCAGACGAGTAACACCTTCCCAAAATTCTCCCAATAAATCGAATTCCACCATTTTCCTTCTCCACGACTGCCCTTATATGCTCGTTCCATTTCACGTACGTGGCGAGCACGGGGCCCCAGCCTTTGTGGCACTCTTTCCTTTCCGTGCTACACGATGCTTCTCCTACTGTCCTTTTCCCCTCTCTTGCGCATCTTTCGGGGAACCGAAGTTCTACCTTTTTTGGTTTAAGCTTATCATTCACCTCTTTATTTACCTCCGCATCAGCGTTTGACGCATCACCTCCTACTATTTCTTCCTTCTTCCTCCCTGTACACACCCGAAGGCCACCCATATGGGTGACTGGGTAATGCGTAAGACCCAGCCCCGGGCTGGCATGTAGGGTGCGTGCGTACGCCCTGGTGAAGGCCAGGCTCGGGTAGGGGCTATTGCCTGCGCTGATACCTTCCCGATATGCCGATTGGTCCATCCGTCTGTAGAGCGGGAGATGTGACCTGGGGTGGGAACAATCACCCAAGGCGGGTGTGCTTCCGTTGGAGGCCTCCAGCAGGAAGGAGCGTGCCATCAGAGACACTGGCATTCGTGGGGGATACATCCGCGATGGTTTCCCACAGAAAAAGAAAATGCAAAGAGTCTCACGATGTTAAAGATATACTGGATAATAGTTTACCTGAATAGATGCCTTTACCATCGACACCTAAGTTCCTTGTGGTGACCCGTACTGAGGAAGGACAATCCTTTTCATCGGTGAATCCAGTAGTTATTCAGAAGGGGGTTGATGCCATTGCCGGCCCGGTTAAGACCTGCAATCGCCTGTGTAATAGAACACTACTGTGGGAAACAGAAAGTGGCTCCCAGGCACAGCGGCTGCTTAAGGCTACTCTGCTCCATAGCTACCCGGTTCGTGTTGAGCTTCATCCAACCCTCAATTATTCCCGATAGTAGCCTACTCAGCCTGTTAGGATGGTCTGTCTGAGGATGAATGAAAGGGCTCTCTGGCAGCGCAAGGCGTCATCGCAGTGCAACGAGTGATGAAAAAGGAGAACAATGTTACAGTCCCCACACGAACAGTGTTCTTGACCTTTGATCGAGTGGCTCTGTCACCCAAGATCAAGGCAGGATATGAGGTAGTCACAGTACGACCTTATATCCCTAACCCTACTCGGTGTTACCAGTGCCATTGCTTTAATCATACAAGTCAGTTGTCCAAGAACCCGGCACCATGTCACCTGTGGTAAAGATGCGGGGATTTGTCCACCACCGTCCCCTCAGTGCGTAAATTGTAACGGGAATCATGCTGCCTCCTCCCTGGAATGTCCCATATTTGCCGATGAACGGGCCATACAGGGAATACTAGTCAAGGGAAAGGTTCCTATACAAGTTGCACGTAAGATGCACGCCAGTCGTAAGCCTAAGACCCCACCGCGTGGTAACTACAGTACTGTAGTTTTTGGTATCCGGTCAAATTGGACAGACCTGCAACTTCTTACGTGAACATATCCAATTATCTTCTCTCTCCAGGAGACCAAATTGCTCCCTGGTACTCGAATTACTTTCCCACCCTACACTACCGTTCGCTTTGACCTTCCCCCCTGTGGCAGGAATTCCAGCCCACGGGGGCGTAATGTTGCTCATTCGGGATGACGTACACAGCACACCCGTCCCTTTGTGTACTCCACTACAAGCTGTCGCTGTACGGATAAACCTTCCTGGATTTATCTACACAGTGTGCAATATTTACGCTCCTTCTTCCTTTCCAGTCACTAGATCTGATCTTCTAGATCTTATTGGCCAGCTTCCGCGTCCGTTTTTGTTGGTGGGCGATTTCAATGCCCACCACCCCCTTTGGGGCTCCCCACGACCATGTCCACGGGGCTCCCTCCTGGCAGATATACTGAATCACCTTCAGCTCATCTGCCTTTGGTGAACTTATCTTTCGGACTCCACAAACACTTTCAGCCATATAGATCTCGCTACCTGCACTGCTCAGCTGGCACGGCATCTTGAATTGTCTGTGCTCTCAGACACACATTCGAGGGATCATTTTTCGTGTGTAATTCACCTAATGATACCTGGCACCTTTGAGCATCCACACCGCTGGCAGATAACCAAAGCGAATTGGGAGCTCTATTCGACACTAGCGGATTTTGGTACTCATCAATTTCCCAGTATAGACGACTAAGTGGAACACCTTACCACAGTTATTCTCACAGCCGCGGAATGTTCCATCCCCTGTAAGACTACCCAAACACGTCGTCCCCTTGCCCCGTGGTGGACTGCAGAATGCCGTGACGCTCTGCGAACACGGCGACGTGCTCTCAGAACCTTTAAACAACGACCCACGCTCGACAGGGTGTCCCACTCAACTGTTTCACCCCAGATATCTCTGAAACTACAGGAGATATTGAAAAACCACTTTCACGGTCATGAACGTACGGCAGGGGCTTATGAAAGTAGGTACTATGAGACACTAAAACGTGAAGAAATAATGTTTTCAACACACTTAGGTTTTTTCTATTTTTTCTATTTTTTTTCTTTTTTTTTTTTTTAACGAATACTCCAGATTATTTCTTAAGCCATCGATAGGATGAGAAATCACAAAAAGAATGGCGTCGGTTGCATCGCGATACGCCGATTACATCCGGAGAAACTGGAAAGCGAAGTTGACATTTGTAATACACGAGCGCGCTGCTAGTGCGTGTCCGAGGCTCATTGATGCATCGCGGTGCAACCGGCGCCATTCTTTTTGTGATTTTTCATTCTATCGCATGCTTAAGAAATAATATGGGGTACCCATTAAAAAAAACATAAGTTTGTATTGAAAACAATATTTCTTCACGTTTTAGAGTGTCCCATAGTACCTACTTCCATAAGCCCCTGCCGTACGTTCATGACCGTGAAAGTGGTTTTTCAATATCTCTTGGATTTTCAGAGATATCTGGGGTGAAACAGTTGAGTGGGACACCATATATATATATATATATATATATATATATATATATATATATATATATATATATATATATCGGGTCAGTGGTTTTATGCCTTTTCTGAAAATGCCATAACGAAGCTTGGATCGGAAGATTCAACAGTTTGAGATACGATGCCACAAGATTTAAACCTCCCCTCCCTCGAAAATATATGCTATATTCGTCACTGGTCATCAATATGGGTTTTTGGAGAGAAAGGCCCACTCTTATATCCGTATTGACTGCACAACCAAAGCCTTACTCCTCGCCTGGGACCGTAATCACCTACACTGGACTGTTGATGACTGGAAACAAGTTGCCTGGTCTAAGGAGCCTCTTTTCCAATTGTATCTAGAGGTCGGACATGTATGAGTATGTAGACAACCTCGTGAATCCACGATGCGGGAAACCCTTCAAACTTGTAGAGCTGTAATGGAGCGTGTGCAGTTGGAGTGGTAGGAGATCCATGATACGTCTATATACGACTCTGGCGGATGACACGTACGTACTTATTGTGGCATCCGTCGATGTCCTTTGTGCATTTCGCCGGGCTTGGGCAATTCCAGCAGGACAATACGGCACCCCAAAATCCTGAATTGCGACATAGTTGCACCAGGAAACTCTTCTGAGTTTGCCGCGGCGAGCGGTCGAGCTCATCGAGGCGCTATGTTCCGATGCGCGAGGACGTTCGAGGGGTTCGAATCCCTCCTCGGGCATGGATGTTTGTGCCGTCTTTAGTATAAGCTAATTCATAAGTAGTTTGTAAGTTTAGGGACTGATGACCACGTAGTCCGATAAACTCTGCAAACTACATCTTCTGAGATTAACCCTGGAATACTACTAGGGGTACGCCTGTACCCCAGTGCTTCTATTAAATGTTTCTTTCTGGGCATTTTTTATTTTTTTCATAAGTGTGATTTAAATGTTAATGTATTACTTTGAAATAAAATTTATTTTTAATCAGTTTAAAAATCCGTTTTTATTTGGGGTACACTTGTACCCCAGTGTAGCAGACCCGTCTATGAAAATAAGTGTAGCAATCCAGAGTTAAACACCTCCACTGACCACCAGACTGGTCAGACAGTATATCTGGATTTATAAGAGATCACCACCCCTCATTCTGTTACGGATTTATGGTCCGCCTCCGTAGTCCAATGGACAGCGTGCTAGATTGCCACATAGGGGGCCCGGGTTCGAATCCCGGTCGGGCTGGAGATTTTCTCCACTCAGGGACTGGGTGTTGTGTCGTCATCATCATCGTTTCATCATCATCGACGCGCAAGTCGCCCCAGTGGTGTCACCTAAAGACTTGCATCGGGGAGGCCGAACACGATACCAGCTGTGGTCTAACGGTAAAAAATGCTACATGAAATCATCCCGGACTTATGGACAGCTCTATTGGTCAAATCCATGCCACGTTGTGTTGTGACACTTCTGCATGGCCGCGGTGGAGTAGCCGAGCGGTCTAAGGCGCCTCGCTGCATAGCGCGGTTGCTCGACGTCGGAGGTTCGAGTCCTCCCTGGGGCGTGCGTGTGTGTGCGTGTGTGTGTGTGTGTGTGTGTGTGTGTGTGTGTGCGTGTGTGTGTTAGGTTAGTTTACCTTAGTTTAAGTAGTTTGTAAGCTACGTACTGATGACCACAAAGTTAAGTCCGATAGATTTGCAAACATTTCAACATTTAGTTAAGTCCGATAGATTTGCAAACATTTCAACATTTGAACTTCTGCGTGCCCGAGGGGGCCCACACAATATTAGGCAGGATTACCAGTGTCTCCACACGGTAGATAGCACTTCATTCAGCGTACGCCAGCGATGACATCATGGCAGCTATCAAACGTGTGTGTTTGCTTGGCAGTCCTACATCAGCAATCACTGTGTACACATTCAAAGGCGCTCAGTATCGCAGGGAGGAGATGCCTACCAAACATTCTGCTGTGGAAGTCCATACGTAGAGTGGAAGCAGGACAACCCGATGTAGCCCGATGAGTTAATTGAATCGTGGATGTGGCGACAGTTCTTAGCCCTCTCCACCATACGGCCGGCACGCCGTTTCTTCTCGTCAAAATACGAGCTGCGATTTGTCGTCGGCAAAAGGCAATGTAAACAACAAAAAGACGAAGTTCAGAGCCTGCACGATTGTTGTATGTCTTGTTAGGTGCATATGACTGAGGACGGGACAAAAAAACCATAAATAATCCGAATTCACATGACCGGTTAGAGCTCAGGTGGAAAGGGGTATAGAACGAAGCTGTAACCCGAAAACCAGGGTAGGGCCTACCACGTTAGTGACAGAGTACTGTTACTTGGAATGGAAAAACTGGTGGAATCCGACCTTGGAGATCAATTTGGATTTTGGAGAAATACAGGAACACGCGAGTCAATACTCACATTATGACGCATCTTAGAAGATATGTATCCCTTGAAAAGATAAAACCAAGACAATGATCAAATTGGAGCTACGTAACTGGCTCAGAAGACAGCACGTAGAATATTGGACCAAAGTCTATCGACAAAAACATGGCAAGGTAATGATGCCAAAGCCATGTTTTAAAAGAAGCTCTGCAATCCTGGGCCTGAACAGGAGAGAGATTAGACTCATGGTTGGGTTGCTGACAGGCCATGGGAAGAGGACCCTAAATGTAAGATCTGTGATGACGGTGATGAAACTGCATCACTTCTAATCTTCGAATGCATTGGAGAGTAAAAGGCACAGAACATTTGGGACAACCAGACCAGAAGAAATTGTCTAAAATAAAGAACTGGTAAAGGGACTCCTTGCACTGTTTAAGGGCATTGGTTGGCTTTACTAGATATACTGGGAGCGATACCGCACAATAAACTTAGTTTCGGTGTGGGCAGTAGCGGGTTGGACCAAGACTGTTTTGGCTTCCCTGAGAAAATCAATCAGTCAATCAATCCCTTGAAATCCAGGACTTACGGCAAATCTGCCTTGATCGCAGCCCCAGTATGGACGACGGCAAGGTTAACGCTTATTCTTCGTTCCCTCCAGAATGGACTACGTTGTTATCGGAAACTCAGCCCTCTTCCATTATAAAGAGACAGATCTTACCGTAGTTGTGTATATTTCCTTCAGTGCTGTCTGAACTTTAGTTAGCGGAGTAAAGCGCCTGCATTGAAGTTTGACATTGCCCATAACTGCTGAAGGAAGCGTCTGCTTTGGAATCATCGATTTCACCAGGAAAGTCATTTACTTCACTGTCACGACTGAATCCTGGTAACAATGCTTTCCACATAGCATGTTCTGTTGGTAAATATCATTTCTACTTGCTATTTTCACATAAACATAGTGTACACTCAGTGAGAAAAGTTACACGAAGCGTACTCCACGGTCACAGTGATCCATCAGAAAACATTTCTATCGATTTTATTACACAGCGCCTCACAACTTCAAATGTCAGTCTTCTACTTGATGTCACTTAATACGTTGGTTTCAGCAGGCTGTGTGTGTGTGTGTGTGTGTGTGTGTGTGTGTGTGTGTGTGTGTGTGTGAGGTAGTGCAAGAGCTGAAAGAAACAATAAATTGACGATTTATTTTCGTTAAAAGAAATGCAACCAGCTGCTTTTATGGATACTTTTTTTTATTTATATTGTTTTCCAGAACTAGTTTCCGAGCCACTGCAGGCTCATCTTCAGCGGATACATTACAGGAACATTTATCATCTTCCGGTAAGTGTAGGGTTACGTTGTCATTGTGGTTCTGGTAGCATAACTGAACGTTCGTAATCGAGAACATAATAAAATGGAATTAAATGTTAGGTTGTTATATTTTATGTACTTACTGTGTTTTTATTGTAGATACAAGTGTAACCAAGTTGTGCATTGGGCATTAGTAAAATTCAATATGATGTGTAAAATATTTTAGTTCATTACATACTTTTTATTCATACACCATGTCTCAAAGTAAAGAAATAAATTAGTGAAGTGCAGCATCTACCATAGCCATCCTCTTTGCACCACATTCTAAGTTTATAGTATGTGAATATGGTACGCTAAGTGTAGCAAGAATGCTGCCATGTGTGAAAAAAAATAATAAAAAAAAAAGTCAGTGCCCAATGCACAACTTGGTTACACTTATACCTACAATGAAAACACAGTAAGTGCATAAAATATAATAACCTAACGTTTAATTCCATTTTAGTCTGTTCTTGATTACTGAAGTTTAGTTATGTTACCATAACTACCATGACAGCGTAAACCTACACTTAACGGAAGATAATAAATGTTCCTGTAATGTATCCGCTCGAAGATGAACCTCGAAAACTAGTTCCGGAATAATAAAAATCATTCATAAAAGCAGCTGGTTTCATTTCTTTTAACGAAAATAAACTGTCAATTTACACTACAGCTGCAGTTCGTATCCGACATGGATATTTTGAAAGAAACCATAAATCTAAACCATAGGTCAGACTGCCTCTGGTATACACTCGTAGCCTGGTTAATTTGAGGTGTTAGTGGATTACACGCCGCCTTTAATTAAATGTCCGACTGTGTTCTAGATAGCATTCTTTTAAAACAGGGACCACTCTTATTTCGTGTTGGAATAGTTCCCACAAAGTTCGAGAGAAATAGTCTGTATCATCTTCAAATACACACAAAAGTGATATGTATTAACAGTACTATAATACGAGTGTCATTCAAGGTTTAAAGAGACAAATTGGTCTGGAGAAAAAGACTTTATTTTTACAAAAAATACTATTTGTAATTTTCAACATTATCCCCTTGAACATCTAAGCACTTGTTCCAACGAGCTACAAGATTTATGGCAGTAATGAACACTATCTTGATGTTTGAACCAGTTTGCCACAATCTTTTTGACGTCCTCACTGTCATGGAACATTTTCCCCAGTAATGGCTTCATTAGTGCACCAAACAAATGTAAATCTCTAGGTGCTAAATCAGAAATTGTAAAGGGAATGAGGCAGTACTTCCCAGATCATTTTGTCGATGGTTTCACAGGTTAGTTGAGCGGTATGATGGCGTGCGTTGTCTTGCTGGAGAATAACACCTCTCTTCTGAGATCCACAACGTTTGTCTCTCATGGCTGGCTTCACCATGTTTAAAGCAAATCAAACTAGTGTTGGCTGTTCATTTTACGCTGCTCTTCGAGATAATCACAAAAAACTGGACCTTCAGCGTCCCAAAATACCACCAACATGACTTCCTGCTGATGCTTTAGTTTTGAATTTTTTTTTTCTTGACAGGTGAGTTGGTGTGCTTGCACTCCATGCTTTGCCCTTTTTATTCTGGCTATTAATAAAAGTTAAAATTTTGTTGAGGGAGTGCACATCTTTTTCATGAAGTTCCTGTAGCTATGTGCATTCTTCAACCTTGTTTCCTTGTGTAGACGCGTCAACTCGTCTGGGACCGTTCTTGCACGTGCTTTACAGTATTTTATCTCGAACTTCGTCAACTATCATTTCCACAATCACACGGTGTTCGGCATGATTAATTCCATCATTTCGACTTTCATCTGAGAGAGTTGAAACTGTAACTGGTCGGACAGACGAGCCAGTTACTGAGTCGAGGCCATTTTTGAACTGCTCAACCCACTTACAAAAATTTGCGCGATTCATGAGTTCTTCACCATAAACTTTAGTGTCGATAATTAACTGATTAGATCTCATCGCAGTGATGCCTACTTAGAGCCATGAAAGTACCAGACTTGCTCTACCAACAGTATTTCCGCAGACAGATTTCTCTCTTCAGTTATTGAGTGACCCTCGTGATCATCTCTCTACTACCTGGATGTTGATCTGTAGATGTCTGAGCGTGCCAGCCAAAGATGTTCATATTCTTTTTCATAATTACAACATGGCTGCCGTGAAGTATACAAGAAAACCAAAAGGAAATATGAATTACGAACCCATACCAGCCTGGTGCATCGCATAATGACATAAATTTCAAAATAATAGATAAGCAAGAAAATCATCAGTCCTAACTGATGGAAATTCGTTTACCTAACAACAGCATGGCGGAGAATGCAACGTCGTGTGCAAAACATATGAAAGTGCGCACGCTACGGTTCTGTGCTCAAGCACCAGAGTAATACAACCAGGTTATATAGAGATAATTGCACGTAATAAAATTACAGCAATGTGATTTTAGCGCTTCGCTTTATTTTCAGGTTCGGTAATCGCTGGGCTAATGCTGGAGATCAAAGCTACACGCATGTCGCCACTTCCTTTCAATTGATTGCTGGACTTGTATTTAATAAGGAAACACTTGTTGATCGATAAAATCGCCATAGTGGGAGGTGACTTCTGAACTATTACTGTATGATAGTGCGTTTTTTTACACAGCTGACCAAGAGGATGGATTCAAATGTGTTCTTACAGTAGCTATCATTTTTGCAATTCAGCAAGTGTTCACAACACCAGGAGACAAATGGATGTAATAATAATAAAAAAAAAAATTTAAAAAAAAAATGTTCAAATGTTTGTTAAGCTTATGGGACTTAACTACGGGGTCATCAGTCCCTAAACTTACAAACTACTTATCAACTACCTTATACTAAGGACGGCACAAATATCCATGCCCGAGGGGGGATTCGAACCCCCAACCATAGTGGACGTTCAGACCGTGACTGGAGCGCCTCAGTCCCCTCAGCCACAGCGGCCGGCTATAATCCATATGATGCCGATGTTACTCACTTCTGCCATCATTACTGAAGTCGTAAAATTATCAAGGGGGGCACAGTACCATTGGCTGAGCACGTGACTAGGAAATAAATGAATAAGGGTTTGAAATTTGATGTGTTTTGCGGACAATATTTTAAGCTGAGTTTACACTAGCAAATTATTGCAGCAATTTGCTTGCATGTAGAGGCTAGCCGAACTACTTGAGAGTGTAAATACGTCACCAAGTCGACTTGCGGCCGTTGCAATTTATTGCACGAATGAGTTGCTGCAAATATCCGACTCGACGTGAACAGTGTGGAATAAGCTTTTGCAAGTTACTTGCAGCTTGTAGCATTCATTTCTATTTTCTGCAAGTTGAAATCGCAAGTTTTTTCAAGTATGTCATCTGCATCAATACCTACTTTTATTTAATGTCACGATTAATTTCATACAACCATCTATATGTTAAGGAATAACATAAATGGAGGATAAACAAGATTGAAGAAAGCAAGATACCAAACATTGAATGAAGATTTGGAGCACAATCGCTGAAATATGGAATGTGTACAGTGATTTTAAATACAAAATAAATAATACAAATGTATATGTTTAGTAAATTTAATTTATTGCAATACATCTCACAACAATCGCAACGAAATTTGATATCGCTATTACATTTTTAGGAAGTGGCTTAATATAAAGATTCAATTTTCGCATAATCTGAGAGAACAATGAAAACAAAAAAAGTAAAAAGAGAGAGAGAGAGAGAGAGAGAGAGAGAGAGAGAGAGAGAGAGAGAGAGAGAGAGAGAGAGAGAGAGAGAGAGAAGTGACTCTTCAGAATGTAGTGTAATAACCGATCCTTGGGTGAAATAACTATGTGATATGTGTTCTGTTTTCATATGACGTGTCCAGTTGATGTTAATACACAACCCAAATAATTTATGGGCAGTCTAGAAAAGTTTGCAAAGGTAACCTTCTCGAAACCCGGTTCTAGCAACAGATTATTGTAGGTTTCGTATAGTGGCCTTCTAAGTGTTGTTGTCTTCATTCTGCAGACTGGTTTGATGCAGCTCTCCACGCTACCCTGTCCTGTGCAAGTCTCTTCATCTGAGAATACGTTCGGCAACCTACATCCTTTTGAATCTGATTACTGTATTCGTCCATCGGTCTCCCTCTACGATTTTTACCCCCTACACTTCCTTCTAATGCTAAGTTGACGATTCATTGATGTCTCAGAATGTGTCCCACCAACCTATTCCTTCTCTTAGTCAAGATTTTTGAGAAACTCATTTTCTCCCCAATTCTGTTGAGCACCTCCTCATTAGTTACGTGATCTACCCATCTAATCTTCATCATTCGACCATAGCACCACATTTTAGAAGCTTCTATCGTCTTTTTGTCTGAACTATTGTCCACGTTTCACCCCCATACAATGCTACACTCCAGACAAATTTTTTCAGAAAGGACCTCCTAATATTTAACATATTGTATGTCAGCAAATTTCGCTTCTTCAGAAACGCTTTTCTTCCAATACCCATTCTGCATTTCATATTTTCTTTATTTCGGCCAGCAGAAGTTATCTTGCTACCCAAATAACAGAACTCATCTACTACTTTTATCGTCTCATTACGTAATCTAATTCCTTTAGCATCGCCTGATTTTCTGACACTACATTCAACCACCCTCACTCTTTTAATGTCCATCTAACATCTACCTTTCAAGGCACTGTCCATTCCATTTAATTGCTCTTCCTTCGTTGTCTCTGGTAGAATTACTAATCATCAGCAAACAGAAGTTTTTATTCCGCTTCCCTGGACTTTAATTCCCTCTCCAAATTTCTCGTTGCATTCCTACACAGCACGCTCAATGTACAGATTGAACTATCCAATTAAAAGAGCTACAGTATAAATGAACGCCCTATTCGTCACTACTTGCTCTTACTAAAAGTACTTGCAAACGCTGTCCGCAAGTTATTCGTCAAAGCTCTTGCAGAAGTTTGTTTACTTCGTACGAGTGTTGTGTAAACACAGCAGCAAATGAATCGCAATGGCTTCTGCAAGCGACTTGCTAGTGCAAACCCAGCTTTAGTTCGTGGTCCGCGGACGACAGGTTGGGCCCACTTTTCTGGAGTCTGGAAAGTTCTTGAGGTTCCCCGTTGCCGACCTGCGTCACAGAGATTTTCGTCTGTGCCTGTGTGTATGCTGCCGTCTCAAACCGGTTGTGGAGGGGTCGTTCGTGGAGCGTGTCCATTGTAAGTGGCCCTAGGCCTAATCCGTCTACCTGGCTGAGTGCTTCGCGTTCGGAATGCATAGAAGGAACAATAGGAGCCTTCCCCTTTATCGAAGGCCCTCGTTGTTCGATCCTCAACCCGTTGCTTGCCTGCCACGCCTAGCCCCGAAACAGTCACTACGTTTACATCCAACACATCTTTCGTAAGACGAAAACCGAATTTCTTAAACTGTTTTTCGCTGTCGTGTTTATCCTGAAACGGATTCCCTAGCCCACTCAAATATGGCGACTGAAAAACAGCTGATTCAGTTCCTGATGTAAGTCAGCACAGTCACAATTTTTCTTTACTTAAATACGCAGATTCATTGCTCACTCTACTGTGTATACCTCTCTTTCACTGCATATAATGCCACTTTTTCCATATCAGCCGAATATTCTTAACAAGAAAGCACAATCTGACAAGCCAAGAACGTTACAAAAACGGTTGCGATTACATGGGCACGAACATCGAGGGTGGAACTGGAAAACCGCTCTGTAGAAGTGGATTTCTAGAATAGATTGCCGGCCGCGGTGGCCGAGCGGTCTGCGGCGAGCCAGTCATGTTCTGCACGGTCACTACGGTTGGGGGTTCGAATCCCCCCTCGGGCATGGAGTTTGTGCCGTCTTTAGTATAAGCTACTCCATAAGGAGTTTGTAAGTTTAGGGAATGATGACCCCGTAGTTAAGTCCCTAAGCTATACAAACAAACAAAACCAGAATCGATTTTGGAGTGTTTACATGACCAACCAAAAGAGGTATTGGGTAATCCGTTTACGAAATCCGGTTTTGGGAGCCCATTTAAACAGGGTGAATCGCGTTCAAGTTTACTGCGAGATTGTTCACTCGTTGTCTTATCCCTTATTTACTAACAGTTTATTTCATATTTAGTAGCGTCAGAGTTAAGTAAGTATATGCCCGTGCTTTGCTACGGGAATTACAGAAGGATTGCTACATACCGTCGCTTTCTTAGGATTCAGTACCCCAGTCTATAAACAGAACCCCTACAGGATCGCTTATTCAAAAATTCCTTTCATGGGGTATTTTTCTTATGATCTGGCTAAACTGTTTCGTGGCGCAAATGTAAAAGTCGTATTTATCAGTCCTTTGAGCATCCAGCAAATTCTCCCACACAACGAACTAGCCAATAAGGAGAGAGTCTACAATGTCCCGAATGCCCAGCTGAATATATAGGACAGACAGGCCGGACCTTTAATGTACGTTTTACTGAGGATCTTACAAAAAAAAAAAAAAAAGATCAATTCAAAAAACATTTCCCTTTTGCGGAACACACTAAAGCATCCGTACATCAACAACCTATCATTGACAACATTCAAATTTTACATATTGCGCAGAAGTTAAATTTATTGGAAGAGTTTGAGATAGCGAAGCGTGCTTACTTTTGACACCCGTACCTCGTAAACGATCAGTTGACATACAAAGATCAAACATTCCTAGCTATTATGATGTCTCTGCTCAAATGAAATACTGTAATTCCTTTCATTTATAAATATCAACGTAAACTATTAACTTCTGTCATGCTTAATAACCCCCCTTTATTTAAATTTGTATTCAGATAGCTAGATTTCAGCCGTCCCGTCTTATACACCGGCTTCCTATGTCGCTCCCTACCCACATTCCCTCAGTCAGTCTGTACAAGTCGGCGGAGCAGCACACCACGCCCGTGAGCGCAATTGTAAACATGCGCTTATCTTGTGTCACCAGAGACCACCGCTTCGATTAAGGTAATCTTCAAAATCGGTTTTATGTTTCTCACATCTTTACCGAGTATGTTCCAACTGTAATTCGTTATTATCCGAACATTTTAGGGCTACAAGGAAATCCAAAAGTCAAAAACATATTAACACCGCAAAACAACTTACGGTGTCACACCACGGAGAGCGCATTGTAAGCTTTGTTTTCCATTTATGCTGTCTTCTTAACACAAGATAAGCCCATGTCCCATTATCCCCGTTTTGTAATTACGCCTAGTAATTTTGTGTACACTCTGTCATGTAGATAATCTGAAGATGCCCCGCTAAAGGGCGAAACGCGTCATTAAATAAGGAATAAAACAATTTGCAATCAAGACGGTTTTTCACTGAAAGAATATTTATTCTCACTGATTGCTGTACACCGTGGACTGGAAATCATTTTATCAGGTTTTCAACTCGTCTACATACACATAAACAAAAATTGACAACACGTGGAATTAGAGATCCGAAAATGTTTTATATAAGTGAATGCGGAAAAAAAGATGTTCTAGTGGGATTCGAACCTCCGACTCTACAGAGATGCGGCAGTTGTTCTGATTACTGGTACTTATTGCACTTTGCAAAATTTTAAAGTTGATTTTCTCACTAATCTTTTAGAGTTGCGTCGAATGGATTTGGCTGATTGTTGTTTAAGTTCTGAACTTCACGTACCTTAAATATGAAGAAATTCTAAAACCCGATACCCATGTGGTCTCCTTCTGAGATGCGTGAAATCAGTCATATTACAAATTACATTCAAATGTCACACTTCTTTGCTACCTAAATGTATTCGCAACATAATTACGAGCTAAACAGTGCGTATTAACATAAATGAATTGGACGACTTGCACTTTAGGAAGAGGCCAACGATAGACTTCTATACCGTTCATCCGATTGCGATAAAATTTTTCAGAACAACAGGTAAGGCACTGCCTGTGTAAAGTGTCATACAATGTATGGTGGAGGGCACCTTCGACGCTTTTTCACCGATCACAATGAAAATTAACGCACATACAGGGTCTCAACTTTTTCACCTCAGATAAAAAGAAGAGTTCAAATATTTGTAAATATGTGCGACTTAACTAAGCTGTCATCAATCCCTAAGCTTAAAAACTACTTAAACTAACTTATGCTAAGGACAAAAAATACACCCATAACCGAAGGAGGACTGGAACCTCCGACGGCGAACAGCAGCGCGCTGCAGCTAGGCGCCTTGGAACCCTGAGCCACTCCAGATATCTTCTGGAACTACAATAGATATTGAAAAACGACTTTCAGCTGGACGTTCGACAGACGGGGATACTGAAAAAACCCGGGATTTTTTTTTTAAATTCCGGGAATATCATTATTCAAGTAATCAGTTAATTCTTTCGTAATTTTGGCTGTAAAGAACTTCCCTTGAGCTTGCTACTGCAGAATAGTACTTCAGTACTAAAAATAAACGGGAGAAAAACACGAAAATAAAACTTTCTTGAAACGAAAATTCGCGATTTACGACAAAACGCCGTGAGGATAGCCTACAAGCATCTGCTCGTTGGATAATGTCTCAAAGGCGCTAGGGCAGAAGAGAGTGCAATACTTCACAACAAATTGCTGTTGATGAGCGTGATTCTCATTTTTATGTTTCTAGCAGGTCGCGCGTAAAAATAGTGAGTTGAGAAGCGTCACTTTCAGAGAAAGTCCTTTTACGCAAAATCATTAATACTGAATATGTGCTATAAATTACTTAATCACGAACCGTTTGACTCCCGTTAGAAACTTAACACTTTTGTAACCAGAATTTAAAAAGAAATTTTGGATTCTCAAGACCAGCGATTTATGCCATTATTATTATTATTATTATTATTATTTTTTTAAATAATGAATTTGCAGAAGATTTGTGTTTGATATGTCTTACAAGGATGACTAACACACGCTACAAAGGGCAAAGCTTAAAGGTTGGTTTATCATATTTCTTTCCGTTCTTTAATAGCTAGATTACAAATTATGCAATAACGGTGGCAGAAGGTATAATTAACCTTAAAAATTATGGGAAGGAAGGCAGTCAATCAGGAGTTTGTAAATAACTAAGAATTCTGGTCGTACTTTCGTTGTTTTATTCGTTTCAGGCGTAACAATGTAGGCCTCCGGTACTCTGAAATAGTGACACATTCGAAGAAAACATCGCAATATTTTTGACAAGCAATTAAAACTGTTCATTGAGGTCAAGTGTAACAATATACATGAGAATCTTCACATATTTGCACAAAACAACAAATTATTATACAAAACAAATGACAAACGACTGAAATGAAACTGAAATCCACGTGAGCTGCATGTAAACAAAAAATAGCATTAGTGAGAACAAAATATTCTCTCCGGTTCACCGTTCTTACCAAGGAGGTTAGAATAAAGGGAGATGGCGTTACCTATGCTGAGAACAGGATTGGTTGAAGCCAAATGGCCATCCATGCTTTTGTGTCCAAAACAAAGATTTCTCACTTAAACCCTGTGGGAATATTGCCCTATTTAAGTAATGTCACTAAACTGCGAATTTACTTAGATTGCAATCGTTAAGATGTACAAAAATAAATTTTTTTCGCCGAGTACCTTTTTTCAAATCGCATGGTAAGTTTCAGAGCTGTCCGAACACCGTCTTTCAGCACAATACGCACTTTTTCTAGCAAAATATCGCGGTTTTTAGCCTATCTTGCTAACTAAGATTTACGAAAACTGAATAATGCCGTTTATAGATGAATGTCTACTGGATGTATTGTAAATATTTGAACAATTTTCTATGATTAGTTATTTAGGTATTTGCGATTCACGGTGCTAAAACGGCTGAAAATCGGGTTTTGTGATTTTGCGCAAAACTATGATAAGTTTCAACCTCTGGATCTTGGTAACGAATAACGATATCGAAAAAATGTAAAAAACGACCTCGAGAATGTCATCATAAGAACATATGGTAAAAATTTCGACGATTTGCAAAGAATAGAAAGTATCGAAGTGACCTTTTCTTTTTTTGTCTTTTTTTCCAAAAATATTTTCTCAAGAAGCGCCCATGAATGAATGGTGCTTTTGTAAGCCGTTTAAACCCCGCCATAGACTACACTCCATGTACAAAAGCCAACTGATTTGCTCAATTTGGATGGGCTCAAGGAAGTGTGTAACTTTGAAAATTTTGACGATGTACTGTATGATAGCTATAGTATACCCATTCTTCTAATATGTACACATATGATCACTAGGCCAAGATCTATCCAGAACACTTTACTTCTTCACTCTGAGATGAATAGAACCTGAGATGTGGGCCCCTAAAGAATCGCAAATTCGCACGCGCCGTTTACGAACATATTAATACCACGCACTGCCGTGCGCGGTATGAAAATTTGTTTTGTCCCGAGCGTTGGTAAGCCTAGGGACTAAAAACCGGAGTAGTTGCGTCCCTTAGATTTACAAACGTTTGGTTTTTGAAGCTACGTTTGTAAGTATAGGTACAGCCAGAGGTGGCCACAGGGGGGAGGAAGTGGTCATGACACAAACTGCGTCATTGAAATTTCTGAGGGGGGGGGGGGGGTGAAAAATTAGTACTTTTGGTCAGTCTGGGGCTTTATAAACAATTTTTAAAAAACGTGAAAAAATAAAGATATTTAACTTAAATGTTAAATGGTAAAACAGGACCTAATATCTCGGGTGTGAGGGGAGGGGGTCATTGGCCAGGGGAGCCTTTGGGTACATTACTGCGACTTCATTTATCTAGTACGTGGAGCATGCTCTAACAACAAAAGCCGGCCGAGGGGACTGCGGCGCGCCAGTCACGGGTTGTACGGCCACTACGATCGGGGGTTTGAATCCCCCCTCGGGCATGGATATTTGTGCCGTCCTTAGTGGTTTGCTAGTTCATAGTAGTTCGGTGGCAGGATGAACAGGATTTCTGGTCAGGTGAGTACAGGATTATAAATACAAAATCAGTTGGGGGTATCACAGGAGTAGGATTGATAATGAATAAGAAAATGGGAATGCGGGTAAACTATTATGACCAGCACAGTGATCGCATTATCATTGTCAAGATAGATACGAAGCCAACACCAAGAACAGTAGTACAGGTTTATATGCCAACTAGCTCTGCCTATGATGAGGAAATCGAAGAAATATATGAGAAGCTAAAGGAAATTATTCAGACAATTAAGGGAGAGGAAAACTTAATTGTTATGGGAGACTGGAATTCGCTAGTTGGACAAGGAAGGGAAGGGAAGATAGTGGGTGAATATGGTCTGGGCAAAAGGCCGCGGTGGCCGAGGTAACTGAGGCGCTCCAGTCACGGTCAGCACGGCCACTACGGTCGGGGGTTCGAATCCCCCCTCGGGCATGGATATTTGTGCCGTCCTTAGTATGAGGTAGTTGATAAGTAGTTTGTAAGTTTAAGGACTGATGACCCCGTAGTTAAGTCCCATAAGCTTAACAAACATTTGAACATTTGAAAAGGAATGAAAGAGGAAGCCGCCTGGTAGAATTTTGCACAGAACATAATTTAGTTATAACAAACACCTGGTTCAAGAATCACAAAAGAAGGTTGTATACGTGGAAGAGACCAGGAGACACCGGAAGGTATCAGATAGATTTTATAATGGTAAGACATAGATTCCGGAACCAGGTTTTAAACTGTAAAACATACCCAGGGGCAGATATAGACTCTGACCATAACTTGTTGGTTATGAACTATAGGCTGAAACTAAAGAAACTACAAAAAGGTAGGAAAATAAGGAGATGGGACCTGGATAAATTGAAGGAACCTGAGGTTCTTAAGAAGTTCAGAGGGAGCTTTAGGCAACAATTGACAGAAACAGGGGAAAATAAAACAGTAGAAGAGGAATGGGTAAAATTGAGAGATGAAATAGTGAAGATAGCAGAGGACAAAATAGGTAGGAAGGCAAGACCTACAAAAAATCCTTGGATATCACAGGAGATACTAAATTTAATCGACGAAAGGAGAAAATATAAAAATGCAGTAAATGAAACAGGCAAAATGGAGTACAGACGACTAAGAAATGAGATTCACAGGAAGTGCAAAATGGCTAAGCAGGAGTGGCTAGAAGGCAAATGCAAGGATGTAGAAGAATGTATAAATAGGGGAAAAATAGATACAGCCTACAGGAAAATAAAAGAAACATTTGGAGATAAGAGAAACATATCTATGAATATCAAGGACACTGATGGAAAACCAGTTCTCAGCAAAGAAGGGAAAGCTGAAAGGTGGAAAGAGTATATAGAGGGGCTCTACAAAGGAAATGAACTCCGAGACAATATTGTAGGAAGGGAGGAGGATGTAGATGAAGATGAAATAGGAGATACTGTATTGAGAGAAGAATTTGACAGAGCTCTGAAAGACCTAAGTCGAAACAAGGCCCCTGGAGTAGATGATATTCCCACAGAGCTACTGAAGTCTCTGGGAGAACCAGCCATGACAAACCTGTTTCACCTGGTGCGTAAGATGTATGAGACAGGAGAAGTACCCTCAGACTTTAAGAAAAATGTTATAATCCCCATTCCAAAGAAAGCAGGTGCAGACAGGTGTGAAAACTACAGAACCATCAGTCTAATAAGTCATGGTTTCAAAATATTAACACGAATTATATACAGAAGGATGGAAAAGGTGGTAGAAGCCGACCTCGGGGAAGATCAGTTTGGGTTCAGGAGAAATGTAGGAACACGGGAGGCAATACTCACGTTACGGCTTATCCTAGAAGATAGATTAAGAAAAGGCAAACCTACATTTCTAGCTTTTTAGATTTGGAGAAGGCTTTTGACAATGTTGATTGGAATAAACTCTTTCAAGTTCTGAAGCAAGCAGGAGTAAAATATAGGGAACGTAAGGTTATTTATAACTTGTACAAAAACCAGACAGCGGTTATCAGAGTTGAAGGGCATGAAAGGGATGCAGTGGTTGGAAAGGGAGTAAGACAGGGTTGTAGCCTTTCTCCATTGTTATTCAATTTGTACATTGAGCAAGCTATAAAGGAAAGCAAGGAGAAATTTGGAGAAGGAATTAAAGTTCAGGGTGAAGAATGAAAAACATTTCGTTTTGCCGATGACATTGTAATAATCTCAGAGACAGCAAAAGACCTGGAAGAGCAGTTGAAGGGAATGGACAGTGTGCTGAAAGGTGCATATAAGATGAACATTAACAAGAGCAAAACTAGGGCAATGGAGTGCAGTGTAAGGAAATCAGGTGATGCTGAAGGAATTAGATTGGGAAACGAAGCAATAAAGGAGGTAGATGAGTTTTATTACTTGGGCAGTAAAATAACAAACGATGGTCGCAGTACAGAGGACATAAAATGCAGAATGGCAATGGGTAGAAAAGCGTTCTTGAAAAAGAGAAATTTGTTATCATCGAATATCGATTTAAGCCTAAGGAAGTCCTTTCTGAAGGCATTTGTATGGAGTGTTGCCTTGTATGGGAGTGAGACATGGACGATAAACAGTGCGGACAGGAAGAGAATACAGGCTTTTGAAATGTGGTGCTACAGAAGAATGCTGAAGATTAGGTGGGTGGATCGCGTAACTAATGAGGAGGTATTGAACAGAATTGGAGAGAAAAGAAATTTCTGGCATACCTTGACTAAAAGAAGGGATAGATTGGTAGGACACATTCTTAGACATCAAGGAATTGTGAATTTAGCATTGAAGGGAAGTGTGTGGGGTAAAAATCGCAGAGGACGACCAAGAGAGCAGTAAGCAGATTCAGACAGATGTAGGGTGCCGTTCTTATGTGGAGATGAAGAGGCTTGCTCAGGAAAGGGTATTGTGGAGAGCTGCATCAAACCAGTCTCCGGACTGAAGACCACAACAACAACAAGTAGTTTGTAAGTTTCGGGGCTGATGACCCCGTAGTTCAGTCCCATAAGCTATACAAACATTTTTAATGCTGTAACAACTGCTCTTTGCATCAGTCAAGAAGAAATTGTTGCATCTTGTATGTAAAATGCATGAGACAGGGGAAATACCGTCAGACTTCACGAAGAAATTGGTAGGCCTAAATCTAGTTTCAAAGAAAGCAAGTGCTGACAGGTGCGAAAATTACAGAATTACATCAGTTGGTCATGGTTGCAAAATACTGACACGAATTATTTACAGCCGAATGGAAAAAAAACTGGTGGTATCGGATTAGGGATATTGCTTCCCCCTTCAAAAATTTCAAGCGCGCCCCCCCCCCCCCCCGGGCGTTTTTCGACTTCGTCAGCTGTACTCATATATGACGTGTTATTTTCACATGTTACACTCATACGTCTCTTTGTCGTGAAAATGTCTTTAAGATCATAGCAGGGTCAGTGTTCCATTTACATTTTAAGCCATAACTTCAAAATTAATATGTCCACCAAGATTAATTTAGGACAGGGGCAGAGCATAAAACTGAAATCTGTCCACTTTTTCTAGTTCCTTGAGTAGAGGTGGAGCATTATACCGACTAATGGCTGTGTAAATCACAAGTTCCGAAAAAGCACTTGGTACAGGCGGCACATACTCGTCGCAGCCCATAATTAGACAAAGAAACAATAGGACGCCTGTTCACTGAGCACTGAACTAGGACCGGGACGTAAAAAGATAAATATAAGCGATATAATCTACTGTTGCTACTGTCCATTCAGATACCGTTAATTAACCAAATTAAAAATATCTCGCCGCGGTGGAGTAGCCGAGCGGTCTAAAGCACCTCGCTGCGGAGCGCGCGGTTGCTCGCCGTGGAGGTTCGAGTCCTCTCTGGGGCATGGGTGTGTGTGTTTGTCAGTAGGTTAATTTACCTAGGTTTAAGTAGTTTGTAAGCTACGGAGTGATGAGCACGCAGTTTGGTCCGATAGATTTACAAACATTTGAACTTTTTTTTAACATCTCAGGGAACAATAAAAAAAGGCAGTGTACTACGTGAAGCCTCCAAAAATTAGTTTCACAGACAGATGATAATGTCCACCTATTTCATCACTAAATAAAACAAACGTAGGCAAACTCTACAAGAAACCTACACTATGCAAATAACTGAAAAAGTATACTCATATTTTACATATTTCACGATACCGTTATCGGTCCAAGCTAACAACCAGTGGTGTTCTACGTGTGGAATATGTTTTTGAGCGAAAGTAACAGAATACAAATCAAGGACTTTGGCTGCCATCAATAGGAAATCAACAACTTATTTTACATCAAATCAAATAAGATTGCATTTTTACTGAGTACAGCAACGTCTAATATGTTGTGGTCTTCACTTCGGAGACTGGTTTGATGCAGATCTCCACAATACCCTATACTGAGCAAGCCTCTTCAACTCCACATAAGAACGGCAACCTACATCTGTCTGAATCTGCTTACTGTATCCATCTCTTGGTCTTCCTCTGCGGTTTTTACCCAACACACTTCCCTCCAACGCTAAATTCACAATTCCTTGATGTCTAAGAATGTGTCCTACCAATCTATCCCTTCTTTTAGTCAAGGTATGCCAGAAATTTCTTTTCTCCCCAATTCTGCAGTACCTCCTCATTAGTTACGCGATCCACCCACCTGATCTTCGGCATTCTTCTGTAGCACCACACTTCAAAAGCCTCTATCCTCTTCCTGTCTGCACTGTTTGTCGTCCATGTTTCACTCACATACAAGGCAACACTCCACACAAATGCCTTCAGAAAGGATTTCCTTAGGCTTAAATCAACATTCGATGTTAGCAGATTTCTCTTTTTCAAGAACGCTTTTCTACCCATTGCCATTATACATTTTATATCCTCTCTACTGCGACCATCATTTGTTATTTTACTGCCCATGTAACAAAACTCATCTACCTCCTTTGTTTCGTTACCTAATCTAATTCCTTCAGCATCGCCTGATTTTCTTAGACTGCACTCCATTACCTTAGATTTGCTCTTGTTAATGTTCATCTTATATGCACCTTTTAGCACACTGTCCTTTCCGTTCAACTGTTCTTCCAGATCCTTTGCTGTCTCTGATAGAATTACTATGTCGTCGGCAAAACGCAATGTTTTTAAACAATGAAATGTTGTGATTTTTTTTCTAAAAAGCCATTCCATTTTATATCATGTAGTAGGTACTTAATTAATCTTTAACTATTACAAATGAAGAAATTATTTCGTTACAGACTGTAACAATATGTACAGATTACATTATTCATTGGTCAAGGAGACCGTAATATACAGTTTTCATTACTAGAAATCAGTGTAAGTTTTCTGGTCGTAGTAAATAGTAGCAGTCTGTTCTTTTGTGTTTATGCTCATATCGCACCTGTTATCTTAAATTAATGTTAAACGGAACACTGCCGTAATCGAACGCAAGAATACGCCTCGCCCTCCTACTGCTTCTCACGATCGACAGTGACGTCACGCGGAAGCGCCCGAACGCTGCCGAACACATTGGCTCAACCTTCTACGTAGTAACCTTTCATGTTTATTTTGCTTGTAGGATTACGCCATATCACTTGTCTGTATCAATGTGTAAAAAATTGTATGTCAAAGTTATTTTCACATTTCTACATGACACTTCCACTTTTCATTGTATTGTTTAATGTAGCCTATCGGAACTACACGAAAAATTCAGGAATTTGGCCCCCCCCCACCCCCACCCCTAGAGTCGGGCCTGTATCCGACCTCAGGGAACATGCAAGGTAATACATTACGACTTATCTTAGAAGACGAAAAGCAAACGTATGTTTCTAGCTTTTGTAGATTTGGTTGGAGAAAGCTTTTGACAATGTTGAAAGGGACACACTTTTTTCAAATAATGAAGTTAGAAGGGGTAAAATAAAGGAAACTAAAAGCTATAGACAACTCTTTTTTTTTTCTTTTTTTTTTTTTAAAAAAAAAAAAAGAAAAGAAAAAGAGACAACAGTTATTAAGAGTCAAAGGACATGAAAGGGATGCAGTGACTGGCGCAGTAAGACAGGATTGTACTCATGCACCAATGTTGTTCATTTGGAGAAGGAAATAAAGTTAATGGAGAAGAAATAAAGCTGCGGTGGAGTGGCTGAGGGTTCTAAGGCACCTACCTGCGGAGCCCGTCACTACTCGCCGCCGGTGATTGGAGTCCTGTCTCGGTCGTGTGTGTGTGTGTGTGTGTGTGTGTGTGTGTGTGTGTGTGTGTGTTGTTTTGTCTTCAGCATAAGTTAAAGTAGTTGTAAGTCTAGGGCCTGATGACCAGCATAGTTAGATCCCTCCCATAGATTTACAGACATTTTAAGAAATAAAAACTTTGTGCTTTGATGATGAAATTGTAATTCTACCAGAGCCACCGAAGGACATGGAAGAACAGTAGAGCGGAATGGACAGTGTATTGAAACCAGGTAACAATATGAAAATTAGCAGGAGGATAACAAGGTAATGAACTGGTTGTTGTCGTTTTCAGTCTGCAGACTGGCTTGATGCAGCTCTCCACGCTACCCTCATTATCTGCGAATACAAATGCCCACCTACATCCTTTTGTATCTGCTTACTATATTTGTTCCTGGGTCTCCCTCCACGATTTTTACCCAACACACACTTCCTTCTAATGCTAAGTTCACAATTCCTTGATGTGTCCCACCAACCTATCACATTTGTTAGTCAGGATATGCCAGAAATTCCTTTTCTCGCTAATTCTGTTGAGCATTCCGGCATTAGTTAGATAATGTACCCACCTAATCTTTATCTTTTGTCTGTAGCACCACATTTCAAAATCTTCTATCATCTTTTTGTCTGAACTCCCTATGGTCCATGTTTCAATCCCATACAATGTACACTCCAGACAAATACTTTCAGAAAGGACTTCCTAACATTTGATCTAATATTGGATGTCAACATATTTCACTTCTTCAGAAACGCATTTCATCCCATAGCCATTGTGCATTTTATATCTCTCTACTCTGGCCATCGGAAGTTATCTTGCTACCCAAATAACAAAACTCAACTACTACTTTTACAGTCTCATTACCTAACCTAATTCTTTCAGCATCGCCTGATTTTCTGACTACATTCCATTACCCTCATTTTACTCTTGTTAATATTCATCTTATATCATCCTTTCAAGACACTGTCCATCCCATTTAATTCTAGATGCAAAATTTATTAACAAAAATAATTTGCATCCCATTTGTAAATGAAGATTAATAAAAATACTGACATACATTCTCCATCTAAGTCAACTAACAGAACCGTTTCAGCCTTCCGACCTGTACTTCACGCATTTCAGCTAGTTCATCAACTGAACAAAGCGAACTATTTTAGTCTTTCAATACAGCTTATAGTTTGTGCATTTCAGCACTAATTCATCAAATGAACTAAGTGGGCCAACTGAACTATTTCAGTCTTTTGATACGACTTAGTTCGCACAGTTCAGAGCTAGTGCATTAACTCAACTAAGTGTACTATTCCAGTCTTCCGATGTAGTTTACGCAGTTATAAGTTAGCACATTTGAAATACTTGACATACTTTTAGGTCCTGGGGGTGGGGTGGGGTGTACTCAGTATCGAGGGTATTTGAGCATGTGTCTCCTAGTTTCCAGTAGATCAGGAAAGCAAGGAATAAAAGAACAGTAGTTTACCAAAGTGAGCTACAATGAACTATAGTGCATTTTATGCAACAGTTCAATTGAAATAGTTTGTTAAAAAACTACACATCCCTAATATATGACCCATTGGTGTTCTGTGAGTAAAAGTTCATTTCGATTATCTTTGTATTAAAATAAGCCACACGTTTTTGCCCTCTCACCCATTTTACTTCCCTTTCTCCACAGTATTCCTCAGCTAAATCTCATTGGACCTATACAGTACCTGCATGCTCTGTCAGGCTGCACTATATCCATCGTCGTGACCACTGCATCCTTCCGGCCCAATACAGCAGAGCGTTACTCGGAATACAGCAGCTGAGTTGTCGGTTGTGTATGAAGTGTACGTGTGAGAAGGCAAGTGGCTGAGAGGTACGTTGTGTGTGAATGAGTGTCTTTACGTGCCAATCATGGCTCAACAAATGTCTAATATTAGTGTCATATTTGCCCAAGTCATTGTAAACAGTATTTAATGAGTGACCTGATGCTGTGGTTAGTACGCTGGACTGTGATTTGGGATGATGGTGGTTCAGACGCGGCTCTAGCCATCCTAATTTAGGTTTTCTATTTTTGTCTTCAATCACTGCAGGCAAATGCCAACCTTTCTTTCGAAAGGATGCAGTCTATTTCCTTTCCCATTCTTAAAAATCAAGCATTTGCACCATCTATAATGTCCATGTCCATGTCAAAACAATAATTTTCGCGAATCTTTAATTCAGCACAAAGTTCCTAGTGATTGGAAAAAAGCGCAGGTGACTCCCGTTTATAAGAAAGGAAAGAGAACTGACCCACACAATTACAGGCCAATATCATTGACATCAGTTTCGTGTAGAATTTTGGAGCATATTCTCAGTTCGAATATAATAAATTTCCTTGAAACAGAAAAGCTTCTTTCCGTGAATCAGCATGGGTTTAGGAAACATCGTTTATGTGAAACTCAGCTTGCCCTTTTCTCACATGAGATCTTGCGAGCCATGGATGAAGGGCAACAGACGGATTGTGTTTTTCTCGACTTCAAAAAAGCGTTCGACGCGGTGCCACACTGGAGACTGCTAACGAAGGTACGAGCTTATGGAATAGGTCCACAGATTTGTGACTGGCTGGAAAACTTCCTAAGTAATAGAACGCAGTACATTGTTCTCGGCGGCGAGTGTTCATCAGAGACGAGTGTATCGTCAGGCGTGCCCCAGGGGAGTGTGATAGGACCGCTATTATTTTCTATCTATATAAATGATCTGATGGACAGAGTAAGTTGTAATTTGTGGCTGTCTGCTGGTGATGCTATGGTGTATGGGAGGGTCTCGTCTGTAACTGACTGTAATACCTTACAGGATGACTTAGACAACATTTCTAGTTGGTGCGAAGAATGGCAGCTAGCTCTCAATGTAGAAAAATGTAAGGTGATGCGCATGAGTAGAAAAAACAATCCCATAATGTTCGAATACAGCATTAGTAGTGAGCTTCTTGAAGCTGTTGCATCGTTCAAATATCTAGGTGTAACATTGCAGAGCGATATGAAATGGAACGAACATGTAAGGACAGTTGTGAGTAAGGCGGACAGCCGACTTCGGTTTATTGGGAGAATTTTGGGAAGATGTACTTCACCTGTAAAGGAGACTGCGTATAAAATGCTTGTACGACCACGTCTTGAGTATTGCTCAAGTGTTTGGGACCCACAGCAGATCAGTTTAAAGGAAGACACAGAGGCAGTTCAGAGACGAGCAGCTAGATTTGTTACCGGTAGGTTCGACCAATGCGCGAGTGTCACGGAAATGCTCCGGCAACTCAATTGGGGATCACTGGAAGAAAGACGACGTTCTTTTCGTGAAATTCTGTTGTGGAAATTTAGAGGGCCGGAATTTGAAGCTGAGTGTAGTATGATCTTGCTGCCGCCTACTTACATTTCGCATAAAGATCACAAAGACAAGATAAGAGAAATTAGGGCTCGTATGGAGGCATATGAGCATGCTTTTTTCCTCGTTCAATTTGGGAGTAGAATAGGAAAGGAAATGCCTAGTAGTGGTACAGTGTACCCTCCGCCACGCACCTTACGGTGAATTGCGGAATATGTATATGAAGATGTAATTACGTGCTTAGCCATACAATTTCATAATGTGTCACTCTATTCTACTTTCAGGTGACCAGATCAAGCGAAAATGGAAGAATCTTCGCGATACCTATGCAAGATTTTTGAGGGTGTCCTCAGAAGAGGGTCCCGGCTCGAAGCGGTGGATATGGTCCGAAAGAATGGAGATCTTTCGCCCCTTTATCACCCTAACTCCAAATACTGCTGAAGCGCCCGGGCCCGAACCCGGACCTCAGTCGCCGGAAACGGTGGCAGAGTCGGAAGACAGCACACACGAAGAGGACGCTGCACAGGACGCTGAGATGCGGCCGGGCTGCTCCCGCATCCCTCCACAGCACGAATTGATCACCTGCGACCTGGAGGTCAACAATGAAGTTACCGTTGTGCCCAAACAAGAAACGGACAGGTTAGCGTTCCACGAGGACCCGGTACCGACCACCGAAGAAGGCTGTTATATGGCCCCCGCTGTCAAGAGGAGGGCATTGGGAGAGTCACACGCCCCCGTCATTGCATATCTAGAAAGCAGGTCAGGAGCTGACGAGATGGACAGCTTATTTCTGGCGTATGCCATGACGGTGAAAAAGTTCTCCCCTAGGAGGCAGGTTATGACCAAATTGAAAATAGCACAGCTAATAGCTGAGGAAGAACTTGCACATGTGGACGAAACTGAGCTAGTTGTGACGCAGGCCTGTAACCACTCAGCAGTCCCATAGTGGTGTATCTCTGTCAGGTTCAAAAGGATCTCATCCTTCCCCTTTGGACTATTTAAATCGAAATAAACACGGGGAGACAGATAAGTTTCACTTACCCACAGTGTGATAACTGGGTATAAATGCTCAATGACTTCTAAAATGAAGTAGCAAAAATTTATGTTGATGAAATTTGTGTTTATTGTGATGTTTAGAATGAAATTGAAAGATCAGATTCGGTGCCACGGAAAGATGGCACTCTTGGACATTTGGTTGTCATATAATTTCTGGATTTCACAAAGTTTTCCATAGTAGAAATTATTTTTGTTGAATGTGTTTGTATATAGTCTTATTTATGTCATTGTTGTACTGCATAAATACACTTTCAAACCCAGTATTGCTCTTTTGACTTCAATGAATGCATGCCAACTTCCTAAAATTAATCAAATTATTTTAAAGGTAATAAATAATTATCAAAATTAATTAATTACAGTTGCATCATATATGCTGATATAATGACAGGCACATAGAAAAGATAATCACACTCACCCAACTATAATTTTCGGTAAGTTTAAAGATGTGTTATGTAGCATGGCAGCCAAATGATACATATTGAAGTGGTTCCTAATGAAACTATAGGTATTCAACAAGAGAATGTTAAGATTTTTTTATAATATGTCATGATTTTGAAGGATGATGTTAGGCAGTAACCTGAGATGATGATGTTGGTTTTTTGAGGGGACAACAGCTAGGTCATCAGTCCCCTGCAGTAGCCTAAGAGTATAGTCAAATTGTATCTGGTGATCATAATTGTTGCAGTGCCATCATTGATTGTTCACTGGCAACAATTTAAGCTGTGTATTTAGGTTCCTTTAAAATTGTGACATATTTGTAAAAATCATAACATTCCCTTGTTCACTTTCAATGCTGTTCTCTTAGGTTCCTCCCTAACCACATCCTTTAAAATCATGATATATTCATAAAAATCAGGACATTTGCTTGTTCAATACTTATCGTTTGATTTGAACTGCTTCGACCTATATCGGTTGGGCGCCACCACTGTGTTATTTAACGCATTTTCAAATTTACCGAATTTTCATCCATTGCTTTCGTCAAAAATGTGGGCACTAACATTCACACAACTCATGCACCACATTGCCATCTCCAGACACTGCAGTGACTCGAGATGTGGCGAACATAGGTGGCAGTTGCATATGAGAGCTGTGATAGTGTAAATATGAGTGTCCACATTTCCTGACTAAGATGTGGCTGAAAGCCTGCCTGCCGGCAGCACAGTGATTATCTTTATGGTGAGTTACAACTTATCCTCCTCATATTATAAGCCATCGTGTGTTAGTTTGCTGCCCAAATAGCAAAATGCATCTAATACCATTTTTATCTCATTTTCTAATCAAATTCCCTCAGCATCAGTTACATTCCATTTAAATTGGTGTGGTGTCTGTTCTTTCAGACATGTTCGAAAAAAAAAAAAAAAAAAAAAACAGACACCACAAATAAAATATAAGTACTTACACGCGAAGATGGCATTAGCATCAATTACTTCACTGCAGATGCAGTTATACATTCGACCTCGCACAGAAATCCGTAATAGTGAGTGTAAGAGGGCATGAACAATAGGGGCACTACAGCCATAGTGTGCAACATGTGGAAGCTTGAGGTGGATGGGAGGCGAGCACAGGTGGCCAAGTGGTTAAGGCGACCGCTGGCTCGAAGCAGGAGACCTGGGTTTGATTCCCAGCCCGGCTCACATTTTCACTTGTCGCCATTTTTTGTTTAATCTGTTCCTTCCTAATCCTTCTTCCTTCCCCTCCTTTATCAATAATTTGCACATTCCATTACCTTTATCTTAGCTTTTTTGACAGTTCATCTTGTATCCTCCATTGAAAACACTGTCCACTTTGCTCAACTATACTTAAGTCTTTTCCTGTTCGTGACTAAATTAAAGTGTAATAATATGATGTACATTGCCCATGTTTAATCCTGGAACCAATGAAAAAGTCCATCAGACATGTGTGCATAGACACTACGCAAACTTCCGCTGTAGAATGAAATACAAGAAATGTATTCACAATTGCAAACATGGCTCAACATCATTGTACAATTTAATAGCAATATATAAGAATTTGAGCTGGACCCAGACTCAAAACCAGATTTCTCACTTTTTACGAGCGGTAACATTAACCATTATGCAATCCCCTGGCCGCCTCAAACTTCCACTGGCAATATGTAACACGAAGAAGTTTGAGGCGGTCTGACAGGCAAGTGTAGATAGCATAACGGCAACTCGCGAAAACTGGGAAATCAAAGCTTGAGTCCTGGTCCAGCAGAAATTTTCAGAGCCCACCATTACATTCTACAGCCGATACTGATTCACATTTGCAACTGTGAAGAAATTTCTTGTATTTGAACTAAAATGTTGTTGGCAAGCCTTCAAGTGTTTGATACTTCTCTCTGAGCCTCTGAGCCCTTCTGTATCTATATACATACTCGGCAATACACCCAAGGTTGTGTGTCAGAGGGAACTCAGTGCCACTACTAATTACTTGCTTTGCTGTTCCACTCCATTATAGAACAAGGCAAAAACCAATACTTTTATGCATCTGTACAAGCCCTAATCTCTCTGACCTTATCTTTGTGCTCTTTACACAAAATATAAGTTGGCAGCAGTAGAATCAATCTGCAGGCCGCCCTTCAAATTCTGACTCTCTAAATTTATTCAATAGTGTTTCTTACAAAGAACGTTACCTTCCCTCCAGTGACTCCCATTGTAGTTCCCCCAGTATCTCAGTAACACTTGGTCATTGATTGCACCTTTCAATTGCTTCTATGTTTTCCTTTAAACTGATCTGGTAGGGATCCCGAACACTTATGCAATCTACATCTACATGGGATACTCTGCAAATCACATTAAAGTACCTATCATATGGTTCATCCAACCACCTTTATACTATTTATAACCTATTCCCATCTCGAATAGCACTCAGGAAGAAAGAAAACCTGAATTGAGCTCTGATTTCTTGTATGTAAGTGGGAATCAACAATATATTTTCGCATTTGGAGGAGAATGTTGGTGATTGGAGTTTCATAAGTAGCCCACGCCACAGCGATCAGCGCTGTTGTTGTAAGAATTCCCATCCCAGATCTTGTATCATTTCCGTAATGCTGTCTCCCTGTATAATGACAATACAAAATGAGCTGCCCTTATCTGGACTCTTTCGATGTACTCCATCAAGCCCACCTGATAAGGATCCCATAATGGGCAGCAATACTGCAAAAAAGGACTGACAAGTGTAGTGTATGCAGTCTCTTTAGTAGTTCTGTTGCATCTTTTAAGGGTTCTGCCAATAAAACGCAGTCTCTGATTCGCCTTTCCCACGACATTATCTACGTGTTCTTTTCAGTTTAAGTCTGAAGTAATAGTAATTCCTAGGTATTTTGTGTAGTTTACGGCCTTCACTTTTGATTTATTTTGTAAACAATGTTTCACAGATTTATTTTTGTACTCATGTGGACGACTTCACACTTCTCATTATTTAGAGTCAATTGCCAATTTTTACACCATACTGATATCTTATTCAGATCGTTCTGCAATTGGTTTTGATCTTCAGATGATTTTACTAGTCGGTATCTGACGGCGTCATCCGCAAACAACCTAAGAGAGCAGCAGGAACAGCAGAGAACCAATGACACTACTCTGTGGAATGCTCAATATCACCTCTGTTTTAGTCGACGCCTTACCATCAATTACTACAAACTGTGTCCTCTCTGACAGGAAATCCCCAATCAAGTCACAAATTTGGGGCAATATACCACAACCACGCAGTTTGATTAAAAGCCATTTGTAAGGTACGGTGTCAAAAGCCTTCTGCAAAATAAGGAAATACGGAATCAATTTGAGATTCCTTGTCGATAGCACTCACCACTTCGTGTGAGTAAAGAGTGAGTTGTTTTGCGTGAACAGTATTTTCTAAATCTGTGTTGACCTTGGATCAATACATCATTCTGTTCAAGATAATTAATATTATTTGAATACAGGATATGTTTCAAAACCCTGCTGCAAATTAATGTCAATGAAATAGGACTATAGTTTAGTGGGTTACTCCTACTGCATTTCTTGAATGTAGGTGTGACCTGTGCAACTTTCCAGCCTTTTGGTACAGATCCTTCTTTGCGAGAATGGTTGTATATGTCTGTTAAGTGAGGAGCTATCGCTTCAGCATAATCAGATAGAAATCTAATGGGTTTACAGTCTGGACCGGAAGATTTGTTCTTGTTAAGTGATTTATGTTGCTTCACTACTCCGACGATATCTAATTCAACGTTACTCAAGACGGGGTCATACAACCATTTTATGTGTGATCTCCTTTACAGATGAATCAAATCTTCCAAAAATTTTCCCAATAAGTTGAAGTTGATCATCTGCATCCTCGGTCCAGTGTACTGTATCACCTTTAAAATCATTTCTGTTGTATAGCTCCTCTATATAATCCTCCCACCACTCAGTTTTCTGTTCTTTGCTTACACTGGTTTTCCATCTGAGCTATTGAACTTCTTGTAGTTCTTTCTCTTTTTGCCAAAGGCCTCTTCAATTTTCCTATAGGTGGTATCAATCTTTCCCATATATGTAAAAGTTTGCATGGACTTCCATTTGCCCTGTGACCATTCCTGTTTAGCCATCTATATTATCTTTTGTCAACTTCATTTGCTGCATGTTATATTCCCTTCTTCAGTGTATCTTGTTCTTTTAGTTTATTCAGATTTCATCCCCATAATTTCTTACCATTTTGAAATTTAAGTTTCCATAGCCAGTAAATTGTGATGAGAGTCCACATCTGCACCTGGAAGTGACTTTCAGTTCAAATCTGATTCCAAAATCTCCATCCTACCATTATATAACAGTTTAATCAATATGAAACTTTCTGGTAGGTTTAGGTCCCTTCGACATATACTGTCTACATTCTTTGTAAACCAAGTGTTACTAACAACGCTTTATGCAAAATTCTTTTTGCCTTTCATCCTATCCATAATGCTAAATTCCAGTCATGTATCATCATACTTTTCTGTATCCCTTAATTATTTGAATAATTTATTTACTCTAATCAAGAATCTATTAATGAATTACAGAACTGATTGGCATATAAACTTGTACTGTTATGATGGGTGGAAACGATGTATTCACTGTGGTGTGCACAATATATTGCAAATAATTCTACTTTATTACTCATATTCATCCTATCCACTGTTAATTGTATTTGAGTTTGTATATGTAACCCAATACTCATCTGATGAGAAATGATGTTAATCCTACCACTGAACTAAACTAATCCCCACTATAACTAAATCCTTCCATTTCCCTCTTTAATTTTTGGGATCTATCCAACCTACCCTCATTCCTTGCTCGAATCCACATGATTCCAGTTTTGTTTATCTTGGTGATGATGAGAGTGAGAGTATTACCCCTTTCCAGCCCAATGGCACCAATGGCACTGTCATCTTTACCTGTCCCTCTAGGCCCAACCATTTGTCCAAAGACTATAAACAGCATTGTAGGACATTCCAAAATTAATTGTGGCTATGTTCACTATCATTACTTTGAGGGAAACTGAGAGCATTGGACTACAATGCACTGACAAAGTATCTATTGTTTCATGATGTCTTAAGTTAGAATACACAAAGCTAGACTTTTAAAATATTATATCAAGGTAAGAAACACAGTAATCTGAAAATTGCATTAATAAATTGTCAGATGTCTAAATTAGTAGTGAACAGTTTGAAAATGATGTTAGTTATGGTGAATTAAACATATCCTACCCAGTGATGTCATAGCCAACCCAAATTTTCCTCCAGATACAGAAAAAAATAATAAAAATTCTAACAAATACACATTATTCCAATCAATATAGTATATAGAAATATGCAAAGTAATTTTTTTATTCACAAACTGATAACATTTGAGCTGGAAAGGGTTAATATTAATGCTTGAAAATAATTTGTGAACAAAGAGTGTCACAGGACTCTTGAGATTGCAAACTGTAGTTCATTAACATTCTAATCTTCAGAAATATTTGACACCACTCTCTGAGAAACCTGAAACAATTTGTAATTTCACACACACACACACACACACACACACACAGAGAGAGAGAGAGAGAGAGAGAGAGAGAGAGAGAGAGAGAGAGAGAGAGAGAGAGAGAGAGAGAGAATTTTGTAGTGGAGACTATTCTGCAAGAATCAAGCTTAGCTGTGCAGAAGGTGATACTGGTGGACATGCTGTAGACCATCAAGTATGTGGAGTATCCGTTGAATCTGAGCATGTTGTACTCATCTGCACATTGTGACACAGGGTAGCTCCCCCCCCCCCTCCCCCCGCCTTCTGGTTGTGACCGTCTGCCATGTGGATTGTCAGTTGTTATGTTAGTCACACATGTAAAACACTGTGCACGGACTGTGGCAGACCACAATGTTGATGGTATGTTAAACACTGATTTTCTTTCAATTTTTTCTTTTGTGGTAGAGTTGATATATGATATGGCTGCTTTCACAGGTGGTCCAGCCTCTGATGGGGCAGGATAAGGCCACTGCTTCACTTGTGATTTTCACAAGGATGTGTTCCCTGTGAAAGGGAGTCAGTCAGGAATGGGAGACATACAAGGCATGTTCAGAAAGTAAGTCTTGCTATTTTTTTAAGGACAAAGATAACATTGTTAAGTGAAAAAATAAAAACTAATTGGCAACGGGTCCAGCAATGTGTGTATTTTTTGACATACTCTTCATCAAAAGAATTGAGGCAGTTGTCACACTGTGGGATCAACTTCTGTATTCTTATGTTGTAGAAGTCTGCCGCCATAGAAGTCTGCAGTGTGTGAGACAATCTGTCTTCCACCCTTGTCGCTGGTCAGAGTATGTGGCATTCTGAACAAGAGATGTGGAATGCTTATGGCAGGTGTTGTGATGCTCCATGACAATGTTCAGCCCCATACAGCTTGGGGCACAGCAGCTATTTTGCACGAATTTGGCTGGGACCTGTTTGATTGTCCAGCATACATACTCGCAATGATTTCATTATTTTCTTGCGCCTCAAGAAATTCCTGTTCATCTGGCTGGTGTTATGACAATGACGAAGAGCTGAAGATGTCTGTCACATGCTGGCTCCATTCAAAGGCAGTAGACTTCTACGACACAGAAGAACAAGAGTTGATCACATGATATGGGAAGTGTCACAATTACTCTGATGACTATGTCAAAAAATAGCAAAAAACATTGCTGTACCTGTTGTTAATATTTTTTTCCCTTATATAACTGTGCTGCCTTAAAAATAGGAAATTTAATTTTCAGATGTCATGTATAATGATGGACTCAGAATTTGTGTAGTGGGTGTGTAACACTACTTTGGTAAACCATGATTAGGTATCTCAGTTGGTCAATCACTTGGCTGCAAAAGCCAAATGTCCTGGATTAAAGTCTGACACACAGTTCTGATATGCCTGCTTGCTGATCATGGATGACTTGAAGCGATAGAAAATAGAAATATTACTTTTACAGTGCCTAAGATAAAAGTTGGTAAATACACATATATATGTATGTAATTGGTGTTAGCTAAAGAAACTTTCTCAGATGTAGAGTACTTACAGCACTATTGACTACTATCTGAGCTGGTATCAATTATTAATTTATCATTTCTACTGTTGTAATTTGACAGTTTATTGTGAACAATAATGTATAATAATAACTAATAATGATTTTTTTTTTTTTTTTTTTTTTTTTTTTTAATGCAAGGAATTAGACTGTTTTTTGCACCTTTGGAAACTTATCCCTTGGATGCATAACAGGGGTCTTTTGGACTCCTTTCTTTCTCTCAGTAAAATGCACAAAAAATAGTTTTCTTCAGTTGCTGTTCAGTGTAATCTTTGGAAATACAATTTATTTTCTCCTGAAAGTTTTTCTTTCGACGTCAGTCAAATTAACTATTTTTCATTGTTAATTTTGTACTTATAAACGTCTAATGCATATCAGGGGTCTCTAAGACCCCTCAGCAAAATCCTCATTACGAATATTTTATTTGCCACTAATTAGAATGCAGTATTATTGTTGGCAATGTAACTTACAACAGTTAGCACTTCGTGACTTACTGGCAACAATTACCACATCAGCAGTACTACCATTGTTGAGAAGTGAGAAGTACTGTGGAAGATAGACCTGCACATTTTTCTGAAAAGTAAGTGTTTTTCATTTGCTTCAAGTAATTTTATGTGATCATGGGTGTATTTTCGTAAGCAGAATGATTATGCCATACATTCTTCCCTCCTACTCGCAGGATGGATTCTTAATTACTGGTGAGAAGCAAACGAACTTCATCTGAAATCAGGTCAAGCGACAGAAACTTGAATCAATAGTTTCTGAATGGCTTGAAGACGAAGCTGTCTTTGATCAAGAAGACAACAGTGATTCAGACTCTTTTGGTATCGAGTATTATGAATCCACATCTTCTAGTCTCACAAGTGAAGGTAGCAGTGAAGAATCAGGTGAGAGAAGTTACATAAGTGCTAATTTCCTTATCGGTCGAGATGGAACTCAATGGAGTAAAACACCACCACCACTGAGCAGAAATCGAGCATACGATATTATGAAGATTCCACCTGGTCCAGTAAAAGGTAATGTAACTGTCTCTCCTAAGGACGCATGGGATTATTTTATCTCACAAGGAATGTTAGATGAGATTGTGCACTGTACCAATTTAGAAGGAAGGCAAATTGTTAATATCATGAAAAAGAACTGGCACAATGTTACCTGTAAGGAAACGAATGCATTTTTTGGTCTTCTGATTATTGTTGGTGATGGTAGAAACTGGGATGTGTCTATCGGAGAGTTATTTCATGATAGCTTCGCTAATCCAACATATTTAGCGACATTTTCAGTAAACAGATTTGAAGTTATACGAAGAGCTTGGAGATTCGATGAGAAACGGAGCAGAGAGGCCAGAAGCAAGAGTGACAACATCTCACTACATTTGGGAACTTTACATAGAAAACTGCTGCCAAAGAATGCACCCGAATGAAACTATGACTATAGATGAACAACTTGTTCTCTTCAGAGGCCGTTGCAAGTTTGTTCAATATATTCCCAGCAAACCAGGGAAGTATGGAATAAAAATATTTTGGCTTTGCGATTCCTTGCTGTCATATGCTAGAGATGGCGTGATTTACACTGGAAAAGACCCCAAGCAGACGTGACAAATGAATTATGCTTCTACTACAGTAAAGACACTAACAAACACTCAGAGAGGAACTGCAACAAACACTACAATAGATAATTTTTTTACAATGTTCCATTGTTTGAAGAACTACTGAAAGATAAGATAACTGCAGTAGGAACTTTGAGACAAAACAAAAAAAGAAATTCCACAGGAAATGAAGTTTTCCAAGTCGAGAAGTTTTCTCATCATTTGGATCCAAAGACGACTTGACAATTTTAAGTTGTGTACCAAAAAAGAACAAAAGTGTCATATTGCTTAGCTCTTTGCACCACAGTGCTGCAATTGAAGGAGGTCGTAAAAAGAAGCCTGAAACAGTATTGTTCTATAATCAAACTAAATCAGAAGTTGATTCCCTTGACCAGAAAACGCGTACATACACTTGCAAAAGACAATCAAGAAGATGGCCTTTTGTCTTGTGGACAAATGTAACGGATGTGGCAGCCATAAACGCTCTGTGCTTATTTACTCAGCATCATCCACACTACCATGAAGGCAGCTCTGATAAACGATGACTTTTTCTCAAAGAATTAGGGCAAGAACTAATACATCCACATATGGAAACTAGGGTTAACAATCCACGCCTCCAAAAAAAGTGTTCAAGCCATGGCATGTTGTGGAGTGACTTGCCAACAGCCAGTCGTTCAAGAAATTGGAATATCTCCAAAAAGAAGGTGCTTCATGTGCCCAAATCATTTAGATAGAAAAACAAGCCAAACATGCTACAAGTGTTCAAAAAATATTTGCAAAGAACATAGTACAGTTGTTTGTAAAGATTGTTTTCTTTAATCACGTTATGGTAAGCTGTATTCACTAAAGGTGATTTTTTGTAATTTTATCTCAGAAATGTATGTGTTGCAAATGATATTGTATTTTATATGAGAGTAAAATAAATGTCTCAATACCACATGAAGTATTACTTGATTCATTCTGTGTCACAAAACCTATCGTAGTTTAAAAAAGTACATTGTTCTTTATGATTTGTTCTAGTTATAAACTAGGGGTCTACCAGACCCCACTTATGCATTCTTGTTAATCCAACCACCCATGCATCCAAGGGTTATTCATTTCCATAAAGAAAAGCTTGAGACAAGTGGCGATGTTATATTAAATAGTGCAAATGATGACTGACGTGAAATAAAAAGATTTAATGGTATAAATCAGGTTTACACTTTTTTAAATTTATTTGGGGATGAACTGCTTCCCCCTCTTTCCAGACACACTCCTGCACCCCCCCCCCCCCTCCCCACTCCTTGGTCTGATGCAACCTCTTTTCAAGGGAGGCTGCTATGTAAAGCAAACAATGAAAAATGTTAATAACAATATATAGATAGAGAACAAATCACTGTAATGATGAATGCTGAGCTGCCCAAAGACACAAATAAAAGACACACACACAATTCTAAATTTTTCTGCCATGGCCTTCTCCAGAAAGAGAACACTCATCCACACAATCACTCAGGCACACTCATCCACAAACGTCAGCCATCTCTGACTGCTCCAAGGTCAATGAAAAATGTTACCTATCATCAAATTCTACCTTCTGTAGATTCAATATGAAGGAAAGGAAAGTGAAGAAGTAATATTCCAGATCCATGTTTAAATTTATGTCAATGATGTGAAAAACCGGTTAGCCAAGTTGGTACTTCACTATAAAAATCAATGTACTTAAAAATAATCCTAATGATAGAAACTTTCTGTGAAGATGATTTACTATGCCTTAAACAGTAGAGTGAAAGTAGATAAGTGGAAAATCTCTTATTTGAAGGAAATATATTCCAGAGTAACCATGGTACCAAACACTAACTAGCCAGAACACTATAATCAGCTACCTACTATATCATTAGTAGAGCCAGTCATGAAAAAATTGTTCCAGCTGGTATGCAAGATGTAAGAGACAGGGGAAATACCATCAGACTTCAAGAAAAATATTGTAATCCAGTTACAAAGAAAGCAGGTGCAGACAAATGTGAAAATTACAGAACTATCAGTTTAATAAGTCATGGTTGCAAAATACTAACACGAATTATTTACAGACAAATCAAAAAACTTGTGGAATCTGACCTTGGGAAAGATCAGTTTGGGTTTAGAAGAAATGTAGGAACATGGGAGGCAATACTCACATTATGACTTATCTTAGAAGATAGGCTAAAGAAATGGAAACCTACATTTTTAGCATTTGTCGATTTGGAGAAAGCTTTTGACAATGTCGACTAGAAGAGACTCATCCAAATTCTGAAGGTAGCAGGGATAAAATATAGGGAGCGAAGAGTTATATTCAACCTATACAAAAACCAGACAGCAGTTATTAGAGTCAAAGGGCAAGAAAGGGCTGCATAGGTTGGGAAGGGAGTAAGACAGGGTTCTAGCCTTTCCCCAGTGTTGTTCAATCTGTATTGAAGGAATTCAAGGAGAAATTTGGAGAGAGAATTAAAGTTCAGGGAGAAGAAATAAAAAGCTTTGCGGTTTGCTGATGACCTAGTAATTTTGTTAGAGACTGCAAAGGATCTGAAAGAGCAATTGAATGGAATGGACAGTGTCTTGAAAGGAAGATATATGATGAACATTAACAAGAGTAAAATGAGGGTAATGGAATGGAATATCAGAAAATCAGGTGATGCTGAAGGAATTAGATTAGGTAATGAAACAATAAAAGTGCTGGATGAGTTTTATTATTTGGGTAGCAAAATAATTTCTGATGGCCGAAGTACAGAAGATAAAAAATGCAGAATGGCTATGGAACGAAGTGACACTTGTTAACATCCAATATTAATGTAAATGTTAGGAAGTCTCTTCTGAAAGCATTTGTCTGGAGTGTATGGGAGCAAAACGTGGATGATAAGGAGTTTAGCTAAAAAAACGATAGCTTTTGCAATGTGGTGCTACAGACAAATGATGAAAATTAGATGGGTAGATCACATAACTAATGAGGAGGTGCTTAGCTGAATTGGCGCGAAAAGAAGTTTCTGGCATATTGTGACTAAGAGAAGGGTTAGATTGGTTGGACACATTCTGAGACATCAAGGAATTGCCAACTTAGCATTAGAAGGAAGCATCTGGCATAAAAATAGTAGAGGGAGAGATTCAAAAGGATGTAGGTTGCCAAACTTATTCCCAGACGAAGAGACTTGCACAGCACAGAGTAGCGTGGAGAGCTGCATCAAAGCAGTCTGTGGACTGAAGACTAGAAACAATAATGCATGCCATTGAATACTCTGCTATTTTCAAAGAATGCTTTATATTAATTTTCCAGGGATGTTGATCATAATTTTGAAGATTCATAAATATTCGAAACATTCGGGGCTAGATAATGGTAAGTCACTATACGAGCAGAATAGAGATTTCTAAGTTTTCTATTTCTGCTAAACATTGGCAAGGCCACTGGCAGAGCAGCATTTGAAGAAACCGAGAGATGGCAGCACACACTCTTGTTATTATTTACTGTGCCAAGACACAGCTTGTGATTATTGTGCTTTACTACAGTAAATCAGACAAGATGGTGACTTGAAGAGGAAGCAGCGCAAGTTGTTTGGATGAAAAAGTGCAAAACAGAAGCTGATCGTTCTGAAACTAAATCCTCTTGCAATGACATTCTCACATGTGGGTACCAGCCTAATTTTTGTTAAGGTGCATAGACTTTCCCGATATAAAAACTGTTGATATTCTTCTCGAGTCTGCAGGTGGATAACATCTTTATCTTGACACATTTCAACAGACTGACTACCTGACACCTTCAGGTGACTAAGCTGTTGCACTGACTTACCAGAGGCAGTACATTGGCCTTACTCACCTGAAGATGGCAGACAGTCGATCTGTTGAAGTATTGCGTTAAGGTAATGACGTTATCCAGCTGCAGATCCAAGACGAATATCAGGTGATTTATCATCATCCTCAGAGATAAGCATCAACAAAATTTAATTACATGGAAAACTGTTGTAACAATACGAATACTCGATAATCAACATGCATGACACTATCAAGATGAGAATATGACATCACAGTTAAAAGTCTGAATGTCAACTCCCGTTCCACATTCTGCTTTCCGTTATTCTGCCACCAGCTGGCCAGATGGTGCTCGCAAACTTTAACACTCGTACCGCAGTGCCAATGGGTGTGGCGGAACATTTGAATTCACACACTTGATATATAATAAAACCATATTGCAGGATATGACAATGTTGGCTTATAATGACAGAGCAGTGCACTCTTAATACTAGTATTTAATGGAATCATGAACTATAGGAAAATTTCAAAGTTATCTATAGCCTGCGGAGTCCATTAACTGTAAATGATGATATAATTTTTGTGGCATCACTAGATGCGTTAGTAATGGCTGTTGTGGATTGCTGTTATAGAGCTGTTAAAATTACAGTGTACTTCTGTTGGTTTGTGCTGTTTTTGTGTATATATATTTTCTTCTTTCCTCACAGTGGGAGACCAAACTTCTGTTGTTGGAGAGGCAGCAATCTCTTCTGCTAAATGTGAGACATGGATTGCGGCAGCTGACACAGGAGTCAAGTAAAAGTGCTACATATAAACATGAACGTAATCTGACATAGCTATTAATCAGACCTAAAAATATAATAATAAATGAAATAATTCTACTTAAATAACAGCAAATAGCCGGCCGCAGTGGCAGAGTCATGGTCTACACGGCCACTACGGTCGGGGGTTCGAATCCCCCCTCGGGCATGGATATTTGTGCCGTCCTAGTTCGTGAGTAGTTGAAAAGTAGTTTGTAAGTTTAGGGACTGATGACCCCATAGTTAAGTCCCATAGACTATACAAACATTTGAACATTTTTTTAACAGCAATTATTAATAATTCTTATTTAGGAGAGGAAGCACAGATTATTATTATTATTATTATTATTATTATTATTAGTAGTAGTAGTAGTAGTAGTAGGAGGAGGAGGAGGCTACAATTTGTTCCATAAACATTTTTAACATGGACTACCTTTTCTATTTTTAAGGGTCAAGATTATACCAGCATTACAACCAAAAGGGAAGTAGCTGTCATACCCATGTGTGTGTGTCTTCAGCAACGCATGAAGAAGACAGGAAAAGTTGCTTCCACAATATTTCATTGCTTCTGGGTTGCAGGATATTTTTATGTACAAAACAACTATATCTTAACATGCTCCTTCCTGAACGAAAGAAGGAGCAGTCTTTTGGAAAGATTACCACTACATAATTTTTTTAAGATGCAAGGCAAAGCAATCAAAGTATGTCTTTGGTGGCATTTCTCTGTGTTCATGGACTATCTAAATCAATAGAAAGAGTGAAAAATTTGTTGTGATAAAGGGTTTGTAATGAAAGATCAAAGAGGACACCATGAAAATCATAGACAGTATATGTGTAAATTGATATAAACTGTTCAAGAGCATATATGAAGTATACTCTATTACTAAAGTCACTGCAGCAAGGACAAGAATCCCAGAAAGTTTAAATGTGAGATGGCGATCAGTTCTTTGTAGCAAGATCATTAGCTGCCCTAATGTGAAGAGAAAAGATAAACTGTGTCAGAGGGTGGGTAGAGAGAGAGAGAGAGAGAGATTTTCTCTATAGATTTCATCATAGGCTTGAAGTTGCCCCTTTCTGACACATGTAAAATATGGATGCCCAGCCTTGATATTGACATTAAATCCTGAAACCTACCAGATAAATAACAAAAAGAAAAGAGCACATCATCACCGGAAAGCAGATATCGCTACAGCATGGCAGTGCAATGGCCATTGTGTGCAAAAATGTTTTATATGTTATTTTGATAAAAGTTTTTATTCTTGACATGCTGCTATTCCCAGCATCCTATTATGTTAAAAGACCAATAGTTGATATTGGAGTCAAGTTCTGTTAACAATAGGTAGGATCTGATGATTACAGATTCAATCTTCTGAAATTGGTAACAATAAAAACATTTTAAAGCAATTTCGGGTAACAAATTTGTATTTGTATTGTAAAAAAATTCTCAGGGTGTATTGTTATTGCATGGCTGTGTTCTCAATGCAATGTAATTCCATCATATCATCTTACATTGTAGCAGGTAATTTTTGCTGATTTTCTTTGTAATCGTAAACGAAAGCATGAAGCTTTACTACATGGAATATTGTATTGCATTTAGACAAGTTTTTGATCTATTTCATTGCTACAATGACCTATTCGCATTCAGAAGGGCAATTTTCTCCCTGTGCTATTCTACAATCAGTTCCTCATAAGCTAGTAGAAAATATTGCTTTAATCTTATCAATTAGAAATATTGTTTTACCACTATTTTGAAGTATTAATCATATTAATCAGACCTTATTTTGTATTTGTAATAGGTCAGCAGCAATGAAGTGCAGAATGTTGGAAGTGCTGACTGACACTTTGGCTGTGGCAGTCACCAACGAATCGTCCCTACCCATTGCAGTGAAAGGCAGTTGAAAGTAGCTTGTTAAATTTTCTATGTAAGATCTCGGGAAGTAGAGATCCGTAAATTCAAGTTAAAACACTCACTGCTGCTCTAAATTACTTGAGTGGCCACAGTACTTGCACTGCTCACTCCGTAAGGGAGCAGCCAAGATTTTAACAAACACAAAATTAATGCCAGAATGAGTGCGCTTGCCCGCGAAAGGCAAAGGTCCCAGGTTCGAGCCCCGGTTCCGGCACACAATTTTAATCTGCCAGGAAGTTTCATATCAGCGCACACTCCGCTGCAGAGTGAAGTTTCATTCTGGAAACATTCCTTAGGCTGTGGCTAAGCCATGTCTCCACCATATCCTTTCTTCCAGGAGTGCTAGTCTTGCGTGTTTGCAAGAGAGCTTCTGTGAAGTTTGGAAAGTAGGAGATGAGGTACTGGCGGAAGTAAAGTTGTGAGGCGGCATCGTGAGTCGTGTCGGGATAGCACAGTCGGTAGTGTGCTTGCCCTTGAAAGGCAAAGGTCCCAGGTTCGAGTCCCGGTTCCGACACACAATTTTAATCTGCCAGGAAGTTACAAAATTAATGTTTTAAAAAGGGAATAGATAATTAAACATGGGATGGGGAGCATGAAATTATAAAGTAGAGGTTTGATACTTTAAATTACCATCTATTCAATAAAATAAATAAGCAAAATATGGGGAGACCAAATAATCATAATAAAGCACACACCTTGTACAAAAGTGAATTAAATCATAAAGTTCTGCCCATAAATTAATTGTTCCTGCCCTTTATGAATATGGAGGTAATGTGGGAGGAAATTTGCAAATACAAAGTGGATAAAGGAAAGCACATTCATTCACTCACAGACGCATGCATAATGGTTGCTCATGCGGGAACACTTGATAGTGGCAGCAAACAAAGCGGTGGCGGTGTTTTGAGGAGATGGCGGGTGTCTTCAAGCACAATTAAAATCAAACTATGCATCAAATGAACTCGTGTGCAGGGAGGCAGCAACATACTATCCTTATGTACCACATAGTGAGTGACCAAGGTGAATTAAATATAATTTATGAAAAGTAATTAATTTAGAATAAGCAAGTAAAGCACACACGAAAATTCATATAGAAGAAAGCTAGTATCAGTAAAAGCATGGCTGAAGGTTGAAGTAATGACCATTACGAAAGCACGCCGTGAAATCGGTCATACCAAGACAGGAAAGACGGAAACAATCTTGAAGTTTTGAGGCAGAATTTAGCATGCTCATGGAGACAGACATCACATGAAAACATTAGTTAAAAACAGCAAGGAAATTCAAACATACTAAGTTTACATGAAGGCTGAAGGCCATACATGGAATGAAAATGCAAATACTAAATTTAAGCTGAATTACTCGAATTCTGTAAATTAAGAAACACTTCGCCTTGCATAGCGAAAGAATTACTCAAGAAAACAATCACTGATAAACCAAGACTGCCTGATCAAAAAGAAAGCAAAGTTCTAAAAGCATGCCTGCCATCCCCTCATCATGATTCGATGTATACTCACTTCTGTGGGTGCAGCAAGAGTGAAGCCTCAAACCATGCGCAAAGCCTTCCCCTCTACACACCGGATGTAGGGCACACTAAAAGCAATACAGAGTGCATTCAGAGCCTACTGTCTACCAACCCTTGCTACCCTCTACTAGAGCTGCAGAGAGGTCTCTTTTGTCGCCTCTTTCATCCATGATTATGTCAGTGCTACACTAAGAACAGGCCACCTCGCTATCTTGCCAAGTAAGCTTGTCTCTGGCCACCCAGTAGATGGCAGTGCAAACATACGAAGCCATGCGTTCTTAACCAAAGTAAACGAGGCCTAAAGCGTGAAGTGGCGACTGTAAGCCATTGCGCGGCAGTCGATCAATATTAATAGCAACCTTCCACATTCATACAAACACACAAGTTCAATCACACAGGTGGAAACATATATAAACTTTGGGCATTGATTATTAATAAAGGAATAAAATAATTGACATACAAATAGACAATATTAATGGTGGAGAAACACTTAAAAGTAATGAATAACTCAAAAGGGAACACGATCACACTTTCATTGGACATGTTTCACAGTGACATCAGCTTGTTTATAGCCCCCCCCCCCCCACTCTCAACTGAAACAAAAAACAGACATTTATGAAATATATTTTTCTATTAAAGTTGTGTTACATAAAGATAATCGTTTAAATTAATGAACAGGATTACTAGTATGCTTTCTCACCAGTGATTACTTATTGGGAAGTACCATAGTGTGGTACCAAAGTGTGACAAGGTGCTGGAGCTTTCCATCATTCAAATATGTGATTTGTTATCAAGAAGAAACTGTTATGAACTCGTGTTATTTACTGAACATCCATAAATTACAATAAAGTAAAACATCAGTTGAAACTAGATTGGAGAGGCTGAAGGCAATGTGTGTATACAATACCAGTTGGCATGAGCACAAACACACCTTGTAAAAATGTTATAGGTTCAAAGACATGAAGCAAAAAAGTAGCTTAACTATGTTCAATCAATTTTGTTAAATCTCTCTCTCTCTTTTGTGTGAATATGTGTGTGTGTGTGTGTGTGTGTGTGTGTGTACATTAATTACATGAGGTGATGATCCGCCCCCCTTGGTGAGATGTCTTGAAATTTTGCTCAACTCCCTCCCCCCTAATGAATGTTTAAAAAAGTACATTTTAGTGAAAATTTAATACTCTGTGCTTGATTACATTAGATTTATTAAAAAACAAAATGTGTATATTTTTTTATTTTAGACATTTTGGGAAATTGTTCTCACTTTAAAGTGCATTTGTTGTGTGCTATGCTTTGTATTCGTGTTTTTCATGTGTCAGATACTGCACCATTATGTTGGTCTCACTGTATTGCCTAAAACCATGTGTAGATTTAAAATAATAATCTAGCTGTTCAGATCTATGCATGTAAAGATCATTCGTAAGATAAAAGTATGCATGGTTTTAAATATCACAATAATGGCAACAATGCAGCAAATCAAATCTGGAAAATATAAGGAATAAATGGCATAGCACACAGACTACTCACTTCAAAGTGGGAACCAGTTCTCGAAATGTATTGTGTATTGACTGGCAATAGAAAAATTATTTCATACCAATACCTGTAAAATTATATCATTTTTATCAAAGATAATTGAACAGGAGCGGCGTTGAATTAAAATTTTTGCTTCGGCGAGGATTCAAATTTGGGTATTTTAGGGGACAAAATTGCAAGGTCATCAGTCCCCCATTCCATGACTGCACCACCCAGCTATTGCAGCCTTATGGATAATGCACCTGCACAAACTGTCTTAAAACACATCTCCTTCCACAACACAAACTTCAGTTCTGCCTCAATGTTCCCTTGGATAACACTCATCAATGTTGCTGAAGTTACCTAGTACTGGAATAGCACCCCAGCAGTGAAAGTTAATGGGATCAGATCCTGGCCACAGCAGCAATTTTAATTCAACACCTATCCTTATATTCAATATCTTTGATGTAATGAGACAGTGTATATCTCACAAAATTGTATTATTGTTTGATGTTTGTATCATTTTAAGCAAAAAGTCAAGAAAGATTTCATATTTGTCAAAAACTAAGAAGAGAATAGTGACTACGAGTCATGGTTACCATGTGTGTTTCATAAGCAGGAGCCCTTCCTTGAAGTAGTGCTACAATAAAGGAAACCCTTTATAAATGAGCATGAAAAGTACACTCGTATGGACGTAGCCGAGCAGACTGGTGTGGGGTTCATGCAGCCACGGAGTCGGAGAGGCATCCGCTTACACAGCACTGTATCCTCATATGAGATTTCAGTTTGACCCCCTCATCCCCTAAACATTTCATATAATTAATGGATGCCTCCCTTCCACACAGTTTAAATCTGGTACTGGTGTTACACTTTGGATGTCCCCCCAGGGGGCCCACTTCTCTTTTGTGGGTATGTGTGTGGCGCGCACGGGTCCCCGAGCCATTGCAGCCTTTTTTCCTGCTTTCCTCAGGCTGCATTACCCCTCCTAGTTCCCCCTCCTTCCCAGCCCAATCACTCCTTCCCACCCTCTCCAACCCCGTCTTTCGGTGTTACTCTAGATGACGGCTTGGCTATCCCATGGTACCGATTGTCCTACAATTTTGGTTTTGTCTGCTGTGTACACCAGTTTTCAGCCCAGTTTGGTCCCCCCTCAGGGTTTGACCTTCCATAACAAAATTATCCGATAACGTGTGAGCCAATTGGGGAAGAACTCCCGACCTAGCCCCTACGGCGCGGGTCCTATCCTTTCCTTTCCACTTCCTTTCCTTGCTGTAGCCCCCATCCCCCACTAGGTCCCCAGCACATGTAGCCAGTCCGTGTGGGGGGGCTATTATGTACGCTTTGGCTGAGCCCCCTGACACCACAGGGATCACACTACTGGTGTCTGAGCTGCAACCTCTCCATGCAAGCCAAGGAGTTGATGCCAGTCCTCGGGGGTTTCAGAACTCCCGGCAATGGCCATCATGCCAGGTGGCCTTTGTTGAGGCTGGGTGGCGCCCGTGGAGAGAGCCTCTGTTTCGAAGTGGGTGACACCAGGGCGGACGTCTAGCACTATGAAAAGAGTTAGACTCCAAAATGGTCGTGCATCGGCCGTCTCTCAAGACAGAAAGAGGTCTTTTAATGCTGCTACTGCGGATACGAAGATGTTTCCCTCCCTCGCTACCCCTTGGGAGGAAGGCCAGGCTCGCCGGTTAGGAGCAAAAACCTTTCCTCGCTACCTGGTTTGCACAAGGACTGATGGAGGAACTTTTACTACCACTAAACCGCTGTTCTTTGTTGAGACCATAGAGGACAAGTTTGGTGAAGTGGAATCTATGAGTAAACTTAGATCTGAGTCATTGCTCATTAAAACAGTCTCGGCAGCCCATTCTGAAGCTTTGCTCGCCTGCACCACCCTTGGCGACATTCCAGTAACAATACTCCCGCACAAATCCTTGAATATGGTACAGGGTGTGATATTCCACCGGGACCCCCTCCTTCAAACTGATGAGGAGCTTAGGGCCGATCTCGAGCGGCGTGGTGTACATTTTGTTCGCCGCGTTCAGAGGGGACCTAAAGACAACCTCGTTGATACTGGGGCCTTCATCTTGGCCTTCGAGGGGGGGACACTCCCAGAGAAGGTCAATATAATGCTATATAGATGTGATGTGAATCCCTACATTCCACCTCCCATGCGATGTTTTCAATGCATGCGGTTTGGCCATATGTCCTCTCGCTGTACAGTACCTTCGCTACGACGTTATCTTCTAACCCTTCACCCTCCCCTTCCATCTCCCCCCTACATCCCATCCCCATCCCCCCCCCACATCTCACTCTCCTGTAGCTCCTGTAGCCCTCCCTCTGTGTCCCACCCCTTCCCAGCTGGAGAAGTGCACCCCTTCGCCTGCCGGTAACAGTGCCCCACCTCAGGGCCTTCCGTCCCGGCGTTCCTCAGATCGGAGATCTTTGACCTCCAGTCGGCCATTGGACTCCCATTCAGTGAGTTCAAAGGTCGCCCGATCATCGTCAGTACCAGACCTGACTGACAAAAGTCCTCTCTCTGGGGCGGGTTCACCCCGTCCCACAAGAGAGAGAGAGAGAGAGAGAGAAGGAGAAGAAGAAGAAGAAGAAGAAGAAGAAGAAGAAACCAAAGTTACAAGATAAAGCCCCTCCGGTACCACCGGAGGTGCCGACTGTGCTTTCGCAACTCGATCATCCCATTGAGCCTGAGGCTGATCAGCTATTTATGGATGTTGTCCCTTCTTCTTTGGTGACGGACGCTTACAAAGCAGCGTGACAGACGTTATGCCATTCGCTTCTCGCCTAGATCCTCGTGATGTGATCATCCAATGGAACTGTAATGGCTACTACTGTCACCTCTTGGAGATTAATCAGCTAATCTCTCTTTCTTCTGCGGCCTGTGTCGTCCTGCAGGAATGGAGGTTTATGAATGCACATTCACCGACCCTCCGTGGGTTCCGTGCTTTTTGTCGGAACTGGGTTGGTCCCCTCCAGGCGTCTGGTGGGGTTTGTACTTTGATCCGGACAGATATTGTCAATACCTGGATTCCTCTCCAAACTCCATTGGAAGCGGTTGCTGTCTGGGTTCACTTGGACACCCCGTTAACCATTTGCAACCTCTACCTTCCCCCTGACAGGCCACCTACACTCACATCCCTAGTTGCCCTCCTTCAGCAACTCCCCCCTCCTTACCTCATCCTTGGGGACTTCAATGCCCACCATCCTTTGTGGGGCAGTGCTTATATGTCTAGCCGGGGCCGCCCCATAGACCAGTTTCTTGCTGACCACAACCTGAGCCTTCTCAACGATGGTTCGCCAACCCATTTTAGTGCCGCTCACGGCACCTTTTCTGCCATACATCTCTCTCTCACTTTTCCTTCTCTCCTTCCTTTATTTCACTGGTCAGCGTATGATGACCTCTGCGATAGCGACCACTTTCCGTTGATCCTTTCACTTAAAAAAAAAATTCAAATGTTTGTTAAGCTTACGGGACTTAACTACGGGGTCATCAGTCCCTAAACTTGCAAACTACTTATCAACTACCTTATACTAAGGACGGCACAAATATCCATGCCCGAGGGGGGATTCGAACCCCTGACCGTAGTGGTCATGCAGACCGTGACTGGAGTGCCTCAGTCTCCTCGGCCACCGCGGCCGGCCCTTTCACTTCCCTCACACCTACCACAAGCCAGGGTACCCCACTGGGTTTTCCGTTGTGCTAATTGGCTGCTATATACATCCCAGGTTGTTTTTCCATATTCCCCCTCAGGCTGTATAGATGATATTATAAGCCAAATGACCAACATGATAACCCAAGCGCCGTAGGGCCTTGCAACATCTTAAGTGACACTCATAAATTTCAAATGTCTCCGTGCCAGAGCTCGTTACTTAATCAAACAAAGTAAGCAGACATGCTGGGAGCATTTTGTCTCCTCGTTGGGCTCTTCTGTCCCTCTGACAAGAGTGTGGGCTATGCTCCGATCTATCCCAGGTAGCTGGCGGCCGTCTTCCATCCCTGGTCTTGCCCTGCCTGATGGGGTCTGTACAGAACCATCTGTCATTGCAGAACATCTTGCAACTCACTTCGCCAATGTATCAGCGACAACTTCATATCCGGCGACCTTTCTCCTTAAGAAACACCAGGCCGAAACCTTCAAATTAGGCTTTACTTCTCACCAGGTGGAACCATATAACGAACCTTTTACTGACTGGGAATTATCGCTGGCCCTCTCCTCTTCTCGTGATTCAGCACCTGGCCCTGACGATATCCATAATCAATTGCTGAAACACCTCAACCCCTCATGACGACAATTTCTCCTAAAAGTTTTTAACAGTATTTGGCTTCAAGGGGTCTTCCCCTCCCAGTGGAGGGAGAGTATTGTGGTCCCTGCCCTCAAGCCTGGCGATGACCCGTCGGTGCTGGACAGTTATTGACCAATAAGCCTGATAAGTGTCCCCTGTAAATTACTTGAAAGGATGGTAGCCCGCAGATTATGCTGGGTTCTTGAATCCCGGGGACTTCTCTCACCTTACCAGAGTGGGTTCCGGGAGGGACAATCTGCTATTCACCATTTACTTCAACTGGAGACAGCGATCAGACAGGCCTTCTCTAAACGACATTATCTTGTAGCAGTCTTCTTCGATCTTCATAACTGGGGCCTCAGAGGCTCCTTACCAATTTTTATCCGTCAGTTTTTATCCCACCGCCTGTTCCGTGTCAGAGTTGGCTCTTCATTTAGCTCCCCTAGAATACAGGAGAACGGCGTCCCCCCAGGGCTGTGTTGAGTGTTACACTTTTTCTAATCGCCATCAATGGGTTGGTGAGTTCTGTTGGGTCACTGGTAACCCCGGCATTGTATTTCGATGACTTTTACATATGGTACAGCTCCTACTCAGTAGCCTCTGCTGAACGTCAGCTCCAGAGCGCCATTCGGCGGGCTTCAATGTGGGCTACGTCCCATGGTTTCCAGTTTTCCTCGTCAAAAACGAGGGTGATGCATTTTTGTCGTCGTACTACAGTTCACCCTGATCCAGAACTGTTCTTGGGTAATCAGCGCCTGGAAGATGTAGCACAGCATCGTTTAATGGGTCTTCTCTTTAACAAAAAAATTGACTTAGTTGCCCCATATTCATCACCTATAGATTAGTTGTATGAGGAAACTTAATGCCCTACGTTTCCTTGCTCATTCATCTTGGGGTGCAGACCGAACAACTATCCTTAATATCTATCAGGCTCTAATCTTATCCCGATTGGACTATGGGTGTCAAGTTTATGCCTCGGCAGCTCCTTCTGCCCTGAAATTATTAGACCCGGTTCACCATTATGGTGTACGCTTGGCTACAGGTGCGTTACCGACTAGCCCGGTCGACAGTCTCCTTGTTGAGGTGGGAATCTGCCCTCTTCATGTCAGGCGGCATCAGCTTCTGGCACCTTATGCCATCGCCATCCGGCAATATCCTGCTCATCCCGCTTACCAGGTTCTTTTTGCATATGAAGGGCTTCAACCCCCTCATATCCGGCCGCCGGCGGAATTTCCCGTCGGACTGCGGCTTGCCTCTCTTTGCCAAGATTTCCATTCCCTTCCCTATATTGCGCCCCCCATTTCACTGCACACGCACCCCCGGGGATGTTACCGCAACCACTAATTCGGGTGAATCTCTTCCAGGGCCCAAAAGCTTTAATTTCCCCTATGGTCTTTCAGCGTTTGGTGTGCCCAGTACTAGAAGAGTTTCAGGAAGCCTCTACTTTCTACACTGATGGCTCGAAAACTGCGGGCCACTCCGGATATGCTTTTACGTCTCCTGTTGGGGCGGAATGCCATTCTCTGCCAGAGGCATGCAGTGTGTTCATGGCAGAGCTGATGGCGATTTATAGAGCCCTCTGTTTTATTAAACAGACTGGCGTGGAACGTGGTTTAATCTGTGCTGATTCCATCAGCAGGCTGCAGGCCATTGATCGATGTTTCCCCTCCCATCCTTTAGTTATTTTCATCCATGATCTCCTTGCTGACCTTCATCGTGCTGCCTGCTCCATTACCTTTCTCTGTGTGCCAAGCCATGTTGGAAGGGAATGAAGAGGCTGACCGGTTGGCTAGATCGGCAATTACTCGCTGACCACCTTCCTTTCTAATTCCGGGTGCGGATCTGCGGGTGCAGATCAGATATTTGCTTCACTCCTCATGGGATAGCAGTTGGAAAGCTACTGCCCCTTCCAATAAACTCCGCACCATCAAAGATACGACTGCAGCTTGGAGTTCATCTTTACACCCTTCCCGGAGAGAATCAATTGTCCTCTGTCGCCTCCGTATTGGACAGTGCAGGCTGACCCATGGATTTCTTTTACGAAATGACAATCCACCACAGTGTGATTGTGGAGCCATACAATCCGTGTTTCATATTCTGATTGAATGTCCTCTCCATTTGACACTTCGTGGCGACTAAGGCCTACCGCCTTTGTTGCCTCTAGTTTTGGGGGATGACCCACGGATTGTTGATCACGTCCTTGCCTTCCTCCGTGAAAGTAGATTTTATTGTCAGCTCTAGGACTCACTTGATTGGGGTGAGTGGGTTTGTGATTCTTGGCTGTTTGTGGGGTTTAGAGTCTTATCCCCCCTCCCCCAGTTCCCACTCTTTTACATTTTAACGCCGTTTTATTTCTCCCTGCTCTGGAGCTGTGATATGTTGACCACTGTGCCATTAGTAACTTGTGGTTTAGGGTAGTGGTCGCTTCCGGAGCAATGGGAGCGGCACTGTAGCTTTCGCTGCCCTGGGTTGGTCTTAGTCTTGTTGGTGAGATGATTTTAATTCCTAGTGTAATGGTCTTTTGGCTTTCCCCTATTTTTCGTTGGGTTCTGTGGCGTGTACAATTTGGGGTTGAAGGGACTGAAAACCTCATTGTTTGGTCCCTCATGTCCACCACCACCACCACCACACTTTGGATGTGCAAAATGGTGTTACTCTCCTGTTAATGAAGGGCTCAGTGGGAGAGAAAAGAGAAAAACAAATCATTTAAAGATAAAAATGAAGCATTGAATTAAAATTTGTGATGTGCCCAGGAATCGAACCCTGACCTCCATGCTTACTAGGCAGATGTCTTACCACTAGACCACCGCACCACTAGTGATTAAGTGAATAGTCTAAGCACGACTTCCCTCCATGTCACTAACGCTAATTCAGCTTCTGTGTTCCATGAAATATTGCCAAGGCTCTCCATGCAGCGGAAATGTTGGATTTCTGCCTTGGTGTGTGTGTGCATGTGTAGGTGTGTGTGTGTGTGTGTGTGTGTGTGTGTGTGTGTGTGTGTGTGTGTGTGTATTTATGTTTCTGTCTGCGTACCTGTGCTCTTTCGCCTGGTAAGTAACCAACATTATACATAAAATGAAAATTATAGAAGGAAACTTTCCTGGTGGAATAAACAAATATATATATATATATATATATATATATATATATATATATATATATATATATATATATATATATATATATTTAAAAAAAAAGGATGACTTACCCAAAGGACAGGCTCATCGACAGACACAAATAAAATCACAAACAAATACACAAACAAGCTTTCGCAACCATTGGTCGCTTCTTCAGGAAAAGAGGAAGAAAGGAGAGGAGAAAGGGAAGGATATGGGTTTTAAGGAAGTGGAAAAGGAGTCGAAATGACAGCTAATGATAGTAACATAAATAAATAAAACACACACACACACACACACAAGCTTTCGCAGCCCAGTTGCTTCTTCAGCCAGAAGGGAAGGAGAGGGAAAATGAAATGAAGAGGGTTTTAAGGGAGTTGGTAAGGAGTCATTCCAATCCCGGGAGAGGAAAGACCTACTACATTGGGGGGGAAAAAGGACGGTAAACAAATACACTAACACTCACATATATACACAAACAAACTTAGGCAGAAATACTTTAGAAAGGAAAGAAGTTTGACAGAGATACCACTTGAGGCAGAGGCTCTGTCCAGAGTAACAAGGCAAAGATGGTGGGTGGGAATTTGAATTTAGTGGAGGTTGAGACCAGGTGGGCAATGGGAAGAGAGAATATGCGGAAGGGCAAGTTCCCATCTCCGGAGTTCTGAAGGATTGGTGTCAGTGGGAAGTATCCAGATAATCCGAATGGTGTAACACTGTGCCAAGATGTGCTGGCCGCACACCAAGGCGTGTTTAGCCACAGGGTGATCCTCATTACCAACAAACACTGCCTGTGACCATTCATGCGAATGGACAGTTTGTTGCTGGTCATTCCCACATAGAACGCTTCACAGTGCAGGCATGTCAGTTGGTAAATCACGTGGGTGCTATCGCAAGTGGCTCTGCCCTTGATCGTGTACACCTTCTGGGTTACGGGACTGGAGTAAGTGGTGGTGGAGGGATGCATAGGGCAGGTTTTACAATGGGGGTGGTTACAAGGGTAGGAGCCAGAAGCTAGGGAAGGTGGTTTGGGGATTTCATAGGGATGGATTAGGAGGCTATGGAGGTTAGGTGGGTGGCAGAAAGAGACTCTCTGTGGAGTGGGAAGGATGTCATGAAGAATGGATCTCATTTCGTGGCAGGATTTAAGGAAGTCGTATCCTTGCTGGAGAGCCACATTCAGAGTCCGCTCTAGTCTCGGAAAGTATCCGGTGACAAGAGGGGCACTTCTGGGGTTCTTCTGTTGAAGGTTCTGAATGTGGAGGGATGAGGCAGTGGCTCTGGCAATTTGCTTCTGTACTGTATCAGGAGGATAGCTGCGGGATGTGAAAGCTGTTATTAGGTTCTTGGTGTACTGCTTCAGAGATTCGTGACTTGAGCAGACTCGTTTGCCACGAAGACCTAAGCTGTAGGGAAGGGAATGTTTGATGTGGAATGGATGGCAGCTGTCATAATGCAGGTACTGTTGTTTATTGGTAGGTTTGATGTGGACAGATGTGTGAAGTTGGCTGTTGGACAGATGGAGGTCGACATCAAGGAAAGTGGCATGGGATTTGGAATATGACCAGGTGAATTTGATGGGACCAAATGAGTTGAGGTTGAAGAGGAAATTCTGGTGTTCTTCACTGTGAGTCCAGAGCATGAAGATGTCATCAATGAATCTATACCAAACTTTGGGTTGACAGGCTTGTGTATCCAGGAAGGCTTCCTCTAAGCGTCCCATAAATTAGTTTGTGTACGAGGGGACCATCCTGGTCCCCAAGGCTCTTCCCTTTAGTTGTTGGTATGTCTGGCCCTCAATAGTGAAGAAGTTGTGAGTATTAAGGAAAGAGGTTTTAAGTAGAGAAGTGGATGGTCGGCGTGAAAGGAAATACTCCATCGCAGCGAGGCCCTGGGCATGTGGGATATCTGTGTATAAGGAAGTGGCATTAACATCTTTATGTATATAAAATTAAACACCTTGATTTGTATAGAGAATCTTAGTGATATAGAATTGGAACATCTTCATAGCTATGTCTTTGAGTTGTTGCTATTCCACAATGTGTCTCAAGATGAGAAGTGTTTGTGTTGATTATTTATACATACAAAAGTACTCCATTTATCATACTGCACCAGACTTATTTGTGCACCACTTTTTGATAAGTAACTAAATTGCTAAATCTCTTTTATTATATGAAACGCTTTTTAAAATTTTCCATTATTACATCTTATGTTTTGATCTTAACAGGGCCAGGCTTTAAACATGATGATAAGACCTCAAAATTCATTGTGTAAATTAAACACAATTTTGTGACTGAAGGCGAATTCATTTTATTTTACTAATGTCAGTTTTGATCCAATGATTGCAGATGCCATCTGAGGGGTAGAAGATGTACTTATAACAGATTCAATGTCGTCTGCCAACAAGTAGAGTGGTGGCAAAAGAATTTGTACGCTCAGAAGTCTCTACATGAACTGCTGCAAACCCCAGTTAGTAGTAGTGTGACTAGCTGTGGTCACTTGGAAGGTGGAATGGTGGGCCGGGGTCTTCAACGATGAAAGCAGATTCTGCCTGCATGCAAGTGATGGTCATTTGCGCAGTTGATGTGGACCTGGTGAGCACTGTCTCATAGTGTATTTATCCAAGACACACTGGTCCCATCCCACCGAATCCTTGGGACAGCACTTGACACGCATGATGGAGAGTGTGACATCTATTGACTAGTCAAATCATAGCCCAAAGAAACGGGAGGTCATCCAACATTGTCATGGCATTAACAATGATAAAGTTGAGCTGCTGGTTGTCCGAAACAAAGCAAGGGTGCACTGGTGGAGATACTTTGAGACAGTATCGATGGAGGAATTTACCCACCCACCAATACCAACCACGTCAACTGTTGAAGGACCAGTTAATGAAACAAAGAGTGGGAAAGCCACTGGCTCTGATGACCTCCTAGTGGCTTAGATTAGTTCAAGCAATACCCAATCATAAGCTGTCTCGAGGTCTAGAAAAACAAGAGGCAGTGGCTTGTTCTTTTCATAGTATTTCTCCACCAGCAGTTGGGTAGTGTGGATTGAGTCAGTTGTGCCTCACTTTTTCACAAATCCAGCTTGGTTCCTTATGATCTGGATCCTCTTGTTGAAAATGGATTCTAATATTTTCAGTGTGTGGCTCAGCAATCTGATTGGGCGATAATTGCAGCATTCAGCAGGGCTTCATTTCCTTTCGAAGATTAGTACTGTGATGCTTTGCTGCCAGTCTCCTAGTGTTTTACTTTCCCTGATAACCTGGTTGAAAAGATCTGTTAGCCAGCCTGCTGCATTTCATTGTTGAGAGCACCACGTCAGCTGTTGAAGGACCAGGTAATGAAATTAGTATTTCCAAATTCAAGGCTGCCCTGAAGGAAATGAAGAGTGGGAAAGCCACTGGCTCTGATGACCTCCTAGTGGCTTTCCCACTCTTCATTTCCTTCAGGGCAGCCTTGAATTTGGAAATACTAATTTCATTACCTGGTCCTTCAACAGCTGACGTGGTGCTCTCAACAATGAAATGCAGCAGGCTGGCTAACAGATCTTTTCAACCAGGTTATCAGGGAAAGTAAAACACTAGGAGACTGGCAGCAAAGCATCACAGTACTAATCTTCGAAAGGAAATGAAGCCCTGCTGAATGCTGCAATTATCGCCCAATCAGATTGCTGAGCCACACACTGAAAATATTAGAATCCATTTTCAACAAGAGGATCCAGATCATAAGGAACCAAGCTGGATTTGTGAAAAAGTGAGGCACAACTGACTCAATCCACACTACCCAACTGCTGGTGGAGAAATACTATGAAAAGAACAAGCCACTGCCTCTTGTTTTTCTAGACCTCGAGACAGCTTATGATTGGGTATTGCTTGAACTAATCTGGTTAGTGCTTTGAGAACACGGTGTCCCAGAGTATCTTGTAAATTGGGTACAAATGCTGTATGTTGAACCAAAAATCTATGTTATAGCAGCTGCAGGAGCATCCGACGACTTCCACATCACAGTAGGCGCCCACCAAAGCTCAGCTTTATCACCACTTTTGTTCATTCTTGTGATGGACACTGTCACATAAGACCTGCACAGGCCACTACCATGGGTACTTATCTATGCTGATGATGTCATGCTGGCTGCAGAGAACAAGTCTGATCTTCAGCACCAAACACAAGAGTAAAATGACCGACTAGCACAGTACGGCCTGCAAGAAGAAAACTGAGTACATGACATCAGACCCAAGAGCAGCTGGGACGATTAATGTTGGTGGAGAAGATCTACCATGAGTATCCAGATTTAAGTATCTCCAGTCTATAGTCAGTAACATCGGCCAATTCACAGATGAAGTCAATGCAAGGACACAGGCTTGGATGACATAGTGAATGACAACAGGAGTGACCTGCGATTGTCGGATGAAGGACCACCTGAAGTAAATGATCTACTGGACTGTCACCCAACCTGTTGCTCTCTATGGTACCGAGTGCTGGCCAGTTACAAAAGAGACAGAATGGCAACTGGGAGCATGGAGATGAAGATGCTTAGATGGACAAGTGGCATCACTGACTGGATCATGTTTCAAATGATATCATCAGGAAACGTTTTGGAATTGCACCCATCCAAGAGAAAATGTGGGAAAGTGACATGTATGGCAAGTCAATAGTGAAGGCAGCTTACTCAGTGGAAGTCTCTGGAAAGAGACCCAAAGGAAGACCAAGGCAGCTATGAATCAATACCCTGCACAATGACCTGAAAGCTGTAAACCTACATCCACACATGACCCATGATTGAATAAAATGGAGACACTGAATCCACTCAGTGGACCCTGCCATCAGATGGGACAAACGCCAAAGAAAAAGAAGAAGAAAGACACTGGTCCTATCGCAGGTCTTGTAGTCTGGAGTGTGATAAGGTACAACTCGTGTTCACCTTTAGCATTTGTGGAGGGAACACTAACCACCACTTGGTACGTGGAAAATGTTGTAGACATGTTCTTCTGCCATTCTTCCAAAAGGATAACAGTCTCTCTCTCTCTCTCTCTCTCTCTCTCTCTCTCTCTCTCTCTCTCTCTCTCTCTCTCTCTCTCTCACACACACACACACACACTGCATGTGAACTCGGCATGCTCTATAAGACATGCAGCAACTTCCCTGGCTAGCATAACCTCTGGACTTGTCTCTAATCAAATGTGTGGGATATGAAGAGAAGACAACTGACATGTGACTTGTTAAACCACAACTCTTGCAGAATTACATAAACAGGTCAAGACAGTATTCGCCATCTGTATGATCAAAGGGATGTTAGTATGTGCATTGCCACCAATGGAGGTAACCGCATGTACTAATGTGAATCAACACCTGGTTACCTGAGTGCAGCTTTATCTATTGCTCTGTAAATGTAATCATTTCTGTACTCCACATCCACTGTTTCAACAATAAGTTACATCTTGAATGAATTGTAAAAGTCTGTACTAAATTTTATTTCTGGCAGAGTAATTTATAACTAGGATCAACATTCTCCCTGTAGGTTAGAATCTTCTTTTAAAGTGCAATTTATGTGTATGCAGCTGGTGCTTGATATGTAGACATTGACAACATCACGATGAATGACAGGAGGTGAAAGCACCCAATGAGGAGTCACTTTCAGGCCGACAATAAACATTGCATGTTTCATGTCTAGTAAATTTGGTGGCAATTTTAAAATTTGTTCTGGTGTTTTTGAACAGCATTTTGGGCAATATAATTGACATTTCATTTATCTAAACTAATTGTTTTCTATCAGTTTTCATGATATACGTGGAAGAGGCAATTGTGACAGAGTGATGTCCCAAACATCTGACCATTGGTGTGTAATATTTACAAGGATAGTTAATCACCAGACAAGGGTACATCAACAATCTATCAACCATAGAACAGGAAAGGTGCATGCTTTTTCATAACCCATTGACAGAGAAGTAGGGGAATAAGCCTTCATGTCCACCACGAAATAAATAAATATGAGGGGCATTTGGAAAGTCCGTGCAAAAAAAGAACTTCTAACATGTTTGGGGAAAACCATTTGTATTTTTGACACAGTCTCCTTTTAGACTTACACTTCTAATTTGTTAATCCCTTCTGAATAATAAGAATTGTCCAAGACTGCAAAAAAGCTATTAGTTTCAACAATCGCTGCCTCATTTGAATGAAATCTTCATCCTACCAGCTATTTCTTCAAATTGGGGAACAAATAGTAGTCCAAGGGACACAAGTTGGAGAATAGGGAAATAGGGGAGATGTGAAACATGAAACAAGTTGGAATCCTGAATTAACTTTCACTCTGCATCATATTAAAATTGTGCCCCCAAACTAGGACTTGAACCTGGGAACTTTGCCTTTTGTGGGGAAGTGCTCTACCACTGAGCTATCCTGACATGACTCACAGTTGTCCTTACAACTTCAATTCTACCAGTACCTAGCCTCCTACTTTCCAAACTTCACAGAAGTTCTCCTGCAAAACTTGCAAGACTAGCACTCATGGAAAAAAGGATACGATGGAGAAATGGCTCAGCCATAGCCTAAGGGATGTTTCCAGAATGAAACTTTCACTCTGCAGTGGAGTGTATGCTGATGTGAAACTTCCTTACAGAAGGAGTACTTCTGTGAAGTTTGGAAAGTAGGAGGTGAGGTACTGGCAGAATTCAAGTTGTGAGGACGGGCCGTGAATCGTGTTGGAATATCTTAGTGGTAGAGCACTTGCCTGTGAAAAGCAAAGGGCCCAGTTTCGAGTCCCAATTCTGGCACCTGATTTGGAGTTCTATTTCCAATAATTTTGCAACCACAACAACTGAGGTGTTTGCTCGTGCATTGTCATGATGGAAGAAGGACATTATTGTTGACCAATTGCTGGTGTTTTTTCGTGCAGCATGGTTTTCAAACAGTACAATAATGATGAATAATATACAGCTGTAATAGCTTTAGCCTTTTCCAGATGAATTTCCAAAAAAGCATTGCCATAACCTTTCCATCTGAAGGACCAGTCTTCGCCTTTTTTGGTGCTGATTCTCCCTTGGTAACCATTATTTATATTGTTCTTTGGTCTTAGGAATATAGTAATGTCTCCATTTTTCATCCACAGTGACAAAATGATGCTTAAAGTCCAGCGGATTCTTCCTGAACAACTGCAAACCTTCCTTGCAACACTTCACACGATTATGTTTGTAGTCAAGCGTGAACACTTGTGGCACTCATCTTGCAGATAGGTTTCTTGTGTCCAAATGTTTATGCAAAATATTACATATACATTCATTCAAGGTGCCCCCAACACTAGCAGTCTCATGTTCCTTAACTCTTTTGTCATCCATCACCATAACATGGATTTTATCAATGATTTCTGAAGTTGTAACCCTCACAAGGTGTCCAGAAAATTCAACTGTTCTTATAGAAGGTGCAAAATCACCATAATATTTATCAAGCTTCTCTTTAGTCTCCTGAGGTGTTCTGCCTTTCATAAAATTCTTTTTCATCCATTTTTTGACAATCACTCACCTTCCTAGATTCACATGAATGCCAAACAAAAAGAAATGGACCAATATGGCTGAAACTTTGTGTGGGTTCTTTCCAAAGATGCTACAAACTAAATATGACCCTGATATGCATTGTTGATGCCATCTCTCATACTTTTCATGGACTTTTCAAACACCCTTCATAATGCTGTTCCTGCTTTATGGTTGACAGGTTGTTAATGCACCCTTGTCCAGTGACTATATTAATTATCCTCGTAAGTACTGCATGTTTACAAACCATAAGGGCTAAAGATATTTATTATTGGCCACCCGAAAGTGACTCCTGACTGGCTGCCTTCACCTCACATCAATAATTGCACCATTGGCAAAGTCTACACTATCAAGCACTAGTCACACATAAGCTGCACTTTAACCAAATCTTCATTAAACTCTCACTTTTTGTTATGATTTATATTCAAAATATTGTGAAACATTGTTAAAAGATTATTTATATAAAGGATGCTGCTTTATAAATAAATGATTTAATACAAGAGGCCTGTTTTGCCATGATTTCTATGGTCAAGTTAAATCAGTTGGTCTTCTTCTCCTTGTAATATTGATTTCTCAGCTCCTGTCACACTGTTTCTCACTGTTAGTTTTTAGATTAACAGAAATGTAAGAACTGTAATTTTTGTAGTTCTTTATGAAGCTGTTCATTTATCAAGTTTATTTCTTATTTTGATGTTATATGGCAATGGTAGTGCTAAAAGGATATGTGTATGCTCAAACAACATTCCTTGTCATCTTTGTTTTGTTGTTCTTTATTCGTCTGCATTTGCTGTTTCATTCTTGTTGATTGTGTGAAGTTTTACAGTGTGTTCTGTCTTTTTTTGCAATGTGTAAGTTAATTTATAGGTAAGAATGAGCAGAAAAATAAACTGTTTTACTTATTCTCCTGCATAAAAAAACCAAAAACTGTCTATAATTCGCGTGTCGGTGAAAAGCCAGGAAGTTCAACATCAATAGATGACGAAAGTGAAATTTTAAACCTGAGCACTGAACCTACATGTGAAAATGCAGAACAAACATGTGCCTGATAGAAAAGTAAATGATCATCCAGAATGTAGGACTTTGGAACAAGAAATTGCATTTTGTAAGGCAAATGACTGGTTTATCATTTCAAACAAAAAACTTGGTTGTAGAATTTGCAAAGAAGTATTAAGCTTAGGTGTACAAAGAAATAAACAAAGCACAAACATTGCACAGCCTTGGGCTACTGTGTCTGTGTCATCTGCAGGAGGTTCTAGAAAAGAAGTGGTTTCGTTGCGGCAAATTTTTTTTATCATAAAGAAAGTTCCGCTCATCAAGCTGCTGGCCAAATAATACTTTGTGCTAAACAGAAGACTGTGGAAAATGCCTGGATTAGTGCATTTCAAATCAACAGGAGGTGACAGAAAATATATTTTGCACTGCTTATAAAGTCACGAAGAAGAATAAGCATTGAGTGATTTTTGAGACTGAAATTGACTTGCAAGAACTTTGTGGAGTTGACATGGGTTGCATTTTACATTCTGGAAATGCATGCACTAACATTATTAATCACATTGCACAGGAAATGAGAAAGTCAGTGATTACAACAATTATTGAAACAAAATCAAAAATGTCATTAATGATTGATGAAAGCACAACAATTAGCCAGATATCAACCTTAACAATTTATTTACGAACCAAACTGCCTGACATGACAGAGCCCACAAGTAGTTGAGCTGAACAGTATTACTGATGAAAGTATTTTGTAACATCTTGCAAAATTGCTTGAAATCCATGGGATTTTCTAAAGAATTTTTCTATATCAATCTTATTTTCATTGCAACAGATGGAGCAGCAATGATGACAGGAAGGAAAAAAAAGGAGTGACACCTTAATGAAACAGCATTTACTACAGATTTTTGTTTGGCAATGTCTTAACCATAGGCTTGAGTATTCAGTTAATGACATAATAAAATGAGAATTTCCATCTCATGTGAATCACTTCAGATCTTTCTTAGACAAGTTAAATTCACTGTACCACCAGTCACCAAAAAAAAAAAAAAAAAAAAAAAAAAAAAAAAAAAAAAAAAAAAAAATGCTCAAGAGTTAAAGCAACAAGCTTATCTACTTGAAATTGGAAATTCTGAAAATAGACAGGATCTTGGGCACCAGATGGATAGCATTGAGCTTCAGAAGTGTGGAAAAACTTCAAAGTTTTGGTTACTCACTTCACAGTTGCAGATGATGATCAAAGCAGGGAATCAATTGACAGAGGTATGTACAGTGGTTTATTGAAGAATATTACCAAAGTTGATTTCATTCTCAACTGGGCTCTAATGTGTGATGCCCTTCAAGAATTATCAGAATTCTCTTGAGCTACAGTCAAGAGATATCTCACTGTATTCTGCCCAACGGAAGGTCAGAAATCAGCTGTTGGTATTTGAAAGGGGAGAAAAACTGAGCTGTGGTACTCATTACTGTGAAACTCTCAAAGCAGTCCAAGAGCTGAACCTCAGAGGAATTCCTCTTGAAAAGGGGACAAGTATCAGACATCTTGAGCCCAGCATATTTTACGATTGTCTGGTGGAGAATTATCTTCTGCAGATAGAGGATAGTACCATCTCTGACTGTGAGAAAGTTTTGGACTCAACAAATCGGCCTGAGGATCCTGGAATTACAAATGGTGAAACAAATATTAAAATTTTGTTGACATTTTGCTCTTCCAGGGAGATAAATACGTAGAGGATTTTGGGAGTATTTGGTGGAGGAGAAAATTCCAGCATCCATCCATCCTTCCTCTTCAGAATGCACTGAAATGTGTTCCTATATCGACAAGAGAATATCGACAAGAGAATATCGACGTGGATTTTCCCAAATGAATCTCATCGTTTTGCCAACAAGAGCTTCATTTCATCTTTTGACAGTCAGCAGTGTGATGTCAATCAAGTTGGTTATTCCTCCACTGCAGTTGTTCCAGCTCGTGGACTATGTACGCTCTTGGTTCATGAAAGGCAGACATCGTTCTACTGATAGCAAGACTAAAGTACAAAGGTGTGAAGAATACAGCAGCCATGAACTCAAATCAGTTTGGAAACTGTTGTAATGCTATTAATGTAAGTTACACTGTAGTTAAATAAATTTTCAGCTGTATTAAAGTCAATAAAAGAGTATGATACTTTTAGTTTTTTTTAGTTCAACATGTTGATGACGTCATGGGTAAAAGCCAATGGGTGGTATCCCATGCATCAATTATAAGTAATTTCTGCTGCATTATATCTAATGTTGGAGTACCCCCAAACTTATTTTTAAAGAAAGAGCACTGGTATTATGAAATGTTCCACATGAGGATCACCTCAATAAGGACCTATGGAATGAACAGCTAATCTAATCTCTCACAGAAACAGGCCAGTTGTATTAGATGATTTATTTAAAAGCAGTGACCATGATATAAATAATCTCTTAAAAATTTATCTAAATGATATATAAGATGCTACTGGACCAGATGAATACAAAAATAAATAAATAGAAAATAAATTTGAAACATTTGTAATTTCAAGCTAATGAAGTGTTGGAGGGAATTCAAATGTTTAAGATAATGGGACTTAACTGCTGGGTCATCAGTCCCTAAACTTACAAACTACTTATGAACTAACTTATACTAAAGACAGTACAAACGCCCATGCGCCCATGAATACAAAAATAAATAAATAGAAAATAAATTTGAAACATTTGTAATTTCAAGCTAATGAAGTGTTGGAGGGAATTCAAATGTTTAAGATAATGGGACTTAACTGCTGGGTCATCAGTCCCTAAACTTACAAACTACTTATGAACTAACTTATACTAAAGACAGTACAAACGCCCATGCGCCCATGAATACAAAAATAAATAAATAGAAAATAAATTTGAAACATTTGTAATTTCAAGCTAATGAAGTGTTGGAGGGAATTCAAATGTTTAAGATAATGGGACTTAACTGCTGGGTCATCAGTCCCTAAACTTACAAACTACTTATGAACTAACTTATACTAAAGACAGTACAAACGCCCATGCCCAAGGGGGGATTTGAACCCCCAATGGGGAATGACCTTGCGCATCGTAGCATAGCGCCTCAATGCGCTCGACCGCTCCACCATGGCTGGAGGGAATTGACATATGTGCACACACGAGTGTTGACTGTGTAACTGCCAGATGTTTTTTGTATTTAGTTGAAAATTGTATTGTATAGTTTGCAAATTTCTAGATGGGAGAGTTAGAGGAGCACCACTTCTGCATTAAATATTTTGTGAATCTATACAGAAATATAGAAAATAATGCAGAAAGCCTATGATGATGAGTGCTTAAGCTGCATTAGGCGTTGAAAATGGTTTACAAGGTTTACAAAAAGTTTGGGACACTTGTCATGAACATCAAGGAAATTGTGCATGCCAATTCAGCACTGACTGAGAGCTTGCGGAAGAATGAATATTTAAGTTGGATCATTTAATCAAATCCTGACACAGCATTTTGGAATGGATCATGTTTCTGCCAAGTTTGTCACAAAGCTAATGAGTGCAGACCAGAAAGACCATTTCCTCACCATCTATGAAGAGCTTTTGGATTAGGCAAATGAGAGTGACTTGTCCCCTGCAGACTTTCTTTTTATTTCCAAAGTTGAAAACTGTTGAAGGGATGCAGATTTCAAGAAGTAGATGAAATAAATGAAAATTCACAGACAGGGCTTCTTACAATATCGCAACAGTTGTACCAAGACTCGTTCTGGTAGTGGAAACAGTGTGTGGGTTAACTGAAGGTTGAAGCCCCCAATAAAACCCATTACAAGACTAAATTAACATGGCCGATGGAGCTGAGACACTGCCTCCCAAAGAAAGCTGGTTGTAAAGACGTTCTACACTTTCATGTAAATGTGAAGGTCGAGAGGTTGCCACACAGCATAGGATATCGGTCACAACATTATCCACACACCTGATGTAGTGGACATCAGTGGTAACTGGGAGATGTAGTCAAAATAGCGGAACCTGCAGAGAAAGGAGGGGGGGGGGGGGGGTCCACCGGGGTTTTGGAGATCGCAGCCATAAGAGGCTTATGGTCGGTGAGAACGGAACAGGAGCAGTTGCTATGGCACAGGTGAAGTGTTTGATAGCCTCATAGATGGCCAAAAGTTCTTGATCGAAGTCAGAGTATTTCTTTCGAGCACTGTTGAGTTTCTTAAAAAAATTGCAGATGGGGCATGACACCGTCACAGGATTGGCTCAGAACTGCACCAGTAGTGGTATCACTCACATCTGTGGTATTGAAAAGTTCAGAATCTGGATGAGGGTGAGAAATAGTGATAGCTCGAATGAGTAGGTCTTTGAGAGCAGAGACTGCAGAAGACATTGCGTCAATCCAGGGAATAGGTCAAATGCTAGAGGTGTGTTTTCTGACAAAGGCATCAGTGACCGGGGCTTGAAGGTCAGCTGCGCCAGATAAATGTCGTCGATAATAGTTAATGATTCCAAGGAAGTGACGCAATTCTTTGAAGCTTGAAGGAGGTGACAGATTTCTGACCTAATAATCTTTTCTGGGGGAGGTGTTATCCCATTGGAAGAAACCGTGAAACCAAGGAAAAGCACCAGGTATTGATGTTTGATATCATTAAATTCAATGCCAGGTGCAGCCAAAGTGTCAAATATATCTGGTTCTTCATGATGGAATCACTGAACACTAATATGTCATTGAGGTATGCAAAGCAAAACTTCATGGAAAAAGAATCTCATTGATAAAATGTTGCCAAGTTTCAGTGACATTTTTAAGACCAAATGGCATGAACCAGTTGTGAAATAAACCTATGGGAGTTGTAATAGCAGTTTTTCAATGCCCTCTGGAGCCATAGGAATCTGGCGGTAAGCATGCCTGCAGTCCACAACAGAGAACACTGGCACCTGCCAGAGTTTGCATGAAATCTGCAATGTTCAGAATAGGATAATTTTCCATAAGGGTACAGGCATTGACCCTGCGGTAATGCTCACACATTTCACCAAGAGAACATCTTGTTTAGGCTTTAAATGAATGGGAGATGAGCAGCTGCTGGAGGAGTGCTCATGACGCCTGATCTCAAAAGTTCAGCAATCTGTTCATTGACGGCCGCCAATTTCTGGGCTAAGACAGTGCAGCTTGCTAGAGATAAGAGGCCCATCGAGAAGACGGAGTTTATGTACCATGCTGTTCGTAACTTGTGAGACATCATGGGAGGCAGTGGAAAAGCTTTGTTTACATGCGGGGTTACCGTTCATTGTGACAGGGTGAAGAGGCACCACGAGAGGGGGTGCGGCACAAGTCACTTGTAGTGTGAGAGGAAGTGGGGGGCTAGGCAAAGCTCGTGGGAGCCGAAGTGTGCTGAGGCACCAGGATAGTTACAGTTCCAGTCACGGTTTAACTAGGGGAGCCACAGGTGCACTGGAGCAAGATGGCAACATGTGAAAGTTCCTGGGCAGCTGCAGACAGGTGAAGGCATACATATCTCGGTAGCAGACAGCTCGACCAGGAATGGATGAAACAGGTGATGATCATGAGGCACAAGAGAAAGAAGTACTACAAATAGCCACCAGAGTGGGACTCCATGCAGACAGTGTGTCCTGGTAAGGTGCTGGCATGGCAACCAAGTTTTGTTTGCAAAAACCCACACACGAGTGGTGTGGGGGGGAGGACTATCACAAACACTAATAACACTGCATGCAAGTGTGATGACACTGCTGAGGTAACACTCATACTAACCTTCTGAAGCAACTACCGAGACAACAGTTGGTGCAGAGCAGATGCCGGCTGCGATTCAGTATCTGTGAGGTGGTTGGTGATGTCCTCATTTTCGTGACACAGATGGAGCACATGTTTACGTTCGCTCAACCACTTAGACAACTGCGATACTGACTTTCATGTGCACATTGAGAACAGTGTATCGAAGTTTTTGATTGTCTGAAAACTCTCATGGAGAGTTGGTGCACAGTCAGAGACAGTCAGGGCTTGACGGAGCACAAGGAAAGTGAGTGTTTGAGGGGTGGTGGAACACCGAACGTCACGCAACATCGGGGGAAGAGTTATGATGAGTTCAAAAATCTGTTCCTACAATTGGTTTTGGCATATCTGCTACAAAAAAGTTCCATGAGGGTTTACACTTGAGTGACAAGCAAACAGTAAAACTCATTGGACCTGCACATGGCAGCTGAGTGGCGTTGACAGCACAAAGTGTAGCACTGTTAGGGCGTAGAGGACCATTGGTAATTGAAGTAGGTAGTAAAGATACATCAGCACCAGTGTCAATAAGGAATCGTGCATTCGAGGCACAGTCACGTAGGTGCAAATGACTGCATGACGGAGAAATGTCACAAACAGAATGAAACACATGTAGGCACCTGTACGTGACAGAGCAGGAAGTGGTACCTAAACCATACTGTGATAAGCATTTGGGTGAAGATACGGCAAATGACACTTCCTTGCAGTGTGACCAAAGTGGCAGTGGTAGTAGCAGTAAAGACAATGTGTCTTGTCTTGAGGGAAGTGGATGAGTGGCGGGGGGGTGGGGGGGAGAGAGGGTCCATCATTGGTGTTAGAGGAGCTGCCAGCAGGTAGTGCTGGCGGGCATGGTGGAGATGGCAAAGCTGTTACACAGTCTGCATGCAGGCGAATGTCTATGCCTGGTTTCCTGCCTGCAGATTTCTTGTTGCATGAGTGGCCCCATCCAGCAATGGGTGTGTGCTGTGGGGAGTGAGTCTTGGATTAGGGATGCAGCTGGCTTGCCTTGTGCAGAAAAGCATCGTACACCCTGCCTGCAATGCGGATCCGTCCACCCGGAGGCTGGAGAATGTTGTACGTTAGGGCGATTTGGATTGCGAGCTGTAGCTTCTTCGACGAAACAGCCACGAGTGTGGAATACGGCATATCATGTTTTTTTGAAAAGAAGGTGAAGGCGCTGCCAGAGCTGTGATGGCTTACTCTCCCCCCAGTTGTTCCTCGTGGATGATGTGTCTGATCATGTCTTCAGGGGTGCAAGTGACCCTCTCAAGGATAGTTCATTTGGCAATGGAATATTGATCAACCAATGGATGAGAGGTCACAGATAAAGTCGAAGTGTTCATGGAAATGTGTGATAAGGCATAGGTAGTAAGCTGAATTGTCAAGTGAGTAGTGGTCAAATAGCTGCTCATTGATGGCGAAAGATGTCGTGGTGACCCCAAAGTAGAAAGGTGGCAGCTTGGGAAGGCGCCCAGATGGCAGAGGCAGTGGTGCCTCTAGAACATTGGCCAAGGTGTTGCCGCATATTGAGCCATTGTCCCCACCAGAGCTTTGAAGATTAGCGTGTGGGTCGCAGCAGGAGGTGGTGAGGTGACGCAGACACCCAGCACTCTTGAGGCACCAGTATGTGCCATGAAAACAGACAGATGCATGAATGAGTGCCGCTGAGAATGTTCCTGTGTGTCAACAGTGTGAAGGATTGTTGAACTTGTCATGTGGTAGATGCATCATGTGATGCAGGGAGCAGAAAGGACACACCAGTACTTTGAGAATAATTGAAGTTCATATTATCACTGACAAGATGAGCAGATCTGATTGAATAGTCAGTAAGCACACTCAGTGGTTTAGACTGCAAGAAACTGACTGATACATTGCTTGCATAATCCAAGTTGGTTGTGTAGGTGGCAAAAGGTGTGTCCAAAGCGTGTGAAAATTGTCCATAATAAATTGGATGGTTGATAAAAGAACTGTTGGGGGGGGGGGGGTGCTTTGGAACAAAGTGTGTCCTAGTCCAGAAGCAATGATTGATTGGAGACAACCGCATCTCACTGGTGGAGAAGTTCGTTCCTTGCAAAATTTGAGCATTCTGAGCATACAAGTTGTGGTGTGGGACAAAATTAACATCGTTTGTAGGTGAAACACTTGGAAAAACAAATGGCAAACTGAACATGTCCTGTGAGTATTCTTCCTGAGAAAATGAAAATGCAAAGCACTAGAAATGGGAAGGTACTGAATTTGCAGTGATGAAGTCAATGCAGCAAGAAATCCCGGCGAGACAATGACTCCCGTATTTTACAGTGAAATTCACGTGAAAAGAGGATGTCAATGCATAACTCGCGTGATCTGGTGGTGCACTTGACTTCAGGGTCACTGAGGGGTTGGGGCCGCAATAAGATCACATGTACTTTTATGTTGCACACTTTATTCTTAATGATGGAAATTTTCCACAGAGATAAATTATTTTTCAAAAGAGACAGATTGGATGGCCAGTACTTACCTTTGTGTTGTACTGTCGATAGTCACACACAGAAAGAAAAAAGGACAAAAAAAAAAAAAAAAAAAAAAAAAAAAAAAAAAAAAAAAAAAGAACAAGCTTTCGAAACAGGGTTCCTTCTTCATGAATTACCTTCCCCTTCCACCCCCATTCCTTTTTTCTTCCCTTCTCTCCTACCTGAAGAAGGCACCCTTTTCTGAAAGCTTGTTCGTATTTCTTTCTGTGTGTGACTATTGGTGGTACAACACAAAGGTAAGTACTGGCCAGCCAATCTATCTGTTTTGAAAAACACTTTATTCTTAACACAACTAGAAGCATTAAAAGACTGATTTAACATGGCTAGCAGAGCTCAGATATGCTGGCTCCAAAAGAAATCCAGTTGTGAAGATGTTCTACACTTAATTGTCAATGTGAAGGTCAAGAGATCACCACAAGTGTTTGGTACAGTGTATCAATTGAAGAGGAAACTATTTGAAAGGAGACGATTCAGAATAAGGAAAAGGTAAGCTTAATAAAATTTTATGGACAAAGTTCTGGAATTTTTTGAATTTTGTTTTATGCATTGCTGCTTGAATCAAATTCGTGGACTCTGGAGAAGATCATCTACTCCTCCTTGCCATTGCTACAGTCAACACTAATAAGTTGTTCAATGTTACCATCATGTTGTAGATAGTGGTCACTGAGGACAATTTGGAGTCACATTGTGGGTCACCGTAATACTTCAGGTGTTATTACACTATCACTATATGATACCTAACTGCTGAAGTGTGCTGGCAGCCATCATTTTGGCCTGAAGATAGAAGATGAGCAAACATGTGCGAACAGTGGAAGAAACCATGTGTTGAATGAGTGGGGCAGCATAAAACTCAAAACTGAGGTTGCTCACCAATATGGTTTGCCCTCGGTTGCCACAGAAACTCAGGGCTGCACTCTCCAACCACCATCAATGCCCCAGCCATGGGCAGGACTCTTATCAGTGTGAAGAGGAGCAACGGTCAGACTTTCACGTCAAGACGTACCTTAGGGTGCAAGTGAGGCAGGCAGCATGATGTGACAGAGGTGTCACAACTGCCAAACAAACAAGAAGGTGTGGCTGTGCAGAAGTAGTCTGCATCAACAGATGGCTTTTTCAGGAGGATGATTAAATATTTCAGAGGGTGGTAGTAGATATGAATTGCAATAAACAATGCCACATGTTTATTGAGTACGGAGTATGTAATCCCGACAAAGACAGACCAAAAGTTGGTCTTCAAAAATTTCACCACCAACTTCAGTGGAATTTTGAATTCTGTTGAAACTTCCTGGCAGCTTAAAATTGTGCACCAGAACTGGGATTCGAACCTGGGACCTTTGCCTTTCATGGGCAAGCACTCTACCGACTGCTACCACTTCATGGTTCTTCCTCACAACTTTACTTCTGCTAGTAACTCGCCTCCTACTTTCCAATGTTTGAATCCTGGTTCTGCCACACAATTTTAACCTGCCAGGAAGTTTCATATCAGTGCACACTCCACTGCAGAATGAAAGTTTCATTCTTTAATTCTCTTGCTAATACCACGTGTAGCTCATCTGAGGGTGTTTTGGCTTTCTCTTATGTAGGCAGCAGTACTCATAACTGAATGATCAAATAGTCTCTTGTGTTTACTTCTTTCTTTTCTTTGTAGACATTGCCTTTGAAACATCACCATAGACACCTTCTAGGGAATGTTAGGCTTAGATGCTGTGTCACCTGATGACTAGAATGTGCTGATGTCCGCCTCCCTTGTCCAGTGGACAGTGTGCTAGATTAACACACAATGGGCCCAGGTTCGATTCTCGGTTGGGTTGGGGATTTTCTCTACTCAGGGACTGGGTGTTGTGTTGTCATCATCGATGTGCAAGTTGCCCCTGTTGTGTCACCTAAAGACTTGCACCAGACAGGCCGAGCACGATCCCAGGTGGGGTCTAACGGGCTGAAATCCCACATGAAATCATAACCAATGTGCTGATGCCCCATCATGCAGGAAGAACATGCACATTCTTGTGGCCAATAGAACCTCTTTTAATAAAGATGGAAACTCATTTTCAAGGAGGTGAAGATAACTGGGTCTTGTAAGATTATGCAGTAACACAGCAGGCCCAATCACCTGATTGTCTATCAAACCGTACCACACATTTACAGAAAAGTGTTCTTGAAGGTGTTGCTCCACAGTGATGTGCAGGTTCTTTTTGGGCCACTGAAGTGAATTATTAGTTACTGATGCCATCATACGAGGGGCGTCTGAAAAGTCTGAGCAAAGTCCAAGAGATGGCACCACCAGCGTGTATCTAAGTCATGTTTAGTTAATAGCATGTTTGGAAAGAACACACACAAAATTTCAGCCATATTAGTATATTTCTTTGTGTTTGGCATTCATGTAAATCGGGAAGTCAAGTGATTGTCAAAGAATGGACGAAAAAGAATTTCATTTGGTGGTTAAACTTAAAGAAAGGCAAAACGCCTCAGGAGACTAAAGAGAAGCTTGATAAACATTATGGTGACTCTGCAGCTTCTATTAGAACAGTTTACAAAGTGGTCATATGGGCACAAGTGATGCTGAACATTCTGGACACCCTGTGGAGGTGACAACTCAAGAAATCATTGATAAAATCCATGATCTGGAGATGGATGACAGAAGAGTTAAGGTGCATGAGATTGCTAGTGCTATGGGAATCTAGAATGAATGGGTCCATAATATTTTGCATTAACATTTGGACATGGAAAAAACTATCCGCAAGATGGGTGCTGTGATTGCTTACGCTTGACCAAAAATGGAATCATGCGAAGTGTTTCAAGGAAGGTTTGCATCTGTTCAGGAAGAATCTGCAGGAATTTAAGCATAATTTCGTCACTGTAGATGAAACATGGATACATTACTATACTCCTGAGATCAAAGAGCAATATAAACAATGGGTTACCAAGGGAGAAACTGCGCCAAAAAAGGCAAAGACCAGTCCTTCAGCCGGAAAGGTTATGGCAATGGTCTTTTGGGATTTGCAAGGGATAATTCCCATTGACTATCTGAAACAGGGTAAAACTATTACAGGTACATATTATTCATCATTATCGGACCATTTGAAAACCAAGCTGCAAGAATAAGCCTACAATTTTTCCACAAAAAGTCCTTTTCCATCATGACAATGCACTAGCAAACACCTCACCAGTTGTAATTGCAAAATTATTGAAAAAAAGATTCTAAATCATTTCACATTTCATATCTCCCCTATTCTCCAGACTTGGCACCCTCAGACTGCTATTTGTTCGCCAATTTGAAGAAATGCCTGGCGGGAGGAAGATTTCATTCAAACAACAAGGTGATTGTGGAAACTAATAACTATTTTGCAGGCTTGGACAATTCCTATTATTTGGAAGGGATTAACAAATTGGAACAGCATTGGATGAAGTGTATAAGCCTAAAAGGAGTCTGTCAAAAAATAAAAATAGTTTGCCCCAAACACATTAGTAGTTTTCATTTTTTAATTGACTTTTTAAATGCCCCTCGTAAGTGAAAGTGGCCTTATAAGTGAAGAGCAAGTATGCTACAACTTGGTGATTTTCAAGTAAGCCATGACAATTCCAATTGTCTGTCTTCATCTCTTTTTGGGAGGTGTTGAATGAGTCTGTTAATTTACACCTTCATATGCTCTGTTCCAGTCCCGTGCAGTGTATTGAACACACCAGCAAACACTCCTGAATCTGGTAGTCTGTGTTTAGCAAATCGTATGCCATATTCTCTACAAACAGCAGCAGTGTTTCCATTACAAAACCCATATCAGCATATTCAGCATGTGTAAATATGTGTGCCATGTTTATGTGCTACAGTACAACAGGCCAACAATCACAATGAATACTTCAATCTAAACTATAGCACAACACTCTGCTCCTGACAGTCGATAAACAGCTGTAGCAGCTGGCGTACCAACACATGAAAAGGAAATGCATTGAACTCAGCATTATCTCTCTATTCAATTAAAATGGACACATTTTAGATAGCATTTTTATTGCAATTCATCTATACTACCGCCTCTTAAAATATTTGCTGTTTGTCCTGAAACACCCTGTGTGACGTTTCTCTTGATTATTAACCTGCCATAAAACCCATCTCCACTATCTACGGTGGTTATAGGATTTTGTGATTGAATTTCTTAGTTTTGCAGACCCTTTTCCAGAGGTGTACATAGCAGAAAACGATAATTATTATTATATCTATATCTATAAATGTGAATGTTGTTAAGTGTACGTTTATCACGTCTGGACCACAAGACATAAAGAGCTAAAAATTGGCACAGTTACTAATCTCTCCTCGGGCAAGGCTTTAGGCACTGTTTTACGCCGATCGCATAGCTATTTATCTATATATAGTAATGTCAATGTCTCTTCGGTGTACGCTTATCACATCCGAATGACAAGACACAGAGACTTAAATATTTCTACAGTTACTAATTTATACCTGAGGAAGGTTTCAGGCATGGTTTTATAGTGATCTGATAGCTGGTTAGTAATTTGAAGAATATAACGCGAAATTTGAAACAATAATTATATTTACTCTTTGAAAATGGTTTTATTTGTTGCATTGTTGCTTAAGGTTTGATAATGATAACAGGGTGCAGTATATTGGGATGGAAAGTTATCGGTGTATATAAAACTGTTGTGTGTGTGTGTGTGTGTGTGTGTGTGTGTGTGTGTGTGTGTGTGTGTGTTAATATTTCCTTCTGCAGCGAAAACTGCAGAATGCAAAGGAATGGTCTGTGTGTAATTGTTGTCCAAAGTTTCCTGTTGTACACCATGCCGTTAGCTATAATGGGGTGGAAGATATATATGGTGGTTGAAAGTCGTCAAATTATAAAAAAATTCGGACTGAAGGCCAGCGATGATGTTTGTGACTCTATAGCAAGGAGGTTACATACAGTGAAACGTGATGCCACAGACCATAACTTTGGTCTATGCATGCTACAATGTCTTCAGCTCTTTCTGTGTAAGGATAAGCATATGAATAAGGAAAAATAAGAATAAATAAATAAAGCAGTCAAAAAAGAAATTTCTTTTTATACATGTCTTTTAAACAAATATATTTTATGTTTCGCGCATTTTCTATCATAATCGACCAACACGCGAGCGGAGCTGCCGGCTGAAGCTAGTAAACTATAAAGTACACTTAACTTTTGTCATCAGGCCAATGTAGTCTTATGAGGTCTTGCAGTTGTGTTGCTCAGCACAGCTGTAATATTTAGGAGGTAGATCTTTTATCTTTCTGATGACAATAATTGTTATTGGATTGCTCATTTTCTTTAAAGCACTTGATTAAAAGAAATTTTTACATTACCACTTGCAACTTTTTACAAGACATCAAAACCTGTAGTTTCGCTCTGCTCTGATTCAGCTCACCAAGTACCCAACATGGCTTAGCATCACTCCTCACCTGTTCCAACTACTCATTTCAAGGTATAGCTAATGGACAATCAAAATTCAAGAACACATGTCAAGAATTATCTTTTTATAAATTAAATATTTCAGTTTAGTAATAGGACAGTTTACAACTCACTGTAAGGATGTGATGATGAGCCACGACAGGCACATAAAAAAGTACACACATACGACACTTTCAGCTATTAGCCATGGCCTTCAGAAATACAAACATTCACGCAATCACACAGCACAGTCACACAACTGTCATCTCTGGCTACTGTACTTTGAATCACGCTATGCGGTGTGCAAATAGGGGAGGAGCGCAGCACAACCTTCCACCGTATGTACATATTAGGTGGGAGGAAAAAAAATTCAGCTTAGGGATGAAGTAGGGAGGTGGGTGAGTGGAAGAAAATAAAATAAAACTAATGCATGACACACACACACACACACACACACACACACACACACACACAGCTCTCAAAATAGGAGAGTTTTAGGATAGAGAGGTGGAATCTGTTGGATGTGGAGGGAAAAGGGAAGTTATCATAAGTTGAGAATGTACTGTAGGGATATCTCCCATCTGTGCAGTTCAGAAAATCTGGTGGTGAGAGAGAGGATCCAAATGGTCTGGTTTCATGTCCTGGCACAGTCTCACTATCCCAGACTGGAGTAAGTGCGTTCTGCATGGCGCAGTTGGGACATTAACGACAATGGGTTACTATGAACTTACTACTAACCTTTATATCGGAGATGAGAGGGAGAGAATCTCCTGGGGTTGAAGCCGTTATTTTCTGGTAATAGGTTACTGAATTAGAATGAGAGAGTTTTAGTTAATAAATAATGTTTATTTTAACACAATTTCTTATGAGGTGTTGGACCATAAACCCCTTATGACTATGCACTTATACAATGATCCTGCGTTTCAATGAGTACTTCACCACTAAAGGTTTGCACCCTCAAGAGACAAGTATCAGACAGTCACTTGCTCTTGTTAAATTCTGAGATTCCTCTGACTACTAGAGACAGTCCCTGTTCAATTCCGTTCCACTGAAACTTTACAATTCCTACTTGATTGGTAGTAGTAACTGTGTGTCCACTTGAGTCTATCACCGCCTTCTCATAGTTGAAGTATTTAGCTGCCGCATCAGCTGCTGTGGACCTCTATAGCCCCGCTGTCATCTTGTTGTTTAACATTCTGACACGATCTGCCAACTGAACTCCACTCTGTTTAGCTGACTAGCCTTATATTTCATTTTGTGCTTTCTGAGTTTCACACGACCCTGTTAAACCTGAGTGATCTGGTTGCACACGAGAGCTGTCAGTTCCACATGACACTTTCATTTCTAACTAATTTTTTTCACAAGAATGCCTATGATTCCACATGACACTATTTACTATCAGTTATTGTGGTGCCTCCTGTTTGCTCCTGAATGACACAAGTTCGACTCACGCGGCTTCTTCTGGCCAACAGTCAAATCTAACTTATTTGATTAACAATTTGTGCTTGGCAGCCCCGGCTATCTTATCTTGTTTCTACTTCCTGTTGGAAGTATGTTGATTGGCTATCGAGCCTAGCCCTGTTTTCTGGTCATTACGTGAAATTAAAATTTAAAACTGCAAAGTTTTCTTAAGATCACAACACCTCCCCCCCAAAAATTACATTCATGTGCACTAATCCAAAGTGCCATTAATACATAGTTACAAAGGTGTTTTTTTATTTATTTTTTTATTTTTATTTATTTTTTTTATTTTATATACATCACTTTTTCTTATTTTACACCGAAAGAAAACATTTTGTCGTCTATTGGTTATAGTTACATTGTCATCCGCATGCCTGGGATGTCTTTCATATATGATCACTTTCTCGTCTCTGTTTACTGATCATAATGGTAATCGATTAATTTCAGGGGTTTGCACTACTATCGTTTTTACACACATTGATTGACAGCAGTTCCCATCTCCTGAGTCATCAAAGAATTTCTTATACAAGTACTTACAACAATTACATTTGGTGCAACATATAAATATATTGAAAAAAATGATTACACTTATATAGGTTACAACTGAATAAGTTTGGACCTTCTTGTCCCATTCTAATTCCATTTGCTCTTTATTTATGAATTTAGCAATCTCGCCCAACCTTTTACCTGCTACTCTTAAATCATCTAAATTGGATGTGATGTACTTCTAAGGTAAGTCAAGTTTTATTGATGAAATATTAATTTTTGTCTCTATTTCATCACAACAATCTAGATTCATATATACCGTATTCTGTCTTTCCTGCTGTAATTCATTTGGATCACTTTGTCTGACTGAATATATATGTGTGATCCATAACCTTTACAGTTGTTTTTAAATGTTATTATTTATATTTCACTTAATTTAATATCCTTTTCTGGGTACATACCACACAACATGGTCATGTCTTCTCTCTCAGGTATTACATATAACCACTCATTAGCACTTAAACTAGTCCACAAACTTCTCTAAAGAGATCACTTTCTTAACATAATTACTTGGGATGTGATTGTCTTGTAATAATTTCACCTCACAATCCTCCTGATTGTACATTGAAATTAGCTCAAAGGTTTGCTTACATATCCTTCTTTGCTTGTCCATTTCCTTACAATCTAATTGATCAGGGGACAGTTTAGTATACAGTTTTTTAGAATCATCAATCAACAAATATTCTTTCTCGGCTTGTATATAAGAATACTGGTATTTACCTGAAGTAATTTTAAATTGGTAGTGGTAACATTTTATATAAATTGAATTTATTATTTTCAATTAGTGAAATATTAATTACATAGCCTAATAATTCATCAAGTTCCATAATTTTTAACAATATATAGCCATATTCTTCCATAAGAGGTATTGGAAATTTTAATTCTCACAGTTCATTTTGAATTTGTCTTAAATATCCCACAATTTGCACTGGATTTACAATGTGAGGGGCTAGCATTCCCTTCTGAGCATGAACTATTGCACTTACAAGTCGAACATACTCTATACTTAATTCATTAAACAAAATTTGTAATTGCAAAAGTCCTCAGAGAATGTGTAATAAATTGTTATAGTTTATTCATTCCGTTTCGAAGCAGTTGCTCATTTGTTGTAACTGAATCCACAGTTCTATTTAAACCTGACAAAGTGGCTCTGACTACAGCTACTTGTTCTTTTGAAAGTTTTAGTAATTGTTCTGATCTAGATTCCATCTTATTGATGTGTGTTTTGTAATAAACGGCATCTGCCTCATCCAAAGTTCCGAACAAGATTTTACTGAATTCTCCCACAAAATTTAGAACTCCTCTTTTCTGATACCTTACTGGTTTTGTCAATTGATGTATTAAGGACTGGGTCTCGTGCAATCATTCTACATTGTGTGAAACTCCTTGAATGAGTCTATTACATTCCATCTGACTAATATTGAGTTGCTCTAATCTCTCTTTACAGTGTTGTATCACTCTTAGTCCTAATCTTCTTACAGAGTAAAGTCTTTCATCTAGTGTTCTCAGATTCACATAAGTTACCAGTTTCCAAGTTGTTCTGGTTATCTCAATGTCGCCTTTATGGAGGTAATATATCCTTGGCAATGGCTTTATTTTGTGAATTTCCACCATCTGGTCCATCTATCCACACACTTGCCAATTAATGGTCCACCATCCACTGACGAAACACCACATCCACACTACTGTGGTTGGATTCCCCATGATGAGTTCTGTAAGCGAAATAGTGATCTCAGTAATATGTTTTCAATCTATTGGGGCATGGACTTTCAATTCCTGCCTCCTGCTTGTCTTTATTGTTACATTAGGCAATTCTACATTTATTACCTTGTATGGACCCCAAAATTGCGAGTCTAATTTCTTTGATCTCCCACGTCTTACTGATTCGTCCTTTAATAGTACTTGGGCCCATATTTAGAAAGTTCGAGACTTTTCTGTTTTTTTTTTTTTTTTTTTTTTTTTTTTTTTTTTTTTTTTTTTTTTTTCATAATAAGTTTTACTCACCTCTTTGGCCTCTCTTATTTTTTCTCTTGCTATTCCATGCACTTCTTGCATCCTAGTTTTGAATTGGTGTACATAATCCTCGTAATCATATCCTACTGTGGCTGCTTCCTTTTGTAGCACTCCAGATAAGTTTACTGTTCATCTGAACATTAATTCAAATGGAGTATATCCTGTACTGCTATGGGGCGTAGTATTGAAAACAAATACACTGTACAAAATCCACTTGTCCCAATTGCTGTGATCTTCCTTTATGAAATGTCTCAAATATTCTACTAAAGTCTGATGAGTTCTTTCTAAGGCTCCATTCGTGTGGGGGTGAAAAGCGATTGTCTGTATCTTCTGTATTCTCAATAGTCTGCATACTTTCTTAAATACTTGACTTAAAAAAAATTGAGCCTTGATCGGTTACTAAAATTGAAGGAATACCATACCTTAACATATCTTCTTCTATGAACTTTTCTGCTATGGTATCAGTGTCTTGTCTTTCTACTGGAGTTGCTAAGGTAAATTTACTTAAATCGCCCTGAAAAGTTGAAATGTATCTGTTGCCTTGTGTCATTACAACTAATAGACCAATTATGTGCATATAACATTTATCAAATGTAGTTTCGGCTGTATCTGTAATGACCATTGGCATTTTGGTTTTATATTGGGTAAACTTATTTTGCTGACATTTATCACATTTACAGATGTAATTCTCCACATTTTCTTTCATTCCTTTCCATGAACTGTATCTGGCTAACCTGTCTAGTGTTCGGTGAATCCCTTGATATCCACGTAATGGATTGTCGTGTGCTTCTTTCATAATTTCAGTCTTTTGTTCCTCACTTAAATCTGCTGGTTCTTTTCTTCCTGGTTAGTGTTTATCATTCTTACAGAGTTTTTTCTTTCCTGTCTCTCTTCATCTTGTTGAGGTATTCTACTTAATGCGTCCACATTAGCATTCAATCTGCCTGACTTGTATATAATTTAGTATGAGTGTTCTTCCAATTTCAGTCTCCATTTTAACAAATGTGAGGAAGGGTCTTTTACACTAAAAATCCACATCAACAGTTTATGATCACTGACCAGAGTAAACTTTCTTCCATAAATATAAGGTCTAAACAGTTTGGTTGCCCACACTAATGCTAAACATTCCAGTTCAGTAGCTGAATAATTTTTTCGGCCTTATTGAGTGACCTTGATGCATATGGTATTGGGAGGTCATTGGCAATTTTGCCTTGTGATAGCACAGTACCAATTGCGATTCCACTTGCATCATTGTAATTGTAAAAGGTTTTTCAAAGTCAGGGTACTGTAATATTGGAGGATGTATTAACCTCTCTTTTAGGTTTTTGTATGCTTCTTGTTGTGGCCTTTCCCATTCATATTTCTCATTCTCTTTTAGCAGTTTATGCAAAGGAGCTGCTATCTTACTGAAATATTTTATGAATTTTCTATGATAGCCTATTAGTCCTAAATACCCTTTTAATTCTTTCTTTGTCTTTGGTATTGGGAATTTCTTTACCTTTTCTACATTTCGCTCGTCTGGCTGGACTCCGTTATCGGTTATTTTATGCCCCAAGAATATGACCTCTTTCCTCGGAAATTCACACTTGTCAGGCTGTAACTTTACCCAGTGTTCCCTAAGTAGGTCAAAAATCTCTCGCAATTTATCATTGTGTTCCTTTAGACAACTTCCATAACAGATAATATCATCTAAATATACTAGGCACTTTATTCCCTGTAAGCCTGATAATGCAACATTCATTAATCTTTGAAATGTACTAGGTGCTCCCTTCAATCCCATAGGCATCCGTTTGTATTCATAGTGTTGGTAATTTGCACTGAATGCTGTTTTGTACCTATCCTGTGGGTCCATCAAAATTTGATGATATCCCCTGGCCAAATCTAGAGTGGAGAAATATTTAGCCTTTCCCAATTGGTCTAGAATTTCCGATATATTAGGGATTGGGAATGCCTCTCCTACTGATATCTCATTTAACTTATGATATTCAGTCACCAATCTGTACTTTTGTTTACCACTAGCATCTGCTTTTTTCTCTAATAACAATACGGGTGCATTCTATGGACATTACCTTGCCTGTATGCTTGGGCAATATTGGAAGTACATGTTTTACCGTTTTTGTGAATTATAATCTGTCATTTTTTAAATAAAATACATCACAATGTGCACTGCACAATTTCTCTGTTTCATACTTATTTCATACTTTTCTTCCTCATTTAAGTGTTCCGTTCGCAACACATCTCTGACCTGTGCTATACGTTTCCTGTTATCCAGTGCTTGTTCCGGCGTTTATCATTTCTGATACTCTTCTTATGACTGCTTCTTTGTATAGAGGTTCATTAATTAAACAAACTGAGCTAACATCACATTCTACTTCATTAGTAATTACCACACTTATAATACACTTACCATGTGTATTTCGCACTAGAGCTTCTGGAATGTATGCACCCGTCATTACTTCTTGTTTTGGTACTATAATCTCTTGGCCTTCCAACATCCTCTTGTGCTCTGATAATCGTATTCTCATTACCTTTCCCTGTCTGGGACCAATCTTTTCCATGTGATTGCAACCTTCATGTGCCTGGCCTTGAGTCCACGTGTGTAACTCTGCCTCACTTGACTGTTGCATCAGTCCGTTACTACTACTGATAATGGGTTGTCCTTTTAACTCTCTGTTCCAATATTTCCTCTTGTCGAACATGTTTGGCTTATTCTTATCTTCCTGAAAGACTTGGCCGCTTTGCAGCCTGCCATCCTCACTTTGTGCAATTTAACGGTGGTTACGCATGACTGCTGCCCGTACCACCTATTCCGATTCCCGCCCCTTTTTCCCCAAAACCTTTCTACTTTCGCCCTAAACTGTGCTGCTATGTGCCCATCTTTATTACACCTATAACATCTAGGAGCTAAACAGTCTTTCTACAGTATGTCTGCCTAGGTGTGTTTGTGTTTGTGTATATGTGTGGGGGTGGGGGTGTATTTGTTTACCTTCCTTTTCTTCCCTCAAGGTAAGTCTTTCCTCTCCCGGGATCGGAATGGCTCCTTACCCAGTTCCTTAAAACCCTCATCATTTCCTTTTCCCTCTTCTTCCATTCCGCCTGAAGAAGCAGCTAGGCTGCGAAATCTAGCGTCGTTGTGTGTGTGTGTGTGTGTTTTATTGTGTTACTATCACTACCTGTGCTCCTTCACCTGGTAAGTAATCTTCATCTACTTTATATATAGCACAGGTGGTGATAGTAGCACAAATAAAACACACACACACACTTACACACAGACGCAAACACACCTAGGCAGACATACTGTAGAAAGCAAAGATATATATATATATATATATATATATATATATATATATATATATATATATATATATATATATAAAAATAAAATTAGAAAACAGATGACTTACCAAAAGGACCGGCTCGTCGATAGAAACAAATAAAATAAATAAAATCACACACAAACACACATACAAGCTTTCGCCGCCACTGGCAGCTTCTTCAGGAAAAAGAGGAAAAAAGGGGAGGAAAAGGGAAGGATATGGGTTTTAAGGAAGTGGAAAAGGAGTCATTCCAATCCCAGGAGTGGAAGGACTTACCTTAGGGGAAAAAAAGGAAGGTGAACAAAAACACACACACCCACACATTTACACAGACGCAAGTACACTTAAGCAGACACACTGTAGAACTGTAGAAAGCAAAGAAGTTAGAAGTTAGACAGAGATGCCACTTGAGGCAGAGGCTCTGTCCAGAGAACCAAGGCAAAGATGTTAAGATGGTGGGTGGGAATTCAAATTTAGCGGAGGTTGAGACCAGGTGGGTAACGGGAAGAGAGAATATGTTGAAGGGCTAGTTCCCATCTCCGGAGTTCTGAAGGATTGGTGTCGGTGGGAAGTATCCAGATAACCCGGACGGTGTAACACTGTGCCAAGATGTGCTGGCCATGCACCAAGGCGTGTTTAGCCACAGGGTGATCTTCATTACCAACAAACACTGTCTGCCTGTGACCATTCATGCGAATGGACAGTTTGTTGCTGGTCATTCCCACATAGAACGCTTCACAGTGCAGGCATGTCAGTTGGTAAATCACGTGGGTGCTGTCACAAGTGGCTCTGCCCTTGATTGTGTACACCCTCCGGGTTACGGGACTGGAGTATGTGGTGGTGGAAGGGTGCATAGGGCAGGTTTTACAACGGGGGCGGTTACAAGGGTAGGAGCCAGAAGGTAGGGAAGGTGGTTTGGGGATTTCATAGGGATGGACTAGGAGGTTACGGAGGTTAGGTGGGCGGCGGAAAGACACTCTCGGAGGAGTGGGGAGGATATCGTGAAGGATGGATCTCATTTCGGGGCAGGATTTTAGGAAGTTGTATCCTTGCTGGAGAGCCACATTCAGAGTCCGCTCCAGTCCCGGAAAGTATCCGGTGACAAGAGGGGCACTTCTGGGGTTCTTCTGTGGAAGGTTCTGAATTTGAGGGGATGAGGAAGTGGCTCTGAAAATTTGTTTCTGTACCAGATCAGGAGGATAGCCGCGGGATGTGAAAGCTGATATTAGGTTATTGGTGTACTGGTTCAGGGATTCGGGACTGGAGCAGACTCGTTTGCCACGAAGACCTAAGCTGTAGGGAAGGGAACGTTTGATGTGGAAAGGATGGCAGCTGTCATAATGCAGGTACTGTTGTTTATTGGTGGGTTTGATGTGGACGGATGTGTGTAGTTGGCCGTTGGATAGATGGAGGTCGACATCGAGGAAAGTGGCATGGGATTTGGAATAGGACCAGGTGAATTTGATGGGACCAAAGGAGTTGAGGTTGGAGAGGAAATTCTGGAGTTCTTCTTCACTGTGAGTCCAGATCATGAAGATGTCGTCAATGAATCTATACCAAACTTTGGGTTGACAGGCTTGGGTGTCCAGGAAGGCTTCCTCTAAGCGTCCCATAAATAAGTTCGCGTACGAGGGGGCCATCCTGGTCCCCATGGCTGTTCCCTTTAGTTGTTGGTATGTCTGGCCCTCAAAAGTGAAGAAGTTGTGGGTTAGGATGAAGCTGGCAAGGGTATTAAGGAAAGAGGTTTTAGGTAAGCAAGTGGGTGGTCGGCGTGAAAGGAAATATTCCATCGCAGCGAGGCCCTGGGCATGTGGGATATTGGTGTATAAGGAAGTGGCATCGATGGTTACAAGGATGGTTTCAGGAGGTAACAGGCTGGGTAAGGATTTCAGGCGGTCGAGGAAGTGGTTGGTGTCTTTGATGAAGGATGGGAGACTGCACATGATGGGTTGAAGGTGTTGGTCTATGTAGGCAGAGATTCGTTCTGTTGGGGCTAGGTAACCGGCCACAATGGGGCGGCCGGGATGATTGGGTTTGTGAATCTTCGGAAGTAGGTAGAAGGTGGGGGTGCGGGGTGTCGGTGGGGTCATGAGGTTAATGGAGTCACGTGAAAGGTTTTGTAGGGGGCCTAAGGTTTTAAGGATTCCTTGAAGCTCTGCCTGGACATCAGGAATGGGATTGCCTTGAAAAACTTTATATGTGGTATTATCTGAAAGCTGACGCACTCCCTCTGCCACATACTCCCGCCGATCAAGTACCACTGTCGTGGAGCCCTTGTCGGCAGGGAGAATGACGATGGAATGGTCAGCCTTCAGATCACGGATGGCTCGGGATTCAGCTGTGGTAATGTTGGGAGTAGGATTAAGGTTTCTCAGGAAGGACTGGGAGGCAAGGTTGGAAGTAAGGAATTCCTGGAAGGTTTGAAGAGGGTGATTTTGAGGAAGGGCAGGTGGGTCTCGCTGTGACGGAGGACGGAACTGTTCTAGGCAGGGTTCGATTTGAATGATGTCTTGGGGAGCTGGATCATTAGGAAGAGGATTATTTTTCCTCGTGGCAAAGTGATATCTCCAGCAAAGACTGCGAGTATAGGATAGTAAATCTTTCACAAGGGTTGTTTGGTTGAATTTGGGAGTGGGGCTAAAGGTCAGCCCTTTGGATAGGACAGAGGTTTCAGATTGGGAGAGAGGTTTGGAGGAGAGGTTGACCACTGAATTGGGATGTTGTGGTTCCGGATTGTGTGGATTGGAATTTTGAGGTTTGGGAGGGAGAGGAGTTGGGAGTGGGAGATTGAGTAGATGGGAGAGACTGGGTTTGTGTGCAATCAGAGGAGGTTGAGGTTTACTGGAGAGGTTATTGAGGGAGAGAGTGTTGCCTTTCCGGAGGTGGGTGACCAGGAGATTGGATAGTTTTTTGAGGTGCTGGGTGGCATGCTGTTCTAATTTGTGGTTGGCCTGAAGGAGGATATTCTGAACTGCAGGTGTAGATGTAGGAGAGGAAAGGTTGAGGATTTTGATTAGGGATAGGAGTTGACAGGTGTGCTCATTGGCGGAGTTGATGTATAGGTTAAGGATTAGGCGGGTGAGGGATACGGATTGTTCAGTTTGGAATTGGTATAGGGCGGGATGAAAGGATGGGTTACAGCCAGAGATGGGAACTTTCAGTGTGAGGCCCTTGGGGGTGATGCCAAATGTTAAACAAGCCTGAATGAATAAAATATGTGACCTTAGTCTGGCTAGGGCAAAGCATATATATATATATATATATATATATATATATATATATATATATATATATATATATATATATAAATTATAGAAGGAAACTGGGATAAACAAATATAAAAAAAATAGAAAACTGATGACTTACCTAAAGGACCGGCTCGTCGATAGACACAAATAAAATCACACACAAATGAGATCCATCCTTAATGGCATCCTTTCCACTCCACCAAGAGTGTCTTTCCACTGCCCAACTAACCTTCGTAACCAACTAGTCCATCCCTATGAAATCCCCAAACCACCTTCACTACCCTCCGGCTCCTACCCATGCAACCACCCCCGTTGTAAAACCTGCCCTATGCACCCTTCCACCACCACTTACTCCAGTCCAGTAACCCGGAAGGTGTACACAATCAAGGGAAGAGCCACTTGCAGTAGCAACCACGTGATTTACCAACTGACATGCCTGCACTGTGAAATGACCAGCAACAAACTGTCCATTCGTATGAACGGTCACAGGCAGACAGTATTTGTTGGTAATGAAGATCCCCCTGTAGCTAAACACACCTCGGTGCACGCCCAGCACATCTTGGCACAGTGTTACACCGTCCGGGTTATCTGGATACTTCCCACCAACCCCAATCTTTCAGAACTCCGGAGACGGGAAATTGCCCTTCAGTATATTCTCTTCCCGTTGCCCACCTGGTCTCAACCTCCACTAAATTCAAATTACTGCCCACCATCTTTAACATCTTTGCCTCAGTTATCTGGACAGGGCCTCTGCCTCAAGTGGTATCTGTGTCCAACTTCTTTGCTTTCTACAAATGCCTGCCTAGGTGTGTTTGCGTATGTATATGTGTGGGGTTGTGTGTATTTGTTTACCTTCCTTTTTTTCCCCTAAGGTAAGTCATTCCACTCCCGGGGTTGAAATAATGCCTCATCCACTCCCTTAAAACCTGCATCCAGTCCTTTTTCCCCTCCTTCCTTCCTCTTTTCCTGACGAAGCAATGGTTGCGAAAGCTTGCATGTTCGTTTGTATGTGTTTTCATTTGTGTCTATCAGCGAACCTGTGGTTTGGGTAGGTCAAACAATCTTTATTTTTGTACAATTATATATTAAAATAAATTTTGATGGTAAAACAAATGGGTGTAGTTATTTCACAGTGTTATTTTGTCCTGGGATAATGTTGTGGCCCACTTTAAATAAGGCTTTAGAGAATGTGGCCCGAGGAGGAAAAAGGTTGAGTATAGCTGGCCTAGGATGTTATGGAGGTTGGGAGGGTGATGGAACACCACTTTAGGAGGGGTGGAAAGGATCTTGGGCAGGATGTCTCTCATTTCTGGTCACGAGGACAGAAAATCAAAACCCTGCTGCAAGGCCTGTCCAATCCACCCACCCAGCATTTCCTCTTGTGGTGTACGGGATACGGTATGATAAATAAATAACCAGTACACGCCACATTAACTGAATAACACACATTTATTATGGATCGCTTGATACATTCGAGTACACACACTAGTTGAGTCCAAACAATACTCAAAGGTCCGCGTGGGCTCTCTCTATATATCAGCTCAAAGGTATTCCACTCCAGGTGGAGTCGATCTCGACGTCGCCACAGAGCCCCCCCCCCCCCCTTGCAGTGCGGAGCACATCTGAGACTGGATCATGAGTGCCGGGCTGAAGGCCGATCATGGGGGTGAGGGAAAACATAGTCTCTATGCCAAGCAGGCGCAGTGACTCTGCAGCCGGCACGAGTGTAAGTGATAGGTGAGTGTGTGGCAGGTGGAGTAGGAGAGAAGAGGATGAAAAGGGTGCCGGTAGCATCAATGAAACACTCGACGTTCGATTGATCAGCAGTCGAGGGAAGGCTTTCGGAAAAGAGGAGGCAAACGTTTTGCTCATGAGTTTCGTTGGAAGAGTCAGGAGAGATGTACATAACGAAGATTTGGTTATCATTCAAGACAGAGATGTTGGAAGGGGAGTAGGCAGAAACATCTACTGAGAAGAAGTGAGGGGGAAGGTGTGCTGGGGAAAAATGCGTTAAGGGGGAGGAAGGTGACTCGGCCCTCGGACTCGGCAGGAGGTCGCCCTCCTGCAGAGGCGTGTCATCCCGTGGTGTGCAAGGGGGCAAACCGTGGTTGAAGGTAACATCAGACATTGGTGCAGTGTCGACTGCGGCATCTGGGAGCTGAGAGGAGACGGTCCAAGCAGGCTTCAGGCGGCTCTTAGACACTGTCGTCTTCTCCCCATCAAAGATGATGTCGAAGTGCGACGGCCCTCAGCGTATGACCATGAAGGGACCACGGTACGGCGGTTGTAGTAAAGGGCGAACTGAATTCTGCCGTAGCATCACTGCAGCACACGTTTCTAAATCCCTATGCACAAAGACACCTGGGCGGGCATGAATGAAGGTTTGAGAGGTGCAGAGTGCTCGCACTGTAGTCCTGATTTGCTCAATGAATTCAGGGTATGAGCTAATGGTGGGGGCCATGTCATCAGAGACGAATTCTGCTGGCAACTTAAGGCATTCACTGTACAAGAGCTCGGCGGTGGAGCATCCTAAGTCCTCTTTGAATGAAGTTCGGAGACCTAGGAGTACCTAAGGAAGGGCGGTAGTCCACGATTCTGAATGGCACATGAGTGCAGCTTTCAGGGTGCGATGCCACCGCTCTACCAACCCGTTGGATTGGGGGTGGTAGGTGGTGGTATGTATCCGTGATGTGCCACAGAGGTCGCACAACTTATCGAGGCTGTGCTTTTCGAACTGCCGACCCTGATCGGTAGTGATCGTAGTAGGGCAGCCAAAGCGGGCAATCGGACAAGATACAAAGGCGGAAGCAACCGTAGCGGCAGAAATATCTGACAAGGGTGTGGCCTCCACCCAGCGTGAAGCCCGGTCAATGCATGTGAGCAAGTATCGGAAGCCTTCAACACTGGGAAGAGGGCCGACCAGGTCAAGGTGTACATGAGTGAAACGATCAGAGTGGATACTGAAGGAGCTGAGGGGTGGGCGGCAATGTCGGCCAACCTTGGCACGTTGGCACAGAATGCAAGAGAGGCCCCACTCACGACAATCTTTTTTTGCCGAAGGCCAAACAAAGCGTTCCGTGATTACGCGAGTGGTGGCTTGTGCACCTGGATGGGCGAAACCATGAAGCACGTCGTAGATCACGCGTCGAAAATTTGTGGGGACTAGTGGGCGTGGCACGCCCGGAGATGTGTCACACCACAATGCAGTAAGCGCGCCCGGTATGTTTTTGCACTACTAAACAAAAGAATGCTCGCCGAATTTGAGCAAGGTCGAAATTGAATCATCGCTCGACTGAGCCTTGGTGAGCTGGCGGAAGTCGATGACAGAAGAGATACCAGTGAGCTGCGAAAAATAATTGGCGACCAAATTGTCAGAGCTGCGGATGTACTGTACATCGCTCGTGTACTGAGAGATCAGATCAAAATGACTGTAGCGACGTGGAGGAGGATCAGCTGGAGGATTTTTGAGGGCATGTGCCAGAGGTTTATGGTCTGTGTATATAGTTAATGGCCGACCCTCAATATCTTCTTGGAAATAATTGACCGCCTCGTATACAGTAAGAAGTTTGCGGTTGAAAGCAGACCACTTGGATTGGCTGGGTGACAACTTTTTAGAAAAAAACTTCAATGTCTGTGACTCCCCACCACAATGCCGCTGTAGCACCGCCCCAATCGACACCTCACTGGCGTCAGTGGTAATGGAAAGGGTGGCATCGGGGGAGGGATGAGCCAAAGTGATTGCTTTTGCTAACGCCGTTTTCAAAGAGTCAAATGCAGTGTGCATCTCCGCCGTCCAAAGGACGGCACGATCCCCTGTAGTGTTAGGACCGCGCAAGGCATCTGTGAGAGGTGTTTGTAGTTCAGCAGCCTTTGGGATATGATGACAAAAAAAATTTATCATACCCAAGAAGCGTTGTAGTTCATGATAAGTTGCAGGCGGAGGAAGTTTCTGCACCGTTTCAACCTTTTCATCAGTGGGGCGAATGCCATCTGCTGACAGGACATGTCCCAGGAAAATAACAGACGACTGTCTGAAAAAGCATTTGTCTTTGTTGGTCACAAAACCGTGTGAATCAAGGACACTGAACAGTTCGGATAAGTGTTTTTCATGCTCCTCAGGAGATTTCGAAAAAATCAAAATATCGTCCAGGTATGCGTAACACTGTGGCAGAGGGCGAAGAAGGGAGTCTAGGAACCTCTGCCATGTCTGCCATGTCTGTTTTTTAAGCCATAAGGCATATATACATATTCAAATAAGCCAAAGGGAGTAGTGTTGGCCGTTTTTGGAATGTCCGGTTTGTGCATTGGAATTTGGTGATAAGCCTTCTTGCAGTCGACGATGCTGAAAGTGGTAGCGCCTGCAAGTTGGCTAGCAAAGTCTTGTATATTGGGCACAGGATAGCTATCAATGATTGTCCTATCGTTCAACTTCCTGTAATCTCCACATAAACGATAGGTACCATCCTTTTCTGGCGTAAGGTGAATAGGAGATGCCCATTCGCTAGAGGAAGGTCGCACAATGCCGGCCTCAAGCAGTTTGCCAATAATGTTTTTTGCGATTTTTAGTTTATGCGGATTGAGGCGGCGTGATCTGAAATGCACTGGAGGTCCCTGTGTTGTGTTGAGTCTATGGCAAGCATCACTACTGATAGCAAGAACGCCATGCGGGCGCGCGGAACTCTGTGAAACTGTCGTGTTATTATTATACACGTCAGAGTTCAGGCCATGTGACTGGGAGGGAGCGCGCGACACTCGTTGCGCGGATGGTAAACTTCGTAAGGAAGCGATTACTTCTCTCGCACGAGCCAGCTCGCGTGAGTTAATGTCAATCTGTTCTTTAAGCCTACTCTGAGTTTCTCTAAGTTCAACAATTTCAAGTCTCTGTACAGTTACGTCACACATTACACTAGTAAGTTTTGCAGCTAACAGCGCGCACTCTGTTTGCAAAAGAGAAATGTCAACATTAATATGCGGCGATGGCCGTGCACTGGAGGAGGCAGACAGACGGATGCGCATGTTAGTGGTTTGATGTAACAAGATTCCTGCCGGAATGTCCACGGAAAAATTATTGTTCCTTAAAAAGTCTATGCCAAGCACTGGACAGGACACTTGCGCGACTAGGAAGTCCCACTTAATAGTCAAGTCTTTAGATAAATGACCCGGCATGAGAACCATTCCAAGCACTTTGATAGTGGAGTTGTTTGCGGCGCGAAGCAGTGTGGGAGAAGGTACGAGAGTGTCCGGTGCAAGAGACGGGGGTAAAACACTCGTATCTGCCCCACTGTCAATCAGAAAGTCAATGTTCGAAACACAGTCAGTCACAAACAAACAGCCGTTGCAGCATACTGTACCAGAGGTGCGAGTTGTGGAGTGGAGGCGTCTTCGTTTCGAGCGGGGCGCCGCGCCTGCTACTGCGCCCCGCCGCACGGCGCACGGCAATGTTTAGCGGCGTCTCCGAAGTTGCTATGATACTAGCAGAGTGGCCGGCTTTTGTTGGGCGTGGTCGGCATGCTGCAGGTAGTTCCATCGGCATCCGAGAGAGCGCACTGCTGGGGTGGCGTTTCCATCGTGGCAACTGGTGAGTCCGGAGAGCGTTGCGCGGGACGGCTACCAGATGACGACACCGTACGGTCGCACGACGAAAACACACGGCCGCAATCGTCACCTACGTGCGTGGTAGGGGAGGAAATATTTTGAACAACACTCGCGCCACTCTTAACACTGGGAGCGCGATGGTTAATGATCTTAAATGCACGATCTGCTATTGATAGTTTTTTGTCAAGAGAACAAGACGTAAGTGGCAGTAACTGCAGCTGCAAGGGTTCAGGCAATTTCACTAGCCAGATTGACCACAAAGTAATGTCCAGGAGAAAATCAGTTGAAACAAGAGCCCGCAGCCTATGCCGCAGTTCAGATGGTGCAAGGTCTCATAAGTGCACTTTGTGAATTATGTGATCCAACACTTCATCAGGCGAGCGGGAAAGTCTCTTACAGATGATACGTTTCACATTAGTGTACTTCGGTGGCGGAGGTGGGTTAAGCACCAAATTGCTAATCAAGTCAGGTTGGTCGTGTAGATGACCGACAAGGCACACGAACTTAGATTCTTCTGAAAGAATGCCCGAAACCCTGAAAATAGATTCAATTAATGCGAACCAAGTGTTCGGATGTTGCTTTGCAAAAGGCGGCAGCTTTGGCAATTTAGTGGGCTGTTGTTCGAAATTAACTGGACGAACAAGCGGGGGAGGCGCATTGTCTGTCGGGAATGTTGGCCCAGAAACTGGTACATTCGTGACGGCATAGTTCTGTGAAGCATTTTGTCCAAAACTAACCGGCAGTCCAGCAGTACTATTAAACACATTTGTAACACATGGTAGATGGTCAGAAGGCACAGTAACTGAAGGCATAGCACACAGCCTTGTGGAAAATCGCGCGAAAAGTTCGATATCCAAGGCGGTACCAAAACTCGCTGTTGAGTGCATGAAGAGTCAAAATTCGAATGTTCAGTTGTAACACAGCACTGTTCGTGAGGCCCTGGTGGCATGAAAGTTGGTTATACTTTAACTAATTTGGTGGTTTGTACCATAGAAAGTTCGGGAGCCAACATGTCGGCATGGCCGCACGGATTGTTGACATGTACAACAGGGCTCAATTTGTTAGGCCGTATAATGTCTAGTCCCACTTGTGAATTGATGCACTGTCCTTTCTCATCGGTTGAAAGCAGAGAAACAGATAATCCTTGTCCTTGCGATCGTAGCACTGAAGAACAAGGAGATTGATTCCACATGGCGATTGTTCACTGCACTCGTGTAATAACAAATTCGGAAAAAAGGCACGAAAGCGTAATTGTGCGTGAATTGAAATGCGGGGTCACCACTGTGGTGTATGGGATATGGTATGATAAATAAATAACCGGTGCACGCCACATTAACTGAATAACACACATTTATTACGGATCGCTTGATACATTCGAGTACACACACTAGTTGAGTCCAAACAATACCCAAAGGCCCGCGTGGGTTCTCTCTATATCAGCTCAAAGATATTCCACTCCAGGTGGAGTCAATCTCAACGTCGCCACACTCTTTAAAGTCCTGTCACAGGCTTATTGTACCCACCCACCAGCAGCATTTATGAACTGCACAGATGGGAGTTATCCCTACAGTTCATTCTGATTCTGAAATTATCCAGCCCTCAACCTATGATAACTTCCCTTTTTTCTGCATCAAACAGTTCTCACCTCTCTATCCTAAACCTCTCCTAAGCTGCATCTCGTTCCTACCATCTAATATTTACATACTCTGGGAGGTTGTGCAGTGATACCATCTTATTACCCCCCTCCTCTCCCCTAGTTCCACACTGCAGAACATGATTCAAAGTGCAGCAGCCAGAGATGATGGTTGTGTGACTGTGTGATTACGTGAATGTTCCTATTTTTGAAGAATGCCATGGCTGATAGCTGAAAGTGTTGTATGTGTGTGTCTTTTTTCTCTTCTTGTCATGGCTTGTCGTCATGTCTTTGTGATGAGTTGTAAACTGTCCTATTATTCTATTATTAATTCCTACCTGGACTTTCCATTATTAAATATTTCAGTTTCTTATTCTAGCTGGTGTGTGTTGCGTTATGTGCTTGTAAGTGAATTTTAAGATTAGTAGTAGTTATGTTTATTTTGGCTTTGGTTAATGGTAACTTACAAGTGATTCAATCTAGTGTTATTTTTGTATTGCATGTGGCAGGTAAATAAAGTTAATGTGTATTATCAGATAGCATGGTTTTTTAACAAGTGAATTATGGTGTAACTACTTTATTGGTCTGTGATGAAATTTTACATTGATTTGAGGTATGTACTTATATGTATCTAGTTACATGCTTCTTTTGTGTATTCTATATTGACTGTGTGCATATATTTGATTTCTTATCAGTAATTTAAAATAGCCCTAATGAAGTATTAGGTTTCACATATAATTTTTCTATATCTTGCAAATTCGTCACATTGTGAGTGAACATTTTGGCACGACCAACTTTACAAACAAAACTCATAATGGCCTGAAGTGCTATCACCAAGGGTGTAATTCTTAATATTCTCACTTTCAGTTTGAACTTTGATGTGTCACATATAAATATCCTGTTACTAAATACCTCACTTTTACATTTCCATAAGGACCATTTACAACAACAATGAATACAACGCACATAGTTACGACATAACTGGTCAACTTAAATTCACGTACCATTACACATGTAAGGAGATTACAAACTATAAAAATTGCATAAGATGATTAAACCTTGTTATCAGATAAATTATGGGAGACTATATTTCATATATCACCAGATTCCAAATTTGATGTAGTTCATGATTCTGCCACTCCTTTCATCTATCCAATTAATATAAAAAATGTATTGCATAAACGAACAAACATACTGTGATTCTAATGATAGAGGTTCTTAATAAATTACAAATCAAAAATTAAAGCACACTAAAATTTTGTTAATTTCGGTGATAGTTTCATAGTATCAAATGAATTGATGAAATGAGTGTGGGACTAATAATAAGTATTTAATTTAGGATCCAGTGATATATAAAACATGGTCTGCCCTAATTTATTTAAACAAAAGGTAAATATGTAATAATGTTGTGCAATAGTTATAACATGTAGTATTGTCTTATTCCTAATAATACACAAGTTTATGGGAACAGCATATTCCATAACCATGCATAATGCATTTTTAGTGTTTGCAGTTATTATTTATGAAAGTATCAAAGTTGAATGTTACATAAAGAAACAGCTAAAGTTACGTTGAAATCAACATACTATTTCTTAAGTGTGTTTTATCAATAGTATTAATGGCATTTTAAACAGAGTGCGAATATGTGACATGTTACATGTCTGGTGGTAAAGTTTTATTTAGAGTTTGTCATATTTCATGTTTGTGATATTGACAAAGCCAAACAACTCCCAATGTATGGGATGTGCAATATAGCAGAAATGTTACACTGTTCACCAAAAAATGTATGGCGTTAACTGTGAATAGGTAAAGTTGAAAATGTGTACCCAGCCAGGATTTGAACCCGAGTCTCCTGCTTTCTAGGCAGTTATGCTGACCTCTACACCACTGGGGACACAGCAAACACCACACATGCACGGAATTACGCAAGCAAGCCTCACGTCAGATACACCGTCACCACATATATATAACTTATATAATATTCCAATGACAGGCAATGATCCTTTTTTCAGTGTTGAGGCAATCCTAGCCCTTACTTCTATGGGAATCAGTTTACAAAAACTACGAGTTTGAGTTCTAGTGGGCAGTGTAAAGTTGAGAATTTGTATCTGATGGGAACCGTACTTGAGTAATTATGTGCAGGTGTGGTGATCGCTGTGTCCGCAAATGGTGTAGTAGTCAGCATAACGGCCTAGAAAGCAGGAGATCTGGGTTCGAATCACAGCTGGGTATACATTTTCAACTTTACCCATTCACAGTTAATGTCACACATTTGTTGAATATGAATAGATAATAACTGCAGGATCAAAAGTGGTGTTTGTTCTTCTGGACGTGTCCAAAAGAACAGACACCATATATAGTATACCCACTTAATTTTAGATCTAGTGTACAAGACCCATGTTTTATTTTAAATATGTTGACCTATTTCAGTTGTAATTTTAACACTTATATAAAAGTCTAAATAATTTTGCTATTAACATGTTCATGCAGTCTTTCCTCTAAGGTTCAACAAGAATCCATGTTTTCTCACTCTGTATCCATCTATATTTATCTTTGGATTCCAGTATCCTGCTCTCTTTAAATGTATAAACTCAATAATTTATAAAGTGACTCATGTGTTGGATCAATGACAAAGTATAATTAGAATTGTATTAAAAAAATAAAAAATAAATAAAAAGTAAAGTTCAATGTGTTAACTTCGTCATTCTAGTTGAGAATTCCCCTGCTCGTAAAATATTATTTAGCAGAAATGTATTCCATGATGTGCTGAAAACCTGGGACAGTACAATGAAGATGACATAAATTGGCCAAACTATAAGTTAAGTTAAATTTACATTCTACTTTTGCAACCACCACTACTATGTGACCTGCAAAATAAAGTTAGACTTAAGAATTTATTTATTTTTTTCACACACCGGCTTATTGTTATATGTTGTTTTTGTAATTGCATCACATGTAACCACATATTGTGTAATGTAAATTTGAGAGAAGTTAGAAACTAGATAGGTATCATGTTTGTGTAGCGTCTGTTAAGTTATAGTTCAGATATTTGGTTGCAATAGCTGTGTCAAGAATCAAACTTGAGGTGAAGTGTAAAAAGGACCATCCTCGTGAAACTTTGAGTGTAAGCACATAAGCTAACAAAGATTTGTCAGAAATGTTCCTGCGTGGTTTTATTACGTATATTAGTGTTGTGGTACTTTATACCAATGATATAGCTTCCTGAGGCTGAATCATAAAGAAGTGAGATTGAATCATTAAGGGAAGGGTTTTTGGTGTTTACCTAGGCATAATGCTGCACAGTAATATTGTCACGTTGCAATGGAAGTAGGCTTGACTTCGAAGGCAACTAAACACAGCACTTATAATGAAAGCACGTTTATTACGAACTCAACATACACGCAGCACTAACTGCCTCTCAGGCAGAGTGCTCTGATATTTATACACAGACAGAATCTACCAGAAATTAGAAGAACAGTTAACATAAGAAACAAGTAGAATTTACAAGTGAACATAAGAAAGATGTAGAACCTTCTGGAATTGTAAATTACAAAGAAATAAATTTTTGCCGGTGGGCGGGATTGAACCGGCGACCTTCTGCTCCGCAGTCCGTGACGCTATCCCCTGCGCCACGCCGGCAGTTGGTGTTCATGGTCTCTCGCAGCATTGCTCCCTCTCCTGGAGAAACAGCGACCAGCTGTTATGATCCCTGTGGAGCCAGCTGCAATGTCCTGGATCTTGACCGTGTCATGGGTCCTCTGTATGACAGTTCAAGAGAATCCTTCCCTTCTCCGCGATTATCGACGACAGACGACCCTGTCGTGGCTTCATCAGGAACATTACCGTCCTTAAAGTCCTTGAACAAGAAACCATTGTCGTCTACCTGCTCTTCAGGATCGTAGTAAGGCTTCATGCGCAGGACGTGAACAATGTCTCTTCGTTTTTGACGTTTCGACTACGGCTCATAATACTCAACTTCATATGTGATGTCTGACAGGCGGCGTATGACACGATACGGACCAAAGTATCACTTCAATAACTTTTCTGGCAGTCCAACCTTCCATACAGGGGTAAAAATCCATACCAGATCTCTTGGGCTGTACACAACAGGTCGGTGCTTGTCGTTATACCGCTGACGGTCCATCCAGTATCCATATGCGAGCCAGCTGTCTTGCTTCTTCGACCCTGGTGATGAGCTGTTTAACATAGTCATCCTGAGTGTCGTCCGGTTGGAATGAGAACAGTGTATCCATTGTCGTCTCAGCTTCATGGCCATGGAGTGAAGCCTGTGGTGTCTTGTCTTGCGGTATTGTAAGCAAATGCCATGACTGGCAGAATTGTATCCCAATCCTTCTGCTCAACATCGACGTACATCGACAGCATGTCAGCTAACGTTTTGTTAAAACGTTCCGTAAGACCATTTGTCTGAGGATGGTATGCAGTTGTCATTTTGTGGACATTACCTCGTGACATTACCTCTGATACTAGTTTTGACTGGAATACTTTCCCACGATCAGATATCATGACACGTGGTGCTCCATGCTTCAAAATAATGTCTTCTACAAGGAATTTTGTGATCTCTGGAGCTTCTGCAGTCGGCACAGGTTTGGTGACAGTGTAGCGTGTGAGGTAGTCAGTGCAGTCTATTATCCAATGGTTACCGGTTGTCAACTTCGGGAACCTCCCTAAAAGATCGATCCCATCTCGGTGAAACGGAGCTGCTGCCGGCGGAATCGGTACGAGATGTCCTGGAGGTAATTGCGGCACATGCTTCCGTCGCTGGCACTCTTTACAGTGACTCACATAGTGCTTGAGAGATTGGTAGAGACCTTTCCAGTAATACCTGCGTCTGATTCTGTCTAGGGTCTTCATGAATCTCAGATGACCGGATATTGGAGCATCATGGAAATATTTGAGAATAGCTGGCTGGAGATGAGCTGGAACAACAAGTAGCCATTTGGGGCCCAGTGGATCGTAGTTGCTCTTGTACAATGTTCCGCTTATAAGTTGGAACTCTCCATTGGTCGGTTCTCCTTTCTTCAAGGCCTCTATCATTTTTAATAGTGTTGGATCTTCCCTCTGTTCAGCTGTAACGTCATCTAATTCAGTGAGTGCTAAAATTTCATTAATGCTGTTGTGTTCCACTAATGGATTCCTCGAAAGGCAGTCGGTATCCTTATGTTTGCGCCCGTTCTTGAATACCACTGTGACATCGTACTCTTGGAGTCTTAGTGCCCATCTTGCTCGTCGACCTGATGGATCCTTCAAGCTAGTCAGCCAACACAAAGAATGGTGGTCTGTTACGACGGTGAATGGTTTGCCGAATAAATACGGCCGGAACTTGTTGATAGCCCAGATAACCACGAGACATTCTTTTTCAGTTGTAGAGTAGTTTATCTCGGACTTTGAGAGTACTCTTGACGCATAGGCTATCACTTTTTCGGCACCTTCCTGAACTTGAACAAGCACTGCACCAATCCCATAGCCACTGGCGTCTGTGTGAAGTTCCGTTTCTGCATTCTCGTCGTACAAGGCTAGCACTGGTGCGGAAGTTAGAGCCTCCTTAAGTGCTCGGAAAGCTCTTTCTTTTGTCTCATCCCAGTAAAATTTGGCATCTCCCTGCAGAAGTTCTTGTAATGGACGTGCCTTGTTACAAAATCCTTTTATGAAACGTCGGTAATATGAGCACAGCCCGAGAAAACTTCTCACATCACGAATGTGCTGAGGAGTTGAAAATTCTGTGACCGCCCTTACTTTATCTGGATCAGGACGGACACCATCTCCATTGACTAGGTGCCCCAGGATTTTTATCTCTGTGGCGACGAAGAGGCACTTCTTTGGATTGAGGCGGAGACCTGCAGCCTGAACACACTTCAACACAGTTGACAGGCAACTCAGATGTTCTTCAAATGTTTTCGAGAAAACGACAATGTCATCTAAATAGCAGAGACACGTCGTCCACTTAAGGTGTCGAAGCAAGTTGTCCATCATGCGTTCGAATGTGGCTGGAGCATTACATAATCCAAATGGCATTACTTTAAATTCATAGAGACCGTCAGGTGTAATAAAAGCCGTCTTCTCCCTGTCAGCTTCGTCAACCTCGATTTGCCAGTAACCTGTCTGCATGTCCTAGTTGAGAAGTATGTAGCTCCTTTCAAGCAGTCTAAGGTGTCATCAATACGTGGCAATGGGTAGACATCTTTCTTTGTGATACTGTTCAGCCGCCGATAGTCGACACAGAATCGCCAGGTGCCATCCTTCTTCTTTACGAGGACCACCGGAGACGACCAAGGACTCTCCGAAGGTTGAATAATGTCATCTCGCAACATCTTCTCCACTTCCTCCCGAATTATCCGTCTTTCAGCTGGCGACACTCTATACGAACACTGGCTAATTGGCGGGTGGTCTTCAGTATTGATACGGTGCTTTATCGTGGGCCGTTTCGTCTGACTTTTCCCCTGCTGAGGTGTGAATGCACCCGAAAATTGGTTTAGTATACCTAACACCCGCTGGCGTTGTTCCTTGGTCAGTCCAGGTCCCATTTGCAGTTCCACGTTTGTTTCCTCCAGCGTGTTGTCTGTACTAATAGCAGGGCATGGGTCTTCATTGATGACGTTGAGCTCACTGTCCTGGATTGGTTCAGCTGCCCCGATACACATTCACTTGGAGATAAGTTGTGACTGCTTGTGACAATTTGTGATCCAAATTTCTCCTTGACCACCAGTAATGCTTATGATAGCTGCTGGTATGTAAATTTCTTTTGTGAGCCTGATAAACTTTTTACCATCAACAAGAACTTCACAGTTTAACCAGTCATCTGTGCTTGTGACTGCAACTCTTCTCATTGTCAACGGCGGTATCGTCACATTGTCAACGACAAATAACTTCCCAGAAAATTCTGTATTACGTGTATCTGGCGGAACTACTTCTTCAATTTGCAGCTCAGATCTTCCACAGTCAATGATAGCTTGGGATGCCTGAAGGAAGTCCCATCCGAGGATGACATTGTGACTACATTCTGTTAACATGACAAATTCAAATGGCTGCATCCTGTTGTTGATGGTTATTCTTGCGACACAAGTTCCTGCTGGATGGACCTAATTTCCATTCGCGACCTTCAGCACAGTTGCTCCCATATCACAGAACATTGTCTTCTTTAGTGTGCGGCGGTAATTATCCGAAATTGATCCTGAATCAACAAGTGCCCGGACAGGTTGGCTGTCGATTATGACATCGATGAGATTTCCCCACATATTAGTGACTGTCGTCCATGGAGGATTTTCATCTACGGCGGCCTCACCTCCATAGATGGTCGCCTTGCTTAGGTTTCCTGGGCGCGGCGGCTAGGGGAACAGCTGATACCTCTGTACGGCGACGGTGAACGGCTGCGGCGCATCGGGGAGTGACCTCGTCTAGGGTACGGCGATGGGCTTCTTCCCATAGGTCGACTGAACTCATCAGCAGGTGACTGCCTTTGATAGAACTGCTCCGACGGCTGACGACTTGCGGCAAAATAATCATCGAATACTCGCCTCCTCTCTCTGCAGTAGCGTACGACGTGTCCAGGGCGTCCACAGTGGAAACACAGTGGTGTGCTGTCTTCTGTCCTCCAGATGTCTGTTCTTCTCCGGGGCGTCATAGTTACCGGGGGAGTAGGCTGTGGTCGCGTCGGTCGGTTCATGGGCTGCCGTTTGGCGGCTGCAGTGTAAGTCATAGCAGGGCGACGCCATTCTTCACATCGGGTGCGATTGACGGGGCAGACAGGAGCTAATGTTTGAAATACCTCATCCTCAGTGGCATCGGCTCCCTCGTGACTTACATGGCCATAATCTGATGCTCACCTGGTCTAATAGTCCGGCTGCCATGCACTGTTGTAATTCTTCTCTCACGATTTGTCGTATGAGGGAAGCCAAGTCCTGCTGGTCTTCCACAACGGCCATAGAGACTACATTTGGGAGTGTGTCGTACTTCTTGCGTCCAACCCTCCTTTGTTGCATCTCCTCAATACGCTGGCACCACTTGATGAACTCTTCTGTCGTAGCGACGTCTTTTATCAGAAGAGCTTGGTACATATCTTCTGCAATTCCCTTCATCAGGTGCGTGATTTTGTCCGCTTCAGTTATGTTCAGATTGACTACGTTACACATGGCCAAAACACTCTGTATGTACGATTGTGTCGGCTCACCATGTCATTGGGCCCGGTTTTTCAGTTGTTCTTCCGCCGAGCGGATTTGTCGCTCGCGGTCTCCAAACGTCTTCTTAAGTTCCTCCGGGAACGTCTCCCAGTCATTATACTTGTCTTCGTTGTTTTCAAACCATTGCTGGGCTGTTCCATCCAGGTAGAAATAAACGTTGGCCAAGCACATCGTATGATCCCACCTGTTGTACTTGGCGACTCGGTCGAACCCTTTTAGCCATTTGTTGGGGTCCTGTCCAGCATCTCCAGAGATGTGCAGCTGGCTTATTTCTGGTTTTGTCTCCATCATTCTTCTGATAATACAGACTTTCCCCTGCGCCACGCCGGTAGTTGGTGTTCGTGGTCTCTCGCGGCAATATGAAATGAAATGAGTATATAAGGACAGTTGTGAAGAAGGCAAATGGTCAACTTGAATTTATTGGGAGAATTTTGGGAAGGTGTTATTTGTCTGTAAAAGAGACCACATAAAATGCTTGTACAACCCCATCTTGAGTATTGCTCAAGTGTTTGGGATCCCCACCAGAACAGTTTAAAGAAGGAAATAGAGGCAGTTCAGAGGTGGGTAGTGAGGTTTGTAACGGGTAGATTATGTTATGCAACTTGAACCTTTACTTACAAATAATACAGCATGCCACTATGTAGCAGCATATCTCATTATTAACTTTGTTGTTGCTCTTCTGGGTCTTTAAGGGGACTAAATAGCAGTCTACTATTATTAACTTTATATCACAGGTATCCCATAATCCAAATACTGTGTCATTTATTATACAGTATTAAATTCCTTCACAGGCATATGACTTCTCATTTATATGTCCATTTCTATGTTATGATGGTGTACTGACATTCTAAAATGTTGGTTATTCACGTTTTTATCTGCATGTACTTGGCACCTGTAAGTATACACACTATAAAATGTCATAGTATTAATTTCCTTGTAGATTAGATCAACGCCTGAGTGGAGATACACAGTTCCCATTGTGTTAACATCCTGCAATACTTCTGATGGCTGGCAAATGTAATTATCTTCACAGAGGGCCCGTTTCTTCCTCTGGGGCTGATGTCTAAGAACCTGTATGTCCTGTGACTTACGAGGCTTGGTAGTTACTCCATTTTGAGTTATTTTTTCTTCTTCTTGAACCAACACAGTGGAATTATGGTGCTGACCTATCTCAATACACACATACAAGGCCAGCAATAGTGTGTGGAAGAGGCCACCTGTAGTCCAGAAGGTACATTGTGCACTTCCTCATCATTCTTTGTTACAATAGCCATCTGTTGTGTCATCTCTTCGTGCATCACAATCATGCAGTCGAAAATTCTACTGAGTATTAAAACATTTCTATACTATATAAGTAATTACATTTCATTCTACCACTTTCAAACATAATACTCATCTTTTCAACATTGTGATGTATGGGGGTTCTGCTCGCCGCAACATTATTTTCTGGGGCGTCGTGGTAGAAATAAATACTCCTAGGAACGATTTTTTACTTCTTCTTTAATTTAAATCAAACTTCTTCTCCACCAAAACATTACAATAACGTACACAAATTACCACAACAACACAGACTGACTTAGATTCCAAAGTACTCGACTAAAGACAAAACTCGAACCCCTACACGCAAGGCGGTGAGGCAAATATATAACATCGACAATAATGATGTTACATTATCTATTGTTCATAATAATTGAATATAGTAATTTACAATTAACGAACACAACAGTAAAACATTTCATGTACACAAAAATAATCGCAATATAAAATGAAAACTATACATTGAATAATTTTAGATCGCACCTATCTTTTTAAGTTTTAATCACGCTACTTTTTGTTTGACAACAAACCAAAGTGTTAAATGTCAATTAATTAGTTAACGAGCACATCATACATGTTTCTAACATATATTGAGCTGTCAATTATCTTGGCAATTCTCAAAATAAGTTGAAAATCTCATATCAGAAAATATATATGAAGAATTACAATATTCAAATTTCTACTATTAAACTAATTAATATAATTAGCTGGTTAATACAACTTGTTTATGAGCCTAACATATATACAATGCTATTTATTTTAATGTCTATATGTTTTACAAAAGTTTGTACCCTTCGTCTGTCTATTTATTGAAATAATGTACGTTAACAAAAGTATTGTTTACAGAACTGTCTGGAAATGTCTTATACAAATCTCTTAATTAATTAAATCTATCACTTGTTTTGATCACCGAGACACTGTCCTACACTGATTCCTAGTCTGGCTATATCGTTTTTAACTAACTTCACACGCAACTTTTATCACTATTGAACTACACGATTCTGGATCCGACACAGATGGTATCGTACAATAACATTGAGATGAGGGGTCAGCAGTATCGTCACAGTATGAAGACTTTAGTGGCATATAGTTGGTGACATTCATCCAGTAGTGGGAACGAAAGAGCAAGAAGGCGATGGAGAGCCATTAGCCAGTCACACAGAAGCAACACTCCCTCCACACTGATAGCAAGTCGAGAGGATAGAAAATGCGCCACTCACTTCTGGAGAGCACACTTCTCTATTTCTGCACTTCACTTCTGGACATCTTGCACACCGGGATGAGAGACGCGCACATCACTGATGGGACAGGAAAGAAGATGACACAACAGTCAACAAGCTATAGGATACAAGACAACGTATTTGGTCTTAGATAGCACCGACAGTCTCAGTTAGTCAGGAGGTCACACCAACCTACGCAATTAGTATTGTACAAAATAGTTAGGCATGGATTGCAGCTCACATCAAAGTTATGTAAGTGTATTTTTTAAATATATTAATAAATTTTTTTGTTACCTTAGTTTGTCTTAAGTGATTTCAGCTTCCCATGCAGACTGCCCTATGACAAAGTTGTAGCCACAGAAAGCTACAAAAAAGTGAGGCAGCTTTGTAGTCAGCAAAGTCATTGTGGCAGCTGTTGCCACCTGCCATGTTGTCCGTATTGAGCCATCCCGGCTCCTGTTTCTGCAATTGACCTGTCCTTGATTTAATTACCATCGATCTCTCTGTGCATCCATCACTCATGGTGCCGTTTGATCTATAGCCTGTCAATTTTCTTCTGACTGGTGTTTTCCTTGCCACATGTTGTGCTACTGTGGTGCTCCGAGGCAGTTGGAGAGCTGACAGGGTATCAGGCAGAGAGTGGTAGTTGTGTAGCTTTGTTTCTTCTTCTTCTGTTTTTACTTTAATTATTAATTTATTTTTTTATTTTTATTTATTTATTTATTTATTTTTAAATCTTCTCATTGCAGAAATTTTTCTCTGTGTGGCAACGCCTCCCCACACTTGTAATTTGGTGTTCTATCCGTTTGTGTAAGCCCCTTCATGTCAGAGTTAAAGTTCTTGTTGACCGTTGGGGACCTTACTCCTCTCCTTCCTGTTTTGGGTTGGCTCATCTGTTTTACTGATGTGGGTGTATTAGATGAATGAGTAGCCAGCTCCCCACCTCAGTGTGATTTTGATAAGTAAGCTGAGCTGTTTTCATTTAAATTGCATGGCTCATTTGTAAATTTTATTGTGTGTTGTTTTATTGGCCTTCTGCCTTTTGATATCATTGAGCACAGTTTCCTGCTACCAAGCTCTATAACTAAACTCAGACTGTACTTAAATGTTTGAGCTCATCTTTAGTGTTTTTTGGTAATTGTATTTTTAAAGGGCTGTGTTCACTTAAGTTTTGAAGCCCCGCTTTAGTGTGATTTTGATAATTCAGCTGAGCTGTTTTCATTTAAATGGCAGGGGTCATTTGTAAATAATATTGTACTTACAAGGCTTGCTTTTCATTTAAAATTTTCCACTTTCACTTAAATTTCTGGGCTCATTGTGTTTTTTATTGTATTTAAAGGGTTGCTTTTACTAAATTTGGAGCCTTATTAACTTATCAAAAATTGCTTCTATCAACTTGGCCTTCTGCCTTGCATCACTTATCTGAACTCTCTTGTTGGGCCTTCAGCCTCTGATTGTAATATCATATATATATATACAGAGTGTTACAAAAAGGTACAGCCAAACTTTCAGGAAACATTCCTCATACACAAAGATAGAAAATACGTTACGCGGACGTGTGTCCAGAAACACTTAATTTCCATGTTAGAGCTCATTTAATTATTTCTCTTTAAATGTAAATTGAAATAATTCATGCAGACAATTGTCAAAATACCCAATTGTTTCGTTAGTATGTACTGTACTTCCTCAATTCACATCATCAACACAGATTCACTGTGAACATTTGGACAATTGTTGGTGATGTCTTGATTGGGCCTCATGTTCTTCCACCTACACTCACTGGAGCACGTTATCATGATTTCATAGGGGATACTCTACCTGTGCTGCTAGAACATGTGCCTTTACAAGTACAATACAACATGTGGTTCATGCACGATGGAGCTCCTGCACATTTCAGTCGACGTGTTCGTACGCTTCTCAACAATTGATTCGGTGACTGATGGATTGGTAGAGGTGGACCAATTCCATGGCCACCACGCTATCCTGACCTCAACCCTCTTGACTTTCATTTATGGGGGCATTTGAAAGCTCTTGTCTATGCAACCCCGGTACCAAATGTAGAGACTCTTTGTGCTCGTATTGTGGATGGCGGTGATACAATATGCCATTCTCCAGGGCTGCATCAACACATCAGAGATTCCATGCGACGGAGGGTGGATGCATGTATCCTCGCTAACGGAGGACATTTTGAACATTTCCTGTAACAAAGTGTTTGAAGTCATGCAGGTACATTCTGATGCTGTGTTTTTCCATTCCATGATTAATGTGATTTGAAGAGAAGTAATAAAATGAGCTCCAACGTGGAAATTAAGCATTTCCGGACACATGTCCACATAACATATTTCTTTCTTTGTGTGTGAGGAATTTTTCCTGAAAGTTAGTCCATACCTTTTTGTAACACTCTGTGTGTGTGTGTGTGTGTGTGTGTGTATAAACTGAAACAGATGGAACCTGAACTGACTGTGCTTGCTAAACTTCACCCTCCAACAACCCACTGCTCCCACAACCAAGCCTCTCACATATACTGCCCAGTCTTCTTCTGTGCTGGAATTAGCCTCCTATTTAGTCCCTATTGCTGCACTTGAGCCACCCAACACATCCAGCAGATATGGGTTTGACATTTCATACCTACAGCTATATACACTCCACAATCCACCCAAAGCTGTGTGACAGAGGGTACTCAGTACCACTACTAGTTACTTGCTTTGGCAGCAGTAGAATCATTCCGCAGTCAGTCTCAAATACTCCCCCCTGGGAGCTCACCACTCTGTGGTGAGTACGTGCGTGGCGAGCATGGAGCCCCAGCCTTTGTGGCACTCTTTCTTTTCCATGCTACATGACGCTTCTCCCCTCTTGGGGATCAAGTCTTGTGCATCCTTCGGGGAACCAAAGTTCAAATAGGTTTTGGATAGAGGCCTTCTTTCATCTCTTTCCTTGCCTCTGCATCAGCATTTGAGGCTTCTCCTACTACTATTTCTTTCTTCCTCCTCCCAAAACGTACCTGACGGCCACCCATATGGGTGACTGGGTAATGCGTAAGTCCCAGCCCCGGGCTGGCATGTAGGGTGCGTGCGTACCCCCTGGTTAAGGCCAGGCCCGGGGAGGGGTGATGGCCTGCACTGATACCTTCCCAATTCGCTGATTCATCCCTCCGTCTGTAGATCAGGAAGAGCGACCTGGGGTGGGAACAATCACATGAGGTGGGTGTGCTTCCGTAGGGGGCCCCCAGCAGGAAGGAGCATGCCATCGGAGACACTGGCATCGTGGGAGATACATCCATGATGGTTTTCATCAAAAAAATAAAATGTAAAGTGTCTCTGGAAGATGACATACTGGATAGTAGTGTATCTGAACAGAAGTTCTAAGTTCTTTGTGGTTACCCTTACTGAGGAAGGACAATCCTTCTCGTTGGTAAACCCATTTGTCATTCAGAAAGGGGTTGATGTCACTGCTGGCCCAGTTAAAACCTGCAACCGCCTGCGTAATTGAACACTACTGTTGGAAACAGAAAGTGGCTCCCAGGCATAGCGGCTGCTCAAGGCTAATTTGCTCCACAGCTACCCAGTTCATGTAGAGCTTCATCCAACCCTCAATTATTCCTGAGTGGTAGTTTACTCAGCCTGTTTCGACAGTCTGACTGAGGATGAATTAAATGATTATCTGGCAGTGCAAGGCGTCATCGCACTTCACCGAGTGATGAAAAAAGAGAACTACATTTTTAGTCCCCACTCGCACAGTGTTCCTCACCTTCGACCGAGTGGCTCTACCACCAAAGATCAAGGCAGGATACGAGGTAGTCACAGTCCAACCTTATATCCCTAACCTTACTCGGTGTTACCAGTGCCATCGCTTTAATCACACAAGTCAGTTGTGCAAGAACCTGGTAACATGTGTCACCTGTGGTAAAGATGCACATGAGGGGAATTGTCCACCACTGTCCCCCCATTGCATCAATTGTAACGGAAATCACGCTGCCTCCTCCCGGGAAGTCCCGTGTTTACCAATGAACGGGCCATACAGGAAATACGTGTCAAGGAAAAGGTTTCTATAAAAGTTGCACGTAAGATGTACGCCAGTCGTAAGCCTAAGACCCCACCACGTGGTAACTACAGTATTGTAGTTGCAGCACCTCCACCAACGCAGGACATGGTCACACAGACATGTGACCTATAGTTTACTACTGTAGTCGTCAAACAGTCTACATCGATAATGGCGTCATGTTCGACGAAAAGTGTGAATACCTCTTCCAAATCTTCATCTTCAGCTGTGAAACCACAGATCGAGACCCATAACTCTAAGGACCAGCATTCACATGAAGATTTCCTCCACAACTCTTCCAAAACATCTGAGCCTACCAAGGAACTTCACCAGGGCTCCAAGAAGTCAAGTAGGGGGAAAATGTGACGATGGCATCCCCTGGAAGCCTATAGTCTCTCCAGGTGCATCAGCCAAAGGTGGGGCTGCCGACCACACTCGCGCAATTGCCATGGTCACCTCTGAGAATATGGAGCAAGACCCTCCCGTCTCGGACACCACCAGTTGCGAACATTTGCATTCTGGCCCGCCGCCTTCGTCTGGCTGATGTCCACCTCCATATCTTTTTATCCTACTATGGATATTCTTCAATGGAACATTCATGGTATCTGGTTGAATTGGACAGAACTGCAGCTTCTTATGCAAACATATCACCCAATTATCTTCTCTCTACAGGCGTCAAAATTGCTCCCAGGTACTTGAATTATTTTCCCACGCTACACTGCTGTTCGCTTTGACCTTCCTCCAGTGGCAGGAATTCCAGCCAGGGGGCATAATGTTGCTCATTCAGGATGACGTACACAGTACACCCATCCCTTTGTGTACTCCACTACAAGCTGTTGCCATCCGGATACACATTCCTGGATTTATCTTCACACTGTGCAATATTTACACTCCTTCCTCCTTTTCCGTCACTAGATCTGATCTAGATCTTATTGACCAGCTTCTGCATCCGTTTTTGTTGGTGGACGATTTCAACGCCCACCATCCCCTTTGGGGCTCCCCACGACCATGTCCACGGGGCTCCCTCCTGGCAGATAAATTGAACCACCTTCAGCTCATCTGCCTTAACACTGGTGAACAAACTTATCTTTCGGACTCCACAAACTTTTTCAGCCACATAGATCTATCTATCTGCACTGCTCAGCTGTCATGGCATCTTGAATGGTCTGTTCTCTCACACACACATTCGAGTGATCATTTTCTGTGTGTAATTCACCTAATGATGCCTGACACCCTTGAGCATCCACACCGCTGGCAGATAACCAAAGTGGAATGGGAGCTCTACTGATCCCTGGCGGATTTTGGTACTCATCAATATCCCAGTATAGACAACTGAGTGGAACACATTACCACAGTTATTCTCACAGCCACGGAATGTTCCATCCCCTGTAAGACTACCCAAGCACATCGTCCCCTTATCCCGTGGTGGACTGTGGAATGCCGTGATGGTCTGCGAGTATGGTGACATGCCCTTAGAACCTTCAAACAACGGCCCACGCTCGACAACTGCATCCGATACAAATGGCTGCGGGCCTAATGCCGTCGCCTCTTTCATAACTGTAAACGCGCCAGTTGGCATTCATTCACGAGCTCTTTTAATATGTCTACCCCTTCATCTATCATTTGGGGTAACCTCAAAAAAATTTCAGGCACTATGGCTCATTCCCCAATTCCTGGTCTCAGTGTCGCAACTGTCACCATCTTCGACCTTCCACAAGTAGCCAACGCACTGGGTCGACATTTTGCAGAGGAATCTAGTTCTTCACACTACACTGACGCTTTCCTCACTAGGAAACGGACGGTGGAGGTGACTCCATTGTTCTTTACCTCTCAGAACCTTGAATGCTACAATACCGAGTTTACTGTGCAAGAGCTCCACCACGCACTCTCATCTTTGTGGTCCTCCACTCCAGGACCAGATGGCATTCACATAGCAATGTTGCAACACCTTTCACCAACGGGCTAGCACTTCCTACTGGCCACCTACAACTGCATATGGATAGAAGGCACCTTTCCGCGACGCTAGCGTGAAGCCATAATCATTCCCATACCAAAGCTGGGGAAGGACAAATTTCTCCCTTCCAGCTACCGCCCCATTTACCTCACCAGTAGCACCTGATATGGTGGCTTGAAACACGACATCTCTTTTCTAATGTCCAATGCGGGTTTCACAAGCACCGTTCTGCGTTGGATCATCTTGTCGCCCTATCTACTTCAGTAATGAATAACTTTTTACGGAAGCGCCAGATAGTAGCGGTGTTCTTTGATCTGGAAAAAGCATTCGACACCTGCTGGAGGCTGGTTTTTCGAGGTCGTCTGCCAATTTTTATCCGGGAATTTTTAACAGACCGTGTGTTTAAAGTGTGTGTTGGTCCGGTTTTATCGAGCACTTTTATTCAGGAGAATGGGGTCCTCCAGGGCTTGGAGTGTCGTTTTATATGCAGTGGCAATCAATTCTATAGCCGATCCTCTACCACTGGGAGTGTCGGCATCCCTCTTTATCAACGACTTTGCGCTCTACAGCAGCTCTGAGAAAATGGGTCTCCTGGAGTGGTACCTTCAGCGGTGCCTAGACACTCTCCACACATGGAGTATGGACACTGGATTTCGATTCTCGGCTGCCAAGACAGTCTGCATGAACTTCTGGCGGCGGAAGGAGTTCCTTCCCCCGTCCCTTCATCTGGGCCCCATAGTACTTCCATTTGCGAAGACCACGACATTCTTGGGACTTGTTTTCGACAGGAAGTTAAGTTGGTCTCCCAACATATCTTGGTTGGCAGCTCGCTGTGCCCACTCTCTCAATGTGCTGCAGGTGTTAAGTGGCACCTCGTGCGGAGCTGATCGGTCTACTCTCCTCCAATTGTATCGCACCATAGTTCGGTCCAAACTGGACTATGGAAGCATCATTTATTCTTCAGCTCAACCGTCCATACTGCGTAGCCTTAACACAATCCACCACCAAGCCATCCGTTTGGCGATGGGGGCGTTTTACACTAGCCCTGAGGCCGCCGAACTACTCCTTTCTTATCGTCAGGAACTCCTGCTTAGCCGTTATGCTAGCCGTTTGTCATCCATGCAAGGACACCCAACATACACAGTTTTCTATAATGACTCACTTGACGGTCTCTTTCCTGTGCGCCCATCTGATCTGCTACCATCTGGAGTACGCTTGCGTTCGTTACTTGGCTAGCTCGTCGTTACAATGCCTGCTATTTTCTCGACTGGAGAGAGTACCTCTCCACTGTGGCTAAGCCCTGAAGTCTGTATTAACTTGGACCTTCATTCTCTTCCAAAGGACTCCAACCTAGTTTCGTTTACCGGAGAGAATTTTGCGCACTCCAGTTCAAATTTGATGACAATTTCTTCATCTACACTGATGGCTCAATGACAGACCAGGGTGTTGGGTGTGCCTTTGTACTTGGCAATGCCTTGTTTAAATATTGTCTCCCTGAGTGGAGTTCCATTTTAACAGATGAGCTGTATGCGTTATATCAAGCCACCCAATATGTCCGGCGAAACATGCTCAATAAGACTGTCATTTGCTCGGACTCTCTGAGTGCTCTTCTGAGCCTTCACACGCTATATCCTGTCCATCCCCTGGTACAAAGCATCCACAATTGCCTTACCTCTCTTTCAGCTAGCGGAACTACTGTGACGTTTCTGTAGCTTCCTGGCCATGTGGGAGTGTTGGGGAATGAGTCTGCGGATACCGCTGCCAAGGAGGCAGATCTCCTTCCTTAGCTATCTAACTTTTCTACTAGCTCTGATGACCTTCGCGCTGGCATCTCCCAGTGTATCATCTCCCGTTGGTTTTTACTTTGGTCATCCCTGTCAGGAAACAAATTGCGGGCCATTAAACCTGTGCCTGATCTTTGGTCAATGTCATCTCGACCCTCTCATCGAGAGGAGATTGTCCTGGCCTGGCTTCATATTGGCCACTGCCGTTATAGCCACCAGTATTTACTTCATGGTGATCTTGCTCCCTTATGTGAGCAATGTGATGAACCTTTTATTGTGTACCACCTGTTAGTGCAATGTCGGTTTTTTAATTGTCTCCGTCATGATCAATGTTTACCATTTGAAATTTCTGATATTTTAGCTGATGATCCACATTCAGCTGACAGAGTTTTACTATTTATACATCGTGCAAATATGGCGAAAACCATTTAATTTCTAACCCTGGTTCGATTTTACTATGGACAGTGTTGGGCACTAATGACCTCAGCATTTGTGCACCCTAAAACCACAATTAAAAAAAAAAAAAAGCCTCAAATACTGGCTCTCTAAATTAATCGCCTCCCCTCCAGCTACTCCCTGTTAAGTTCACGAAGCATTTTGGTAACACTTGTGCATTGTTCTAATCTACCAGGAAATGAATACTATGACATTCTCTAGTCTGTATACTTATAGGTGCCAAGTATATGCTGATGAAAACGTGAATAACCAGCATTTTAGGATATCAGTACACCACCATAACATAAGAAATGCACATGCAAGTGACAAGTTAAGTGCCTGTGAAGGAATTCAATACTGTTTAATAAATTTGAATCAGGGGATAAATGTGTTATAAAGTTAATAGTAGGAGACAGCTATTTAGTCCCATTAAAAATCCCAAAAGAGCAACAACAAATTAATAATGTGGTATGCTGATTCATACTGGCATGCTGTATTATTTTAAATAAAGGTTCAAGCTGCATAACATTTTTTCTTGCTGTAGTAATAATTGATTTAATACTTCCTAAGTTAATTAGGCAAGGAGCCATGTAAGAATAAAATAGAGATGTTCCTACTATGTGTACATACATTTTCTGTGACCACACTGATGCATGTAAAAATGATTAAAAGATAATAAATATTTTGTTAAAACTTTCTGGCAGATTAAAATTGTGTGCTGGAACCATGATTCAATGTAGGAAGTGAGGTAGTGGAGTGTGAAGCATGCCAGATAGCTTAGTCGGTAGAGCACATGCCTGCAAAAGGCAAAGGTCCCACATTCAAATCCCAGTTATGGCACACAATTTTAATCTGCCAGGAAGTTTCATATCAGTGCACACTCAACTGCAGAGTGAATGTTTCATTCTGCATATATTTTGTTACTTGCTATAGTATTTCAGTCTCTCTATCTTATGTGGTGTCAGAAAGCATATACACATGAATGAAGTTTATTACAATATTCTCTATCACAGGAAATTCTCGGAAGGATTTGACAGTATTTTTAAGGAGAATAGGCTGTGACTCACCACAGAGATGTTCCGATGACCTGCAGAAAGGCATACACAGCAAATACAACTTACTACACTCCTGGCCATTAAAATTGCTACACCATGAAGATGACATGCTATAGATGTGAAATTTAACCAACAGGAAGAAGATGCTGTGATATGCAAATGATTAGCTTTTCAGAGCATTCACACAAGGTTGTTGCCAGTCAACTTTGATAAAGGTCGGATTGTAGCCTATCGCGATTGCGGTTTATCGTATTGCAACATTTCTGCTTCCATTGGTCATGATCCAATGACTTTTAGCAGAATATGGAATCAGTGGGTTGAGGAGGGCAATACAGAATGTCGTGCTGGATCCCAACAGTCTCGTAACATTAACAGTTGAGATGACAAGCATCTTATCCACATGGCTGTAATGGATCGTGCAGCCACGTCTCCATCCCTGAGTCAACAGATGGTGACATTTGCAAGACAACAACCATCTGCACAAACAGTTCAACGATGTTTGCAGCAGCATGGGCTATCAGCTCGGAGACCACGGCTGCAGTTATCCTTGATACCGCATCACAGATAGAAGCACCTGTGATGGTTTATGCAATGACAAACCTGTGTGCACAAATGGCAATACTTTTTTTTTTTTTTTTTTTTGTTTTTTTTTTTTTTTTTTTTTTTGTTTTTTTGTTTTTTTTTTTTTTTTTTGGGATGAATCCAGGTTCTGTTTACAGCATCATTATGGTTGCATCCATGTTTGGCAACATTGTGGTGAACACATATTGGAAGCCTGTATTCGTCATCGCCATACTGGCGTATCACCCAGTGTGGTGGTATGGTGTGCTATTGGTTACACGTCTCAGTCACCTCTTGTTCACTTTGACAACACTTTGAACAGTAGCCATTACATTTCAGATGTGTTACGACCTATGGCTCTACCCTCCATTCGATCCCTGCGAAAACATACATTTCAGCAGGATACTGCACGACTGCATGTTGCAGTTCCTGTATGGGCCTTTCTGGATACGGAAAATGTTCGACTACTGTCCTAGCCAGCACATTCTCCAGATCTCTCACCAACTGAAAATGTCTGATCAATGGTGGCCTAGCAACTGGCTCGTCACAATACGCCAGTCACTACTCTTGATGAACTGTGGTATTGTGTTGAAGCTGCATGGACATCTGTACCTGTAAATGCCACCCAAGCTCTGTTTGACTCAATGCACAGGTGTATCAAGGCCGTTATTATGGCCAGAGGTGGTTGTTCTGGGTACTGATTTCTCAGGATGAAAATGTCATCACATGTCAGTTCTAGTATAATATATTTGTCCAATGAATACCTGTTTATCATCTGCATTTCTTCTCAGTGTGGCATTTTTAATGGCCAATATTGTACAAAGTTTTCAGCCATTAAAGCCTTTGTTGGACAGATAAATATACACTCTTACATTGCCATGTCATGCCATAGTAGCCAGACTGCTGGAACTCTGTTGGCCAAGGTGAAAGCAACCAGTGGTAAGAGTGAGGAGACGACATGAAGAGAGAAGGAGGAAGGGCTGGGAATGATTAACTGGGGGGGTGGGGAGGGGGGGGAGGGGGGGGGGGGAGTGTTCAGGTACTTCGACCATAGATACTAACAGACCGGACAAACAGCAGAGCGGCTATACATATGGCGTGGTTCAAACATATGACCACGTGACTGCTGGCAAACATTAGCCGGATATAATAAACAACGCGACAGTTTTCAAGAAATGTCATTATTTTAAACTAATAATACTTTCACTTGGAATTTAATGTTATTTGCCTTCTGAAAAAGCTCTATATAATCCTAGGCAAAGCTGTACACTACCACGTGACTGTTGGCAAAATAATGGTTTAGCTGCAGAGATGTTGGCGCCATGAATATGATGCCGTGCCCAGTCTACCAGTATCTATGGTCGAAGTTCGGGTACAAGGCAATGCTCTCTGACTGATTTGGAGGGAGGGAAGGGGAAAGACTGGATGGAATGGAGGACGTACATGAGGCTGGAACTAGTGAAGGATAAGGCCTGGGTGATTGCGAGAGAGTAGGAAATATTGTAGGGAGAGTTCCCACATGTGCAATTCCATCCCTGTGCCAAATCCCTTACCCCATGGCACATATCTCTGCCATAGACCTAGATGAAAAACTTGTCCAATCCACCATGTCACCATCACCTACTCCAGTCCTTCACAGGTATTCCCTGTTCCATAAAAGGCAGGGCAACCTGTGAAAGCAGTCTTGTTATCTACAAACTGAGCTGCAACCACTGTGCAGCTTTCTATGTGGACATGACCAGTAAAAAGCTGTCTGTCTACATGAATAACTGTCATCAAACTGTGGCCAGGATACAGCTGGACCATCCTGTTGCAGAGCCTGCATCCCTGCATGATGTGGCTCACTTCAATGACTGGTACTCAGCCTGTGCCATATGGATCCTTCCCACAAACACCAACCTTTCTGATTGTGCAGGTGGGAACTCTAACTACATTATATCCTATGGTTTTGCAGTCCCCCAGACATAAAACTTCATTAGTTTCAGCTCCCACCAACCCCTCTCCCCCTCCCCTTCCCTTCCCTCCCCATTCCTATGCACACACTAGCCTCACATACATCTTCCACTCTCCCACACACTCAGTCTCTCCACTTCCCTTCCCTCCTCCTGCCATGCATCCATCCCCTCCCATCCTTCTTTCCTCTCCATGATGCCTCCTCACCCTCCACAACTGGTTTCTTTCGCCTCGTTCATCCTAGGTCCCACAGTCTGGCTTATAATGAAACTGCCTTGGGGGTTAAGGTTTATGAAAAGTTTAGCCTTCAGTTCAGAATGAATTTCTTAAATCGTTTCTAAGCCAGGATTGGGTTGAAAATGGTCAAAATTTTGTACCTAATACTTTCACAGGTCAGAATTTATGTATAAATGTTGGAAATAATTTTGACTGTTTAAATAATTTGTAATATTTGATTAATGATGAAAATTCTCCTCAGAGATGATAAATATTGTTTAAACGAGATAGAATGGGTGGCCAGTACTTACCTTTGTGCTGTACCGCCGATAGTAACACAAATGAAGAAACAGAAAAAAAGGGGGACAAAAAGGACAAGCTTTCAGAACACAGTTCCTTAATCAGGTGGGAGAGAAGGGAAGAAGAAAGAATGGAAACGGAAGGGAAAGGGAATTCACGACCTAGGTCATGAAGGTGGTGTTTTGGGAGTGTGGACGTCAGAGATACTGCATGTATATACTGAGCCAAGCCAGAGAAGATATATATATATATATATACGTAAAAAATAGATGAAGAACACTTACCAGGCGAAGGGGCACAGGCAGTAATAGCAACAAATAAACACACAGACACACACACACACTCAAAAATGCTAGCTTTCGCAGCCTAGCTGCTTCATCAGGCAGAAGGGAAGGAGAGGGAAAAGGAAATGATGAGGGATATATATATATATATATATATATATATATATATATATATATATATATATAAACAAAGAGGAAAGATCAAGTAGTAAAAAGAAGGTTATATATATATATATAGGTTTGGTCATATATATCCTCTCTGGCTTGGCTCAGTACATACATGCTGTATCTCCGACGTCCACACTCCCGAAACACTCACTCACCTAGGTCGTGAATTACCTTTCCCTTCCGTTCCCATCCTTTCTTCTTCCCTTCTCTCCCACCTGATGATGGAACTGTGTTCCGAAAGCTTGTCCTTTTTGTCTCCTTTTTTTTTCTGGTTTTTCATTTGTGTTACTATCGGCGGTACAGCACAAAGGTAAGTACTGGCCAGCCATTCTATCTCGTTTCAACAATATATAAATAATTTGTAAAAAAGAATGGTAGACGCTGGCGACAGTTACACTTTTATAAATGTACATTAGCGCATTCTGTTGGACTGAGTGGTGCAGTGGTAACAGACTGGACTCACATTCAGGGGGAAGGTGTTCAAATCTGCCTCCGGCCATCCAGATTTAGGTTTTCCGTGATTTTCCCAAATCACTCCAGGCAAATGCTGGGATGGTTCCTTTGAAAGGGCAGAACTAGTTGCCTTCCCCATCCTTACCCAAAATCCAAGTTAAACCCTAATATTCTTCAATCTGTTGGCGGCTGTAATAAGAATTAATGTTCATTAAGGTAAAATACTGGCATGATATGGGATTGGACTAGTTATGCAGTTTGTTTGTACAGTGGACCATGCATGAAATTTTACTTCAGTGTCCAGTTGGTGTTGCGGGAAAAATATTACATGGAAAATTACAGGACTTCCAAATTTAACATTTATAAAATGAATCTTTAAGCCAATTAATTTTTGAAGGGAAATGATTTACTTTGTAAATTGATAAAACTTGCAAGAATCACTGCACAAAATCTCGTCAGCTGTAATTGCATCCAAACCCATCACACAACTTCAATGGGCAGAACTTTAAGCCAGTATGAAATAGCAGGATGTTAAATGAATGAAAACCCATCATGTTAAATTTTAAAAGTATCTCACAGTATTTTTCACAAATAAGAGCACTATACTCATTTTATCCATTAAAAGTATCACAGGAGCTGCTATACAGGATGGTGCATTCGTAGTGACCGGGCCAAATATCTCACAAAATAAGCATCAAATGAAAAACTACAAAGAACAAAACTATTCTAGCTTGAAGAGGGAAAACACATGGCACTACGGTTGGCCTGCTAGATGGCACTGCCATAGGTCAAACGGGTATCAACAGCATTTTTTAAAATAGATATCCCCATTTTTATTACATACTAGCTTATATGCCCGTGCTTTGAAATGGTTGTTAAAGAGGAACAACCTGTGTATATCATGGCTTCTAGGGTTTTGGACCTAGGTCAGCAAAAACAGAATTCTTGTTGGATCGCTCTGTCAATAAACTCAGTTTTCCTAGCCAAGATGTCAAATTTCAGTAAAAGTCATTGTTGAAAACGCTGAATGTTCATGCAAAAAGTGAAATTAATTTACGTCTGTACTCCAGAATGATGTAAATTTAATGTTAGTTTGTGTTCATAAAGTTATGACTGCGGTGTGAAATTGTCTGTTTGGCGTAAACTTTTGAAAACACGTCTATCGTTGAGATGAAAAATAGTAATAATAACAGTGCCATGTATTGGTTCTATGGTGTAGTACTAAACTGTAAGTGTATGCTGAAGTATTAGTATGTTGCAGTGTTGCACAGGGGACAATGTAGTTATTCTGTATGCAGAGCTCCCTATTATCGAAAACTCGATGAATGCTGAAAGTTTGGTAAGTAAATCAACCGAGCAGTTCTTGTCTGTATAAATAAGATGTCAATGTGGTGTCAATGTGTGATAAAGTAAGTCTGGGTAATCGTTGAAGGAATGCCGTCAGCTGATCGTCTGTATAGAATTTTCCATTAAATATAGTATTTCCAGAGAATTGTCTCGACGTGTTAGCATCGGCCACTATTTCACATAATACATGTCCCCACATCCTGCAGTGATTACTTCGTAAAGCATGAAATTGATATCGACCTACTGTAATAGAACTATATATTCAGGACACTAAGTACAATTTTCTCTGCAGAAGAAGACATCTGTATCTATCTTAATGTAGCCCGCACCAAAAGTAAGTAATTTCAAATTTTAATCTCAATATTGTATGGAACAATTATGAAATCTGCAGAGAGGTTTGTGATGAGTTTGTTGCTCGCGTGTGTATATTATCTTTAGTAGCAGGCACAGAGCAGAAATATCTCTGGAATGAGGATTCAAATGCAAAGAACAGTTTTCATGTCCTGAACATTATGATGGAAATGTCACGTAATATTGGATAAAATATATTAATCACTGACTTTATCTTGGTCATTTTTTGTTCGGTTAAGACAGATGACTGTAAATGGCTCTTTTAGCGACGCTTCCTCAACTTCCTTGTTGCTTCTGTGACACATTTATTAAGATATTATTTCATGTTACGCAGGTGCTCTGAGAAATGGGGGGAGGGGGGGAGGCGGCTTCTTTGCAGCCAATGCAGTACAAACCAATCGTAAGAGCAAATAAATTTCTGGGAAGATTGCATTTGTCTCAATATCACATGGTAATTCCAACTCAATGTTGAGAAGATGAATAGAAGGCAATGATCATTCCATAGATATTTCTGCAATTCACAATTTAGTGGTTATACCCGTTGAAAGATGCACTTCTTTTCTTTCCATTACATTGAAAAGCATATGGGATACAGTTAGGAGTAAAAAAAAAAAAAAATTAAAAAAAAAATTAGTACCCTACTCAGGTTAAATTTTACTTGCAGTGGCAGCAATTTTGTTTGCTATCGTTGACAACTAACTATTCACTTTAGGAGGATGATTAATTTACTGGCCAGGACAGCATAAATTATTTATTTGCTGTCATTTAAGATACCTTATTTATTTTATCGGGAACATAAAGAATTATTCCCCTCATTCTACGTGACTGACGTTTTAAAAAGCATTCAATGGCGCTTGCCAACATCAGCACACAACGCCGCTGCCATAAGTAAAATTGTACCCCTTCTTGGAGTGTATTACACTATAGTTAGAAGAATGAAAAAGAAAAACGCAGCAATGCCATAATTAGTTCTTTGGTGTACTATGTAATTAACGTCACCTCATGTTGTCCTTTCCTGTACTATGGCGTTTTCAAGGCATTCCTAAAGAGAACACACTCAAAATGTAATGAGGATACACCGAAATCAAAAGGGGGACTACATAAATTCGATTTTTCTTTCAAAGAATTGTTATGTAAATTACAGTATGGATAGACGTGAAGGAATGTTGTTCTGTTTTTAATTCAAATGTTCCCTGTCAAAAGAAGCTGTGAATATACAAAATACTTCTGTAATGCAGTGAAGCATCTTGTAGTAAAATTGGTAGAACATATTATGCTGGTTTACGTTACCTAGTAATGCTGATGTCCGGCACATGTTAGTGTTTGTATTTGCAGAGATAAGTATTGCAATTGAAGCGGTCTTAAATGGAATATTTAATGACAGGTGGATTGGTCATAGAAGCACCATACCATGCGTCTTACATACCATTAGTTCTTTGGTGCACTACGTAACTACATCAGTGAGTACTTCTTTTACAGACAATGAGATAAAAAACATCTATTCGTGAACACAGCCCAAACTGTTCTAATACAATATAGCTTGTCTCCAGACATTTGAGAGAGTACTGCATAAACATATAAAAAACAATATTTCGTAAATTTTATACACACGTTAACACAAGATCAAAAATCGGTTATAAATTTTGTGTGAATCCTCTCTTCACAACAATAAGCTATTTTAGTCATGTGGTTGTACTCAGTTACAATAATTTCATTTAAACTAGTCATATAAATAACAAGAATGAATATGACTTTATAAATTTACATATTACACCTACTCAAATTACGGGTTCTATTTATGATTTTTACAAGGTACGTCAATAGTTTGTAATTAGTGTTTTGATGTTTTGTTATTTAGATTCATAATTTTAATGAATCTCAATTTGTGGTTTAATTTTTTATAAGTATGGATTTGTATAAAGTCGTAGTAATTTTGTTAATTATACTGATAGTTTCTTAGTACCAAATAGATTGTTTAAGTGAGTGTGGGACTAATAATAAGTATTTTATTTAGGATCCAGTGATATATATATATATATATATATATATATATATAAATGGTTCATCTTAATTTATTTAAACAAAAGGTAAATATGTAATAATGTTGTGCAGTAGTTATAACATGTAGTGTTGTTGTTTTCATACTAATACACAAGTTTATGGAAACAGCATATTCCATAACTATGCATAATGAATTTTTAGTGGTTGTAGTTATTATTTACGAAAGTATAAAAGTTGAATGTTATGTAAAGAGACAGCCAAACTTAAGTTTAAATCAACATACTATTTCTTAAGCGTGTTTTACTAATAGTATAAATGCGTTTTAAAGAGAGTGGGAAAATGTGATATTTTACATGTCTGGTGGTAAACTTTTATTTAGGTCTCGAAAATGTTTACATCTGTAACGTTGGCAATGCCAAGCAACTCGTGATGTATGGGATGTGCAACATAGCAGAAACTTTACACTTTCTACTGCTCATTGGGACATCTCTGTGGTGATTAGCAACCTATCCTCCTCAGAAATATCATAATATTACAGGGTAACTGTTGCCAACAGTAACACATCATAACTAGTTAATGTCTAATTTTCAGAATTGAAAATAAAATGAAACAATAGTAAATCACTATTCCTATAGATAACTTAGATTACCTAACAGAAGACAGGCACATTCTCTCTCTCTCTCTCTCTCTCTCTCTCTCTCTCTCTCTCTCTCTCTCTCTCTCTCTCACTCACACACACACACACACACACACACAATCACTCAGTGTTGGTCGTGTAGCCAGAGGAATGGACAGTAGACTGGTATGTGGACCGAAAAAGTTAACTGCTGGAGTCCGAGGAAAAGAAGGGACCAAAATGATGGCCTCATGCAGGGTGGAACAGCATACACCATAAACTGAGAGGAGCAGTGTGGTGCTCATGGATGAAAACTAATGCATCAAAAGTTATTGAGCAACAGAATGTTATATTCAACCAAAAGCGACATTTTAGTAGAAAGACACAAAGTAACGAGACATCGAGGTGTCAGTAACACATCAAGTAGAAGTTAACAATGAAAGATGTCTGTGGTTCTTATTAGGTATCAAGCAGAGAGCACCCAACTGTTGTCAGGTGTTTTCTATTACTAAAGGAATAAAATATCTTGTAACTGAAAAAGGGAACTATATCTGTCTGCAAGAAAGAGTAATAACCCAGAAACAATAAAATATTATAAAATCTACTGTGCTACACTAAGAAAAGTTATTAAAAAAATCAAGAAGCATGTGCATCATGTCTGAGATTAGCTCCTCTGATAATAAAATTAAAACAATTTGGAACATTATTAACAGGGAGACAGGGCAACCAAGAGCAGAGAAAGAGGGTATTACCTTCAAAACAAATGAAAACTTTATTAATAAAAAGTCAGAAGTTGAAAACATTTTTGATTACTTTTTAAATGTTGTAGAGAAAATAGGATCTAAATGTTCATCAGAAGGAGCAAGGCAATTAATGGAAGAGGCCATACCCACACAATTTGATACAATCGAAATTCCACCCACCTCTGCTTCAGAAATTAGGAGAATAATAAACTCTCTGAAGAGTAAACGGTCATATGGAATTCATGGCATTTCCAGCAGGGTATTAAAAACTTGTTCCCAGGAGATAAGTAGAATTCTCAGTCATATTTGTAATAGCTCTTTAAAGCAGGGTATTTTCCCGGATAGACTGAAATACGCTATCGTTAAACCTTTGTATAAAAATGGGGATACGTCCGATGTCAACACCTACCGCCCCATCTCACTTCTTACAACCTTAACAAAAATTTTTGAAAAAGTTATGTATTCTCAAGTTGCTTCACATATTAGTAAAAATAAAGATCTAACAAAATGTCAGTTTGGTTTTCAAAAACCCTTTTCAACTGAAAATGCTATATATACGTTCACTGATGAAATATTAAATGCTTTGAATAACCGGACATCACCAGTTGCGATTCTTTGTGATCTCTCAAAGGATTTTGATTGTGTAAATCATGAGATTCTACTAGATAAGCTTAAGTATTGTGGTATGAGTGGGACAGTGCACAAATGGTTTAAATCATACTTAACCGGAAAAGTGCAGAAAGTTGAAATAAGCTGTTCACATAATATAGATGAAACAATTAATTCCTCTAACTGGGGAGTTATCAAGAATGGGGTCTCACAAAGTTTGGTCTTGGGTCCCTTGCTGTTGCTAATATATATTAATGACTTGCCATTCTACATTCATGAAGATGCTAAGCTGGTACTTTTTGCTGATGATACAAGTATAGCTATCACACCTGACAAACAGCAATTAACTGATGAAATTGTAAATGATATGTTTCAGAAAGTTATTAAGTGGTTCTCTACAAAAGGACTCTCGTTAAACTTTGATAAAACCCAGTATATACAGTTTCATACAGTAAATGGCATGACACCATTAATAAATTTAGACTTTGAACATAAATCTGTAGCTAATGTAGAATATTCAAATATTTTAGGTGTTTGTATTGACGAGGGACTGGATTGGAAGAAACACATTGAAGATCTCCTGAAACATTTGAGTTCAGCTACTTATGCTATCAGTCATTGCAAAATTTGGTGATATACATCTCAGTAAATTAGCTTACTATGCCTATTTTCATCATTGCTTTCATATGGGATCATATTCTGGGGCAATTCAACATTGAGTAAAAAAGTATTCATTACACAAAAGCGCGTAATCAGAATAATTTCTGGAGCCAACCCAAGAGCATCCTGCAGACATTTATTTAGGGATCTAGGCATCTTCACTGTAGCTTTACAATACATATATTCACTCATGAAATTTGTTATTAACAATCCGAGCCAATTCAAAAGTAATAGTAGCATGCATAGCTACAACACTAAAAGGAAGGATGATATTCACTATTCAAGGTTAAATCTAACTTTGGCTCAGAAAGGGGTGAATTATGCTGCCACAAAAGTCTTTGGTCACTTACCAAGTAGCATCAAAAGTCTGACAGATAGCCAACTAGTATTTAAAAAGAAATTAAAGGAATTTCTGAATGGCAACTCCTTCTACAATATAGATGAATTTTTAGATAAGTAAAAAAAAAGTAATAATAATAATAAACAACTAAAATGTAATAAAAATCCTTAAAATACTGATTGTCAAGTGTAGACAACATTTACTATACTGACACGTTCCACATCATTATGAAATGTTGTATATATGATCTATCGAATAAGTATTAATCTAATATAATCTATTTTCTACAATTTATGGATATGAATAATGCAGTTAACATGAGCAGACGGCACTTCTTTTCATTGGCTCAGTTTAGTGTAACCAAACAACATGTAAAATTGACACGTTCCATATCCTGTGATATAGTCTCAATATGGATCACCAGAACTAGAAATAAATAAATAAATCAGTCAGATATCAAGAGTACTGAGGCCCTGTATGCTCCTTGATACCAAATAAAGCCTCATATAACAAAAAGGATGCATGGCTATTGCATATATAATTCTGTATCTTGTCAGTTTTGTTATGGCTAGCAATATGAAATGATCAGAGATGACTCAGAAGTGGATGCATTAAGCCAATATACCAAGTTAATTTATTTTGTGTTCATTCATTTCATTAATTTAGGAAAGTAATAATATCTTGCAGACTTACCTCATACATTGGAAGAAATCACCAAGGAAAAGCTCTAACACAATTCAGAGGTACACACTTGCCAGACTTCTGTGGCAATTTAACATAAAAGGTAGGTGACTGAAGGTATGAACTTGGAAAAGATGTGTATACTTTCATAATACAAGCTCAGCTGTGAAGTGTTCTAGTTTGTTAACTGCCTCAAAACTTTGATAGGTTGAAGAAAAAGTGAGGATATGTATCATCAATGAACCACAAAAAAAGTTTCAATATCAGTATCAAAAGAGAGAAATATGCATAATTCAGTGATGTCAAAGTATCATTTCATTTTCAATCAACAGTACCAAAACCCCTTTGGTGATTATAACAGACAAGTTAGATGATGAAATAATGATCATATATATCTCTTCTACATTTTTTAACCTCTTCATAAAATGCCACGTCGCCACTTTTACAGACTGAAATAGCACTATCAGGTGAGTGGTATGTATGTGTTTTGTGCTATTATAATTTGAGGAGAGTGTCTTTTGTACTGTTGATTAAAAATGTAAAGTCACTGACTTCACTGAATTGCATGGGCTGGATAAGAACCAATGAGAACCATTATTTTTCTCTGAAATATAGTTATTGGCATACTTATGTTACACACTTTAAATGTTATTATCCTATTATTTATGACTTTGCTAAAGATCCAGAAGGCATTATATACCATTTGTATATCTACTTCTGTTGATGTCCCATGTTGACTGCCTTATGGCACAGATAATATCTCCTCTGATGTTGTATTGGATCCTTTAAACCGTTCTTTCACTTTGCAGAGAGACCGTAATCAAAAGTAGACAGGTCAGTTGAGTGTGGCGGGTGATCCAGAATCTCCCACTGTCAGCAGTGCAAGAGGCACAGGCCAGCAGCAGCAGAGTGGCATCGTGCATTGTCATGCTGAATGTTGCAGTTCTGTTCCATAAAATGTGGTAACTTTTGCATCAGCACTAGATGAAGGTACTCCTCGAAATTTTGATGTTGAGTCCACATATACCAAACTCCCATGTGAGACGTAACAGACCACTTAGGGAAGTACCTAAAGATGAACATTTGCTTACAGGCAACACTCTAATACCTTATGTAACCCCGTGTATTAGCCCTATACTGAACTACAGATATCAGATAACTTTGGTTTAAGAATATTACCATATTCTAAACCCAACCAAAAAAAAAAAAAAAATAAAATAAAATAAAATAAAATAAAATAAAAAAAAATAAAAAAAAAAAAAAAAAAAATTAAATAAATAAATAAATTAATAGCTGCTCTATTCATGTTCATCCATTGGTAGGAAGCAAAGTAATTGAATATTAAAGCTGTATTCTGGAATATAAAGTAAGCACATGTAGCAATAATAGGTTGTAATAGAAAGCATATTAAATGATATTAATTTACATAAAACTCAGTGCATGGACTTAAAATGCCATCTGATGGATGAATTAATGTAATACTGACAATAATTTATTATATGAATTCAGAAGACTTAATCTGAAACCAATATGACCACATGGTCAGCATTTAAGCATTCCTTGAAAACTATAATATCTAAAGAACTGGAAAGACTGTCAAAAGTAAAGCTTGCTAAAACATAGCTCTGTACATGTTAGGAATTGTATTCATTACATTATTCTCACATTATTAACTTCTTTATGAATTCTGTTGTTCATCTACATATAATGCCATATATTGCTTAATTGTATCAATTATTCTCAAAGTGATCATATATAAAAGAATAAACATTTTATGCTCTACTTACCAATATGAAGTATATCTTGTAACAAATCCATTGTTCATGATAAATGTTTCTAACAATAGTTTGTACTGTTGTTTACATGTCAAAATAGTATATAAAGACCTGAGCAAAGAGACTCATGGCATCATTATTAAGGCTGACTTTTGGCAGTCACTATGTCAGTATGTGATTTAATACCAACAATGTAATGTTTTGTTGAATACAGTTTTACGAAAAGTGCGACTGGTGTTATGAGTTCACATCAAGTGATGAAGGTCTGTAATATATCACCCAGCATGCACCCTTAACCAGAATTTCAGGCATTTGAAGAACCTACGACACTCTGGTAATGTGCTGAACTTAATAATTTTGAACTTGTCACCTTGCTACATGAAAATGACATTTATTTCAGCTTATGGAAGTTATCAGTTAGTAGCAGGTACATCACATAGGCATATATCTAGATTCAAAAATAACTTTGAAGGTTCACATAGACTATATACCCTATATTTCCGCAGATAAAATGACCTTCAGATAAGATGAGGAACAAACTTTCATGAAAATGTTATAGTTGAAGCATATATCAGGCCTATAAGATGAACCCCAAGTTATAATTTTGTGTCTTGCTACAGACTGCTCTGTCATCCGATTTTTCAATCAGCTATGCGCCTACTTCCATATAACATCAATGTCCAATCACTGATCAATAAATCACACCTAGCCTTGCTATTACAGTTTGTCATGTGAAAACATACTAACGACCTTCATGTGAAACATGACAGACATCTGTAACCTCCCAAAGACTGCAATTGGGAAGCACATGCATTTTAAGGGGAAATCCCTTTGTCATTCTCTGCCTCACTTACACCAGTGAACTAGTTTTGTTGTAGGTCATGTCATGTCATGTGAGTCAGTACTGTGAGTGTAATCCAGTGCAAAATTTGTGAAGTGTATGCCGATGGAACAAACAAAAAGAAGGAAATTTGAAGCAAGCTTCAATTTAAGAGTTATTAAAAAGGCTAAAGAATCAAACAACTGTGCTACAGCAAGGGCTTCAATGTAACTGAGAAGATGGTAAGAGAATGGAGAACGAAGAATTTATTTAGAAAATGCCAATGAAGAAGTGTTCATTGATACACAAATAAAAACATACACATACACACAAACACAAAACTGAGCTTTCGCATCCTAAGGTTACTTTTTCAGAAAGAGCAGGGAAGGAGAGGGAAAAGGAAAGGATGAGGGTTTTAATGGAGTTGGGAAGGAGCCATTCCAATCCCAGGAGAGGAAAGACTTACCTTGGGGGGAAAAGGATAGGTAAACAAACACACCCACACACATATGCGCGCACACACACACCAAGACAGACATATGCAAAACTGAAAGAGGTTGGACAGAGATGCCAGTCAAGGCAGAGGCTCTGTCTAGAGATTGGAGGCAAAGATGTTGTAGAATATTGGGCAGGAATTTCAAACTAACGAAATTTGAGACCTGGTGGGCAACAGGAAGAGAGAATATGTTGAAGGCAAGATCCCATCTCCAGAGTTCTGAAAGATTGGTGTCAAAGGAAGTATCCATATAACCCGGATGGTGTAACACTGTGCCAAGATGTGCTGGCCATGCACCAAGGTATGCTTAGCCACAGGGTGATCCTCATTACCAACAAACATTGTCTGTCTGTGTCTGTTCATGCCAATGGACAGTTTGTTGCTGGTCATTCCCACATAGAAGGCGTCACAGTGCAGGCATGTCAGTTGGTAAATCACGTGGGTGCTATCGCAAGTGGCTCTGCCCTTGTTCGTGTACACCTTCCGGGTTACGGGACTGAAATAAGTGGTGGTGGGAGAATGCATAGGGCAGGTTTTACACCGGGGGCAGTTTACATGGTTAGGAGCTGGAGGGTAGGGAAGGTGGTTTTGGGATTTCGTAAGGATGGACTAGGAGGTTAGGTGAGTGGCAGAAAGACACTTTCGGTGGAGTAGGAAGGATGTCATGAAGGATGGATCTGATTTCGGAACATGATTTAAGGAAGTTGTATCCTTGCTGGAGAGCCACATTTAGAGTCCACTCCAGTCCTGGAAAGTATCCACTGACAAGAGGGGCACTTTTAGGGTCCCTCTGTGAGAGGTTCTGGGTTTGGGGGGAAGAACTCCGAATATCACCACAGTTGAAGCGCAAGCTATCTGTAATCTGTAGGCTGACTGGCCCATCGTCATTCTCCCAGCCGATAAGGAAATCACAACCGTGGTATTTGACTAGCAGGAATATGTGGCTGAGTGACTGCATCAGCTTTCTGACAGTACCACATACAAAGTTTGTCAAGTCAATCTCATTCCTGCATTATTCATGTCCACAAATTATAGAAAATAGAAAACACCTGCCAACAGTGGGGTGCTCTCTACTTGATACCTAATAAGAACCTCAGACATCTTTCATTATTAACATCTACTTGACATGTCACTGACACCTCGATATCTCGTTACGTACTTTGTTTCTTTCTCCTACATTTTAGCTTTTGGTAGAATACAACATTCTGCTGCTCAATAATTTTTGATACATTAGTTTTCATCCATGAGCATCCACTTTGCACTCATCCTCTCAGTTTATGGTGTATGCTGTTCCACTTTGCATGGGGCCATCATTTTGGTCCCTTCTTTTCCTCAGACTCCAGCAGTTGACTTCTTTGGTCCACACACTAGTCTACCATCCATTCCTTTGGTTACATGAACAACGCTAGAGAGAGAGAGAGAGAGAGAGAGAGAGAGAGAGAGAGAGAGAGTCTTCTGTGGCTTTGTAGTTGTTAATAAGGTGAGTTGCAACCTATCCTCATTATGTTATTGATATTACAGCCAGGACTTTTCACTGTTAGTTAATCTAAGTTATCAATAGTAATAGTGATTTACTTATGTTTCATTTAATTTTCAATTCTGAAGCTACTCATTAGACATTATAAACTAGTTATGATGTGTTACTATTGGCAAACAGTTAATATTTCTGAGGAGGATAGGTTGCTAATCACCACAGAAGTGTGCTGTAGAAAGTGTAATGTTTTTGCTATGTTGCACATCCCACACATCGCGAGTTGCTTGGCGTTGTCAACATTACATTTTGGAGACCTAGAAAAAGTTTACAATCAGACAAGTAAAATATCACATTTTCATACATTTGACTCTTTCATTTGTGGAGCATTTTTGATGTTGCTCATCCTTGTGTGATGTCCTGGAGTTGTATTTAGTCACCTTGCACTTCCTGGATTATTACAAAACTTCACTCTCACTTTTTTATGTTTTGATTAATGTGATAAAAAATTGGACATCTGGAGGATGCAGACCAAATAAATACAACGCCAGAGTGACAGACAAGGATTCGCAACATCAGAAACTGCCACTGAACATTCTTCACAAATAAAAAGAATAAACAGGTATGGCAACTTGGTAAGAAACAAACTACCAGGCATTTATTTGTATTGATATATTTGCATTTTATATCTGTTTAAATTAATAGTTATAATTACTTATCTCCTGATTTAATTTTTTGATATTGTGGTTTTTTTCATGGGGTGTGAGCCTCAGAAAACACACTTGTCTGTGTAACAACACTTTATTCACCTTCACTACAAAAGCATAGATACACACTAACTGGATCAAATTCATGATGGGGCTGATAGGAGGCTCGCCCAAAGATAATTTGCATGTAATGTGTTCGTCCAACATTGATTATGGCTATCGCTGCCACAAGTCCCCCCTTCCCCCCCTCCTCTCACCCCCGCACCCCACAGTACGAAGTACTTGTGTTGAGGTGATGGTGGGGGGGGGGGGTCAGGGAAGCGACAACCAGCAATGGGCGTGCGTGTGGAGTGTGAGTGATGGAGAACTCCAAAGAGTTGTCTGGCATAGGCAACGGTCCATGGAGGCGGCGAGCAGTGGGCGACCTCAACGTCCGAGAGGTGAGAGTGCTGCTGAACCTGTCACACCAGCTGGCATGAGGCTGAGGGTGGCGCAGGGAGGAGGTGAAGTATGAATTTAACCACTCCCGAGGGAAACAGAAAGGCTCATGTAATGTCGAAATTAATAGAAGCAGGAGGGGAGAAACATTTCAGTAATTCAAAACTACATTGCTGAGGGGGAGGGGGGTGGGGGGGGGGGAAGGAATACTGATCACCGTACACATGATGAAGATTGAGCCTTCGTGCAAAAGAATTGCAATATCGGAAGAGAGGTGGTGAGGGATAGAAACCTTGAATTCCAGGACAGGGGCCTCAGCAAGAGGTGTAATGCAGAAGCTTCGGAAGGGGGGTGGGGTGGGAGAGTGTGGAGAGACCTTGAACAGATAGGAAGGGGAGGGGAAAGGAGGAGTTGGAGAGACAAATTGAGCAGGAGGGGGGGGGAGTAGAGGCGCATCAGCAGGAGACGACGAAGAGGCCGGAAGAGAGGTATCTGCTTCAAACGTTATGAGGGGTGAAGGATTGCTCTCGACTGGAGGTGAGAAGGAGGGCTTGACATGACTTTTGCCAACAAAGTGGAAGAAGAGTTATTGATAAGCAATGTGAAAGTGTTGGGGTAGCGCTAGAGCACCCAATGAGGTCCCAAGTAAGGAGGGCTGAGCAGAGGTCGGCCCGTGTCATTCTGTAGCATGATGAACTCAAAGGCTTCCAAGCTCTTGGGGACATGACCTGCGGTGGAGAGTGACTGGAGGGAGGTGGAGTGGAGATCCTCACGCATTGCTGATGCACCTGGTCTAACAGTGTGGGGAGTTCAGAGGAGCAAGAAATGGGAGGCGGGGAGACGAGTTCACCAGGTATAAGTAAAGATTGTATGTAGAAAAATTTGGCTACAGTGCCACAGAGGTCCTTCTTGTACATTGATCATAAGCTAAGCTTGTAGCTCACTTGTAAGCCAAGCAAAACAAGGGGAAGGGCCTCTGTCCATAGAGAGGTTTTTAGGGTCCTGTACCACCGCTCAATCAGTCCTTTGCTTTGGGGCTGGTGTGGATGTGTTTGATGCTGCAGAGGTGGCAAAGGTCAGAAAAGAGAGTGGATTTGGACTAGCAGCCTTGGTCTGTGGTGATGACCAAGGAACAGCCAAACTGAGAAACCCAAGAATGAAGAAAGCTTTAGTCACTGTCTCTGCCGTGATGCTGTTGAGAGGAGTCGTCTGATCTATAGTCGATAAAATAGAAACCATCAGCCAGAGGAAGAGTGTTGATGAGATCAGTGTGGACATGTTGAAATCTGCCCGCAGGAATGGGAAAAGAGCCCAAAGTGGAGGTGATCTTGTGTTGACAATCTCGCTTGGCGTCTTGCCAGACAAAACGTTCATTGACAGGTCTCGTCAAGGTGCGGATGCCAGGGTGCAACGGCTCATGCAGTTTGTGCTGTAAGGGTGCAACCTTGTGCTGTAAGGGGCCAAAGGATGAAGGGGCGAAGTTTGCCCATGGAATCACACCAAATTTCGCCCGTCACCCAAGGAAAATAAGTGCGAATGGGGTGGAGAGAGGAGGAATGATTGGAAACTAGCTGCATGAGCTCATCATCAGCTGATTGGAGAATTGCAAGGACCTAGAGGTTAATCAGGGTGGTCACGGCATTGACACAGGAGAGGGAGTTGGCGAAAATGTTGTCAGCACCCTTGATTTACCTAACATTGGTGGTGAACTGGGAGATGAAATCTAGGTATTGGAAGCATCTAGGAGGAGGATCAGCCAATGAGTTTTGTATCACAGTGGCCAAAGGTGGCCAAAGTGTGGTCGACGAGGACATGGAAAGGACAGCCCTTGATCTTGGAGCAAAAGTGCTTGATGCCCTCATAAATGGCAAGGCCGAATGTGTCCTCTGAGAATGATTTAATGTTTAGGGATGAACTGGAGAGAAGAGATATTGCCATCTTGAGATTGGCTAAGAAGGGCACTGATACAGTGTTGCTGGCATTGGTCATGATTAAGATTTCCGCCTTAGGGTGCGGGTGAGTGATAGTAATTTTTGTGTCCCAGCCTCGTCGTCGCTTTTGTGTCCCAGCCTCGTCGCCACTTTGTCTCGTTTCCGTCATAGGTGTCGGTGGCCGAGTAGAATGAGACCAACACAGGAATAAAGGATGCACGCTTGTGCAGGTAGGAGGTGACCTGCCAGTGGGACAGTAGAAACTAGAATCACTAGAGTAAATTAGAATGAGATATATATTGCACAGAATATATACAATACTTAACTTTTACATAACTCAGTACTGCAGAAGGCTGATACATAGTTGAGCTAGAGGCCTGCCTAGTGCCTCACCGATAGCTAAGTCTTCACTGGTGCCTATCTGATTCCAAAGTGTTAACTGGTTCCTATCTCAGTCCCAAGTGCACGATGTCGTTGAGTGGTGGCCACGAGCGGAGTTGTACCAGAGGGCGCTTGTGGCTGACGTCGTAATAATGCCGCGCCGTGCTTGCATGGCGGCGCGCGGCATAAGTAGGTGGCGCGCAATTTAGACTTGTCCAACACCACACCCCTCCCCCCCCCCCCCAAACCGCCGCATCATCGTGGCGTAGGGCTGAGGGCCATGGCGACAGCACTGGGAGGAGGCCCTGGGTGGGGGCGTTACTGGTGGGACGGGCGTCGTAGCTGAGGCTGGGATTGAGACGCTGTCCGCGCCCCGGTCTACACCTTGCGATCCCCCGGGAAACCCACCAAAACCTGGGGAAGGGTGCATGCCTCCGCCCAGAGGAAGCAGGTCATCTTCTTCTGAGGTGCGAGGCCCAGGCGGCGGGGCCACGCACTGTCCTGGAGTCCTTCTCGGTCACGGTGTCAGCTGCGGCGGCGATGGAGGCGGAGGGGCAGACTGCATAAGAGGCGCCTCCACCTCCATGGGTACAATCTCGTAGTCCGGGAACGCTGGACCCGGCGGCAAACGATGTGGCTGTGCTCCCAGGCAGTGAACTGGGTCTGGAATCAAGAAACCCGAGACAGGATCGCGCGGCCTGTGCAGGAGCAATTGGTTTGCGTGTCGTCGCAGCTCCGACCCTGTGGAAGAACGTGCAACATACATATTGCAACCAAGCACACGTTGAATGGTGCCCGGCAGCCATTTCGTACATCCAGCAAACATGTTGTACAGCACCGGTATAGAAACCTGAAAACGCATAGCGCCATACGAACCGACTTGGCTGCGTGGAAGGCTGCAGCAGGTGAAGGAGAGTGCGGTGACGGTGGCCGTGTAGCAGCTCGGCAGGAGATGGGCTGTCACGTAGCATGCACCGATACATAGACAGGAAAATTTGAAGAGCTTGCTGCCTGGAGTGCTGACCTTTCATCTTTTCCATGTGAGACTTGAATGTTCGAACGAAACATTGTGCTTCACCATTGGACTGAGGGTGAAAAGGTGCGGTGGTGATATGCTGAATGCCATTCACATGACAAAACTGTTGAAATTCCGCACTAACAAACTGAGGTCCATTGTCACTGACGATATTTTCAGGCAAACCCTCAATGCAAAACACTGATGTAAGGGCACTAATTGTACTAGACGCTGTCATTGTGTTCATGGCAATCACGAAAGGAAACTTGCTGAAAGCGTCTACCACGATTAACCAGCGTGAATTCCAGAAAGGTCCGGCAAAGTCAATATGTAAATGTTGCCATGGTCCCTTGGGGCGTGGCCAGTCTGAGAAACATTGTGGAGAAGACGCCTGATGCTCTGCTCAAACTGTACACTGTGACATCATACTCTCTATCTGGGCGTCCATACCACCCCAGGTACAATGACGTCTGGTCAGTTGCTTTGTCCTAACAATACCCCAATGTCCTTGATGCAGGAGGCATAACACTTCTCGTTGCAGGAACGAGAAACAATCACTCTTACTTGGTCGTTGTCGGTATGCAACAACAGGACACCCTGACTTAAAGATAATGAATGACGTTGTGCAAAATAACGTCGAACCAGAGGCCGATCAATGTCTTTGGCTCTGGCAGGCCAACCAAAGCGAACAAAACGTGCTACCACACTTAGGTCTGCATCCGCAGCTGTTTCCTGTGCAACCCAACGAGAGTTCAAAGGGGAATCTGCGACAGCGGAAGCATCTTTGGAGTCTATCTGACAACATGCCATTTCTGAAGAATCAAACGACACATACTGGCCAACCGGAAGTCGGGAAAGTGTGTCCGTGTTGGCATGTTGAGTGGTAGGTCGGTACAAAATCTCATACTGATAATTAGACAATATCAAGGACCATCTCTGAAGCTTTTGTGCCGTACGTGGCGGAATCGGCTTTGTGGGTGAGAACAACGATGTAAGAGGCTTGTGGTCTGTCAACAAATAGAATTTTCTACCATAGAGACAATGATGAAACTTTGTGACACCGTAAATGATCTAAGGCCTCCTTTTCTATCTGACTGTAATTCTGTTGTGTTGGCGTCAGTAACTTGGATGCAAAGGCAATAGGACGATCATGAGATCCAATACGATGTGACAATATTGCAACCAGACCGTACGACGAGGCATCAACTGCTAACACTACAGGCTTCTGTGGGTCAAAGGGAATCAAACATGCATCACTGAGTAGTGCAGACTTTAATTTGTCAAAGGCAACCTGGCAATCTTTAGACCATACAAAAGGAACAGTCTTCCTACGTAAGTGATGCAGTGGAGCTGCAATCTGAGAGGCATTGGGAATAAATCTGAAATAATAGTTAAGCTTCCCCATTACTGCTTGCAATTCGCGCACATTCTTAGGAGGAGGCAAGTCTTTGATTGCTCAAAGATGTGATTGTAAGTGATGCATTCCTTGGGCATTAATCACATGGCCTAGGTACTCTGTCTCAGTTTGAAAAAATGAACACTTTGCTTTATTACAACGTAGACCTGCTGCAGTCAACACTTTGAAAAGGCACTCCAGATTTGATAAATGTTCTTCAACTGTACGTCCGGATACCACAATATCATCTAAGTAGTTCGAGCAACACGGTACAGAAACTGGCAGTTGTTCCAAGAAACGCTGATAAATAGCGGGGGCGGAAAAACTGCCAAAGGGTAGGCCTTGAAATTGAAAAAGGCCCATGTGAGTATTAACGAGGAAAAAAATTTTTTTTGATTCGTCATCAAGCGGAATTTGTAAGTATGCCTCTGCTAAATCAATCTTAGAAAAGAAGCGAGACTGTCCTAATCTGTCCATCAGTTCGTCAGGTCTGGGCAGAGGGTATGTGTCTACAATTGTTTGACTGTTCACTGTTGATTTGAAGTCCGCACAGAGACAAAGTTTTCCCGGCGGCTTGGGTATAATTACTAAAGGCGAGGCCCACTGACTTCCAGAAACAGGAGAAATCACCTCACTATCTTGCCAACGTTTAAGTTCATCTGCAACTTTGTCACAAATTGCAATAGGCACTGGTCTAGCTTTACGAAATTTTGGTACAGCAGATTCTTTTAAAGTTACATGTGCCACGAAGTCTTTTGTACAGCCTAATTCCGGTGAAAACAAGTCACTATATTTTTCACACAATGCATTGATTTTGTCCTGAGGCACTACTGATGAAATTTGAAGCACATCTCTTTGAATTGATAATCCAAACAAGTCAAACGCATCTAGTCCAAAAATGTTCTGCGTAGATTTGGCCTGAAGAACTACAAAAGCAACTGTTTTTGTCACACCTTGAAAAGAGGCGGGCAGGCTACACATTCCTAGCACGGGAATGCTCTGTCCTGTGTACGCTGTTAACACTTGCTGTGGTGACGACAATTTTGGGGAACCCAGAAGTTCATAAGTGTCTTTATTAATTAATGTAACAGCGGAACCAGTATCAAGCTGAAATTGCACAGGCTTAGTTTCTATTGAAAGAGTCACAAAAAGTTTATGCTTCTGGTGCACGACAGGTGCGCGAATGTGGGCAACGTCTAATACAGCTTGTTTGCTGCACTTGCGCATACGCGGGCTGCGTGCGGTAGGAAGCGGTGCAGAATCGGCACATAGATGAATAACATTGTCCCTAGATGGCACTACCGCCGGATCGGCGTCCGCGCAATGCGAGGCTACTGCACTAAAATTACTCTGAGTAGCTACATCAAGACTACTATCACTAGCTACACAGTACTGGGCACTATTACAAGGAGAAGTTGTAGAAGGCACTAAGTCCACTATAGGATTGCACTGTACATAATCATTTTGCTTGTCCCGAACCCGTTTCCATTGCACAGATTTACGCGCTCGTCGGCGCTTGCAGCGTGGCTCACTACATAGTTTTGCAATAGGTGTAGAAGAATTTTCTTGCATTTTAAAATCAAATAAAGCACTGTTCAATTCCAGAGCGTCTATGACATTTACTGCATGCACTGTTCTCGCACTTCGCAAAGCACTGTTCCTAACGGCACTGTTCTTTGAGTTTACATTCTGCATACACACTGTCTGTACATGTCCTGTTTTGCCACATTGATAACAGGTTGTGTTGCGACTAGGGCAATGCGCACCTTTGTGGCGAGATACACACTGAGGGCAAGACTTACGAACATTTTTCTGAAATGAACGTTGGCGCCCGTTATTCACATTACTGTTTCTAACACGACAATGCGACCTTTGTGTCGTGCTTTTACACTGGCTACTGTTCACTGGCTTTTCAGCACGGCCGGTAGAAAAATAAGAATCACTAGGGCTAGACTGAGAACTACTGCTAGGAAAGCATCCGTTGCGGCACACTGAATTAACACTGTGGCTTTGGATTTCTACATCTGCTAAGTCAAAAGTATCATGCGCTTCTATAAGCTGCAGTACACTGTCTAATGAAGGGTCAGACTGTTTCAGAATTGCTGCTCTAATTCTGGGGTCGTGAATGTTCTGCGTAATAGTGTCCCTCAGCATAACGTCACTATAAGAAAGTCCACAAGAGCAAGTAAATTTACATTTGTGGGTTAAGCCCTTCAGTTCAGTTATCCATTCTTGGTGTGACTGCTGTGGTAATTTTTTAAGTCTGAAAAATCGGTACCGCACTGCAGCTACGAGAACTTTTCTCTCATAATGAGCATTCAGTGCTTCTACAATTTGTTCAAATTCTAGATCACGAGGGGATGCATGGGGGAAAAGTTTCTGCAGTACCCCGAAGGTCTTTGTGCCAATTACGGCGAGAAAGAAGTGTTTGATTGTCAGACCTGTTAGTTGATGAGCCGCGATGAGTTCTTGAAACTGCGCAAAGTAGTCGCTCCATTCTTCCTCACGTTCGTTGTACTGGCAAAACGTAGGAAGCGGTGCGGCTGCAGGTGTAGGCTGCTGATGCGATGGCTGTTGTTGAGTTGCTGTCAACTGCGCCACTGCTTGAAGTATTTGCGTGATTTGCGCTGTCTGTAACTGAATAATTTCCATTAAGTTTGGGTTCGGGGTAGTGGCCATGCTGACCAATTAGGCACTGCACATACAAGTAAATTATAACAAAACACAAATGCAATGCGAAAGAAGACGCACTGTAACAAAAAAGTCCACAAAACACGTATCAGAATATGGTCCCCCAAAAAGCTTATAATAAGGGTGGGTGGGCGGGAATAATTTCTGCGTGCTCTGACTGTTGCTGTTTGGCTGCTGCAAGCAGGCTGGTCCAAAGTTCTCCTATCCCATCTTTGTCGCCACTTTTGTGTCCCAGTTCATCGCCGCTTTTTTGTCCCAGCCTCGTTGCCACTTTTATGTCTCATTTCTGTCGTAGGTGTCAGTGGCCGAGTAGAATGAGACCAACACAGGAATAAAGGATGCACGCTTGTGCAGGTAGGAGGTGACCAGCCAGTGGGTCAGCAGAAACTAGAAACACTAGAGTAAATTAGAATGAGATATATATTGCACAGAATTTATACAATACTTAACTTTTACATAGCTCAGTACTGCAGAAGGCTAGAGGCCTGCCTAGTGCCTGTCCGAAGCCAAGTCTTCACTGGTGCCTGTCTGATTCCGAAGTGTTAGCTCGTTCCTATCTCAGTCCCAAGTGCACAATGTCGTTGAGTGGTGGCCACAAGCGGAGTTGTACCAGAGGGCGCTCGTGGCTGACATCGTAAGAACGCCGTGCCGTGCGTGCGTGGCAGCGCATGGCGAAAGTAGGTGGTGCACACTTTAGACTTGTGTGACACCACAGTAATAACATTCAATAAAAGGTCTTTAAGGGAAGAGAAAGCCTTAGACATTGCAGGGGTCCAAGAGACGGGGCAAGTGCCCGAGGTATTCTTGCCTGCCAGTGTGTCAGTAAGGGAGGTTTGAATGTCAGCAGCACTGGGAAAACACCGGTGATAATAATTAATAGTGCCTAAGAACTACCTCCACTCTTTGAATGTAGAGTGTCATGGTAATTCCTTGAAGAGATTGACCTTTTTGGAGGGGTGGGGGGGGGGGCAAATGTCATCAGCTGAAACAGTGTACCCAACAAACGTGATGGAAGGTAGGTGCAGTTGGTCCTTAGTGTGGTTCAAAACAATCCCTGAATTGGCCAAAGTATGACAAAGAATTTGTAAATGACATTTGCTATCCAGAGATACTGAATAGTACAATGTCATCTAAGTAAACAAAATAAAACTTTATGGGAAGGAGAATCTCAATGATGAAGTGCTGCCTGGTGGCATTTTAAGTCTGAATGGCATGAAGCGGTAGTGGTATAAACCTAGTGGTATAAGTCATGATGGCAGTCTTCTCAACTTCCTCCGAAGCCATGGGTATCGGATTGTAAGCACATTTTCAGTCAACCACAGAAAACATTTTTGCGTAGGTGAGGGCACGAGTGAAATAGGTTACATTAGGGATGGTATACCTGTTCATGATTGTCTTAGCATTGAGCCTACGGTGGTCCCCATACAGTCTCCAAGGGGCATTTCTTATTTTTTTTTTTTTACTAAGTGAATGGGGGGGGGGGGACAACTGCTAGAAGGAGGTTTGATAATGCCTGCCTCAAGTAACTCAGCGATCTGTGCTTCCACGGCCGCAAATTTTTCAGCACTAAGGTAGTGTGGTTTGCTACACACAGGCATATTGTTAGTGAGTCTGAGTCTGCGGACTATGCTGTTAGTGACTACAGACTACTGAGGGCGGGAGGCAGTGGGGGACGTGGCATCCAGTGCGTCGGATTCAGAGGATGATGTTGAGACAGCTGACGCAGAAATGGAAGGAGACAACTGACTGTCGTGGCCGGCTGTGATAGCCGTTGGTGGCACAGGAGGCGCCACAAGTGCAAGGGCGCAAGATGGCCACTGAGCCGCAGCAGCATGCAGATCGTCAAATGGAGTAGTTGAAGCGGGCGCAATTGGAGCTAGCGAAGGCACCACCTGGGTATGCCGGCAAGATGGCGGCCAAGCTGTGGTGGTGTCCTGGTCGGTCGGCAGATTAGTTGATGTGGCAACCACCATGGTAGGTGGTGGAGCCACTGGTGGCACAGCGCAAGTTGGCAGCTGAGCTGCCACAGCCGGGAGGTCAGCTGAGAGGGATGTTACAGCAGTGGCCACCAACGCAGGTGAGTGCAACACCATTGCAGAAACAGAAGGAGGCTGAACTGCATTAGGCATGCCAGCAGGCGCACGAACATTTGAAACATTGTCCGACTGTGGCAAAACACTAGAGTTTGAGTCTTTAGCTCGAACAGAAGCACATTTGTTGCCAGTGGAGAGAAACTTGGAGTTATGTTTCCTCATGGGGTGACGACTGTCAGGTTGTTTGGAGACAGGGGAAGTTAAATTTTCAGTTCTTAGGTCGGTAGGCTGAGAGTTCTGAATAGTGTGTGGAGCAGGCGCCAGATGTCAGGGTGCACATAAAGTTTTGACAGCTACCGCAGTTGGCCTGGTAAGCACATTTTGGATGCACACATCAGCACAGTAGCAAGGAGCAAGGTTAGGTGAACTGTCAGAAGCACAATCATGCCTACAAGCGGGTGCAGAAACCCTGACAGCAGAGGAAACACTGGTATTAACCTTGCAATCTACCCGCAGAGCAGAAATATGGGGCTGTAGACAGCTGCGATTCAGCATGGGCAAGATGGTGCATGATGCTTTCCTGTTCACTCTTGAGTTAAAGCACTTGCTTAAGTTCATCAAACAACTGAGTCAGCAGCATGTTGAAGTTATCAGTCAATATGATATGCTCACTAATAACAGTAGCACTTGTGGAAGTGGAGCCGAAGCTTAACAAATCACACAAAAAATGTTTGTTTAAGGGATGGTGGAAAACAGAGTGGTGCACAAGTGAAAGTCTGTGATGTGTTAAAAAATCTATATCCACAATAGTTTCCAGAATGTCAGCCATTAAAAAGTTCCACTCAAGAATGCAATCAAGAGAGAGATGCACATAGTGAAAGGTTGAATCCATACACCAAAGTTGTGTGGCGTTGACAGCTTGCAGCAGCAGGTGAAGAGGGCACCAGTGTCAATGAGGAAACTGGTGCTGGAAACACAGTCATGCACATAGAGGCGAGTAGAAGTATGGCAGACAGAATGCAGTGTTGGTAGGCGCCCATTGCCAATACATTTGGGTATGAGTGCATGGAGGACGGCACTTCTTAGCAGCTGCACCAAAGCGACTGTGGAAGAAACAGTATGGGTGGTGAGGCAACTGTTCCAGTGGGAAGCGGATGAGTGGCAGAGGTCCATCTTTGGATTCTGCAGAGGAGGTCGGCTGCAGTGTCTCATTTGTGAGGCAACGCAGAATGCTAGGTGGCTTGATGAGGTTGGCCGGCATGCAGGAGTGACTCCGAGCGAAGGTGTGAGGTGGTGCTTTTAGAGTGTTTGCAGATGCAGAGACGGGCCTCACATAAGTAGGCAGCATGAACCCATTCAGCGATGCGGATGCACTCGCTCAAAAACTTGAGGGTATTGTAGGCCAGAGCCATCTAGACCGGTAAAGGCAGCTTGTTAGTCCAGACTGCCATGAGAGTTGAGTCTGGCATTGCCTGCTTGCTGACCAGAAATCGAAGTCACCTCCACAACTGGGAAGGCTTCCTGTTGCCGAGATGTTCCTCCTGCAGAATGTAGTGGATGATTTCGTCAGGATTGCATGTGACACGCTCCAGGATGGTCTGCTTTGCCATGAAGTAGCGAAGAGTTGTCGGAGGTGATGTTACCAGGTCATAGACTAGATTGATGTGCTCGTGCAGGTATGTAATAAGACAGAAGTAGTGAGCAGCATCATCCAGGGAATGGTGATCGAAGATTTGTTCTACTAAGGCAAACCAAATCCAGCTTGGGAAGACGTCTAGGTGAAGGAGGAGGAGGAGTACACGTTGCCTGAGGTCCAGAGTCTGGCACCACAGAGTCAATCTGATGTTGATGTTGTTGAGGAGGTGCAATGCGGAAGGCCGATGCAGCTGAGGCACCGAAAAGTGCCAGTGAAATGGGCAGTTGAGCACGAGACAGTGTAAGAGTCACACGGTGTGACACACATGGTAGGTCAAAGCGGGCATGGCAGGGGCATGTCGCGATGCCGAATGTGGCTGTGCATTGAACAGATTGTCCTGTCTTGACAGGTTTACAAGTGGGAAATCAGTCAACAGAGTTGTTCCGGGCCAAATTGAACAAGTCCAGATAAAATTGCTGAGCTGTGTGCCGAGGTGTCAAAACAAATACACTCAACGAATCCCAGATCAGTGGTGAGTTGAATGATGGTTAAGATACCATGGTGAAGCCTGGTGGAAGCTGCACCAGCATGTTCATTGTACTGCCATATTTTGCTAATTAATCCTGTGGGGATGAGCAAAACGCTTTGAAATATGCATGTAGCACAAGAAACTCAGTACAGGGTCACCAATATGGATCTTTTATAAGGTGGGAGGCGCAGAAAATACACTTGTCTGTGTAACAACACTTTTATTACCTTTGGTACATAAGCATAAATAGAGACTCACTCAAAATTATAATGGCGGACGAGAGGCCACTCGCCAAAAGATGATTGTGAAAGCAAACTGTTCATCCAAAGTTGATTATGGCTATCGACACCCCACATATACACCTACAATGATAAGTACACCCAATTTTGGAGAAAGATTTCGACATGATTCTCTGGGTTTGGCTCCAAAGATAATTCTAACAGCTTTTTTCTGTAGTGTTAACAATATGTTACGATTGGTTTGTGTTGTTGCACCCAAATCTCTATCGCATAGTATATATTGGATGCAAATAGTAAATGGTATTCAGTCTTTAGCACATGCATATCCTTACAATGTTTTCTGATCATGTTTATTGCAAAGATACTTTTGGACAATGTATGTGTCCCACTTGAGGTTGTCTTGGACAGTAATACCCAAGAATTTTGTATATTGTTCCTTTTTCTTTTTTACAGTTTGGTTTTCTATAGATCATTTCATGTCAAATTCAGTTTGCTTCCTAGGGCTGATTTCACTGCTGCAGCCTTTGATGCACTTAATTTTAGATAGCGTACATTGAAATACTTGAATATTTCATTGGCCACAGTGTTGCACAGCACTTCCAGGCTGTTGTGGTATTTTTGTTTGCGTACAACTGTTACATCATCTGCATACATTATTATTATTTTAATGTCAGGGAAACAGTACTTTATGTCATTAACATAGATCAGGAACATGGGGATCCCAAGAGGCACTCCATATTTCACACAAGTAATTGTGGATTTGAAACACCCACTGTTTGTTTCAATCAAGACAAATTGCTTCCTGTTGGTCATATATGACTTTATTAAGTTAAACCCCATCCCTCCAGTACCGTTGTTCCATAGCTTGTTGAGTAGTGTGGTGATGTTGTCATAATCAAATGATTTTATGAGATCAAGAAAACCTGCAGTGGCATGCTCATTATTCTCTATGGCAGTTTTTATTTCATCTAATAGCTGTGCTGCAGCTACTGAAGTTGACTTATTTTTCATAAATCCATTTTGATTATCAAATATTAGATTGTTGTGGCTCAGAAAAGACATTAGTCTACTATAAATAACTTTCTCAATTACCTTGGCAAGTGCAGGTAAGATTGAGATTTGTCAATAATTCTTAATTTGTGTTTTATCACCTTTCTTGTAAATTGGTGTTATTTGAACTACCTTGAGAATGCAAAAATGCCTGATGAGATTATGTCTTTTACTTCTATTGCCGTGTTAACTGATATGTTGCTTATGCATCTTTTTAGTATGCTGATAGACAATCCTTCATGCCCTGTAGAATTTGAATTTTTTAGTGAAATTAGGTTGTATTTTATTTCCCTGCTGTTTGAGGCAGTGGCGTAGCTACCATAGGGCTAGGCGGGGCAGTGCCCCGGGGCCCCCCAGCTCAAGGGGCCCCTCAGCCTACGTGAGTGACATTCCAAAAAAATTACTGTTGGTCCTTGAACACTTTCATGTCCCCCAATTACTTCAGACAATCGAAGTTCTACTGTATATAATAATTTAGTTGATCGGAGGTTTTCCGACTTTGAACTTTTCGAACCATGACCAACAAACCTCAAACGCACAAAGTGAAATCCAAACATTATTCGCACCCCAGAATATAAACATAACAAGGTCCTTTGCTTGTCTGCTAAGACGTGGACCCTGTCACCATTAGTGTGTTGTCGGTTGAAGTCGGAGTTGCCGTGCCTGCCAATCTTTGCAAATTAACAGTGAATGGTGCTGAATTACTAGCACAGTGTTGGACAGTAGACAGTGTGATCACATTTGAATATGAAGTCTCTACAATGTATTATTACAGAACGGTATTATTATGGTAACTGTTTGTGTAGTGAACTCCCAAAGGGTGTGCTCCATAATCATAGATCCCAATTGTAACCAATTGCACTCTGAAATTTGTGCAAGAAGAAGAAAAAATATGGTTACTTTGTCACAATAGTAAATTGTGCATTCAAGACACTACCCTGTACCCCAATGCCACTATAATAAGTGAAGATGTCAACTTAGTTATTTTACATATTACTTTTTCCTGGCCAGGCATTAATATATACTTCATGAAGCCTGGTAGGGGCACGGCTCAAACCAAAGTATTCCATCAAACAAAATCCGGCAACTTTCTTTTCTGATACCATCCTACACGAATATTTCTCCTATTTCCCTTCTTTGACTGGACTATCAACGCAATTAGGCTGATCGGCATGGAGAGTGAGTTGTCAGCACTGACAACAGTTCGCTTGCTGTCACCGCGGACTTGACAGTTCCCGCTTTGCTTCGCGACAGGGGGGTGGGGGGCATGTTTTCATGGTTAAGTAATATTTCTTCATTGTTTATTTTTTACTAGCTTATGCCTGCGACTTCATTCACCTAGTATGGAGCAACTTCGGAAACTATCCCAAGAGGTCGTTTATCTTTATGTCTTACCCAGGTCCAAATCTATTCCTCTGCAAAATTTCATTCAAATCCACCCACTAACTTTTGTATGAAAGTGTAGCAAACAAACCAACTTTCACAGTTATATTTGAGAGTACAATTAAATATTATCTGCTGCGTGACACATAATAAATTACATAATAGTATTTAGGTTTGCCTTATTATGTATTCCAGTAGGCGGTGAGGAACTGATGATGAAGTAGTTTTGCATAGTTTAGTTTAGAGGGCCCCAATGTCATTTTTGCCCCGGGGCCCTTGGTGACATTGCTACGCCACTGGTTTGAGGCTGCCAAGTATATGCTATGCTCTACTGGAATGCCCTTATATGCATACTGGTCATTGACAGCTTTTTCCACAGAGGTAAGGTACTCATTAAAAAAGTTTGCAATTTCATGTGAGCATTTGATGATACTTCCTTTAAAATTGACAATAAAATCATTAGCTGATTTTCACTACAATTTCCAATTTAGCTCCGTAGGTGATAGTAACTTAGCAGAGGGCCGTTGTAAGAGTCAAAGAGCCACATCTTCTTCTTATTTTACTGCATATTAGTACCTTGTACATTCAAGGACACAATTCCACAGGAGCTATAAGAGGCTATGTTTCCCCAGACACTTACACATGGACATTTTGCTATTATATATACATGAAAACCAACCTACTATAAATTTTAAACATAACTGCATTTCTTCAGCGACCGTTTATGAATTCAAATGATAGTAAGACAGCCCTCGGTCACAGAGATAAAATGTATTTTACCAGGTTTCAGCAATTTTCAAGAGTGCCTTCATCAGAAATTACTAAAAATACTTATAACATAATTTTTTTTTAAAATTCAAAAGAGAAACAGTTTTTTAATATAATGTAAGTACTAGTTTGATGTACAGAATGGAAACAGTACTTATAGGTTCATGATAAAATAACATGTAAGAGATACAGCTTAAGTCGCATTTGTTGTAAATAAAAATACGGGCTGGTCACATGCGTGAAGGAGGCATCAGACTGGCATGTCCGCAGTAGCTACTATACCCTGTCAATGTGTATGTGACTTACACAGTTCTCAATCTCACAGAACAGATGACACTGAAATTTCTCCTTTCTTCCTCAGTGTTTTGAAGAGCCAAGGGGATAAGTAAAAAGTCCATTTAGTTTGTCATAAAGGTTTTTGTACAGTGGCAGAACAAATCAGAAACCTACCTTTTCAATCTCAGGCACTCAATTTGTTGTGTTATTTACTTTACTCAATCAGTTGCAGAGGATTGCATGAAGCTACAAGGCTACTCTTTCACTTAACTCTTTTCAGTGCCTTCTGTCACCAATCACTCTCTATGCCAACTGCTGAAATTCTTCACGTATTCCATCTCTCCATGTTTTCTTTTGTCTTCCTAGTGGATTTCTTAGGCCACCAGTGTTACCCATTCCATCAGCATCTGCATTAAACTTAGTTCTTTTCAGGCATATAATGTTTGGTCTGTTGTAGATTTCATCCAGCTCACTATAATGCCAGATCCTCTATTCTCCATTGATCTCATCTTGTAGCAGACTATAGAACTTCCTTAAGATTTTCCATTCAAAAATAAGAAGATTTTATAGGACTTTTTTCCAGATGCTCAAAGAATCCACAACTATATAACCCAATTGGTTGGATAAGTGTTTTATACTGTTGGAGTTTGAAATTTTTGAGAGACAGTGTGATTTAAAAAGCTGACCCAAACTGATGTACAATCGATTTGCGGCTTAGATTTTCACTTTAATTTTTGCCTGATATTTCAAATTGTGAATCCTTTTGTAGGATCAGGTACCAGCTACCAGAGGCTGCAAAGGGTCTATTGAATTTGCATGAGTCCTCCTCATTACCAAATTCTCGGTCTTTGAATCATTCACAAGGAGACCAATTCTGCTTGCTGCTGCTGCTCTTTATATCTGGACAACAGGGCCACATTGTTCACAAAAGCAAGATGTGTGACTTTCTCATGGTCTACCTCAATCCTCTCGAAGTCATTACAGAAAGCTTTCTTCATTATGTCTTTAAGTACGACATTGAACAATATCAATTACACACCATCTTTTCTTCTCAACCCAGTTTTTCCACAAAAGCTCTCTCTGAGCTGCCTTTTGTCTTTGGACTCAGCTAGACACTTCTGAACTAGGCTGAAGAGTTCCTCAAGTATTCCACACTTTCCTCGTTGATGCAGTCATATTCAATATTAAAATTATAGAGAGCAAGTGAAGATCTTGAGCATATTCCCACATCTTCTCATATATCTTGAAAAGTTGCAATGAATTTAAACTTGGATTTAAACAGTGGCTCCAAATATAGTACTTACCTAATTTTGCTGGCTTCTGCCCATTGCTGCTGAGGTCCATTTCTCTGATGTCGGATCCAAAAAATGATTCCTGTGGTAAAATGTAGTGTGGAAGCTAATTAATAAACTCCACACAGAGTGGTTTGTTTTTATTTATTTATTTATTTTTATGAACTTTATTGCACAAACAAAACTGCTAAATGTTTAGCACTGAAAACTGACCTCCAATCACATATGCTAGTCCGTCTTTCATATGTTTTAACAATCAGAAATACTACATGCACATTGTTTTAAACGAATATCATGAAAATTATAAGTACAAAATTTTAATTTATACCATTTTGAGTATTACATGGATGTTAGTATTTCATCATGCTTCTTTACAATAATCGATTTTGTAGGTATAATAATCTTTTCATACTAACCCGCTCAGTTAGCCATGTGGTCTAACGCACTGCTTTTCAAGACAGGGAGGCGTACTGGTCCTGGTTTGTATCTGCCCAGTGGATTAACGAAGGGGATCAGAGTGCCGGCCAGACTGGATGTGGCTTTTAGGTGGTTTTCCACATCCCCCTAGGTGAATACCAGGCTGGTACCCAAGTCACACCTCAGTTACACAATTTGGAAACATTTTGTAGCACTTTCACACATATAAAACTATATGCAGACATTTGTTGTACACATTTACTCCTGGGGGACATGGGGTGGTGACAGGAATGGCATTCGGCCACCCTGTAAATATTAACTCGCCAAATCTGGATTTCACAAAGCCCACCCTTCATGTGCGGGAACATGGCCAAAGAGAAAGAAAGAATAATCTTTTCACGCCAATGGCTTTAAATGAGATTTGAATCAATGGCTTAGTTAATAGCATCACTTTATGATTGAAATCCTTCTTGCTGACATAGAGTTTTCGGATATCTGCAGCTTGAAAATACATAACAGGCTAGTCCAAAATATTTTTGTAAACATTACTTTTTTAATATGTTTCTTGGAACTGCCTAAATATCATATATATAATCAGTAATTATGGCTATTATTTGCACTTGGTCTCAAAACAAATAACAACTGCCAAATCAATGACTTAACAACCTTGCAAATTAAATTGATATATTTGGATTATGTAATGACTTGTGAATCATTTGCTTCAGTTAATGTTTGTGTCAGTTTTTTACTAAAGAAGGGGGCTGGCTTTGTTACTTTACAAGTTGTCAGAGTACATGATGTCATTAGCATTATAAATTTTTCAGAAGGGACATAATTTTGTTTTCTTCTCTAACAATTCGACATATTTAAACATTTCAAACAGTTTGCCTCACATATCTCTTCACCAGGAAATTAACATATTACTTCAGTTGTTTTGTGTACAGGGCCTCATTATAATCACAAGCATTGTTTAACCAGTGGCATTTAAGGCTCGTATGGCAACCCTTAGCCCCACAACATAAGCTTTAACAGTCAGTGCATGGCAGCTTGCTGTGACCTCATGCTAAAGGAGACAGTTTTCTTTCTCAGGGTGCCCGGCGCCAGCTGCGAACAATAGGTAAGGCCTGGCTGAATTAAAAGCTTTCACTGACTGGGTCTCCCCAGTTACACCTCTCTTCTGTAGTGGATGTGTGTCATCTCAGTTCCGTACCCTCACCAAAGCACCCAAAGAATTCAGGTGTTGCACTCAACTGTAATGTGCCAAGTGCAGTGAACCATGATGCAAATGTCAATCTGCATCATGCCTTCACTCAGCCCATAATGTTGTGTGTTTACTGAGCAGCTGTGATTCTATGTCTCACATCACTGTGTTTTTGTGCCACAAGACCGTGCCACATGGAGATGCACCATGCGCTGCCTGCACTGTCATGTTCCATGATAGTTTCTACCATGCTGCACCTACACAAAGGACTGCAGCGAGTTCTTAGATCTACATATTTACTCTGCTAATCACATTAAAGTTTATTGAGCCACTTCCATGATATTTTCAACTGTTCTATTCCCCAATAGCACAGGGGGAAAAGGAACACCTAAATATTCCCATATTCGATTTGATTTCTATTACTTTATTACGATTGTCATTGGTATAGATGTTATACATCAGTAAGGTAGTGTTCTTGCCCCACTGATGTACAATATCTATACCAATGACCAGCCGATCAGCAAAGACGCTCGTTCCTTCATCTACTTGGGTGATACAGTAGTTGCTGCTCAGGGCAGAAAGTTTGAAAAGGTGGAAAGAAAATTAACATTACCACTGGAGAATCTAGCAGGCTATTATGAAAATAACCACGTCAAGCCAAATCCAGCAAAAACCCAGGTATGCTCTTTTCACCTGTGCAATAGGGAGGCCGGGCGGAAACTCACCATAATCTGGAGGGGACAGTGCCTCTCTCACTGTGAGACACCAAAATACCTCGGAGTTAAACTCGACCGTGCTCTCATGTACAAGGAACACTGTGTGGAAACAAATCTGAAAGTGAGTGCCAGGAACATCATCATCCACAAGCTCACAAATAGTAGATGGGGAGCACAACATGCAATTTTCCGTATGTCAACTCTAGTGCTATGTTTCTCTGTCGCGGAGTATTTGGCACCTGTCTGGCAAAAATCCACCCGTGTGGAACAAGTAAATATCGCCCTGAATGAGACTGGACGCATCAGACAATAAGATGGAGAACAGCTTCAGAATGCAAAAAGTTTAAACAGGAAACAATTACCAGGCATCCACTGTTTGGTGGAAGAGTTTCCTACAAACAACCAAATCAACTCTTCTATCACCTAAAGCACGACGAGAGGAACTGTGACGAGACTTGGAACCAGAAAGACCAGGGAAGAGTACCAGAGAAGAACCTGCAGCTGGTTTTAAACTTCCATATATGATCTGTAAAGCAATGAATAGACTTTGAATGAGAGTATCACAGTGCAGAGTAAACATGAAGAAACGGGGCTACACCAGCACAGACAAGCCCTGCGAGTGTGGAGAGCTGCAAGACCCACAACACTTACTCGTCTGTAGGAAGTTGGGTGAACCTTGTAAAATGGAGAATTTACTCGCAGCAAATTACAAAACCATTCATCCTGCAACATATTGGGCTTCATGTAGAATATGAATTTTGAAATCCCTGATAGAGTTAAATCAGATCTTTTAAATGTTTTCTTGACTTGTGATTTTTCCCACATATTTTTGATATTATTAAATTTAACATTCACTACCCTATTACTATGTGTTATAAATGGTTTATGTGCTTCTCTTCTTTTGTAAGATAATTATTGTATTTTACTAGTGTAAGATAAGCGATGTCTTAGATATGATAAATAAATAATTGTCATGTGTCCCTATGTCCTATGTAGGTGACTCCTAAGAAAGCGAGAGGCAGTAAACCCTATTTGCAAAATTTATTTCACAAAATTTCTCCTCTGATTGTGCACATGTTTTGTTACCACCTGTAACAAGCCATAAAAGAATGCTCTCCTCGTTAACCAATACTGGACTGCACCGACTAACCCGCATTCTTTGCCAAGGTTTTTATTTTCTGTCATTGTGCCCAGAAATGAGATATATCCCACCAAAGATCCTCCTCACCCCTCGTAAAGTGGTCTTCCACCACCCACCCAACCTCCATAACATCCAAGACTGTCCCTATGCCACCCAAACCCCACTGCAAGATAGAGATGGGTAGGTCCGGATGGAAACGGATCCTTGGACCCGCATCAGCTGCGCTAGTGATGGATGCAAATCCGAGTGCAGGTCGGACACGCATCCTCGGACACGCATCGGTTGTGGGTTCAGGCCAGCAGACAGGTCAGGCGCGGCCGGAGTTGGAAACGCAGCGGCGGAGTGGCAAGGAGTAGAGATGGGTAGGTTCGTTTGGAAACGGTTCCTTGGATCCGCATCAGCTGCGCTAGTGATGGATGTAAATCCTAGTGCAGGTCGGACACGCATCCTCGGACACGCATCGGTTGTGGGTCCAGGCCAGTAAACAGGTCAGGCGCGGCCGGAGTTGGAAACGCAGTGGTGGAGTGGCAGGGAGACAGTTGTAAAGCTGGAGCCCGCCATAAACACAGCAGGGTGGTCAGGCCGAGGCGACCTGCTGGGATGGCTGGGCGGCTACCTGCTCGCCGAATTCCGCCAGCTGTGTGTGACGCTGGCCTGGCAGTTCGCTGCACAACACGCGAGGCTGGCACACGGGCGTAGTTTTTCTGTCCGAGACTGTACGGGCCTTGGGCTGCGTCGTCTAACAGGAGTCGCATTACTAACAGATGTGTGGCTGAAACAGCTCAACAAACATAGTGATTTTGTTCCATTTCCTGAATTTGTGCTGCACTATTGTTCAACGGAAGATTATTATTGTAAGGTTATTCCCAATAACTCTAACTATTGATTGTGCCCCCCAAAAAAGTTGGTAGTAACATTTGAGTTCACGGTTATTGTGTATTTCATGGTATGGTTTTAAAGCGTGCCAACAAGGAATGGACAATGCACTCATGTCTGTCAAGCAAACATTGCAAGTCGATTTTGACCATGTCATACGATGTTATGGACAGTAATCTTGGTCCAGTGATTTATTTACCAAACGAATTAAGCTTTTTTGTGATACACACGTGTATGAGTGCCCGTGCTGGCCAGGTGTCATAGAACAGTTTTTTTCTTGTTTTCGTAGATTTCATTATCCCACCACCGAAGAACAGTGAAGTTTGGAATCAATTTACAGTCCGAGATAATAAAGGTAAATGCCGATATTGCTGTCTGGATCTCTCGTACAATCCAAGAACTCGAACAGGAAATCTCGTCAGACATGTGAAGAGGAAAAACACTTAAACACGTGAAACACTTGAAATAAATTTACCTAGCAATGAAGAATTCACAAATAGCAGTGGCAATTTAATAAAATTAATCACAATTCTTTACCTGAATCTGTGCCATACAGTTCAGAACAAATATTGCCGTCCACTTCAGCATTCAAGTTCTTTATCAGATCAAATCTCTTTACAATTTATCGTTCCAAGCAAATTGGTAATCAGTGACTAAAAATGATTGTAAAAGAATACCATCAATTTAAGATTATACAAGATCCAGAGTTCCGAAAACTAATGAATTTAATTTGTCAATCATATAATATACCAACTAGAAAATAGTATCTTGCAGTTTGTTGCCTGCCATCCACAACGAATTAAAAGAGGAAACTCGAAATTTATTGACGGGAGGAACAGATGTCAGGCGTCATAAAATAATCAGAATAATTTCTATTAAGACAGCTCACTTCATTGATGAAAACACAATCTTGCAGTGGTTTACAGTAAGAGCTTAGTCCACAAAGATTTTAATTTTATACAAATAATTAGAAAAATACTAATGTGATCTGGGTGTCATGTATAGCAAATGATGACTGTGATTTTATGATGCGACAGTGTTCGTGATTTTCTGGCAATAAAACATTTTTATCACAGTTAACTTGGTCTGTCTTTTACATCATTACTATATATTAATAAATTTCTACATATTCCTGTGTAACGCAACTGAAATCCTTCTCGGTTAGACACGATTCGCTCGATAGATACGCCGGCTGAGCAGCTGTACCAGTGCAGGTCAGTGGACACGGATCCACCCGACAGACACGGTCCGTCCGGCCGGCCGGCTGCAGGGCCGGACCCATACGGGTCCGGCGGACACGGAACCTGGATGCAGGTCCGCAGAGCTCGATGCAGATCCGGACCCGACTCCTTTAAAATCTCGGACCTACCCATCTCTACTGCAAGACCTGTCCAATCCACTCATTATCACAGGTGTACCCTACCCAATCAGAGGGCAGGCCACCTGTGAAATCAGCCTTTGCTGAGCTGCAATCACAGCTATTTATACTGGTGTGAGAACTAACCAGCTGTCTATTAGGATGAATGGCTGTGGTCAAAAACAAGTTAGACTGCAGGCCTCAATCTATAATAACCCCTCCCCCCCCCCCACACCCAGAAGTTCCTGCCCCCTCTATTCTATTCCTACACTCCTCCCATTCCATGTGCTGTGTATGTGTGTGTGTGTGGTTTTTTTAATGTTTTGCTTTCGCCCCCTTTCCCGCATTCCCACTCCATTCCTAAGCTGCACCTCTTTCCATCCATCCAGTAAGTACATGCTTCATAAGACTGAGCTCTATCCATCCTCCTGCCCCCCCCCCCCCCCCCCATCCCCTTCGCTCCCCTCTCCTTCTAGCCCCTCACCATTGATTCAGAGTGCAGCAGCTGTAGGTGATGGTTGTGTGTTTGTGTGATTATGTGGATAGTGTCTTTTTTAGCAAAGGCCAATGGCTGAAAGATTGACTTCTATGTATAGGCCTTTTTTTTATGTGCTTATCGCAGCTAGACATATGTTTTTGCGATGTGTTATGAACTATCATTACTATATTGTCATAAGAGAAGTAACTTGAAAATTTAATCTGTACACTGTACTGACATTAAACTACAACTAACAGTGTAATACTATATTTTCTTAGACATGCTAACCCTTAAACTAAAACATAGGTCTGAGAGACCTTTAGTTATCTCTAAATGTTTCATGTAACAACACTGTTTTGTTTCCTGCTGTCTGATTCACACTACTTTCTCACTGGTGAATTATTTATGTAGCAGAAGCAATTCATTTCAGTTAGTGGCTTCACATTGTCAGGTATGTATTAATTTAATAAACATATATATCTCTCTGGTGTTGGCAAAGTTGAGAGAAACAAAGTCACAAGCCACAGGACACTAGTTTCCAGAAATAAACAGTTTCATACACTTACTGAAACATCATCTGAGCTGGAGCTGCTGTTCGATGGATGCCAAGTTTGATCGCTGTCCATATCCAAAGGGTAAAGCTCTTCAGTTCCACGGCAAAGAATAGAATGGCACTCCATCATAGCCTGCCACCTGTTGCAGTAAGAGTGAATTTTTTCAACAGAATATGAAGAATGCATTGTTAAAAATGCCGTAGCACGAAAAAACCAATTCTGAAAAAGTTGTGGCTTATGACTATATCTCTCCAAGGCCTTCAATTACCAAAATAGAAGAAGACAAAGAAGTGAAGAAAAACCTATGGTAACAAGCTGAAATGAGAATAGTGATGATGCCAGTGATGGTGTGGCAAAGCAATAAACTACACCAACTATCTGACTGAGTGACGGTTACACAAAAACACAGTCAGGTGATATTAATGAATTTATTACTCTAACAAACTACTACAATAAAATTACATGGAACAATAATTAATATTTTTTGCATTGAATAAAGGAAAAGGGGGCACACCTGTGATTCCTGCTCGTATCTACATGGGGTGGTTTGCTCATGGCCATGTGGGAGCTTGCAACCTGCGCCAAGCCGGACTCACCTGCTGCTCTGCTCTCCACTGCTCGGGGCCGACTGGTCGTCGCCACGAACCCCCCTTCTACGATTTGGACACGGGCTTGGAAGGGGAGCTAGGTTGCCGAAATTCCTTGCTGGCCGAGCGTGCAGGATACACAGGCGTGCAAATAAAACTAAGGGCACAATTTTATCGCTTTGGTGGGCGTCTTTTAATCACTGCACCGAGAATTTGTCAGTGAGTTGCATGGGGAGTGGCGGCCGCCCCAATGGCATTAAATGAAACAAGGAAGAAAGTAAACTGTAGCAATTGTGTGTTTATTCAAACCTATGAAGGTTTTAACACAGTTAATTAGGATAAATAACATTTAAATAATACTCAGTTTTATGTTTCATACACAATGAGAATAAAAACAGCATCATGAATTCATAAACAAAATATTAAAAATTATAAATATATTAAAGAAATATGAAATGGAAAAATTAGGCCTCCAAGATGGATTTTATTGGATTGTGTACTATTGACCTACATTTCTGTTTAATGATTAAATATAATCCAATAAATTAGCAGGGTAGCTGCTATTTAGAAAACAGCTCAGCTGAATCAAAGTACTGGATTTTTCTTCTGCTGGTTGCTCCTAGTACTGCATCAACACCTGTGCTGTCTAAAGCCCTGAGAAGTGGTTGTATGAGGTTACACACATATGAAGCATGAAAGGAGTGTTGGTTTAAATGCCTTTGTGTACACTGTAACTAGTGTGACCTCTTGTTTACAGTTCCCTCATATGACATAGCAGTATATTCTCAGTTTTCTAAATCAATCTTTTACGCAGGGTTTCATGGGATTGCTGCTGTCAGTCTTCTGTTGTCTGCCAAATCAGACTGAGACTACCTTTTGTTAAATGAACTTGTTCACATTCATTTATTTTGCATTTATCCCTTCTCTAATGACTAACTTATCAATAGAGTGTTAAATCTTTATCTGCTTTGTAAAACTATTTGATATGACTTCCTGATACTTGAACAGTTTTAAAAGATGGATCACAGCTGTGTTTTATAAGCAATTTCCTTTCTAGATGACTGTATTTTTCTAAAATGCACACATACAACAGCAAAAGATATTTAAAAAATTCTGTGATGTTGAAAATTCAAACCACTTCACTGTCCAAGCTATAGAGTCCTTATGTCATGACCTAGGCTGAGAGAAACCATTCCCTTCTGTCTCCTTTTCCCTTCCTCCTCTCCGCTACCTGACAGGAATTAATTTCCGAGAACTTGTGTCTACATTTTGAATTTTTGTGTTACAATTGGCAGTACTGAGCTGAGGTAAGTAAGGAACTCTCTCTCTTTCTCTCTCTCTCTCTCTTTTCTTTTGAATTATATTTTTTCATCTCACTGGAAAATTTCCATCAGATTGACCTTACAACTGTAGCATTGATGAGTTGCCAGTTTTTCAGTCATATATTTACAACATGAAATGAATTGTAGCAAAAAAAAAAAAAAAAAAAAAAAAAAAAAAAAAAAAAAAAAAAAAAAAAAAAAAAGAAAAGAAAAGAAAAGAAAATTCCATTCTATTCTAACAATGAGTCAAAATGTTACACTTAATTTACTTATGACTGAGCTTAAATGATGAGATCATTTAATACTCCAAAAGCTGTATGAATTGACTGATTGAAATTGTAGCCATTGGACTTTATTCCATTTTCTTAAAGTGCACCTTTTTATTTTTGAATTTTGAAGCTGTAGTGCAATTAAAATTACTTTGTTAATGACAGACTGCAGTGGGGTGGGTAGTTTTACCAACTTAGAGCCAGATATCCTTCACTAGAAGCTGCATGTTCCTATAAGATAGACAACAGAGTGAATGTGTGGCATTCTAGAGAAAACTACCACTGAATGTCGGCTGACCCTTACTACTGAACTGCCTGAAATATCAACAACAAAGGTATTTTAATCAGGGTATAATTGCCAATATTTACACCACTTTTAATTTTTTTTTTTACCCTCTGTGACTATTCACTTGTAGCACAGACACTGTGAAGGTGGGGTATTTGTCTTTCTCATCAATACAGGAAGCCACAATGAAGGGGTATCAGCGAGATGCCAGACAAATGTGTCGCTCCTGACGAGGAGCAGCAGCCTTTTCAGTAGTTACAGGGGCAACAGTCTGGATGATTGACTGAGCTGGCCTTGTAACATCAGCTAATGTGGCTTTGCTATACAGTTACTGCAAACAGCTGAAAGCAAAGGGATACTACAGCGGTTACTTTTCCTGAATACATGCAGCTCTACTGTATGATGGCATCCTCTCAGGTAACATATTCCAGAGGTAAAATAGTACCCCATTTAGATCTCTGGACGGTGGCTTCTCAGGTGGATGTTGTTATTAGTAAGGACAACACTCACATTACTTGGATAGGGAGGTTAGAAAATTGAAAAAGGGAAAGGGATGGGTTGAAGTTAGATACAGTGGGGATCAGTGATGTTCTGTGGAAAGAGAAACAGGATTTCTGGTCAGGAGAGTACAGGGTTTTAATACAAAATCAGTTGGGGGTGTCACAGGAGTAGGTCTAATAATGAGTAAGAAAATAGGAATGTGGGTAAACTACTATGAGCAGCACAGTGATTGCATTTTCATAGTCAAGACAGATATGAAGCCAACACCAACCATAGTAGTACAAGCTTATATGCCCACTAGCTCTGCTGATGATGAGATCAAAGGACTGCATGAGGAAGTAAAGGAAATTATTCAGACATTTAAGGGAGATGAAAACTTAATTGTGATGGGGAACTGAAATTCAGTAGTAGCAAAAGGAAGGGAAGGAAAAATAGTAGGTGATTATTGACTGGGGAAAAGGAATGAAAGACGAAGCCACCTGGTAGAATTTTTCATGGAGAATAATTTTATTATAACAAATACTTGGTTTAAGAATCATGGAAGACAGTTATATATGAAGACCTCAGAGGTAAATAATGATAACCCTCAACTTTTGTATTTTTAATGTATTTGGGGCAAACAATCATATCCGACAGAATGTTTCATTTTCTTTGGGTAATACATGAATCTGCAGAGAGATGGCAAATATAAATATTAAAACATGTAATAGAAAATATTTGTCAAAGATACAACTCATCATATCTAAGAAATTTCTTTCTTTCTTCGTTTTGGCCAACTAAGGACCACGCGCCAATTTCAGTCTTTCCTCCTTTGTTCTTCTTTCTTTTTCCTCCAGTATTCTTTCATATTTTCACTATGCATCCTTTTTCTCTCCTCAGACCACTTTACTCCTGTCTTCTTCTCCCTCCTGCCTTGGAATCCTTCCATTTTTAACACTTTCTTCTTAAAAGTTTCTCTTTCTGTTGCATCTTTTTCACTTATATTGTTTCTTTCCTAATCTTTCCTAACTTCTTGAATCCATGCTATTGTTGACTTCTTGTCCCAGAGATGTTTAAAAATCTGTTTGGTTAACCTGTTGCTGTTCATTCAGTATAAATGTCCAAAAAAATAGCAGTCGCCTCTTCCAAAGTGTTTCGGTTATGTTTTCTATGTTGCGATAAACTTCTGCATTACTTCTTAGTTTCCATAACTCTGTATTTCTTAGTGGACCAAGTATTTTTCGAATGATTTTTCTTTCTAGGACTTCAAGTTTATGTAATTTGTAATTTAGTACTAAACATTCACTTACATAAAGACATTCTGGCTTTATTACTGTGTTGTAGTGCGTCCGCTTGCTGCCGACAGGTCGCTACATCCAAGGCCAAACGGCACCCCTACCCTGGCACTGCATGGTGGCATGCTGCCACTGCACCACATCGCCTTTGCGACTTTCACATTGGCAGCAGGATGCGTGTGCACCTGCCTCGCACACTCCTTTGCCCAGAACTGCCCACCATCTAAGCCAGGGGTGCATACGGCGAAGCCACAGCGAGCCAGCTAGCCTCGTGCATGAGACAGGTGGATGGAACGGATCGCCGTGCAACTGAGCTTTATTCTGTGTTACGTCAGTGGTTACGATTCTGCTCCCAGACTTGGCGTTGCTTTTGAGTTGTATGATTCTCTTATATTTTGTTTACATTGATTTATTTTTTAACAGTCTTAGTACTGAATGAAGCCTGTCGATAGGACTCAGTGAACTTCCTTTCTTTTTCAGATTTCGAAATGACTGAAAATTCTGTAATACAGGAAGTAATTAGAGTACCGTTTAGTTAAAGATCATTGATAGTAAAAAAAGGAAATAGTTGTTAACGGAAGACCTTGCCCTGCTTTGACTGGACTTGGTACTAGGCATAAAGATAAGAAGCAAGAATACATACGGCATTTTCAAACAGCGCGGTATAAGAAAACTAGTTGGATAAGTGGTTGTGACATAAGAAAAAGGTTGTTCTGCTGGCCTTGTCTCTTGTTTGGTGCTGATAGAACAAGCGTGTGGACTGTGGAAGGGTTCAGTAATTTGAATTTGTTGTCAGTGTCTATTTCAAGACACAAAAAAACCCTTGGACATATTAGAGCAAGTCTAGAGCTTTCAACATTTGGTCAAACAAGAGTTGAATCAACAACTGAGAACTTCTGTGCTACTTCATAACAAACAACAGAGAGATTTTAAAGCGGCTTATAGACTGTGTATGTTTCTTAGCCAATCAAGAGCTGCCATTCAGACGTCATAATGAATCGGTTGATTCTCTAAACAGAGGGAATTACGTTGAACTGCTAAATCTCATTAACAAATATGATGTCAGACTTGATAATCATATGAAAGAAAGTAAAGTTTTCCGTGGAACATCCCTTACTATTCAAACTGAACTCATAATATGTATTTCAAGAGTTCTTCTTAATGCAATGAAAGAATAAATAGCCAATTCTCAATTTGTTTCCTTTCTACTAGATGAAACGACAGATTCCATCAATAAGTCTTACTTATCTACATGCCTGAGATAAGTAAATGATAGAGGAGAGCCCCAGGAAGTTCTTTTTTTTTTTTTTTTTTTTTTTTTTTTTTGTTTAAAAAAACTTACAAACTACTTATCAACTACCTTATGCTAAGGACGGCACAAATATCCATGCCCGAGGGGGGATTCGAACCCCAGACCGTAGTGGTCGTGCAGACCGTGACTGCAGCGCCTCAGTCCCCTCGGCCACCGCGGCCGGCCCCCAGGAAGTGTTCACGGGTTTTTCTGATGTAAGTGCAGATCGCTCTGCTGAAGCTTTGCACAGACATGTTGTCCAAACTGTAGAAGAATTTAAGTTGAAATCAAAATTAGATGGTCAGACATACGACGGAGCGGCAGTTATGGCAGTCCAAATTACTGCGCTACAGAAACGCGTACAGGAAAAGTATCCACGAGCTACATTCACTCACTGCTATAGCCACGTCTTAAATTTAGTTTTACAGCAGCTAGTGCTATTGAGGACTGCCGTGTATTTTTTAAGACAATGTATGGGTTGTCTGCCTTTTTTCCACTTTTCCAAAAAGAACTCATGCATTGAAACTATTCGTCGAAAAGAAGATTCCTAAAGTCGCACCTACATGGTGGAACTTTTGTTCAAGACTTGTTAACACAGTTCAAGAAATGAGAAATGAGTTAATTATGTTTTTTGAAGACAACGGAGAACTGTGATGTTTGGGATGCTGTGTGTGTAGCACAGGTTTATGGATTAATTTCATTTGTCTTTCTTCTTGAGGTTTTCTCAAGGATATTTTGTCACACAGACATACTTCATGATACACTACAAAAGAAGACGCTAGGCATACCATATTATAATGAAGAGATCGAAAAGTTTCAGTTTTTGCTTGTTTCGCAGAGAAATGATTTCGATGCACTATGGGAAAAAATGGCATACAACACAGAAATAATTTGTCCAGCAAACTGTATTGACAAAAACGAAGTTAAGATGATTGTACTTTGGGATTATAGACAACATATCAAATCAAACATCCGGCAGGTTTGGGTCTCTTATCAAGTTGCAGTTCATAACACTTCTAAGAGAAGAGAAATATTCGTCTCACACCCGAAATTTTCCAGACAGTTTACTAGATAAACTTAACGACAGTCTGTATTCTGAACTGTTCGATTTTCTAAAGTTAAAAAAATGAGTTGATCGCATTCTGTTCATCAACAGAATTTGAAAACAAGCCCGTGCATGAACTGGTACCATATATGAACACCAACAATATTCACAAAATTATGGGCGAAACCTACAAACTGACCTCCTTAATATTTTCAATACCTGTTTCAACTGCTACAGTGGAACGTTCTTTTTCGGCGTTAAGAAGAATTCATAATTATATACGAGTAACGCAGGCTCAAGTGAGATTAAGTGCACTAAGCAAACGGGCAATTGAAAAAGAACTACTTCAAAAAATTATAGTGCTTCCTGCATTTCACGAAAACGTTATACGGGAGTTTACTACACAAAACCGAAGAGCAGATTTCTTATACCAATAATTTCAGTGTGGTGAGGAATGCATTCTCACCAGTGGGATATTATTCTGTTTTTGCGACTGTGAATCTCCAAAGGTTTTGATCAGCTTTAATACCAATCGTGGCTATTTAGAGCGCCACGGCTGCTTTCGTGACTGCAGAATGATTAAGACATGTGCGGTGGGATACGAGTGACAAAAAACTATAGTGGTTGCGGTAGTAGCTATAATAGTACTTCTGTAATAGGCGCACGGTCCATGACTCAGTGTTTGTGTTGTTCACTAGTGCTAGTAATAAAGAGTTTCCTTCGTTAATGTCCCTTGGTTCAAAATGTTCAAATGTTTGTATAGCTTATGGGACTTAACTATGGGGTCATCAGTCCCTAAACTTACAAACTACTTATGAACTAGCTAACACTAAGGACGGCACAAATATCCATGCCCGAGGGGGCATTCCAACCCCCGACCGTAGGGGTCGTGCAGACCGTGACTGGCGCGCCTCAGTCCCCTCGGCCACCGCGGCCGACGTGCCTTGGTCCATGTGAAACCATCTTGACTGTTATATTACCGACTGTGTTGCTGTAACACAGTACATGTTCCGCGAAAGTTACAAGACAGTACAAAGGGCAGCAGTTTGGTAAGTACTTATTCCAAATATTAATATTTCGTTACATTACAAGCTGCAGAAAATTGAAAGATAGTTATTTTTAGTTATACTTGAACCAGTTTTTGATAAATAGTAGGCCTACCCAGTTGCTTTGACCTGCTGCTTCACAAAAAAAGAGGCATATTCTAATTTTATTTATTTCTTTGCCCCTTAATAATTTTGTATGAAATCTAATCGTTTGTGCATTCTGAAACACCACACGCCTTTGTAATTTAATACGTCATCTTCAGTGTGCCTTCACTACATACGTCTGATTAGGCTACATACTACGCAATCCACCCAATGGTGCGCGGCGGAGGGTACTCAGTACCATTACTAGTAACTTGCACTTTCCTGTTCCACTCCCATGTGGTACGAGGGAAAAAGGAATCCTTGTATCACAGAGTAACATATATTTGTCTGTGCTTGTATGTATCTGTACGAGCCCTAATATCTCTGATCTTATCTTTCTGAAGCTACTCTCTCTCTAGCATTGATGTAGCAACACTTAACGAATAGGTTACCTCTTTCCCACAAAACAGTTTTACAGCTTTTTAATGTTGCAGTAACATGTCTTTGTCGCATTTTCCTCTTCATCAACAACTGCGGTGGTTTGTTTGGTATATCAAACAACGTAGGTACTGCAATCCGTAACAGCTTATTATTCGTGAAATGGTTTCTTTCGAAAGTGTAGTGGACGAAACTTTACGTTATTATAAAGGTAAACAGACTCTTAGGGTCAAAGTTGTGTTTTACTCTTGTTTTCTTGCTGCTGTTGTCATTTACAGCACTGCAAAGGCTTCTGTCTGTAAAAACTATGATGAAAACCAATTTAAAGATCCACCGTCAAAAGACGACGAAGCAGCCTGAATTCTATGGTTTTAATTAGCTGGCCGCTTTGCAGCCTGCAATTTCGGTAGGTAACAAACTCGACCAGGACTGCCGTGGCTATATTTTAGACTGTGGTGGAGCTGCATCCTTCCAGGGATTTCGCTTCACGCAGGGTGCTGGTTGCCATGACGTCCCGTCAGGCAGGCAGACCACTACATGCACATGTCATGTGGTGGAAGCTGCGAGGGAAATTACCCATGGTACAGCATTACCCCGAACTTAGCGAGACAGTTACCACCCGATTCTGGCCAACAACTGCCACGTTGCGAAGTGACAAATAGAGGAAATACACTTGATGGGAATCGTATTAACATAAAACTGACTAAGCTTGCTCGCAAACAAACCTTCCCACTTGATAATTTAATAAATTTCTTTACTCCAGTAAGCACCAACTACTCACACCATTGTCATCTCTGAACACATCATTGACTATATTCCACGGTGATGGATGTGCAGTCTACTCTAGTACAGTTTAATTATTACCTATGTTTGAATAACTGAAAAATAGCTAATATGATAATAATAATAATAAGATAGCAATTAAACTTCATTGATGTTTAACTCAGTGAGTTACCACTGCTAAGCAGCCTGCCCTTGACCCAAATCCACTATACGCCCCTGAATTTGACAGAGCACTGAAAGATCTAAGTAAAGAAAAGACCTTCGGAAGTTTCTGGGAGAGCAAACCATGACAAAACTATTTCTTCTGATGTGCAAGATATATGAGACAGGCGAAATACCCTCAGACTTTATGAAAAATGTAATAATAGCCATTCCAAGGAAAGCAGGTGTAGGCAGGTGAAATTTTCAGAACCATCAGTCGAATGAGTCATGGTTGCAAAATTTTAACACGAATTATTTACAGAAGAATGGAAAGATCAGTTTGGATTTAGGAAAAATGTAGGAACATGGGAGGCAATACTCACTTTATGACTTATCTTAGAAGATAGATTAAGGAATGGAAAAGATACATTTCTAATGTAGTAATAAGGACAGTTTACAACTCACTGCAAAGACGTGGCGACGAGCTGCGACAGGCACATAAAAAAGACCACACATACAACACTTTCAGCTATCGGCAGAGGAGCGAACTTTTGAAAATCAGTGTGGGTGCTCTATATCACGGTTCACAAATGTTCAAAACCAACCCCCCTGAAAATCATGTTCATGCATTTTTGAACGAGGAATACTTGATAAAAGTAAATAGGCAGTTGTCCGGCCTTTTAAAGATAGAAAGAATAAGGAGGAGGAAGAAAAGGAAAGCATGGATGCATTAGGGCACTACAATAAAGCGATATAATTGGCTGAAGTGGATATTTCAATATAAGTAACACCCCAAAACTTCTACACGACCAATGAAATAGTTTTTCACTGTACACTAATGTAGTAATTTTTGTGCGAAGCTATTCTTTCTGACAAAAGCGTTTGGTAAAACACCGTCACCAAGGTTTAAAGAAATCTTTCAAATATTTCGAGATTTTGAAGTCCGACATCAAATTTTTTTGGTCAGTTCCAAGCAAGAGCTGTTAACTTCATCGAAAACTTTCATCACTTCGAGATAAGTTCATGACATCTCTGACAGTATTAATGTAGATCAAGGTTTTCTTTAAGCCTGAGAGAGAAGCATTACAAATTTCAACTGAATCTATAAGTGGCAAAGATAAATGAAAAAACGATTAACTTTAGCATCAGCATCAGATTCTTCAAGCTAAATTTCTGAAAGAACACAAATGAATGTTCATAAATACGTACACCTGAAAAGTCAAAACGACCGACGCGCTTCAGGAAGAATAAAGCCAGCATAGTGGGTAAAACACGGACACTCATTACTACTCGCTTGGGGACCCTCGTAAAAAACTGATCATTTCTTTCACGTATAAAATATCGTCTCTCGCTATGGTCAGGTTTTGCATTGCGTCTTGAGTCATAAGGTAGGTTTAAATTTTTCCCGATTTTTTAAAAACTTATACAATTTTATTTTCCACCTCAATTTTATGAGGGTGCTCAGCACCTCCAAAAAATTCTTGGGGGTGCTCGAGCCCCGGAGCACCCACGGGTCGGCACTCCTTGGAATGGAAAACATACATTTCTAATATAGTAATAAGGACAGTTTACAACTCACTGCAAAGACGTGGCGACGAGCTGCGACAGACACATACAACACTTTCAGCTATCGGCCATGGCCTTCTTCAGAAAATAGAGCACTCACGCAATCACACAGGCAGTCAACACAGTCATACGACTATCACCTCCGGCTGCCACACTTCAAATCACGCTCTGCGGCGTGTAACTCGGGGAGGGGAAGAGGGATAGGAAGCTGTGTAAGCCATGACTGTTTCCTAAAGCACCTCGCTTTTCAAGGAAACGCAGTAATACACTTTTTCAGCATAACAGTTTGATAAGCCGATCCATTAAGTACAATAATGAATATGTTAAACTGTCATAGTATAAAAAAATCATTATAGTATATATGATTGCACTATACCGTGATTAATAACAAAATACAATTTTTAGGCAAACTGAATCCGTCCCGAACGCCACCCGTCTTCATACGTAAGTTCACGAAAGCTAGTTTCGCTCTAGCCGAAGATTCGGCCGATTTCTGGCCGAAACCAAAACTGACAGAAACCGGTCCTTAAACACCTCTCGGACATTGTGGGAACATTTACCTTACATACAATGAATGGGTGGTTAGGGAAATGAACATTCATGCTGGATGAGTCAGAGCACTATTATGTGGTACGTTTTTTATACCACCATGCTTTGACGAGAGGCGAAGGGATGATACACAAAACGAACCACGGTCGCAGGAATATCGGATTGAGCAGGGTACAAATGTATCTCGTGACACATGGAAACCGGAATTTAGCTGCACTTCGTTGAATGGAAGCGTCGGCGTTCATACGAAGGAGGGTACGATACAGGGAGACAACCTGCAGGCGTCTAAATACAACTATATCTATATACATGTGGCGTCTGTTCCGAAAGAACAGACACTTCTTATCCTGCAGTTGTTATTATTTGAAATTCACAGAATATATGACATCAACTGCGATTGGGCAAAGCTGAAAATATGCACCCAGCCGGGATCCGAACCCGGGACTCCTGCTTTCTAGGCAGTTGCGCTGACCCCTACACCAATGGGGACACAGTGATCACCGCACCTGCAAGAACAACCCAAGCACGCCTCCCGTCAGACACAAATTCCCAGCTTTGCCCTTCCCACAGTACTCAAACTCGTAGTTATGGAACTAATTCCCGTAAGAGTAAGGGCTTCAAACTTGCCCACCCATCCCCTATGATCCTATCGTTAGTACAGTACTCAAACTCGTAGTTATGAAACTAATTCCCGTAAGAGTAAGGGCTTCAAACTTGCCCACCCGTCCCCTATGATCCTATCGTTAGTGGGGAGGGGTGGGCAAGTTTGAATCCCTTACTCTTACGGGAATTAGTTTCATAACTACGAGTTTGAGTACTGTGGGCAGGGCGAAGCTGGGAATTTGTATCTGACGGGAGGCGTGCTTAGGTAGTCCTTGCAGGTGCGGTGATCACCGTGTCCCCAGTGGTGTAGTGGTCAGCGCAACTGCCTAGAAAGCAGGAGTCCTGGGTTCGGATCCCGGCTGGGTGCACATTTTCAGCTTTGCCCAACCGCAGTTGATGTCATATATTCTGTGAATAACAACTATATCTGTTCAGCTCAATAGATGTCGATAGAACATCGTTGTGTTTGAATACGAGACGGTATAGAGCCTTGTATTTCCCCGCCATTTCCTGCGTACTTGCACTCTTACCTGGTCCATATTAATTCCCTGTTTGAATGAGTTGGAAAATTGTTTGCAGTTTTGTGGATAATTCTGTTTGATATCCACTGATCGCCAAGGGTATATACAAGAACCTGTCAACCATGGAACAGTAACAGCATCAATTATTTACTTCATGGTCAGCACCAAAAAGTATTCCTGCAATTCTATAGGATTCAGCCAATATTATTTGAAAACCGAATCTTATAGAAAGACGGGAATACATTTTTGAGCTAACCATGAAGTAAATAATTAACGATGTTCCTGCTCTATGGTTGGCAGTTTCTTGTATGTAACCTTGTCCGACCAGTAAATTAGTTAATCTCCTTCTTTTCCTGTACCTGCGAAATGACAACTCGAAGGGGTAATCACAACTCTTAGTTTCCACACAAGTCTTCCACACTGTTCCTCGTCACAGGCTACGCTATATGTCACTTCGTCCTTACATTAGGCTGAAAGTCTTGGTAGAGGTATGCAACCTTCATGATAAAATTTATTTAAATGATTTTAAAATTGCTTAGAGGTTGCTTGAATAATCAGACGTTGTTTGCCAAACGAGAATAAACAATACATAACGACAGTATTTTAAATGACAAATTTGAATACATCAAAGCTCAATATATATTACATCCGTCACCAGAAGATGGACTAAGTCCGAAACATGTTGTGTTTTGACAATAAATAATCTACTAACAACATCTACAAGTGGTTATTCAAGCAACATCTAAGCAATTATAGAATCATTTAAATAATCTTCGTCCTTAGATAGCAAACCGAATTCCCTACAAAATGGCAAACAATTTTCCAATGCACTCAGAAAGGGACTAATCTCCTTGGACTTAACTGACACTAAGTAACATTTCCCAGTAGTGCATTAAACGAAACAGTATATAGCCCAGATTCGGTCCAATACTTAAGGTATGCTTAACATCTAAAAATGCTATTGGTTTCTGATGCACATTGCACTTGGAAAATTTGTTAATATTATGTTTGCAGAATTTTCTTAGTCTTCCAATCTTTTCTTTGAATCCATTCTTCACTTTTTCGGTGTATTTATTTATTTAAGTTCGAGAACAAGTACGCGCCACAAGCATTGAGCTCAGTGGTAAATAAAACCTACTTCGGCAGCTCACTTACGGTTGTGGTCAGACGGCAAAATATCTTGGCATTACATTCAATAGCACTTTGACATACAGACAGGCAATAACAGAATTAATATCTAAAGCACGGAAAAGAACTGGTCTGTTAAACTAATAGCAGGAAAATTTCATGGCGCAAATGTACCAGCACTTCTATTGCAGCTTCATCAGACCATCGTTGGAATACGCCGCCCCAATATGGATCACAGCAGCAACCCACGTCACAAAACTCTTCAGCACTGAAAGAAGACTTTTAAGGATAGCTTTAAAATGAGACCTAACTCCAGCAGAAGGGAAATTTTCCAACTAGCACCGATTGAGCCACTAGAATCAAGACTGATAAGACACACGGCAAACTTCGGGATATCAAGATTCGCCATAGAGACGAAAACAAAGGATCTTTTTCTTCAGCCACCGATTAGAACGGAATATCCTTAATATAAATATCCTTACCCCCCCATGTACTATAGCAAGAGTCATTCATCCTGGAAACAATACATTTGAAGGAAATTTGGATGAAGAAGACACTCTCAAAAAATGTTGTTTGTATAGTCTATGGGACTTAACTGTGGGGTCGTCAGTCCCTAAACTTACAAACTACTTATGAACTACTTACGAACTAGGACGACACAAATATCCTTGCCCGAGGGGGGATTCGAACCCCCGACCGTAGTGGCCGTGCAGACCGTGACTGGAGCGCCTCAGTCTCCTCGGCCACCGCGGCCGGCAAGACACTCTCCAACACTTAAGAATTATTGAAGATTAGTCTTTTAAATTTTATTTAATGCTGAGGGTTTTTTAGGGAGGTTTTTTCCCTCAGTTTTATATATAATTGTATTTTTTTAATATTTTATTATATCACTTCCCAGAGACTCAACTAAAATTCAACTTAAAAAACAGTCAGCGATGCGTTACTATTGCCCTGCTCAATGCTATCAATCCTATATTCTTGCCACCACGAACCACCATCCCTGAATGAGTTAAAACCTCGGTTTTCAATGAAAACAGGAAAGACAACGTACACCGAGCAAACAAGCAAACAGCGACATCACACGACAGAAGATGAAAACCGACAGAAATATCGATAATAAACATCAGTTTTCAACGGATGAGATGGCATTAATTTTGTTCCTCTGTTTTTTGACAAGTGAGAAAGCAGGATTCAATGCAGAATTTGAAGCAAAGACCTCCATCCCTCTTCATAAGGTTATCCGCTAGTTTTATTTCAGTCGCTTCCTTGATAACACAATCGCAGTAACCGGATGTTCATGCCAAAATTTCCGTTTTCTTATACTGGTGTGCACTAGATTTGTTCGGCTGTTGCAAATCTGTGCAACGCTTATGCTCCATACATCAGTTCTCAACACTGCTAATAGTTTGACTAATATTATGACATGCCACAGCTGCATGGGATAAGATACACACCCGCCTTGCGCAAACCAAGATCATCCTTTACAAACCCCAGAGCGCTTTGCTTAAATACACATTTTACATCATATTTAGTGTAAAAAACGGCCAATCTCGTTGGAAATGCTGCCATTGCACAGCAGAAAGGCCATTGTCTAAGGTGCCACCTCTTTGCTATCATCACTGGCCCGTTGCACGTTTGGTCCATAGCCAGACGCTCTTTTACTCTGCAAACTATATAAAAAAAAAGCGGTTAAATGCGCCTTTTACGTCAGTTTTCTTATTGCTTGCTAACGCTAATATATCGAAAATAATTTTCTCATCTAACAATTCTGACTATCTAACAACTGAAATAAAATTTATTAAAACACGTGTATATATTTATGTTCGTATTTATGTATAGTGTAGGCTTCTTCTCTGTAAAATGTAACTATCCTTCTGCTTGTAGATATTTCGTCTCTTTTCGACGAGATCTCTAGTAGAAAAAATGAATGGTAGGCTGTGGACTTATCAGAAGCGAACAAATCCATACTTTCGAGGTTTAACGTGGCGTCCGCATATGTTTTGCGATTTCTGCTAATGTCCGCATTTTTTTAGTACCGAAATGAATATCTTGATTTTTTACTTTTGTGTTGTATCGTCAACAGTGCACATACTACACTTCGGTTACTGAATGACATAGTGTGTTATCTGTTTTGCTTGGAAAACTAGAATCTGACAACTAAAACGGAAAGTATCGTTTTGTAGTGCGCACAATCGACGTTTCTGTCTTAGTGAATGTGTGAATGCAAGAGGCTTGTTTTTCCAGAAGTATTCTGAACTTACATGGAAGAACATGTAAAATTTTTGTTGGCTCAAAATATTTCAGTTGATTAGGACAAGAGTTCTGGCACACACACACACACACACACACACACACACACACACACACACAAAACCACATAGCCACATCACATGAACGGAAAATCTGAAATGGTGCAATTGCATTGAATCATGTCGTGCAAAGAACTGCACAGTTCTTTGCGTTACCAGCACTAAACGTTTGCGTTGAGGGGTTGTCCTCTTTAACGCAGGTACAAAGGAGAGAAATAGACTGACAATTGTGACTCTGTAAAAGGGACTGAAATGGTAATTTTTATTTTATATGTTTCACTTGAAAAAACGTCAAAAAATGAATTTTAAAAAGGAGATGAGTCATGATGTAAAGTTGTCCGTTTTTTTTAATATTATTATTATTATTATTATTTGGTTTCTTGCGTAATAAGTTTTAAATACGGTACTTGTCATCATTTTTCATCTTAAAATAGAGAAAGTATCCTCATTTTTGCGTTCCGAAATCTGGTAACCCTAGCTGTGGTGCAATCTTTTCTGCGTGATGAGAACACAAAGCAAACGACAAGATACAGTTCAGGAAGTGCGATAGCCTTTTTATGTGATGAATGAGCTCAACGAGAATGGGTTGACTTCCGATGTTGGCATACACCAGTACAGCTCTTTGCTCCTGCGCATGCCACTTCTGTAGATCTCCAGACTCGGCACACACTACATATCACTGACAACGGAGACGAACTCGCGATGGGGCTGGCTGCTAATTTCCACGCAGGCACGAAAGGCGAGTAGTTACATATGATGTATGTAACAAGTATTAATCTTATCTAATCTATGAAATATTTCGTTATTCTGTCAAAATGTAATCTAAAATTGATGATTAGTAAAAGCTGACACGCTCACATATGATCTTATGTACATTCCATTACTTTAAATTGGTATTTGACCTGAAACACATGATGTCTATTTAGTCAGCCATTTACTCATCTATATTTGAAGATTTGCATAAAACTACTTCCTAAAATTGTGTTCCTACCAACTGATGGTAAATGAAGTCTTTAAGAAAATTATTAAGTGTTTCTCTAATAATGGAATCTCATTAAACGTTGATGAAACCCAGTACATACAGTTTCATACTGTAACGGATTGACTCCATTAATAAATACAGACTTTGAACAAAAAAATGTTGATATGTTTGTGAAGTTTATGGGACTTAACTGCGAGGTCACTAGTCCCTAAACTTAAAAACTGCTTGTGAACTACCTTATACTAAAGACAGCAAAAACACCCTGACAGGGAATGACCTCACGCATCGCAGCATAGCGCCTCAATGCGCTCGGCCACGCCTCTGCGGGCACTTTGAACAGAAATCTGTAGCTAAGAATATTCAAAAATTTAGATGTTTGCATTGATGAGGGATTGAACTGGAAGAAACGCATTGAAAATCTGCTGCGACGTTTCAGTTCAGCTACTTATGCTGTCAGGGTCATTGCAAACTTTGGTGATATACATCTCAGAAAATTAGCTAGCTTTGCCTATTTTCGTTCACTGCTTTCGTATAGGGTCATATTCTGGGGCAATTCAGCGTTGAGCAAAAACGTGTTCATTGCAAAAAAGCGTGCAATCAGAATAATTGCTGGAGGCCACCCAAGATCATCCTGTAGACATTTATTTAAGGATCTGGGGATCTTCACAGTAGCTTCGCTGTATACGTATTCACTTACGAAATTTGTTATTAACAATCCGACACAGTTCAAAAGTAATAGAAATTGGCACAAAAGGGGTGAATTATGCTGCCACAAAAGCCTTTGGCTACTTACCAAGTAGCATAAAAAGTTATATTCAACTAGTATTTAAATTAAACTAATTTCTGAATGGCAGCTCCTTCTACACATTAGATGAATTTGTAGATAAAACTTAGTAATTTCACTAAAATAATTAAATAAAAAAATATTGAGTGTAATGAATAGACACTTTTATTAAACTAACACGTTTACCTCATTGCGAAATGTCGTATTTATGATCTATGGTACATCAATCTAATCAAACCTCTAACTTAGTCACATCTATCTGTCGTCCACCATGCGCCGTCTAAAAATAGGACCGCTTGCACAATTGTAACGTCATATGCAAATCGGATCTCACTGTGCTTATTTGGAGATATTCGGGTTTGCGCCTGTCTTTCCTATGGGTGCTCCATTTCCAATGTTCCTGTATGTAAGTGCAAAGAGATAGAGTTAAAACCTATATTACGTAATGTAACTGCAATTTAAGCGTAGCTATCATATCCCCACCTAACCGCGGCCTCGACAATAAAAACTGATACAAACATGACGAGAAAGAAATTGCACCTATCCTATTAATTATTCCGCGTCACTTTGACAGCAGTGATGTAATCCAAGATATCAGATATCAACCACTACCCAATGATAGTCTGAAAGCAACAAAACGCGATCAGAAAAACCGAGCACCCACACATTGCGCAATTACAACAAATACGCGGTTCTCATGACAGCCTCAAGTATGAAATACCAGCCATCTGAAAGAGGTTGGCACTGCTGAGCGCTCTAAGACGCCTTGCTGCGATGCGCGCGGTTGCTCGCCGTCGGTGGGTCGAGTCCTCCCTCTGGCATATGTACGTGTGTGTGCGTGTGTGTGTGTGTGTGTGTGTGTGTGTGTGTGTGTGTGTGTGTGTGTACTTAGTATAAATCAGTTTGAGTTAAAGTAGTTTGTAAGCCTACGGATTGACAACCGCAACAGTTAAGTCCCTTAGGGGGAAAATGGGAGATGCCTAAAGCTATGTCAGTTGTAAGAAATAATACAGAGTTCGCCACAAAAATGTAACACCGGAAGGAAGCATCGTGTGAAACACAGGAGGATCTGTATCGAATTGACGCATGGTACAGGGAATGGCAATTGAATCTCAATGTAGACAAGTGTAATGTGGTGCAAATACATAGTAAGAAAGATCCTGTATCATTTAGCTACACTACAGCGGGTAAGAAACTGGAAGAAGTTAATTCCATAAATTATCTGGGAGTAGAGATTAGAAGTGATTTAAAATGGAACGACCATGTAAAATCAATCGTCGGGTAAACAGGTGCCAGACTTAGATTCATTGGAAGAATCCTAAAGAAATGCAGTCCGAAAACAAAGGAAGTAGGTTACAGTACACTTGTTCGCCCACAGCTTGAATACTGCTCACCGGTGTGGGATCCGTACCAGGTGGGGTTGATAGAGGAAGTAGAGACGATCCAACGGAGAGCAGCGCGCTTCGTTACAGGATCATTTGGTAATCGTGAAAGCGTTACGGAGATGATCGCTAAACTCCAGTGGAAGACTGCAGGAGAGACGCTCTGTCGCTCGGTACGGGCTTTTGTCGAAGTTTCGAGAACATACCTTTACCGACGAGTCTAGCAATATATTGCTCTCTCCTACGTATATCTCGCGTAGAGATCGTGAGGCTAAAATCAGAGAGATTAGAGCCCAGACAGAGGCATACCGACAATCTTTCTTTCCGCGAACAATACGGGACTGGAATAGGAGGGAGAACCGATAGTGGTACTCAAGGTACCCTCCGCCACACACCTATCGGGTGGCTTGCGGAGTATGAATGTAGATGTAGACTCAAATTGACAGCATACGTTTGCAGAGACGCCAAAGGTCCATGTAGGAGAGGCTGGTCACGCTATCGTGATCATTTGCGATGGCGGTCATTTTGGATCTGAAACACGATTGTAGGACACTGTATTCGGATAATGTTTGTCACTAGTCAGTGTCAGTTGCAAAAAATGTTCAAATGTTTGTAAAGCTTATGGAACTCAATTGCGGGGTCATCAGTCCCTAAACTTACAAACTACTTATGAACTAGCTTATACTAAAGACGGCACAAACATCCATGCCCGACGTAGCGCTCCAGACCGCTCGGATACTCCCACGCGGCTATAAAGCAGTGAATATTAAATTTCGACAGAATGTGCAGGTATCAGCGCCACATGCCAGACGTAAGAGAACGATCGTGGAGAAGGCAGCGGATGACGTCTGACAGCGAATCGCATACCGGCGCCGCGCATCTTGGAGGGAGTAACCGAAGACACGCACCCTCTACAAGCGACTATATCTAGGCCGGCGTGAAATTATTCAGACAGTTAAGGGAGAGGAAAACTTAATTGTGATGGGAGACTGGAATTCGGTAGTAGGAAAAGGAAGAGAAGGAAAAATAGTAGGTGAATATGGACTGGGCAGGAGGAATGAAAGAGGAAGTCGCCTGGTAGAATTTTGCACGGAACATGATTTAATTGTAACAAACACGTGGTTTAAGAATCACAAAAGAAGGTTGTATACGTGGAAGAGACCAGGAGACACCGGAAGGTATCAGATAGATTTTATAATGGTCAAACATAGATTCCGGAACCAGGTTATAAACTGCAAGACATACCCAGGGGCAGATATAGACTCTGACCATAACTTGTTAGTCATGAACTGTAGGCTGAAACTGAAAAAACTGCAGAAAGGTAGGAAAAGAAGGAGGTGGGACTTAGATAAATTGAAGGAAAGTGAAGTTCTGGAGAATTTCAGAGGGAGATTTAGGCAACAATTGACAGAAACAGGGGGAAATAAAACAGTAGAAGAGGAATGGGTAGCATTGAGAGATGAAATAGTGAAGGCAGCAGAGGACAAAATAGGTAGGAAGGCAAGACCAACAAAAAATCCTTGGATATCACAAGAAATACTAAATTTAATAGATGAAAGGAGAAAATATAAAAATGCAGTAAATGAAACAGGCAAAATGGAGTACAGACGACTAAAAAATGAGATTGACAGGAAGTGCAAAATGGCTAAGCAGGAGTGGCTAGAAGCCAAATGCAAATCTGTAGAAGAATGTATAAGAAGGGGAAAAGTAGATACCGCCTACAGGAAAATAAAAGAGACATTTGGGGAAAAGAAAAGCAACTCTACGAATATCAAGAACTCGGATGGGAAACCAGTTCTCAGCAAAGAAGGGAAAGCTGAAAGGTGGAAAGAGTACATAGAGCAGCTCTACAAAGGAAATGAACTTAGAGACGATGTTGTAGGAAGGGAAGAGGAAGTAGATCAAGATGAAATAGGAGATACTATAGTGAGAGATGAATTTGACAGAGCCTTGAAAGACCTAGGCCGGAACAAGGCCCCAGGAGTAGATGACATACCCTCAGAGCTATTAAAGTCTCTGGGAGAGCCAGCCATGACAAGACTATTTGAACTGGTGTGTAGGATGTATGAGACAGGCGAAATACCCTCAGACTTTAAGAAAAACATAATAATCCCCATTCCAAAGAAATCAGGCCCAGACAGGTGTGAAAATTACAGAACCATCAGTTTGATAAGTCATGGTTGCAAAATTTTAACACGAATTATCTACAGGAGAATGGAAAAGATGGTAGAAGCTGACCTCGGGGAAGATCAATTTGGATTCAGGAGGAACGTAGGAACCCGGGAGGCAATACTCACTTTACGTCTTATCTTAGAAGATAGATTAAGGAAAGGCAAACCTACATTTTTAGCTTTTGTAGATTTGGAGAAAGCTTTTGACTATGTTGACTGGAATACACTCTTTCAAATTCTGAAGTCAGCAGGGGTAAAATATAGGGAAAGGAGAGTTATTTACAACTTGTACAAAAGCCAGACCGCAGTTATTAGACTCGAAGGGCATGAAAGGGAAGCATCAGTTGGGAAGGGAGTAAGACAGGGTTGTAGCCTTTCTCCGATGTTATTCACTTTGTACATCGAGCAGGCGGTGAAGGAAAGCAAGGAAAAATTTGGAATAGGGATTAAAGTTCAGGGGGAAAAAATAAAAACATTGCGTTTTGCTGATGACATTGTAATTCTATCAGAGACAGCAAAGGACCTGGAAGAGCAGTTGAATGGAATGGACAGTGTGTTGAAGAGAGCATATAAAATGAACATTAACAAGAGCAAAACAAAAATAATGGAATGCGGTCTTAGAAAATCAGGCGATGCTGAACGAATTAGATTAGGTAACGAAACAATGAAGGTGGTAAATGAGTTTTGTTACTTGGGTAGTAAAATAACATGTGATGGTCGCAGTACAGAGGATACAAAGTGCAGAATGGCAATGGGAAGAAAAGCATTTTTGAAAAAGAGAAATTTGCTAACATCGAATATTAATTTAAGTGTAAGGAAGTCTTTTCTGAAGGCATTTGTGTGGAGTGTTGCCTTGTACGGGAGTGAAACATGGACGATAAGCAGTGCGGACAGGAAGAGAATAGAGGCTTTTGAAATGTGGTGTTACAGAAGAATGCTGAAGATTAGGTGGGTAGATCGCATAATTAATGAAGAGGTACTAAACAGAATTGGTGAGAAAAGGAATTTTTGGCATACCCTGACTAAAAGAAGGGATCGCTTGGTAGGACACATTCTTAGACATCGGGGAATCGTAAATTTAGCATTGGAGGGAAGTGTGTGGGGTAAAAATCGCAGAGGGAGACCAAGAGACGCGTATAGTAAGCAGGTTCAAATAGATGTGGGTTGTCGTTCTTATGAGGAGATGAAAAGGCTTGCTCAGGATAGAGTAAGGTGGAGAGCTGCATCAAACCAGTCTCCGGACTGAAGTCCATAACAATTAAAGTAGTTAAACCACTTTCATTATTTGGTGAAGTGTCCACCGAAAAAAGTATTTACAAAAATGCTAGCAATTATCTGCGAAAGTTGTATTACATTTATATTGGAAGAACATCGTTGAAAAAACATAATATATTTACATAATTCACATTTATGAAGCATTTTTGGGCAAAAGATTTTGTCCGAAAAGTGCCTCAGTGCTAAACATTGGTCATCCAAACGTGGTTAATGTTCTCGTATACTGAAATCGGAAATCTTTCATGGCAGATTTCTCCTTTCCTATGGCCAATCAGGCTATATATTTTAGGAATTTAAATGGTTCCTCTAGCCAGTTCTTATCACACAGTTTGAGCAAAATCTGCGAGAATCGTCTTGTGACCTCTTCTGGGAAGACTGAACAATATAGGCCTTTCGAATTATAAGTATTTTATTATTAAAGGAAGGATATAATTTCTGACTCAAATGGTACGCGTTATACAAATACGCTAACACGAAACTGAGGGTACAGGTACGTAATTCGAAAGGTGGTTTGTCATAGATGTTGCGAATATAAAAATTATGTGTGCACGTAGCCGTTACGAGTGGTGAAAACAAAAACAAATTTTAGGATGATACTCCAAATTGACAATTTGTCCACTATGTTATAACCCGCTGTAGGTGGGTTTTGGTACAGGTAAAATTAACTCAGTCTGTTAGTGCTTGGCGCTTGGAGTTCCGATCTTAAGGTCCTGTGTTCGATTCCCACTACTCCTGTCTTTTTTAGAATTATTGGTAATGTTCAATTCTTACCTTTTAACTATAGTTTTTAAATATAATTAAGCAATTCAGTTAATGAAAGCAGTATTAATATATTCAGATTCATTACAATAATTTCAATTAATGCCTTGAGAACAGGAAGGATTAGTTAATGGAAGCAGAATGCGTATCAAAAGTTTGTATAATAATTCGATTGATTGCCAAGTTTTAACTGGAATCACAGAAAATAAGCGAATTTTCATTCCCTGTGTACGTATGACTTATTTGGGCACTGTTTTACATTTTCATTTCCAAAGAAGCCAATTTCCAATTATTCCTGCATTTGCAGTTACTGTTAATAAGTCTCAATGATAAACGTTTGAAATATTTGGGATTCTATTAAGAAAACCAGTTTTCACACATTGGTCAGCTATATGTTGCAGCAAGTAGAGTTCGAACCTTTGATGGTTTCAAATTTTATATTTGTCAACATAGTGAACAAGGACATTTAGCG